>CM073525.1:18647664-20052828 GCA_037074615.1 Leucaena leucocephala | reverse complement strand
TACTCACTTACCCTCCTCCACCTTCTCTCCAAAAGTGGCAGTTTATAGAAAGGAGAGAATTTTTTTACCCAATTTTGATAAAATTGTCTATTGTATTCTGTTAATATTCCAATTATATCCTTCTAAGCTGAAACTTTTTTTTATTCTCTTCACACATGATTTTTGCTTTAATTGCTAAAACCTAATAAGTATGATAAATTATTTATATATTATATTAATATATATTAATTATAAAATTAATGAGAGATAATGTTAAAAATTTATCAGATTTTTTAATTTTTTTTAATTTTATCATATATATAAATGAAATAAAAACAATTTTAATATTTATAAATTAAGAAATAATAATTTTAATATAAATATTATAAATAAAGAGATAATAGTATATTTGTCAATTTTTAATTAACTCTTCTCCCCTCTTCTCTTGAACCAAACAATAAACATCATCTATCATCTCCTATATTTATACCTACAATCTCTTTTACCTTTCTCTACTCTTCCTTAAATTAATCCAACGTACCCTCTCTTTGAACTAAATAAAGCCTTCAAGTAATATTCAAAATGTGGGAAAAAATGGTCGTTCTTTTGTTTGTGTGATATGTTATTGTACTTAAAATATAACCTTTTCTTTTGTTGTATCCAAAATCATCTCCTTTTACCATGTGTCACTTAAATATAAGGAATGGATCTTTCGGTATTCCCCTCATGTGGAGTTGCAATACTAAAATTGTATATTTCCCTTTCCGAATTTATCCTCTGTTTTTCTTTTCATTCATAATTACCTCTTGACTTCCTTCATTTGTATTTCATTATTATAAAAAAGAAATCGTATGAAATGTAGTATATTGAGCATCCTATGATATGTCAATATACTACACATGTATTTTTTTCCATTATGTATTAACAAGTAATAACACATTTTCGAAAAATCATAGTGAATCCCATTGGAAGAGAAAATATATTAAATGGAGTTGACAAAAGGTGTTAAAAAATTATAACTTTATCTATGAATTAATACGAAACCATCAGCAATTTTTTCAACATAATCAAGCTGGAAGTGGGACGATTGCAATTAATATCAATTATTGTACACATCTTATAGTGACAATTATTTATATATGCAACCGTTAATATCAGTAATTTTAAATTACAATTTACAAGATTAATAAAGGGGGCTGACCTTATATTGGAAGTTGAATTCCTCTTAAAAATTACTCGTCCTTCATCAATCACCTGATTAACCTGATTAAGAGAGCACATGAATTCGCATAATTCAAAATAACAATTTACGAAATTGAGCTCATGAATTAGCATATTACATTGGGCAACACAATCTGCCAATTATGGGTGTGCATGGGTAGGGCTAAGTAGGGTAGCCCCCTGTCCGGTGCCCTACCCAAAAAATATATGGGCTGCATTTTACAGCCCGATACCCGACCCTACCTGATAAAAGCCCTAACAATTTTGGGTTGGGTATGCCCAAGTCGTGATATCATACTCATATTGTAAAAAAAAATCTGTAATTATAAACTTCTAAAATAATATCATATTCATGTGTCTTCAAGAGTTAAATAATATATATAATCCACTAAGAATAAGAGAACAAATATAATAATTAAAATATTGAGATCCATTACATATAAAAAATAAGCGTTGAAATCTAAATAGTTTGTAATTATAACTTTGCATCAATCTCCCTAATATTGACAAAAATAAAGCATCTAAAAAAATAAAATAAATAATTATAATTTGTAATGTAATCATATGATAATTAACAAAGTTAAAAAAAGAAGAAAAAATTAGTATAGTTATAAATATTAAAAGATACAACTTACTTACTTAACTACTTATATTTCTAAAATTACCTTATAGTCACAAGTAGCTATCATATTCTCCTTTCTAAGATAGAGGAAAAAAAGAATAGGTGCTCATGGGCAGGGCAGGGCATCCCCTATGCCCGATGCCCAGCCCAAAAAATGCATGGGTTATATTTTGTAGCCTGATGCCCAACCCTACCCTATATTTATCGGGTTGAGCAGGGCATTTTTATTACTGGCTGGACAGGGCATAGTGGGCCGCGAGCTTTGTGCACAGCTGCCAATAGGAATAAGAGATTTTTTCCCCCGAAAAATTAATCTGCAATTCTTATATAGTTTTTTCCTTACTTTTGAATCAGGTCCTAAGTTTTTTTCTTATATAGTTTATTCATGATAAATAATAAGGAATACATGATACATTATCCTCTTTACTTTGAAGTTTCTCAAACTACCCGTGCAACGCGTTGAAGTTGACTGTCTTATTAATTAATTATTATTAATTAATTAAGGATTAAAGTGTGCCCAATAGCTACACTATTTAGGTGTGCAATTGGCACCATAAAATAATTTTTTAGATACAATTAACACCTTATCTTAACTTCAGTTAAATTTTTTGTCAATGCTTGTCACAGAGATTTTTTTCTTTCCATGTCATTCTTTAAATTCCACTTGTAAAAATAATTTATTTTTTGTTTACAAAAAATAGTAGAACAGAGTGTGACAAAGAAGGAACAACAGAGCTTCAATCTCTGAGTGTGTTGGGCATTTTCAAAGAATCCTTCAAATTTATATTCACACCGCCAGTCACCTTCACCCAAATCTCTCTCTCCCTCTCTCCTTCGTCTTCCTCGCCCATTTCCATATCTCCCAACTCATCTTCTTCAACATTCTCCTTGCATGGAGCTTCTCCAAATTCCAAAACCTGGCACTATCCTCTCTTAGTGCCTGTGTGGAAAAGCAGGAAATTTAGATTTTAAAATAGCTTAAGATTACAATAAATAGTTATATTAGTTTAAGAGAATTTTTATATCAAATTATAATTTAAAATTAAAATTTTAGATAAATTATTAAGACTAATTTCTAAAACAGTAAAAAAACTTATAAGCTACTCAATTAATATTTTACCTTTATTTTTTTACACACTCTTTCCTTTCTTTTCTCTTTTCTCCGCCTTCTATCTTCTCTCCTCTTCCTCTCTCATTACTCTTCTTCCCCTATCTCATTTCTTATATTTTTAATAAAATAATACTCTTTTTTAATAATTTTATAATAATAAAAATTATTTAATAATAATTGTATCTCCTTCTTCCTCGTTCAGCCACAATGGTTCAGAAAGAACCCACCAATATTCAAGGTGAACATTCTAGCCGAGACCCCAAACTTAGAAAGCGAAAGAGAACGAGACCAATTAAGAACAAGGAAGAAATAGATAACCAGACAATGACCCACATTGTCGTCGAACGGAACTGGCGACGCCAAATGAACGACCATCTCAGTGTTCTAAGGGCCCTCATGCCTCCTTCCTATATTCAAAGGGTAATAAACAAAATACCGAACCAAACCCATCTAACTTCTCTTCAATCTCAATGTCGCCCCCATCCCTTCTTCTTTTGTTGCCCCCTCTAATCTCCTTCACCGACGGTCTGCAAGCTTCTTTGATCTACAAGCTTCGACGGATATCTGCCAGATTCACGTCGGAGGCCATATTCCTCGCACACCTTCGTCACCCCAATCCCAACAAGCACCTCCGTTCCCCACCTTCGCTCTTCCTCTCTGTCGCCTTTGCTCTGCCTTCAATCGCGCACCAACTTTCTGAACCCTGGCCTTCATTCTACTTTGCAATTTTCATGTTTTTTTTTAAATTTACAGTTAGATTTGAAAAAATGACATGGAAAATAGAACAAGCTTATATGGACAACCTTTAGCGGAGAAATTGATAAAAGTTAACAGTGTTGATTGCATTCAAAAACTAAATTTTAAGATGCTAATTATATTTCTAAATAGTTTAAAATGTCAATCAAAGAACTTAACCCATTAACTAATTCCACATCGGGCAATAACTAACTCTCCTGACCAAATCACAATTAACACTTTTAGCAATTAAAATCATAAAGGGTATAGACACAAGTAATCAAAACCCTATCATACTTAAAAAAAAAAAACACAAACACACACCCTATAACCCCAACATCAAGTATGTAACATAACCAAATTTAATACAACAAATTGAAATTCAATGAACCCAAGTGTCAAATGCACAATACAAACCCCAATAATACACCCAAAATCTTAAATCACTAAATGATGCTATGCAGTTTTTAGCCTCTGGTCATTTTCTATCATTTCTCCAATCTCTTTGTTGTGTTGGACCTATGATAGAAATGCCAAGTCTTTAGTTAACATTTTCAAATTTTGCTCCAATTTCCAAATTAATCTACAATAAATTTCAGACACTGTAATGCCCAATATTTCCATAAAACCTCTAATATCTACATTATTTTCAAAAGCATGACAATGTTGCCCTTCTAATCTATAAATCAAAACAACTAACCTAAAACATAAATAATCACAACTAAGGCACTAAACACATAAAAATACTAACAAAACACGCAAATAAACTGTAAAATACTCACTAAAATGGAGATGTGTCAGAGACGATGGCCCCAGCACACCGAGAAAAAGTAAGAGGGACAAGCTCTACACACATGTCAACAAAGAAGGCTCTGTCTGTCTATGGGATTTGACTTGTAAATTTTCTCTAATGAGACTACCAGTACATTTATAAACGACATCACCTAGCTCATTTTTTATTTTCTTGTCTCTTACTGGTTCTAGTTTTTTTCTTGTTTTGTTGTATTTATTTTCTTACTTAAAAAAATCGTTTCCATGATTTATTTTTAGTTGTATCATTTCCATCATATGATTTATTTGAAATTGTTACATAGTTTTATTTTATTTAAAAAATAATAATTGATTTTGGATAACCAGCTTAACATGGAAAAAATTAATAATAAAATTATATTAAATTATATCGTTAATTTCTAGTTGGGTGATAAAAGGAAGAGAAAATTATTCTTGTCCGTAAGCTTTTGAATGCCTCGCTTTACCGTTCATGAATTTTACATGCTCCCCTCCCTCTCGGAACAACCTTTAGACCCTTTCTTTTTGTCCCCATCTTCTCTCTCAACTGGAATTCACATTCTCATATTATCTCTCTTTAGTCTGGTTCGGTTGCCGATCCTTCATTTTGTAACTCCAAACAATTGTCAACCATCATCCTAGAATCATGGATGATCGAATTGAAGATGATGCTAACGAGGCCTTGGGCGGGTTGAACTCTCTTCCTCCTCACCGCAAAGCACATTCCTATAGTCAACAGCATAGAGTTGTCTCTACCCATAAATGCCACCAACAAGTCCGCAAGCATAGTCTCGATGATGATCGTTTATCCCATAACATCGAATCTTTTTACGACTCCGGGGATGACGACTTTTTCCCCAATTCGTCCAATAACCCGGTTGGCATTGATGAGGACGTTGACCAAAGACTTGGCATGGACATTGGTAGCAGTCTTGATGATTTAACACCATGCCATCAATTGCCAGAATTTATCGGGAATGGTGGTGAAAATGGGATCTTCAAGGTTCCAATACGAGCTGCTGTTCATCCTAGCCGTCCACCATGCCTTGAGCTAAGGCCTCATCCATTGAGGGAGACTCAGGTAGGAAAATTTCTCCGTAACATCGCTTGTACAGAAGAGCAGTTGTGGGCTGGTCAAGAAAGCGGGGTTAGGGTGTGGGAGTTTCAAAATGCTTTCGCTCCTGGTTGTGGTCTTGGCGGAAAGGTAAGAAGGGGTGATGAGGATGCAGCCCCATTTTATGAATCAGTAGATACCCCTCCCACAATATGTTTGGCAGTTGATAATGGAAATAAATTGATTTGGAGTGGTCATAAGGACGGAAAGATTAGGTCTTGGAAAATGGATCAACCTTTTGGAGCCCCTTTTAAGGAAGGCCTTTCTTGGCAAGCACATAGGGGTCCTGTTATTGCCATGGTCATAAGTTCGTTTGGTAAGCACCTCTTTTTTTGCTTTTTCTTTTTTTTTTTGTCATGTTGATATTTAGTACATATTGAATCCTATAGCCCAGAACAAGAAAAGTGATTTGAAGAATGTCGTTTAGATTTTTTTTTATGCCCTTTTACTTTTAGCACTAACGTGAAATCATCACTTTTAAAATACAGCTGTTGTCTTGACTTGGTGGTTCATGTTGCTTTAATCTAGGTGATATATGGTCAGGTTCTGAAGGAGGTGTTATTAAGGTCTGGCATTGGGAATCAATTGAAAAATCTCTATCACTGTCTCCTGAAGAAAGGCGTATGGCAGCCTTACTTGTGGAAAGGTCATGCATCGACCTCAAAAGTCAAGTCACTATTAATGGGGCATGTAGCATATCTTCTCAAGAGGTGAAGTGCCTGTTGTCTGATAATGTTAGAGCTAGAGTCTGGTGTGTGGGACCATTATCCTTCTCATTATGGTATGCTTCTTATTCTAACATTGTATTATTGAGGTTGATACACATATTTGGTTTTTAAATTTTGATTTAATATGCATTATCTTTTTATAAAAACACATTTTGTAAGGAATTGATGAAGAAATAGTTTTGGAAATATTATTTCCAGCTGCCAAGTGCCTGCAACAAGGATGCTTTTTTAAGTGTTTTATTCTACTTGTAAATATACTTGACACTTGAGGTACTAAATAAAAGTTGCCCTTTATAGGGATGCTCGTACAAAGGACCTTTTGAAAGTATTTAACATTGATGGTCAGATGGAAAATCGGGTTGACACATCATCCATTCAGCAAGATCAAGTTATAGAAGATGAAATGAAGGTTAAGTTTGTGTCTACCTCAAAAAAGGAGAAATCCCAAGGGACTAGCTTTCTACAACGATCACGTAATGCTATAATGGGAGCTGCAGATGCAGTCCGTCGAGTCGCAACCAAGGGAGCAGGAGCATTTGTTGAAGATGCTAAGAGAACAGAAGCTATTGTCCAAACAAATGATGGAATGATTTGGAGTGGATGCACAAATGGTTTGCTTATACAATGGGATTGGAATGGGACCCGTGTGCAAGATTTTAATCTTCATCCCTGTGGCGTTCAGTGCTTTTGCACTTTTGGAACACGATTGTATGTAGGTTATGTAAGTGGTATTATGCAAGTATTGGACCTTGAAGGCAATCTAATTGCACAATGGATTGCTCATAATAGTCCTCTAATTAGATTGGCTATTGGCAATGGTTCTATTTTTAGTTTGGCTACTCATGGTGGCATCCGTGCATGGAATGTTGCATCACCAAGTCCTGTCGACAACATAGTAAAGTCTGAATTAGCTGGGAAACAACTTGTATACACTAGACAACATAATGTGAAAATTTTGATTGGCACATGGAATGTTGGTCAAGGAAAACCATCTCAAGATTCGCTTATGTCATGGTTGGGTTCTGTTGTATCTGATGTAGGCATTGTAGTGGTTGGTTTGCAAGAAGTGGATATGGGTGCAGGTTTTCTTGCAATGTCTGCAGCAAAAGAAACTGTATGACCTTTAATAATATTTTTAATGACGTATTTAACCTCTATAAGTATGTGACTTGAAATGCTTTGATGATTTTGTATTTATAGTGGAACTAGACTATGAAACTGTCTTACAAATTGACACTAGTTTTCTAAGTGTAAACATGATGTATATTTGTATATGTTATAAAAAATAAGCCAATATATTTCTTAAATTTAATTTAAAAGGAATGAACTTGATTCATCATAATGTTGGTTTTCTTGACATTGATATGAAAAAATACATTTTATACTATTGTATGACTATAATTCTTCCAAGGGACTCCTTTTATTTGTTTATAAATATTGCCATATATTTTCTCTCTTTAAAGTGTTTATTTTATGCATGTGTTAACCAATCCGAATTGTAGGTAGGGCTTGAAGGAAGTGCAGTAGGGCAACTGTGGATGGATGCAATTGGAAAGACATTAGAAGAAGCAAAAGCCTTTGAGCGTATGGGTTCTAGACAGCTTGCTGGCCTACTTATATCTCTTTGGTAAGTGATTCTCATGGAAGTGTCTTGCCGCTTCATTAAACAGTAATAAACCAATTGTTTATATTACTTTTTTTTATGTTACTTCAATTATTATAGTATAAGGTGAAATTCCTTAGGGTGAGAAAGAATCTTAGGACACATGTTGGGGACATTGATGTTGCAGCAGTTCCTTGTGGCTTTGGACGTGCAATTGGTAACAAGGTTTGTCTTAATGTCTTTGTCTTCATTAAAAGTGGCCGTTATTTACAAATTAAAGAAAAAGTTTCCTTGTATGATGCAACTATAGGACAATACTATTCTATCTGAAGACTCTGATTTCAACTTCTTATATTGAATTCTGAGTGGTTGAATATTTACTTTATGCATGAACACTTTCTTAATCTATATTTAATCATGCCTTCATCATTAAATATTTTTAATCAATGAAAAAATTAGAAAGAAATTTAAAGATTTAAGATGACATCCTTGATCCGAAGAAATAATGATAAGATGGAAAGGTACGCAAGAAAAGAATATCTATACTGAAAATTAAGAAGGAGCAGAAATTTCTCTCCATGTATCATGTTATCATGTTACTTGATGTTTTATCTCATTTATGAGCAAACTATCGAGGTTGCATACTTGCAGTTTGTAGGACATAATGCTTTTACTTAATTTATCACTTTAGACAATAATATCTATGTCTGCTTTAACATTATTTACTGATAATAGTAAATAATATAATAGTTAATGAGAAAATGATTTGGTTTTTGGTCTTCTCCGTTAATTTGGGACAAATTTGACCTGCTTTACTAAAAGATATATTGCCTTGATAAGTTTTTTATTTTGAGTTTTGGAATATCTCTTTTGTTGCAATGAACATGATGAGGCTAAAGTTGATCAAGCAGGGAGGTGTGGGTTTGAGAATTAGAGTTTATGATAGGACAATGTGCTTTGTGAATTGTCATTTAGCTGCACATCTGGAAGCAGTTAATCGACGCAATGCTGATTTTGATCATATCTTTCGAAATATGGTCTTCAGTCGCTCGTCCAACCTACTTAACACTGCAGCTGGTATGGTGCCATACCTGTTTTTGTGTTGCTCTCTAGCCTTCTCATCGTATTTATTTTGGCTGCTTTACTCTTCTGGCTTGCCCTTGATCCTCTCTGCTACAGCTGGTGTTTCAACTGCTGTGCATATGCTTCGTGGTACAAACGTGAGTATTGTTCTTTCAACCTTAAATTAATTTTTATTTCAATCAATATTCTCATCATAATAAAGAATACGAGGGGTAAGTTAGAAACAAAACTAGAGGAAATATGAGAAGCGTAGTCTGTTATTTAAAGTAGATGTACAAGACAAATAAATCATGTCTAATAATTATAAAACCAAATCATCCTAAGCAATCACAATCATCCTAATTATTTACAGTGAAGGATAAATCAAATTGTAATCAACACTCATTTTCAAGTTGGAGCATATAAGACATATGCGTGAAGTTTATTGCAAATGTAAGAAACACTGGGTCCTCTTAATGCTTTTATGAGAACATTGGCTAGTTAATCAATGAAGTTGATGTGGATAAGGGAAATGGTTATGGATATGATTTTCAATGCTTGATCTTGTTGTAACATATTGTTTCTTGCATTTCCAAGAAATAGCATCTCATCCAAGAAATATACAAACCAGTAGTAGATCGACAATTAGTAGGCATTCTTGCCCAGTTTGCATCAGAATATCTAACCACTCAGGAGTGTTTATGATCTCATGCTTGCCAAGTGCTCCTTTGATACTCAAGAATATGTATCAGTACTTACCAATAATTAGTGTATGGTGATTGTAGGAATTGACTCCCTACAATCATAGTAAAAAGATGTCTAGCTAAATGATTATTAGATAGTTTAACTTTTCAGCTAGTCGTTGATATCCACAAGGATCCATTAAAGGTGCCTTATCCTGGTAGAAGTATGTGTTAGGATCCATTTTAAATGTAAATTGATCAACATTATAACATGTTGGTCTAAACATGATTAAGCAAGTGTTGTTTAAGTTGAGAAATTCCTTCAAGATCATTGCATGTGATGATGATATCATCGTCATTGACAATTAGATATTTATAGAGATTATGATTCCAATGCACATAAAATAAGTAGTGGTTAGTTTCACTTTTATGCAATCTAAGTATTCCATAATGCTACTAAAACACCCAAGCAAAACCTATGGTGATTGTTATAGTTTATAAATAGAACAATATAACTGGCTTGCTAAGACAAGGAAATGATGGCTAACAATTAAAAAAATAAATCATCCTAAACAATCATAATCATCTTAACTATTTACAACCAATGACAAAAAAAATAAAATTAACACACCATAACAATTGTAAGCCTTAAATACATCGTAGGTTGTGGGTGTCAACTCTGAAGAAACGAAGCCAGAATTA
Source organism: Leucaena leucocephala (assembly GCA_037074615.1). Taxonomy (NCBI): domain Eukaryota; kingdom Viridiplantae; phylum Streptophyta; class Magnoliopsida; order Fabales; family Fabaceae; genus Leucaena; species Leucaena leucocephala. The sequence continues at coordinate 20,042,479 of CM073525.1, read as the reverse complement.
TCTGATGCAGACATGGTGGTATTTTTTGGTGATTTCAACTACCGCCTTTTTGGTATATCTTATGATGAAGCTAGGGATTTCGTTTCTCAAAGATGCTTTGACTGGCTTAGAGAAAAGGATCAGCTGAGGGCAGAGATGAAAACTGGAAAAGTTTTTCAAGGAATGCGAGAGGCAATCATCAAATTTCCACCCACTTACAAATTTGAGAGGCATAAAGCTGGTTTGGCAGGTAAATATTGATAAGTACTTACTTTTGGAACCTCTTTTTTTATAGACTTATTACCTTGCTTCTAATTGCTTAATGTGCATAACAGTTTCAATGTAGTGTAATGTTAACTTTTTATTATTAACCATGATTGGTGGAAACCAATTATGTGGCTTACTGGAAATATAATGCCCATGTCTATTACTTTTATGGTTAACATAACATGACAGGTGAACTTCACTGAAATTACCATGTAATATGTAATTCATGAATCTAAACTGAAAACGGGACCAAGTTGAAACCAAAATCAAAGTATAGACTTATAACAACTCAAGAAGTGCTTAATCCAAACTTGATCTGAACAAGCTTAGATATCATCTTCATATATTGTATATGCAACATCTTAGGGTATCTGTGATTACAAAAAGGATTATCCAATCCAATTAAATTATATTTATTATTAATGTTTCAAGTTGTATTTGGGAACCCTTGTTATCAATTAGAAATTGATAATTGCATAACTTTTGCATAATCTCAGGTTATGATTCTGGAGAGAAAAAGCGTATTCCTGCTTGGTGCGATAGAATAATATATCGTGATACTCGCTCATCTTCACTATCTGAGTGCAGTTTAGACTGCCCTGTGGTGTCATCAATTTTGCAGTATGTTATATGGCTATTGTTGCTTTGTGCTATCATTTTTTGTCCTTGGTTACATTTTGTCACCATTCAAGCTATTTACAGGTATGATGCATGCATGGATGTGACTGATAGTGATCATAAACCTGTTCGGTGTAAATTTAACGTCAAAGTTGCTCATATTGATAGATCAATAAGAAGAAAGGAGTTTGGGGAAATTTTGAAATCTAATGAAAAACTTAAATGTATGCTTAAAGAGAATTTTTATGTTCCAGAAGCCTCTATCTTCCCAGATTGTATCGTTCTTCAAAATAAGGACGTATCAGTATTGCGTATAACCAACAGAAGTATGAAGGATAAGGCTATATATAAGATCAGTTGTGAAGGCCAATTTATCGTTAAGAATGATGGAGAATTGCTTGATTTTGGCCCAAGAGGTGCCTTTGGCTTTCCTAGATGGCTTGAGGTACTTTTCTATTTTTTTTTATAATCTATTATTATTTGGATTGTAAGAATGAGTTTTATTTTTCATTAATTGTAAATACTATTGCATATGCAGAAGTTTTGGCCTCTTATATTCCCTTGAACCTCAAGCAACAATTTTCAAAATAAATCATGCTAAGATCAAAACTAGAAAATTCATCAAATTATTAACTTTTTTCCACCATCCATTAAATTATTAACTTGAAGCTTATAATTTTATCCTCAAGAATAGTAAAAATCATCTAGCTCCTTTAGATAATTTGACATTTTGATTGAGCCATTAATATTTTTAAAATAATAAGATTCCCATAAGAAACAAATTTTTGCAGTTATAGGGGGAATCGTATTAATTAGAATAGGTTTACATCAATACTCTAGTCGTACATTGATGTTGAGAATGTGACCAATTTATGATGCCCTCGGCATTTCTGTTCAATTTGGTCAAACTATATTTTACTAATTGGATTCATCTTTGTTGGGATTAAAACACTTACAAGGACCAATATTCTTAGATGTAGATGATGTATCAATTGACAACAATGTTCTTTTATTTTATTTGATTGTCTTTGAATTAGGTTGTACCATCTGCTGGCATAATTAAACCTGAGCAATGCGTAGAGGTCTCAATACATCGTGAGGAATCTCATAACTCAGAAGAAATTGATTGCACACCACAAAATTGGGGGTCTGAAGACCAACAAGAAAAGGAAGTAATTTTGGTTGTTCATGTACAAGGCAGTTTCTCAACCCAAACTTGTAGTCAAAAAATATCTGTACGCCATTCCTTTTCAGCCAAATCAGTTCAAGTTGACTCAAAATCCGACAATGAAGGTTGAATAATCAAAATGGTTTTTTACAATTCAGCAATTATCTGTAATTGACTTTTTATCAAGTTCTAAAGCCTTCGGAATGGGAAAGTGTGAAATTTCATATGTAGAGGATAGCAACTTAAGATACATCCATGTCTGTTCTTGATTATCGACTAGCTACTTAAATCATATTAGGACAGGTTAGTTTTTTATATTGAATCTTTTTATGGTAATTTTGAAACTTTGAAATTGAATTTTTTGGAAATATCATTTATTAGATCCTTGAAATAACTCAGAAATTTAGAGTTGTGAGTTAATTTTTATAATATTTTACAGCATCCATAGTTGATTAACCGCGTTGTTTGAATTATGCAAATTTCAATTTTGACCCAATTCATTCACCATCCATCATTAACTTCAAAGTTCAAACAAATAAAGCTATGGTTGAATATTTCCATAGGGTACCCATAGCCGCCTTTGCACAATTATTTTTTAATTATATTTATTCAATTAAGATGTCAATCCCTTTACCATATAATGTATTAAAACATGATAATTGTTATAATGTTATTTAAACATGTGATAAATACATTTTTATCTGTTATCAGACTTATTTAATTAACTTGATTAAATTTAAAAATTAGTTAAATTAGTTAATATAGTATATTCTATTTAAAACACCCTAATCATCTTTTTTAACTTATATTCTCTTAATTATTATTGATGGACTATTATAGGGACAATTTAGACAAAAAATTATTAAAATAGACTTAAATATATTAATATGTTGATAAATTATGTAGAGAGAAAGTAGTGTATAATACAATTACATATCAATATTGACATAATAGAAAACTTGTTCTTTCTTACAAGGGACATTTTCTGGCACCCAAACATATATACATCTTTAATCTTTCCATAGATAAAACTCACCCTCACCCACACTCATATATCCAACTTTGAATTGAACCAACAATCTGAGGGAGGTACAATAAGGTGATTGTGAACTAGATCATTAGTATGTTTGTGAAAGAAATTTTAGTGATTATTATAAAGATGAGTATTATGATGCTCATCATTTCGATGAGATCTGCACCAATCCAAATAATGCTTGGGAAAGCTAGTAATGGGAGGTTCTTTTTTGTGGCTAACCATGTGAATATATTCTCATTACTGGTATTCCAAGGATAAGCATAATAGAGAAAAGCTCACTCACTCTTTGGGTTTTAAGGAGAGCTTTGTCTCTCTTGTCGGCACTGTCATTGCACTTTTCTCTCTTCCTTGTGACACTTTACTGGTTCAACTTGTCTTATCCCATCTCCACTACTCGCACCTTTGTCATCGTTCCTTTCGCTTTGTGCCATCAATCTCCCTAGAAGATACTTTGTTTGACATCTTCACATGAGACAAATGATCTCAATTAACTGGGTAAAAAGTTATAGGCCAACACATACCATTAGCTATTATAGTCATACTTGTTAAAAGCATTAGAGCATATTTAAATAAGTCAAATATTTGGTGGAGAAATTGAAAATCTAAAATCTTCTTTCATTAAAACTCTTCAAACTCCTTCTAACAACATCTGTCTGTCAGCACCTACTATTAGCCACTATGGCTAACTTCACTAAAAGTATTAGACTTGATTTAGAGAAAAAGTCATAGATCTGACGAAAAAGTTAAAAATACAGAAAACTTTTGCTATTGAACATCTTCAAACTCCCTCACAAGATGGCCAAGAGATTAAAATAAGTACAAGGTTGAAAGAGTGAAGAGAAAAATGATGAAGAGAAAAGAAAGCTTATAAATAGCAATGGTGAGCACGACAGTGACAAAGTAAGGGTGACATTGAAAATTAGAGAAAATTACTAAATATTTGGTTGTAATTGAGGTTTGGAGTAGGGCATAGGTGAAAGATCACAATAGCAAAAATTGAAAACGTTAAATCGTGAAACTTTTCATCCAGATTTTATACAAAAATGCCGTTAAAGCAACTTTTAACGACAAATTTTTAATAATCGTCTATAAAATAACTTTTTACATCGGTTTTTTGTAGTTTAAAAAAAAAAGTCATAAAAAGAACTTTTAATAATGGTTATTCAAAAAACTGAGATTAAAAGTAATTTTTTAGTAACTTAATTACAAAAATACTAACACTTTGTTTTAATAGTGTTTTCTCATTTAACCGTCGTGAAGTAGCACCATTAAAGCTATATTTTCTAGTAGTGTGAAATCTCAAAATATTTAAACCATTCAAGCACACATAATCACTCTAAGGCATGAAATAATCTTATAATCATCAAAAGAATAAGGAAAAATCATTTTTCTCAAATTTGGAGTTATCAAAAAATAAAGTTAGGGTTCAATTTTAATTCAATGCAAGAAGGTTGGAGTATGGATAAGTTAAATTGCATTGTAAAATGGACCAATGAAACATAAAATAAGTCATTCTATATAGCAATATACAAGGCAAAGAGAAGGAAAACATTGCAAGAGATGTGTCATTTCACTATAGCGCACAGAGATAGAGAACATCCCTTTTGCCTATTCAAAAATTTTCTAAAGTTTTTCATAAATAGGACAATGCAACCATATCCTAAACTCCACCTATATTCAATAAGCATCAATTTTAAATGAGTATAAGTACAAAACAATTCGTCCCTTGAAATAATGAGAAGTGATAAAAGAATGGACATGAATTTAAAAAAAAAAATCCCCCAAAATCACAATGCACAATCATGCACAACAAAAATAATGCAACTATCCAATATCTCCCCCCAAACACACACACTTAAACATGATAGTGTCCTCACTATCAAGAGAGAAAATAGAGGGATAAGAACATATAGGCTATTCAATTACATGCACAATAACTCAGAGAACTAAAAGCATTCATTCAACATAATTCAAACAATAGAATAGTTCAAAGCATAGTTAAACAAACTAACCATCAATCTAAGTCATCATCAAAGCATAAAATAGAATATGGATAACAAATACAATGAGTTGCAGCTAATGACAAAATAACAAGTGAAAGATAACCAATCACAAATAAATAGCTCTCAAAGGTGAGCGGTATCAATGGGTTCCTCCACCTCTTGTGTCTCAATGTTCTCCTCCATGGCATGTATAGTACTAGGATACTCAGTAGAATGGCCACCATGTGCTAAAGGACCAGCCCTATCTCGTCCAAAACTATGAACCTCATTTAGTATAGGTAAATTCCACATGCAAGCCATGTCAAATACCAAAGTATCAACTATTGCTTGCCTATATGCTCGTTGAAGAGGACAATACTCCTAAGTTTGTCAATTTTCTTACTCAATTGTTCAATAGATATAATAGAGCCTCCTTCAACAGGAGGAACCTTAGGAGTAGTCTGGGTGGGAGGGGCTTTTGGAACTACATGTCCTTCTAAATCTTCCTCTTCTTCTATCTCTCATATTGGCATCTTTAACTTCTTCTTATAAGACTGTCCACCAATGGTCCTATATCTAAGCTCTCTTACCAGATTAAAAATGAGGTCAGAACCATCCATTTCCACTCCCTTTTTGATGCACAATTCATAAATAAGATAAGAGAAAACACGAAGAGCTCTTTAAGAGTGGATATAGTGGATGATAGAGTTATTACAATCTAGGTCACATTAACCAGCTTCTTGGTCATGAGCAAGTATAACATAAAAGCTCCCTCTTTGGTAACATTAAAGATAAGGGAGGAATGCATGACATTATAGCTCATGAAATTCAACCAGATCCTAACTTCTTCATTCATATTTTTCCTTGCCAAATATGATTCTTCTTTTCCTTTCTTTGACCATTCAGCCCATTTAATTCCTAGAGTCTTACACTTCATCCCGAGGTGCATATCATTCAAATTTGTTGAGAGGTATTTAAAATGACAACCATGAACATGAGGCAATTTATAATGTTTCTCAATCATTTTTACAGTAAAATACTGCTCAACTTCTCTAAATTCAATGTATAATTCATTAGCCACCTTGGAGCAAGCATAGAATTCCCTAACTATAGTCTTATTCCTTAGAATTTGTTGTTTAAAAAATTCTTCATAACCTCTACTCATAACAAGTGCATAAAATTTATATTGAGTTGTTTTTACATACTCTCTTGGTGTAAACCTCTTGTATTCAAATTTTCAACCGCCTCTTCTTTCAATTATCTTGGGAGGCTCATGTGGTATACTTTTCTTAGATATTTTATGATGAGCCATAACTAAAACACACACAAAGTACAAAACACACAAAAACAAACAAAAATGAATAATCAGAATTTGACTTGGAAGATTCCTCCTTCATTCGTACATTACAATCAGAAATCAAATCATTCAAAAATCTCAAAGTGTGAGGTGTAATTTTGGAATGAAAATATGAATTAGAAAGGTTAAGAAGTGTTGGCCCTATAACCAAACTTTTAACGTGATTGGGTTTCAAAACATGAGACGGTAAAATCAACACTAGATGATGCACAAATTTGTTAAAACACACTTTGATCAAAGTAAACCACTTAATTTGTAATCAAGTTTAGATGATGCATATACTCTCAAGTGGGTGTGAATCAACACTATAATTTCAAGTAATCAAATTAACTATCAACAATCATTAGTGATCAACCACTAACATGGAATCATAAATTATATATATATATATATGTAAAGCCAGTGAATACATCATCTAAATCTACTACAATACTCTAATCTCAGAAAAACCAATCGGTGTCCAAGACTTACAACATAAAATAAAGAATCCTAAATCTAGGAAACCTAAGCTATAAGAACAAAAAATATTAGAATAAATCAACTCCCCTTGATGAACAATGAGCTCTAGCCTCCGTTCACATCACCAAAGCTCTAAGGACATGCTTGATGCCATGAAGACCAACCAAAATTGGGATAGAAAGGTGAAGAATATGATGAATAGAAGGGAATAATCATTGGAAATGTGCAGAAAAATAGTGAAATAGTGGGAGAAGTGAAGGTTTATGGCTAGGGTTGAGAGAAAATGGAGAGGAACCAAGGAGATGATGCTTGAGATCCCAAGAATCAAGTTTGGATGAATGAATGAAGGCTAGGTCTGAGTATAGAGGTCAATTTTTACCCTAATTGGCAAAAATGCATAGTTCTGAAGCACTCGTTCACCACGACGAATAGACATAGGGGGCAACATTAAGTCCTCTTCTATGCTTTTCTTTTAGTTCTTGGTTCTTCTATGCTCTTCAAGTCTTGGAATTTCTTGTGATCCTTCGAGTCCTTTGCCATTCTTCTTATACCTACAATCAACATTCAAGCTCTTGTAATATCAATCTTCTCAAGAATTCAAGGCACACAAAACGTAAGTGAAATTTGATCATTTAACCTTAAATTTTGCAAAATAAGAAATCCCAATTCCTGATTTATAGAAAATCATATAAAACCTCTCAAAATAGCAATAAAAATGATGTAATAATTAGGAATTATCACCCCACCCCCAAATACTTCTGTTCATGATCCTCTTATGAATGATACCATACCCAGTAGATTTAACCCACCCAAGCAACTCGTTCCCACTCATACCCAACTGGCCCTTTACAAGACAACCCAATACCTTCCTCTTCTTAAGTCTAGGCCCTTAGCCCTATTGAAGCTGAGCAGTTCACAAAAGAGTATCTCAAGATTATCGAGAAATCCCCCATCACCTTTGAGGAAGGAATTCTATTTAGTCCCCGATGACATTGAAGTCATTCACAAATGAATCAGGTTTAACTCAATTCCTATTCTACCAAGACTATGACTGGGATGATAATGGGTTTTGTATTTACTTTGTGCTGCACAAGGATTTTGATTTCAATGCCCCTGGCAAGCCTACATGATACTCTGTATACATGTACCTTATTATATTAATCTGTTCTAATAGAAGGTCCCCTATTCTTCAAGCCTGATACGATTTACTCAAACACCTAGTTTATCTTTATCACCATGAAAAAAGCAGGAACATGGTACTGAAAGCCTATACTCTAAGCACTCAAGTTTCTCCACTGATGCTTCTGATCGACCACTTGGAGACCCTACCCCTCATGTCATTACTAGCCTAAAGAGGACTTTAGAGTTACTTCTCTTAGATGATTCTCCTACTAATGAATCTATACTTAATGGATTGCTATACTTGATTACTTTATAGTCTTGAGAAGTTACCTCAGAAAAGCTTCCCAAGGTGCCATATAGGTATTAAGCTGGAATTGTCATGGATTTAGGAAGGACACAACAGTTCAACGAGCTAAATAGCTCATTACTCAATATGACCCAAACTTTATCTTCCTCTTTGAAACAAAATTGAGTTTTAATTATGCTTGTAAGACTCTTTCTAGCTTAGGGCTCTTTTCTTTTATAGGCATCAATGCATTAATACAGGAGGTGGTATTTTGATTGCCTAAAAGTCATACTTTGATATAGAAATGATATGTGTATCTCTCCTCATGTTTGTCACTGCTTGATCAAAATAATGACTTCCTATTATATCTCCTTTTCTATGATCAACCTGCTCAAAATAATAGAAACTTACTTTGGGAATGAATTCACAGAACTTTCACCAACATTGATAAACCTTGTTTATTGGAAATATTATAAATATTATGAAAGATATGTGAAAGAAAGAAGTATCTTTTTGACATGACTCTTGATTGTAAAAAGGTATATCAAAGAAAAAAGTATATTTTTTACATGACTTTTGGATCTAAATGGCATATGTCTAAAATACATATTCCGTGTCCTTCCATAATATATAAAACGGGCTTATTGATGAAAGAGAATAAGATAGCATGATATACCAATATTTTGAGATTATTTTTATCTTCAATCAGTTATGTTACTCTATATCATTACATGAAGAGTTCACTTAATCCTAGGGAGTGCCACTTTCTAATTTACTGAGGGTTACAAAATATCTCTTAATGACAGTAGTCTCAGACGTGACTTAAACTAGATACTTTATTATTTTACAGATTTTCCCAACAATCTTAAGCTGCAAATTAGGAGATAATATCTAAGATAAGTTTTAATTTCTAGGCAAAGAGATAAATTAACTTCCCTCAGTCTTAATGATGTCTTAGAGATTTCAAAAATATGGGATCATCATAAACACAGGAAAGGAAATAAGATAAGTTTTCATCTTTTGGTTCCTATGTTTAAGACTACATTTGCATCGAAACACATACGAGAGGATATAGATATTTGTTGTATTGATTGAAGAAGGAACTCTGTCACCTTGAATGCAGAATACTTCTATGCGAAAAGATAAGTATCTTGCTTCCCTTCATAATACTCTTGGAAAGAAATTATGCCTTTCAATGCTTTATTGTACGAAGAATTAATGATAGCATGCTTTCTCTGGCAAGTGTTTTAGCATATACAAATATAGAAGAAATGCTGTCATAATATACTGTTATGCCAACGTTTAGAATTTTTTGGTTAAGAAAATAGTCGTTAGGTTCTGGGGCAGTTTCAATATTTATGTTAATATTTGATTTCATGCCCATTGATGAATTTATTCCTACTGATAGTGGCAAAGGATGCTCCGCGCCAGAAGAGGTGGTTGTCTAAACATAGCCATTGAAAGGGTGAATATTACAGAGAGATGACTTGTTGGCTTGAAGAATACATGAAGGGAGGGAAGTTGCTCATTTACTAGTCATCACTTCATATTCTGGTTGTTTATATTTTCTTTAGAAGAAGAGAAATTTATCAATTAAACCTAAGTATGTGTCAAATTTAAAATTCAAACAAGGATATATAATAGACAACCCATGATGTTGGTCTCATGCATTGATGGAATATTATCTATCTGTTTAATTTATATTTTAATGAGTCAACGGTAATTTCCTCAAAGTAGTTACACGTATTATGGTAATGAGATTTGGGATTTTGTGAGGCTATCATTAGCCAAATTCAAAATACTTGATATGTTTAAAGCATTTTCTTATGAGTAACTACTTATATCTATAAGATAAGAGGATCTTATAAAGCCCAATTGTGGGGGCATTAGAATTTTGAAGGATATATTTAATATTTAATATTCTATATCTGTCCATATTCATGTGCTGATTTTACTAGTTAGAGAAAAAAAAATCTAATTCAATTTGAATGGAAAGGGATTATATTGTATAAAATTGTAATTTAGTTAGAATTATTATGAAGAAGTTATTGAAATATAATTTGAAATTTAAAAATGTGGGGTGCTTAAGATTTGGAGTATCTTACAAGATTTGATTTACAAAATTATGTGTCTATTAGCATCATTTTATAATTGGAAAGTTAATGAGTTGTGATTAAAAATTAATTAAGTGGAAGCTTCATTATTTACTGGTAATAGTAAATTTTATTATTATATATCCAACTTTATGTGTGACTTAAAACAAGCGTTATGATGGAAACATGAAAATTTAATCATTTATATACTGAAGAAATAAATATGTTTAATTTTCATGATATTATTATTTGTGTATATATTTATCTGAGTATAAATATATATATGTTTTTAGATGTTGAAATCATAAATGAATATATTATCTTGAAAATAATTTCGAATTTTGGTTTTGAGAATCATAGTGTGATTATTCCTTATGATGATAATACATTATTTAAGGGTGTTGTTTGCTTAATCTGGTTATTCACAAATTATAAAAATTTGATAGAATAATATTAATTATTGTGATATAGCATATATTCTATGGAGGATTGAGCATACACACATAAAAATTCAATCTCATGAGGAGAATGAAATATTTGAGGGGTACCATAATTGTTGATATCATGTATAGTGAATTCCCGTTGTATTAAAATATATTGATGTTAAGTGATGATGTATCTTGAGTTTATTACTCTGTAAATTGAGTAAATATACTCACTGTCCAAGCAATAAACATTAGGATGCTCTAATAAGGTTATTTGAGATACATTAAAGATACCATGAATTATGGTATACATTATAATCGATTTTTCACTGTATTATAAGGATACCACGATGAGAACTGGATCTCGAATTCAGAAGGGTCAAAATCTACTAGTGGTTATGTGTTTATTCTTAGTGGTGGTGCAATCACATGGAAATCATTCAAGAAAATAATTCTAAACATATATTAGTGTAGATGAGTTGTGTTTACCAAATGGCAATAACCTTTGTTGAGAGAATAAAGATATGCAACACTAGTATTGATGAGTTGTGTTTTTTAAATGGCAATAACTTTTGTAGAAAGAACAAAGATGTGCAACACTAAATGTTAATGAGTTGTGTTTGTCAAATGACAATAACCTTTGTTGAGAGAATAAAGATGTGCAACACTTAATGTTGATGAGTTGTGTTTGTCAAATGGCAATAACTTTTGTTGAGAAAATAAAGATGTGCAATACTTAATGTTGATGAAGTGTATTTGCCAAATGACAATAACCTTTGTTAAGAAGAACAAAGATGTTTAACACTTAGTGTTGATGAGTTATAATTGCCAAATGGCAATAAACATTGTTAAAAGAACAATGGTGCAATTGTTTGAAATACTATATAAATAACCATGCTTAATAAAGAATTGTGGAGTTATCTCAATCGATTTTGGTGGTAAAAAATAAACCTATTGGATATATTAAACAAAATCCCTGGGGAGAAAAATAAATTGTTGAGACCTCGAGGGGAATAGGACTAAAGCCTAGTGATCTCATGAAAAAGGTTTAATAGGAAAGAACAAGTCACTCGTTAGTACTACTAGCACCAAAATATTATTATCGGTCATTTCTTATGGTGTGAGAGAAAGTACTAGATTACATAAAGGAGGGTGAGAAAAAGCTCTAAATGATTTCAAATCTCACATGATAGTGTATTATGTGTAGATACACTTAAAGAATCACCTATTCAAATGAGGAGTGTGGGCCAATCTTGTGAGATCATGGCAAAATCTATAGAGCATTTGTTAAAAATAGGACATGCGCATGACTACCTAATGCGCAAAATGGTGTGGTAAATAGTAGAAGTATGGGGGCATAATTTAGCTTTCAGTACCTTTGGTATACACCCAAGAGGTACTAGTTCATAGTCTATAAGACTACTAGCATCTCTGTGTATCAAGTATTTTTTGTCTAGGTCTAGTTCATCGTTCAAATGACCACTAGATACAATGATTATGTCTATGTGTGTAACTCAGCTAATGGTGCTTCTTTGACATATGTGGGGGATTGTTGAAAATATTGTAAATATTATAAAAGGGTGTGTTAAAGAAAGAAGTATCTTTCTAATATGACTCTTAGTTGTAAAAGGATATGTCAAAGAAAGAAATATACTTCTAACATGACTCTTAGATCTAAGGGACATATGTCTAAAATACATGTCTCGTGTCCTTTCACATTCTATAAAAAGAGCTTATTGATGAAGGAGTATAAGAAATAATGATACACTAATATTCTGAGATTACTTTTACCTTCCATCAGTTATATTACCCTATATCATTACAGGAAGAGTTCACTTAATCCTGGGGAGTATCGCTTCTTAATTTACTGAGGGGTTACGGAATATCTCTTGAAGATAGTGTTCTCAGACACGACTCAAACTAGATACTTTGTTATTTTGCAGATTTCGCAAACAGTATAATGATTGGAGACTTCAATCGGATTTTAAATTGTGAGGACAAATTGGATAATGTATTGTGTTCAAGTTGCATGTTGGCATTTCAATAATGCATTGAGTCTAACAATCCCCTTCCTTTGATATAGTTTGGCTCAGCATTTACCTGGTATAACAATATTAAGGGTCAATACTTGGTATTGGAAAAACTTGATAAAGTGTTCTGTAATCTACTCTGGCTAAATAAATTTCCAAATTCCCATCTCAACACTTTGGCTCAGGTTGCTTCTGATCATTATCCCATCCTCTAATCTTTTGAGGAGACACCATAAAAATAAGTTTTAGAAGTTTGAGAATTTATGGTACAAGTTCCCCGAGCTTCAAAATCTAATGTAAACTTGCCATAACCCTTTCTTCACTAATAGATTGGAGTCATGGGAATATTGGTAATCTCTCTAATAGAATTACAGCTCTTAATAAACATCTTCTACATATTTCAAAGCAAGTGACATTGAATCAAAGGCCATCGGGTGTTATTGGGCACAATGAGAAAAAGTCGTATAACACACAAAAGGTGAAAGAAACAAAAATTCTTTCATGCTATTTTTTCTAGATGAAGAGCATCAAAGGATATTAAAAGCCTTGTTAAATTAGATGTAACTTGGATGGAGGACCCTGATGAGCTTATGTGCCAATCGTTTTGCAACTATATTTCAAGATAGTGATCCTTTCTCCTCAAATGACCTTGATATTGCTTTATCATATATTCATATTCTTGAGCTCAGTGTTAAAGAAGTTGTTTTTGGTTTGCCAAAAGATAGTGCATTAAGCCCATATGATTGTCATGAGTCCTTTTATCAAAAACACTAGCACCTTGTGCAACATGACTTAGTCAATACTCAATATAGTGCATCATTTTTGGAATTATAAGCATATCCTTACTAGCTTTAACAAAATTGTTATCACATTGATTCCTAGTCTGACTGACCTCAAAGTATATCTAACTTTAGACCTATCAGTCTTTTCATTATGGTTTACAAGGTTATTTCAAAAGTTCTTTGCTACAAACTTAAAGCATCTTTGTCTCAACTCATTACCCTAAATCAGTGAGATTTTTTGAAAGGCAGACTTATTTTAGATCATACTATGTTGGTTGCTAATCTACTTCATCAAATTCATTCTACTAGCAAATGTAGAAGGAAACTAGCATCTCTCAAGGTTGACTTCTCAAAAGCATTTGACAAACTTTCTTGGAGTTTCACAAAGCTGTTATATACCGCATCCTTTTTCCTGAAAAGTGGATAAACTTGATTCAACAATGTATTACCACTATTCAATATCATATTCAATTTAATGGGCAGATTTCCCCTGTCATTCACCTAAAAGGGGCATTTGCCAAGATATCTACTCTCCCCTATCTCTACATCTTATCAACAAATGTTCTATATTGTATCATTCGGTGGCGAAATAAGATTGCTCATTCTTTGAACATCCATTATTCACTAAGGCTTGGAAAATGGAACTTGGATTGATCCTAGTCAAAACAAATCATGTATTCATTAACAAGTCTTGGAAAAGATTGATCTAAGGGCCAATGCTTGGTAGGCAAGGCTGTTGTCTGAAGCTTCTCGCCTCACTCTACTAAGATCTGTGTTGGCTTCTATTAATACATATATAATCTTCTGTATCAAATTACCTACTCATATATGTAGCCAAATTGACAGTAAATGCTTGAATTTCTCTTGGGGATCCCTTAGGGATTAAAATAAAATATATCTCTTAAATAAGAAATCTCTTTACAAGCCTATTGATGAAGGAGGGCTTGGATTAAGACCTATGAAATAGTTTAATGAGGCTATGATTGCGAAACAAGTTTAGATAATTATTTGTGTTGGACTGGAATCTATTATCTCAACCGCTTTGAGGGTCAAATACATTGATGATAGTTATATGAGTTTGATAAAAAAAAAAGCCTTATAAATCTTCTTCGATATGGAATAGTATTATTGGTTGTGTTGGAATTATCACTAGCAGGCTAAAATGGCAAGTGGGTAATGGTTCGCTATACCTCTTAATCACCTTAAATGGGATTCCATACAAGTTTCTCTAGGCTTTGATAGTCATACTAGCAAGGTCTCAAATCTCATTCTGCATGTCTCCTTAAGAGGGTTTTCATTTGAATCCCTCCCTTATTAACACACTTTACTGGCACCACATTGCAGCTGCTATTATCAACACACCCCTTGCCTTTCACACTTGTGTTGGTAAACTAATCTAGATGGTAGTCTATCAGGTGATTATGTTGTCAAGCATGGATTTTAAATCATCTCTAGAAATAATAGTATTTGTAGAATTTCAGGCGTACCTGTCGTCCATCCACTTACTTTATGTACCCATACGGCGACTGGCACTGTTACTAGACTGGAGTCTCTAGTATACAGTAAAAGCATACCAGATAAGAGAAAAGAAAGTCTACTTTCTACCAAAGGAAAAATGCACACACAGTGCCAGAACCAAATGCTTCTAGTCGTGAAAATTGTTTTGCCCCCAATCACGCATGAAGAGAAAATAGTTAGAGTAGGTGGTTATTTCATAACCATTCCTTCTTATCATTTTGAATATTTTAGGATATTTAAAATAATAAATCAACTCTTTTAGGTATTTTCACTTCAGCCCCACACATATATGGGTATAAGCCTAATATACCAAGGTAAACTGACCCATTTTTCTACATCTCTCAGTCACACTTAGTGGGTTATAGATCATGGGTTTAGATTCTCTTTTCCTTCTTTCATACTAAGTGCTTTGTCATGACCACATGGACATGACATCTTCATCTAAGTGCATATACTAGAAATCCCTTTTACAGGACCAACACAAGATAACATTTCCTTTGTGTAGCTTGAGTTTAATAATATGTCTCATATATCCTAGATTTATCGATATATACTTTTCTATGGCCAATATGATCCCTCTCGAATCAATACTTGACTCATATTACTTTTCTTGTAAGCCTAGTGTCCACAGTTATGATAATGAAATATCATAAGGGACATGTCACAAACACTAGTATAGTGTACATATTATAGGTAATCTAACTTTCTCCCATATATCACTTCGATATGGATCAACCGCTTTTTTAGCATAATTCTTTGGATAGTATCTATTATGATCGTAGGATATATGCTAAAGTATTAGCTGTTGAAATATACCTCCATGATATTATTAAAGTCAAAGGAAACCAATAGAACGATTGTTCCTTCTTAGGCCTCACACAACAATAAAATAGGGATCTTTCACTTGCTTCCTTTTTGCAATTATCCTCACACATTGGCATGAGTCACATGCTACAGTGTTACTCTTATACTATAAGAGCATATATCATTTTGGATCTATTATAAACACAGTACAGATTTAAGTTTAAACACTCTCAGCATCTAAACCCAAATTCTTCAAGTTCATCTCTATGAAGTCGGCATTAAAGAAATTGTCATCTGGTTACAGGTATCATGGAAGTAGATTTCCACAATTCGATCCAATTTTGCATTAATAGATCTCATCTCGGATCACTACACTTTAATCAAGTTGACATTTAGTTTGTGTTTCTTTTCTACTATATCAACACTCTTTGTAGCTTTAATGGTGAACACAAATTCTCATCTTACAAACTTCATCTGAGCATCAAAGGCAGTTGGCTATGTGAGAGAGCCAACCTTTCTAACTTGTACAACATACTAGACATTGTATACTTTTACACAAACACATCAAGTAATAATGAAAAACATAATTCCATCAATCATAAAAGCATTACATAAGGTTTGCATTTTATATTTTCTATATATCAAGGGCTTTTACATGTTTCTCAAAGACTTATTTGCCTATTAGTTTTGTTAAGGGGTCTACTACCATACATTTGGTGGATATGTATTGCAAGGTAACAATTTTTTGTGCTATATAATTCATCATAAAATTGTACTTGATGTCAATATGTTTGGTCTTGCTATGGTACTTGAGATTTTTGGTGTAGGCTATGGCCACAGTATTGTCACAGTGCACTAACACTGAATTGGTACTCTCATTTCCAAATCTAAGGTGTTCTATAAAGCTTTTTAGCCACAAATCCTCTTTTACTCCAACATATAGTGTCATTATTCAACAAGAAGGTATAACCCAAAGTCAATCTAGTATCCCATTATGCGTAAATCGCTTCCTTCATAACACAGTGCATAATATGATATGTCCTTCAAGTATCTTAAGACCCTTTTACTGCCTTCCAGTATTTCTCACTAGGGTTAGACTAAAACCTGCTTACCAGCCCTACTGCATAACAGATATCAAGTATTGTACACATTATTGCATATATTAGACTACTAATAACACTGGCTTATAGAACTCTTTCCATCTTCTTTTTTTCTAACTCGATTTTGGGACAAATATCAAGACTCAAGGCTATTCCAGTAGCCACTGGGATATCTATGGGATTGCAGTCTTTCATATTGAATTGCTCAAGCATCTTCTTAACATAAGTCTCTTGTGAAAGAGAAAGGATTTTGCTTGAATGATCTCTTTGAATCTCAACTCCAAATATGCATTATGCTTCACTTATATCCTTCATTTTAAAGTTTGATGAAAGCCATTCTTTAATAGCTTAATGTAAACGCAGGGGTCTTCCTCTATCATTTGGAAGTCATATGAGATTATTGCCTTGTAAAACCTCAAATATCACTATATGGATTATTATTTCAGTCTATAAATGGAGCTTTTGAGTTTACAAACATTGTTATCTATTCATTTCTCAATGAAACCTGATAGTTGTTGCATAAAGATTTCTTCATCCAAATCACAATTTAAAAATATAATTTTTATATCGATTTGATATAATTATATGTCTAAATTGTTTATTATTGCCAAAACAATCTGATAGAATTGAAGTGCACACAGTTAAGAATGTATCCTCATAACCTATCCCTTCCTATTGTATATCCCTTTTATATTAATCAAGCATTATATTCGTCAATTGATCTATCTACTTAATTTTGAGAACCTACCTGTTACTTCAGGAGTAACTAGGAGTGATTATCCTTCTATTTGGTAGTAGCTCTTAGGAACATTTTCCCTATTACTTATCATGATAGGAGTTGCCTATTTATCTTTCTTCTTTTCTTTTGATATTGATGTTGACCTTTATTGGCTCACTCTGATTGACATACCTAGATGTTTCTAGTATGTTAATTTGTTCTACACTATCTTGTTCCTATTCTTTGTAAAAAGATACAGTACGGTCAACATATTCTCTATTAAGAAATTCAATCTTAATGAATGTAGCATCTTTCAATTCTATTTCAATCATTGTCCGTTGTCATTTTCTCCTATGAAAACGTATCATTTGGATTGTTTAGAGTATCTTATAAAGATACACTTATTTCCTCTAATCTTCCCATACTTATGTGAATAGCATTTAAAGCTCCTCGGGTAAAGGATCTTCCACTAGATCCTCATGATCATCCTCAGGGTTTTACTTGAGATTTCCTTCTATATTTGGATCAAGATTTTCTTTAGTGTCCTTATTAAGATCTTCCTCTAGACTATTAATCTCTATAGCTCCTCTGGATCTTCTTCAAGAAGTTCAGGATCTACATCCTCATATTGAGATTCATTTTCTGGAACTTCATTGTCCATATATAAAAAGCTTAACGGAGCATATTCAGTTATTTCAATGCTATTTGAAGTTCATTTACTCATTTTAAACACCTAAAAGTACCAAAAAATGCACTGAACACTTACAAACAGGTCTAAAATTGCCCATAAAAATAGGCAAATTGTATATTAAAATAAATATATTGATTTTAGGGATTTTGAGAGACATATTACATCTCTATCAGTGGTCCTACACTCCCTCTCATGCCCCAAGAAGGTAAAATTAAAAAAAAATAACTTTACCTACTCTCAGCCCTAACACATGGCATCCACACTCTAGTGTGGAGCTGCCTCGTGGGCCATGCGCTAAGTGGCAGTTCTCACAAAAAACTCCCTTTTTTATTTTTTACCAAATATTTCTTAAATTATGGATCCACTGACCCGACCCGGTAGTACCCCGCTACCCAACTTCTATTTTTTTTATTAAAACTAGATTGAGTTTGACTCAGTCCTACTCGACCAAAAAAAAATTATCGTGTTAGGCCGGACAGCAACCCAAATTTTTTTGTTTTGTTTTTTACTTTTCACCTTCCTTTTTCATATTAATGCACCTGCAAAATCACGCAATTTCTTGCTGAAGGTCATCTTCAACCTTCAGTTGGGTCACAACTGACCCGTTTTTCAAGTAGGTTAGGTCCGTTAGACCCAACACCTTTTCTCCTCCATAACTTGGCCTTTCGACATCCTTTTTTATATTCTTAGAGTCATTTTCTATCGCTTTTGGGAGCTCTATGCAATGTGACTATTTTTGAAGCTTAAATCAAATGTTTTCGTGTGACCCAATTTTATTCGAAACTTCTCTCCTCCATAACTCTACCATCCGATATCCATTTTTGACATTTTTAGAGTATATACTCATTATTTTCGTGAGCTATTCGCAATGATACTATTTTTAGAGGCTAAGTAGGTTGTTTCTAGGAAAAAAATGTTTCTACGTATGGTTTAACTTGTCACTCACTGTGTTCTCTCATCTCTACAATATGAACTGACGGTGAAAAATTAACAGAGGCAGACTCATGCAACAGAAATAATCACAAAAAATAAGAACTTGACTCAAATAACGATGTATGATTTTAGGCATACCTATCGTCTATCCACTTGCTTCAGGTACCCACACGGCGACCTGACATCGTTACTCGACTCGAGTCTCTAGAACATAGAAAAAGCACACCTAAAAAGAGAGAAGATAGTCTGTTTTCTGCCAAAGGAAAAATGCACACACAAAGCTATAACCAAATACTTCTAGTCGTGAAAAAAAAATATGCTCCCTCGTCACGCATGAAAAGAAAATGGGAAGAGAGGGTAGTTATCTTATAATTGTTCCCTCCTATTATTTTGAATATTTTAGAATATTCAAAATGATAACCCAAAACTTTTTAGTATTTTTACTTCAGCCCCACACATATATATGGGTCTAGGCCTAATATAACAAAGGTGGACCAGCCCATTTTTCTACATTAGTCACTCTATCTCTAATCCCTTTTGGAAATTTCTATGGAATATTTCCCTCCCACTTGTTCACATGTTGTTCATAAGGATGTTGCCCCATGATTACAGCATAATTAAGTTGTCCGTTTTACCCGTTCTAGTTCTAACTAAGTTGATCACCCATGTATTATGTTTCGTATGTTTTGTTCACCTTTCTTCTTCTCATCATGGAGGGGTAATAGTATTAAAGGATGGGAATGGAGATTTTGCATGTATAAGTGAAGAGGTGAAAAGGGGACCTACGAGAGTGTTGTTCCACCGATTTAGGGGCAACAAATATTCTGAAATTCCAAGGTTTTTTCAAAAACCTAGGAGTTGTGAAAATTTTCACAAGTGTTTTCGTCTTACATGATATGATTCAAGTCTTGTATATTTTACAAAAGTTGCTTGATTTTGTTTATGGTCTTTTGGGTAACAATGTAAATAATGATTTCAGCGCATTTTTGCTTTTCGATTGTGTTCCACAATAGTTGTTTTTCATGTGTTTAACCACTGAGATTGAACCAAAGTGAGTTGTGCAGTCATATAGAGTTTTGTTTTTAGCGTGATGAAGATGATGAACAATAGTCATTAAAGTGAGACAAACGGATCTATTAATGGGGGTGATAATTGTACTATTTTTAATACTTCATTTGCTAATTGCATCACTTAATACTTTAGGAAGTTAATTTTATATTTAAGAATAAATGGGATGTTAAGTATACCTTAACCCTTTAAAAAAATTATAACTTTTTAAATTATCTTTTGTTTGGTACAATTTATGGCGAGGAAGAGAGTGGGATAGAAAAGCCATATAAAGTAACAATAAAAAAGACAAGGATATCTTTCAAATAAGCTACAAATATTTCATTTGACTTTGCACGAGGTCTTTAGGCTAAAGGGTAAAGACCAAGGAATAGGGTCAAGACGAAGTGTCATCTTTTACCAAGCAAATACCATAAACAATGACATATAAATACATTTTGCTTTAGTACTACCTGCATAGATTACACACATCCACCTACCCCGCAACAATGAAATGAGGTCAAATTATTTTACTTGACCATACAAGTTGTCCCTATCCTTTCAAGTTGTAACCAAAATTCATAACAGATTAAAGTTAATGCAGTTATATATTCAAATGCTTACAGAAATAGCACAATCAATAATACTGAGGAGTGTCCAGATACAGATTCTAAGTATAATCTAGGATTCAAGTATCTACCGATAGCACCCAAAATTATGATCCGATCTTTCTTTCCCGTGCTAACAAGTTGATCATTTAAGTCGTCACCATAATTATGCATCAATCAGTGTAATAAAACACTACAAATTGTTTCCAAGTATTTGGGTTCAGGCACAGACTATATCTTGTTATATATGCCCCAATAAACAGCCGAGATACAAGCTACCACGGGTTCTCCTGTAGGCCATACCAAAGCCTATATCTCGTCTTCTCACACCTAGATACTGCTCAATACCGTAGGAACTACCGAAGATCATTAAAGCTGGAAGAAAATGGCAGATACAGTAAGATGCATACACTGCTTTCCTTGTCCTAAAGTGCGTACATCCTCTTGTATTCACTGTTTAAAATTTCTTGATCTGATGCATGAGACATGGATAAAGAACGAGAGCGACTCTCAGCCCTCAATTTCGTCTCCTCCATCCTATGCAAAATGACACAAAAGCACATGGAGCCAATTGTAGATAGCATTATTAGGCTTCCGATGACTGTAGCATATATAGCAAGCCATCTGGAGTGTGAGCCCACCACCACATATGTGAGAGAAATGAAGGCGATTGAAATGAAAAGACAGGCCAACCACATGAGCTTGTTAATTACAAAAACGAGCTGCTTCTTTGCCTTCTGCTCGATCACAACAACAGATGTTTGAACAACCACAACAGCCAGAGATATGAATAATGCCAAGCTATCAAACACAAAAAATATCAGAAAAGCTGCATCATTTGCTATATTTGCCTGTCCAAGAGAAAAGGCCCCTACTTTCTTCTCGACATATTGGCCAGGGACAGTGAAGATGGCTGCAAATGCAACTGTAGCAATCAGAATAGCAACAACAGTCGCAGAATTTATAGCGTTGTTCAGGCCACTAATATGAAGCTTTTTCAACTTCTTCGCAATTTTCTGGACCCTCACTCCAGTTTGACGAGTTTGCTGGAGTTGGGATTGTACATCATGCCTTATGTCACTAACTGTCTGCTTAAGTTGATTTGAAGCTTTTTGAGGTTTCTTTTGATCAGATGAATTAGCAGCTCCAGCATCCCTTAAAATGGATCCAAGTTCTGGAGTTCCAATTTTTTCTGCAATGTCAAGAGGGGTCTCCCCGGCCTTGTTAACCGAGTTCACAATGATACCTTCCATAGATAATAAACGGCAAACATTCTGCAGTGACCAGCACCACTTCAGAATAGATATTAAAAGCCAGATTCTTTCCAAATTCTTTTTTGTCAACTGTCTCACTACTGAAAAAACATATCAAAATCAAGCCAGATAGCTTCAAGTTCTTTCTACTTAATTCCAAAAATTAATTTCTGTAATATTTTCCATTTTTCCAGTTTAAATTCCATTCTGCGTACAATAACAAACTTCCTCTGCTAATTTTGCTTTTGCCAGATCGGGAAGGCAAAATCGGGGAATACAATCATCTCTTACACCATACAACTGGGCAGGGGTTTCACTACTTAGGGCTTAGTTCAGAATAGATATCTACGTGCTCTCCAATGCTATGACTAACTGATATTCTTTCTCCGCATATCAGTACAATATATCAAGGGCTTGCTTGTTTTGCTTGCTTGTTAAAAACAGAAAAAATCTAAGGGCCTGCTTGTTTTGCTGCATTAGTGTGGTAAACAAATCATTCACCATTGTCTGATCTTCCTAAAGTAATGAAACGGGATGAGTTAACTATAAGATGAAATGCTAATTAAAGTTATTGATAAAGGATAACTACAATCCCAGATAATAATAGAATCTGACCCTTGATGAAGATATACTCACAAATTTTTAGGAGTTCAGCTTAGATATGTTTATCAACATTTTCCTCAAGCTGAAGATCCTATGAGCTTCAACTTATTACAATAAAATCCAATTAGAAAAAGAAAACATATCTAAACTAGGATACCTAGATATTGCGGTAATCTTAAAATGAAAAATATATGTAGACGGGGATGCCTAGATACGGACAAGGTCCCTGATAGATGAACAAAGGAAGCTCCTAGAATTTCTTGACCTAGTTCTCATAGTGGCCTCCTTGACATTCTGCTAATTGCTCCGCTTAGATACAGTAACTAATCACAATGACCTAGCCCTTACAAGTCTTTGATCTACTTCTCCTGAGTAGTCCTCTTGAATCTCTCTTGACTGATGATGTGCCCCACTTGGGTTGCTCCACAGGACACCCAGTAACTTGCAACTCAAGCAATGGAGCCTCCAATTTGATTTGTCTTTTTACAGTTTTCAATTGTTGACAGACAACAACTAGAAAATTTTAACTTAAACAACTTACCAAATGCTTCAACAAACAATTTGCGAAGTTTTTGTCAAGGAAGGAACAGTAAGCTCGACAATCTATAATTGACAATACTTGTCATAGTTGCTATGTAGAAGTCTGAAAACATCTGGCAGCCACACTCTTTTATTATAAAATCCACTGATAAAGCTTAACTAAATATAATGATAAAGGATAACTAAGACTTCTGAACAACAATAAACTGTAAGACTCTAGATTGTGACAAACTAGACTTGGATAAACTCCTAATCCATTAGGAATTTCACTTATATACGTTTCTCAACAGCATGCCAATTCACCATACTATTATTATCCACAACCTTAAATTATGCGTGTGTGCGCTTCAGCATTTTATTTTTGCATTCCAACTTCTGACCCCCAGGAACAACATGCATCAGAGATACACAAACATTCATTTATCTAAAATAAAGACAGAACTCCATATAGTTAACGCAAGCAAAGCTGCTAACATATAGAATGGATATTTATGAAAGAGAAATGAGGAAGCACCTGCAAACGCCCTTTTTTTGTGGCAACGTGCAATGCTGTATTTCCTTTATTATCCTCCAGACTCAAAATAGATGGGTCAGGTTTTACCAATTCTAGAAGAATTTCTTCATTTTGGCCTTTAACAGCCATGTGCAATGCAGTTTGACCTTTCTTATCAGTCCTAAATCCAGTGCTTGGATCCTTGTCCAGTAAGGCTTTCACAATTTCCAAATGCCCCATTCTAGCTGCGGAGTGAAGAACAGTCTTTCCATTGTTCCTGGCTATTTTTGCAAGGTTTGAATCTGATGCCAAAAGGAGGTTAACCACTTCAATATGACCCTGGATTGCAGCTGTGTGTAAAGCAGTTGAATTGGACAAATCCGTGGTCATGGCCAAGTTAGGGAAGGAGTGTAGCAGTTCTCTCAATACCTCTGCAAGATTATTTTTCTCAGTAAGAGCTATAGTTAGGGGAAAAGTTGAAACAAACATGCCAGTGCAACAATTTGTGTAAAAATATCCCGTACTCACTTGGATTTAGAAAGCAACAAAATGATCTGAAAGACCAAAGCAGTAAAATTATTCTCGACAATTTCTGGTTTAAAAAATAACAAATAGGTCAAACTTTTTCAATTACAAAGAGAATACAAATGAGAGGGATTTTTTTTTGGGGGGGTGTTGCAGAGATCCACATCCATCACAATTGAGTAAATGACTAAAAAGAAGCCACCATCGAACAATTTTCTCTTATCCATTTTATCCTTTTTGTTCATTTCAAATATGTATAAACAGAGACAGGATGTGAAGGGGAAGGGGCAGAGACAGAAAGAAAGATATAATAGTCCCAGGAGTGTTTTCCTAACAAGGAAAAATGGTTATCATTCCAATCTCCCAAATAAACCAAAAAGTTAACACATTCACTTTGCTGCTTAACTAAGCAAAACTAGGATTAAGGAGCAATATGTGCCATTTGGGATTCCGGTTTTGGTTTTCATCTTCAACTAAGAAACAATAGTTCTTCACACACACATAAATGAGAGGTAAAGAAACAATTAAAGCACAAAACAGTATTCTAAAATTTTGAGAAACTCTGACTTCATATTTCATAAGAAGATAAATAGCAAGTGGATCTATTGGTCATTACATATGTAGAGATATTGTAGCGATATTATTGGAAATGTAATATCCAGTAATTAGTACGTAATATTCTGTATTTAGTATAGAGGATACGATATGATATTATAGCATTAATGACTAGGGTTACCTATTGTATATAAATACCCCTCAGCATATCAATAATATACAAGCATTCTACAAATCCTTTCTCTCTGAACTAACATGGTATCAGAGCATTAAACTTTGGATGCACGTTTGGCTGTTTTTGGCGTCAGTTTTCTGCTGTTCTTCAGTCTCTGTTTCCGACAGCACTGTTCATCACCGTGACGCACATTTTCCGACAACATACCACGACACGCGCCAGCTAGGGACGGTCGCACTGCCCAGATCGACGTTTCCCCAAAATCTCATGGCCGTCTGAGCAACGCGTGAGTGTCACGCGCCACCGTCAGCTTCGCCGGAAAATTCACGAGCCGGCGCGTGAGGCCATCTCCGGTGACCTTTTCCGACGGCGATTCCTTCCTCTGGGCTCGACTCATCTTCCTCAACATACCCCTGAAGTTTCGTGCCCTGGTTTTGACTGTCACATACTGGGTCTTCTGTCTCTGGTCCATATTTTCTAGCGGCAGATTCGCTGTTTCTGATTGCGGATCAGTTTGTTCGTTGTGGTGATTTTATTTGACCCCTGGAGTGGTTTTTCTACTGGTTTGACCATTTGTTCTTACGAGGCTCCCAGTGAAGCAACGGTAATCCAGTTCCTTTGGCTAATCGCTATTTGGTTGATTTTATTAACACTAATCTGTTTTGGATGGCTGCAACTAAGTCTACAACAGTCTCTGAGATGGTTCCAGTAGTCACTAAGATTACGGAATACAAATTAACTTGGAAGAATTACCTAGATTGGAGCAAATCTATTCGTATTTACTTCCGAAGTATTGAGAAGGAAGACCACTTGACCGATGACCCTCCGGAAGAAAAAGATCCCTCTCGCAAGTCATGGTTAAGGGATGATGCACGGCTTCTCTTACAAATTCGTAATTCTATTGACAGTGAGATCATGCCCTCTATTACTCACTGTGAATTTGTTAAGGAACTAATGGATTACTTGGCATTCTTATACTCCGGCAAGAATAATATTTCTCGAATATATGAGGTTTGCAGGTCTTTCCATCGTGCAGAGATGTCGGATGATCGTCCTCTTACAGCTTTCTTTATGGATTTTAAAGGAATGTATGAAGAACTCAATGCCCTCATGCCTATTTCTGATGAGAGAAAGGTCAATGTGTCTCACCGAGAGCAAATGGCTACCATGAGTTTCCTTACTGCACTTCCGTCTCGATATGCGGCTGCTCGTTCTCAAATTCTATCTGGGGCTCATCTCCCTTCTCTTGAAGAAGCCTTCTCTCGTGTATTGAGAACTGAACAAATCTCTTCACCAGCTTCAACTGTGCCTACTAGCGCCTTGCTCAATCGTGGTCAGACTAATACTCGTGGGTCACTTAATCCTCGTGGTTCTACACCAGGGGGTTCTAATCAAGAGTCAAAAGATGTGATTTGTTACTACTGTAAGGAGCCTGGTCATACGAAACGTACGTGTCGTAAACTCCAGAACAAACAGAATCGACAGAACTCTGCACATGTGGCCACGACTACTAATGACACGGTTACCATTTCTGCTACTGAATATGCTCAATTGAAGTCCAGCAATCCTCCTGCTAGTGCTGCTATTGCCACAGGTAATGAGACTACTGCCCTTGTCTCTTCTTCCTCCAAATGGATCATAGACTCTGGTGCTACTGACCACATGACAGGTAACCGCTATCTCTTCTCTACTTACAATTCTTATGCCAATCCTTCTAACATTACCATTGCGGACGGTTCCCAATCCCGTGTCCTTGGTTCAGGCACAGTTAAACCTACCTCTTCTATTCATTTGGAGTCTGTACTTAATGTCCCTAACCTTGCTTTTAACCTTTTATCTCCTAGTAAACTTACTCGTCAATTAAACTGTTGGGTCTCACTTTTCCCTGATCATTGCTTGATACAGGATCTTTTGACGAAGAAGATTATTGGTAGAGGTTATGAATCTGGCGGTCATTACTTCCTTGATGATCAGGGGTCGCGTGCGGTAGCTTGTACGGGTGGTATCACTCCTTTTGAAGTACATTGTCGTTTGGGTCATTTATCTTTATCATCGTTGAAAAAAGTTTATCCTCAATTTCAGCATTTGTTGTCTTTAGAATGTGAGTCATGTCAGTTTGCAAAACATCACCGTCTCCCTTTAGTTTCTCGAGTCAATAAACGAGCTTCGTCTCCTTTTGAGTTAGTACACTCTGATGTTTGGGGTCCATGTCCAGTTGAGTCCAAAGCTGGTTTCAAGTACTTTGTTACATTTGTGGATGATTATTCCCGTACTACTTGGTTATATTTAATGAAAAATCGTTCTGAGTTGTTCTCTCATTTTTGTGCCTTTACTGCTGAAATTAAGAATCAATTCAATATGTCTATTCAAACTTTGCGCAGTGATAATGCTAAAGAATATTTTTCTGAATCATTTTGCTCTTTTATGCTTCAAAACGGCATTCTCCATCAATCCTCTTGTGTGGATACACCAGCTCAAAATGGCATTGCTGAAAGAAAAAATCGTCACCTTTTAGAGGTAGCCCGTACTCTTCTATTTCAAATGACGGTTCCTAAATCTTTTTGGGCCGATGCGGTCTCTACTGCGTGCTTTCTTATTAATCGCATGCCTTCCTCTGTTCTTGATGGTCATATTCCCTATATTACTCTCTTCCCTTCCAAACCTTTGTTTCCCATTGCCCCTAAAATTTTTGGGTGCGTGTGTTTTGTTCGAGATGTGCGTCCGAGTGTCTCTAAATTGGATCCTAAGTCTCTGAAGTGTGTCTTCCTTGGCTACTCTCGTGTTCAGAAAGGTTATAGGTGTTTCTCTCCGTCTCTTAATCGTTACATGGTCTCTGCTGATGTTACTTTTCAAGAATCTGTTCCTTATTTTGCGTCTACCACTTCAGCTCATGTTCCTTTACCTGTGGAGGAGGATACTCTTCTGGTATACTCTGTCCTTCCCTCTCCATCACCGGCCCCAGCTCCCGTACTGGCACCTGGTCAACCACCTTTGTCTCGGGTTTATACCAGACGTCTAAAGGACACAATTACCGCTGTTACGCCAGATTCTACCCTGCCATTATCTACTTCTTCATCAGATCCTGCGACAAGTATTCCTCCGTCTGAGCCTGATTCGGTCCCTATCTCTGAGACCCCTCCTGTTCTTGATCCAGCTCCAGATCCCTCCCTCGATCTGCCCATTGCTCTTCACAAAGGTAAACGCACTTGTACTTATCCTATTTCTTCATTTGTTTCATATGACCACCTCTCCTCTTCTTCTCGTGCTTTCGTTGCCTCTTTAGACACTATTTCTGTCCCTCGATCCCTTTCTGAGGCCTTGTCCCACCCGGGTTGGCATACTGCTATGGAAGAGGAGATGGCGGCCCTTGATCGTGCAGGTACGTGGTCCTTAGTTGATTTACCGGCAGGAAAGAAAGCCATTGGGTGTAAATGGGTGTTGACCCCTAAAACTAAGGCTGATGGCACTCTTGAACGTCTTAAAGCTCGTCTTGTTGCTAAAGGGTATGCTCAGAAGTATGGTGTTGACTATTCTGAGACCTTTTCTCCCGTGGCCAAACTCTCCTCTGTTCGTCTCTTTATCTCTCTGGCTGCTACTTATGGTTGGGATCTCTCTCAGTTGGATATCAAAAATGCCTTCTTACATGGCGATCTTCTTGAAGAAGTATACATGGAGCAACCACCTGGGTTTGTTGCTCAGGGGGAGCATAGTAAAGTATGTCATCTTAAGAGATCTTTATACGGGTTGAAACAGAGCCCTCGGGCATGGTTTGACAGATTTAGTACTGTCGTGAAAGACTTTGGCTTGTGCCAGAGTAAATGTGATCATTCGGTATTCTATCAGAGAACAAGTACTGGCATAATATTACTAGTTGTATATGTCGATGACATTGTGATTACAGGGAGCGATACCTCGGGGATTTCATCACTCAAATCATTCCTTAACTCCCATTTTCAGACGAAGGATCTGGGTTCATTAAAGTACTTCTTGGGAATTGAAGTTATGAGGAGCAGGAAGGGCATCTTATTGACTCAGAGAAAATATGTTCTTGATATGCTGAAAGAAACTGGTAAACTTGGAGCTGCCCCAACTAGCTTTCCTATGGTTTATAACCCGCTGCTTGATGCTGATGGTAGTATACAATATGAAAATCCAGTTGAAGCTGCTAAGAGCAAGTTGTTCGAGAACCCAGAGAGGTACAGAAGATTAATTGGAAAATTGAATTATCTTACAGTGACCCGCCCTGATATCACTTATCCAGTGAGTGTTCTTAGCCAATTTATGATCTCTCCAACTATCCGACAGTGGGAAGCCTTAGAACATGTGTTACATTATTTGAAGGGATCTCCAGGTCGTGGGATATTGTACAAGAGTCATGGCCATATAGATATTGAGTGTTTTTGTGATGCTGATCATGGTGGATCAAAGGCCACAAGACGGTCTACTACTGGCTACTGTGTCTTCGTCGGAGGAAATTTGGTATCTTGGAGAAGCAAGAAACAAAATGTAGTGTCACGGTCGAGTGCAGAAGCGGAATACAGGGCCATGGCACAATCTGTATGTGAGATAGTCTGGATATATCAGTTAATGAAGGAAGTGGGCCTTAAAACCTCATTACCAGCAACATTGTGGTGTGACAATAAAGCAGCCCTACACATAGCTTCTAATTCGGTATTCCATGAACGCACGAAACATATTGAGATCGACTGTCATTTTATTCGAGACAAGCTCAAGGAAAATTTTATCTCTACAAGACATGTCCGATCCAGTGATCAACTAGGCGACCTCCTCACCAAAGCTCTTAATGGGGTTCGGATTGAATATCTTTGTAACAAGTTGGGTATGATCGACATCTATACTCCAACTTGAGGGGGAGTGTAGAGATATTGTAGCGATATTATAGGAAATGTAATATCCAGTAATTAGTACGTAATATTCTGTATTTAGTATAGAGGATACGATATGATACTATAGCATTAATGACTAGGGTTACCTATTGTATATAAATACCCCTCAGCATATCAATAATATACAAGCATTCTACAAATCCTTTCTCTCTGAACTAACAATATACAATAAACAAATATAGCTCAGGTTTTTGACGGAGCAAATTAATGGGTAATAAGTGGCCAAAGAAAATAATGAGACGTGACCTTTTTCCCATTTACTAAATTGCAAGTAGTAAGCGCAAAGAAACTAGTATAACGCAGGATTTGTAAACCTATTTGCAGAATAGGATTAAGTACTCTCATTGACCAAGTAAAACTGTTGACAAGAAAGCACTTATTGTGCATTAAAAAACTTAAAGGAATATAAGCCGAAACATAATGCCAAATGCCATCATCTTACCGAGATGACCCTGCTTTGCTGCGACATGGAATGGATCATAGCCATTTCTAGCTGCAATAGACGCAATTTGCAGGTCCAAGTGCTTCAACATTTCGCTCACAACTGAATCATACCCATTCTCTGAAGCGACATAAAGAGGTGTCTCCCCCTCCAGATTCTGCTTTGACAACAAATCCTTTGACTCGTTATCGTCACAATTTTGAATTATCTCCTTGAATCTATTTATGTTGCCGGCACGAGCAGCTAAATGAAGTGGGGAGTCACCGCGTTTTCCAGGTGATTCCTTGCTCCTTTTCCTCTCGCCTCCCATGAAGCTGAGCTGCTTCTCCATCACTATGCGAAAGCTTTTCTGTTTTTCCATAAATCCGCGGAAGCTCCTCTGTTTTTCCATTGCCCCGCTAAAACTTCGCTGCTTTTCCACTGTAAATGCTCGAAAGCTGCTCTGTTTCTCCATAATCACTCCAAAATACGGCCAATGGCACTAATGAAAGTGTTCATTTATCTATGAAACAACAGAAAATATTATGACACCATGATTAACGCAGCAAATTAAACTTGCATACACCTTGAATAAAATTTCCTTAAATAAATCCACTCAAATTTAATGGATTATATTATCAGAGTTGAGGAAACAAATAAAGAAATCAACCAGAAACTAAATTATCTTCGTCCGCGACGGTTATCAGAGAAAAAAATAGAGGCTTAAAACTGAAAAGTCGAGCCACTATTATCGGTATCAGTAATTAATTGTGAATACCTTGATTCTTGGAGCTTTATAAAGTTGCATGTATAACCGGATCCAAACCCAACAGACCACGATGGAAGAAAATCAACCGATCTCGACAATTACTAGTAACAGGACTTTGAAAGGCTCATAAGCGCGAGAACAAGAATCATTTGAGACCCATGAACTGATCGTGGAAAGAGAAGTAAGCTAATCCATAAGAAAAGATATCCTGCAAACGACGGAGTGCTGGAGAGTGGAGACAGCGAACGAGTTTATTTGGTTCTGTGATTCCGTGGTAAGTCACTCTCTCCTAGCTGTTATTAATGGCTATTTTTTAATTATACATCATTCTTAAAAAATAAAATTATAAATAAGAAAAAAGTTATTTTAATTTAATGATAAATAGCTCAGATTGGCAAATTGACGAAAGTTGTCTGGCAAATTGACGAAAGTTGTCCCAAACCGAACCTAAAATTTGGTTTTGCAACATCGTTCCCTCAGTTATTTGGCCCTTTTTTTACCCTATTAAGCTATTACTAGATGTATGAGCAATTTATTACGCTGGATTAAGTACTTGTGAAATCCTTTAAATGGCAAGCTCTACTAATAACCTTAGGTATGATAGTCGCAAGTCCTTACTAATAACCAAATGCTTGTTCGTATAAACCGGTGGCTTTTAATTGAAATAATTTTAGACAATATTATTCTTAAAATGACCTTAGGAACTAGTTAAAAAATTTAATTTAATTCTAAATATAATATATTAATTTATTTTATATATAATATTTATTATTTTTTAAATAAATTTATTTAATTTATAAATTGATATATAATCTAATATTATACATAAATATTTTAGAGATATCATATTATATTTATTAAAATTAATTTATTTATTTATATTTATTAATTTATTAAATTTTTTATTAAGGATTGGAAAAAGTGTCAAATTTCTAAATTATTGTTAAACTATTTTCCTTAGTCTGCAATTAAGCCAACCAAGGATCTGATCGAGAACTGAAAATATAAATATGGGGTGTGTTTAGATTAGCTTTTGGAGAATAGATTCTGGGGAGAATAGATTCTGAGGAATAGATTCTGGGAGAATAGATTCTGGAAAGAATAGATTTTAGGAAGAATAGATTATGGAGAATAGATTTTGGGAAGAATAGATTATGAGAAGAATAGATTTTGCAAATAGAGATGTTTGGATGATTAATAGTAGAATCACTTTTTATATTAATAAATTACTAAAAAGGGTATGATTTGATTAAAGTATGAGAGAGGAGAGAGAGAGGAGAGAGGAGAGAGAGGAGAGAGAGAGGAGAGAGGAGAGAGGGGAGAGAGGAGAGAGAGGAGTGAGAGTATAAGAAAAAAATAGGGGTAAAATAGTAATTAGATAATCTATAAGCTCTTTTACAGTTCCAAAATCTATTGAAAAATAGCTTCTTCAAAACCATGGTTTCAAACCGAGGTTTTGCCCAAAATCAATTTTGGATGAAAATGGCTGTTTGGCAAAAAATTTTGTAAACCGAGGTTTTGTTCCAAAATCAATTCTGGACAAAAATTGATGTTTGTGTGAAATTTTTTCAAACCGAGGTTTTGCTCCAAAATTGATTCCGAAACGCTATGCCAAACAGGCCCATGACCGAAGTGAAGCGTGAGAATAAAATAAGAAATTACTAGCATTTAAGATGAGAAGCCAAGAAAAGGGAAGAAAGGCACGGAGAGTCCCAAACCTTATCTTGAATATGGACACACTTGCTCTGCTAAGTGGCATTCAGATGTACATAGGAATAACAAGGGAAACAGGAGAAGCATATAAAGTTGGCGGTACGTGAGCCTAAGAGTGAGTTAGAGTCGAGAAAGGTTGGAGCAGGAGGGAGCAGAAGAGCGAAGCAAGAAGAATTTCGAAGTGGGCAAGAGATATGGAGGCAAGCATGGCAGCAAGAGAGGTAGCGTGGCTGGGGGATCAATGAGTGCTCTGACTATTAGAAGGTTGAATTAGTAATAAGTTAAAAGTGATTAGTATTAATTATTTAGTTACTAGACTTAATTTTATATAAAAGGTCATAGTCTATAGGTTAAAGTGTGTGAGATTGTGTAATTCTCACTATAGTGAATGAGAGGATAACTTGGGTCTCCTATCAAAGTCCCCAAATAGGGTTAGTTTATCTCCCTCAATTAAGGGTAGATTAATGTATAAATCCAAATAGGTTACCATTGTAATGAACATGTTGCTCTATGGTTAATAAAGATGAAGATATTTTTCTCCAATTAATCTTGTTAACATGGTATCAAAGCAGGCTATATTATGAATCTGTTATATGTGATTCTTGTTTCTCTACAGTAGCCAATTTTGAAGAAGCCCAGTCTTGAAGCGCGGCTGGCAAACAAATCAACCAAAAAAAAAGGGAAAGGATTGAGTAGAGTCCGTTAGCTCCTCTCCCTCGCATAGCGTCATCTTAGTATCTGAGTTCATCGCCAATCTTATCAATGCTCCCGCCAACGTCCCTTCTTGTTTTACCGCCGTAAAAGCTTCTCCGAAGATTTCTCCTCTCACTGCTACTGACTTGCCTTTCTTCTTCAAAGCTCCGCTACTAAAATCTCTCGTCTAGGAAAATATAGAGATTGCCCAAGGTTTTTAGGTTTCACTCTTTCGGCGACCCTGGTAGCCCATATAGCCACAAGATTTGTAGGAGAAAGATGATGAAAGAGTTCTAGAAGAATCTAATGTGAACAACAAGAATCAAATTGATGAAGCTGAAGATATAGCTATAATCGGGGAAGATCAACAACAAAATGTTTAATTGAATAATGACGGTGAAGAAAAATGTGAGAGTCTTGGATCCGAAAGTCACAGATAACAAATTGAAAGAACCAGAATCATGCTTGTAATCTATTCAAGCCTTACACAAAAATGCATCTACTCAACAAAGTAAACCTTCTTTGTCATCGACGTTCACTAGCTTTAAGGTGAACTCGCAAAATTCGAAGACGTCTCCACTACTCTCTATTCGCAAGTCTTTGCTGTTAGCACCACCGCTTGCGATTTCAAAGATTTTCTCACCGTTCATTGCTTGAACTCATGATTCTAGAGCGTCCAGGCCTTCTTCAGTTTTGCACCTTCAGTATGACTCTAGCCTACTCCTAGAGTTACTTGAGGAGAAACTCAATTCAAATATGCCTTGCAAATATTACAACTTCAATGTTGAAGTAGTTCAAGAAGACCTAACTGTCGGATTCTATCACAACTATTCCTTCCTTTCTCTTCCATGCTTAGCTGAAGTTTCAAAATCAAGTTTTAAGGGAAAGGCATTATTTCCATCTATATTTGCAGAGTTGAAAGTGTTGAATAGGAAGGATGATACCCGTTCCTTTGCTCTATTCACTCATCCACCGGAAAGGTACTCCAAGTCTCAGGGCAATTTTTTTTACTATGGTGATTTCATATGGCACAGGTGGAGACTTCAGCCCATTGACTTAGGTCCATGGAACAACTAGAGTATAATAGAAGAACCTGCAGATAAAAGACCACAGCGACAGGGTGACGCATTAATGTTTTGTTGATAGAGTTTTATGAATTAGATTCAACTTTCTGCCCTTATACTCAGATAATGGCAATACAATTGTTTTACATTGATAAGTTGAAGTCAAAAGGTCAAACACCCAAGCCATAAGTCTGATAAGGTTTACTTTCTCTTGTATTCTCATGTCACAAGGACCTCTCCAATGACCAAATAGCTCTTGGACACTATGTTAGTACTGTTGTCTAGCTGTTCCCCATTGACACTAGGGAGGGCTTTGTTTTGGCATATAATCAATTATATGATTTTAATAGAGCTGGGCTTGTCTGGAGTATGGCAAGTTGTCTAAAAAAGAAAAGAAAATTTGTCAATATGTTGGTGAAGGAAGAGGAAGTTGTTGCATTAGAGCTATATGGTTAATCCCCTATAAGGAATTTCAATTGCTGTAGAAAGTTACTGATTGAGGCATGTTAGTAGTGAATAAGTAGACATTGAGGAGAATATTATTAATTCAAGGCCACGTGTTGTGCATCTTCCTCATATGTCAAATTCAATACAAGATGCTGGGGTCATTATGGGAACTTGTCTGAAACATGCTAGCATGTATGAAGCAATTGGTGGGCCAGGATTTATGCTTGCAATGTTTATGATGCATGGGAAATGTGATGAAGAGAGACTACTTTGATTTTGATGTTAAAGAAGCATTTTCAGACTGAGAGAAGAAACTGGGCTATACAAAATATCTATGGATAGAAAGTTTTTGAAGAAATTTTCATATTGTATTTTGTAAAATGAAAGTAGTTTAGTTTAATTCACCTTACTCCTTTGTAGTTTGTGTTAGCAAGTTGAACATCTAAAATTAAAAGTTGTTAACTTGAGCGGGGGTGTTAGAAGGTTGAATTAATAATAGATTAAAAGTGATTAGTGTTAATCACTTAGTTACTAGATAATCCTAATTCTATATAAA
Source organism: Leucaena leucocephala (assembly GCA_037074615.1). Taxonomy (NCBI): domain Eukaryota; kingdom Viridiplantae; phylum Streptophyta; class Magnoliopsida; order Fabales; family Fabaceae; genus Leucaena; species Leucaena leucocephala. Next base: position 20,006,742 of record CM073525.1, on the reverse strand, counting down.
GGGTCATAGTCTATAGATTAAAGTGTGTGAGATTGTGTAATCCTTACCATAGTGAGGGAAATGATAACTTGGGTCTCCTCTCAAAGTCCCCAAGTAGGGTTAGTTTATCTCTCTCAAGTGATGAAAGGTTAATGTGTAAACCTAAATGGGTTACCATTATAATGAGCATGTTGCTCTATAGTTAATAAAGATGAAGATATTCTTTTCTAATTAATCTTGTTAACACTTACCCTTTGTCATACAAGTCTTAGTGAAACTGGGACAGAAGCAGTTCACGCTTACGCTTCCTTGGAACGGCTTTGCAAGAATCCTGGAGTAAGCATTCAAAGCTAGCTTCAACACTGCATATTTTGTCCAGTATTCTGGCCATCCTCTGCTCTTCCACGTTCCCCTCTTCCCGTCTCTCGCAAACATTCTCACTGTTTCCTCTATATCCTCTTCCCTCAGCTTCTCACCCTTAGAACTTTTCTTATCTCCATGTTTCTCACCTTCTGTGTACGTTTATATTTATAGAAATAGAATTAATTAAATGATGTTAATTAACACAATTAAAATATACTCAATATAATAATTAATCCCTACTTACATCTAGAGATTCGAGCCTGGAGCTCATATTGAGAATGCGATTGGCATTTGGAGAATTAGGACGGAAGAGAGGGAGCAGAGCCTGAATGAGCAGCCTTGGGCCGTAGTAGTTGGTGTTCATCACTGTTTATGCATGCTCCATCGAGTTCTCATGCAGCTAATTGAATGATACACCAGCATTGTTAACCTGTACATCATCTATCCGTTTTCATTTTTCCTTCATTCATTCAAGTAAATATATATATAAATCAATTAACTCACAAAACTTCCAGGGCAGTGCAAGCTCTAACCTTCCTCCCCAAAACCCCCCAAAAAAGAGCCAGTACTATCTCTACCAACTAGGCTAATGCTAGCATTACTTGACTGTTTCATAAAGGCACCATCAACATTAATTTTCACAGTTCCTTCTGTAGGAGCTTCCCACTGGGTCTTTCTTTCAATATTTAAGGCTTTTTCCCTACCTTCATTCCCACACACATCTGCCTTAGCACTCCAAACTTCTCTTGCTAAAGTTGTTGCCATAGAAACCACTTTCTCAGCATCAACCTTTATTTTGCTAAAAATCCAGTCACATCTTGCTTTCCAAATGCCCCAGCATAGCGCTGCAACGAGTACCTTTCTATCTTCATCAAATCCCTTGTAGTTAATAGCACTTCTTTACACCACTTCCTCATGCTATTAATATGCTCTTTATTTATTCTTAGAGACAGAGAACATTTAAACCAACACGTACTCGCCCATGAACAAGTCAAAATTCAATGCTTAATTGTCGCAGGCTTTTTACCACAGACTGCACATACGTCAACTTGAGCATATTTCCTCTTGTACAATATTGCTCTTGTAGCTAAAGCACCATTCAAGATTCACCACATAAAATGCTTGACCTTTGGTGGGGTATGAAGTTTCCAAATACAATTCCAGAGCTTATGTGAGATTAAGTGTGAGCAGCTTGGCCTCAATTCTACCTTCCCCTTAACTTCCTTTTTAGCAGTAAAGTAGCCAGATTTGACATTGTACTTTCCATCTCTACACATTAACCATATGGCCTTGTCTCTTTTATGCTAAATTGGAATAGAAATATGCAAAATCTTGTTCTTTTCCTTAGCAGTGATTTTCCCTTCGGTACTGCTAAGATCCCGCCTGCCTTCTCTAATTAGTTCCACAACCTTAATCTTTTTATCCTCTTCAGTCAACATGCCACAACTCAATTTTTCACCTGTTATGACTGGGATCCACCTATCCTCCCACATCCTAACTCCATCACCATCACCTACCCTCTAAAACAACTCTTTCCTCAATAATTTCCTGCCATCAAGAATACTTGTCTAGCACCATGATAGCTTCCCACCTTTTTTAGCTTCTATAAAATCTGATTTAGGGACATAAATCCCTTTTAACATCCTACACCACAAGTCATTACAAGTCATTTTAAGCATTCCCTAAGTCATTTTGGCCAACAAACCTCTATTAAAGGCCTGAAAGTTTCTAAACCCCATATCTCCATCCTTCTTAGAACCAGTCATAACATCCCACCTCTATTATCTTTGTCATTTTGCCCTGATCATAAATTAGAAAACATACTATCAAATTCCTTGCAGCATTTCTTGGGGAACAAGAAGCTTGACATAGGATACACCAGGATAGAATTTGCAACAGCCTTTATCAATAACTTTTTCCCATCAATTATTAGCAACTTCTGTTTCCACCCTTGGAGTTTCCTAATGATCTTTTGCTTAACAAAATTAAGTGCTACGATTTTCGATCTGCCCCAAAATAAGGGTAAACCCAAGTATTTCCCAAGATCACTAGTGGCTCTAATACCCAACCTGTCTTCAATTTCTCCCTTAGTCTCAACTGGAGTGTTAGCAGAGAAAAAAATATAGGATTTGTCCAAGTTAATTTCCTAACCTGAGGTTGCACTATATATATCCAAAATCAACTTCAGGACCTTGCAATTATCCTTCTGAGCATTTAAGAAGAATAGAGCATTGTCAGCATAGAAATAACGCGAAATCACAGGCCCACCCTTTGATAATCTCATCCCTTTTAACTCCCCTCTACCATGATGTTGTACCATTAGAGAAAGTACATCAACAACTATAATGAATAGATAAAGGGACAAAGGATCCCTTTGTCTGACTCCTCAGGATTAATTTTTGCCATTTTCTTCCTTGTAATAAGAAAATCAAACTTAATGGAAGTTACACACTCCATCACCCACCTCACCCATTTACTGTAAAAACCCTTTTTCAACATAAGTTCCATTAAGAACATCCAATCCATTCTATCATAACCCTTGCTAAGATCAATTTTAAGAGCTAAATCACATATGAATCCTTTTTCACTTCACTTCAAATATTGTAATAATTCATGAACAATAATGACATTGTCTTGGATTAATATCCCCGCCACAAAAGCTCTTTGTTGTTTAGAAATATATTTGCTCCTCAATACCCTCATTCTACTAATCATGATTTTTGAATAATCTTGTAAGAAACATTGCAAAGTCCTATAGTGCTAAATTGGCAAACTGTCTCAGGCCTATCAACTTTTGGCAAAAAGGCAATGTGAGTTTGATTCAATTTTTTAAGATCAAAATGGCTCCCAAAAAATTCTTTAACCATACTGCATACCTTAGCTTTCACCTCATTCCAGGCTGCTTGTAAAAAAGTGCAGTATATCCATTTGGCCTCAGGGCTTTGGTTAGCCCCAGGTCAAAGATTGCTTTTTCAATTTCACTCTACCATGCCATTAATTATATCAGATTCCTCTATCTACTCCCCTTCATCTGATTTTAGTTTGAGAACTTTATTCCTCGCTCTTCACTAAATTACAGTATTATGAAAGAATTTTGTATTTCTATCACCATTCTTAATCCAGTTCAGTCTTGCCACCAAAATATCTCCTCATGATCCCAGGCCTCTTCTATTTTTTTCAAGATACACTATGCCTCCACTGTGTTTTCTTTCAACCAGCTACCTTCATAACAATTGTCTAGCTTCATTCTTAATTCCTCAATTAATTTCCTATTGTTTGGAAATTATTTTTTACTCCATTCTTTTAGAACATTTCTGCATTAAGTCTTCTTACAACTTCATCAATTCTATTCCACATAACCCTTTCTCCACCTGCCCATCCATTCATCATAATGTTCTTAAATTGATTATGCCCCACCCACATAGCATTGAACCTAAACAGCTTAGGGGTTTTCTTATCATGGTAACAGCAATCAATAATTAACAAATGATGATCCAAGCCAATAGGTTCTGGGTGAAATGCCTGAACTTTGTCAAACTACTCTTTGAATGCCACGTTCTCCAAGTGTTCTATTATTCCAAGTGAACCTTTATCCTTTAAATTCTAGATCAATAAGTCAACATTCATCAATCAGCAATTGGAAGTTGATGGCCCTTCTCATGTTAAATGGCCCCCTCCCTCCTTCTCTCTCTGAGACCCAACTTCACTAAAGTCCCCCACACATAGCTAGGCCCCATCCACTCCTCTAGCAAGTAATCTCAACCTTCTCCATACAGTCTCCCTATCTTCAACTCAAGTAGTACCATATACAAAAGTAATGAACCTTGGCATATTCATCACAGTAGATTTCACTTTAACATGAATTAAGTTCCTTGATTGATACATAACTTCTAAGTTAACTCCTTCACACCACCATAGAGCCAATCCACCAAAACTACCTCTCGAGTCAACATATAACTCATTCTCCAATCCGCATGCTCTTTTAATTCTTTTCAGTTTTCTACTTCCTATCTTAGTTTCCATTAAGTACACAATGGAGGGTTTGAACTTCCTATTCCAATCTTTTAAATTTTTTACTGCTAAAGCAACCCCCAAACTTTTACAATTCTAGGATAGGACTTTCATTATTCCTTGGGGGCTGTTTGAGGCCAGCCACCCATGCCTTCAGCTTCTACATCCTTCATCTCCCTCTGCCTGCCACAATCATGTACCACTTCTTTTTCATTAGTTTCCATATATTTGTTTTTCCTCTTCACTGATTTCCTAATTTCTGCCTTTGCTTTTCTCAGATTACTAACAAAGGCTGCAACAATAGACGACTATATATTCTCCTTCCCGCCTATCTTCCTTCTTTTCTCCATACCTGACTCTAGCTCTTCTCCTACCCCTCTCTTCAAATTCTACCTTCCCATATCCTCCACAGCCTCATGCACCTCCTTCTGCACATATAATACTATAATTCCTTCTCTTTCTCCTTCTTTAAGATGTGTCTCAACATTATATCCACACAATCCCTCAGAATCCTGAACCTGTGTAATCACCTCCTTCACACGCTTTATCACATCCTTCTTTACACATTTACTTAATCACCTCCTTCACACACTTTATCAAACTGACTTTTATGTACTCAGAAGAAACATCATCGAATTCATCTATCTTCGGCACAGTATCTTCTTCCACTAACTTCCTTTTTAATCTAACATTCTTGACAGAGTCATTCTTCCCTTTACCTTATCCACCATCCAGTTTGATAGAGAAAATACTTTCCTCAATTCTACCAATTTCATTTTCCTTATACTTTTGCTCTTCCTTCACCTTCTCTATTTAATATTCATCTCTGACCATCCTTCCTTAACCACTACTATCGCATCTTCCTTAATATTCATCACCTGATTAGTAGTAGTCTAGCTTCCATAGCATGACCTCTTAGGATCACAGATTAACATTAACCTCAGCATCTCACAGCTTTAAAAGTTGTGTGTAACAACTCGATAACTATAATAGAAGTCCTACATATTATTATAATTAGTAGTAGCCTAAGCTCGATCTTTATCAGGCTTAGGAATCCAGAATCCTGAACACAATGGCTTCCCAAGAACCAAAATTATTCATATATGAAGAAAAATCCTCAACATTAAAGTTGTCGAGGCTGCCGACGGTGTTCATGACGCTGCTGTTATGACATTGTTGAAGGGAACAAACTGAAGGCATAACATAGTTGCTAAACAGGAAGAGAAGATGGAAGAAATGAATATTCTAATTGCTATGTAATTGCATTGATCCTATCGCATTATATACACTCATGATGACCTGATTTTAGGCAACTATAATATATACAATAATTACGATAATGAAACAAATTACCCCCATAATCATCTGACTTAATTATGCTAATTAATACATAATCATGCCAATTAATAGAATCTCCTACAATCATCTCCAATAAATGCAATGCTATCTACACTCCCCCTCAAGTTGGCCGTATATATTTATCATTGCCTACTTGCCAATAAAGTGTTCAAACCTTTCTTTGGATAGACCTTTAGTAAGGATGTCCGCTGTATAATCTCTAGAGGGTATATATCTAAGATCAATTATTTTTCCATCAATTTTTTCTCGAATAAAATGTCTATCTATTTCAACATATTTTGTACGATCATGTTGAATTGGATTATGAGAGATATTGATGGCTGACATACTATCTAAGTAGAACTTTATATGTGGAGTCATGTCACCCTCAGTTCATCAAGTACTCATTTGACCCAGATGCCTTCATAAATCCTAAGAGCTATAGCTCTGAATTCTGCTTCTACACTGCTTCTGGCTACTACACTCTATTTCTTGCTTCTCCAAGTGACAAGATTACCCTAAACAAAGGTGGCATATCTTGAAGTAGACCTTCTATCATCCTGGGCTCCTGCCTAATCAACATCTGTGAAGATCTTGACTTGTCTTTCGTTAGTTTATTGAAACAGTAGACCTAAACCTGGTGCACCTTTCAAATATCAAAGAATCCTATAGACTTCATTCAAGTGTCTTTATTTAGGATTATGGGAGTGTTGGCTTACCACACTTACTGCAAATGCTATATCTGGTCGAGTGTAGGATAAGTAGATTAATTTTCCTACCATTTGTTGGTATCTTCCTTTGTTAACATCCTATCCCAGATCCTTGTCTTCTTCAATTTTGTTGACCTATATAGGTGTGTCACTTGGTATGCATCCTAGCATTCCCGTGTCTTTTAGAAGATCTAAGACATACTTTCTCTAAGATATACTTATTCCCTTTTTGGATCTAGCAACTTCTATCCCCAAGAAGTACTTTATTTCTCCGAGGTCTTTGAATTAGAACTCTTCATTAAGAACTCCTTTTATCTTACTGATTTCACTATAGTTATCTCCAATTAGAACTATATCATCCACATATACTGCTAGTACAGTTATTTTCTTTCCATAATACTTATATAACATAATGTGATCACTTTGTCCCTGCTGATAGCCTTGATTTTTTAGCGCTCTAGAAAAATATCCAAACTATGCTCTAGGAGACTGTTTTGAGCCATAGAGATCCTTTTTTAATTTGCACACTTGGCCATCTTGTTTCCTATAGAAGCCTAGTGGAGGCTTCATACAAACCTCTTCCCTTAGCTTGCCATTAAGAAATGCATTCTTTATATCCATCTTATGTAATGGCTATTCAAGATTTATAGCTAGAGAGAGTAAGATTCTGATGGTGTTTAGCTTTGCTACAGGTGCAAAAGTTTTAGTATAGTCTGTACCATATATTTGAGAAAAAACTTTTTGCCACTAATCTCACCTTGGACTTAGACAGAGTGCTATCAGCTGTGTATTTTAGAGTGAATATCCACTTACCTCCTACAGGTTTCTTGCCTTTAGGAAGGTCTACCATTTCCTAGGTTTCATTGTTTTCCAATGCTTGTATTTTTCTCATGACTGCCTTCTTCTATTATAGGCTAGATAAGGCCTCGTTGATATCCGTAGGGGTTCTAACATTGTCAAGGTGAGAGATAAGTGCACAATACATTGATGAAAGGGTTTCATAAGAAATAAACCTTTCAATAGGGTGTTGGGTGCATAATCAATGCTTCTTTCTTAGGGCAATGGGTAGTTCAAGATCAGCTGGAGTATGGTCAGATGCATTGTTCTCTGCTCCCCCTATATCTGCATCCAATTATAAGTCTTGGTGTCTGCTAGATATTGGAAGAGCTCTCTTTATGGTGGGCCTTCTAGTATAGACCCAAAAATTTTGGTTTGTGTCTCCCTTTAGAGTATTTGGATCTGGATTTATATTAGGAGATGGATTTGGATAAGGTAATTCCGTATGAGGATGGGATTATATTCAATGAATAATGGTATATTTTTTGGCATGTTTTTGTTTGGTGTTTGTTCATGAGATTCCCTCTAAGTCTCCCCCTGATTCGAGGAGGGATAATAAGGGACTTATTCATGAAAGGTAACATCACACATGACAAATATATGATAGGTAAGGGGATCATAACACTTGTATCCCTTTTGAATACCTGATTAACCCAAGAAGATAAATTTGATGGCTTTTGGATCAAGTTTATTTTGATGGTAAATGTGAATATTGGAGTGCAACCAAAGACCCTAAGAGGAAGATGATTTTCAAGAAAAGGAAGATTATAGAACTGGTGAAGTACTTGTATAGGAGATTTATAAGAAAGGGGCTTGCTTGGAAGGCAATTGATGAGGAAGATAGATGCAAGTACGACATCATCCCAATAAAATTTAGGAACATTTGAGGTGAAGAGAAGGGCACATGTTGTTTCTATTATGTGCCTATTTTTATGTTCAGCTATGCCATTTTGTTAGAGTATATATGGACAGGTATGTCTATGTATGATACCTTGTTCAGCTAGGAAAGTGGCTAAATACTTATTGAAGTATTCGGTTCAATTATCTGTGTGAAGAATCTTAATTTTTGTGTGGAATTGAGTTTCAACCATGGTATAGAAGGTACAAAAGGTGGAACAAACATCTGTTTTATCTTTTAATAAGAATACCCATGTAACACGTGTGTGATTATCAATGAAAGTAGCAAACCATTTTGACTTGGCACGATTTGGAGTACGAGAGGGTCCTTATAAATCACTGTGGATAGTGGTGAAAGGAGCGAAAGCATGATATGAATAACTTAGGAAATGAGGCACGTTGATGTTTGGCCAACTCACAGGAATCACAATAAAACTTGGCACTTTTATTAGAAATTAATGAAGGAAACATTTGGGACATATATTAAAAATTAGCATAACCTAACTATTTGTGCCTAACTCCATATCATCACTACTAGAGAGAGACATTTGACAAGAAATAGTTTTTCTTCTACACCTATCTAGATAGTAGAGCCCATTAAACACCTTAGTATTACCAATCGTAGTCCCCATAAGCAGATCCTAAAACACACAATGAGTGCCAAAAAAATCAGCATGGCAACTTTCTTCACAAGCAAGTTGATGTACAGATAATAAGTTACACTTTAAGTTAGGCACATGAAGAACATTATGTAATATAAGAGAATCAGATACTTTCACACGACTAATGCCAGCAACAAGCGCATTAGAAGCATCAGCAATTTGTACTGTCATATAGGAAGATGCATTAGTATAATGAGAAAATAATGATTGATCATTAGTCATGTGGTCTGATGCACTAGAGTCAACAATCTAACACTAGCCGAAACACCTACCTTTAATGGTTATCATAGCCTGGGAAAAATTACCACGTTGAATAACTGTCACCACAGGTTGATTTTTGCTTTTTAGGGCAGTTAGCTTATCTAAAATTTTTTACAATGCGTTACTTTGGTCTGAAGGGGCAGTAGTATTCTCACTGGTACTTGCTAATTCAACAACATATACAGCTTCCCTTTCTTTAGTTTCTAGTCTTGTAGCTTCATATACAAATCCCAACAGGTATCTTTGGTATGTCCAAGTTTCTTACAGTGATCATAGCTTAGATAAGGCTTACTAGTCTTTGAATTAATGCCCTGAGTAGCAAGGGAAGACATTTCTATAGGGGCAGCAATAGCCAAGCGAGGGTTAGATTCACCGACAGGCATAAATAAACAACGGGCTTCTTCATTACGGAGAAGGAATAAAGCCTCACGAATAGTTGGCAATGGAGTTTGGCCTAAGATGCAGCCCTGAGTATCATCATACATTTGATTGAGTCCTACTAATAGTTCAAACAGCCTCTCTTCCACCAATTCCTACTATTGGCTTTGGCATCTTCAGTATAATGCCATGTACGCTCTTGAAGAATATCTAGGTCCTACCAAAGTGAAACCTTTGCCAGATAATATGCGGTAAGGCTCTGATTTCCCTGTTGAAGGTGCCAAACCTTTGCCCTTGTATCATATATCATTGTCGTATTCTTCTTGGAGCCATAGGAGTCCTTCACTGCTCCTATATTTCACATACCATCGGTAGGAAAAGAAATAACTTCTTGACAGTGGAGATCATTAAGTTGAGCAACCACGCTGAGATAACCGAGTTCTCTATCTTCTATCACCTCCACTCCTTGATGTCAAACATGGAGGGAACATTGAGGTCACGGGTGATATGGCCCATCTTGTCACAGCCATCAAGGGCCAATCACATAGATTGGGCTCATTCTTGATAGTTATCTCTGTTGCGTTTGTCGGGGATAATAAGCATGGTATGATCACTGGTGACAGGACGGGCAAAGGAGCTATCACCTTCGGCTGAGCGATGAGTGTCCATTATTGAGACAGAGGGTCAACATCGATGCCACTACCAGACTTCAATGCTCTGATATCACAAAGTTGTTAAGGCTACCAGTAGTGTTCATAACGTTGCTATTATGACATTGCTGAAGGGAACAAACTGAAGGCATAACTTAGTTGCTGAATGGGAAGAGAAGCTAGAAGAAATGAATATTCTGATTGCTATGTAATTGCATTGATCCTACCAAATTATATACACTCATGATGGCCTGATTTTAGGCAACTATAATCTATACAATAATTATAATAATGAAGCAAATCACCCCCATAATCATCCGACTTAATTATGCTAATTAATACGTAATCATGCCCGTTAATAGAATCTCCTACAATCATCTCCATAAATGCACTGCTATCTACAAACGTACATTTATTATAATTTGAATCCTCTACCATCACTACTTCTCCACTCCGGTTACCCATACAAATAGCATTAGTTAGATTCATAGCTTCCAAAGGTACATCATACAATTGAATCCACACCGGACATATAGTGAAATGATAATCCTCAATTACCATAAGCTTACATAACTCGATCAAGTTCAGAGGATTACCATTGATCGACCAAGGATGATTTCTCAGAATTTGATTGTACTCTTCATCAGAAAACTTGAAGAAGAATGCAATCTTGGCAATCGGAACCACATGCAATCTAGATTGAAGATTCCATGCCTTGACTACTATTAGCTCAACAGTAGTCCTACTTCCTTTTTCGATAAAATTTTCCCTATTAGTAACTTTTTTCCTTCCTCCTCATTCTATAATAGAGGAACATTGATCACATCCTCTTCTGTAACCTCCTCGATCGTCATCATTATCAAACACCAAGACACTCTGACTAAAACGCCAATTAAAACCATGACCTCCAATCACCAATGTACCCCTAACCATCTTTCCAGTCACCCAAAGCTCTCCCATGACTCAGAAAAAAGATTAAGAAAAGATATTCAGTGGACTCTCTAGCCTTGTTCGAAACAAAGAGCAGTGGTACCCAAGCATGCCTCTATCAAGGCTTAGGGTTTAGCAATTTGAAGTTGTTAATGCAAATGGTTTCTGTGGTGGTATTTGGATTGCTTGGAATGTAAGTAACTTCTCTATTTCATTTGAAGGAGGTCTAGCCAATTCATTCATGTGGTTTTTGAAAGAGGAAATGATAAGTTAATTATTACTTTGGTCTACGCTAGCCCGAATATTAATGGTCGCAGGTATTTATAGGGAGAGCTTAGCGATCTTCGCCTAATGATTCTTGTCCTTGGGTTCTTGATGGGGACTTTAATCCTATGCTATTGAATGTCACTCAAATAATATACATACTTCTTCAGTGGATAGGAATTTTGCCTAATGGTTTGAAGATTTGGAACTGACAGATTAGGGCTGCAATAGTTCTTTCTATATTTGGAAAAAGGAGGGTTGTGAAAGCAGAATTGATAAAGTTGTGTCTAACAATAGTTTTAAAGATTTATTTAGAGATGCTTCTATTAAACACCCATGGTTTAAAACAGATCATAGGCCTTTTCTCTTAAATTTTACGGTACTAAGCCCGAGTAGTAGGAGAGAGCAGTCATTCCGCATTGTTGCTTCTTGTATTCTACATGATGATTTTTCTTTAATGATAAGGAATACTTGGGACCCTAATGCTCGGTGGATTGATAATGTTGTTAAATTATTGGAAGATGTGAGCATGTGGAGCTATAATGTTTTCAACCACTTAGGTAAACAGAAAAGTTGTATCATGGGGAGACTCGATGGGATAAACCAGTCGTATAGATCGATGTATTGTCCCTCTTCTATAGACTAGCTTTAGAGAAAACTTTGGTTGGAACTTGCAGAGATTCTTATTCTAGAAGATCTCCTATGAGTTCAAAAAGCTAAATGCAATTGGTATTCTATTGGGGATAAGAGCACTAAATATTTTTATGCTAGAGCGAATGGTAGGAGATGAAGGAACAAGATTGAAGCTATTAAAAATGACTCAGAAGAGTGGATAGATGATGCTATTGAAATAGAAAATTTGGCAACAAACTTCTATGTCAAACTTTTCAATAATAACAACCAGCGTTCTGCTCCAGCTCTTAATTGTTGCTCATTTCCTTTATTAGATAATGCTTGTATTAAAGGCATCTGAGGGGAGATTTCTAGTGAAGAAATTAAGTCTGCTACTTTTAGCATAAGTGCCCTCAAATCTGTGAGTTTAAATGACTTAAATGCTCCTTTTTTTCAGAGCCAATGGGATGTCCTTCATTCTTCCATTGCCAAAGTCGTCTAGTCTGCTTTTGATTATCCAAATACTATTTGAAGTATCAACCACACCTTCATTGTGCCTATACCTAAAAGGGAGTATCCTGAAACTATTCATGATTTTTGCCCTATTAGTTTATGTGATGTTATATATAAAACAAATACAAAAGTGATTTCTAATAAAATTAAATGCATTCTTCCGAAGGTAATCTCATCAAATCGTTGAAGTTTTATGTCGGGTCGTTCTAGTTCTGATAATATCCTTGAAGCCCAAGAAGCTATTCACTCTATGAAAAGTACATATAGGGAAAAAAGGTTTATAGCACTCAAAATAGATTTAAAGAAGGCTTATGATCAAGTTAGATGGGACTTTGTCATGAATTGCCTCGAGGAACTTAAGTTGCCTCATAATATTTGTGAGGTCATCAAAGCTTGTATCTCTTCCCCTTCCATGCAAATTCTTTAGGAAGGAAGTACGGCATATAAATTTTGCCCGTCTCATGATCTAAGATAAGGTGATCCCATTTCTCTATATCTCTTTGTGATATGTATGGAGAAGCTAGCTTATCTTAGATGAGATCAACAAGTATGTTGGAGAAGAAAAATTGATTAATTAGCGGTCAATACAGTATTGCTCTATTTTTAATATTTTTGGGGTAATATTAAACCCAAAAATACTTGCAACGCAACATAGTTTTAACTTGTAAATTTCTAAGATAAAATAGGATATTAGCCCAATTATTAAAATTATGTCATATAGATAGAACTTGTCGTTAGTGTTTTAAATTAATTATTAAATTAACCTTAATGTAGATTAGTAGTCAACCTATATGGACTCTCTAGAAATAATTAATTAATTAACATGAGATAGATGTGTGTAGAAGATATTAGGAGAAGAGAAATTGATTAATTAACCTGAGATAGAGATTAAAAATAAAAAAAAATAAAGACAAAATAAAAAATATGTTATTGATATAATGAAACTTTCCAAAGACAGATGTGTAGCTATCATATTCAAAAAGATATAGAGTTATATTATTGTTAATCCTTTAACATAAAAACCCTAGACTAATGCCACATGTCATCATTGTATAATCATAAATTATAAATCATACCTAGAAACTTAACATACAATTATCTCCTAAATAAATTATTAAAAGCCACTTAGCATGTTATTCAATATTGAATTCATAACTTGTTTCTCTAAATAGAATATTCAAATGAAAGTTCCTATAGATATGATTAATCATGCAAATCAAACATAAACATGAAAGATAAACATGGAATAATCATGTGTATATACTATTTCATTAAAGCTTCATGAATAAATTGCCCAAATATACAAACAGAAAGAGACAACAACAGAGACAAAGTTTAAGATGACAGAGACAGATCTTCAATTGCTCATTACATTATTCATTTAATAAAATTCAATAAAATAATACAATTATTTGAACAGAAAAATAAAAAAATGTATTCTAGGACGTAATGACAAATGCTATTGAAAATGAATGATTTGAACAAAAAAAATTAGCCCAAATATTGTGCAGTCCTTAATATCTTGTTCAAGAAATGGATCAGATTGATCAAACATCTAAAATATCAAATTAAAATAAAAGAAATTAAAGCATTATTAAGATATATTAAATTAATTAGAAAAATATGAAATCATTAAAAACACAATTTACCTCCTCACTTAAGTCAGACCTATTTGACAAGATGATATTGATAATGTGTCTAACTATGTAAAATCCGTACAAGTTGTTTTCTTTGGGTTGCCTTCGACTTTATAATATTAACATGAACAAAATTATGTGTCATCAGTAAAAGACTGCACGGACATAACACTTAACACTTTTATTACCTTCTGTGTGATCCATTCAGGGTCCCTCATCGAGTTAGCTTTCTTAAAACCCCTTGCAATTGCAAACGTCCTCATAGCCCTATGACCAAAGTTATGAACTTAGTAACCATTTTATTACAAATACCATATTTAATTTATTATAAACACCATTGTTTTGTAAGGAAGAAAACTCATATGTTTATAATCTTCTTGGCATCAACTGATGGCATGTAGTGGATGGAGCATAAGAAGAAAATTTTATAAGTATGCTTACATAATATGATCAATTACCAATGGTTGCTATAAAAAATAATTAAACAATAATTATTATAAGCAAATACAAACCTAGTATGAAAAAACTGAAATATTATTATTCTTACTCCTGAATATATAGTGCAAAGAAATAATTAATATCAGTTTCTTCAGGCCTTCTTGCAATATACTCAAGTCTTGAAGATTGGGAGGTCCCTTTTGAATAAATCTGAAATGGGCATAGGAATCCGAACTGACCTTGTTTTCCCTTGGAAACCAACTTAGCTTGCATGTACCTCCAGTTAATGCAAAAATGATGTTAGTTAATACAAACACTCAGCTTGCATGACTTTTGTTATTATATATATTTACATTTAAATTAGACTTACATTAAAAACACTTGAATGCACCTGGAGGTTAGTTCATTCCTAGGAGTGATAACCGATTTCACATCTGCATGGTCAACAAAGGCAACAGCCCCTATGTCACCCACAACTAAATCCATAGGCAACTCATCCACATGGAACGTTTCGTCAGATGTCAATTAGATCATACGTTGTATGGAACTCAAATTGGGGGTGTGGGAAGTTCACTTGGGGATGATGCGATGTGATCCGAAACAAGATGCTTTGGCCATAATATGAAAGTCCCTTTTGTCTAACTCATAGTCTTTATCTCATCAGTCAGAATTGGGACAAGAACATCTTCAAATATCACATCTTCAACTGCCACCCTTAACTGATCATCCTGAATTTTAATGTGGTGGGTAGTTTCCCCTGAGATATAGATGGAACCATGTGCCACTAACTTTTTGATAGAATCCTCTACATATAGATCACAAGGTTCAACATCCTCTAACACCTTTTCAGCCATGCAACAACTCTATTTAGTGCTAGGATGGGCTCCATGTGAGAGCATTTTGGTGGCAGTTAGCTCCTATTGCCTTGATGTCACCATGGATAACATTTCTTCCTTGATCTTTTGCTAACCCCTTTTGTAATAGTGCCTGAATTGTAGCTTCTATCTGTGCCCTAGCCTATGCCTTAACATCTTCCCTCACGGTAGATAACAATGATTCTAACTCTACCTTCAGGACATATAGGGAATGTCGTGAATATGCTCTAAAAAAATCTCTTATACCGATACCTCAACCAACTCCCCTAACACGACCCCCATACTCTTGCTTGCTCGTAGCAACAGTTAAGATGTTATTCCTACCATCTAACTTGAATGAGCTATGGGCTTTTTGTTGTTTAAAATCAACCTATAACATAAAAAGAGGAAACATAAGAAATAATATATTTAGTCTATTAAAATAAAATAATACAAGTAGTACTTACATTTGTTGCCGCAATCATGTGAGTGTGATCGCTTGTAAATTATCCACTCCTTTTTTGGTGAGCATACAACCACTTATCTTCGCGACGTATTGGAGATGGGGGAGCGAGAGTAACACTAAGATCAGACTCAGTAGCCTCTTCCTTTTGGCCCCTAATAAGTCTTTTTCAGCCTTCGCGTAACCCCCTCGAGACATTGTGTAGGGGTAATCATTCTTGAGAGCGTGTTCAATGGCTTTTGCTCTTTTTTCCTACAAGACTTGAAGTAGTTAATCCCCAATACATACAAAAGGAAGAAACATGGGAAATACAAGATTCCTTTTTCACAACATATCAACTCACCATAGCTTCTGTAGTAGTATGAAGCCTAACAAAGTCTTCCCAAGTAGCTTCGTCAATGAATTGAGACTTGCTGCATAGAGAAGGATCAGGTTGACCATCTTTGTCCTGGCCATACACATACTAATGAGCTAGTTATGTCTTCAATGCCCTCCAACGCTCAGCGCAATAAGACAACATCTTTTTCAAGACTTCATTGTTGGGAACATCATAAGTGAGCTGCAATAATTTCCATTGAAAGCAAAGTTATCAACAAATAGTTATGTTTTTTGGTATTGGTCTACGTACAATATACAATAGGTAGCTCTTATACCCAGATAGAGTCCTAAATTTGATTCTTCACGTGATTATTAACAGCATCCCAAGTCTATATGGTGAGGTTAGTCTTATTGCGTTCTAGGAGGCTGACATAACTCATGTACTTTATCTTGTGTTCACCAATTGGGTTCCAACGTGTGTCATACTCAATAAGTAGTAATTTCCCTTCCATCTTATCTTTCAAAATATCTTTCAATCGCATCGTACTTCTACCCCTCCTTTGCTTAGAGTCACTTGGAACATCGCTAGCCTCATTCTGATTACCACTACCCCCAATATTTCTATATACATAATAATAAAAACAAACATGGTAAACAGAGAAGAATGACTGACCATAGCGAAAGAAGTGTAAGCAATTATCGATGGAAAGAAGTGCAAACTTTTATCACAGAAAACTACAAAACCTAGATTCAATGAACACGTAAAAGGCAACGCACATACATGAGAAAATAAGTGTCCAGAACACATACACTGTAAAGCACAGCGAGAGAAAAAATAGAGAATAACAACTAACCACAGAGAAGCAAGATGAAAATCACAGAGCACGACGACTGGTGTAAGGATAGAAGACGTAAAAACTAAGACTGCATACAACCTGAGAAATAAGAAAGGAAGAGACACGCCAAGGGGAGGGCTTCGATAAAGTAATTTCATTTAAGACTTTTTACACCGGTTAACATGTAAATCCGGTGTACAAATCATATTTTGAATATGAAATGACTAATATTTTTAAATTCAAAATAATTTCTACACCGGATAACATGTACAACCAGTGTAAAAAAGTTTTATATCATTTTTCATGCTAGATAACATGTACAACCGGTTTAAATATTGGGATTATTTTTTCTAAACAATCATTTATTACCCCATCACTTGTAAGTTACAATAAAATAATATATGCAATTAGAACAATATACTTGTGTTATTATTACATTCAAAATAATATATGTAATCACATAAAAATCAATCAGAATACACTTCTTTTTCATTCAATTTTGGTAAACCTACTAAAAAGAAAGGGTCTCACAAATTGACTCATTATCATCAATAACATTTTTCCTTGGAGAGTGACAGACTATCTTTTATTTGTCAGATTAGTGATATAGAACACTTGCTTTGCTTGGTCTACCATAATAAAAGTCTCATTCCCAAAACTTATACTTTTTAAATCAACTTGTATAAATCCTAACCGATCCATCATAATACCGTTGTTTACATTAGCCCACTTACATTTGAATATGAGAACTATGAATTTGGTGTAATCTAACTCCAAAATCACCTCAACGATGCCATAATAAGGGATGACTGCTAATTTAGGATTGTTATCTTTTGAACTAAAGAAGTACATAGCTTCATCCACTAACATAACACTACTATTCTGTATGCTACTTTTATCATCTAAGGACTTAGTGTAAAAGGAATACATGTTGATGTCAAATGAATTCCAACATATCACATTAAATTTAGGACCATATGCCAACCATCTAATTGAATCAAATACATAATCATCATTTTCAACCTTATGTTTGAACCAATGTGTAAAATATTTGTTGTGTTCTCTAATCAGCATTTGCTCTATCATTCTATTATTTTGTTTCCGGACAAACTCTTTATGATCTGCTATATAGTTTTAAACTTTATCAATGTTATTCAAGATGTGTAAGTGTATTTGCTGTAATTCATTACTATCAACACTTTTCACCGACATTCCGCATTGACCCCCTGTTTGGCATAGGGTTTAGCGAGACCGGTAAGTCATACTTTAGACAAGTAGTGTTAAGAAAAATCTATAACTTCTTCAGAAATATATTTTTCAACAATGGATGCCTCAGGCCGATTTGGATTCTTTATGTACCCTTTAAGGATTTTCATGTATCTTTCAAATTGGTATGTCTATCGTAAGTATATAGGGCCACACAATTTTATCTCTCGTACTAGATGAACGATGAGGTGTATCATGAGGTCAAAAAAGCCTGGAAGAAACAATTTTTCAAGTTGGTATAAAATAACATAGACAACATTTATCTCGGTTATTTTGGTCCTGAGATCAACATAGACAATATTACATACTTGCGTCTCATACACAACAAGGGAAATAGGTTGTAAACTACCAAGAGGATGGGCCATGAACTATGTATACTACTAAGGCTACCATAAGGGTTAATGCCATCTATACTGAGTCTAAGCCTTAGGTTTCATGGTTCCTTGTCAAACTCGAGAAATAAGTCATCAATCTTCTTCCACTGCAAAGAAACAGCTGGATGATGAAACTTTCCATCACAAATTATTTTTTTCTATTGCATCATCTTCAGTAGCAAGAAGCCGCCTAAACCTTGGTATAATTGGAAGATACCATAATACCTTTGTAGGAGACTTCTTCAAAATATTTTCTGTACACTATGCAATCATTTGGGCATGCATGAATCTTTTTATACTGCATGCCTAAAGGACATATTATTTTCTTAGCATCATAGTAGCATTTGGGTAACATATTTTCTTCTGGAAACATGTCTTGCAACAACTCAAGCAATTATGAAAAACCTCTATCACTCCACCTATGCCATGCTTTCACCCTGAGTATAGAGATTTTTCTATATCATTGCACATAGTACCATATGCATGTGACTGCATAAAAGCTTCCTCTTCAATATCAGGAATCATGTCCTTTACCCGATCATCAATATCCAAGTCATCATCAAAGGTTTGTTCCAATTGTTCAGATTCATTCGACCTTTCCACATTTTCACCATGCCATACCCATATTGTTTAACTCTTGCATAATGGCTCACAAATTAGATAAGTGTACATATCTTCATAACTCTATTTCCTCTCATTCAAACAACTCACACAAGGACAATAAAACCTTCCATTTTCATCATCACCGTTCTGTTTAGCAAAATCCAAAAACTCCTTCACCCTCTTAGCATACACAACACTTATTCATTTAGTATTTATCAAACTACGATCCATATTTGTTGAAGACTAAAAATCTAGGAAAATAGAAAACAAGAAAACCTAGCTTGCAATAACGAATCAAATGAAATAAGTAAATGACAACAATGAATCCAGCATAAATAACAGAGGTACTGCCAGTAGTGCATAAATCTTCAGTTCTCTAGACAAGGAGTTCAAAACAAAACTCATCAGCTGTGAAGGGTCGAGAAGACTTAAACGCGCGAACAAGTGAAAATGACAGATGGGACACACGAAGGGGTTTTCAATTAAATTAAAGGGTATAATCTACACCGGATACAATGATACACCGGTTTAGAAAAAAAATTAAACCGGTCCATATATTCTACACCGGACATTGATATGTCTGGTTTCATGCTGTTACATTTTTTTTACAAAATAAAATAACATGTCATCAGAATGAGAAACTTCATTCATTTAGAGAGTAAGAAACTTCATTCATTCAGTTTTACTAATAACTTTATATCAAAAGTATGAAATTTCTAAACACAATATCTATTATAATATATAATATATTCTCTCCTTTTGTCATGAAGTATAAAAAATAAAATAGGAGGGGCAGCAGATAAAGGTTGTAGGCTTTCACTACTCATCAGACTATGGATAGATAATTATAAGAAAAATTAATTATTTAATCCTTATATTTTGACTGAGTTTGCAACTAAGTCTTTATAGTTAAACTTGTCACAACTTAATTCTTAAAATTTCATAATTTTTACAAGATATTTGAGTCTCTTATGAAACTAATTCTAAAGCAGACAAGGTTAGTTTTTGTTTAGATGACCTGACTGAAATTGAAGGTACCATGCATGACTTGTGTAACTTTATATGATACTGAAAGATCAACACCCCTTCCCAAAAGCACCAAATCCAACCACTATACTCATGTACTTCTACAATCACCATATTTTTTAACCCTAGCCTATGGGCTATGTGAACTTCCTCGTCACTACTCTGTCATGGCTCTACCAAAGCAAGAAACCTTAAACAATATTGACTCTTAAGCTCCATAAGCAGTCTCGTATAGGCCTTACCCTAACACCTTGTGAATTCCAAATTAGAATGTTCAAATCCATAAAAGATATTAATTTTATAAATCAAAGCATAACGATTACTGCGCACCCAAGCTGGAGCATCCAACTTCAACACTTGCTAAATCACTTTGATCATTTGAAAGGGAGTTTGAGTGAATAAAACCACTCACCAATTCGTCTCACTAGACTATCATTTGAGATTATCCCCTCCTAGACCAATTGTGTTACCCCATCCCTATTTTTCGTGTACATGCATGGCCCCGAAGTGTGTGCCATTTTTTTTTGCTACACTTTACTATTTAAGGACCCATATAACTTTTCTTTGGTACAAAAATTTTTAGAAAAGGGTTGAGCTCACCCACGATCCAAAGGTAGGGCGAAGTCTCCCTTTTTATTAGGCGATACCAATGTTGGGCGGGGCGAAGACCCATATAACTGATCGGATTATTCTCCCCTTGTTTTTAACTTGGACCCAATCTTTTATGTGGCCCAAATGCAATCTTAACTTCGTGCTTAAGATTGTGTCAACTTCATATGGCATAGAGAATTTGGATTTGGATTTCTCATCAACACATGGCCTTTATTTCTATTACCCTTTTCAGCCCACCATCTGTCCTAAACCTTCCCAGCACATTAACTTTTCCTTGGCCTACTCCATCTGCAACCTTTTTTCTCCAACTCATGAAGCTTCCCTATTAGAAAATAGGAATATCCAAAAATAACCCATCGTCTATGGGTTCAATTAGTAAAAACGTAAGACATGTGACCATTTGAAACGTGTTCGATTATTGAGGAGTACTACTTTATTATGGTTCTAGTTGCGACGCTTGAGGAGGCATACATCATAGCTATTGGGTGCCTAGGTTTACGCCTGAAAGTAATAGATGACTTGCCCTGCCTAATATTGGTATCGCCTAGGGGAAGGGAGACTTTGCTCTGCCCTTGGATCGTAAGTGAGCTCAATCCATTTCTAAAAATTTGTGTACCAAAAAAAAGGAATATCCAAGAACAGATTTTTTATGCACTTAGCTCGATTAACTTGTCAGGATCAAAATCTACTCACCCTACTCGATATTAGTATTATTTAAGAGAAAGAAAAACTTTGCCCTACCCTTGAATCATAAGTGAGCCTAACCTCTTTTTAAAAAAATTATAACTAAAAGAAAACTCGTCGGGATCCTCATTCAAATGGTCAACTGCATTTTTTTTCCAAAATAGAAAAGAAAGATCCTCACCCCTCCAAATTTGGGTTCACCCATGAATCACGTCAAGAGCCATTCAAACCACCCTCCAATTCACCTGGCCGCCCGAAATGCCTTGGCTTCCAAACAAGCACCCAACTATTATAAGTCCCAATAGTGTCAGCCACCATTATAGTCACCTTATCACATGACCTTTGTCATCATTCCCCTCCTTATGAACTTCATTCTGCCTTCCCTCTAGGATATACCCAGTTTCCCACTCACTCTATCATGTCCACCTAGACCTTGTGACACTTTAATTGGGCAGTGCTCAGCGTCATGTCCATATCGTCCACAGTTAAAACAAACAAGATGAATCCTTTCATATTGAATCTACTTCTCCTTCCTGTTAATAAGACTAATTTGCTATAAAGGAGCATTCAAATCAAGCTCTACACACAAACGTGCAAAATGTTATTTTGTCCTACAAAAGTCATCTTATCAACTTTAAGTACTCTCCCTACCTGCGATCCTAGCACGTATAACATTCCCTAATCATAGTAATTAAATGACAATTTAACGATATGGATCCAAGCAGCAATTTTGGTTATTTTCTCCTCACATGGGTCAAAATCCTCTTTCTAAGGTTACACAGCTAGGTAACAATCAAATAACATCCACGGGAGCCAAATCATAGACTACTTTATTTACAAATAGCACATAGGGATAGAAATATAATAAACTAGGTTAGGTTTTAATTAAATATACCTAAACTTACTATAAAAATATAAAATTTAATCCTATATGTAGGCTAATTTTTAAACTCAAACTTAAACTTTCAAAAAGTCTAATAAACTTTATAAGGGTTTACTTAAAAGTTAACATATAAGCCTTTAAATAGGCTTAAAAATTTATACTTTCAATTTTATATATAACAGTTCAAATCTATTCAAAAGCCTACATTATGTCTTAAATAGTCTTTTAAGTTATAAAAAAATTACATATACTTTAATTATTTAAATAAATTTAATTTAAATTTATAGTAAAATAAAATTCTAACCATTATAATATCTCATAAAAACACAAGACAATTGCAAGTACCGGAAACAATGCTAATAATTTATCATGGCCGCACTAGATAATCTTATACTTCAATATATTTTTTCCTCTTATTAATATTAAGGAGAATATACTATACCCACTAGAAACAAATTTTGACTAGTAATTGGATTAATTTCCTTATTCCAATGGTCCATTTTCACCTACAATAAAAGAGTTAAATGAGAAAAGGAAAGAATGCAAGTAGGAATAAGAAAAATCAATCATCTTTTGACTAAATTTTACCTCTTAATTTTTCTACATAAAATGGGACAAACTCCTTATATTGATATTATTATATTGCATTTGCACATTATTAAAATATATTCACAATCATTATGTTTCATTGAATAACAAAAGTTAGGGGAGAGGGAGTGAGTTAGCATTATCATCTTAAGCAATTGAAGAGAAGAGAAATAGAGGTGAATAACTAATAAATAAAAGGTTTAACTTGTATGTGAAAGATAGAATGTGAAATTTAAGCTCAAAGTTAAGTTAAAAAGTTTTTATAAAATTAATTTAAATTATATTATATTATATAAATAATGCTAATTAATTAAATAGGCTAAGTCTATAGACATGTAGATTAAGCTTTATAAAAATAAATTTGATGTTTATATAAATAAATCTGACAACAGGTCTAAGCCCAAATTTAACTTATTTACTAAATAAATTAGGCTAAGCTTTGAATGGGCTACATCATAGCCTAGCATCACAAAGAAACTATATCCTATATGTTGGGATATAGGTCAATCCACTCATGGTGGATTAGACCCAAAATTGAGGAGCTATATTGGAGGGAAGATTTTATTTTTGAAAAAGAGGAAAATGAGGGAGTAGGCAGTTACATAGGGATCCCACTCCTACCATAATATACACACATACAAAAGAAACAGGGGGTGGAAATCAATTTTCAGATTCTCGGGTGTGTAGTTCTTTTTCAGCAGACAAGAAAAATGATTGTGCTCTTCTTTTTCTCCTCCTGTGTTCTCCTTCCGCTTTTTGTGAGTGCTTTATCTGTGCTCTTCCTTTGTGGGTGCATTTACTATGTGTACATCCCAAGTTTATATAAGGTGCTCCAGTTGCGTGTGTGTATCTTAGTAGATAAGAGACTATCTTAGGTACGCCAGAAATCTTTCAGTAGCATTAGAGCCAAGTTTTGTGCTTCTGCATGCATTATGTGATTTTTTATTTTCCTGGTAGCATGTTGTTATTGTCTCTATTTATGTTAAAAAACATTTGCTATATGCCAAGAAACATAGAGCATGCATTTAAACTATAAACAGAAGCATATTCAACATCCACGTAATATAGAGCTTTCATTTTTTAAATTGGGTCATTGAAAAATAGAGATTTTAGGCCTTGAAATTAGTCACATTACATAGAGCATGAAAAAATAAAGAAAATGACACCAAGAACGTTAAAATCGAACGTCAGACATAGGAGTCAAAAAATGAGTATGGTCTATGCAGCTCGACTGGAGGTCAGGAATAATCAAAATGTACCATTTTGATCATTCCAAAACGGCGTCGTTTTGATGCTTGAACAAAAAAATAGAGAGGAACTGTTTATGGAGACCGGGCTGCATTTAGCCCAATCTATCAAAAGAAAATTTTGGCTATTAGAAGCCCATTTCCCAAAAAAATGTTTTTTCTAACAGTAGGGGTTATGGACCGGCAGACCCACAAAACAAAAAAAATGACTAAAAAATTGAATAAAAAAGGGAAAATCTAGTAACTGACACGCGGCAGCACCAAACTAGCGAGTGCAATACACACGCAAAAGGGCGATAGTGGGCTTTATTCAGTTTTTTCTATTTTTTCTAAATTTTTTCTTCTTGGGGCACGTGAGGGAGTGTGGGACCTCCGATTGAGGTGCGGTTTATTTCTAAAAATCCCTAAAATTAAGATCTTTATTTTAATATATAATTTGCTTAATTTTGGGGGCAATTCTATATCTATTTATGAATATTCAGTGTATTTTTTGGTATTTTTTAGTGTTTAAAAATTCTAAAAAATTATGATAATTAATATTTTTATTATTTAGGTAAAAATGACTTCATCTAACACTGAATCTCTGGGATATAGCTTAAATGATGACATCTCATTCTTGGATGATGTCAATAATCTAGAGGAGAATATTCAAGAGGACCCCGATGGGGAACCTGAGGAGGATCCAGAATAATATCTTGATGAACTTTCTGAAGAAGACCTAGAGGAGTTGATAGAAGAAGTTTCACAAAATGAACCAGAAGTAATACATGATTCCGGACCGAGGTCAGAAACTTTATTCCCCATCGAACCTCTTCCTCTACAGACTTTCATGGTGTCTTCATATTTAAACTCCAAGATGGTGCCTACTCTTAACAATGAATCTCTAGTTGAAGATAGAGAGAAAGTGAACCAACATCTTACCCCTACTTTAGCTATGAGCAAAACATATTGGCTTAAAATAATAGAATATGTATCTAACATAAAAAAGCCACCTCGTAAGCTTAATAAGCAAAGAAAAGCGATGTTAGAATATTGTAAAACTCATATCAAATGATGTATATTTGTATTTTGATTTTCATTGCTTTACTTTGTTAATGACGTGTTTTATTACTCTTTCTTTGTAAAAACTTGCCATTTATTATATGCCTTATATGCAAGAAAAACATGTTTCATTTCATTTCATTTATTTATCTTAGTTGTGATTCATGTATACCTTTTATAAGTGGAAGTTGTTTAGATAATGAGTATTCTAAAAGCAATATTTGATGAGAATAGTGCTTATATTAATTTTAATAGGAAATGATGGCATTGTTAGTGCTTATGTGATGGGAAGTACAAACGTATTCTCCTGATCATGGGTCTAGTGATGTTATTGTTTTCTGATAAAAAATGATAAAAGTAAGTGACATTGTATATTTTACATGTGCTATATATATGTAAATTCACTTAAATATTCTATGGTTCAATAAATTAACGTGAGAAATATTTGTCTTAGAACCGATATTGAACAATAGCATCAAAGAACATTATTACTAAATTAAACAAAGGGGAAAAACTCAACAGGGACAACTGGGATATTTGGCACTGAAAGGTCTAATATATTCTAGAAGAACAGGATACAATTGAGCCATTAACAATGGTAATGGTAGAGCCTGAGGCTGGAAATACGGCCTAGCACATGAGAGACGAGGAAGCATACCTGTCCTGGAAAAGGAAGAATAACATATCAAGAATTACATTGTTTAGTGTAATGGATGATGATTTAATGTGTGAGTTTGAGACATACAGAATGATACAAACTGTGTGGATTGCCTTAAAGAATAAGTTTGGTGGAGTCTCCACTACTAAGCTTAGAAGGTTGACGATTAAATTTGATACCTATAAGATTAAACCAAACAATCCTATGAGGCAACATCTATAAGAGATGTCCACAATGATTTATGAACTGAAGGAAAATGGACATAATCTATCTGAAGAGTAATAAGTGCAGGCTATTATTAGGTTACTCCCTGCTAGTTGGGAGCACATGAAAGTTAATCTGACCCATAATAAAAATATCATCACTTTCAATGATGTAGCTAAGCATTTGAAGGTAGAGGATGAACGTCTGGAAGCTTATAGGGCTACTGGACAAGCTTATTTGACCAAAAGTACTGGTCCTTCCTAATCAAAGCTTGAATTCAAAAAGGGCAAGAAATTTAAAAAAAATGGGAAGAAAGACAATCATCCACCTAAGAAAGGCAAGAAACAATACAAGAAAAAAAATGAAAGAAATGAGGCAAGAAAAAGCTAGACCTAAAGAAGGTCAAATGCTTTGCCTGCCACAATATGAGACATTTCGCAGATGACTGTTTTAAACAGATTGAGAGCGAAAAGGTAACAGTGAATTATGTAAATTCACATGTCTCATTTGTTTCTAGTACTATTTTTCTGACATAACCTATTTCTTTTTCTTAGATTATTGACTCAGGTTTCACATACCACGTAAGTCGAGATCGAGGATTTTTTGTGGAATACTGTCAGTTGCCATTTTAAAGCAAGTGGCTTTTCATTGGTAATAATGCAAGGATTGAGGTTCGAGGCGTGGTGGAAAGACCTTAATACTGCATGATGTGCTTCATGCTCCTAACATACGATGGAATTTAATTTCTGTAATTTGCTATTAGACTTTAGATTTAATGTAAACTTTCATGGTAAAGTGATAGATATTTATAGCAACTCAATATTTTATAGTTAAGCTTTTTGATTTCAAAAGTTATTTATTTGGATCTCATTAGTGAATAGAATTAAAGAGTTTGAGTTTAGATACTATGTGTGTCTGGACTTAAGTCTGTACGGTGTGATTGATAGAATCAAAATAACGTACACTCTTACAGGATAAGAGGAATACCATAACATGTGATTCATGCCACACGTGTTAAAGAATCACAAATGGAAAGCAAGTGAATCAATCCCTGCTTCATTATTGTGTGAGTTCCATAAAGGTATCATCATTTCATTAATGTCCTTTAACTTTGACAATATTATGGAGGTATATTTCAGCAATTGTTACTTTATTATATGTCCTATGGTCAAATTATATATGAACCAAAGGTATTATGCTAGAAAAGCGGTTGATTTATATCAAAATGATATATGGCCGAAAGAAATATTGCCAGAATATACACATCTATGCTAGTGTCTGTGACCGGTCCCTGATGATATTATTTTGTTAATTTCATAAGTGTGGATACTATACATAAGTGGATGCTATACGAGTTATATTCTAACTCAAGAGGGATTAGATTAGCCATAAGAAAAGTGTATATGGGCAAATTTAGGACATTCAAGGCATTATAACTTATTTTGATCGAGCTGCACTAAAGGGTTGCTTTATGCTGGTATATGTAAAAGGGATTTCTAGTACAAATACTCAAATGGAGACGTCATGCCTACGCAATCACGGCAAAGCACCTAGTATAAAAGAAGGAAGAGAATGAGATTGAACCCACAATATCTAATATATCAAGTGTGAGTGGGAGATGTTGGAAAATGGGTCAGTCCACCCATGGTAGATTAAGCACAAAATAGAGGAGCTCTGTTGGAGGGAACATTTTAGTTTTGAAAAGGAGGGAAATGAGGGAGTGGGCAGTTACATAGGGATCCTACTCCTCCCATACTATACACACATATAGAAGAAACAAGGGTAGAAATCAGTTTTCAGATTCTCAGGTGTGTAGTTCTTTTTCAACATACAAGAAAAAGTATTGTGCTCTTCTTTTTCTCCTCCTCTATTCTCCTTTCGTTTTTTGTGAGTGCTTCATCGGTGCTCTTCCTTTGTGGGTGCATTTGCTGTGTGTACGTGCCAAAGTCTATACAAGGTGCTACAGTTGAGTGTGGGTATCTCAGTGGATAAGAGTCTATCTCAGGTATGCCCAAAATCCATCACTATATCAATCACAGAAGTAATCTCCCAATTCCTCACCCACATTTGTTGGACCTTCAACTCCAAGTACTCAGGGATAATCATTCACCCTAACAACTTTATAATTAAAGCATTTATCCATCTCCCATCCCGGCATTCTTTCTCTTTTTGTGGAATGATCACATACGGACCTTTCATCTATCTCCACTCCACCAATCCTTCTTCTCTTTTGTTTATCCTTACCTTGTGCAAAAGCCTGCTTAAAAGACTTCCACTTCATCCCAGACGTTGGTCCTTCACACTTATTACTTTCGTCGCCCTCCTCTGAAGGCTCCTCCTATGTACATAAACACACCATCTCTAGCACGAACCTTCTTTCAACTATGAATCGAGGCATCTTTCTCTTAAGGCTTTGGCACTGGGGTCTTTCACTCACGCACACAAATCTCTTTTTCTTCCTTGCTTTTTTCCTTTCACAATATAGGGCCTATTTGAATAGCTCTTAAACCGTGGTTTTGAAAAGGATTTTAGCTTAAATTTTAGTTTGAGAAAATTTTAAACAGATAGTCATATTTGTCCAAAATGACTTTTAAACCAAATCATGATTTTAGATAAGCTACTGAGAATAATTTTTAGAACAATAAAAGAGTTTATGGACTACCCAATTATTATTTTACCCATATTTTTTCTCACATCCTCTCTCCTCTCTGCGATGACGTATACTGCTCACCAGAAAAAGCACAAAAGGAAGACGATGATGATGCTGGTAGGTGCTAGTCGTCGGCACTCGGTGTTGGCCATTGATTGGGGGTGGATGCTCGTCGTCGACACTCAGTGCTAGTAGCTGCTTAAGGGTCAGTGCTCGTTGTCTGTGCTCCGTGCTTTTCGTTGCTTAAGGATTAGCGCTCGGTGCTTCGCTGGCTGGAAGTCGCTACATAGGAGAGATGAACAGTGCATCATTGTTTCTTTGCACAGAATATAATTTTTTCCCTTTTATCATATACCTTTTATGGTAATTTACTAATAATAAAAATCCTTCTAATCATAATCATCTAAACACGTATTTATTCATAACAACTTTTTTTTATAAACTCTTTTCCATAAGTCATTTTTCAAAAACTGTCTAAAATTTATTGTTTTATAAAATATTTTTTAAAATCCTATCTAGACACCCACATAGAAAGTTAAACAAAAAATAATACATATGTTGAAGTGAATAAATAGAGTTCAAGTTGAATTACTATTACATTGATACATGCACTAGTATTAATATTACTATGTAAAAATAAAATTATTTTTACATTTTATTTTAATAGACGTCATTTCGCACAAGTCGTTTGAAATTTAAAATTTAAATTTAAATACTTGTATCAATACGTGAATATCTTTCAATTGATTTTTTCCCTTTATTTTTGTCCTTTTTCTATAATATTTTTGTCCCTTTTTTCCCCGTTTTTGTTTTTTGCTTTTTCTATCATTTGAAAATCACAAGAGGAGGTTGTTATAGTTAAGGAAACAATTTTAATCTGTAATAAGGTTTTTTGGCCATCCCTCTAATCTTATTAGTGCCAACACTAATTAACATTTAGCTTAGATAGAGATAAAAAACTTGGCCTAAAAATAAATATATGAAAACAAAAAAAGGAAGGTTGACGTTTGACAGTTTCGTTTTGCAGGAGTTAGGGAGAAAGTTAGATCTGTTTGACCAAGGCAGAGAGGCCAAGGACAGATCGCAGAACAAACAAATTAAGAATGATAGATTAGGATTTAGGGCTCATTACATTTCATTGTTGTTGTCAAAGAAAAAACAATGGAAGGAGGAGGGGGCGCTCAGCCTGGTGACACCGTCATGTCGGAGGCAACACAGCCTGATCCCCGACAGCAGCAGCAGCCAACGGCTATGGGGATTGAGAATATCCCCGCTACTCTTAGCCATGGCGGCAGGTTCATCCAATACAATATCTTCGGCAATATATTCGAAGTCACAGCCAAATACAAGCCCCCCATCATGCCCATCGGTAAAGGCGCTTACGGTATCGTCTGGTACTCTCCCACCCTTTCTCCATCTTCATTTCCTTTTCTCTTCCTTCCCCACTTCTTTGATTGATAATTTAATTATAGTTCGTCTCTCAATTCCGAGACCAACGAGCACGTGGCCATCAAGAAGATTGCCAATGCATTTGACAACAAAATTGATGCCAAGAGGACCCTCCGCGAAATCAAGCTGCTCCGACACATGGATCATGAAAACGTCAGTGAGTAATAGTTTTTGTTTCTTCAAATGCCCCTCTTCTTGCCGATATGTCTCATTTATTCTTCATTGATATCTCTTCTGGAGGAGTAGTTTGAACGATGTTATGATGATTGTTGGTTTGCTCCTGTAGATCCAGATATATTATTTGTTAATGCTTGACTGCTTCAATCAACCTGTTCTCCTTCAAATATGTTAATCTCGCTAGAAATCACTTATTTGACATGTTGATTGACTTATAAGTCTGTATTGATGGTGGAAATGATGGGGCGTGTATTTGTCATTATCTCCGGATTTATGGAAAAAATATGGGAAATATGGATAGCCGGATTCACTTTTTAGTTCAAAATATGGATAGCTGGATTTGTGGTCTTCTCTCTCTTTTTATATCTTTTGAAACATTTTAGTAACCAACTAGATTTTGGTTCATGCATTTTACACACGGAGGCTTATGAATGAGTCACATTATTTACAGCTTATGAGTAGTGCAAGCATTTTTGGTATTGGTCAAGTTATGGTAACCCTTTCTTTTAGTCGTCTTGAATATCTATTATCTTTCCTCTCTGGATAATGTCCCCTGTCAAAAAACTTTTGCACAACAAAGGAGAATATGCATTCTTGAAATTTACTTTTTGGATGATCTTACTTGTAGAGATTTATTTTATGTAAATGAATTAGAAACTCTCTTGCCACTTGATACTATTAGAGCTTCCTGAACCTAGGATGGGACAATTTGGGATTTGTATGTTTCTGGTGTGTATTGTCTGTCTTCAGATGCCTCATGGGATAAAAATAATTTTTTCATGGCCGCTCCTTGGTGTTTGGATCACATCTTTTCTTAGGGAGTTACTTTCTTAGATATGCTGAAGGATTGGACAGCTTTACTACATGATTTATTCCCTTCTTAATTAAATTTCTTCTTTAATTAACCAGAACTTTCATTTCCTTATTTTATGTTCTATTAGGTAATCTAAACTCTGAAGTTCCTTCTAAAGTCAGATTTTTATTTGGACAGCAGTACTCATTACTCCCTAGAACTAACACAAATCATATGTTAAAAGTATGGAGACCTAAGAATGCTTCATCTCCTAATACTTTTATGATGTGTAGGTTAGTACATAAACTGGAGCTTATTTATTTCTATATTGCCAAGTGTCTGCTTTATTGTGGAATAAGCTGTTCAGGACTTCAGGTCTTTCTTTCTTATATGGTTCGAAAGTTTGGCTGAAAAATCTTTCTTCTTTTAATTACAAAAAAAAATATTGAAATGAAAAATCAATGATGAACATGTTATCTTTTGAATCTTAATGTGCTGAGCACACACATTATTGATTTGAGAGTTGACTTTTGATACTTGCTAATACTAACATATAACGTTATATGTCTTCTATGGTTTTTTCTTTGTTTTTTTTATAAGAGGTTGCTCCCCTATATGTTGAATCTAACGTATTTCATTTACTGATGATCAGGTGGCTTGGCTTCCTGTTTACTTGTCTTGGTCAAATACTGTATAGTCATGCATTTGGAACATTTCTATTTACTTACCTATTGTACTTGTTTTGCAGGTTGTTGCGATTAGGGATATAATACCACCACCACAGAGGGAAGCATTTAATGATGTTTACATCGCATATGAGCTAATGGACACTGATCTTCACCAAATTATTCGATCAAATCAAGCATTATCAGAGGAGCACTGTCAGGTGCAGATGTGAATTTGTTGTCTTCTGAAACTGTGCCCAGTTGCCCATATTTCTATAATTTTATCACTCCATTTTCATGCTATCATATGCTCTGTATTGGGTGTAAAGTCTCCATTGACAATGGCAAGGGTAGTAAGTACGGCTACAATTGACACTTAACCTGAAACGTAGACTCTGATTGTGTGGGAGAATTTTTGTTGTTCATTTGTTCCTTTTCCTCCCTTCATCCTCTCTTAAGTCTCTTTACCATCTTGCACTACTAGTTTTCTCACATGCCATTGATGCTATATTAAGATTTGTTGGAAATGATAGAAATCCTTATATGTAATTATTTTTAGAATTTAGGCACCTGTGCATATTACTTATTTCATTCGTTCCTAAATATTTTTTCTCCTAGAGTTGCCTTCCTTATTTATAAATACCCATGTACTTTGCCCCATTCAATATATAAGATTTTTCAAGATCCTTGGCACTGGAGGGCTTTCAAAGTGCCATGATGAGAATTAGAAGAATATTTGAATTCAGCTTTTGACTCTTATCAACCAAATCGATTTTTTTATTTTGGCACAGATTATGTACCAGGAAACAATCATGTCACATAAGTTCTGATGCCCAAAAAGTAAATTTTGTCTTGTAATGATTGCCTCTGTTAAACCTCGGATGAAAATTCAAGTCAGCTTGACTTTTTACTGACATAGTCAGAGTTATTTGTAGACTTAAAATTTGGGTTTCATTGACTCTACTTCTGTTTCTCAGTTAAGTTGGGTGCATGTGGGAGAATATATTTTACAGCAGCAATGATTTCAACTTGTTCATCAGTCATGATGGATTTTTTTGCTCCAGTTAATTTTGATTCTCCTTTGTGGTTGCTATTCACTTTTCCTTTGTAGAAATTAACTCTTATCCTTGTTACCAGTGTAAACTTTTCTTGTGTTTTTTTGGAGCAGTATTTCCTGTATCAAATCCTACGTGGGCTGAAGTACATTCATTCAGCAAATGTTCTGCATAGGGACCTAAAGCCTAGCAATCTTCTCCTGAATGCCAACTGTGACTTAAAAATTTGTGATTTTGGACTGGCTCGTGTTACCTCTGAAGCTGACTTTATGACTGAATATGTTGTTACAAGATGGTATCGTGCACCAGAGCTTTTGTTGAATTCTTCTGATTACACTGCAGCTATTGATGTATGGTCTGTTGGGTGTATATTCATGGAACTGATGGATCGAAAGCCATTGTTTCCTGGTCGAGATCATGTGCATCAGTTACGTCTACTTATGGAGGTAACTCATTTAGCAGTCTCTGGCTATTTATTACAAAGTTTTAATGAGTTCAACAATTACTGACATTTGATTTAATGGTTGGAATGACTAGCCTGGTTGGTGTGGAAGCACTGCATTAGTAAGGTCCATTGAAATTTTATTGCAGCGTCATTCTGGATGATATTCCTGCTTTAATTATATATTTTTGTTTAATCTTAATTGTAGTCAAACCCTCCAGCCAAATGTTTCACGTTCATGTAAAAATCAGGATTTTTTTTTAATAATTTCTAATTAAGTATTCTACCTTATGATCTGTAAAGTTTACCTTTAGAGACAGCTTCCAGTGAAATCAATGTATCAGTATAACTGATCTACACCTTATCTTGCAGCTGATCGGCACCCCATCAGAAGCAGATTTGGGCTTTCTGAATGAAAATGCTAAGAGATACATTAGGCAACTACCGCTTTACCATCGCCAGTCTTTCCAAGAAAAGTTTCCACATGTCCATCCTGCAGCTATTGATCTTGTTGAAAAAATGTTAACTTTTGATCCTAGACAAAGGATTACTGGTGAGTTTCATTGCCTGTTTACGGCAATTAAAGATGTATTACTTGTTAAGAATCACCTGTTAAATTCATGATTAGTAGGTTAATTATTGCAGTTTTTGGTTCCGCTGACAATGTCATTAGTATTCTTTTTGAAAATGTTTTTATTTTTTGGAGATTTGATGAAAACTGCATAATATTCTCGGAAAAGAGAATATGTAAATGATGTGGTACCATATTCACTATAAAACAAAAAGAAAATGGATTGAATTCAAAGAAGAAATCAGAATATATGGTTGTGGGGTTCGAAGATAAATCCTAATTCCATTGGTTTTTTGTTTACTTTCCTATCTCATCCCATCTTTCCAAGCAAGGGCTAAAACATTCAATATTGTTAACGGGTGTTGTAGCACTGATCTTTGCCTATGACTAAGCTCTACTACTTGGATCTCTTTTTAAGATATTAATGGGTACTCACTCAATTGGGATACCATTATCTAAGAAGCTAGATATTAAGATGGGAGAACCCATGCAAATACTTTGTTGAGCATCTGATATCACTCAATGGACTTAAGCATCCCATACTACCTTAATTTCCATCTATTGGCCCCTTGGAAAGTTGATGTCCTAATGGCTACACTCTGTGACACTTTACTTGACTTCCTAGCCAATTAAATCCTTTAGTAGACAGTCCTTTTCATAATTGTCGTCCACTAGCTCTAATACCAATTAATAGATACTCAAATAGGATGAGAAAACCCTCTTTGAAAGCTAACTATTGAGATGAGAGAACCAACCTTACTAGATACCTTTTAGAACATCCAATACTTATAAGACTTAGGCATCTTATGTTACTTTAGTCTCCATCATATAATAACAGTTGTTATGTGTAGTGTTATTTATGATATTTATTTGATAGTGTAATTTTGTTTATTGGATAATGATAATACAACCCTTTATGGATATCAGTAAAATTTCACACTTGGATCTGAATATGGGGATGAAAAATAAATTATTCAGATTTTCTTATATGAGCCATAGTTACATAAAATTTGCTCACTTAAATTTGGTTATGTGGAATAATGATACATGATTACATGTATCACAGAGTAGATAACACTTGTCATCAACTATGACAAAAACTACCAACCAGGGTGTTATAGTTAATAATAAGTAAGGACTTTATAAGTATATCAATGTACAACTATGATTCATTGAGCCACTTTCTATTTGATATATGGGAGGGTGGTGGGTTGGTAGGTTCTGGTGGTACAGTGGAGGAACTTGTGGTCACCATGTCTGGATCAGAGGGCTTTGATACGAAAAACCATCGGAAACCAAACTTGGGAACCAGGTCCTATGCTTGAGAACCAGGGTTCTTTTAGTTGGGAACTGTTAGTGATAGAGCTTAAGGTGAGGGTTGAAATCTTAAGATTAATTAGAGCCAGAATCTGGAACTCACCAACTCATAAAGCCACTGAGTATCACCGCAAGTACAAGACAAACATTCAAGTTGGACCCTGAATTACATTCTACAACCAGCGAACTGCAAGAGACTCATAACTACCTAATAGATAACATTTACTATGACTTCCTCAAACATGACCTAATATGACAAAGACCTACGAAAACTGACACTAACTGTAATACAATTACTAGAACTTGATAAAACTAGAACACAGTTTAAGAACTTCCTCCTACCCTTCTCCTGGTTCAACTCAGTAGCTATTCTCTGGCACACAAGTACCCCATTTCAATGTTTTCTAGGGCTGACGTTCTCTTACTTTATGTATAAGTGTTATTTATTTAAAATCACACTATCCAATATATAAAATAAACAATACTTCACATTGAAAATGTCTAAGAACATCCATTTTGACCCATCTACCAAATCCAAGCATGTAAAGTTTGCTAATATCTGGAGTGTCTAAATATTTTCCCAATCTTACCCGTAACATCATATATATTGTCTAATTAGCAAATTAAAGTATCTTAGCTTCCAACCTCCGAAACTGCAGCCTGATCCTTTTGGAGGCTGAAGTACAAGGAAGTCATGTTGTGCTTGCCAATTTACACAGCATTGCACTGACGTCTAGTTAACATCACTACTTAGTTCTGATAAGTGGGCTCAACATTAGGATGATAATTTCTTTGAGAAAACTGATTTAACAATATTTTGGTGTTTTAGTATAGGATTGCTTGATTATTTTAATTCTTACTAATCCTTATTCTTGTCAGCTAGGATCATCATTTCTTTGAGAAAACCACTTTAGCCATATTTTGGTGTTTTATTATTGGATTGCTTGATTATTTTAATTCTGTTTTAATCCTTATTCTAGTCATTGAATGCATTAAAATCTCTTATTTTTTTCTTGCCGAATGAAACTGTCTCAAATTCCACTTTAGATACAGGGTAATTATCTGTTCTCTCACTATTCTTGGTGATTAGATTAAATTTGGAGGCACTTTCTTTCATCCACAATTCATACACAAGATGGATCTGTTCTATTTCTCCATGCTATTTTTGATATGAAAATAGGATAATGTATTAATCAAAATAGTGCCACAAGAAAAAGAAAAGGAAACCTAGCTAATACTTTCAGCATCCACCATCTCTTGAATACAAGATAGAGGATGCTCATCCATGTTCATTTTTACACTCGTTAAATGTTTCTTTATTCACCACATGATTTTACTTTCATTAAGAGAGATGATAAATAAACTCAGTTGATTGATTCTTAGGGGCAACTCAGGGATATATATTTGCAGTCATGCAGAAATTTTCAGTATTTTCCAACTAGCTCCTATACACATGAAATGTATGCTTTATTAGTGAAGAATGTCAGTATTGACTTGTCAATATAAAATGTTCAACCCATACCGTTGTCATTGACTTTAATGGGGGTTAGCACTCTAGTTGTTTCAGTACAAGTATATGCTTTAGGGTGGTCTCTTACCCTTGACACATGCACCGAGAGCTAATGTTGGGATGCAGGTAATTCCCCGAGGCTTAATAATTTGTTTTTAATTTTTGTGTTTGCAGTTGAAGATGCACTGGCACATCCCTACTTGACATCTTTGCATGACATCAGTGATGAACCTGTGTGCATGACTCCATTTAGCTTTGACTTTGAGCAACATGCTCTGACTGAGGAACAGATGAAAGAGTTGATATATCGAGAGGCTCTTGCATTTAACCCTGAGTATCAGCATCACTGAAAGTAATGTTGCCATTGGGTTTGGACATTGGATGCTGTGATGTTTGTGTCCATAGATTCCGTGATTTCTTTGTGTATATATATACATGTCTGTCAATCATCTGAAGCCCCATGGCCTTGGAGTTGGATTATTTCGATCACAGGCAGATTTGAGAGACAAATTCGAACTGTCATAAGGTGTTCTATCCGCTTATTTGCTTCATATTGTTGTCCAATTCACATTGGTTTGAGCCTTCTTATTATGCATCCTCACTTCTCAATTGTGTGTACTCACAGTCCCGAAAATTTTCATGAAACATAACCATGCTAAACATGAATCATTGATGACTTGTACTAATTTATTTCATCTGTTGTCTTTACTCAGCTGGGGATCTCTTATTGATGTTTACATGCTTGAGTTTATTGATCACCGCGCCACCTGAGGCTATTTCTTCAATTAACAGTTTTATCCTCACAATGCTAGGGAGAACTAATTCTAATCAGAAATACGGAGTCCAATTCCAGAACATAAACACTTGAGATCCAACCCGGTACGTTGAAAAGTGCCACTCTCAATCCACAAACAATGTTTTTAAGTTCGAATAAAAAATAACGGAGGCAACGAAAAAAACCTAGAGCTATCTCTTGGAGCCATCCCATCTTAATATAGTCTTAAAAATAACCAAGGGCCTGTCTAGCTGCAAAATTGATGCCCTTAAGATATGGTTGCAATATAAGGGGAGGAGTAGGAATGTCAAAATAATCTTGGGTGGCACACATCGATGTGCTTTTTTGAGATTGTTTCTTTGGGATGACTATATAGAAAAAATAGGGTTTTCTACCATTATAAAATAAATAGAGGAAAAAAAATACTAAATGCTACATCATGATGTGAAGGATTTACCAAAATATTGTATTTATACAGAACTTGTTCATGAATGATTTTGTAGAGATATTATGAGATATGTAAATATCCTATAATTAGTATATAGCATAAGATATAATATTATTTTATTAGTATCTAGGATTTTCTATTTTATCTAAGTTTATCTATAATTATCTATTATATATATAAATATCCCTTCTAACTATCAATAAAGTATAAGTATTATTTATTTGAAATAACATGGTATAAGAGATATCCACCCCTTTCTCCCTTGGCGCATAGGCGTTGCCATACTCATTTCTGTTTATTATTTATTAGTATCTAGACTCATTGCCATACACAGTGTTTGAGGCTTTGTTTCTATTTGGTCGTGGGCCCTGTTCCTTTTGTTTGGGTATAGGCCTTTTAGTTTTTGCTTCTATTTGCAGGCTTGTGTAGGACGCCATGTGTTCTTTGTCCATAGTGTGACAATTTAGTTGTGCCTACAATATCGATTGCTTTTGATTTTATCTTTCATGGCTGCACCCAAAACTACCGTAATTTTTGAGATGATTCCAGTAGTCACTAAGATTATTGAATACAAATTAACTTGGAAAAATTATCTTAATTGGAGTAAATATATTCGTATCTATTTTCGAAGTATTGAGAAAGAATATTACTTGACCGATGATCCCCCAGACGAGAAAGATACCTCTTGCAAGTTATGATTAAGGGATGATGCACGACTCTTTTTACAAATCCGTAACTCTATTAAAAGTGATATCATGCCTTCTATTACTCTAAATTTGTTAAAGAACTAATAGACTACTTGACACTCTTATATTTAGGCAAGAATAATATCTCTCAGATATACGAGGTTTACAGATCTTTCCATCGCGCAGAGATGCTAGATGACCTTCCTCTTATAGCTTTCTTTGTGGACTTTAAAGGAATATATGAAGAACTAAATGCTCTCATGCCTATTTATGATGAGAGGAAGGTTAATGTGTCCCACCGAGAGTAGATGGATACCATGAGTTTTCTTACTACACTTCCACCTCGATTTGCAGCTACTCGTTCTCAAATTTTATTTGGAGCTCAGCTCCCCTCTCTTGAAAAAGCTTTTTCTTGTGTACTGAGAATAGAACAAACCTCTTTACAGGCCCTTATTGAGTCTACAAGTGCGTTGCTCAGCCGCAGTTAGACAGATAATCGTAGGCTACCCAATCTTCGTAGTTCTACACTAGGGGCCCTAACCAAGGGTCAAAGGACATGATCTGTTACTACTGTAAGGAACTGGGTCATACGAAACGTACGTGCCGTAAACTTCAAAACAAACAAAATCGACAAAACTTTGCACATGTAGCCACTACGGCCAATGACACGGTTATTATTTCCACTGCCGAATATGCTTAGTTAATTCTGTAAATCCCCTATGAGTGATGGTATTGCAACAGGTAATGAGGCTACTGCTCTTGTCTCTTCTTTCTCCAAATGGATCATAGACACTGGTGCTACTGATCACATGACAGGTAATTGCTATCTCTTCTCCACTTATAATTCTTTTAGCAATCCATCAAATATCACCATTGCGGACGGTTCCCAATCCCGTGTTCTTGGTTCTAGCACTATTGACCCTACCTCTTATATTCATTTAGAATATGTGCTCAATGTCCCTAACCTTGCGTTTAACCTTTTATCCCCTAGTAAACTTACTCGTCAATTAAACTGTTTGGTCTCACTTTTTTCTGACCATTGCTTAATACAGGATCTTTTGACGAAGAAGATTATTTGTAGGGGCTACGAATCTGGCGGTCATTACTTCCTTAATGATCAGGGGTCTCGTGCGGTGGCTTATACCGGTGGTGTCACTCCTTTTGAAGTACATTGTCGTTTTGGTCATTTATCTTTATAATCTCTAAAAAAGGTTTATCCTCGGTTTCAACATTTGCCATCCTTAGATTGTGAATCATGTCAGTTTGCTAAATATCATCGTCTTCCTTTAGTATCTCGAGTCAATAAACAGGCTTCATCTCCTTTTGAGTTGGTATACTCTGGTGTTTAGGGACCATGCCCAGTTGAGTCTAAAGCTAGTTTTAAGTACTTTGTTACATTTGTTGATGATTATTCCCGTACCATTTGGTTATATTTAATGAAAAGTCATTCTGAGTTATTATCTCATTTTTGTGCTTTTACTGTCGAAATTAAAAATCAATTCAATTCGTCTATCCATACTTTACGTAGTGATAATGCTAACGAATATTTTTCTAAATCATTTCACTCATTTATGCTTCAAAATGGAATTCTACATCAATCTTCTTGTGTAGATACACCAGTTTAGAATGGTGTTGTGAAAGAAAAAATGGCCACTTATTAGAAGTAGCTCGTGCCTTTTTATTTCAAATGCACGTTCTAAAACTTTTTTGTGCAGATACAGTCTCTACTGTTTGTTTTCTCATTAATCGCATGCCCTCCTCTATTCTTGATGGTTACATTCAATACACCACTCTCTTTCCCTCCAAACTTTTGTTTCCCATTAATCCTAAGATTTTTGGATGTGTGCACTTTATTCGAGATATACACCCGACTGTCTCTAAATTAGACCCTAAGTCCCTTAAGTGTGTTTTCGTTGGCTACTCTCATGTTCAGAAGGGTTATCGATATTTCTCTTCTACTCTTAATCGTTATCTAATTTCTACGTATGTCACTTTTCAGGAATCTGTTGCATATTTTGCTTCTAACATTTTAGCTCCTCCTACTCCACCTGCGGAGGAGGATACTCTCCTGGTATATTCTGTTACTCACTCACCATCACCGGCCTCAACTCACGTATATGCACTTGGTCAACCACCTTTGTCTCAGGTTTATACCAGACGTTTGAAGGAAAACATTACTACTCTTTTGCTAGATTCAACCCCGTTATTATCTACTTCATCATCAGATCCTACAGAAAGCATTACTCACCCTGAGCCTGACCCGATCCTTGAATATGAGATACCTCCTATTCCGGATCCAGATCCCTCCCTTGATTTGCCCATTGCCCTCCGCATAGGTAAATGTACTTGTACCTATCCTATTTCTTCTTTTGTTTCATATAACTGCCTCTTCTCTACTTCTTATATCTTCGTTACCTCTTTAGACACTATCTCAGTACCTCAGTCTATTCTTGAAGCCTTGTCCCACCGGGATTGGCGTACTGCTATGGAAGAGGAGATGGCAGCCCTTGATCGTGCTGGAACGTGGTCCTTAGTGGATTTACCAACAGGAAAGAAAGCTATTGGATGTAGATGGGTGTTGACTTCTAAAACAAAAGTGATGGCACTCTTGAATGTCTTAAAGCTCACCTTGTTACTAAAGGCTATGCTTAGAAGTATGGTATTGACTATTATGAGACCTTTTACCCTATAGCCAAACTCTTATCTGTTCGTCTCTTTATCTCTTTAGCTACTACTTATGGTTGTGACCTCTCTCAACTAGATATCAAAAATACTTTCTTACATGGTGATCTTCTTGAAGAAGTGTACATAGAACAATCACCCGGTTTTGTTGCTCAGGGGGAGCATGGTAAAGTGTGTCGTCTTAAGAGATCTTTATATGGCTTGAAGCAAAATCCTCAGGCATGGTTTAACAGATTCAGTACTGTTGTAAAGGAGTTTGGCTTATACCAGAGTAAGTGTGATCATTATGTGTTCTATCAGAGAACAAGTGCGGGTATGATTCTACTAGTTGTGTATGTTGATGATATTGTGATTACAGGGAGTAATGCCTTGGGGATCTCATCACTCAAGCCATTTCTTAATTCTCATTTTCAAACGAAGGATCTAGGTTCATTAAAGTACTTCTTGGGGATTGAAGTCATGAGGAGTAAGGACATCCTGTTGACTCAGAGAAAATATGTCATTGATTTGTTAAAAGAAACTGAAAAACTAGGAGCTGCCCTAACTAGCTTTCCTATTGTTTATAATTCACTACTTGATGCTAATGGTAGTATACCATCTGAAAATTTTGTTGAAACTGCCAAAAGTAAGCTGTTTGAGAACCCAGAGAGGTACAAAAGATTGATTGACAAATTAAATTATCTTACGGTAACACGTCCTAATATCACTTACCCAGTGAGTGTTTTTAGCCAATTTATGGTCTTGCCACCTGTCAGACAGTAGGAAGCCTTAGAACATGTGTTACATTACTTAAAGGGATCTCCAGGTTGTGAGATATTATACAAAAATCATGGTCACACATATATTGAGTGTTTTTGTGATGCTGATCATGGTGGATCGAAAGCCACAAGACGAGCAATTACAGGATACTGTGTTTTTGTAGGAGAAAATTTAATATCTTGGAGAAGCAAGAAACAAAATGTAGGGTCAAGATCGAGTGCAAAAGTAGAATATAGAGCTATGACACAATCAGTTTGTGAGATAGTCTGGATATATCAGTTACTAAAGGAGATTGACCTTAAAATCTCGTTACCAGCAAAATTGTGGTGTGATAATAAAGCGGCCCTACATATAGCTTCTAATTCATTATTTCATGAACACACGAAACATATTGAAATTGATTGTCATTTTATTCGCGATAAGTTTAAGGAAAATTTTATCTCTACGGCATATGTCAAATCTAGTGATCAACGGGGTGCTCTCCTCACCAAAGCTCTTAATGTGATTTGAGTTGAATATCTTTGTAACAAGTTGGGAATGATTGACATCTATGCTCCAACTTGAGGGAGAGTATAGAGATATTAGAGATATTATGATATATGTAAATATTCTATAATTAGTATATAGGATAAGATATAATATTATTTTATTAGTATCTAGGATTTTTTATTTTATCTAGGTTTATCTAAAATTCTCTATTGTATGTATAAATATCCCTTCTGACTATTAATAAAATATAATAATTATTCATTTAAAATAACATATTTCAACTTTTATAACGTGATATAATGTGAAACCATTCGCCCTTAGAATGATTTTAGTTTTATCCTGTAGTGTTACACTTTCTCATATACTTATTTTTTAAATATTTTAACATATATTCTTTTAATTATATTTACAAGTTATTTTTAATATATTTTATTAATATTAAGAAAAATTTTAAACCCCATTATCACCGTCTTAAAATTTAATAATTTAATAATTTTATATCTATTTTCTTATGACTAAATTTATCCATTTTTAATGTATACACTTTATAACAGAATAATAGCCTATAAAATAATAAATGGAAGGCATAGTTGTATATTTATATTTAAAAATTTAATAATATAATTTATAAATAAGATAATTTTTTTTATTAACCCTTAAATTAAATCTAGGATGTTATATTTTCTCTAAATGGCGCGAGAGAATTCTTTACAAATAAGTGGAATAAGAATTTGTCAAAACTTAAAAAGAGAAGGGTGGCCCTATAATATAGGCACTAAGGTAATATTTGTTGTGACAAAAACAGTTACCCAAACCGCTATATGTCGCTATCTAATAGCCTTCTTTAAATATAATTAAAATTGTTACCCAAACTACTAGGCAAGTATCACATATTTTTGTAGTATTTTTTTAGAAATTG
Organism: Leucaena leucocephala; assembly: GCA_037074615.1. NCBI lineage: Eukaryota > Viridiplantae > Streptophyta > Magnoliopsida > Fabales > Fabaceae > Leucaena > Leucaena leucocephala. Next base: position 19,963,218 of record CM073525.1, on the reverse strand, counting down.
CTACTAACTTCGCCACCAAATGTGGCCACTGAAATCTAGATGACTTTGTAGCGATTTAATGGTAAAAAATATAGGCTATCGCTGAAGTGGCACCAAAAAATTTGTAATAGCCACATTAAGTTGCTATAACTATATAGCAACTTTATTTTTGTCATCGCTACCAAGCCTCGAGTTAATTTATTATAAATTAGTAGCAAGTTTCCATATAATTGCTACTAATTTTAATAATTGTAACCGTTTTTTAAAATTATTACAAAGAAACCACTACAAAAAAAAAACTGTTTTTATGGTACTTCCTTCAATATTTGAACGATTCCATTGAAACCGAGTCTACTTGAAATATAGATTATTGATAATTGCTAATAGCTTGGCTTCCTTTACTTCTTTCAAGTTGAAAGAAAAGATGTGTTTATTATATTTATAATATTTTTTAAAATTAATTCATCAAACAAAGGTCGCCAGTTGCTGATTAAAAAAAGAAAAAGTCGTCACGTATATTTAGGAGAAAGGATTCCACCGAGAATTTTGAGAATCCTTCTCCAACGGATCTGATGTTGAATCCCACTCGGACGCACTGATATTCCTCCGACGCTTCTCATAATAAGAACTCCGACGCTTCTCAGAAGTCTCTTTGATTGTTTCATATAGTTCCGACATCTCGTTGTAATGTCTCAAGAGTCAGTCTCGGAAACGCTAGATGCACCGTCATCTTGCACTGTTCAATCCCAGCCAGATCCGCCTTTTTCTAGAAGCGTTTCTTTTAGCCGACTCAACGCGCAGGCACCTGAATTTGTGCCTACTCGACCCACTTCACGGACCGATCGACAACAACCTGTGCTCGTTGTTCCACCACCTCCTCCTCCCCCGCCACCAGGTATGGTACAGGTTTATACACCGCCTCCAACTTCGCCCTTCCATATACAAATTCGACCTCATGTGCCAGTCGGCAGTCACGTCGTCAATGTTCAGAGTCACCACCACCATCTTTCCCATAAGCATCCGATTCATTATCATGTTCATCAGCAGCAGTACTATGTTAGCACTGGTGGAGGGGGATCAGGGGACCAAGACTCTGGCGTTCAGAAGTCCCAAGTTGAGCCAGATCATACTCCTTTCAAGAATAAACTGTCTGAGGAAGCTAGTCAGAAGATTTTGAACCAGGTGACTTCCTTGTTTATCTTTATCCTGAATCCATCTACATTGGGATTACTCCTGAGCCTATGCTTTCTACAGGTCTTATAGGCGTTAGATTTTTTGTCGCAGATTCTTCATTGCTTGTAGTAGAACTATGTTATGCACCACGCAGAAGCAGAAGCTATGTTCATAACCATAAAAATGCTAATACCTAAAATATGATTCAACTGTCTCTTCTCCTCCTCATCAGTGGTGCTTAGTGGAAGTTTTCTCCCTTTGCCCTTTTGGGGGGGGGGGGTCCTTCCCCTTCTTCCCGGGGTTGTTTTGCTGTATGATTGTAAATAAGGAAGTGGGAAAAGACACTTGCTAGTTGCCATTAAAATACTTTATATGAGAACTTAACTTTCCTGGATGTCTAAACATAACCAGGAGATGGATTTGGGTAGGAATTTCAGGACATTGGTGCTTCTGCATATGTGTTATTTGATGAAAGGAAATTGAGAATGATAAATTAGTATGCATAATTTATGTTTTTGTGAAAATATATATATGTATAACTGGCTTTTCTTGAATTTAAGCCATCATAGCTCCACTACATTTTTGCTCAGATGTTGATATATTATTGTCATTTGTAGGTAGAGTATTATTTCAGTGATTTAAACTTAGCTACAACTGATCATTTGATGAGGTTTATCAACAAAGATCCTGAAGGTTATGGTAAGATACTTTTTTTAATTTTATTGGTTTTCTCTCATGTAATTAAATAACCTAGGGGTTGACTATTTCATGCTACTTCCTGCACAAGCTTCCTTCTTTCCACGTTTCAGGGGAGGGAATGGTATGATGAAATTTTGATCTGAACTCTGAAGGTCATTAAGTTCTACAATATGATATCTTGATTCTTGTTTTGAGTTGGATTTAGTTTTTCTGAGGTCTGCTACTTTGTATTTTCTCATGATTTTCCTAAATTATGTAGTGCCTATATCTGTTGTTGCGTCATTTAAGAAAATTAAGGCTCTTATAAGTCGTCACTCCCAGCTTGCTACTGTTTTGAGGAACTCATCAAAGCTTGTAAGTTTCTTCACTTTCTTACTTTTTGAATTTCATAAGTCTATGGATATTGTTTTTAATGCAGATTGTATCTGAATTCTCTAGGTAGTTAGTGAAGATGGAAAGAAAGTCAGACGCCTGCATCCCTTGACCGAGTCTGATATAGAAGAGTTACAGGTGATTTTATGCTCTTTTTTACCTGTTTATCATATGCTTTTCTTCCTAATGTTTTACTTGTTATGTGTTATTGTTGTCAATGATGGTAGCTTTTAGTTCTTTTTTCTCCTTTGTTCTTCATCTAATAACTTCCTTCTTTTTTCTAGTCCCGCATTGTTGTAGCTGAGAACTTACCTGAGGATCATTGCCACCAGAATCTTATCAAGGTTTTCTCTGCTGTGGGGAGGTACTGGTGTAGCTTCTATTTGAGTTTCCTTTGAAGTGGACCCCCCTTTTTTTAATTGGAGATTGTAGTGAAAGGATTCAAAACCTTGAATTCTAGTTATCATTTGTGTTAATTGGCAGCGTGAATGCTATTCGGACTTGCCCACCTCAATCCTTGAATGGTGGAGCTTCTTCTGCATCAAGGCTGGCAAAAGTTGATGGCATGCCTCTATCTAACAAGGTACACATAATGAAAACATGTATTACAAGTTCACAGGCGAGGCATAAAAGGTAGAAGTTGTTTGTTTTTTATTGCTTTTTTTATGTGTAGGCTTTAAAACGTGAACTTAAAGATCTGCTTACAGTCTGAACAATTAAATAGAACTCTGTGGGTGTGAATAATTTAATAGAACTCTGTGACTGTCAATGGTTTTCTTGATTATTTTGTCAGAGTTGCGCATAATGATTTCATGCTATTTCATAGATCAAAATTGTTTTTTTGGGTGCCATTGAGTGGTAATGTAAGGGGCTGAACACTAAGATATGGATCATCTTGCTCATGATTCAGAATTCACCCATGGAGATGTTAATTAATGTTTTCTGTCTTGGTCCTATGAGCTAGGCTTTGCATCTTTTGGAAGCTACCGCTGTTTTACTATTTTGGACTTATCAATTTAAATACTTCTCATTTTTTCTATTCTTGATAATAGTTTCCCCCCCTTCTTCCATGATGTATTGTTCTTTCTATCAGTATTTCTATGAAATACCCTTCTGACACTCGGAATTACTAGAAATCTGTATAATGTCAGAAATGTGCATATACGTATCAGACATTCAAATAATGAGATTCTTTCCTCCTTCCCTTTTAGATTATTTCTGATTAGAGGATAATTGAATGAATCTAATATAGCTATTCTGTGCCAGTTGCATGCATTTGTTGAATATGAATCTGTTGAGCTAGCTGAGAGAGCAGTAAGTACTCATACTTTAGTTGACTGGCTATCGTTTCAGCATATTTTACTTAAGATGCCAAATATAACCACATAATAATAAGATTGATAATGATTGGTAGGTTGCTGAGCTGAATGATGAGAGGAATTGGCGGAGTGGCCTCCGGGTTCATCTAATGCTTAGATGCATGGTATTGGTAACATTTTTTTCTGCTCTGTTGTTTTTCTGTATACTATGCCAAATATAACCACATAATAATAAGATAGATGCATGTTTTTCTGCATGTTTCACCACTAATCACATTTGGCTTTTAGCAGAAGATGAAACTGGTGGCAGTTTGCTAGTTGCAATATTCGTACATTTTGACATTAAAAAGTTATTGTTCAGTGTTACTGTTTGGAGACCATATGAATTTCAAAAGGACAAAAAAAGCATATGAATTCCAAAAATGACAGATCAGGCATAAGTCCTAATCTGGCTTTTCAAAATTTAGAGAGAAAAGGCGAAGTTGCCCTTCTTCCTTTTCTCTTTCCCTCTCTTCTACTGTTGACTTTCTCCATCCACCGTCAACATACCCTCTTGTTTTTCTCTATCCACCGTTGACGTGCACATTGTAGTTTTTGCCGTGGCTTCTGTAGACCTATCTTTCTCGTCTTCAAAACAGAGAGAGTGGCTGTGCGAAGAGAGGGAATGAGGGAAGCAGAGCCTTGAGGTCACTGGAGAAGATGAGAGGAAAAAGGTGAGGGCGAGTAAGATGGTGGTGAGAGGAGGGAGAGCGGGCGGTGAGAGGAGCAGGATCAACAGTGAGGAAGAAGATGAACAGTGAGGAGGGTCTGATGTCAAAATCATTGCTCAAGTGGTAAATCCCATTACAGGAGAGTAGTAAATGACTAAAGCAATTACTTACAACTAAGTTATTACATAGAGTAGTGAATGCCTTAGCAAAAGTGGTTAAAATCATTGCTGAAATGGTAAATCCTATTACTAGAGTAGTAAATGACTAAATCAATCATTTGCAACTCAATTGTTAATGAGAGTAGTAAATGTCTTAGTGAAATGTGTCAACATTATTGCTCAAATGCCATTGCAGGATTAGTAAATGACCAAAGCAATTACTTGCAACTCAATTGTTACTGATAGGCATGAAAACAGGTCAGGCCTTAGCCTTAACAGGCTAAACCTGTTAAGGTGACAATCTGGTATGATCCTGGCTTGTAGCCTGCTATAGGCTATTTTTTTAGCCTAAGTCTGAGTTGTAAAAATACCTGGCCTAAAGCCTGTTAATATAGCCTGATTTTTTTAATTCTACTGGTAGGCCCCTTAACAGGCCTTTATAAAAGGCCTTCAACTCAATAAAAATAAAGATCTTAACTTGATATATAGCTTTTGTTCCACATATTTGCAAGCTTCCCGCATAGCAAGCTATCCAGAACAATTAACAAAGAGAAGTATTAAGTTTGCTACGTAATTTTAAATTCCTATTCAATAAGAAATAATGTTGTATATCTGACTTTGAAGGCAATATATACATGTAGAACAAGAAAGCAGAGTAATAGGAATAAAGATATTTACTCAGTATCCACTGATAATTGAGGCAGATGTGAAATGATATTTACTCAGGAGATAGCGTTGGTTTTCCAAATGAATAATTTCAGCAGAGTCAGATCTTCCTGTTGTATTGCAGGAGTCTTGATAATGTTTCTCTATGGATTCTCCAGGCCACTGCATGCTTTTCTTTTCTTTTGATGCTGACAAAAAAAGATACATTTGTAATGTTTTTTTGTTTTAATCAAGTCAAAACCTGCACAAGTGCGTGGGAAGAAGGGGCTTGAAGTTGAAGTGGAATGTGAGGAGGATTATACTTCTGTGCCTGAGCAAGAGGCTAATGAGAAACTATTTGAAGACTCTTACTTGGCGGATTCTAAGCTGCATGAGCCTGCAGTAAGTTCTCACATATGTTGATATCTTATTTTATGCAATATATAAAAAAGATGTTCAAAGGATTTGTTAAAAAGCAGCAGATAGTAACAAGAATTCTATATTCATCATAAAATAACTGAGAATCCTGAATGCCATCAGTATCAGCCTGAAAAAGGAGCCTTCTTTAGCAGTGTTGTCTTTTTTCTTAATTGGTTACCAGTTTTCAAGTGAAGATTATTGTTGTTTTCAATTGATTAGAGGGGCATCAGAATTGATTCCTGGTAAAAACTTAGAAGTGAAAAGATGTTGCTACTAGCTTCCGAAACAAAATTTTGCGTTTCACAACACACCATAGTTACAAAAATGCTCTTGTTGTGATATGATGTTTATTTTATGAATGCTCCTTTTGGGTAATTTGACAAAGCGCTGCTTTTTATTTTTACTATTAGTAACAATAATACTAGACTGGTAACTTCTGAAGCACTGGTAATTTTCTATATAGTGTTCACGATGGGCTATACTCTGAAATGTTCTGTTCTGATTGGACACTTGTAGGAACGATTACAAACTACTCTCTCTAAATCTGAGTGTTTCACTTGAAAATGACAAACTATTAGCTAATGGTATTTGAGTCTCAAGAACTAAACAAAAGGAAGGAAAATACCATAAAAAACAGCCCGCACTCCCTGGCTTTTGAGAGACCAGGACCTCTCTCACAATGCCACTTCTTGTCTGACTCCCCCACGTCACCCTTGCTTACACTTTATTTATGTGCTTCCACAATCCTGACGCTGTCAGAAGGTTATTAAGCTTCCCATTCTGCCCTCTGCCTTCCTGTACATTCCTTTCCACATCTTGGTTTGGGCTATTGGCCCTTCTTTTATGTATTCGGCCCTTAAAACTTATCGGCAACTGGAAAGTGATCCCTACATTCTTGCAGATTAAATTGCGAGATATGAGATTAGGCTTTGTGATTTCAAGTAAATGTTAATACGGAAATACTTTTTTTATTCTTGAGAAAGAAAGCTAGCAATCCCAAATTCATTGTAAGATGATTCCATGAGTCAATCAAACACGCTAAAATTTCATTTTAACTAGATTATTAGAAGCAACTTAATTAAGAATTCTGTGATTTTTTCAATGCTTTTTTTGAGGTATCTAGTTTTGTAGGTCATGACCTTTTTTTAGTTGTATTTGATATGCCTCTCATTTGGCAGGGGGAAGAGCATAATTTTGAGAAAGAGAGTGGCCAGAGGAAGGGTCATAGCCGGGCACAGGGCAAGGGACGAAGCCGATCTCATTGTCACCAGTTTAGTCGTACCAATCACATAGGGACCCCACCTTCAAACAATTCGATTCCTGTCGAGCAAGTTGTAGCCAAGCAACCTCCTGGACCTCGCATGCCAGATGGCACGAAAGGATTTTCAATGGGTCGTGGCAAGCCAGTAGCTGTTGATATGGTGTAATGCCATGGAAGATTCAGCCTTGTAGTGGGTTTATGCTATTATGAATTAGAGGGTCAATTTTGCAGTGGGGAATAGTTAGCGTTGCCGTCTCTGGAGCAAAGCAGTTATCTTGCTCATATATATATATATAGACAAACCCAGAGTGTGTAAAGTGTGGGAGCGGATTATAGCACAAGAGAGTAGAAGAAAGCGATTAAAGGGAAGAGAGTATAAGCAATGGAGTTACTAGGACAAATTTTTTGTTCGAGAATACTGACTTGTGATGTTGAATTGTCGTTATTATTCTTGTCCTGGCATTTTCGGCCATTTTAGATTTTAGAGTTGGGATCCAATTCTTGTTTGGAAACGTCGATACATGGCTCCAAAACGATTTGAGAAAGAAAGTATATAATTTAGGTTTATTTAGATAGGACGCATTGTAAGTTTCATCTGGATGTTCTGCCTTACCCTGGTTTGGCAGGTGTGCAGGTGTGCGGCCTTTTATTTTCTTTCTTTCTTTTTTCAGATTTGGCGTGGGGCACTTTCGGCTTCAGTGGGTTGCTGTGTCTCCCTGTGATATGCAGTCCTCTCATTGCATATTGGCATGGATTTCACCGGTGTCTCAACCAGCTATTTTCGGGGTCATTCTGTTGTTGTAGCCTGTGTTTTCCTTTTTTTTTTTTTAATACAAAAATTTTTGGAAAGGGATTGGCTTCATCTATGATCCAAAAGCAGAACGAAATTTCTCTTCCTTTTAAGCGATATTAATATTGTGCAGGGCGAGTTGTCTATTATCTTCAGGTGTAAATTTAAGCACTTAAAAGATAGGATGTCTCCTCAAGTTTTACGACTGAAATTGTAATAAAGTGGTATTTTTTAGAGCTCGAATACGTTCTAAATGATTATATGTCTCACCACTTTACGATCAATGGGTTTGTGTTTTCCTTGTTGCTTGTTATTACTTTTTTTCATTAGTAAAAGAGTGTGGGCCCTAAATTAACATGGATGAGTTTCAGGGTTGTTGGTTCAAGTTGTTAGGCTACTGAGGAAGAAAGATTTTATTCTACTTTTAAATTGTAGGTTATTATAGGTGAATTTAACCTTTCTTTTTTAAATTTATCAAAAAAAAAAATAACAACTTAACCCAAAATCTTCTTAACTATCAGTTTAATTTTTGTTGTTATTGTGATGGATTTTTTTAATATGTGATCTTGTAAGTTTTTTTTTGAAGTATATTTTTCGTTTTAAGTTTGTATTTTAGCCTTGGGATAAATGTCAAAATTAAATAATTTTTTTTTGTATAGAAAAAAAAAACAAGAAATCAGAACTCTTGCCCCCTGTGGACTGTTGCTGTTTTACTTTTCGGAGATTTAGCTATTACAGGCTTCGACTTGCCTTTGTAACTAAAAAAATGTGAGATTCGGCTATTCGAATCTAGAAGTTGCATTTTGGGTGATTAAAAGTAAGAAGAGTTAGGTATCTATGGATATTTCCCCCTTGTTTTAGAATGACAACTAAGGACCGCATAAAAAAGGTTAGTATTAAATCAGGATTTTCACGAGATTTTATTGAATTTGAGAATTTAAGTTGTAATGAAGTCCTGGTTTAATATTAACCTTCTTATAAGGTGCTTAATTGTTATCCTTATTTCTTCCTTGATAAAAATATACTTGCAATTTGCCGGCCATATTTATAATTGCACATGTATTCCATAACGATTTTGGAGTTTTTTTGTTTTTGCTTTGAACTCGATTGAAATTTGCGTTTTTTATTTGTAGGTTTCATCTTGAATTCGGCATTAACAACTTAATTATAAGTTCAAATTAAATATGAAATTACTTCAATCTCCATCACTAAAAAAAATATTGTGAACTAGAAAAATGGTGAGCAATAAAAATAAAGTTATAACACATGAATTTTTTGTTGGTACAAAATTTTTTAGAAAGAAGTTGAGTTTACCCACGATCCAAGAGTAAGGCAAAATCTCTCTTACTCTAGGCGATACTAATATCGGGTAGGGCGAGTCGTCTATTATTCTTAATCGTAAACTTAGGCACTCAAGAGTTAGAATGTCTTCTCAAGCATCGCGACTAGAACCACAATAAAGTGGTACTCCTTAGAGATCGAATATACTCTAAATAGACATATGTCTCACCCATTCTCAGTTAAACCTACAGACAATGGGTACATGAACATGTATTTAATGTGGCAAAACACCCCCCAAATATCTACACTTTCATATTATTTTCCAATAATATATAATATTTTAATTTTATTTATAGTATATTTAATACTTTAATCTTATTTATAGTGCAAGGTATTGGGTGCACTATATAAATAATTCAAAAATAATATATACATTATAAATAAGATTAAGATATTTGATATAATTGAAAATGGAAACTAACATGACAACGCCCCACAAACTTATATATACCATAAAAACAATTTTCAGTTTCAACTAAAGATTTATCCCCCGTACGTTGCGTAGGGAGTGAATAAAATGAGATGAAAAGTGAAATTAAATTATCTCTCCATGATTATTGTTTTTTTATATATGATAGAAAACCAAAGTGAGTAGAGTTTTGAAGCTGGTCGAGATTTAGTTTTTTAATCTTCAAGCTTATCAGGAATAGAACTCCTACAATTCAAAATTTAGTTTTAATTCCCATTATTTTTAGGGAAAGAGATCAATAAAGACTATCTGAATTTTAAAATACCAAAAAGAGTATCTGAATATGTAAAATGATAGATTAAGCATATTATCAATATGTCATTTCAAAATTTAGAAGAAAATATAAAATTGCCCCTGAAAGTAACTCCTCTCATTGTGTATGAGATTTATAACTTTTATAATGATTTTGATAACCGTAATTAAGATATTTACTACTCTATTTACAACTTAGATGTAAATAATTACTATGGTCAATTGGTACTCGTGTAATAAAATTAATAACTTTTATAATAATTTTGACTATTGTATTGAAAATATTGACCCGGTAATTACTTACAATTAAATTATTAAATAAAATAGTAAATATCTTAACTACGATAGTCAAAATCATTACAAAATTTGTAAATTCCCATTAGACGAGTAATAATTGACCCAAGTAATTACTTACAACTAAGTTATTAAAGAGAGTAGTAAATATCTAAACTACAACAGTTAAAATTATTATAAAAGTTATAAATCCTATTACATAAATAGTAATTGATACAAGTAATTACTTGCAACTAAATTGTTAGAGAGAGTAATAAATCTTTTAACTACGATGGTCAAAATCATTATAAAAGTTATCAATCTAATAGACTGAGTAGTAATTGACCCAAATAATTACTTATAACTGCATTTTTAAAAAGTGTAGCAAATATCTTAACTACAGTAGTAGAAATCATTACATAAATTATAAATCATATTACACGAGTAGTAATTGACCCAAGTAATTACTTACAATTAAACTGACAATGAGAGTAGTAAATATCTTGACTACGGTGATTAAAATCATTACAAAAGTTATAAATCTCATTAGATGACCTAAGTAATTACTTACAACTAAGTTGTTAAAGATAGTAGTAAATATCTTAACTACGGTGGTCATAATCATTACAAAAATTATAAATCCCATTAGATGGTCTAAGTAATTACTTGCAATTAAGTTATTAAAGAGATTAGTAAATGTATTAATTACGGTGGTCAAAATCATTACAAAGTTGTAAATCCTATTAAATGAGTAGTAATTTACCCTAGTAATTACTTGCAACTAAATTATTAAAGAGAGTAGTAACTATCTTAATTACAGTAGTCAAAATTAATATAAAAGTTATAAATCTCATTACACGAGTAGTAATTGACACCCAATCTGTAAATCCTATTACAAAATAGATATATATACAGGAGCAATGAGCTTGTGTATTAATGGTTCATAATGACAAAATAATATCCCTAACGGAATAATATCATATGCTATACTATTTACATTAATGATAGAATATCCTAATATGTTTACATTTATACTCTCCCTCAAGTTGAAGTATAGATGTTAATCATACCCAATTTATTACAAATATAGTCAACCCAACCCTATTAAGAGATTTTGCAAACAAATCACCCAACTAGCCGGCAAACCTTATATGGCATGTAGAGATGAATTTCTCTTTGATCTTGTCCCGAACAAAGTGGCAATCAATCTTGACGTGTTTTGTGTGTTCATGAAATAGAGTTGGAGGCTATGTGTAGAGCAACTTGGCTATCACACTTCAACTTTGCCAATAATGAGGTTTTGAGACTAAACTCCTTCAACAACTGATATATCCATACTATCTCACACATTGATTTTTTGTATTATGATTCTGCGCTAGACCATGACAGTATATTTTGCTACTTTCTCCTCTAGGATAAAAAATTTATAACCACAGAGACACAATATCCCGTAGTAGATCTTGTAGTTTGATATCAAAACGAGTCACTATGAGATAGTTCAATTTCCCAATCAATCTTGATACCTCTCAGGGTTTTCAAATAGTTTGCTCTTATCTACATCAATAAGTAGATTTGAGACCATAGGAAAATTGCTTGGTTTAGTTCCTAGATTTGTTGTTTCTTTTAGTAAATCAAGAACATGTTTTCTTTGATTAAGGAGAATGCCTTTCTTACTCCTCAAAACCTCAATTTCTAGAAAGTACTTAAGCGAACCCAAATCTTTCATTCGAAAATATAAGTGAAGGAAGGATTTGAGTGATGAAATCCCTAAGGTATTACTACCTATAATTACAATATTGTCGACATACATCACTAAGAGAATCATGCCAGCTTTTAACCTCTAATTAAACACAAAATGGTCACACTTACTTTTATTCATGCCAAACTTCATAACCATAGTGCTAAATCCATGTATGGAGACTCTACTGTAAGCCATATAAGGATTTTCTTAGGCAACTTACTTTCCCACACTCCCCTAAGTAACAAAGCCTAGCGGTTTCTCCATATAGATTTTCTCATGACTATCACCATGCAAGGGGGCATTTTTATATCCAATTGGTGGAGGTCCTAGCCATAGGTAGCAGTTATAGAGATGAAGAGGCAAACATATGAAAACTTTGTCACATGTTAGAAAGTTTCAGAGTAATTGATGCCATAGGTTTAAGTATAGTCTTTAGCAACGAGGCGAGCCTTGGGTCGCTCTAAGTACTAGCCTTGTAAAGGGTTGTAATCTCCTCTTCCATTACAGGGCGCTAACCTAGGTGAGATAAGGCTACATAGAGACTTTTGGGGACAAAGATGACATCTAAGTAGGAAATGAAAGAACTAGAAGTAGGATACAAATGGTTATAAGAAACAAAAGTTGAAATAGGATAAGCACAAGTACATTTACCTTTTTGAATGGTAATGAGAAAATTAAGGGAGGGGTCAAGCTCAGGGACTAAATGTGACTTAGACTCAGGAACATGAGTAGGATGAGATTAGTCACGCTCAGGATTCAGAGTTGTCTCATATGCAAGGACTCGACTAGGATGACACTTATTAACAGGAGTACTCAAATCAAGATATGATAACAAAGCAGATAATAGAGGGCCTAGACGTGTCTCTACTTGCCAGATGGAGATGATACTTAGGGAATGCACCGATCGTTGCCTTTTAAACCTTTTGGCATGGGGTATTTCTCCCAGAGGATGGTGGCAGTCACCTTCAGAATGCCCTAGCATGTTTCTAGAAAAGAGCAAGACTCCAATAATAGAAGGAAAACAAATTTTTTTACAACTTTGATTCCATATAAGAGAATAAAAAAGATTATATGAATTTTGTGTATTCATGATCTAAGAAGAGGTATATATACATGAGCGATGAGCCTCAATATTAATGGATCATAATGACAGAATAATATCCCTAACAGAATAATATTAATCCTATCACATTAATGATAGAGTATCCTAATATATTTACATTTACATTAACTATAGCAAAAAGAATATAGCAAAGAAGGTAAGAGCAAGAAGGGAAGATAAAAGAAATAATTCACAAACCAATGGAGATGCTTATTTGTAGCAATGCCCATTTGATTCTCCTACTCCAAATACTAAAAGGGACGAGGAAGATGATGATTTACCTATCATACTTATGAAAGGAGTAAGGAGATGTACCACTTGCCATCCTATTCAAAATTTTGTGGCATATAGTATATTGTCCCCAAGATGCAAAGTTTTGTGTATAATTCCTCACAAGAGAAAATTCCCACTACTGTCTAGGAGGCATATGGCAAACTATAAGGAAATTTAACTACTAGGAAATTTACAACTCATCCAATACTTTTTTATCACAAGTTCTTCAAACTGTCTTTGTAGGATTAAGAAAATTACTTCCCAAAATTTGAGCAATTGACTCATAAAACTGGTACCAGGAATTATAAATGTACTGGTAAAAAATATTATTCAAACAAGTTGATGAGAATATTGTTTAAAATTGAAAATTACAAAAACAATTAGTTTGAATAGTTTGAATTTAAATTAAACCCTCCTATACTGGATTGATAAAGAATAACTTATTCAATTGTAGTGTTCTAAACTTTGAATTGCACGATGACTAATAGAAATAACATATCTAGAATGCCTGTGACATATGTGTTAATCATTTACATGAAGGTGGACTTTTCTTTGAAGGTATACATAATAAAGGAGAATAATCCTAGATTACTCCTAGAAGGTTCCTTGCTGGTTGTTGGTGATTTCTATGACTATCTGCTTCATCAGATGTGGAGCCATCATTATGTAGGTTTTTTGTTCATATCTTATAGCTACCTATGGTTGTTATACTTCCCTTGGTATTTATCTACTTGTCAAAGGTGCTTCTAGAAAATGCAATAATCCTATATTGCTATATCTTAAAGTTTAACTCTAAAAAGGATTGCCATTTGCTTGAAAATTGATCCATAGATTTCAATACTAATATCCAATCACTGTACGTTGATAATAATATTAAATATTTCAAATTTTCAAGAATTTTTTGAGTTCTTATCTTTAGGATCATCCATAAAAGCACTTGCTCTAGTACCTCCTAACAAAACAGGTAGCTAAAAGAAAGAACAAGCATATACAACCAACATACTAGAAGACTTGTGGGCGGATACAGTTCTGGCTGCTACTTAATCAATAGAATGCCTAGTGAAGTCCTTTTATTTGACACAAAAAAAATCATGTGAAGTATATCATTTTTCCTGATTTGAATATAACTTAGTGTTAGGATTTGCAACCTTTATCCATATCCACTCATGTAACTGATATAAACTGAAATCCAAGGCTATATAATTGTATCTTTTTTGGTTATCCCATCAAAGAAAAGGTACATTGCTATGACTTTGATGATACATTGTAAGAAACCAATGCCTTATTTGGTGGGGAATTAGGGGAGAGGGAAGTGGAACTCAAAATTTGTGTGTAGTATGCCTGGAAAAGCTTATATGGAAAACTGAGTTCCATCAAAGATGATAGAACTGAGTTCAATTATCCCCTAAGGAATTGGGTTCCACTTCTTTGGAACTCTACTTCTTAAGCCCACCCATTACAGCTGCCCAAAATGCACAGTATGGAAAATATTATTAATGAGAAAAAACTATACAAGCTCTAATCATCATGTCCTTATTTATACACCATATTCATAGTAATTACCCTAAAATATATACAATAACATAACAGTAAAAAGTTAATACAATTATTAATGCTAATCCTAATATTGATTTCCTATACTTCCCCTCAAGTTTGGTTTGGGGGGAGAATATATCCATAGTCCCTAACTTGCGCAAGATATTTGCTTGAATATCTTTTCCTACTTCCTTAATAAAAAGATCTGCTTGTTGGTTCTTTGATCTGACATGCTGTAGGTCTACTTTATTTTTCCTATTTATCTTTTATAAAATAACAATCAACTTCAATGTGTTTTATCCTTTCATGAAACACTGGGTTTACTACAATATGGATTGCTACCTCACTATCATATAAAACCTTCACTAGTCTTTCACGTGCTATACCCAGATCCTTCAAGAAGCCAAGTCCCCATATTATTTCAAAAACAACCATATTGAGAGCCCTATATTCTGCCTCGACTGAAGAGTTTGACACTTTACTCTACTTCTTTGTCTTCTACATCACTAAAGAGCCACCAAGCTTTAACAGGTAGTCTGTAACATAATGTCATGTGACATTACAAGAGGCCCAGTCTGAATCACAAAAACACTCTAATGCAGTGTCTCCTTCTGAACTCATCAAAATCCTAAGACCTGGACATCCTTTCAAATATCTCACAACTCCAATAGATGCTGCCATATGAGACTTGATAGGCGCTTGTATGAACTAACTTAAGGTTTACATAGAGAAACAAATGTCAGGTCGAGTCATTGTTAGATAAATCAATTTCCCTATAAGCCAACAGTATTTGTCTGGGTCTTTCAATAGTGAATCTTTTTGTCCTTTTCCTTATCATATGCCTTGAGTTTTAAGTTTTGTAGCATGGGGATTCCCAATGGTTTGCTCCTACTCATACCTATTTTAGCTCAAATATCAAGTGTATATTTCCTTTGAGATAAAACAATGCTCTTTTCTGATTTTACAATTTCTATCCTAAGAAAATACCTTATTAAACCTAGATCTTTTATCTTAAAATTGTCATTTAAAAACCCATTTTCTTTCATAATGCCTGATTCTGAATTTCCAGTTATTAAAAGTTCATGAACATATACTAGAATTAAAGCTATTCCATAGTGACAATTCATAGTAAAAAGTTAATAATCTTGTTTGCTTTGTTTAAAACCTCCCTCTATTAATGCTCTTGATAGTCTTCGATTCCATTATCTAGACGCTTGTTTTAAACCATAAAGTGACTTATTTAATTTACAAACCAAATGTTCCCCTTACTTTTAAAACCCTCAGGTATATTCATATATACTTCTTCTTTTAAATGTCCTACCAAAAAGCATTGTGTAAATCTATTTAATAGAAATTCTGATTATTAACAATAGCTAATTTCAACACTACTCACACAGTAGACATCTTAACAATAGGGAAAAAGGTTTCATGATAGTCTATCCCTTCTCTTTGATTATATCCCTTAGCTACAAGTTTAGCTTTGTACTTATCAATATCTCTATTTGATTAATATTTAATTCTAAAGACCTACTTGCATTATATGATTTTCTTTCCCTTAGGTAGTGGTACTAATTCCCAGGTTTTATTATCCTCAAGGGCTATCATTTTATCCTTCATTGCCTCTACCTACTCAGGACTTTTCTTTGCCTGTTAATAACTATTTGGTTCTGTTATAGAGTCTATTGTGCATAAAAAATGAAGAAAGTCATCAGACACATTTTTATAAGTGATGTAATTAGCAATAGGATATTTATATTTGTTGTTTCTATTGTTATTTGTACTAGACTATAACACAAAACACACATAGTCAATTGACCATACTGGGGGGTGATGTTATATAGTACTCCTAGTAGGTCTAGAGTCTAAGAGTTATCTATTATTATGATCATCTTCTTGGAAAACATAATATGCTTGTCTCTTTATAAGTATATTATGCTTGCTTAAACTGTTCCAATTTCCTCATTACTCATTAGTAATTCTATATGTTCGAACTAGAACATTTCTTTTAGGTCCCTACCTACTCCCCCTTGATCATTAGGTCTATTATCTTTGAAGGGGAATCTATTCTCTATGAAGGTCACATGTCTACTCACAAATAAGGTTCTATCATGTAAATTAAGAAGCAAAACCCCCCTTTTAGTGCTTTAGTTACCCCAAAAATATAAAGGAAATGGATCTACTTTCTAGTTTTACACTAACTTTTAAATCGGTAGCATATGCCAATTATCCAAACACTCTAACGTTGTCTAGGTGTGGCGTGTGTCCATAGATTATTTTATAGGGTGTCTTGTATCCTATCACCCTAGATGGAATCCTATTAATTAGATATGTTGCTATGAGCACACATTCGCCCCCAGTAAATACTAGGTACACCATATTGCAAAATTAAGCTTCTTGTGAATTGCATTATTATTCTATGCTTTCTTTCAACTACTCTGTTATGTTCAGGAGTGTAAGGGCAACTAGTTTTATGCACGATGTCATTCTCATGAAAATGAGACTTTAAATCATGGTTTGTAAACTCAGTACCATTTTCACTTCTAATTCTTTTAATTTTCACAAAAAATTGGGTTAGTACATGCAACAAAATGCCTTATATGCATAATAGTTTTAGATTTATAGGTCATCAAAAAAATCCATGTTCCCCTTGCGTAATCATCCACTATTGTCAAAAAATATATATTCCTTGATTTGTTGGAGTTCGATAAGGGCCCCATATATCAACATGTAACAATTCAAAACAATATTAGGACTTAATATAGCTAATTATAAATGGAAACTTTCTCTGCTTGGACTGAATGCAAATATCACATTTATTATTGTCACTTTGCTTTTCTATTACAAGGTTTAGATGCCTCATAGTGGATATTGCTACCATTATAACACCTTTAGTAGGGAGATCCTTCTCACTATCAACAATTATCCTTTGCGCTTCATCCTCGACCACCATTCCATAAGCATCATTCATCGATAGGAGGGGACTCATCATAAGGATGTGGCTCCTCTCTTGGTTGTAATTCTCGTTGAGTCCTATTAGAAATTGCAACAGAATGCGTTACTATATATCTTTGAAGTATGGCATAAACAGGATGGGATTAGAATCAAGGTAGACTATTCTTCCCAAAGTTCTCTCAATTTCAAAAATTAAACAGTGATAGACGAGGACCCTTGCTTCAATTGGTTTATTTCTCTATAGAGGGAAAAAAATCTTGAACCTATTTTCTTGTCAAATATTTCCCTCAGATCAACCCACGCATAGTAGGTGCTCTACAAGAAGATGATTCCACTCGCTAGCTCTTTTGACACTAAATTAAGGATCCATGATAAAACCACTGCGTTATACATCCCTTGTTATTTTTGTAGTGGTATATCTAACATCTCTCTTTTGTAGCTTCTTTCAATAAAGCCTAGCTTATTCTTCCCTATCAGAGCAATCATCATTGCTCTACTCTACACAATATAATTCTCGACATCGATGAGAACATGAGAAATAATGGTACGGCCCTATGTGTCCGATGGGTAAAGGAAAACGGGTGGTTAAAAGACAAAACATCACCGTCGAGCTTTTAATTTGCCATGGGGTTTCTCGGTGTCGAAGGCACTGCTTGTTGGAAATCGTGCCCTAGGGGCCAATCATTGTCTTATGAACATTATTGATTTATAAATTTATTAATTGTGTTATCATATTATTTACATGTTTATTGTGATGACCATCCTTGGATAATTCATGATCTTATCCTAAATATCCCTGGTCGGTCATCTATGCGGGAGCACAGATAAAATAAGACCAGTACGACTTTGAAGATGTATAGAGATATAAATCAAAGTCATAGGCACATGTAAGAGTACAAGGTGTTGGACCAACCCGCTATAAGAGAACTGCATGGGTAACGTCATAAGCTTCTCTCATATACAAACCATGTCAATATGCCCTTTGACCTGAGATCATCATGGATTCCTACATGACAAACGCTCAGCTTTAACCTAGTCAAAAGTTACTTTTGACCGAATGACCATAAAGACTATGTTCAGGCTTTGTGGTTTTTCATGCGGAGGAATGTGAATGGTCAAGATGGAATTTGTCCCTCATATTCATAGAGAGATATTACTGGGCCCCTCGATGAGTAAGTCTGAGAAATATATGGCCATACTGTAATAGAAAGGTAGTTCCATTTCTATAGTCAGACTACTCAGGGATCGAGAAAGTAACGGTCAGGAATAGGAGGATGATATTATCCATGCCTCAACCATGACCAAAATATCGCGTGACAGAAGGGACATGATATGGTTGTATAAAAGGTTACATCGTTTAATGATCCTCATATGATTTGGGTAGTCGTTATGTCTTATTAGAGACCGCTTGCGACTTGTGGGCTAGTATAACAAATGGCCCACTGCCAACTTCATATGGGTCTACAGGATCGCACACAAAATAGCCCAACATGAGTTATGATGTCCAGATTCATTGAATCTAAGACATGTCCATATTCAATGAATGATCCATGATAGATATATATATTTATTTATATTTATATTCGTATATATATATATATATATAAATTCGTATATATAAGAGATATATGAGATTTAATTTATAAGGATAAATTAAATCTCTATCACGTTTGAATTTGAAATTCAAATTGATAGGATATCTCATATAAGAGATATTTATAAGATTTAATTTATACGGATAAATTAAATCTCTATCACGATTGAATTTAAAATTCAAATTGATAGGATATCTCATAGAAGAGATATTTATAAGATTTAATTTATAAGGATAAATTAAATCTCTATCACATTTGAATTTAAAATTCAGATTGATATGATATCTCAAATTTGATTTATGGGAATAAATCAAATACAGTTCAGTCTTAGCTTTATTTTAAGTTAAATAAATTGGTGAATTAAATCTGTGGGACGGATTTAATATTATTTATTTAATTAGTTTCTTATCAAATTAGACAATATATGATATTGTATTAATTTCGAAATTAATATAAGATTAACTCCTAAAATCCAATTCGGTAGAAAAAATGCAGAGCATCCTATATATCTGATATTAGGAGCTACATTTTGTATAGAGATATAAATAGAACACAGAAAGGCCGAAGGGGACTGAGCAAAGGGTTTACAGATAAGAAACTGTCAAAATAGAGACGGAGAGGACGAACTCTTGAGAAAGCCCTGGAGGGACAAGAGACGCTAGCACGTCGTTCGTGGTTGGAATGCTGTTCGTGTGGATACCAGTAGAGGAAGCTGACCTGAGTCATCGACTTCTTGCGATCGGAAAGAGAGCACGAGCCACAAAAAGAAGCTGTGAACGTCGTGAGCAAAAGCTGTGGAAGTTGCTGAGGTACACTAAGGGTAATGCTTCTTCCCACTTGACTTAAACACATACGGTAGATCCTGGCAAGGAATGAAAAAATTTTTAAATTAATTTCCGCTGCATGTCTTCCAATTCCTTACACTGCTATGGTTCACGGTGCTTATGTAGAGTGAATGGATGCTTGGGGTTTCTTGATCGCATGCTTGATTACCATGGCTCTAATACCATGTTGAGCCCACCCATTGTAGTTGTCCAAAAAGCACCGTATGACCTAAAGATGGAAAATATTATTAATGAGAAAAAACTATAGAAGCTCTAATTATCAGGTCATTATTTATACACCATATTCACAGTAATTACCCTAAAATATACACAGTAACATAACAGTAAAAAGTTAATACAATTATTAATGTTAATCTTAATATTGATTTCCTACACTACTAATAGACCATTTTACCCTATCACCCTCTCTCTCTACAAAAGCCCAAGACAATGACGAGGAGGACAGAGGATAGCGAAGATGGACAACACTTTTCACAAAAGATTAAAAATCTGAAGTTCCTAAGTCTTATCTCGTATCCCTTCAACTTGATCATTTTGTCATATAATTTGTAATAAACCCTGCAAAACAATCTTACTAATTTTGTTATCATCACAACAAGGTAAATTAATAAGTTGGACGTGATCAATAACTATAATCTAACTTGAGGCAGAGTGTAAAGAACATTTATCATAAATATTATTTTTGTACCTTTAGGTTGTTAGGTGATTTACCCTTTATCGCTATGGATTATTTCCTTAATTTCTTGCAGATCTTGTTCTATATAGTTGACCCTTTGTATCATTGTTGAATCAATGAAAAATAGTTTGGTAAAAATTCTCAAGTTTATATTAATGCCAAAAGTTATAGTGTCTATTGTTCATAAATGATAAATTTATATGTCTTCCTTGTTGTGCCGATAACTACTTCTTACTTGCTTAGAATGTTTTTGGTTTCTTATATCCATGAATTTTATGTTAAGTGCTCTCTTTGATTTGCCCAGAAAACAAGTCCTCCCAGTAGTGTAGGAGCCAACCTTGCACTAGAGAAAATAATTCAGAATTGTCTGATAGATTTTAAGCCCATTAAGTGTGTTTTACTGCTGAATTTGATATAACCATTTTAACTTCTTATAAATTTAGTAGAATTCAAGTTATCATTTATTTTGTATATACATGCACAAACTTAACTTGCTCAATTGTTTCAAAAATAAAGCCAGGACCAATATTCTTGTTTGTTCAAGAGGAAGGGTGGTATGCTAATAAAGCGCATGGAACTAGTGGCTGAATTATGGGAGAAAGACTTTTTAAGGTTGAGAAATATAAGAAACTTAGTTTGCAAAATTAAGTTGTTTTTTATTTAGCTTCTTTTTCATTGGTCTATGTGTTAGCGGGCTGAATTTGTTCTTACCCCTGATCTAAGTCTCACATAGCAGTATGAGTATGCCAATGAACATGATATCAAATGTCTTGTTATCATCACAAACCAAACAGATTCTGTAAAGGTAATGCATAATGTTTTAGGAAATTGTCTTCATGAGTGTGTTTTCTCTTGAATTTATAATTTAATAGTATGAATACTTTTATGCTCATCTACATCCTCCAAAATTTGTGTAGGTATTAATTAGGAAACTTTTTACGTTCAATTAGGTCATTGTTTTAGATTAAAATACAAAAACGTTTTAGAGAATCATGAAATAATCAAGTTGGAAGATTATTGAGGATGACCAATAACAACTTTTGATAAGAGCATCATGAAAAGATATATGGCTCTTAAAAGGTTTTTGGATGTGGGAATTATATGCATGTCAGATTGGAAAGCAAAAGAAATTAGTGAACATTTGTTAGTCACTAACACCAGACTTACTTGGAATTAGGATGCCATGAGTATCATATTAGGAGGATGACCTTAAAATATAGGCCTTATAAGGACTTGAATTACCTAACATAACAACTAGCTTTTAGAGCGTAGTTCTCCTAAGGACTTGTGCTCGTTACAATGATACTTTTATTAAGAGCCAACCAATTGGAGAGTGTTACCTATGGAGAGTTCTAACCGACAGCACTAAGTGAAGTGCCAATGTATAGAGCCACCAATACACTGGCTCTTGAGAGGGATGCATTATCATGAGTCTCATGTCTAAAGGGTGACCTTGAAAGAGGAGTCTTCTAAAACTTTAGGTTCCCAAACTCTAACAATTAACTTGGGATGTAGTTTCTCCCAAGGATTTCTACTCATTACATAGTACCAAAATTATTTGTAGTCATAATCCTTCTTTCTATCATACCTTTTTGGGTTGCAAAAATTCTCGATAACTATTATAGGATAATTACAACCCATCAAATTATCCGTGCACATTTTTATGGCCATTCCAAAATAAACTTTGGTTTCTAACATGTGAATCTTACCAAAACTCTGTTAGGGATCCACTTCGATGTGCATTTTCTTTTTCAATGAAAATTGTGTTTCTAATTTCCAAAATGAACATGTTTCTGTTTAGAACTTTGCCTTCAACTAGATATAAAATATTTTGTTAAAATTTCTCCCATATTTTGTATGAAAGCATGCAATTCGATCCTAAGAAAATGTACTATTAACTAATTATGATTGTTTCCAATCAATGTTTGCCACCTTGAACTCAAGAAGGAAAAGAAAGTTGACAGAGAAAATCTAGTCAAAGTTTCTATCAAATGCTATGGCAACCCAATTTATAAACCTCCTTATTTGGAACTCTTTTGTAGATCAACTTTTTGGAATGTTGAGGCTTGCTGCATCAACATGTGCTGGATTTATTCTTGCTCTATATACTAGATTATATTTCATTTCATTTAGTAGATGAACGTTAGAATCTTCAAAAGAAAGGGGTATCTCAGACTTGTTGAGGATGATTCTTTATGCTACAGTGTAAATATGTAAAATAGAATTAATTCATTTTTATATGGCATAAGGAAAATAGGAGATGTGAGGGATAATATGTGAGATATTTATTATTATATTATAACTTATTTAGATATAAATTAGGATAATTAACAAATATTTTTTAGTATGACCCGTAATCATTTTAGGCCAAGTCCAAAGTGGGTAATTGAGTCAGTTTATTAAGGTTAATTTTCTAATGGTGGAAATTAACAACAATTTACCGTGCGACAGTTTTCTTAATCCCAGAGTGATAACATATTTTCTCTGCTCATTCTCTGAGGGTCCCCACTGGTGATGGCAGTACATAAGTTGCCATCACTATATCAAATCACTAGCTAGAAGAACCTATTTTATTCATCTAACTATATTCTTTGATTGATAGATCTCTGACTTAAATTTCAGTTCTTTCTCAGAACAGCTAAGCTAATGGCGAGAGGTATTTGTAAGTCTTCAGTCGAATATCATATATGTTTCATACTTATTAATGCTATAATCTGGAATGATTAAATTGTATATGAGATAGTTTTATTCTAACATATGACATCAGAGCCTTGTTTAGGATTCCCCTTACTTTGCTTGTTAATTTATAATTCTCATGAGTAACAATTTGAGATAGAACATAGGATATATGAATCTCTAGAAATATTTTTTTTTCTATTTTTTGACCTCTTTGACTATGATTTATTTATTATTGGCATCAATAATCGAGAGACATTACAAACTATCATGACAGCACGATGACAGCATGGCAAGCAACTGAGAGGTCAATGAACAAGTTTAAGGTCACGGAAAAAAATGGAGGTCACAGCCACAATGAGCGAGAGTCATTGGAAATTGGACATTTGTTGTGAGATCGCCATATAAAGGTTGCTAGAAAATGGAGAAGGAGCCAATGTCGCAGTCACTGAGAGAAGTTGCCAACAACTGGAGTGTGAGGTCTCTATAAGAGCTGCAAGAAGTTGCCCGTGAAGCTCACCAGCATTAGCCTCTGCACATCGCGTCAATACTGCTCGTGGCTTCCTCTAGCATAGGTTCACCCTTATTAGTAGGGTTGGTCACGTCAGAAGAATGACTTTCTCTCTTGGAACATTCTTACAGAGCAAGGAATTATTTTAAAGAATCAACGAGAAGAAGAATAGTGTCAGAGTAAAGACCGGTGCTATCCTCTTCCCCTGCTACGCTTTCTTCCTGAGTCAAGTTAGGTCAACTCGACTCACGGTGAAGATGACCTGAAACGGTGCATTTCAGTCCACGCTAAAACGACTCTTTTCACTTAAGCGTCTTGGGCTATACATTTGATTTTTTTTTGTAGTTTTTCGTTATGGCCTAAGGCATCTTTGGGTCTAGAATAAAAAATTATTTTTTATTGAAAAATTGTTTAAGGCTGCATGCATTTTGGGCCATCAAAAAAACTTTTTTTGCTTACATACTGGGCAGTCTGTCTTGGGCAAAAAATATTCGTTTTTGTTTTGTTTTGTGAGAAAAGCTTTTGGGCAACCTTCTACGATTGTACTGTGCAGTATCAATTTTTTTTAACAAATTGAACGACGTGTTTTCTTAGGTTGTCCACTGAACGAATTTTTTGTTGTTTTGCTTTTGGAAAATGTTTTGACCTGGACATTTTGGTTTTTGTTTATGGACTTTCTTATTTGGGCTCTTTTTTGAACTTTTGTGTATAGGTCATTTGGTTTTATTCCTAGAAAATTATTTTGGCCAATTTAATTTATTTTTTAGAATATATTTGTTTAAAATAGATTAATTCCTTTTAAATACTATTACATGCACTATAAATATTTAAATAAAGGAAAATCAATTTGTTCATTATTTTGATATTTGAAAAAAGTGTTTAAAAATGTTAATTCTTTATTTGTTATTTAATTTCCTATTTTGTACATTTATTTTTTGACAATTAAATTAACTATTTAATTTTGTGAAAATATTTTGAGTTAAAAATAATTTATTAAATAGGTGCATGAAATAGTGGAAGAATTTAAATTACATTATTTAGTCACATTATTGATTAAATTAATTTATTAAATGCTCTATTAAGTTGTGTGTGTTTGGATTTTAATGCACATTAGTGATATTTATGATTAACATGTAATTACCTGAGGAGTAGCCACAACATTTTTATTTATTTGATTCGTTGCATGCATTAATTAATCATATATAGATTTAAAATATCAATTGTAATTAAATATATAGCTATAATTTATTTTTGCTCACATGTAGATATCTTATAATTGTATATTTAATTAGGGCAAGATAGAATATCTAGTTATTTTTTAAGTAACCCACAAGTATTAGAAAGTACAAATACATTCTAGTTTCATCATTTGAGATAAATCCATGATATGCTAATGTCTTTGCTCATAGGTAAACATTGGTGATACTAATTTATATTGCTTACATGTTACATTTATGCTAAGTATGCATACATGGCATAATGAATTGTGATTGCTTTAAAATTCTAACTCATGAGTTTGTTTGTACATTTGTCTATTTTTATTTTGCAGATCCAATTGTTGTCCCCAAGATTCTTGATGATGTAAGAAACAAAATAATCTTAAATGGCAGCACTAACTATGCTGATGGAAGAGATAATGTTTTACTATAGCTCAATTTCTTAAACTTAAATTATGCCTTGAGATATAAAAAACCTCTGAGACTAGATGATACCTCTAATGATACAGAAGAAAAGGAAAGGTATAATATGTAGGAGAGGAGTAAACGCTTATTTATTCTACCTATATAACAAATGATCACCAAGAAGCATTAAGGGAGCAATCCCAAAGTGCAACACAGCCAAATGATACCTGAAAGCTTTAGATAAGCAATTCAAGTCGACATACAGTAAATGGTTGGTGCCATTATGTCCAAATTATACGCTATGAGGCTTATAGGTATTGAAAATGTGAGGCAACATATAATGAAGATGGGAGGTATATTTTCATCGTGTGTTACTTTTGAATCTAATTTTTCTAACTTTAATGATAAAACTTAGTGGATTGACACTGGTTCAATAATCCATATTTTGACACCATCTAGGGCTTTCTAATACGCAGGCCTCCACATCCCAATGAGTGTCCTTTCAAGCAGTAGGAGAGGAGATGAAAGCTGTTGGAACTTTTCGCATAACTTTTTTGAATAATCATGTTTTGGACCTTTATGACATTTTTTATATTCCCTCTTACAAGATGAATTTGATTTCTATGTCAAAACTAATTATATTTTATTATCATTTAGTTCTTTTTAAGAAACTTATGATTTTGTCAAAGGATTCTGTTTTAATTGCAATTGATAGTTTATTTAAAATTATTTCTGATTCACCTCAATATTTTTTTTGTTTCACGTGGTACTAAGAGAATTGTCGTCGATAAGAATTCTTATAACCTATGGCATAGGAGACTGGGACATATCTCTGTTGAAAGAATTAACAGGTTAAATAAAGATAAAATTCTTCTATCTTTAGACTATTCAGAATTTAATTCTTATGGGAACTGCAATAAGGAAAAAGTATACCAATAAGTCACATAAAGGGGCTAACAGAAATTCTAAATTGCTAAAAATTATACACACTAATATTTGTTGTCATGATTTAACTATGCATAGTCAAAAGTATTTTATCGCCTTTATTAACGAAAACTTACGATACAAGTATGTCTACATGGTTTATAATAAAAGTGAGATACTATATGCCTTTAAGGAATATAAAGATGAAGTAGAAAAATAGATTAGGAAACCAATCAAGATGGTGAGATCAACCGAGGTGGTGAGTATTGTGGCAGATATACTAGTAAAGGACAAGCACCAGATCCATTCGCTGATTTTCTTCTAGAGTAAGGTATAGTAGTCAAATATACCATGAATGGCTCGCCTGACATGAATGGAGTAGCTAAAAGAAGAAATAGGACCTTGCTGGATATGGTTAGAAGCATGATAAGTAGCTCCAAACTTTTAACTTCCTTGTGGAAGAAAGCACTCATATAGCCACATACATATTAAACAGGGTTCTAACAAAGGTAGTGACTAAGACACCCTTAGAATTATGAAAATGTTAGAAACCCAGTTTAAATCATTTCAAGGTATGGGGTTATCTTGCTAAAGTAAGAGTGTATAATCCACAGGAGAAGAAACTTGACCCCAAGACCATTAGAGTTTACTTTGAAGGTTATACAGAAATATCAAAAGGTTATAAGTTTATTGTCCTCGCCTTCTAAAATATTTTTAGGGACTAAGAATGACAAATTTCTTGAGAATGATGTTATTAGTGGGAGTGATTGTCTACTAGATGATCATGTAGAGTAAACCACTGATATCATTCATGAAAGAACATCAATAGTTAATGATCATCCCACTGTTGGGTTTGACATTAAATATGATGTAGACCTTGTGTCTCAAGTTGACATTACTGAACAAGATGGATCCATACAAGATAATTAAGCAATCACACAAGTGGAACCACCACAAACTGTGATAGAAGATATCCCTATTCAGTAACATGGATCAACCCAAGAGTTTGAATTAAGAAGGTCAACTAGAGAAAGAAGACTGACATTACCTGATGACTACGTAGTGTTGAGAATGACCCTTTAACATTCACTCATGCCTGAAGAGTGTGTACTCTAAACTGTAGCATGATGCTATGATTGATTAAAATTTTAGGACAAACAACCATGTTTGAGAACTTATAGAGTTACCTAATGGGTTTAAGGCTATTGAATGTAAATGGGTTTACAAAACTAAAAAATACTCACAAGGTAACACTAATAGGTACAAGGCTAGGCTGGTTGCTAAGGGTTTCACTCAAGTGGAAGGAATTGATTATAGTGAAATATTTTCACCTGTATCCAATAAAGATTCATTCTGCATCATTATAGCATTAGTTGCCCATTTTGATCTAGAATTGCACCAAATGGATGTGAATATTGCATTCCTCAATGGTGAATTGAAGGAAAAAGTCTATATGAAACAACTTGAGGTGTTCATTGTAGAAGATAACAAACACTTGGCATATGGTCTAAAACAAGCTTCACAACAGTGGAACCTAAAGTTTCATGAATTGATCACATCATCTGACTTTGTTGAGAACATAATTAATGATTGTATATACCAAAGGCTAGCAGGAGTAAGATCATATTCTTGATTTTATATGTTGATGACATTTTACTCGCTACTAATGATCTAAGAGTATTACATGAGGTAAAACAATTTTTGTTCAAGATTTTTGATATAAAAGACATGGGTGAGTCATCTTATATCATTAGTATAAAGATCAATAGACAAATGACTTAACATTTTGTAGGGTTATCTCTAGAGGCTTACATTAGCAAAATTCTTGAACCATTTAGAATACAAAATTGTTCATCTAATATAGCTCATATTGAAAAGGGAGATAAATTTAGTATAGGTCAATATCATAAAACTGAGCTTAAAAAGAAATAGATGGAAAATGTCACATATGCCTCATTGGTGGGAGGCTTAATATATATACAAGTTTATACAAGACATGATATCGCTTTTACTGTGGGTATGTTAGGAAGATACCATAGTAATCTCAGAGGAATAATATTGGACAGTTACAAAGAAGGTGTTTAGGTATCTATAAGGTAATAAACACTACATGCTCGCATATAAAAGATCAGACAATTTGGAAGTAATCTGATACTCAAATTCATACCTTAGAGGATGTGTAGATACAAATAAGTCAACAACTGATTACATCTTCCTGTTAGCAAAAAGGAGTTATATCTTGGAGAAGCTCACAGCAAACTCAAACAACTCCTTCTACTGGTTATGTTGAGTATATTGCATGTTTTGAAGCAAGTTCACAAGCGATTTGGATAAAGAATTTCATTGTTAGGCTCAAAATTGTGTATTCAATTTCTAAGCCAATCAAAATATACTATGATAACGCAACTGTAATGGCATAGCGAACAATAAAATGAATAAAAGTCTAAGCAAGTTTGTTAAACTTAAATTACTATGCTTGAGAGAAAGAGTTCAGGATTGCTAAATTTCTATTGAATGCGTCAGTACATTAGATATATTGGTTGATCCTTTGATGAAAGGATTAAAGCCAAATATCTTCCTCACACGTGTACCTCATATGGGTATTCATTCTTTTGATTAGTGGAGGTATGAGTAATAAAATCAAATTTTACGGTTTATCATTTTTAATTTATGACTGTATACACTTGTGATATTAAAATTGATAAACATTGATACAGGAACTGAATGAACATTGAGTTCATGCATAATGTGATACTCATTAAGTGATTATGTTACTTGTAATACATGGAAGGTAATACTCGATAGAAAAGGACTTATCACCATGATTTTTGTAGTATGATGATATCAGTTTACCTTGACAAGGTAATGATATTGAGCATATAGGCCAAGTGGGAGAATGTGATATATTTATTATTATATTATAACTTATTTAGATATTAATTAGGATAATTAATAAATATTTATGAGTGTGACTCATAGTCATTTTGGACCCAATTAATTGACTCAGTTTATTAAGATTAATTGTTTATGGTGGAAATTAATAATAACAATTTATTGTGTGACAGTTTTCTGAGTCCTAGAGCGATAACCTAGTTTTCTCTACTCATTTTCCGAGGGTTCTCAACTATTGATAGTATACAAGTTTCAATTACTATACCTAATCACCAGCTGGAAGACCTGTTTCTTTTTCATCTAACTATGTTTTCTAATTAACGGGTCTTTGAGTTAAATTCTAGTTCTTCCTCAGATCATTTAAGTTAATGGCCAGAGGTATTTATAAGTCTTCTACTGTATCTCATATATATTTTATATTTATATATGTTATAATCTAGAATGATTAATTGTATGAGATGTTTTTATTCAAACATAATAAATATATAAATATGATAATAGTTGTTCCAAAATTGCCAAAAACCCTATTTTTTGAAGCTTCAATGTCCAACAATGGTGTTGAAGATGGGAGACGTGGGAAAGAATGTTGAAATACAATATCATATAAAGAGAATATCATATTTTCTCTTTATATAATGTTATGTTTGGATTAGTTAGAATTTAGATTAGGATCAAATATATTATTCATACATATATAATTTTATTATAATTCCTTTAGAATTTTAAATATATAATCAAATCCTAATTATTTTAAATCTAAAACCATCACCTTTCAATACTATCTAAACATGTGGACACTGTCATATAAGGAGGACGATTGATTCTTATTGGTCTAGATTCTTAATAGTGATTACCACCAAAACAAAATATATATATATATATATATAAAAATTTTAAATATAAAATTCAAATTTAAATTTATTTATCCTAAGGGGTGATATGTTCCAAGGATGTGATGGAAGGCAAGAAAGGGTGGAGAGGTTGAATTTTCTTTGTTTAGTTTGATTAGAAGGAGAGAGAGATAATGTGTTTTTAATTATCCTTTGTTTGGTTAAAAGACGG
The DNA here is from genome assembly GCA_037074615.1 of Leucaena leucocephala. Taxonomy (NCBI): domain Eukaryota; kingdom Viridiplantae; phylum Streptophyta; class Magnoliopsida; order Fabales; family Fabaceae; genus Leucaena; species Leucaena leucocephala. The sequence continues at coordinate 19,932,950 of CM073525.1, read as the reverse complement.
AAGGAGAGGGAATGATATGATTAAGTTACAGATGAACTTATGTATAGAAACTCAATTTTTTATGAATTCAAGTTGTATAATAAGAAGAAAATTGAGTGATGGTAAAAAAATGAACCTGCCCTTTTTGCTGTTTTAAAACTCAAGTTTTTGAACGAAATATGAGTTTTATAATACTTCTTACTAATAAAACTTGAGCTCTCCTTATATTACTCGAGTTTTGTCATTTTAATGATAATAATGTATTATTTTGGAAACTCGAGTTCCTTTATTAAAATTGAGTTTGATTAGTTAAAGGCGTTGTACAACTCGAGTCCTATCACTATAAATCTAAACTTTTCTTTTATAACTCGATTTCAATAAAATAATAACTCTATTTTTTTCCTAAACACATCAATTAAATTGATAATAATTACATACTATATAGAAGTTGTCAATAATACTAAAAATATATATTCTTTGACAATATTCAAAAGACATGTTTATTTTGAGTATCTACCTAAATATATAAAAATAATTTATAATGCTCAAGTAGGGCCAGCTTAAATCCATACTCAATTTCATTTGGTGATAATATGTTTTTGATCATCTGTTGGAAGAACAAAGGGAGACACTAAAAATTGCGTTGGAGAAGTTGGTGGTGAACGCAAACATGATGAGGATGAACATGGCGTTAAAGATGATGAAGATATTGAAGTCATACCAGGCTATGAATGTGGTGGTGGTAGTAGTGGTGGTGGTTGAGCTTTCACATCATGACTGGAGTCTAGAAAAAGACGCTCCTCAAGGTGGCGCAAGTGGATAGGCAGCTAAATGTGATTTACTGGTTCACTCCAATCTCCAGGTTTTTGTTTTTCCAGCAATTTTTTCTATTCCGACCAAATCATGTCATTTGATTGATTCATTATGAAACTAAATTTTTCTTTTTTGGAAACTTGTTTTGAAGTCAGAGAGTCTCCTACCTTCATCATCTTTATGCATATAGTTCTGTGTTGAGTCTATATTTGTTTGTTTTTTTGAATTAATTCAATTTGAAACTGTTGTATTTTTAATGTATACATTTTTTTGACCGCCTACTGAATCTTCGCCAACTCATCGTTAAGCGCTTGCTCTTCCGGCCTCGTCTCCTGTTTGAGCTCACTCATTCTCTCCCTCTATTCTTTCCACTTCTTTCAAGGTGTAACTAGTTATAGGTGCATTTTATAGCCACACTAGAGGTACTGGTATGCTCAATTAGAGCCTTACTCATTGCACACAACGAATCTAGTTGGCATAGATGCCAAAATTGTCATAGTAAATCACTGCTAGTTTAGACAAAAGACAATCTTCTGATAGAGATGAGAGGTATATGGAGGGGATATAATTATCCTAAATTTTAATGTCATTTCTAAAAATTTTAATTTAGAAGGACACAAATAGAAGAAGAAAGGGAAGAGTGCCAAAATTGTAGTTCCTCCCCCTGGAAAATTTTAAACTGAACAAGAGGAGAGATTTATTTTCCTTTTCTTTTTCTTCTCTTCCTAGGAACTGAACAGCCTTTGAAGCTACATAAAAGAAATTCGTCTTTAAAATTATTTTACATCCTTATCCACTAGTAAGGTCCAACACCCAAGGAAAAAGGGCAAGTGCAGAGACAAATGATTAGTCGCACTCGAGCGGGTGGGGGCGGTCCTACCGCTAGAGCTGGAACAAACGTTAACGGATTGTCTGTCCAGTTTTTGCAATGTTCAGTTCAAGACAAATCCAGATACAGTTTCCGCTCCACGGAAGGCTCTTGCCATCTCTCACTTTCTAAATTTCTTTGTAGCGGCAGAAATGGCGGTCGACGATCGTTCCACGGAGTTGAACTGTAAGACTTGCGTAGTTTTAGGCGGCTCAGGATTTGTCGGAAGATCGCTTGTCTTAAGGCTGCTGAAGCTAGGCAATTGGATCGTCCGTATTGCCGATTCCCCTCCGTTCATCCAACTCGATCACTCCCACCACCCCCTTCTCGCCCGGGCTCTCTCTTCTGGTCGCGCTTCTTACTTTCCTATCTCCCTTCACGATAAACGTCGGATTACCCAAGGTGAAAAATCAGATTCTATTATTTCCATTCTCGTTTCGTTTTTGGTAATTTGAAGATGGTAGAGCTGCAGCTACTTTACTGCTAGTTTGAGAAGGAAACTCCTCTTGCTAGCCCTGGTATCAACAAATGTGACTAAATATTTATAATTAGACTCAGAAGTAAGATGGCATGTACCCCAAACATTAGAATGAACTAATTCAAATGAGGATGTAACCTGTTTATTTGTTCTTGGAGTAGAAAGAAGACACTGATTTTGGCAAATTACTGACTCACAAACCATGATGATAAATGTTGGAACTAGGGGAGGATGAAGAAGCATGACCTAATTGATAACATATCTCAGATGTTCAAAACACTAGGATAAGCTTCACCATAATCTTTACCATAAGACAATGTATCTCAAAACTGAGCTTGACACTTGCATTTAGAATGTAAAAGCCACTAGACTCATAACCTTTACCAATAAGTAAAACTTACTGATAAAGATGAGATTAACTGACAACTTTGGCAAACTCAACGCTGAGGACAAAAAGTAATGAAGGTTTTTTAATAGTTCCAGAACCAAGAATACTAGAACTTGAACCATTAGCTTAAGCGACAGGAGAGGTGATGGTGTATGATTGAAAGGTGGAAATGAGACTTAGTTTACCTATCATGTGATCTATGGCACTAGAATCAACGACCCATTTGGATGCCAAAGATATAAGACAGTAAGTAGAGTTACCTAATTTTGCAATAGCAGTAATGAAAGGATTGGTGGGTTTAAATAACTTGTTTCCTTAAGGCGAATGAAGTGACTCATGGGTATGAGGCACGAATGGATAGGAAGCTGCTTTGATTATTATCAAAGATCACTTAAAACGTATACAAAGGTACTATGAACAACACCAACAATAATTCAAACAGCACCAAACTTCGATGTCTAGCCATGCAACAAGGTTAGCGACACAACCAAATTGCAAAGCCCAAATCAGAAGCCAAAGGAGAGCTCAACTAGTATCCAAACATCCAGGCATATGGAACTTGAGTTCCAACCATGTAGCAAATACACCAAACAACTCCACACCCCAAAATAGAGAAAACAGAGGTCAAAATAGCACCCAATGGAGGAACCTTCAATACTCAAGAAAACATAAGCAACGTCAACTGTGAACAGCAATCAGAAGCACAACACATAAGCAGAGGCAAATCACTTATTACACAAAGGACAAGCAAACAAAAGAATGTCAAAAAGTTGATACCTGAACCTGGAGAGTAACTAGATCTAATTGAAAAAGGTAAAGTATATGTTTAGTTCTCTATGTTTGCATCAATTTTCATTTTAGTACCTTAAGTTTAAAAAGTGTATTTTAAATCCTTTAAATTTAATACTATTAGCCTCACTAACAACAAATGTTGATTCAATGAATTATAACTGATGACTCAGCAATTAAACACTCACAAAGCATGTCTAAATTTTAATTCTTTAATATAAATATAACACAATTTAAAAATATTAAAATGCAAGCATTTTTTGTCAGTGTTTAATTGCTCAGTTTTCACTTTAGTTTGATGAGTCAGCATTTTACCTTAAATGAGGTTTACTAGTTTAAGTTTAAAGGACTAAAAGTATACTTTTTAAACCTAAGGGACTAAAATGATATTTGATATAAAAGACTAAATATACACTTTAGCTTATTGAAAAATGTGTCATCACCGGAGAAATGGACACCTTACTTGCTTCCAGCGTTGGCATGTGGAGGAGGAGCAAATCTGCTTGGATGGCATGTGTCCGTCACGTGCATGTCCGATGTTTGCCAAACTTACGGAGAAGGTCGACTGGAAGTTTTTGAACTTCCTTGGGTGGATGTTGTCACTAGCAGATCACTCTATATGTGATAAAAAAAAATACCCCTTGCCAATTGGCTTTTGCTAGAAAAATGCAACCCATAGAAAAAGAAGAAGCAAATATTTGCAATGATCAAATGGTAACCAAAATGCTTTGATACCATGTAGAGAGGAATAAAATGGAATTGCTTATCTACTATTGACATAAGCATCCCTATTTATATACATGAGGATGCTCTAGAATCAATTACAAAATAATTCTCTTATAATGACTTATCCTCAGAATTTAGCATGTAACTAATTACAAAATATTTACAATTAATGTAGATTATTCTCTTACACTTGTTATGTTGAGAAATTAACAGCAGCATAAAAATAAATCTCCTGCAGTTATCAAAGGTTCTTCTGTGATTTTTTATATGGATCATGCTGTTGACATGAAGGAAAATGACTTTTATAGTTGTTATATGCTTACAGTTCAAGGTAGTCTTCCATTATCATATAAAAGTTTGGCCATTCAATATTTTCTTTGCTTTAGTGGCTGTGATAGAATTGGTGTTGATGTTTGAATCAGGTACAAAAAATGTCATCAATGCTTGTCGAGAATGTAGAGTCAAACAGCTAATATACAACGGTTCTGCAGATGTAGTTTTTGATGAATCGCGTGATATCCATGATGGAGATGAATCTTTATCTCGTCCTTGGAAAGTATGCTGTTCTGAGAGAGCTTCTTCCCTATTTTCATCTATATCCTTTCTATTTACAGGTAGTAAACATTTTTAATAGGGTGGTGTATTGCGGATCGAGAACATGTTAAGTGACCTTAAGGCTCAAGTAGAAGCAATGATCTTGGGGGCTAATGACATTGCTGGCCTTTCAACATGTGCACTCCGTTCCAGTAATGTTTTTGGACCTGGTGACTCTGAGCTTGTTCCATTCATCCTGAAGTTAGGGAGATCTGGTTGGGCAAAGGTGGACTCCCTTTTCCATCATTTGTTTCTGTGTTATTTGAACATTGGGGCCTTGGCAGATTTTAAGGTGGGGCGTGGGATTGTTTCTATGAAAAAAATGCAAAATTGCAGTTTAATAAAAATCATTTTCCCAATTCTTATAACTTGGTTGAAATTGCCTTCAGTCATCTTTTCTAAACCCTTGAAAAATGAGTACTGACTTGTAGTTTAAGAAATTCAAATTTTCTTAAGCTACCAACCCCCCTGCAAGGTTATGAATAATGCACACAATGTCATTTTTTTCTTGCAATGGTTTGGCTACTCTTAGTGTTCTTTTTATTTCTAATCGTCCAAATGTTTTTGAGTTTTACACCTTTACTAGTTGGAAAATGTGATGTGCCTTTTCTCTCATAGTTTCAACTGAACTTTAACTTTGTCTTGTCTAATCTGAAGCCCATTTAAGACTTACATTGTAATAAATATAACTGTTACTGACTGGCACAGTCTGCCATAGTTGGGCTATAAAATTCACAATTATGGTCTCTGAACTAATTGTGAATATTGTGTATGATACTAATTCTGTTATGCTTCATTATGAAGCTTTGTCCGTTTTCCTGTTAGTTCAGGTGTTAAATATTTTGGATGCTGTCGTCAACTGTTAAGTGTACCTTTTGCATTAACAATTTTTCATTTCAGTTCATTATAGGAAGTGGTGATAATCTTTCTGACTTCACCTATTCTGAGAATGTTGCTCATGCCAATATATGTGCAGAAGAAGCCCTAAATTTTCAAACAGTTTCTGTAGCTGGAAAGGTATATATTTATAGAATATCCACGGGTTCCAGCTCCAATTTAACATATATACATAAGCAAGTATCTTCTTGTCGTAGTGCAGGCATTTTTTATTACAAACTTCGAGCCTATGAGGTTCTGGAAATTTATCTCTCTCATATTAGAAGGTCTTGGATATCAAAGGTATAGTAAGCTGTATGTTTTGATATATGAGTGACATAATACTGTTCCAATATTGCTAATGTGCAGTTGCATTTATTTGACATGCTTTTGTAATATTTCTCAGGGTATAGAACTATGTTGTGTATGTTCCTTCCTGAAACACTCTAAATTACCTTCATGTTGTTGACTTTTTCTTTCCCAAGTGATTTCCTTTATCAATATATTTGTGCCTTTGGCTTGCTGCTTTATTCCCTGCTGAAAGCAATGGCAAGTTATTTATAGTTATTTTCTAATGCTGGTGTACTACCTTTTATGGTGTTAACTAAGACCAAGAAATCCTTGTTTAATTACAGGCCATTCATAAAACTTCCTGTCAAGATGGTGCAATGCATTCTCTTGCTTGTAAAGTGGGCAAATGAAAGCGTGGGGTCCAGATATTTCAGCTATCCTTTATTAGTTCACTTTTTCCATTTAGCTTCACATACTAGAACGTTCAATTGCACAGCTGCTAAGAAAGATATTGGATATTTGCCAGTAGTATCTCTTGAGGTTAAAATCCTTTTCTCATTTCTTTCACTTTTCAGTACTCAATTATGTAATCTCCTCATTTCTTGCTATTTTCATGTGAACAGTAAGTTTATTTATAATTCAGGTTTATGGAAATCTCCAAGGTGCCAAAGATGGGATAAATGAATTCTATCAAAAACAATGATAATAATAAACAATTGAAGTTTAAAGAATATAGGTTGCTGCATCTTGTTTCATGTTCATCAATTCCCACACCCGTCACATATGTGACCTGAAAGAAAAGGGTTGAAGAGCCCTTTATCCTAAATGCTACTACATGGGTTTTCTATTAAGCTAGGTATTTGAGTACCCATTAATGGGTGGGAAAGAAAAAGTTTTATGCATATGTTATAATCATGTCTTTTTCCTCTTTACGTTTTTAATGATTGTTCTTGTTAAAAAAAAAAGAGTGGAATTTTGTAGTGTTAGTATATGTTATGGAAATCCTTAATCATAAGATTTGCTTTCTATTTTCTTTTATCACCATACAGGAAGGCATCACATCAACCATAGAAGCATTCTCTTTTTTGGCAAGAGACTCTTATCATTCAAGACACTATGGATCCATTGAACAATCAAAAGCAGAAAAACTACTAGGTGGTGGAAAAGGTTTGAACCTTATCCTATTATATGATACTCTCTTTTGTTATAGTGTTCCCAATTAATATTCCCAAATCCAAAGTAGAAAAGCTACTAGGTGGTGGAAAAGGTTGGAACCTGATCCAGTGATACTCTCTTTTGTTATAATGTTCCCAATTAATATTCCAATCACATGACAGAATGCTTCCCCCTAAAAATGATCCTTGTCATCAAGGATCACTGCAAATGCCAAATGTAGAAATTGAAAAGTGCATTAGAACATTTTTCTTTTCTTTTAAAAAGGTAAAAGTGTATTATTTCATCAAAAACATTACTCGAAGTGTCTCTATGAATTTTTTTTTGATGCTGAAGAGCTTAATTTTTATTCACTGAACAATGATAGACTTTATAGACACAAATCCTGGATCAAAAAACCAGGATTTGACCAAGATGACAGAAGCAGAATAATCAGGTTAATATCCTCCTAATCAGTGAAGCATAATTGCACAAACAGGGAAAATTAAAAATATAAAATAGATCAAGAAACATTGAATAAATGACAGATTGGGTTTTGCCCTAAGGGACCCTCTAATTCACCAACACTCCCTCTTAAGTTGGTGACTAGATGTCTATCATTACTAGCTTGCTTTTAAATTCTTCAAATTTGGTTCTTGCTAGTACTTTGGTGAAGAGTTATGTAACCTGAAAGTCAGAGGGTATGTAGGCTAGGTCGATAATCTATGAATCCATGTTCTCCTTAATGAAATGCTTATCAATCTCCACATGCTAATTTCTATCATGATGATTTTCGATGATTCCTATAGTGTCCATATTAACGCACAATACCTTGATGGGTGATTCAACCTTAACCTTTCAACACCTTTAATAATCGAAGTATCCACATTTCTTCACATATTCCAAGTGCTAATGCCTTGGATTTGGCCACTACGCTACTTTTGGCACTACAGATTGCTTTTTGCTCCTTCAAGTTACCAGATTCCCATAAACAAAAGTAGAATAGCCTGAAGTGGATCTTCTGTCAATAGATGAGCTTGCCTAAGCGGCATCTGTGTAAATTTCATTTTCTATAAAGGCCCTTTTGGCAAAGAAAGCTCCCAAACCAGGAGTCATCTTCAAACATTTCAATATTCTAGACATTGCCTTCGTATGATCTTGTGGATTCTTTGCGGACTGACTCGCCAAAACTAGCAACAAAGCTTATTTCTGGCAATGTGAGAAAGACAAATGAGCTTTCCTACCAGCCTCTAGTACCTTTCTGTATCTACAGTTGTTGATTCTTCCTTGTTATCCAATTTATTGGTGGGATCCATTGGTGGTTTCGCTGGTTTGGCTCCCAACATCCCTGTCTCCTTTAGTATGATGCCCTTGCTTGATCTGACTACTTATATCCCAAGAAAGATCTAAGGCTTCTTAAATCTTTTACTTCAAATTCTACCTCTAATAACTTTTGTGGCCTATGGATCATTGGAATATCATCAACTGTGGGGACTATGTCATCAACAGACTATTAAGATTGACAATTTAGTACCAGCATGTTTTGCAAAAAAGTGCATGACTAGTTTTACATTGTATATATCCCAACCTCTTTACTATTGTAAAACCTTCAAACCGTGCCCTGGGTAACTGCATTAGCCTATAGAGTGATTTATACAATTTACAAGTTATACCTAGCCTACAATATTCTGAGAGGCCAGGAACTTCCATGTAAACTTCTTCTAGGACACCATTAAGTTTGGTTTTCCTCATGTCTAGCTGATTGAGGGATCAATCTTGGTTTGTAACTAGGAGTAAAGAGCAACCTTTATGTGTTTAGTTTTGCTACAGGGGCAAAAGTTTCTTGGTAGTTGATGCCATGTGTTTGTGAGTATCCCGTTTGCCACCAATCAAGCTTTATACATGCTAGTTGTTCCATCTGGGTTATATTCAATTGTGAAAACCCATTTATATCTCACTGGTTTCTTGCCTTCAGATAACTTAGTGATTTGCCATGTTTGAATTTATAAAGTAATGCTTGCTAGAATTGAAATTCTCCCCTTCTTGAATCTGTCCACCGACATGGCTCATTGAGTAAACTTGGTTAATGTTCATGGCATTACTTATTTTCTACCACCATTTTGCTACCTGTAGAATTGCTTTACCTGCTAAAGACGCCCAACTGCCAGTGGTGGAAAGCCAAATGAAGAAGCTTGAAGATAGATGAAGGAAGTCCAGTGTGAAAATTCCCCATTTAGCAATGAGCAAGCATTGGCTTCTCCAAAGGCTTATTTGATCTAGCCTCCAATTGCTCCTTGATCTAGGAAACTAGTTTGTTTCCATGCTCCTTATGCTTCACCATCTCCATCCTCATGGCTACCTCCAAAGTTATCTAGTCTCTTCAACCTTCTCCATCGCTTCCTCATTTTTTGTCTTACTTCACTTTTGTCGTCAAAATTGCCTTCTTGTAACATCTTATTATTTGTGCTTCTGATTTGGCTGATAAATGAACTAAACTAAATTTTTGATACACGATTCATTGCAAGCAGTGACATCATCAAAGCATAATCAGCCATGCCCGCTTTGATCTTAGTGACAAATTTCTTCAGCTCATTGATCGCCAAGAATTTCACTCCAATTGCATGAGATTTCTGTCAACCATTGCCCCGTGGAGCTCCATCATCTTCTCAAGATCTTCAAGGCATTTGGGCGGTCAAGTTTCTAGCACTAACCTTTGGATCAAATTTCTGTTGACACCGGGAACCTCATCTTCCAAACTAATTAATATCCTCCATTAACTCCCACTACTGAATTCTTAGAGAGATTCATTAACTGCCCTTCATCATCACCCTCTTATATTCCAAATTCTTTGGCAATTTTTTCACGGAAGTGTTCGTAACAAGGATGCTGCTACACTTACTCCTGGTGATCCCTTAACTTTTTGGGCTTTATGAACGTGCCTTAGTGGTAGAAGTGAGTGGGCCTTTGACAAGTTCACTGATTTAGCTACTTCTGGAGAGTTTAACCCAAGAAGTAGACGAATGCTTGCACTATGTTGCCTTATTTTATCTTCCCCATCATGCGTCTCTAGCTTTCTTGATCACCAGGTTGCGTTCTTCAATATGTTGAGCCACTCCACGGCATCTCAGCTTAAGCATACAAACTTGAGCCTTTATGTCATTGTTTAGTCCATTCTTGGAAGCTCTTATAAGCACCTCCTCATCCATTGACACAGTGACTATGAAGAGTTTGAACTATTCTTTGAATTCGCTCACACTCCTACTCTGATGACTGCTGCATTGACATTAGCATTTGATGGAATCGCCACACTAAGGGATGAAAACGCACAATCAAATTTAGCTTCAACTCATTCCTACTACTTCAAACCTCCTTGCATTTTTGTACCAATTGAGTGTGCAACCTTCGAGACAAACTACAACTGCATCTAATTTCTCCTCTTCAGCAATCTTATTGAGCTTGAAGTATCTCTCTATGTGAAAAATCCATACAAGAGGTAAACAGGGGCATATCCAACCTTCCAAACTTGCTGCATTAACATTACACCCCTTGATGCCTAACTCCTTGACGGCCTTTTTCTCACATAAGAAAAGGCCCGTCTAGCTGTCATATTTCTTCTATTAAAAATTAATGACACAGGTTCCTTCCCATTGATTGATGATTCTCTTAATCGAGCTTTCATAAAATGTTTGTCAGTCAAAATAATGTTGAACTTTATTGCTGCAGTTGCTGACATTTTGTTGTGGAGAGACGAAACGACATCCTTTGCATATTTCCTTGCACTGGTTATATTGTTTCACTGGTTTTTCCTTTCTGGAAGGACTTTTACATCATCTGCAGCCAGACTTTTGCTTCTTTCAACTGTCAGTCTATATGGATATGGAATCTTACCATCAAATATGTAAGTAAATGTTTATGCAGACTCGTCTATATCAATTTATGCAATTGTATGTTTGCAAGACCTTGAACATTGTACTGCACATTTTTGCCAAGGAAAGCCTGCTTCTCATGCCGCAATTAACAGTTTTTCCTCCTTTCTTGTGTGCTGGTTCTGGTCTTTCTTTAAGAACGATGATATGGTCTAGGTGCATAAACCACTTCATTTTAGCCATAGTACCTAAAATGAACTTTACAAAATTGTGCCGGGTATTTGTCACTTAGTAACTTCACCCTCGCAGGACATTAATAGAGGAAACTGTTGTCTAAGCACTAATTATAGCGTGCTTGATGACAGATTTGGTTTCCCTATTCAAAGGATGTCTCTCTCTAATTTTGAGATCTCGGAGAAAGTAGTGAAAGATTCAGTTGCAACCACAGTGTACTTGTGGAACATGGGTTTTCAGAACATAAAAATATTGGCTCAAGGAAATAATTGGTCTGTGTTCTTCAAGGTACGAAATGTGACTTCCATTATAAAATTAAAGATCTTGAGCTGCCTCCTTCTTCTGACTGAACAGTTTGCCCCCCAAAATTTATGATGTAAGCCGTGTTTTTATTGATATTGAGAATTTTTTGGACGAAATATTGATATTGAGAATGAGATCACCACTTTTTCATGATATCTTGGACAAATACTTGGTTCTGAATTGGTTTTCCGAATTGAAAGCTTTTTTTTAATATATATATTGATTTAACCAAGCACCTATCTGCTGGCCCCCTCAGCTTTTTTTGGTCTTCAGCAAAAAGTGATTTATACAAGAATGAGATACTATGATATATAGGTTGGCTTTGCCTTTACGCGGTATTTCTTAAGTGATGCAGGTTGCAATTTCGCTCCTCTTTCTGAAGTTGATCCTGTCAGAGTTTTTGACGTCATCAATAGGAATAGGTAGGGAATTGTAGTTTTGCTGTTGGAGAACTTTCTCATGTGGTTGCCTGCTTTCGTCTTTACTCTTTTTTTAATTGTTTTGCAGCTCTGGTCTTTGCATTCACAGCATTTTTTGTTTATGAGCAATATGAATCAGGAATTGATGGAACAGTAGGGGTTCTGTTCAACAGTTTAAAGGAATCAATGACATTTTTCACGACAAATTTGCCTGATCCCATGTCACAACTTCAGCATGAAAGTGGGTCAGGACATGAAGGGTAAAGGCGCTAGATGAAGTTCTTTGATATTTGTGATTTACCATGTTGTCTGATACTTATACTAATGCGGAGATGCGTTTCTAAGAAAAGATGGGGGGATGTCGACATTTGGATGTGTTTCACCCGACTATTAGTTAGGCCGAAGACGTTGATGTTTGACATTTTTTCCTATCCTGTATAACAAATGAAATTTGAAGGAATAGCTCAATTGTCATTGTATCAGTCTTGTGCGTTATGAGTGGTAACAGTAACTAAGCTGAGATGAATAAAACGTTTGGATAATGTGGGCCGAGGTGTACTAACCTATTGGAGGCCAGGAATTTATTTAGGTGAACGACACTTTACTGCAAAAAGACCCAAACATCTCAAAATTTGAGTCTTTGCAACATCTAATCCTCAAAATCAAGAATTTCTTGATACGTTGTACTCCCTCACGTCTATATTATAAGAGGATTTTAACTAATTCACAGAGAAATGAGGATTAAGTCATTAAACATGTCCTAAAATGATAAAGTTTACCTTTATTTAAGAATGTGACTAGAAATGGGAATGAAAAGTTGAACCAAGAGATGGGAAAAAACATTAATGACTGGGGTAAATTTGGAAAAAATTATTAATGATTTTATTGGATTCTTAGAATTAGGATTAAAATTTTCTTCTAGAATGGGTCTTATAATATGGATCAAGGGGAGTATCTAATGACTTGACTTTATGATTATCATCAACATTTTTAAGATTTCACTCCTTTAATTTTATTTAAAATTTTAAATTTATTTCTTAATTTATTTTTTTGCAAAAATAAGGCATAATTATTGAGTATTTATAATTGGGTTAAGGTAAATCTTTTACCCTGAAATTAGGGATTAAATAAGGTCAAATCAAGCTAAACTTTAGCTAAACAGGCACGAGGCTATAATAGGAATTTAAAGTATGAGTTTGGATAATTACTTTGTTAACTAATTAGGAGCATTTTGGTTGTGATTGGAAAATGTTTAAAGGAGTTGAAAATTTTCGTGAGAGGTAACAAAAATTGTGATGCAACTCTTTCTCAAAAAAAAAAAAAATCAACTTGTTCAATTGAAACATCTCCCCGTCCTTCAATCACAACCAAAATGCTCCTAAGTGATCCATAACAATTATCCAAAAAAAGTTTAATTTTATAAGATGTTATATTGTGTACACTAATTACAAAAGTTACATTTTAGTAAGTTATAAATCGGGGATAATAAATGTAAAATTTTTAGAACACAATAAATTTAGTTAAATTTACAATTTACAATAATTCATCTAAAAGGAAGGCCTTACAAATTATTTTCTATTAGAAGTTGTAGATATAACAACATAGGTGCCTAATCATCAAACAAAAGATTTTAAGATATAAAGAGGAGGGAATGCTTTGGGGACTTTTTTTGTTGAAAAAAGAGGAGGGAATTCCAAGAGTATTTAGACCTTTGGTTCTTTTTTAAAAATGTTAGAGTGATTTAGTTCTTTATTTAAGTTAACATGTGCTTTTTGTGTCAGTGTCATTATATTTCCCCATTTTGTTTGACAGTGCTATCTTGGGTTTATGTAACAAGATAAAAACTTTAGAAAATATATGTTAAAAATGAAAAATAAAAACAACTGAAGCAAGCAACAAAAGTTGTAGTTAACTAAAGAGCTAAACGTTCAAAAGCATACTTAAAATTAAAGAACCGCTCCTGAACATAAATTGCAAACATACATTATTTAAACATAAAAAATATGCAGTCGATATATCAAAATATCTTAACCATATATTCAAATTTTGACATTGGGAGTTTATAGAAAGCGTGATGACTATTACTAATTTTTGATAGAGCAGTCCGAGTCGTCCAATGCGAATAAAAAATTTTAGGCTTTGTATAAATATTGGATGCAGATAGAGTAGAGTGACACTTCATAGAATTAAATGAGGTTAAAATTGCTATAAAAATGGTAAATCAATTGAACTTTGGTAGTTAATTTAAAATACAGGAAATATGAATTATTTCAATTATTTATATATCTGCCATTAATGTCAGATCTAAGATAGAGGATAGCGGGCATGGTGGATCTTTGACAGCATTCACACTATCAGAATGGCATGGAAAAGCAATATCCCATATATCGTACCTTTAATTTGATCATATTGCTTATATACATGGAGTCCTCTTCTTTCTCCATAAACTATGGCGTAGGGTATTGGATGCCGTTATAAAACAAAGCGATTGTCTTGCTCCTGTATGGCATGGCCGTAACTCTATGCTAGCAACTTTTGGATTGGCCATTGCTTTGTACCTTGATATGGTCTGGAATCTTAATTAAGGGGTATTTTTAGAGTAAAATGCCAATTTATGGAATCAATTAGTGGAGGAAATTATTACAAATTACTCAAATCAAGTTAAATTGCCATGAATATGGCAAAACAACTTAATAAGAATTAATATAAATTATATAAATCAATTCAGCTCTGAGACTCAACGTCTTACTCTCTAATGTCATTTGTAATGTCTTAACCACTCAGTTTTTATTATTTTTTATTTATTAATTTTGCATAAAATAAGAGATATTTTAATATTTATATTTGTTATGACTTTTTTAAAAACTGACTTAAAATTATGTTGTTTTGATTTATTTTCATTAAAAATAATATAAAATATAAAATTACGCTGTTTCATCATGATATCAAAATATTTCTACTTTTATATAAAATTGAATATTCAAAATACAAAAATAATTGAGAGATCGAGATGTTATAAAGCCCTGTTTGGATAGACTTTTAGAAAATAACTTATAGAAAAAAAGGACTTTTAAACAACTTTTAGAAAAAGGATTTATGAAGAAAAGTTTATAAAAAAAAGTAGTTCTGAATAAATAAATGTTTGGATTATTATTGTCAGAAAAATTTTTATAATTGGTAAATTATCAAAAGAGTATGAGATAAAAAAATTACTCCCTTTTTAAAATGTCTCATCTTCCACCGTAGTCTTTTCTCTTTCTCTAGAGTAGCTATTTCTCTCCTCTCATGCTCTTTCCATCTTTACAAAGTATTGCTCCCATCTTTCTCTCTCTCATCTTCTCACATCTTCATAGATATCTCTGGCAATAATAGGAGGATTTACAGCGATGATGAATGGAGAGAGACAGTGACGACTTACAAATGAAAGAGACATATAATGATGCTTGAAGAGGAGGAAAAAGGCGCAACGACAATTTCTTTTCATTGTGGAAGTGACAAATGGCATTAGAGGAGGGCCGTTGACTAGTGGCCACCTTCTTCTTCTTTTCCTTCTAGCGACACAAACTACGACCTCCTAGCAACGATGATTGTGACGACAAAAATGGGGATAACAGAAAGGGAAACAAGAGAACAAGGAGGAGAGAAGAAAAAATATATTAGAAAAAATATAGGTAAAATAGTAATTAGGTATAATCTATAAACTCTTTTACTATTTTGAAAGATATTTTTATTAGCTTAAATGAAACTATGTTTTAAATTATAATTTAATTTAAAAGTATTTAATAATAAATATAATTATTTATTTTAAAAAAAATTAAATTAAAGTAGGAATAAAAAACACTTTTAAAACTTAAATTCTAGTGAAACTAAACAGGCACATGGTGAGTATTAGAGGCATGAAGGAAGAGAGATCCCAAATCAAATGGCTATGGAATTAGTAAATCCATTAGACATTGATAATTAAATTAAAATAATATCATGTTTGAAATAGAGGATAGAAACATTGTGCTTGATTAGTCGAAAGTTGAGTTACTTATCCCATTCCCTTCACCAAAATTACAATATTTCGACACTAATACTTAAATATATAGATAATAAATTTTCATTTATCATATTCCAATAAGATTTTCATTGATTGGTGTGTTTATCACATCCCTCATTAACCTTCAAAATAATTTTTGTAACAAGTAATTCAAGAAAGAATTTCTATAAACCTCAGCAAAAGAAAGAAAAACAATTTCTCTAAACATAAAGTTTTTTTTCAAGAAAAAAAAAGAAAAACAATACTCTTAAAATATTTATTTATAATATTAGATTATAAGTTAAAAAAATTAATTTTAAAAAATATAAATATAAAATATAAAATTGATTAAAATTTATATTTAAGATTAAAAAATTTATGGTAAATGACAAAAACAGATTTTAAAAAATATGAATGTCAACAGTTAATATAATTTAGAGAAAAATTTAACCCTGAACTAATTTTCGTATCGAAAGGTAGTCGTAATATAATAATAATAAAGAAAAAAGACCATAACCAATCAGGCAGCCTTTGTTCGGCAGGTGTCCAATGGGACGAAAGATTTAAATATTGACGTGGGATCCCGGATAGGGATGCCCTGATGTCTCGATCCTCCCAACAAAACTCAGACTTCTCTTTCGTACCCCTAGGGTTTCCGTAGGTGCGGCCGGCCCCAGTAGCTTCTGGACTGCAATGCCTCTTCCGACTAAATCAATCAAGGCTGCTCAAGAAGGCGGTTGCACCGTCAAGGATTTCGAAGATCCTGAGACCCCTTCCAACAATCTATGGGTTGGCAATTTACCGCACGACGTTACCGAGTCCGATCTTATGTCTCTCTTCGCTCAATACGGCGCTCTTGATAGCGTCACGTTGTATTCATCTCGGAATTACGGCTTCGTGTTTTTCAAGCGCGTCGAGGATGCCAAGGCTGCCAAGAACGAGTTACAAGGCACTCTTCTGCGCGGAATTCACATGAAGATTGAATTTGCGAGACCGGTTCGTTCTGATCTTTGTACTTGGTTAGGTTTGCATAATTTTTGTTTCATCTTTTCTGCGGGTTCATGTATTGTTATTTACGCCTTTGCGTTAAATTTCGCCCTTTCTGTTGTACCAAAATGATTCGCGACCAGACACTTCTAACTATATGCTTTAATCCGATACCCCAACCATCATCACATCTAACATTTTCTACAAATTCTTTAAGCTCAAGCGACTCAGCTGTGTGGATTAAAATTTACCATGCGATGTACGTCAGGCATGGGCCAAACTTAATAATCAGGAGGAAAACATTTTTAAGTATTGTTAGACGAAACAAACTTCGGATTTGTTGTTAATGGAGGAAACTCAAGCCCCGAATTCGACTTCTCAAAATTTTTTATTCCAACGCAAAAGACAGTGAAGGGAAAATTTGAGTCGGGAGTCGGCATTGAATAGAGTTGTAGGTATAACATTTTCTAACTTTTGCTCAACTTTTTCTTACCTGTGGTTGTCTAAGTTTCCAAAGATAATTTCATGGGCGGTCTACTGTGAATCAATCAAGTCATTCACTATTGTAAAATTAGCATTTTTCATCCTCTTCGCAAAGATAGACATTCTAATTTGTTGGCTCATGTGATTGCCTTAATTATTATCAACAGACAACTTTCAGAAAGTAAAATTTAGAGAACGATAGCTCTTACACACAATTACTGAAATACACACTGATTAGACCCTTAGATAGGTTATATTCTTCCGTTGACTTGTGAAACAGTTGCAGGGTTAAACATATTGTCGATGTTTGTCAGTTATGCGCTTGATATTGGTTCTCAACATTATCCATTCCATTAAATAGGTTGTCTTTAAAATTTAACTTTGGCAAAAGGATTTGTCAGAAAGGGAATATGCTTTTGAAAGAAGTAAAAGTAAAATAAGGGGAAACCTGCATCAATGAAGCGAGTATCTTATCCTGTTACATATTTGAAATAGACAGCCAACTGAAATGGTAAAATCTTCAAAGAAACATGAGGAACAGTGTCCACCGAAAACACCGATGAGGCTATTATATAGATTTTAGCGGTGGAAAGGTTCGCAAAGCTGCAGCTTTTTAAGTATATGCATTGTTGAAATAACTGGCGATAAGCACAAGTTAGTAAATTATGTAATGCAAGAAAAATATTAGATAGTGCTCATTAAATTGCAGCATTTTTACATAACAATCTTAGATTTGTAGTCCAAATCAAGGGACTCGTAAGGTGCTGTGGCAAGTGGCCAAAAAGTGCCCTCTCATCGTAATGATTTAGGCGATGCACCTTCAAGTAGGTGCCCGCCTTTCGTGCGTTCTCAAGTGAGAGTTTGCCGATGCCACCCATTTTAGATCTCGATTTCTCTATGATGTCCATTCGTCTTACAGTATTTTTATGTACTATGCATTATAACGTGTTGCAATAAAGTTATGGACTTATTTCAAGTTGGTGCCCTTCCATGTGCTCTATATTTTTTACCACAAAAATGTTAAGAGGGGAGAGGAGGTGGATTAGGAGGGTCAGTGATGAATAGTTGATACGAGCCGATTAAACATATTCTAAATTTTATGATTGAATTTCTATTTCTAATTGGACAAAACTTACGTGAAAATCTTCAAGCACTTGCTGTTTAAGTTGTACAATAGAGCAATTATTATTTGAAAGAATTGATCATGTATTGAGTTGTAAAAAATGTCTTAATTATCTGCTTTTGTTGAATAATTTGATAACATAGCAAGTATACTTGTTTATGGCATACGTGATTTAATCATAATTCAGTTAGTCTAGCAGTGGACTCTTTAACTAGATATTCAAAAGAGAATATATATATATATATATATGAGAGAGAGAAGACAAGACTTGGTTATAATTAACTAAAAGATTACGATGTCGAAATCCTTTACAAAATAGAGGTTTCATTATAATTAATCATCCATAGAAGATAGAACAGCTCCATTTCCCAAGTTTTTCATCATCAATATTTTGAAAGCAATTATATTTCTTTTGCCAACAACCAATTTAAAACTCAAAAGCTTAAGCTGTTGATAGAGGCCACTGAATAGTTTTATATCTCTTACAAATCTTAGATTACAGCTCTTTGTACTTTATGTGTGGGTGGCAGGTGAGTTCTTGACTATAATTTTTATCTAAGGGTAGTGGAGAACAAGAAGGATTGAACTCTTAAGGATGTTTGGTCATATAAAGGTTCCGATATTGCAATCTCTGACGTCTAAGAAATGCTAGAATCTTGCATCTGATTAAAACTGCTTCTTTGGGATATAGGAAGGATGCACTATCATTTGTTGTGCAAACAAACTTAGAGCAATTTCAGATATAGACTTTTCGGGAATTTCCTAGCAATATATACTTTATCATGTCAGGCTGCATTAGACTTTTAAGTTTGATTCGATGTTGGATAGTTTCCACCCATTATGTCTTCCCTTTAGAAGAAGGGGAAGAAAGTTTACGTTTCTTTGGAGAATTGTATGAAGATTGATGAGAATATGATAAAGATGGAAATCTTAAGTATTCGTTGTTTTAATGTGTGAAAAACTCTAGGTTGTTTAAGTAGATTTAAGCAGCATCTTGCTTGGACAACTTTTGGTAAATGGTTATTTAGCCTTGCTGATTTATGCCATGGTCTACCCTGATGCTACTGATGTATTTGGAATTTAATGACTTGTGAATTTGCTGAAGTAGCTATCTGGCCTTGGGCCTTGCGTTGTCTACCACCCCCCCAATACATAGTTTGGCTTTGAAGCCTGTGTTACAATGTACTGAAGCTAGCTTTTTGTGATTTGGTTTTAACAGTTACAAGACACTTTTATGTGTTTGCTTCTTTCTAGAATTGCTTATGGGTAGTCTATAAGATGAGTTTTTGAAATCGTGAAATAAACCTGTTTTCAGGCAAAGCCATGTAAACAGCTTTGGGTGGGTGGTATTAGCCCAGTTGTTATAAAGGACGAACTGGAGGCTGAGTTTCACAAATTTGGTAAGATTGAGGATTTTAAGTTCATCAGAGACCGCAACACTGCATTTGTTGAATATTTCAATTTAGATGATGCAATTCATGCCATGAAAATGATGAATGGAAAGCCTATCGGTGGCGACCAAATTCGTGTAGATTTCCTTCGATCACAATCATCAAAAAAGGTAATGCTCTATATTGTTGATTTGCTTCGTTCACGTTCTACTTCATTGCTTGCTATAACCTGTTTTACTACACACTTAGCGATGGCTCAAGGCTCCTTCTGTGTAATGTATTTGAGTGGGTCGGTGGAATATGATTGATTGAACGAAAAGCATGCTGGAGTAGTGTTTTTTGCATTCCCTAATTATCTATATCTGAGTAAACAACTCTTTGCAGAGCCATTTTAAGTATGTTTTTTCTATCTTTAGCATACTTCAGTTACTCTGATTTTGAGCATTGTCTAACTTATTTAATATTGTTTCTGATAAGAGTTATATCAGCAGTAATTAGAATTACTTGGGGCCTTTATGTTCCAATGTAGATATTGGTGCACCGGGTTATTTTATTTACTGCCTTCCATGCCTTAGTAGATGTTTATTCTTTTGGTCTATGCTATGATGCTTATTTTTTGAAGTATCTAATTTTTTCATTACTTTGGTATAGGATATGTTGCTTGAGTATGGGCAGTTTCAGGGAAAAATTATTGGCTCTCCTGATTTCTATGCTGGTCAGAAAAGACCACTGGTGAGATTCCTGAGCATCTTTCTGTAATTTTATTGTGTTAGGTTATAAATCTGTTTGTCATTTGATGCTTGACGAAAAAAAATATTTGGACGCTGCATGTGATTTGTTTGAATTATGTTACTTATCTTTTTGTTAAGAATGATTGTCCTTTTTATCACAGCAAGCACAGCTTTCAGTTGGGATGAAGGCAGATAGTCGACCCAGCAATATTTTGTTGATAGGTTATCCTCCTTCTCTTCAGATTGATGAGCAAATGCTCCACAATGCCATGATTTTATTTGGTGAAATTGAGAGAATCAAGAGCTTTCCTTCAAGGCACTACTCATTTGTGGAATTCAGGAGTGTGGATGAAGCTCAACGAGCCAAAGAGGGTCTTCAAGGTCGGCTTTTCAATGATCCTCGGATTACTATCATGTATTCAAGCAGTGAGTTGGCACCTGGCAAAGATTACCCTGGCATTTTTCTTGGAAGCAAAGGACCTAAAACTGACATGTTTGTAACTGAGCAAACGTTTCGACCATTACAGATGGATGTGTTTGGCCATAATCGTCCTATGGTTACAAATAATGTTCTTGGCCAGATAGCACCTGGTGTTATTGTTGGACCAAATGTACCATTGAGACCTTTCGGTCCTCATGGTAGTTTTGAACCTTTGCTTTCAGGCAGTGAATTTAATGAACTGGGCACAAACCAAAAGTTTCAGGATGGTAGCTCCAAAAGTCAAATGGGTCCAAATTGGAAACGGCCGTCTCCTCCAGCACCTGGGATGCTCCATTCTGCACCGGGTATTAGACCTACTACTAGATCCACATCTAGCGCATGGGATGTGCTTGACATAAACCAGTTTCAGAGGGATTCTAAGCGTTCAAGGATAGACGGTGCTTTACCTCTTGATGATGCTCCTTTTCCTTTAAGGAACATTGATGATCGTGCATTAGGGTTAGAGCAATCTTATGGGATGGAGCCAGTTATTGATGGTGGTTCTGGTCCATTTGTAAACATCCAAGGGAAGGCTCACCCTGGTCCAGTGGGCACAAGGATCTCAACCGGAGTGCCTGCTACTGCTCAAGTTGATATTGATCACATATGGCGTGGGATAATTGCAAAAGGGGGAACACCAGTTTGTCAAGCAAGATGTGTCCCTATAGGAAAAGGGATAGGGACTGAGCTGTGAGTACATCTTCATACCTTTATGTTCTTAATATACCTGTGAATTTCACTTAGTTTGTCCTGCAGCCTTACTTTTAGTGTTTCTGATGTGAGAGCTGTCTTGGGCACTGTTTTGTAAAAGTAATTAATGTTTTTTGTGTTCCCTTCTTGCAGTCCAGAAGTTGTTGATTGCTCAGCCAGGACTGGATTGGATATGCTAACAAAACATTATGCAGATGCTATTGGTTTTGATATTGTCTTCTTTCTACCAGACAGTGAAGATGACTTTGCTTCATACACTGAATTTCTTCGTTACCTTGGCGCTAAAAACCGTGCTGGTGTTGCCAAATGTGTTGATGGTACCACTCTATTTTTGGTGCCTCCATCTGATTTCTTAACAAAGGTTTTAAAAGTCGCAGGGCCAGAACGTCTATATGGTGTGGTTCTTAAGTTTCCATCTATGCCAGGTGGTACATCATTGCAACAGCCTCTGCCCTTGTCTATACCTTCGACTCAGTATATTGATAGGAAGCAGGTTCCTCCTTCTCAAGTAGAGTATGGTCAGATCCCTGCAAAGGAGGAAGACGTTTTGTCTATGGATTATAATAGATTGTTGCATGATGAATCTAAAGTTCCTTCAAAACCACTTTATCCAGCAACAAGTGGCGCCTCTTTAGTTCAGTCTGTACCCTCAGATTATACTTGTAGCAATACCGCTGCAGTGACCCAACCTGGAGTTATGTTAACACCTGAGCTTATTGCCACTCTAGCCTCCTTGCTCCCTGGAACTACACAATCATCTGCCACTGATGGTGCCAAGTCAGCAGTAGGATCCTCAAGCATGAAAGCTCCATTTCCTCCACTTGTGGCCACTGACGGAAACCAATCTCATGTATGGAAACAGGACCAACAAATTGCAGATCCATCCAGCCATGTCCTTCAACAGGCAGGGAGTACATACTATCAACCTTATCCACTATCATCTGCTTATGGCCATCCTGGTCAAGTGGTTCCTGGCAGTTCAAACATCCAGGATTCTGCTGCCAGCCTACAGCAGCAGGTTGCCATCTCATCTAGATCCATGAGTAACTTCTTGATGCCTTCTCAAAGCGGACAAGCAACTTTATCCCTCCCAATGAATCAACCATATCAGGTTGATGTCTCCTCCAGCTCTCAGAAAGGCTATGGAGTGGTACCGGGAATAGACGCCTCTGTTTTATATAGTTCTCAGGCTTTTCATAATCCTAATATTTCTGTTTCCTCGTCTAATCAAGTTCATGGTGCTAACCCTTCTCAGCAACAAGCTGCTGTGCCATATTCAGCAGACAAAGTGAACACAGAGACTCCAAATCAGCAGTTTCAAGCTGCTCTCCAAGGAGCTAGTCAGGGCACATCATCAGAAGTGGAGGCAGATAAAAACCAGAGGTACCAGTCAACACTACAGTTTGCTGCCAGTCTTCTCCTCCAAATACAGCAGCAGCAGCAACAAACCCAAGGAGGGCGCAGGGCTGGAAATCAACAATGAGAATTTTTGTAAGTAAGCATCTTCCATGAATATTTTTTTTTTCGTATTTCTGTTTGTATAAATTAATTCTTTGCCATACATGTACTCCATATTTAGTTTGACATTGTGCATAGCCCCGTTGCAAATATTAGCCCTAACTATTAGTGGGATCTGAATCTGAAATCATCAGGACGATATAGTTTCATTGGGAAATATGGATCGTTTACAATTTGAACTTTATAGATGCGAAAACAGGAAGAACGTGAAGGCAAAGCCTATATTTGTCAGGAATAATTGTAGTTTAAAGTTTTGTAAGGGGCATCCTCAGAAAAAAAAATTAATGGGTTTGCCTAGGGCATCTGAAGAGAAAGTTCAAAGTTATCATCAAGTCTTGACTTTTTAGATAGATTGTGATCAGGATGGCCTCTTCATCTTGTGGAACTACTAGGTTCTAGAACAATTGTTTTGCTCGATGTTGTACTTGAACTGATTTTGGTAAACAAAGGTTTGACATTTTTGCCTGGCCTTGGTGCAAATGTTAGCCAAAACTTCGTATGGATTCTGAGTTGCTATCTCTGGGACCAATTAGAACATTTTACGTTGTCTTTTCTTGGTAAAACTGTTTCATCAGTTGGCTTAGTTTTCATATACATACATACATATATATATATATATTAACTAGGTATCAACCATACGGTATGGAGTATAGATTCTTCTGCCATTGTTCTGATGGATTTTAATAAATAACTCGTGGAGTAGACTGTAATTTTGCTTATATTCTGTTCTATCATTAGTTCCTCATAATACCTGTCTTACTTTTGATTGGTTAACTTTTGCTAATCATTTAATTACGTTGTACAGAGTATTGATTTGCTGCCTCTCTATAATTTATGCCCATGATGTTTCTATCTGCATGTTTTCATTGCTATAGCATATCTTTGCCGGTGGTTGAATATGCTCGTATAGTGTTATCCTATTATAACATAAATGAAGCAAATTGAATCTTGAACTCTGCTTCTATTGCATGGTATTACTTTTCTCAGTTATGTATCCCATAATTGCTTAGCTGTAGGCTTTAGAGCCTTTTTCTTTAGCATTTTCCCTTGAATCTAGTTTTTTTTACCTGACCTTTGAATCTAGATTTTAGAGATGGGAATTCCTATTAATTCTCTAATTTATTTCAATATGATCTGTAACTTGAATTATGTAAAGATCTTCACTGTGCTTTTAAAGATAATGAGAAAATGACTGCTGATGGAATTTGTATAATTAGAATTACCATTATTTTTACCATCTCATGATCATAATCAGCTATGGGTTGAGCAGCAAATTCACACATTCAGTACTCCATGCCAAATTACCAATCTTGACTTTCCCCTCATTCTCCTTATTCCTCTGCATTATCCCTATAAAAGCGAGGCCTTTCTTTGCAAAATACAAACTCTGCTTTGGGGCTTGAAAAGGTTTAATCATATAAACATTACTGCGGTGATATATTTTCTAATGATAGGTTCCCGACTAAAATCATAATTGCCCGTGAATTTATCCGAATCAGCCAGGAAGTGGAGTGATGGAGTAGCTTTTAGAACCTCCCTCCCCTCAAGACAACTGGACCCCGTTTAATTTGGAAACTTTAAATAATTCTTTTGGCTAATTTGAAAATATCCATGTGATCGGAGTTTTGTTGTTGCTCTTCAAGGAATGTGTTTGAAAAAACAGAATCACCCTTTGTGTAGAAGCCTGGACATTTTTTTTCTTCACCTAACGTATCTTCACATGGAATGCAACCTTTAGCTGCATATCTTGTTATGAATGTCGTGTCGACCATGATAGCGTTCATTAGGATGTAGAATTGCAGTTTCATGTTTGATACTGACCTATATAAAAATCCACTAGCTATTCAATACAGGTGAAACTTGGATATTTGGCTGGGATAGCTAACGCCTTTGAACGATTAGGGCAGAATTAGGTAAAAGCGCTTTATGGCCCTGATATAGTTCTGTGTCGTTCTTCTACGTGTTGAAACTATCAATTGACCAGCGTAAATATAGTGCAGAGCATACGAGAAACTACTTGTAGCCTTTATACTATGATTGATTATGTGCCATTATTGATTATTAATCGACCAGCTTTACGCCAACCAATTCTAATGCCCTGCTCAGCGATTAATCCACTTACTCCGATGAAAAATTCACCAGAATCCTAAGTTGAACCATTCTTTTATTTAAAAGTTTAAAATGCCTGACATTCAAGTTGCCTCATCTCACGGAGGTACATTGTTGATTATGATTGTCGACTACTTTAATTTAGGATAATGCTTCATCTCACTGGAAATATATGGGAATAACAATTTCGTGTCTAGAGATTCTGATCCTGTGGTATTGTTGATTTGTATCAATGAACTTGGCGGTAGATTTAAACGGATTTATGAAATTAATTAGGCGTCAAACAGAAAGTGTGTTTTATGGCATGGTGTCATTAATTGTCACCATTTCAGTCCGAAAACTTGTGGAACATAATTAGTACTTGATAAATAAAAAGTTTCTTGCTCTTTAGCTCTATGAACAAGAAAGTGCTTTTATGTAGTTATAAGGGCGACTTTTTTGGTTCCACGCAGATCTTAATTGGAACCAAATTAAAAAGCGTAACGGTTCTATTCATGGACGTGTAGGTTTAATGGCAGTGCGTGAATGCATGTTCGCGGGCCGCTTAAGGAAGAAAAGAAAGGTCAACTCGTGCTGGTGGTGCCATCCTCGCGAAGGGTTTTGTATTGCTCTTCGAAGAATGTACCTTGACTGCACAACACTTGTTTTAGTATTGATAAATGTGCTTAATTATTGCGATACACAGGATGCCGTCCGAATGCAAATGAATGAATATCATTTATCCCAGTTGATGGCATTTTTTGACCAATATATTTTCTTTAACCTGCAATCAACGCAAGCAGCAATTTTTACGCTATTCCGTGGCACTTGAAACAAAAAATAACTCAAACTATTCACTTATTCAAGGTGAAATTTGTGTTTTTATACATAAAGACGTGCTTGAATTGGTCATAACATGCAAACGCACCCGAAGAAATTGAAAGCTCCATAAGTCGAAGAAGTTTTATAGGCCGAATTTCTGTTTCAAGTTATGAGACTAAAGAAAGCTATGGCGCGTTATAGTGTAACGCGTGCAATACTTTGCAATATGGCCTGATTCCTGAAGCAATATTAATGTTCGGAGGGCCCTGCCCCATCAAAAAATAGAATAGCATTCGTACGGAATGATGATGTTAACGCTTGACTATTCCATTAGGGAAAATGACATTTAAATCCCATGTAAGCAATTGAATGACAAAAAAATTCCAAAAAATGACATAATTAATGTCAAGTCCCATGGGACCTCATATGAATTTTTTCTAATTGTAAAAAGACATAAATATCCTTGAAATTTTCCCTTAAGCAAGCGACTCCCGCGATAGTAAGATACGGATACCCGATAGTGGAGTTTACCTACGGATACCCGATATTGGGGTTTACCCCTCCATCGGGAAAATAATAACCCATGTACCTGCAACTAACAACCCCAGCGTCTGAAATAATAACCCCAACACTTGCAACTAACAACCCCATCAGCTATAACTAATCACCCTATCAACTGCACTTACAACCTCGCCACCTAAAATAACAATTCCAGCCCCTGCAACTAACAATTCCAGCCCCTGCAACTAACAACACCATCAGCTGTACTAAACACCATCAACTAGAAACGTAAAACTATCTAATAGTGACACAGCTGCTACAGTACAGTATTGGCACGTTTTGCTATGAAATAAGAGAACAGTACACTGTGTTACAGGTGGATTTACTCATCATCGTGGCTAGGGTTATTAGTACAGCTGATGAGGTTGTTAGTTGCAGGTGCTAGGGTTATTATTTTAGGCATTGGGGTTGTTATTGCAAGTGCTGTGTTATAAGTTGCAGCTGATGGGGTTGTTAGTGTAGGGGCTGGAGTTTTTAGTACAGCTGATGGGGTTGTTAGTTGCAGGGGTTATGGCTGTTAGTTGCAGGTGCTGTGGTTGTTATCTCAAGTGGAGAGGTTGTAAGTGCAGCTGATAGGGTTATTAGTTATAGCTGATGGGGTTGTTAGTTGCAAGTGTTGGGGTTATTATTTCAGGCGTTGGGGTTGTTAGTTGTAGGTACAGGGGTTATTATTTCCCCGATGGAGGGGTAAACCCCAATATCGGGTATCCGTAGGTAAACCCCACTATCGGGTATCCGTATCTTACTATTGCGGGAGACGAGGGAAAATTTCAAGGATATTTATGTCTTTTTACAATTAGAAAAAATTCATATGAGGTCCCATGGGACTTGACATTAATTATGTCATTTCTTGGGACTTTTTTGTCATTCAATTGCTTACATGGAACTTAAATGTCATTTTCCCATTCCATTAACTTAAGGTCTGCTGTGCTTTTCACATGTTTGGTTCCTGTCCATGACAGCTTGTATTAGTGCTTACCGGCGCTTAGGTTGGTTAATTAAATTGTAATTTGAAGTTTTTAAAATAATGTAATGTGATATTCATTGCAATAAAGTGAGATTTATTGCCAACCTTCCATGTTTTTTTTTTTTTTACTTTAAGCTTCCATATTTTAGTTTCTTACAGACTACCATTTACTATTCACAACTCGAAAAGTAAGTGTCAGATGAGCAAATATGAAATATTATGTTCTAAGTATCACATGAATATTCACTAGTAAAAAAATTATTAATCAATCAGAATAAAAATATAATGCGATATATTTGCTAAAAATGAAAAAAAAAAGGTAGAGTGCCAATAGCTACTTAAACTTCAGACTATCAGTTACCCTCCCCTTATACTCTCGGGTAAAAGTGTCTTTTAGTGTAATAACATATCTGTCAAACTAATTAAGTTAACGTTTTCGTTATTTTTTGTTACCCTGTCAACTCAGAAATGACAGTATAACCATTTTGACGATTTTGACAACTGACTACTTTAACACTTGAACAATGAACACCAGTGTTACTCCAACAAATAATTTATTGTTCCTCAACCGTATACAAAACCCTGTGATATATTTAAATATGGCTGCCCCCACTAAAAAAAAATGTTTTTGTTCTATAAGTAAAACATAGCATAGATCAACCGGAATTAGGAATACCTCACCTGAGGCAGACGCGAGCGGAATCCAGTCAGAGAGCATTCCCGCGAGGGGGAGAGATGGGTTTGGAGTCGTTGGGAGATTTCGCCCTGCACATAATCCTTACCAAACTAGGCCCTGAAGACATTGCCAGAGTTGCTTGTGTGAGCAAGAGGTTTAGGTCTTCGGCTTCCGAAGACTCTCTATGGTTCAGAGCTTGCTCCCAGGATCTCTGTCTCACCAACCCTGTAGATCTTCTCGGAAATCCCCTCCCTTCATTCAAGGTGACCATTCATTAAAAGAAATATGACTTTGTTGTTCTGTGCTTGTGCCATTTCTTCAATTATTGTTCTCTAGTATCTCATGTTCTTACGACATCATCGGCGCTCTATATGAAAATCTTCTCAACCCAAACCGCTCGAATTCATTGGAAATTTTCTCTCTGTTCATCCAACTTCTTTCCGTGGTAGACGTCTGTATTGTTTAATGAAGACAAAGCTGTTGGGCCCTGGGTCAATTTGGCCGGTCACATATAAAATCCGTCATATTTTATTTTCTTGCATCTTCTACTCAAGCAGAACGTGGGGCCATGCTAGTTAGTCGTGGTCTCCCCTAAGGTACTGAATTGGATAGGAGGTCTCAACATCATTGCCACGGGTCTGACTTGGTCAAAATCTAAACGAGTGTGTGCGTGCACTCTTTTGCCTCTTATTATCAAATTCCTTAATCCTTACCATATCCAACTTTATTCATCTGCCAGTAGCCTGCTTCTAAAGCCACTAGAACTCAAACCCCAAAGACAACCTCCTTGGCTGTTGTCTTGATTTCTAATTCAACATCTGATTTTTCATTCGGCAGTTATTTTTTCATTTGATAGCTATTTTTCAAATAAGAAAGATAAGGATGTGAATGGGTGCCTAGTTGCGTTAGACTTAATGCTAGGCAACCGTAGCCAATATTTTTAGAGAAAAATGATATAGGGTACTATTATGATGACCATTACGAGTGCAAATTCACATAATATATACCCCTCCAACCAGCCTATCTAAAGAGAACAAATTCTATGTGAATATCAAGTTCTATGTGTTTAGTATGAGAGTAGATCACCAGATTAGCAGCTAAAGCTGTTGCTCCAATGTTGTCACACCAAATAAGTGGTACTCGTTTCATGAGAACTCTTATTTTGGCTAATAATGACTGAACCGATGCCAAATCAGAAGCCAAAAGAGCAAGAGACCTGTACTCAGACTCCGTGCTGGATCTAGTACCCACTCTTTGCCTTTTAGATGCCCAATTAACGAAAGTATTGCCAAGAAAAACACAATTCCCTGCTGTAGAATGCATATCATGTAGACAGGCAGCCCAATTTGCATTTAAAAAATCATAGATAATTCCAGATCAATATTGTCACAAGTCTTGATGTCTAAACTAAGCCTAGGACCTTTCTTATAACAAGCATGAAGTATATTTTCATAACTGACATTGATGTTTGAGTTGATTTAAAATCAAATGTTTTTAATTGTCAAGATGCGGGATGTTTCGTGTACAATATAAAATATGGCGTATCTCCTCTTAAAATGTTGAATGATATTCTAATCTGGGAGGAGCTATGCCATATTTTATGTTTGTTAGAAACCACAATGGCTGTTAGTATTCATAGGATATTTGGAGTGACGTTGTTGAGGAATTTCGTCACTGGCTTGACTTCTAGAAACAGAAGAATCAGGAGCAGCTGAAGAAGATTCATAATTAACATCTGAACTTGAAGAATTTGAGTGCATTCCGTTACTCCATTAATGTCTTGCAATGGTTCATCTGTGCTTAGATTTCTACGGGCACTGTATTCAAGAGCCAGTTCATAAGAAGCTTGTTGGTCATATGACATTACTTAAATGCTGGTTTTAGCCTAGCAAACACCACATATGTTCAAGCAACTACATTAATTAACTATTTGATTCCCATGAATCATAATCCTTAATATTGATTTTTTTTTTTAAATATATCTTGTTGATTTTTTGGGGAACTTGTCTTGTGGATTCTTGGTGCAGCTAGGATTGAGACAATATCTATGTATGTGTAGGTAACTTACCAAATTTGGCGAGAAGCTTTCCTTGTGTATCCTTGGTCCCTTGTGAAACGTGTGAAAAGGTGCTGGGACAGAATAAAGACTTGGCTGACCAATAACTTTCCAGAAGCTGAGGCAACACTTTGTACGGGTGCATCAGAAGATGAGATTAAAGAGTTGGAGATTGCTTTAAAAGTGAAATTACCTCTTCCTACAAGAATACTTTATCGCTTTCAAAATGGGCAAGAATTTACCAGTGAACATCTGGCTAATACTACTCTTGGCAGTTCTTTGGGCCTAATTGGTGGCTACTCTTTCTATAATCATTTGGTAAATGTGTATCTTTTACCTTTAAGTCAGGTGATACTAGAAACTCAGCAAATCGTACGCCACTTGGGTTTTTCTAGAAGATCTAAGTATATTGTCATGGCTGCTTCTTCTACAAACAATGAAAAGCTTTTTTTCCTCAACTGTACCAATGGTCAACTATATGTTGGAACCAGGAATCTTGACACTGATGGAGAAATGATTCCTTGTGTACCACATGATCTGATTTGTTTAGCACATGGATTGAATGGTGATCAACAGCAGGATGCCATGCTACTGTGGTTAGAAGAGCATGGTCGCCGATTACAAAAAGGCATTATTAATCTTCGTAAAGAAGGAAATGTTAGAAGCATTAGTCTTTTCCCAGAAGAATCCCCTCTTTGTTCAACAGCTGTAACTAATGGTGTGGAGGTAGGATTATACTTACCACTCCCTTTTTTGTTTCCTTTTCTGTATGTTTCTCTAGTCATGGAAAATAATATAACAATAGTTGTGGCTGATGCTGTTTGCTAGGTCATATTGAGATAGAGAGGCCTTCTCAAATCAAATATGTTGCATAACTTTCTCATCAATTAGTTCTTTTTCGTTTGTCATTTTTTTTAATAAATTTTCATTTTTCAGTTTACCTGTTAACACGTACAGCATTACAAATTTAATGCTGACTTAGTTTTGTTGACCAAACAAAATGCTGATTTAGTTTTTAAAATTGATCATGTTTTGCAATTTGCATTATATACGTTTTTCCTCCCTGTTGCTTTGCTTGTGTGAACTAAAGGCAAGGTAGGGGGCAGAGGAGCTTGGCTGTACATCAAAACATTTGGCATGGTTATACATCAATGATTCCTTTTTTATTTGCAACATGTATGTAACCATTGAACCTAACTTTCTTTGCTGCTTGAAGTCTCACGTATGTCTTTCATATGTTTGTATAGATTGCATATGTCTATATCTTGTGTCTTGTTACCAAGGAATTCAGAGTCAATTTACAACCAATTTCTGAATTATATTTTATTTCCTACCCATTTGCCTAGGGGCTGAGGAGATGCTATGGGAACAGTAATTGAAATGAAAATCATGGGCACAGAAATTTTGAGCCTTTGATTCATTGGGTTTATTATGAATAAAGTGATTTAGTATATATAATTATGCTCTTGTTGTTAAAGGATCAGGCAAGATAACTTTTTATTCAAAAAAATTATCTCTGCATTTCATTGATAAGCATATATAGCATGTGGTTTGGTAAGCTCTTGACTAATATAGTATAGATTTTCACTTTTTTGTTGTAATGTATGTGACTAATTTGTCAAGAAACTTATAATTATTGCTTTTTTATCGAGGTTCGAGCATCTGCGGTGTTTATACCTGAGTTGGCTGATCTTCTAGATCATCGTGAGAAGTACTTATTTTCCTATTCAATCCGCATGTGCCTTCAACCTCAGGGATGCATCATCAACGGAGTGTTCTTCAACTCTTGCCAGCTCCACCAGAGGCACTGGCTTATCCGTGCCAATGATGTCATAGTATCTGATGTTAATGGAGAAGCTGTTATAGGAGAGGTATAAGCTCTTTTTCTTCTGTTTTCTTTTTGTTTTTTTTTTGCGCCTTTAGTTATAATATTGTATTTTTTTTTCCTTTAATATACTTGCTTTTTTATTAAAAGATGTGCCCTGTCGTTGGAACACATAATTGATCATTTTTATAATAGGACCAATTTTTATGAAATTTCATAATAGATATTAACTGTTGAACGGCATTCTTCAGAATGAGGCCGAAAATACAATTACTTAGGCAGAGAGCACAACTGAAAAGATATCAAAATGATTCTGCACACATTGTATTGCTATGATAAGGTACATTTATACACATATATACATAACAGTTTCCCAAATATCATGGGAATTGCAACATGAAAATAGGCATATAATCCGGTAGGGAATCATCCTGCAATTAATACATTAATCTCCCTTAATCTCCTACAATCGCTCTCCTTTAATGCCTATTTAATTCCCAATATCTGCTACACTTCCCTCAAGTTAGAACATAGATGTTTATCATGTCCAACTTGCCAATAAAGTATTCAAACTTGTCTCTAGTTAATCCTTTTGTAAGCACATCTGCGATATGTTCTTTTGAGGGAATGTGCCTGAGATCAATTGTTCCTTCATCAATCTTTTCTCGTATAAAATGTCTATCTATTTCCACATGCTTCGTTCTATCATGTTGAACTGGATTATGTTATACTGATTGCTGCCATATTATCGGAATAAAGTTTAATGGGCAATCCTATTGACATCTTCAATTCTTCCAAAACTCGCTTTATCCACATACCTTCATAAATTTCAAGGGCTATAGATCTGAATTCAGTCTCAGCACTACTTCTGGCAACCACATTTTGTTTCTTACTACACCACGTAACTAAATTCCTCCAGACATAGGTGACATAACCCGAGGTGGATCTTCTGTCTTCCTGGTCTCCTGCCCAATCAGCATCGGTTAGTATTTCCACATTTCTCTTGCTAGACTTCTTGAATAAGAGACCTAGCCCAGGAGAACTTTCAAATATCAGAGAATCCTGTAGACTTCATTGAGATGTCTTTGCTTCGGATGATGGGAATGCTGGCTTACCACACTAACAGCATAAGCAATGTCTGGTCTAGTGTGTGACAAATAAATTAATTTGCCAACCATACGCTGGTATGTTCCCATATCCACAACCTTCCCCATGTCTTCATCTTCTCTGATTTTATCTGTCCTTATAGGAGTATCACTTGGCCTACACCCCAGCATACCCGTTTCCTCCAAGAGATCCAATATATATTTCTTCTGTGAGATGCTAATGGCCTTCGTAGATCTAGCCACTTCCATACCTAGGAAGTACTTCATCTCTCCGAGATCTTTCACTTGGAATTCTTTATTCAATGCCCCTTTGATTCTATCTATCTTAGTTGGATTATCACCGGTAAGAACAATGTCATCCACATATACTGCCAAGATCACACTCTTCCTTTCTTGATGTTTGAAGAATAAGGTGTGATCACTTTGGCCCTGTATGTAGCCTTGATCTTTTAGCACCTTAGTAAATCTCTCAAACCATGCCCGAGGAGATTGTTTTAGTCCGTATAACGACTTCTTCAATTTGCATACTTGATTGTGTGTCCTTCCTGGGAATCCTGGAGGCATCTTCATATACACTTCTTCCTTTAGTTCGCCGTTTAAAAAGGCATTTTTAACATCCATCTGGTGTAGTGGCCAATCTAGGTTTGCGGCAAGAGAGAACAGGATTCTGATGGTGTTTAGTTTGGCAACTGGAGCAAATGTCTCTGTATAGTCCATCCTATATACTTGAGTGAAACCTTTTGCCACTAACCTGGCTTTATATTTGTCGAGGGTTCCATCAGCACGATACTTTGGAGTGAAAACCCATTTACAGCCTACTGCCTTCTTTCCTTTGGGTAGCTCAACTATTTCCCATGTTTTGTTATCTTCAAGGGCCTTCATTTCTTCAGACACTGCCTGTCTCCATTCAGAACTAGCAAGGGCTTCATTTATGTTTTTCGGTATCTTGATCTGATCAAGGTGAGATACGAAAGCAAATTGTTTTGATGATAGGGCCTCCTGATAAGAGACAAACCTCTCTATAGGATACCTTGTGCATGTTCTGCGTTGCTTTCGTACTGCTATTGGAAGATCAAGATTATCAGTCGCTTTCTCTTCTGTGTCAGGACCTATTCCCGGATCAGATTCTTGGAGTGTGTCAGGTGCTTGGGATGTATCGCCTGTCATGTTTATGTTACAATGGGTATAGACTTGACCCCATTTGTTAGTGTCTTCCCCTGAACTAATGTGTTCTCCCCCTGAACTAGTGTTTTCTTCACTTTCTTTGGGCATCCTATCCTCAAGAACATAGATATGATCAGGTTCAAGGTGAAGGTCTATCTGAGTAGGAGTCTGAAGTTCATGCCAATACTCCCCTTGAACTGAGGACGGGGGATAAAAGGGAATAGGTTCATGAAAGGTGACATCACAGGTGACATGGAGGCATTTGGTGATGGGATCAAAATATTTATACCCTTTTTGGTGTCCAGCAGGGCCGAGATAGACACATTTGACAACTTTGGGAGCAAGTTTATGAGTGTGGTGAAGGTGAACAAATATAGTACATCCAAATACCCGTAAAGGTAAGGTATTCTCCAGGTAGGGTAGGCTAAAATGACGGTGGAGAACCTGGAGAGGTGTTTGGAAAGACAGTGATTTACAGGGCATTCGGTTAATCAGAAAAGTAGCAGTGAGGATAGCGTCATCCCAGTGATAGTTGGGAATATTGCTACTAAAGAGAAGGGCCCTAGCTGTTTCGAGGTGTCTATTTTTGCATTTAGCGATCCCATTTTGTTGAGGACTATGAGGACAAGAACTCCTGTGAGTAATACCTTGTTTTTTAAGAAATAGAGATAACGGGTGATTAAAATATTTAGTACCATTATCAGTGTGAAGGGTTTGGATTTTGGTATGGAACTGGGTATGTATCATATGGTAAAAGTCAATAAAGGTTTGGCATACCTCAGATTTATCCTTTAAGAGGAAAACCCAACTGACTCGAGTGTGATCATCAATGAAAGTCATAAACCATTTAGAACGAGTACGATTTGGGATACGAGATGGGCCCCACACGTCGCTATGAATGACTGAAAAAGGACTGGATGGACGATAGGTGGTTTTTGGAAATGATGTGCGATGGTGTTTAGCAAGTTCACATGAATCACAATAAAAATAGGAGTCTTTATTTAAACAGATTGAGGGAAACACCTTACACATATATTGTAAATTTGGATGCCCTAATCTTTTGTGCCATAATTCCAACTCACTAGCTCGAGGGAGAGACACTTTATTGCAGGAATAAGAAATTGGTTTGTGACAGTCATTCAGGTAATACAATCCATCAAGCTCCTTAGCAACATCAATCGTCATTCCCGTGAACAGATCCTGAAAAACACAATGAGTTGCAAAGAAATTAGCATGACAGTTTTTCTGTTTATTTAATTGGCTCATAGATAATAAATTGCACTTTAATTGAGGAACATGCAACACATCCTGAAGTGTCAGTGTAGTTGATACTTTAATGGTACCGCTACCAGCTACCAAGGAATCAGAGGCATCAGCAATTTTTACGGCAAGATGGGAGGTAGTAGGAGTATAAGTTGTAAATAAGGAGGCATCGCCAGTCATATGATCCGATGCACCAGAGTCTACTATCTAATAAGGTCCTGTATGCTTACCTGTAATGGTAGCAAGGGCCTTAAGAAAATTACCTTTATGGATGACATTGGCAGTAGGTTGTTTACGAGACTGATTTTCAAGTGCACTAAGACGTTCCAGAATGTGTGTTAATGGGTCATGAGTGGAGGAGCCATGAGTTAGGCCTGCAGAATTTTAGCCCATGTGAGAATATCCTTGTATTGGGCCTGTACTAAAGCCCAGAACACTCGAGCCCATATTGAACCTGTTGCTGCCGTGGCTAATTCATGCAATTTCAGAGCCCGTCACGTGAAAAGAGTATATTGGGCCTGTTGTAGCTCCTGAGCCCATTTGAGAAGCATTGACCTGAGACGCCTGCGTTGCACCTTCATTCATCGAGCCCAGTTCAGCGCAGTGAGCGTCGGCCAGATGACTCCTTGCTTTTCGCTGTCGAGGTTTCCAATCAGGCGATTTTCCGTGGAGATCCCAGCAGCGGTCCTTCGTGTGACCTTGTTTTCGGTTGCAAGTAGGTTGGTCCTTCTTAGCGTCGGTCACCCGTGCAGCTAGCGCCGACGATGTTTCATTGGCAGCGACAATGGCCGCAGGTGACATGACTTGTCAGTGCGACTCTTCATCTCGCAGGAGGGCGAAGGCTTCAGAGACTGACAGCAGTAGAGAGCGGCTGAGAAGGCGGCCACGGGCGTCGTCGTAGACAAAGTCCAGGCCGACCAAGAATTCGAACAGTCACTCTTCTTCCAGAGACCGTCGATATTCAGCGGCGTCTTCTGGGTTTTTCCATACCCGATGCTGTAGCATGTCCAATTCCTGCCACAGTGAGTTCTTCTCAAGGTAGTACATATTCAGGGGTCGATGGCCCTGTTTGATTCCCCAGAGACGAGCACATAGGTCAAACAGCAAGGAGGCATTTGGTCTCTTCCAGTAGGCTTCTTTCACCGCGAGCCAAATAGCTTTTGCTGAAGAAAGAAACATAAAGCTCTTCCTGACAGCTGAAAGCATGGAGTTTAGCAGCCAGGAGGCAACCAGTGCATTGTCTGATTTCCACTGACGGCGGACATCGTCATCGTCGGCAGGTGATGGGTCATTGTGGAGTAAATCAAGCTTTTCCTTGTCATCGAGTGCAAGGAGCATTGATTAGCTCCATTCAACATAATTCTCCCCGGTGAGGCATTCTGGTACAATCATAATTGAGGAACCTTCAAGTGCAGCAACTTTGGGTGGGTTAATTCGCAAAGTTGCGTCAGAGGGGAAGGTAGCGGTGGACTGAACGGCAGAAGATCTCTCCGCCGGCTCTGATACCATGTTGAACGGCATTCTTCAGAATGAGGCCGAAAATACAATTACTTAGGCAGAGAGCACAACAGAAAAGATATCAAAATGATTCTGCACACATTGTATTGCTATGATAAGGTACATTTTTACACATATACACATAACGATTTCCCAAATATCATGGGATTTGCAACATGAAAATAGGCATATAATCCGGTAGGGAATCATCCTGCAATTAATACATTAATCTCCCTTAATCTCCTACAATCGCTCTCCTTTAATGCCTATTTAATTCCCAATATCTCCTACATTAACTATTTTGTTGTTTTGTCAATGCCCTATTACATGTGACTTTATTCCATGACCTGCTTTGGATTTCACACGTTTCATGTTTAGAGATTAAGCAGTTGATGTCGCTGCAGCTTAACTGATAAACATTTGGCTGTTGGGTCGTAATTTACACCTGTTACTCATATGTTGATGTTAATTTCTCAATTTTAAGTTTAAAGTTTCAGTCTTTTGGGATTCAATTCTATTACTTCTAGAAAATTGCTGTTACAAAACTCTACTATCTGTAAACTTTATGGAGAATGGGACTGGGCATTCCTTACTTTAAATCTCGTACTGGAATGTAGTAATTGAGTGCATCCAATTGAAGCTGCTAGCTGAGCTAAGCTGGCCCTTTTTTGATTTTCAAGTAGGCAAATTGTTCCAACCCATTCTTATAAATAATCCTCTCTGTGTTCTTTTTTACTTTATGCTGATTGCTTGGCTACCGTGCATTGGAACACTGCTTCAGAAGACTTTGGTGCCCATTTTAGCAGTCTCAGTTTACCTATTATTAGCTAAAAATGCATATGCATAATTTTAAATTTGAAAAGAAAATGTTAGAGGGGGTATCCTTTTCTGGAAATTTGTGTAGTGATCGGAGCCTCAACTTCAGGTAGTATAGATGATGGGAGAATGATAGAAAATGTCATTGTCACTTGGGCTGATCCAGCTATATATATTTATGCGCATGCGCACATTCATTTCCACACTCACATAGTACATTTTCATGCATACACACATAATTCATGGGCCAAATAATGTTTGAAGGTCCTAAGAATGTGACGGGGAATTGTAAATTAAATGAGATTTCATTATATACATTTTAACCCAAATAGTAAGAGCGTTTTTACCCGGTGATTAGGGGTAGTTAGGAATTAGTTAATTTTAGGGTCCCTTATTAGTATCAACAGGAAGCTAGCTGTTTAATGATGGAATAAACTCTCTTTACATTTTACATGTATCATTTGATATCAAAGTAAGTTTTCTGGCAACCTTGTACTGTTATCAAGAACATGATTTACCAACGGGGGTTGGTCCGAGTGGTAAGCGGCTCAGTATCGCTTAAGCGAGGTCTCGAGTTCGAGCCTTGGCGTATGCAGAAAATCCCCGTTGGGAGACTCACCCACCATAGCCAGGTGCGCGACGCGGGTCGGATCCGGATGTAGTCGGGGCAAAGCTCTGGTGAACCGGGTGGGCAACCAAAAAAAAAACAAAAGAACATGATTCTGAAAGCTATAACAGTGATTGTGAAATTGGAACAAGAAACATTTGTAGAAAATTAGTGGAAGAAGGTCGAAGAACTTCTGACAATGCATCTACCATAATCTACAACAATCAGGGTCTTTGTAGGAGGACTTTAGAGATTCGAGAAGGAATTCAACGCTTCAATTGAAGCACTTTTGCTAGTTCCACATATGGGCGAATCTTAAAGAGATGTATGGGCTGAAAAAGCAAGAAGAGAAAGATGTAGAAGGAAGCGGCAAAAGAATTGTGGAGAAATCCAAGATTTAAGGACAAACCATTCATCCAAATTCAAGCTCCACTTGTAAAAAGGAAAATCACTGGGCCAAATCAACGCAGGAGAGCAAGATTCCAAAGCAAAGAATGAATTCAGGCAAGATGATGGTGTAATATGACGCAGAAAATGATGCGTTCTTTGATTAAAGATGACAGAAAAGAGAGGAAAAGAGAGAAGAATTGACAGGAAGAGACTCGGGAGAAGATAGAATAGGGGAAGAGGAAATAGAAGAAGTTGGAGAATGAATATATTCACTGAAATGCCATTGCACTCTAACTACAGTCGTATGTTTTGCTATTTATAGACTAGGGTCTAGGGGTCACCATAATTATCTTACATAATTATGTACGTATATAATGGTAAAACAAATCAGCAAAAACTTTATAACAATACCCCCCCTAAACAACCCTTGTCCTCAAGAGTTGGAGACTTGAAACTCAGGGAACTGCTGTTGCAAACTGTAAAGAGAAGTCCAGGAAGCTTCTTCTTCTTGCTGCCCCCTCCATTGTACCAAAACTTCAGTGATAATGCGCTTCTTCTTCCTCCCAATTCTAGTAGCCAATATTTTCTCAGGATATTGAGAACTAGGGACAGCAGGATAGTCATTAGGAGGATGTCTTTGCTTCACACCAAGATCTGGATAGAGCATCAACAAGGATACATGAAACGTAGGATGAATCTTGGATTCCAGAGGCAGCTCCAACCTTTAAGCTACTGGTCCAATATTCTCTATTACCTTATATGGACCATAGGAGCTAGTTTCTAAGTGCTTCTAGTTGTTGCAGAAACCTACCTATAGGGTTGTAACTTCAGGAAAACTCATTGGCCTAGTTGGAACTCCTGATCAGACCTCCTAGTGTCTGCCTTTTGGTTCATAGTATTGACAGATCGATGTAAATGATGTTTCAGAACTGCTAGCACCCTCTCTCTTGCTTCAAAGCTCCTGTCCACAGCTTCAAGGATAGCTGTCCTAGGAATATAAGGGGAATAGACTGGGGGTTTCTGGCCATATAGTAACTCATATGGGGTTGCTTTGGTAGACATGTGAAAGGTTGTATTATACCACCATTCAGCTAGAGACACCCAATGATTTCATTCCTTAGGATTCTCCCCGCACATCTCAAATAAGATTTTAGACATTGATTCAAAACTTTAGTTTGTCCATCACTTTGGGGATAGTATGCAGAAGACAGTTTTTGTTCAATTTTCAAAACTTTGATGAACTCCTTCCTAAAATTACTGATGAAAATAGGATCTCGCCCACTTATGATTTCTACTAGTGCACCATGGAGCTTGTATACTTGATCAAGGAAAACTTGAGCAAGAGAAGAAGCTGTAAAAGGATGAGATAAAATGAGAAAGTGAGTATACTTACTCATCCTATCAACTATGACCGAGATCACCTCTTTCCCAGTAGATTTAGGAAGTCCTTCAATGAAATCGATCAATATACTTTCCCAAACCTTGCTTGGAATAGGAAGAGGCTACAGCAATCTGGGAGAAACTAGTCTTATTCTTATGCCTAGCGCATGTATCATAGTCCTTCACATACTCTTCAACTTCCTTATGAAGGTTCTTCCACCAAAACAAGCCACAGACCTTCTGGTAAGTTGCATTAATGCTTGAGTGACCCCCTTGAGCACTAGAATGGAGCCACTTAAGAATTCTCTGACTAGTAGCAGCAAGATTCCCAACTACAATCTTACCATCTTTGTGCAGAATAGATCTGTCCCAAGAAAAATTTCCCATAAAACCATCAGCTTGCTGCTTAATATCTGTAAGAATTGTTGTTATCACAGAATCAGTTTCCCAAGAGCCTTTTATCCAGTCCAATAGCTCTGGAGAAGCAGTGTCAAGAGTGATCTGCAGAATTTGAGAGCAGTGCAATCTTGAAAGAGCATCTGCTGCAGAATTGTTGCTCCCCATCTTGTGCTGGATCTCATAGTCATACCCAGCAGCTTACCTATCCAATACATCTAGAAAGGTGTTGTAAGCTTCTGCCCCAACAAAAATTTCAGGCTTTGCTGGTCCGTTCTAATGCTAAAACAAGCCATCTCCAGATATTGATGCTAGTTTTCGACCGCAAGGACCACTGCCAATAATTCCTTCTCATATATTGAGAGTTTCACATGTTGGGGAGCTAATGATTTGCTGAAAAAAGCAAGTGGCTGTCCTTCCTGCATGAGAACAGCCCTATCCTTGCTCCACATGCATCAGTTTTCACCATGAAATTCTTGGAAAAATCTGGCACAAGTATCGGGGCTGAAACTAAAGTATCTTTCAGTTTTTGGAATGAAAAGCTGGCCTGTTCTGACTATTGGAAGGCATCCTTGTGTGTGAGAAGAGTCAAAGGTTGAGCTAACTCCCCAAACCCCTTAATAAACCTCCTATAGTAGCCAGCCAACCTAAGAAACCCTCTCAGTTGCTTCAAATTCTTGGGTTCTGGCCAATCTACCAATGCTTGATTCTTTTTGGGGTCCGTGGACACCTTGCTTGCTGTAATGATATGTCCCAAATACTCAACATTCTGGGCAGCAAAGGTATATTCACTTTTCTTGACAAAATATTGCTGAACATGGAGAACTTCCAACACCATTTCTAAGTGGTGCACAAGTTCAGCCATAGAGGAGTTGTAGATAAGAATGTCATCGAAAAACACCAATACAAACTTATGGAGGAAGGACCTAAAAATATCATTTATAGCTCCCTGGAAGGTGGTTGGAGCATTGGTTAAACCAAAAGGCATAACCAACCACTGATAGTGGCCTGAGTGAGTTTTGAAAGCTATCTTGTGGCAATCTGCAGGAACCATTATTATCTGGTGGTATCCAACTCTCCAATCCAACTTGGTAAACCATTTGGCCAAATGCAGATCATCTAACAGATTTTTCACTAGTGGAATTAGGTACTAGTTATTGATTGTGCATTTCTTCAACTCTCTATAATCAATGCACATCCTCCAAGTCCAATCCTTCTTTTTTCACAGGTTAATGGGGGCAGAAAAAAGCGAAGAACTCTCTTGAAGTACCCTATTCTGTAACAATTGTTCGATTTGCTGCTCAATGATGTCCTTCTGTTCAGCAGAATAACTGTAAGGTTTGAGATTAATGGGATTTGTTCCCTCCCTCAACACTATAGGATGATTGTGGCCCAGTCTTAATGGCGGTAACTCCTTAGGTTTCCTAAATACATCCTCATATTTAGCTAACGTTGACTGCAGCCCTCCTTGAGCACTATTGGCTTTAGTCTGAACCACCAAGCATTAGCCCCATTTTTTTTCTGGGAGACGTAGGAGTTGCACCAAAAACATCTACTGGTCACCCCTTAGATGAGCACTCAACCAAGGCATGGGCATCACCTCTAAAGTCTTAGGTCCAGCATCTTGCAATTTGCATAATTTCCCCTTATACCAGAAGTGCATAGTCATCTGGTCATACTCCCAATAAGTATTCTTGATGGATTTCAACCATTCTAGACCAAGCATAATATCATAAAGTGTGCAGATTAATGATCCTGAGCGCACACTCAAATTCTATACCCTGCATTCTCTATCTGAATCCTTCCAAGATTCCATGAACCTTCAGACGACCCCCTAGCCACCTGTACAAAAGAAAGGCTAGTGCCCTGTTCCATGCAACCCAACCTCTTTGCCAAACTGAGATCGAGGAAGTCATGGGTACTTCTATTATCTATCAATACATAGATATTCTTCTTATCCACACTTGCTGCAATTTTCATGGTCCTTCCTCTTTCGTCACCGCTAATCGCATGCAATGAAATCAAAGGAACAGAGTTGTCGGTATTTTCCGCACCCATGTCATAACCCCTGTGGGCATCACCATCTTCGTCAAATGCAATAAAATGGCTCATGACAGATGGTCACAGGAGAATGGCTCATGACAGTAAAAGCATAGATTCTTTGCTCAATGCTTCGCTTCTTCATTGGCTGTCAGCATCTTGAGAGGTCATACGTACCTTGCCTGGTTCTTGAAGCCATAACCCGTATGTTTAACTATTAATTGCGGTGCACTATTCCATGGCCCACTGCTTAACAAAGCATTCTTGTAGGAGTTTGACTAAGCTGTTGATGCTGAGGGACCCATAACTTGTATCCCACTTCATTCACTGGCGACCTTGTTATTGTGATAGTTCATCGCAATTTCTTGGATTCTTGCAAGTCGTCATACCTCTGCCAATGTCTGGGGATCAAACATCTATACAAAGTCAGCAATCTCCTCCTTCAGCACCCCTACATAAACATCTACCAAGTATGCTTTGGAAAGATCCAACTCAGCTAATATGGTATCGAATTTAACGTTGCACTTGGCCAATGTCCCTGTATGTCAGAGATGGGTCAACTCAGTCACTGGCTTCTCGTAGTGTGGCCCGAAGGTCTTCTATAGGAGCTTAGCATATTCAGCCCAGGACAGTTGATGGTCTCCCCACCTTCGTTCAATAGCCAGTTGCCACTTGAAGGAGTCCCATTCTAAATTCACTATTGCTACGTCCACCTTCTCTTCTTTTGCAATGTTCTCCAAATGAAAGAATCGCTTGCATCTCAATATCCACAAGTGGATACTTTTACCATCATACATCGGGAAGTCCATTCTTGCGAGACAAGTTTGTCAGTGTTCATCAAGGTCGCCATTGTGCCGATAGTTCCATTCCAGTTGCGTGCATTGTGGGCAATGTTGCGCA
The DNA here is from genome assembly GCA_037074615.1 of Leucaena leucocephala. Classification (NCBI taxonomy): domain Eukaryota; kingdom Viridiplantae; phylum Streptophyta; class Magnoliopsida; order Fabales; family Fabaceae; genus Leucaena; species Leucaena leucocephala. The sequence goes on along the minus strand of CM073525.1, from coordinate 19,889,174 downwards.
TTTCTTACGCCATTGCCTGCATCTCTTGTCAACATCTCGGCCCATGTTTTGGATTTCATCGTGAAATCCCAGAACTAGCTCCTGTAACTCGTCAACATTCTATAGTCGCTGCTCAGTACTCCGCATCTGGACATCCATCTTTTTGGCATTTCCTACGTTCTGGTTTCTACCATTTAGAGTAATGGCTGAGGAACATAGGCCCTAATACCACTGACACGTTCTTTGACTAAAGATGACAGAAAAGAGAGGAAAAGAGAGAAGAATTGATAGGAGGAGACTCGGTAGAAGAGAGAACAGGGGAAGAGAGGAAATAGAAGAAGTTGGAGAATGAATATATTCACTGAAATGTCATTGCACTCTAACTACAATCAGGTATGTTTTGCTATTTATAGACTAGGGTTTAGGGGTCACCGTAATTATCTTACGTAATTATGTACGTATATAATGGTAAAACAAATCAGCAAAAACTTTATAATAGAGAACATGAAGGTGGTAGGAGTGGACAAAAGCAAACATACCTTCAGTAAGCAGGTTCAAACTTCAACTGTGCCTTGTCATACGTGACAATGAGGATGGCTTATCTCCTCAGGAAAAGGCCTTTGCATACGTTGATGCTTCAGTGCTTTTCTCAACTAGTAATACGCTTCGAACAAGAAGGAACACTGAGTAAGAGCAATTAATGTTGCCCTTGTTTGTTGGCATTTTCTTATCTTCATCTATTTCTCACGCAAAACAAGCCTTATGGATTATTTTAAGTGAGATGACCCTGATGGAAAAGATAACACGCTGAAAGAGGAAGGCAAATTGTAATGCTGCTCACTATGAAATGTATTGTGCAGGCTGTCATGTGTTGCAAATGGTCCAAGTTATGCTTTACATTGCCTTGGCCTCAACCTAGAAAGATATAAAGATCTTGTACAGAAAGAAAGGGGACTGATGATATTCTAGTAGAAATGGAATAGAAAGGCCCAATACAAGTGGTATTGCGAAGTGGACTCTTGGGTAACATGTGGGAAATACAATAAGGAAAGGAAGGCCAAATTTGATGCCCAATGCATTCGATGCTTTAGAAGATCCCATTTGTTATTACTTTCAGAATTTTAGGGTTGTTATCTTTAATTCTAAAATTTGAATTTGTCCCAATTTTAGGGGTGGAAGTATTGTTACCTAGTGATTAGGGGTGGTTAGGAATTAGTTAGAGACTCCTCTATTATTACAATTAGGGAGGTACTGTGATGTATTAGGTGTCTAATGATTGAATAAACTCTATGTTTTACATGGACCAACAAATCATTCCTTTGAGCTCTACTGGTTCTTGTGCTTCTGATATTGAGAGCTAGTCTATGACCAGTGATCAATCCAGTTACGGTGAATTAATAATGGTTTCAGCAAATTCTTTCCTTTCTGGCTTAGTTTAGACAAACCAAACCTCATGACTGCCCAGCAGACAATATGAATTACATATATGAATGTCATGAGGTGCTTACAAGATTGTTTTTGAGAGGGGGGTTGGAGGGGGAAAGGCATATAACCTAACAAATTTTGATTGTTTTGAGTCCATTTCCAAAACTGTTGAAGGTTTATATTTCCATTTTTCAAGTGACTTCTTAGTATAGTGATCAGGCTATTAAGTCCAATCTTGTGTTGTTGCAGTTCCCGCTTTTGTATCCTGGTGATAAGGAATTTGTGTACCAGAGTTGCACACCTCTACCGACACGATCAGGTTCCATTGAAGGTTCTTTTACATTTGTCCCTGGCAGGTATTTCATTTGTTTGTTGCTTTTGTTAGCTTCTATTATTATTATTATTAGTATTATTACAGTTGATTGATTTAGCATGCCAGTTGTTTCATGCGAAACACTCCTGTGATTCAGGGTTGAGAATTTGTCAATGACCAATGTGCATGAACCTTAATCTGTAGGATTTGGATTCATGAATGTTAATTAATTACTATGAACAAATCTAGCTTATTAACTTTGCTCCGTTTATTTATGATAGAAGTAGGAATGCGAATTGAACTTTAATCAGAAGTGTACTAGAAAGGAATTGAGCAAGTATCTCATTCTTTCCTCTTCTAATAGCCTAGGAGAGTCTCCCAACATAAACCTATAGCAACTATTTATAAGCCTGAACATAAATTATGGGAAGTGGTGTAAATGCTGCTGGTGAAGCTAAGGTGACTTGTGACATGAGAATTTTCTTTTTTGGTAAAAAAATTTTTAGAAGGGGGTTGGGCTTACCCACGATCTAAAGGCAGTGTGAAGTGTCATCTCCTCTTAGGCGATACTAATATTAGGTATGACAAGCCGTCAATTACCCTCAAGCATAAATTTAGGCACTTAGAAGTTATAATACCTCCCTAAGCCCCACGATTAGAACTATAATAAAGTGGTACTCTTTAAAAATTGAATACGTTTCAAATAGTCATATATTTCATTCTTTTGCTAACTGAACTCATAGATTTCATGCTAACAACTCCAGTGTTCTGTTGTGACGGGACCGACCCACTATCTTGCTCATCTGTTACCTCTTTGAGCCTCATATATGTTTCTAAGGATTTTCTTTTTGGTCTTTTGGCCTGTTTTTTCTTTTTATTTGGTAATTTTTTGGCCATTGCTTGTGTTGTGCCTTTCTGAGGTGTTGATTTATCTTGCACGAAGCACTACATAATTGCAACTGAAATTTCTGACGTGGTTGATTTTTGGCCCTTCTCGTCTTATGTCAGCTTGGCTAACCCAGAAGGAAGTCCCTTCGAAGTTATTGTCGCCCGATTCCCTCTCCAGCTGCCAGATTATGTTTTCTGATTTTGACTCTGGATTGCTTTAAATTTCCATGTATGGCATATCTCCATATTTAGGATATTTTTATTTGTATATTTCGTCGTGTTCGTGTGAGTTGGTTGGTTGTTATGACATGTCTGAACTGTACGTCAATCACCCTGTATATCTTTTGAATTCCTTACGCATCAACGCGGAGAAAATTTTCGAGTTACTTGGACGCCATTAGAAGAGGAATTCGTAAATTTAAAATATATATATATATATATATATATATATATATATATATATATACCTTTGATCATAAATATAAAATTTATCTTTTATAGCTATTAATTTTTTTAAATTATAGTTATTAATATTTTCTCAATTATAATCAGAGAAAGATAGAGTTAAAGAAGATAGTTAATATATTTTATAAAAGTATATTATATTAATTAATTTAAATAATTTGTTAATATAATTAAATTAATGAAATATATTATTTATTAAAGATTTAAGGAGTATTATTTAGAGACCTTATGTATAAAAAGATTTTTTGTGTTTGATTATAATAATAAAAAACACTTGTTATTATCAACAAAGTTAATTTAGTTATTAAAAAATTAATTCATATCTTATAAGATTATAAATTTAAGTCTTGTTATAGATATCATCTTGTTGGTGGATATCTATAAGTATTATGAGTTTAAAGATATAACAGGATTTTAATAAGTCTTTAAAATCTAATTTAGCTAAATTTTCTTTTAAAAAAGAAAAGGAATACTTATTATATAAAAATGCTTCGTAAGATAATCAAAAGCAATTCAACATAGTTTTTTAAAATAATCGAAAATATTTTTAGATTTTGAGTATTTTAAAAAATTGTAAACAAGCGTCTTAAAATTATTTGAAAGTATTTCTTGATTAAATTTTTTTCTTTGATTAGTATGTTAGTTGGCATATTGATTCCTTTTATGAAGAAAAAAAATTCACATATCCTTGTCGTTCACCTTAATTATAAATTATATCGTTATAGTTTATTTAATTTAATTTGAGTCTTTATAGTTTGATTTGTTATAATTATTTATTATTTAATATACAAATTGTTAATTTTAATTTATAAAGTCATGGGCTTATGAAATATATTTTGTTTTATTTTGTACTATATTACATTTGTGCATTTCTATAAATAAAATTTCATAAAGTGTGTAATATAATTAATTATATACTAAGTTAATTAAATAATGAGATTCAGTTCAAACAAAACAAATTTCAGAAACATTATTTAAAATTGAGGTAAACTATAAAAATTTATAAATTAATTTTGTTCTTTTATAAATGTAAACTTAGTTTAAACTCGGTTAAAATTTAGTTGAGTGGAAAAAATGACAAGAAGATGGACAACTAAGCAAGTGAAGTGTATCAATAATCAACTATTTGGAACCATTTGCGGGGATGAGGATGAGGGCGCAATCCTGGCAGGGGCATTCCGGATTGACTAGTTGTTTAATGTTTTGTTGAGTGAGAAGCTTCTCTACCGTCAGATCTAAGTAACGGTCCAGAATAGCCACCAGGAGACCAACCGAAAGTGCACTGATCCTAGTGCCTGTTTGAATGTTGCTTTTAGGAATCAATTCTGGCCAAAACCTCAGTTTGGAAAAATCTGAAACAAACATCAATTTTTGTCCAGAATTAATTTTGGCCAAAACCTCAGTTTGAAAAAATTTGAGCCAAACAGTCATTTTTGTCCAGAATTGATTTTGGGCAAAACCTCGGTTTGAAACCATGGTTTTGAATAAGCTATTGAAAATAGATTTTGGAACTGTAAAAGAGCTTATAGATTATCCAATTACTATTTTACCCCTACTTTTTTCTTATACTCTCTCTCATCTCTCATCTCTCTCCTCTCTCTTCTTCACACTCTCTCCTCTTTTCTCTCTCTTCTCTATACTCTCTCCTCTCTCCTATTTATTATCTACCCTCTCTCCTCTCTCATACTTTATCAAATCATACCCTTTTTAGTAATTTATTAATATAAAAAGTGATTCTATACTACTAATCATTCAAACATCTCTATTTTTAAAATCTATTCTTCCCAGAATTTATTCTTCTCAAAATCTATTCTCCAAAATCTATTCTTCCCAGAATCTATTCTTTCCAAAATCTATTCTCTAAAAGCTAATCCAAACACACCTAGTTTGAGTGTTGAAGTTCCCTTCTTTCTTCTTTCTTCGTTTTCTTTCCCCGAACCACTCTTCTACGTCGTCTTCATCTTCAAACTTCCTGCCCCAATCCCAACTCTTCAAATTCTTTTCTCGGGCTCAGCTTGAACGCGCGCCAACTTCTTCCATTTCGATATTCTTTCTGCTAACCTTTCACATCCCATGCTGTTTTCTTTCTTTATCTGTGAAACTCGTAAGCTTTGTTGAAGTCATGCTCTCTCTCTCTCGTCTCGAGTCTAGATAATTTTCGTTTTGCCCTTTGCCATATTCTATTCCCGTTTGCGCTTACTTTGGTATTCATGTGACCCAGGCATTATGAAGGCAATACAATGCAGCAAGACTCTAACGTAAATGCTGTAGGAGGATGATGGATCACCAATCTGGCCCAGGGTTTGATTCAGATGAAAGCGTCTTTGATATGTAAAGCAGAAATCAGTGAAAAACCTGACAAAGTAAACAAGCTCTCACAAAAGTTGGACTTCTTTACAGGTGAAGATGAGCAAGCTGTTGCAGATACATTGGAAAATGCTGAAACTTGAGAAATATTACGCTGCCCAAATATTACGCTGTTGTTGGCTATAGCCGGAGAAAAGGGGAAAAGGAAGAAAAAAGAGTTATCAAGTAGCTAAATTAACTATACTCCTCCAATACTAAATATAATACCTAATTTAAAAATTAATATTAATTATAAATATAACATTTATTTTATATATTTATTAACTTTTTCTTAAATTATTCCTATTAATACTCTCTCAAATTAAAAAAAATTATTATAATATTTTTTTAAAAAATATATCATATTAACTAACTCAACTAAATTATTTAATTTAATCAAATTAGTAAAATAAATCTTACATTAAAAAAGAGTATTAAATTAGGCAATCCTTGAAGGGCATTGCAGTTGCATAAACCCTCTTTCCGTGAAGGGAGAAATTATACATGAGAACGAAGTCTTACCCCAAGCGGGTTGCCGGTACTGGGTTGGATACTTTGATTGATGTCTAGTTGTCATTTATAGCTAATGTTTAATGTCCACATCATGTTTGTTTCATTAATACGATTGATGACTCGAACTTATACAATGGATTGTGCAGTCATGGAAGCTTTTAGCATTTATTTGCAGGATGAGAAATTACAGGGAATATATTTAAAATGAAGAGAAACTATTTACTATACAGAGGTTGATCTGGGCGTCAACACGCAAAATATTGAAACAGAAATTTATAAATATGCAAAATAATTATTATTGATTAACGATTAATGAAAGCTTATCTCACGTAGGACTCACTACAAGCTCAACAGTTAACTTTCTACCAAAAGAAGAAAAAAGAGCATAATTGTAAACATAATACTTGAGAAATCAAGGAAACCTTATTGCTGAGGTCCACATTCACATTTCAGTACAGCGGCTAGTTATGGTTAGCCCAATCGCAGCTTTGATCCTGCAATACGCAACACTAGATAAACAGAAAAGATGGTATAGAGAGAATAGCAACAATCATGCAGATGGGCCATATTCAGGGGAATAAGCGCCCTAATTCCAGCTTTTCCATTTGCAATACATTCGGAACACATGTTTCAAAGTTCATCCTGCAACACCAGGGACAAGCATATTCATGAGTACTGTTAATGATTTCTAGTTACAAATCGCAAGCGAAGGAGTATAATTGAAACGTACGAGTTTCTTATTTGTGCTCATTGCCTGCTTGTGTGTCAGAAAATGCGTCAACAAAGTTATCTAATATTACTATAGTTTCCAGCATTACACATTTTACCACTTTGTAATCTAAAACAACATTAACAGACATTACCAAAGATCTAGCTTGCCATCGTCCAATCTTTAAAAAGGAATACATCAACTTTGAATAATGGTTCCATCTGTATTTGATACACCAGGTGCATTCTATTCATGCACAAATACATGACTCAATAATTAGATTCAAGTTTGGCATAAGGTACATCTTGCTAATCTTGTATGTCTTTCTCTGTGCAAATGTATTATTGGTTTTGCATGTTTGATAAGTAAGAAAGGTGGTTCTTTTCGAATGGCAGCTAAGTATGGACTCAAAAATACCCGGCTCCATCCCGAATCAACTAGCAATGTCAATTCTTAGAAACAACTAATTCATATTTCAGTATGGAAACTACGCAAAGCAATAAAGTATTTCAAATTAATTTCCATGAAAGAGCTTCAGGCTTACATGAAAATCATCCATGTAATAATGGGGATCCGGCTGCAAAACAAAGTTCAGAAGTAAGATTAAATGTCGCCAAGCAAGGTGTGATATAAAGCTTCTTAATATCATGGCTAAATAACATGTGATCATAGAAGTATTTACTACGCTGGCTAAATGATCAAATGAAACTACTGGATGAATCAAATTGGTAGAACAGATGAGAAAGCTCCCAAGTCTCAAGACAACTCTGTTGATATCTGTTAAACACACTTTCTCGAAATTTGCTTAAATATTTAATCACTGCTGTTGATTCATCATTTCCTCTTTTCGCCGCCTAGCTGTCTACCCTCTACTTGTTTGAAGGAGAAGAGTAGTTAAGCACAATAAGCAAATAATCGCTAGTTAATCATCAGCCCAAATCTCTCGCCACAAACATATCTGGAAACTACAAGGACCAACACCTTGAAATCCACCTTATCAGTTGTACCCTATCTCTGTGACAAAGGTAATTCTTATCACACAAGATTCAAGTAAAAATCTAATATTGTGCAACAGAGTTGACATGATAAATTAGAGCGAGTTCCTCAAATTTATATAGAGCTGAGATGAACCACACTGTTCACGGCTTGTGAATAGTTTGGCTTCATGCTCTATTTATGTCTTTAGATGAGAAATCAGTGGGATTCATCAAGAATGAAATAATTATAATTAATAGAGAGATTGTAGGAATTGATTAAGAGAGACTGTAGGGATTATATTTCCTGATTCTGTTCTATCAATCCCGCCTTGAGGGGGATTGAACTTGTATATATATATATATATATATATGTAACCTTGTATAGCAACCGTGTTGTGCATTTGTGTCTAAAACCTTTGAAATCAGTATGTCCACTGACATGGTATCAGAGCAGGCTTTGTCCAATAGAGAGTCACGTCCAGCCTCCGCTAAGATTGTCGGCTTTGAAGGCTCAGCGATTATCATTGTACCGGAACGTCTCACTAGCGAGAATTATCTCGATTGGAGCCAGTCAATGGTCCTCGCCCTCGACGGTAGAGACCGACTTGATTTGATCTACAACGATCAACCGCCCATTCGATGATGACGGGTCCCGACGACGATGGAAATCAGAGAATGCTATCGTCGCCTCATGGCTTCTGAATTCCATGCTTCCAACTGTCCGAAGGAGCTTTATGTTTTTAACCACTGCCAAGTCTATTTGGTACGCCGTGAAGGAAGCATATGGAAAACGCCCCAATGCTTCGCTGTTATTTGATCTTCGAGCTCGCCTCTGGAATGTGAAACAGAGCACTCGCCCGTTGAATGTCTATTATCTCGAGAAGACGGTGTTGTGGCAAGAAATTGATTTGCTTCAATGCCGAGTATGGAAAAATGGTGAGGACGCAGCCGAGTACCAACGAACTGTGGATGATTAACGACTATTCGAATTTCTTGTGGGGCTCGACTCGGCGTATGATGATGCTCGTGGCCGTCTCCTCAGTCGCGTACCTCTCCCATCTGTATCAGAAGCATTCTCCCTCCTGAGTGATGAAGAAACCTGTCGGCAAGTGATGCTCCTCAGCCATGGAACTCCTTCGTCGGCCACTGAAGCTTCCGCCCTAGCCTTCCGGGCATCGGACTCTGGCTCCAGGAGAGAATGCCCGACATGCGAGCACTTTAAGAAATTGGGACACACCAAGGAGCGCTGCTAGGACCTTCATGGCAAACCACCGGATTGAAAAGCCAAGCAACGACGGCCGCGAAGTCACCTGACCAACTCTGCAGGATCAGACAACATGGATCACGGCAGCCCAAATATGACATTCCCTCACAGGCCCAACACAACGCCAGATCCAGCATCAATTCATCCTCATGGGCTCTGCTCTGTTGGCCCAACATCCTATGGGTCAAGTGTTAACCCAAGCCTAGTTCCTATTGGCCAGATTTCTAATGGGCTCAGTTCAGCTGCTTCAAGCCCAATTGGCTCCACTCCCACAACTGATCCATTAGCCATGATCCTAGAGCGCCTAAACGTGCTAGAAAGTCAGTCCCGTAAACCTGTTGCCACTGTGGTACACAAATGTAACTTGCTTACAGCACTTACCACTATTAAAGGTAAGACCTCAGGCCTTTATTGGATAGTTGATTCAGGTGCCTCAGATCATATGACTAATGATCTTTCCTTGTTTACCAACTATACTCCTGCCACATCACGACTTACAGTAAAAATTGCTGATGCCTCCAACTCTCTAGTAGCAGGGAGTGGTACTATTAAAATTTCTGATACGCTCGTGCTGCATGATGTCCTTTATGTTCCAAAATTACAGTGTAACTTATTATCTGTAAGTCAACTAAATAAAAAAGAATGTTGCCATGCTGACTTCTTTGCTACCCACTGTGTTTTTCAAGATCTGTTCACAAGGACGACGATTGGTATTGCTAAGGAACTTGGGGGACCCTATTACCTGAATGACTGTCCAAATTCAATATCTTATTTTTGTAACAAAGTGTCTCTCCCTTAGACTAATGAGATGGACTTATGGCACAAAAGATTAGGACATCCCAATTTTCAATACATGTGTAAGATGTTTCCTTCTCTACGTTTAAATAAAAACTCTGTTTTCCATTGTGAGTCATGTGAGCTAGCAAAACATCATCGTACTACCTTTTCTAGTGTTCCTTATCAACCCTCCACACCTTTTTCCCTTATCCACAGTGATCTATGGGGCCCATCTCGTGTGAAAAATCGCACTCATTCCAAATGGTTTATAACACTCATTGATGATCATACCCGTGTATGTTGGGTATTCCTCTTAAAGGAAAAAACTGCAGTCTACCAAACATTCATTGATTTCTATAATATGATCTATACTCAATTTGATTCAAAAATCAAAATCCTCCATACTGACAATGACACCGAATACATTAACCATCAACTCTCAAATTTTCTTAAGCAAAAAGGCATTTCTCATAAGAGCTCTTGTCCCCATAGTCCTTAGCAAAATGGAATTGCTGAGCAGAAAAATAGGCATCTCCTTGAAACTGCTCGTGCTCTCCTCTTTAGTAGCAATATCCCTACTTACCATTGGGATGATGCTATCCTCACCGCCACCTTCTTGCTCAATCAAATGCCATGTAAACCCCTGTCCTTTCAGACTCCTCTTCAAGTACTTCACCAACATTTTAGTCTACCTTACCTTGAGAACACCTTACCCCTCCGCATTTTTGGCTGCACTACTTTTGTTCATCTACACCATCCATATAAACTTGATCCACGAGCTGCCAAATGTATTTACCTAGGGCCTACAAGAAACCATAAAGGGTACAAGTGTTTTGACCCTGTATCTCAACGCCTCTATATCACTCGCGACGTCAACTTCCATGAGACCATCCCTTTCTATCCATCATCCTCGATTCAGGGGGAGACTTGGAGTGAACCTCAAATCATATATGAACCTCATGGTCAAATCCACACCCTTGAGGACACAACACACAAGGAACCTAGAGAATATGACGGGACTCCTAGTTCAGGGGGAGACATTAACAGGTGGGGTCAAGTCTATACCCGGAAAAATAAGGACACGACAGATAATATACCTCAAGCCACTGACACAATCCAAGAGTCTGAATTAGAAACAGGTCCTAGCCATTAGATACAAGATGATCTTAATGTCCCAATTGCAATAAGAAAATAACCAAGGACCTGCACTAAATATCCTATAGAGAGGTTTATCTCCTATCAAACCTTATCTCCCAAACACTTTGCATTTGTATCTCATCTTACTCAGGTCAAGATACCAGACACTATATATGAAGCCCTTGATAGTCCTGAATGGAGGAAGGCGGTAATGGACGAACTGGAGGCCCTAGAACAAAACAATACATGGGAAGTAGTCAACTTACCCAAAGGCAAGAAGGTAGTAGGCTGTAAATGGGTATTTACTCCAAAATATTGTGCGGATGGGAACCTTGAAAAATACAAAATAAGGTTAACAGCAAAAGGTTTGACCCAGGTCTATGGCATGGACTACACCGAGACATTTGCATCGGTGGCAAAACTAAATACCATCAGAGTATTGTTATCTCTTGCAGCAAACTTAGACTGGCCACTACATCAGATGGATGTCAAGAATGCTTTCCTGAATGGAGAACTGAAAGAAGAAGTCTACATGAAAATGCCTCCAGGATTCCCCGGCAAAAGGGAAAACCAAGTGTGCAGGTTGAAGAAATCACTGTATGGTTTAAAACAATCTCCTCGAGCATGGTTTGAAAGATTCACTAAGGTCTTGAGGAATAAAGGCTATATACAGGGACAAAGTGATCACACTTTATTCTTCCAACACTTGAATGGGGGAATAGTGGTATTGGTTGTTTATGTCGATGATATCGTACTCACAGGAGATGTTCCAACAGAAATTGACAGGGTCAAGCAAGCATTAAATGTGGAATTTCAAGTCAAAGACCAAGGAGAAATGAAATACTTTCTAGGTATGGAAGTAGCTAGGTCTACTAAGGGAATCAACATCTCACAGAAGAAATACATACTAGATCTTCTAAAAGAAACAGGTATGCTCGGCTGCAGACCAAGCGACACTCCTATATGGACTGACAAAATTACGGATACTGAAGATCTAGGAAAAGGAGTAGATATGGGAAAATATCAGCGAATGGTGGGAAAATTGATTTATTTATCTCACACTCGATCAGACATCGCTTATGCAGTCGGTGTTGTAAGCCAACATTCTCATAATCCAAAACAAAAGCACCTAAATGAAGTCTATCGAATCCTGAGATACTTGAAAGGCTCCGCTGGACTAGGTCTTTGGTTTAACAAGTCAGAAAATCGAAAAGTGGAAATGATGACAGATGCTGACTGGGCAGGTGACCAAGAAGATCGAAAGTCCACTTCTGGATATGTTACCTATGTTTGGGGAAACTTGGTAAATTGGCGGAGTAAGAAACAAAGTGTGGTTGCTAGAAGCAGTGCTGAAGCTGAGTTTAGAGCTATAGCTCTTGGGATCTGCGGAACTCTATGGGTAAAAAGAGTACTGGAAGAACTGAAAATGTCAATAAATTTGCCTATCAGACTACAGTAAGACAACATGGCAACCATCAACATGTCTTACAATCCAATCTAACATGACAGGACAAAACATGTGGAGATAGATAGACACTTCATAAGAGAAAAAATTGACGAAGGGACGATTGATCTCAAATACATTCTCTCTAAGGAACAAGTAGCAGATGTTCTAACAAAGGGATTAACGAGAGACAAATTCGAATATCTAATCGGCAAGTTAGACATGATAAACATTTATGCTCCAACTTGAGGGGGAGTGTAGATGAGAAATTAGTGGGATTCATCAAGAAGGAAATAATTATAATTAATAGAGAGATTGCAGGAATTGATTAAGAGAGATTGTAGGGATTATATTTCCTGATTCCGTTCCATCAATCCCGCCTTGAGGGGGATTGAACTTGTATATATATATGTAACCTTGTATAGCAGAATACACAGAAATTAATTCATTCATTCATACTGTGCTGTGCATTTATGTCTGAAACCTTTGAAATCAGTATGTCCACTGACAATATCTTATATTGAATCATTGATAAATCGAATGCACCAACGGATAAAACAGTGAAGAACAATTATGATAAAGTATACCCTTCTATGGCGCCGCCTATCTCCATATCTACGATCCCTATCCCTTCTCTTTTCACCTTCCTCTCTCGCTCTCTGTGCCTCCTATATAATCATTAAAAATCAAATGGTGACTATTAGAAGAAACATAAATTTAATGAATGCTCAGATCAAAGTAGTGCTCAAGCATGGGCTTTGGTCAACAACCTCTTCTTCCTGAGCTCTTCTTTCTTTTTCTGCCTCTTCAAAGGTTTCTTTTTCTGCCTGTAATTGTACACATAATAAGAACAATAAAACCACAATTCCTCTAAAATAATAACAAATACAAACTCTGAAAGAAAATGCTTACCTCTCTATTATTAGCCATAAAATTTTCCACAACCTGTTTTGCATACTGTGGGTCATCACAAACTAAGATATTGTCGAAGACCGAACCAGCCTTAACCTAAAAACTCAAATGATCAAAATTATCAGGCTTCAAATAGACACATTATCCAATTATTCAAGTTTTACTTCAAGTTCCAATCATTTGTCAGCCATTCTTTTACTGCTATTGCGCAACTTGAAATTCAGATCTACGTTCTTGGGAGCTGGGACATCCAGCTACGGATGGTGAAATCATTTGGCTTGTTGGAGAGTCAATGGTCCCTCAAATACCAGAGGGTAACTTTTGCTTGCTGTTTATATTCCCACTGTAATTGCCTATGGTTGCTAGTTGCAGTAGACATAGATATAGTAAGCTTGTCTTACAAAGAACATCTTATTTGGTTTGAGTTCTATCCATAACCTAAACTATGATTAAACCAATTGACTGACTTTGCGGATACTGTCAGCTTCACATACCTAAAAGCAAAATTCTTTCTTCAAGAAAAGGAAAGATATTATGTGACAAGGCTGAATATGGCAATGGAAAGAACAGCAGTGAAGTCTGTAAAATGTTTTTACTGTCTTGAATATTATTCAGACATGCAATGTGTATTTATACAATGAGAATAAAACCTGTCCTAATAATTATTGTGCTACAAATCAGGGATGTGAATTAGGAATAATAAATATACTGAATCAGCTTATCATATCTACATAAATTCCCACAAATCAGCATATATCCTATCCCATAATATCTGCTATTATCTACAATATCCTATCCCACAATATTTACTATTATCTAATCTTATCCCACAATATCTGCTATTATCTACACTCACCCTCAAGTTAGAGTATAGATATTTATCATGTCCAACTTGCCAATTAGATAATCAAATTTAAATTTGTCCCGAGTCAACCCCTTTGTAAGTACATCTGCTATCTGTTCTCTTGAAGGGATATATTTGAGATCAATGGTCCCTATATCAATCTTTTCTCGTATGAAATGTCTATCGATCTCCACATGTTTTGTTCTGTCATATTGCTGCCATATTGTCGGAATGCAATATAATGGGTAGTTCTATTAGCATCCTCAATTCTTCTAGTACCCGTTTTACCCATAGTCATTCACAGATTCCAAGAGCTATAGCCCTAAACTCAACTTCAGCACTACTTCTAGCAACTACACTTTGTTTTTTACTGCGCCATATGACTAAATTTCCCTAGACATAAGTAACATAACCTGAGATTGATTTCCTATCATCTTAATCACTTGCCTAATCAGCATCGGTTAACATCTCCACATTTCTTTTGTTAGATCTTTTAAACAAGAGACCTAACCCGAGAGAGCCCTTTAAGTATCTGAGAATCCTGTAGACTTCATTAAGGTGTTGTTGCTTAGGGTCATAGGAATGTTGGCTTACCACACTAACAACATAAGCAATGTCTAGTCGAGTGTGTGATAGATAGATTAATTTTTCAACCATACGTTGGTATTTTCCCATATCAACAGCCTTCCCCATCTCTTCACCATCATTGATTGTCAGTCCTTATAAGAGTATCACTTGGTTTACACCCCAACATACATGTTTCTTCTAGGACATCCAATATGTATTTCTTCTATGAGATACTAATTCCCTTTGCCGATCTAGCAACTTCCATACCCAAAAAATATTTCATTTCTCCTAGATCTTTAACTTGAAATTATCTGTTCAATGCCCTTTTTATTCTATTGATCTCTGTTGGATTATCACCCGTAAGAACTATGTCATCCACATATATTGCCAAAACCACAATCTTCCCTTCTTGATGTCTGAAGAATAGGGTATGGTCACTCTGTCCCTGTGTGTAGCCTTGAACTTTTAGTACTTTGATAAACCTCTCAAACCATACCCGGGAGATTGTTTTAAACCATACAATGACTTTTTTAGTCTACACACCTGGTTAGCCTTCTTTCCGGGGAATCCTGGAGGCATTTTCATGTACACTTCTTCCTTTAGTTCACCATTTAAGAATACATTTTTAACATCCATCTGGTGTAAAGGCCAATCTAAGTTTGCAGCCAGAGAAAAAAGGATCCTGATGGTGTTTAGCTTAGCAACAGGAGCAAATGTCTCGGTGTAGTCCATGCCATATACTTGAGTGAAACATTTCGCTACTAATCTAACTTTATATTTATCAAGAATTCCATCAACAAGGTATTTAGGAGTAAATACCCATTTACAACCTACTGCTTTCTTACCTTTAGGTAGCTCTTCTACCTCCCACGTTTTGTTACTTTCAAGGGCCTTCATTTCTTTCATCACTGCCTGTCTCCATTCAGAACTAGCAAGAGCTTTATTTATATTTTCTGGTATTTTGACCTGATCAAGGTGAGATATGAAAGCATAGTGTTTTGATGTTAAAGCCTGATAAGAGACAAACCTCTCTATAGGATATCTAGTGCATGACCTGCGTTGTTTTCGTATTGCTATTGGGAGATCAAGGTAGTGATTTTGCTCTTCATGGTTAGGTAGCTCTTCTACCTCCCACGTTGTCTTCAGTGACTCTTGGGCCTGCGCTGTTTGGGTCGCCAGTCTGCCAGTTTCCCATAGAGGTCCCAACACTTCTCCTTGAGATGGCCTGGTTTCCTACAATGCTCACAGAAGGGTCTTTCTCATCTAGGTTCTTAGGCTCGAGCAGCAAGGGAAGAAACTTCAGGGATGGATAGCCGAGACACGGGTTCAAGAAGCATCATATGTCGTCGAGACTCCTCATCCCTCAGAAGAGCAAAGGCCTTGGCGACAGTAAGAAGAGGCACCCGTCCAAAGAGGTGTCCGCGTATCTCATCGTAGATAGGGTCTAGTCTGACGAGGAACTCAAAGAGACATTCTGCTTGCAAAGCCTGACAGTAATCGGCGGCATCATCAGCATTTCGCCAGACTCGGTGCTATAACAAGTCAAGCTCTTGCCAAAGTGCCGTCTTCTCCAAATAGTAGACGTTGAGTGGCCGTGTACCTTGCTTGGTGGTCAAGAGACGTGTTCAGAGATCAAAAATAAGGGAGGCATTCGGGCGTTTACCATAGGCCTCCTTCACCGTAACCCAGATCGCCTTGGCGGAAGTAAGGAACATGAAACTTCTTCGGATGGCGGGGAGCATGGAATTGAGAATCGAAGAAACAACTAGGGAGTTATCGGACTTCCATCGACGGCGTGTACTAGTGTCTTCAGATAGTAGCTGGTCGTTAGGGATCAAGTCTAACTTATCTCTGCAGTCAAGAGCGAGGAGCATTGACTGGCTCTATTCTAAGTAATTGTTGCCAGTGAGACGTTCCGACACAATGAGGATGACCGACCCTTCAAGGTCGGCAACTTTAGATGAAGTAAGGTGTGACCCACCATCAGACATGACGGTGCCGTCTGACTCCATGGTAGAAGAATTTGTAGAACCAGAACTTGGCTCTAATACTATATTATGTGACATGGCTGAACATGGCAATGGAAAGGACAACAGTGAAGTCTGTTAAATGTTTTTACTGTCTTGAGTATTATTCAGACATGCAATGTGTATTTATACAATGAGAATACAATCTGTCCTAACAACTATTGTGCTGCAAATTAGGGATGTGAATAAGGAATAATAAATACAATGAATCAGCTTATCATATCTATATAAATTCCTACAAATCAGCATATATCCTATCCCATAATATCTGCTATTATCTACAATATCCTATCCCACAATATTTGTTATTATCTAATCTTATCCCACAATATCTGCTATTATCTACAAAAGACATTTGACTATTTTTCTTTGCATTGGAGGACAGAAAAGGAAAGACATGACACCAACCTGCCATACTTCAATGCCTACATACTTAATTGGTTTCAACACGTAAAGATCAGGATCATCCTCAAATTCTGCAGTAAAAAGGAAACAGAAGCTAGTTTACGGTTCGCACATTTAAACTGTAAGATTTATATACAAGACTACATATGGTCTCGTAGATGTAAAGGAAGCCAAAGGAGTGCCACTACCAAAATACTCCCTTCGTTTCATATTAACTGTCACAAAAACAATTTTTTAAGGAGGCCAAGGAAATCATCGAATAACATCAGACTTTGTAAAATTAATCTACAACTTTCCTAAAATGCCCTTTGTCTTCTTTAAATAAATACACTCCTAATTTAACGCAGTTTTTAAATCTTAAATTAACAAGGGGCACAACAGGAAATAAAAAAATTAATGCATTCTTGAAATAAAATTGACCAGTATTATGAAACATGGAAAAAAGGATTTTTGTGACAAATAATAAGAAACGGAGACAGTATCTGATTTGCTTGTAAGATCATATTTATGATCTAAATTATTTAGTTACCATAAAAATTAGTAAAACTATAAAGGCACCATTTTATAAAATAACTTCATGTCTAATCTAAGTTTCCTAATCCCATGGCGTTTGAAAAGACTTCTTAACTATCATATATTCAAGTCACTTAATAAGTACAGTTAACACATGGTAAATTGGCTACTTCGTGCATGTTTAAATAACTGTAATGCCTCAAATGCCTAAGAGCTAAGCCACTTTTATTTATCACCCATTCAATTCTTTAAAGCTTAGTTAAGCTAGTATCAATTTTTTCTCTACTTCTAGATAACTGATATCACCCTAAATCTACCTGGGTTATCAATCCATGGAATCTTCCACTTTCCCTTGTAGTTGGGGTTCTTGATTTTCTGTGGTACAGAAATTTCAAAAGAAAAATTAGAAATCATGTTCCAAAAGTATATACAAACAGTTTTAGTGTGCGTAGCTTAAAGTACCTTGCGTTTCCAAGGTCCTTTGTACGCTGGATTAGGAATTTTGGGGGCCTTCCACATTCCATCGTCTTCCTCATCCCAATCGACAGGCTACTCAAAGAAAAATTAAAACCAATAAATATCTATGGCTGATAATATGATCCTACTATCCAAATAGATGAAGTTTTTTATTTTTCAATTTTGTGTATGAGCATGAAATAAACCTTCTTGGCTTTTGGGTCAGGGATATCAGCTGGAATCAAATCATAACCCTGTAATAAAAAAAAACAAAAAAAAAAAAGAAGCACAAACATGAAATAAAGCATTTGTAGTAAGCTAGGCAAATAAAAGTATTCAGTTTGAAATCTTTCTATCCCTACTTGCTTTTGATTGCTCTGTTTGGTTGAATTGATATCATGCATCAAACTTAAACTTGTTATTGAGGCCATAATCAAATATCTTTAGTTTAATTGGAATTGACATTGAGCATTTAGTTTTACCATATTGATAAAGATTTGAGCGCCAAACAAGTCCCTTCACCCCTGCAACGAGGGATTCTCATCCCTTGTTATACAGCTCAATGAGCCATTAGCCTCGACCCAATAGTTGAGGCCCATCATGCTACAGCTACCTATGTTGTTATTTGGTGTGCTTGGCAAGAAAGGAAAGATAATATATTAAAGTGTCATTTCCCATTATTAGATTTGTTGGTAAAATAGGATCGTCTTTAAGGTGTTAAATGCTCAAGAACATTCCCTCTAAGGAGCGTCAGACAAATATGTAGAGGAAAGCCTTGCTATATTGATAATCTCGATTGTTTCAACTTCCAAGTTTATTTGTTCTCAGAAAAGAAAAGAAATGTGGAATGCAACAGGAAAATTCATATTATGATATGAGTTATTAAATAAGATAGGATCAAGGATTGTACTGTAAATGCATGCACCAGCAGTGATGTAAGTGATATGATAGCCAAGATGAAAATTACATGTTACAGTCTGACTTTTTGGAAAACAGGGTTGAAGGGGACAAAAAGTACCTCTGGTTTGACATCATCGAGGTCTTCAATGTACTCTCTATCATCCCAATCAGATGGCTACAAAAAAAAAATATTTTTACGCAACAGACAGATTGAAGATGCATAAAAAGACTCAGATATCTCCTGCAATCAATTAAACAAAAACATCCAAACTTGAGCTAAATTTTCAAATTTTGTTTTGAATGCATCAGACTTTCAGTTAGTTTGCCACCCTTGAGCTGTACCAAAACCTATGAATCATCCAAATGTTAACCTTTTTTGCTTTTACATCCTTGATTTTACGTGGAGGAAGGATGTCCCAATCTGTGTACATGCTTCCAGAATCTCTTTCTCTATTGTCAACAAGGACGCTATAAGAGGCATCAGGCCTTAGAATAAATGTATAGAAATGAGTCAATTTGTCTGTTTCACACTGAAGATCCTTCTTAATAGGGTAATTCTGCCCCTGATATGATACTATAACATGGAGCTTCTTAGTCTGTGAGCCACATATATCTGGTCCAAACATAAAACTGCATAAAGCAAGGGCAAACAACTGACTTAGAACTACATATAATGCAGCGTAGTGAAGAGTAAGAGATTAGCAAGAATATCAATAAAGGGCAGTGAAATTCAGGTTATGTGTGTTGTTGTATCAAATATAGACTTTGTTAAGGATTGTAAGATGACTATGTAAAAAATTTTATGAATGTTAAGGAGCTGCTCCTGGCTCTCAGAACATTGAGTCAAGATCCTTTTCATTTATGCTCTTGAAGATTTCTTCTTTCCTCATACTCTCCTGCTCATAACAGCGTCTCAGTGAGCACCTGAACAATTATGCGTAAAGCACAAAGAGTTTCAGGATGAAATAGATTAACCATCGCAATAACATGAGTTATTGCACTCACTGGCAGTTTGACTCTCAATTGACATTAGGTGTAAGTCCCGCATGACTGCTTCTCAAAATGGGATCTGTCTTATCGATTCCATGTACATGGCTGAATATGTTACTCCCTCCGGCCCTTAACATCAGCTACACATTCATAGTACGTATACACACAACATCGTACACTAAGTCTAAAATCTTATCGTCATTACCCTGCTAAACAATTACAATACTGGCATATACACTGGTGAACATTACCTTTATAAGAATTGAAAAAACAATAAATACCGTACGTTACCATAACTGTTTATATCTTGAGCCTGTCTATGAGCCATATTAATTAAATAAATAAATAAATAAAGGAGAGGAGGAAAAGGGGGAGGGGGAGAAAAATGTAAAAGAAACAGGATGTGTATAAAGTTCAATCAACGTGATTGTCAACAACGATGAAATATTGAGCTAACTTGTGCATATCCTTCAGAATGGATTTTGTTTACATATTATATACAGATTGAAGATTTTCAAGTTGTAAACTAAGAACCAATGAAAAGATGTGACATAAGAAAACGGCAGACCTATAAGGAGTATCACCACCAAATTTCTTCTGATTGACATAGCCAGAAAGAAGTTTCAAGTAACCCCCACCACATTCAATATCCTGCTCAAATTTAATAGAATACTGGACCACTAGAGTTCTGTGCTTATTGCTGAGCTCTGGAATCTTGGCGGATATTGCAAAATGCTTGGCATCACTAAATGTCTGGATACCTGCAAGAGTTGTAGGATAAATAAGACCAACCATTAATAACAATCAGGGGAACACCAATATAGAAGATTACATGCACAAAGAACTTAAGATCGCAATTCTTTTTCCTTGCTCCTTTTCCATGTACCAAAATGTCCTGAACTTGACACTCCAATGCTACATTGTATCAAGATAATTTTATGCATTCGAGTAAGAACTTTATAGATGACAATGGATGGATACCTTTATCATCGGGATCTACAGACCACTTTCCTGCCGTATGCTTGAAGGTACCTGCCTTCCCTTCACTCCTTTTCCAGTCGGATAAAACCCAACGGCTCTTCCAACCATCTTTTTTTCAAGAGAGTTAACAAAAAACCAGTTAGGAAAACAAAATCCTTTGTCGAATGAAGAAAACCAACTGAAGCAAGAAAATCTGACAGATAGACGTAGAAGGAAAATCAGAGATCATCGATAGTTGCTACAAACTGAAGCCAGTGAGCAGGGAATTTGGTTTATCTATTGATATTTTGTTGTTAAACACAAAAACAGGTAAAATAGCGTCTGAGTGACTAAACTGAGAGCAGAATGAAAAATGATAGGCATAAACTCAAGCATAAGTGAACAGGAACACGGACAGAAAGTAATTGAATAACTTGAATCTGAACTCAAGCATAAGCATAAGTAAATGAATAACAGCTGATTAAGTCATACTCATCGAAACACCAGATTCAGGAATCTAAACTGGCATGGATCAGTTAGACAGATAAACCATGGTTACACAAGAAATGCAATATAAAAGCTAAACTTTCCACGAGTGAACTGGAGGACCGAGAAACAACCAAAAATGATTAGTTTGGGCAGCAAAATAACGTTGCCCCAGATATGAATCCGGATCTATTAATCAGACGGTTTATATTTTCTACGCAAACACAGCCAGAAAGAAGTCAGTCAAAGGGAGTTACGAAGATCACCTTGGAACGTCTCCTCAAAAAATATGTCAGAGACGGCAGAATCAAAGAGGAAAGACGATTGCCAAGCTAAAAGTAGAAGTAGGTGGAGCTTACGATTAGACATATCATTTATTTCCTTCTGCAATCTTCAGGGAGCACTGGCAAGGGAAAGTTGCTTTAAATAGCACGTTTCATTTGAGATGTTAAAAAGAGAACTTTATCTATTCAAGTTTTAGTACTTTCTAGAACATCTAATAGCATACTGTAACTGTAAATTAGCCTTCCAGCTCGTGTTGTACGAGGGGTTGGAGCAGTGAGGCTGGGATCCCGTCATGAATCACGACCGCATTTACTTTTACTGTCCCGGGTCAACCAAGCATAATGACTATTTGTCCATTTGTTTCGATTCCGTTTAACAAATAAATAGGGAAAAAAAAGAAAAGGAAAAAAGGGCCAACATTCCATAAAATGAGAGGCAAGGGCTAAATGGGTAAATAATTGGTAACTAGAATTTTAACGCATATTACATAGATGCACTATACTATTTTAGATTTGGTTTGTATGGTTTCACAAGTATGGAATCTATTTACATGAAAAAATTACAACTATCAATAAAATAATAAATATAATTAAAGTTCATTTATTTATATTAAAAAAAACAACTACTCTATCCGTTTTAAATATTAAACATGAGATTTTTCAGAAGGACAATATTTACCTCCACTTGTTTATAACCAGTCCATGCAGTTCCCTAATCAACAAGTGGCACCTGCATTTTTTTTAAACACATATATCATATATATATATATATATATATATATATATATAAACTTAAACTTAAATTTTAAAAAAATTTAAAATAAATAACTATATTTATTTAAATAAATTTTTAAACTAAATTATAATTTAAAATTAAAATTTCAGATAAACTAGTCAGAGTAATTTATAAAATAATAAAAAAATTTATGAACTAATCAATTACTCTATTATTATTTTTTTTATATTCTCTCTCCTTTTTTTTCTTATATTCTCTCTCCTCTCTCCTACTTTTTTCCACACTCCTTTCTCTTTTTTTTTATTATCACTCATCTCTCCTCTCATCTCTTATCTATCATCATTTAATACTCATATTATTTTTCATAATTTATTAATAATAAAAATATTTTTAAAAATAACTATGTAAATACTTATTTATTTAAAATTATTTTTTATAAATTATTTTTTAAAAATTCCTTTTTAAAAACTATCCAAAAAAAAAATTATAAACCCTTTTTTTCAAAATCTTACGGAAACGGCCCATCATCATAAACGGCATTGATGGTAATCTCCGTTTACACGTTTGGCGCTGCTGGGTACGTGAAAGAACAGGATGGATACCCTATTTGCCGCGAAGGAGTTGCAGCAGCAACGATGTGCATCCCTCTCCATCTCCGTTGGGCTTTCGGGAAGGATCGGTTTATCGTTTTGCATCTTCATCGGCGATCATCGTCGTCGATGAAGCTTCTCAGCTTCTTGAATGATTTATTTGGAGGCACAACATCCAAGTTTTCTCTTCGTCAAGTGGATTGGTGGCGTTCTCTTTAGTTTCTACTTCAATCTGAACCTAGTGACTTGGCGATTTGTTGAATCTGGGGACAAAAGGGGTTTTAAGCATCTGCAATGGCCTTCTACTGAAGTAGAAATTATATAAATTAAATCCAGATTTGAGATAGCAAGAGGTCTCCTGAATTGTTGTAGTGTATATTTTGTCTGTTACTTTTGGTTGGTACCTCAAGACTGTATCTGTAAATATGAGTTTCTTAGGGTCAATTCTCCTCCTTAATTTATAGTTTTATACTTTTTATTTCAAATTGTGCATTACTTGTAGTTTATCGTATTACCGTTGAGGACGCCAGCTCAAAGCTTCATGTTTTTTATAGCTCAATTCATTATTTAGTTACTGGGATTGCATATCTACGCCCTTTGTTTGAGTTTTATTATTTATTTTTTTGGGGTGATGCTCTGCATTTTGATCCGTGATGAACCATGTGGGACGTCCTTGACAAATAGGGCGTTCTTTCTTGTACCCAGCAGCTCAAAGCCAGCGGACGGTGATCACCGTCAACGCCGTTTATGCTGATATGTTAAAACAATCCAGGTGGCACTTGTTGATTGAGGAAATGGATGATTTGATTATAAGCAACTAGAGGTAAGTATTGTCCTCTTCAAAATATGCCTTATATTTGAAACCTGGCTAATATAGTGCAGTGAAAGCATATAATTTCTCAACATTGATGTAATATGTATCATTCAGGGCAAGCTAGAACACCTCTTTTGGCCCACTTTTGTTGTTGGGAAAAGGTTAATATTCCACTTTAGTTGTTAGGAAAAGGTTAATATTCCACTGATTTTAAAATATTATGACATTATATAGTTTCACAACTTTTTTATGGCGCCTATGAGTCCTCTAGTTGGAGGTACAACTTCCCAACTTCCATGATGCTGCAACTCGACTAACGTGGGTAATGCGGTTGTGTGAGAAGGCAGGAGGTACGAGTGGAATGGATGATAAAAGACTCAAGACAGTGAAGAGAGTGGAGTATTATGAAAGAAGAATGGTCTTAGTTGAAGCATGACAAGAGATGTTGTTTATTGTTTTAAAATAAAGAAAAACAGTATGAAATATATAATTATTTAAAATATATTCGATATATGGAATATATGTTGATTTCAGTTGTTATATTTGATAATATATCCTAATTTTTATGTGTCTAAATTTACGTCTAAAAATAATAAATAACTCGTCTTATCTGATATTAGTATCATTTAAAAAAAATAAATATTTTATTTTATTTTTAAATCGTGAGTGAATCTAACTTTTTTATAAAATTTTTATGTACCAAAAAATAAGGCGATGAAAGATGGCCTTGGTGACAAATGGATGATAATGATCGTGGCCCAAAAGGATAATAGTAATTAACACAATATTATTTATAATTAATTATTACTATTAATAAGTTTATATCATTTATAAATACTATCAAAAGTAATAATGACGTTTTAGCTGTTATAATTGAAAATAATTATTTTAAAATATTTTATTAATAAGAACAACCAGTTCGTTTTTTTCTACCAGAGGCATTAATATTCTGTTTTTTTTTTTAATTTAGCTCAGGCTCACAATATTTCTCTTGATATAACCAGATGGCTGTAAAGAGATTAGAAAGCTAATATTTGCAGACGTCATACTAAACACATTGCCAAACGGACAAACCAGACAAGTGTATATTATGATTGAAACGGATCTACAACATCATTGGAATGGATGAAAAAAGAAGCTGCCATGGATTTAGCATTGGAGATTCTGATAATCTGATTAGTAGCATACACGTAAGAAGAATAATAGCATATACGAACATATGCATATGCTAAACTCAGTCAATGTTTGTCTGATTAGTGGCAACCACACTACTGATGGGAACAAGGGTACGCTAGCATATGGCAGACACAAAATGTCATTTCAGTTGAGATTCGGAACAGATGATGTACCAAAATACTTTTTTTTTTTTTTTTTGCGTACAATGATGTACCAAAATATAATCCCATGAGATATAGCAAGCACAGCTAGTGCATCCACCCCTTTGAGTGACCATCTTGCATGTAGGGCTCTAGAAATCCAATAAACTGAAAGATACATTAAGAAAAATGTTGGTTGAAATTTTATTTTAAATATGCAAGCCCTATTTGCTGCAAGGTAAAAATAGAAAACTCAAAACTTCTCTTTATGTTGAGCCTGATTCACTGCCATTAGATAATAAATGCATCCAAGGGAATTCCTACGGTACATTTCATGCTTCAATTTGATCACACTTGCTAAGTTATACGGCGAAAAGAATACGAGAATTAAACGGCATAATATTTGAGCCTGTAGCAAGACAAGAATTTAGAGCTATCAACAGACCTTACTTCCATCCTCCGTCCACCGTGCACCATATCCATTGGCAACCCTTATCTCGAATACGAACCCATGTGGTGTGACAAAGTGCACATTCAACCAAGAACAATGTTCTATTAAGCGGTTTATAACATCCATAGCAAGCTTATTTTTATTAAAATCTGAAAAGAAAAGTAATTTTAGAACGAACTAGTAAAAACACTGTAATTGAGTTACTCAAGGCATAATATATATAAACTATGCTTTTCAGGAAACACATGTCTAACTACTCAACTAACATATATATGCAAATTTTTCTTCAAAAGAAAATTCAGATTATACATTCTCTATGTGAAACAGAATTTTCAAGCACAGATAAATAGTAAGCACATATTGAAACTGTGGTAATATTCTAATATTATAATATTGATATTACTAATATAATAATATTAGAATATTATAGTTGGAGATATTATTGTTATTATTAGAATCAGATCAGATTTAATTTAGATGTAGTTACTAGAGATTTGATTTTGTATAACTAAAATTTTAGTGTATCTCATATGATCCCCAAGAATTATGTATATATTTGATTCATATGCGAAAAGAATAATAATCGAACATTAAAATCAATCAAAGTTCTACATGGTATTAGAGCCTCTACTGTCCAAGCTACCGTGAAGTCGCTGCAACCTGCTCCTGCAACCCTTAGATGTCATTGACAGGTTTTGACCAGAGGAAAAACGTCGACACTCCCTATGGGTCGAGTGCAGGCGTCGATAAGGCATCAATTGTCCCTGTTTCAATTGTCTCCAACAAGCTCACCTTGACCAATTATCAAGACTGGGCTCAAGCGATCAAGCACACAGTCGATGGCCACAACAAACTCACCTATTTGACCAATGACACAAAAAATCACAAATGAAGCTTCTCCCAAGATGCAACGGTGGACCATCGACAACCAGTTGGTTTCTTCCTGGCCTATCAATTCCATGTCTCCAAATATCAAATGAAACTTCATGTATCTACCCACAGCACGAGACATTTGGGTAGTTGTCCGTGACTCATATTCAGTCACCAAAGACCATTCACGCTTGTTCAATCTACAACGCAGTACATGACTTTGCATTCAGGGGACCCATGAAGCGCACAAGTACTGGCTTGATCTCGTTGCATTATGGCAAGAGCTAGATCTTCTTGACGACAATGAATGGGACACTCCTGCAGATGTCATCCGTAACCAGAAGAAGATTGAAAAAGGTAGGATACTTTTCATGCTGGTCTGAATGTTGAATTTGATGTTGTCAGGGCCAAAATTCTCAACAATACCACACTACCATCACTCCTGGAGACTTATGCCGAGGTATGTAGAGAAGATCCCAAGTTTGAGACTATGCCTATTGAATCTAAACAACATCTTCCTGATTCTACTACCTTTGTAAGCAAGCATGACAGTCCTAATGCTTCTAGTACGTCTCGACCCACCTATGAACACTGTAAGGTAAGACACACTCGTGAAAAATACTGCGATATTTATGGCAAGCTAACTAATTGGAAACCTCGTAAAAACAAGCCTTAGGCTCACCAAGTCTTTAATGAATTAACGTGTGCACCATCCCCATCTGAGTCATCTACATCTTTCAGCCAAGAGCAACTCAATCAGATTGTAAGTGTGTTCAGAACTCTTCAAGCTGAACAAAAACCTCACTAGTCTACGTCCATGGCTCATAAAGGTATAGTTCACATTGCTTTACATACCTCATTTCTTCCCTCAAAGTGGATTGTGGATACAAGGGCCTCTAATCACATGACATCAAATGCAAAGATATTTGTCACCTACCACCCTCTAGCAAGAAATAAGAAAATTACTTCTACTACAGGGACTCCTTCATCCAGAGCAAGCATCGGGTCTGTAACTCTTTCAGATTCTTTGCCTCTTGAATCAGTACTTCATGTTCCTCATTTAGCTTGTAACTTGCTTTCCATTACCAAATTGACAAAGCAAGCAAACTCTTCAGCACACTTTTACTCTACTTATTTTGTTTTTCAGGATCTCACATCGGAGAAGATGATTGGTTCTGATAAGGAGTATGATGGTCTTTACTATGTCAACATATATACCGTGAGTGCATTATGTTCTAGGATCAGCACCTCTACCTCAACCTCTGATAAAGACATTTTTCTATTATGGCATAAAAGACTAGGTCATTCTAGTGTTGTCTATTTATAAAAGTTGTTTCCTCAACTATCTATTAATAAAAGTTATCTTTCTTGCGATACTTGTGCCCTTGCTAAACATCACTATGTTTCATTTACTCCTGTTCCATACAAACCGTCTTTCCCTTTCTCAATTATTCATAATGATGTCTGAGGTCCCTCTAAGATCCCTAATTGCACTCGGTCCAAATATTTTGTCATGTTTATGGATGATCATACTCACATGTGTTAGGCCTATCTCTTAAAAGATAAATTTGAGGTCACCAATGTCTTTATCGAATTCTATAGTTTTTGTCCAAAACCAATTCAATACCTCCATCAAAATATTTTACACCGATAATGGCACTGAATACTTCAATAATTCTCTTCACTCTTTCCTATCTACTAAAGCAATTGTTCATAATAGTAGTCGTCCCTATAGTCCTTAGCAAAACAGGGTCGCAGAACGTAAAAATACATTCTTGAGGTTGTTAAAGCCCTCTTATTTCATTGTCATATTCCTTTATTTTATTGAGGGAATGTCATCTAAACTGTTATCCAGCTCATTAATCGTCTTCCTAATCGCATTCTTTCCTTCACCTCTCCAATTGAAGAGCTGCAAAAGACTCACGTTGTCTCTCACTTACAATCTTCTCTTCCGCTGCGTGTATTTGGCTGCACCGTTCTTGTCCATCTTCATCATCTTTCCTCAAAGTTCAATCCTTGTGCCACCAAGTATGTTTTCTTGGGCTACTCCTCTTTTTAAAAAGGTTGCAAATGCTTTGATTCTGTGTCCAAACACCTGTGATGTCACCTTCGTTGAGCACGAGTCATATTATCCTAAGTCTTCGATTCAGGGGGAGTGTTGGAATGAATCTCAACCTGTGGAACCCATTGTACCCATTTCCCCCACACCACATGAACCCTTACAGCCTCCAAATAGATCTGAACAACAAAGATGGGGAAAAATATACTCATACTAACATCATAGGGGCCACAACCATCTTATCTTTGAGCCTGAGCCAATTCCTGAACCGAACCGTTGGTAGATCCTGAACATAATAAGGCTAATAACATTGATCTGGATCTTCCCATTGCATTGAGAAAACCAACACGGACATGTACAAAGCATCCTATCAAAAAAATTGTTTCTTATGCCTCTCTTACTCCCAAGTTACCATGCTTTTGTGACTAACCTTGACAGCATCAAGATCCCTAACAATGTACATGAGGCATTGGCTATCCAAGAATGGAAATAGGCAATGTTGGAGGAAATGCAAGCCTTGGAGAAAAATGGGACTTGGGAGATAGTACAGATACCTTAAGAAATAAAACCAGTAAACTACAAGTGGGTGTTCACTCTTAAATATAATACTGATAGTACTCTAAACAAGTTGAAGATAAACTAGTTGCTTAGGGGTTCACTCAACCGCACGGTATTGACTACAACGAAACCTTTGCACCTGTTGTTAAACTCAATATCATATGGGTCCTTCTCTCAATAGAAGCAAACCTAGATTGGCCCTTATAACAACTGGATATTAAGAACGCCTATCTCAATGGAAATTTGAAAGAGGAAGTATATATGACTCCCACCAGGCTTTGAAGAAGGAAGAAAGAATCAAGTGTGTAAGCTAAAAAAAAATCTATCTATGGGCTAAAACAGTCACCATGTGCCTAGTTTGATAGATTTTCTAAGTGTTTTCAGGGTTGAAGGGTATAAGCAAAGTTTATCTGATCACACTATATTTGTATCCCGACATAATAATCTCATCACTATTATCATTGTCTATGTGGATGATATTATTGTTACAGGAAATGATACTAAGGAGATTGATCGAGTCAAGGTAGCATTAAACCATGAATTTGAGGTCAAAGACCTTGGTAAGTTGAAATACTTCCTCAGTATGGAAGTAGCAAGATCCAAGGATAGTATTTATGTATCTCAAAGAAAGTATGTCCTTGATCTACTCAAAGAGACAGGAATGCTTAGGTGTAAACCGAGTAAAATCCCTATCAGCACAATGAAACAGAGGAACAAGAAATCTATAGCAGAGACTGACAAAGACGTTAAAAACATAAGAAACGAAAGAGGGATGAAATGACAAAAGACAAAGAAAGATACCAACAGCTAGTTGGGAAACTCATTTATCTCTCACACACATCCTGATATCACCTTTGCAATAAGTGTGGCCAGTCAGCATATGCATAATCTAAGGAAGAAACATGGACTCAGCCTACAACATACTGCAATGCCTAAAAAGTACTCCTAGTTGTGGTCTATTCTTCAAAAGGAGCAACACTAGATCAGTAGAAATCTACACAGATGCCGATTGGGCGGGATCACAAAAAGATAGTCGACCTACCTTCATTTTTGTGGGAAAATCTTGTCACTTGGTAGAGTCAGAAACAAAAAAATAGTGCTATGAGTGATTGTAAGTAATGTATTCAACTTGTATATACTTGCTTCTGTACAATGAGATTATATACACATTCGGGGGATATCAAGGCTATAATGACTCAGCCTGATTTTCAGGGATATACAATAAACCCTAATGAATAACACTAATCCCTACAATCTCTCTTGATCTTATAATCTCGACATATTTACACTCCCCCTCAAGTTGGACCATAGATATCGAACATGTCCAACTTATTAATAAAGTATTCGAATTTTTCTTTATTCAGTACTTTTGTAAGGACATGTGCTGTTTGTTCTCCAGAGGGGACATATTTGAGCTCAACGATTCCTTCATCTATTTTTTCTCGTATAAAGTGCTTATCAACTTCTACGTGTTTCATCCGATCATGTTGCACTTGGTTATGAGATATATTTATAGCTGTCATGTTATCTGAGTAAAGTGTAATGGGCAAGTTTGTTGGTACTTTCAATTCTTCTAGTAGTCTTTTTATCCAAATCCCCTCACAAACACCAAGTGCAATGGCTCTGAATTCAGCTTTAGCACTACTTCGAGCTACAACACTTTGTTTTTGCTTCTCCAGGTCACCAGGTTTCCCCAGACAAATGTGAAGTAGCCAGAGGTTGACTTTCTGTCCTCTTGATCACCTGCCCAATCAGCATCTGTGAACATCCCAACTGATCTTTGTTCTGACTTTTTGAATAGAAGGCCACGTCCCAGAGATCCCTTTAGGTACCTGAGAATCCTGTACACCTCGTTCAAATGTTTCTGCTTTAGATTGTGAGACTATTGACTTACCATACTGACTGCGAAGGCAATGTCTGGTCGGGTATGTGATAAATAGATCAGCTTTCCTACCATGCGTTGATATCTTCTGAGATCCACTTCCTTTCCCAAATCCGTATCATCTTTTACTTTATCAACTTTTATAAGAGTGTCACTGGGTCTACAACCCAACATGCCTGTTTCTTTTAAGAGATCCATGATGTATTTCCTTTGTGAGATGTAGATTCCTCTTCTTAACCTTGCGACCTCCATTCCTAGAAAGTATTTCATTTGTCCTAAATCCTTGACCTGGAAGTCCTGGTTTAATGCCTTCTTAACTTGTTCAATTTCTACTGAATCATCACCTGTGAGAATAATGTCATCCACATATACTACTAGTATGACTATTTTCCCTTTGAGGTGTTTGAAGAATAGAGTATGGTCACTCTATCCTTGGGTATATCCCTGTGTTCTCAAAACACGAGTGAATCTTTCAAACCATGCACGAGGAGACTGTTTGAGCCCATATAAGGATTTCTTGAGTCTACAGACTTGATTACCTTTGTCACTTGGAAATCCTGAAGGGAGCTTCATGTACACTTCTTCCTTCAGTTCTCCATTCAAGAAAGCATTTTTTATATCCATCTGATGTAGCGGCCAATCTAAATTAGCGGCTAAGGATAATAAGACTCTGATAGTGTTCAGCTTTGCTACTGGGGCGAACATCTCTGTGTAGTCCATACCATATACCTGTGAGAATCCTTTTACGACCAAACGTGCCTTATATTTGCCTAGATTCCCATATGTAATATATTTAGGGGTGAACACCCACTTACAGCCCACTGGTTTCTTTCCTCTTGGTAAATCAACAATCTCCCAAGTGCCATTTACTTCTAGAGCGTTCATTTCTTCCATAACAGCCTGTCTCCAATGAGGATTAGCTAGTGCTTCATGTATGTTGTTAGGGATTGCAACCTGACCCAAATGAGAGATAAATGTATAATAATGAGAGGCAAGAGCTTTATACGAAACAAACCGCTCAATAGGGTGTTGAGTGCACGTCCTAGGTTGTTTCCGTAGTGCAATGGGTAGTTCAAAATCATCTTGTGTGGGCACACCCTTTTCTGAACCTGTTTATGGATCAGATTCATGAGTTGCTTCATTTGTTTGAGGAGCTCTCCTGTCATGTGTCGACGTGTATAAGTTTTGCCCCACCTATTCGTGTCTCCCCCTGAGTTAGTGTTTTCTTGGCTTTCAAGAGTTGGATCAGGTAAGGTAACAACTTCAAGATGTAAACCGGGCTCAGGTTGGTTGGGCTCAAGTTGTGACGTCGGAAATTCTTTCCAATTCTCCCCCTGAATTGAAGACGGAGGATAGTAAGGAATTGCTTCATGGAAGGTAGTGTCACAGGTTAGATAGAGACGTTTGGAGATAAAATCATAGCATTTGTACCCCTTCTGTGTCCCCGCATGGCCCAAGAAAATGCTCCGGGTAGCTTTGGGTTCTAGTTTGGTAGTATGGTGAAGATATACGTATGTGGTGCACCCGAATACTCGTAGTGGGAGGGTGTTTTCAAGGTAAGGAAGGTTGAAGTGTTCCTGTAAAACCGGTAATGGTGTGCGGAAGGTGAGTGGTTTACTAGGCATGCGGTTGATGAGAAAGGTAGCTTGAAGGATAGCGTCATTCCAATAGAAGGAAGGGACATTGCTACTAAACATTATAGCTCTAGCGGTTTCAAGAAGGTGACAATTTTTCCGTTCGGCTATGCCATTTTGTTGGGGACTATGAGGACACGAGCTTTTGTGAAGGATGCCATAGTTTGTTAGAAATGTGGATAGGGTGTGATTGAAATATTCAGTCCCATTATCAATGTGAAGAATCTGGATTTTCTCATGGAATTGAGTTTGGATCATGTGATAGAACCGAATGAAGGTCTATGGAACTTGGGTTTTATCAGTTAAAAGGAAGACCCAACTAACTCGAGTATGATCATCAATAAATGTTATAAACCACTTGGAGTGCACGAGATAGACCCCACAAGTCACTGTGGATTAGAGAAAAAGGTATGGACGGACGATAGGGAGTACGAGAAAATGAGGTACAATGGTGTTTGGCAAGTTCACAAGATTCACAATGAAAGTTGAAGGTCCTTTTATTATTGCAAAGAGAGGGAAACATAGTAGACATGTAATAAAAATTAGGATGTCCTAATCGTTGATGCCATAAATCTATTTCACTAATCTGAGGGAGAGACACAGCCTTACAGGATCTGAAATGTTGAATATCACAATTATTTAGGTAGTAGAGCCCCTCAAATTCCTTAGCAACGCCAATCATCATCCCCGTGGACAGGTCCTGAAAAATACATTGAGTAGCAGAAAAATAAGCATGGCATTGCTTATCTCGTGCCAATTGGCTGACAGATAATAAGTTGCATTTTAAGTTAGGAACATGTAGGACATCATTCAGATCTAATGTGTCATTGACTTTAATACTCCCAACACCAGCAACGACCGAGGTAGAGGCATCTACTATCTTGACTGAGACGTGACTTTGTAGAGGTATAGATGGCAAATAAGGAGTAATTATCCGTCATGTGGTCAGATGCACCTGAATCAACAATCTATATAGGCCCAGAATTCATACCTTTAATGGTAGCTAAAGCCTTCAAAATATTACCTCGGTTTATCACACTCGCAATTGGCTGTTTATTTTCTAAAGCAGCCAGTCTTTCCAAAATTAAGCTAAGTTGGTCGAGTGCAGGAACCAGAGGCACATTGCCTGGATTAGTGACATCAGCAATATACCCTTTTGACTTACCTTTTTTAGGTTTTCAATCTGGTAGTTTGCCATAAATATCCCAACATGTACTTTTTGTATGGCCCACCTTTTTGCAATGCTCACAAAAAGGACGCTGATGGACTTGGGCTGTTTCACGCTGATAGACTTGGGCTGTGTCACGCTGTCTGTCTGGGCTTATACCCATATTCTTGTGCAGCGAGCTTGTTCCCCGAGAGGTTAGGGCAGACACATCACCTCCTGGATTCACACGTGCAGACTCTGCGGCCATCATCACCTTGTGTCTACTCTCCTCATGGCGCAAGACGGCGAAGGCTTCTCTGACTGTCGGAAGTAGGTCGCGAGCAAGAAGCCGTCCCCTGACGTCGTCGTACGCTGGATCTAACCCGGTGAGCAGTTCAAACAAGCGTTCCTCTTCCACTTCTCGCCTGTGCTCAGTCGCGTCGTCGGCACAATGCCACACCCTGTCCTGCAATTGATCTAATTCCTGCCATAAAGCTGTTTTTTCAAGCCAATACTCATTCAGCGATCTCAGTCCCTGTTTTGCCTGCCAGAGTTTCGAGCGAATGTCGAGGATCACAGAGGCATTCGCCTTATTGCCGTAGGAGTCGCGGACAGCTTCCCAGATGGCCTTGGCTGAAGGGAGAAACATATAGCTTTTCTTGATGCCTGGAGCCATCGCATTGATCAGCCAAGATGATACCAGTGTGTTCTCTGACTTCCACCGTTTCTGTGATTGAGCGTCGCCAGATACAGGGCCATCAGCGAGGAGATAGTCGAGTCTATCCCAACCATCAATGGCGAGCCTCATGGATTGGGCCCATTCCATGTAGTTGTCGCATGTGAGTTTCTCTGATACGAGCAGTGGTGTTGATCCTTCAACATTGACGAGTCTCGAGGACCCAGTTCTAGGGATACCTTCTGATTGCTCGTGTGATTCTATTGAAGACATTGTCGCGGATTCTTCACCGTGCTCTGATACCATATGAGTGATTGTAAGTAATGTATTCAACTTGTATATACTTGCTTCTGTACAATGAGATTATATACACATTCGGGGGATATCAAGGCTATAATGACTCAGCCTAATTTTCAGGGATATACAATAAACTCTAATGAACAACGCTAATCCCTACAATCTCTCTTGATCCTATAATCTCGGCATATTTACAAGTACAAAATCAGAATTACTAGCTCAAGAAATCATGTAGGGGTTGTGATTAACAAGAGTTGTAAAAGAAATCCATTTGAAGATAGATGCTCCATTGAAGCTGTGTTGTGACATGGCTGCCATAAACATGGACTTGAACCCTATCCAACATAGTAGAACGAAACATGTGGAGGTAAACAGACACTTCATTCGTGAGAAAGTAGAAGACGGGATTATGCGTCTCACCTACATACCCACAAGACTACAAACTGCAGATATTCTTACCAAGGGACTACCAAAAGAAATGTTTGAGCGATTTGTAGGCAAGTTGTACATGGTCAATATCTATGATCCAACTTGAGGGGGAGTGTGGGAATATCCTAATATCTAAATTTTTAATATTAGGATATCATTGTTAGAGATATCATTGTTATTATTAGAAATATATCATATTTGATTTAGGTGTAGTTATTAGAGATTTGATTTAGTAGTTATTAGAGATTTGATTTTATCTTGGTATATCTCATCTGATTCCCAAGCACTGTGTATATATATGAGGCATATGCCAAAGCAATGATCATCGGGCTATTCATATCCTAAAAATCTCACATAAACTACAATTGAAAGGTCAAGGCCTGTATTTTTCATCAGGTTCCCATGATCAGGACCTACTCCTGGTTCAGACTCTTGGGTTGTGTCAGTTACTTAAAGTGTATTACTTGTTATGTCCATGTTTCTACAAGTGTAGACTTGACCCCACCTGTCGGTATCTCCCCCTGAACTAGTGTCCTCCTTACTTAGTTCCTCATGTATTGTCTCTTTAAGGATATAGATTCAATCAGGTTCAAGTTGAAGATATATCGGTATGGATTCAATGTTTGTTTGAGTGGTCTAAGGTACTCTCAAATTCTCCCCCTGAACTGAGGCATAAAAGGGAACACTTTCACAGAAGGTGACATCACAAGTAATGTAGAGATGCTTAGAGGCAGGATCAAAACATTTGTAACCTTTTTGTTTCCCAACAGGTCCTAGGTAAATGCATTTGACAATTTTGGGGTGAAGTTTGTGGGAATGATGTAAGTGAACAAATATGATACAACCAAAGACTCTCAAAGGTAATGCATTTTCAAGATAGGGTTTGTTGAAATGGTGGTGGAGAACCTGGAAGGGTGTTTGAAAAGACAACGGTGTGCAAGGCATTCAATTAATCAGGAAGGTGGCTGTGAGAATAGCATCATTCCAATAGTAGGTCAGAACGTTACTGCTAAAAAGGAGAGCACGTGCAGTTTCTAAGATATGTCCATTTTTTCGTTCAGTAATCCCATTTTGTTGAGGGCTATGAAGGCAAGAGCTTTTATGAGTAATGCCGTAGGTTTTGAGGAAGGTGGAGATTGGCTGACTAAAGTACTCGGTATGATTATCCGAATGAAGGGTATGAATTTTGGTGTCAAATTGTGTATGGATCATATTATAAAAATCAATAAACATTTAGCAAATGTCGGTTTTATCCTTTAAGAGGAAAACCCAACACTGGTATGGTCATCATGAGGGTCATAAACCATTATGAGTTGGTACGATTTGGAATACGGATGGACCCCATAGATCACTGTGGATAATGGAAAAATGTTTGGATGGTTGATAAGATATGCTAGGAAAAGAAGTGTGATGGTGTTTTGCCAGTTCACATGAGTCACAATAAAATTCAGAATTTTTCTTTAGGCAAATATATAGGAATATCTTACACATAATTAAAGTTGGGATGTCATAATCTTTTATGCCATAACTCTATGTCACTAGTTATAGGAAGAAACATTTTATTACAGACAAATATTACTGGATGATGACAATCATTCAGGTAATACAGTTCATCAATTTCCTTAACAACACCAATCGTCATCCCCGTGAATAGATCCTGAAAGACACAATGAGTGGCAAAGAAATGAGTATGACATCGTTCTCGTTTATTTAATTGGCTCACAGATAATAAGTTGCATTTTAACTTAGGAACATGTAGAACATCGTGGTGTAAGTGTAGCTGAAACATTAATAGTACCACTACCAACCACTAGAGAATCAGAGGCATCAGCAATTTTAACCGGGAGACGAGACTTGGCAGTTGAATAAGTTGAGAACAATGAAACATCATCAGTCATATGATCAGAGGTACCTGAGTCAACAATCCAACAAGGACCTTTAGTCTTACCTTTTATGGTAGCAAGGGCCTTAAAGAAATTACCTCTTTGAACCATACTAGCTGTGGGTTGTTGTTGCCAGGTCTTATTCTCAAGGGTAGTCAACCTCTCTAAAATAAGGCTTAGTGGATTTAGTGCATGAGATAGGCCAACATTCATTGGGCCTACAGGAAATGAGCACGTTTTGGGAAAGAAAGCACTTAGTAGACCTAACGGCATGACTCCAGCGTGCATTAGGCCTGCAGGAAATGGGTGTGTTGCGAAAGGTGTTCAATGGACCTGAGGGCATAACTCCTTGAACTGGGCCTGTTGAAGCTGAGCCCATCTCCTATGAACTGGATGCTTCAGTTAGGTGCCCTTCGGTCTGCGAGACCTGGGCTTCCAATCAAGAGACTTGCCGTAAAGATCCCAGCAGGTCTCCTTGGTGTGGCCCATTTTCTTGCAATGGTCAAACCTTAGGCGTTCTCTCCTAGACCCATAATCAATAACCCGAGAGGCGAGAGCAGAGGCTTCAATGGACAGTGGCTGAGGAGCTCCATGGTCGGCAAGCATGACAGAGTGACGAGATTCTTCGTCACGCAGCAGAGCAAACGCCTCGACAATGGAAGGTAGCAGGACACGACTGAGAAGGCGTCCATGAGCATCATCATAAATTGCCTCAAGACCAACCAGGAATTCGAATAACCTTTCCTCCTCCAAGGCCTGACGATGTTCAGTTGCATCATCAAGGTCTTTCCAGATTCGATGTTGTAGTAGATATAGCTCCTGCCATAGTGATAACTTCTCAAGATAGTGATGACCAAGGCATTGTCAGATTTCCATCGCCGAAGAGTGATGACATTGCCGATGGCTAGTTGGTCGTGATGGATGAATTCAAGTCAGTCCCGTCCATCAAGAGCAAGGAGCATGGATTGGCTCCGATCAAGGTAGTTATCGCGATGAGGATAGCCGATCTTTCAAGCCCGACAACTTTGGTTAAGTGGGGATGTGACCCACTGTCGAACGAAACGGTGCTGTCGGATTCAGCGATGGAAGGATGGATAGAACTGGCCACTGGCTCTAATACCATGCGTGATGCAATACTGGTGACAGTGAGGAGAAAGACAGAAATGCAGATAACGCGAGGTTCTTATAATATTTTTCTGTGTCTACTACTCTGCTATTCTGTTACATAGATATACATATGGGATCCCAAATTGGATGGGATTTCAGCATATAATCCGGGAATGATTCAAGGAATAAAATCACAACAATATCTCCTATAATCTCTCCTTCTCAATCTTTATAATCTCTCTCATTAAACTTCTCAATCCCTATAATCTCTTTCATTAAACTGGATATCTTCAACAGCGTATATATTTGATTCATATGCCAAAGAAGGAATAATAATTGGACATTCAAATCAATCAAAGTTCTGTACTTTCAAACAGATCCTCACCGTTTCCATCTAAAGAACCCCAAAAATTATTGCTACTCTTATAGGTATGCTTTGCCAATGCACGAGCTCCATGAGTCAAGGCGCTACTCTTAACCTCAATAAGTCAAGCCAGAGAAGGGTAAAATTTATATTCAAGAAACACAAATTATTTGTGTATGTACTCTGCAGCAAACACAACAATAAAACATGCTACACGCAATTAAATTTTATAAGAACAAAAGATTTTCTTAAAGAATGAATGATAAACGACATGTGAATATATATTTTGTCACAAGGTGCCAAGAAAGCCATCTCAGTGATCTTTCATGGGGTCTGACCAAATTATTTTAGTAAAAGCAGTGAAGAATCTAACAAAATCTTTATTTACGTTCATATGGAGTGATTT
Source organism: Leucaena leucocephala (assembly GCA_037074615.1). Classification (NCBI taxonomy): domain Eukaryota; kingdom Viridiplantae; phylum Streptophyta; class Magnoliopsida; order Fabales; family Fabaceae; genus Leucaena; species Leucaena leucocephala. The sequence continues at coordinate 19,850,374 of CM073525.1, read as the reverse complement.
GTATTAGCTCCAAGGATTCTTTATGCATTGCAAAAGTGTGAAAGATAAGAATTCAAAACAGCACTTTCTTACATTGGGCTTGTATGGCATATTAAATGATTCTAATAGAGTGGATCTTGGTGGCGAAAGAGCAATAGAAATTGTCCCTGTGGTATGCATCAGACCAAGAAGGCCTTGAACCCCCTCATAGCTTAATCCCTGGAAAAAGCAAGACTGCACAAAGTCAGTGCCATCAATTTTTAGACGAGGACATTCAAGCACCAGTAGCACAAGTGCGAAAGGGCGAAATAAAAACTACATAAGAATCATTAGTTAATTATGATTTTTCTAGTAAATCATTTACAGCGACACAAAACAAGTGGAAGGCAAGAAAAAACTTGAATACAGAATGTGAAAGTATAGCATCAGAGATAAAAGGGTTTTTTGGAATGTTCCCCCGGGGGGGGGGGGAAATCTACACGAGAAACAGAGCTCAAACGTCAATAACAGGAATCCAAAACAAGCAAAACAAAAATGATTTTTTTGCATTAATATCTGAGCAATAAGATGGGAGAAACTTTTTAAGGTTTTGAAAACAATGTCCACATTAATCAATAAGCCAACACATCAGAATCAATAACCCACAGAAATTATGCTAGCCAGATAAATGTATGGTTGAAGGGCCATTTTTGAAACAGTGATTGCAAGAACACCATTTTGCTGCTCCTTTACTTCAGTATCGAATCTCTGGTAGACTTTTACACCTGCAATGCTGTGTGAATGTTATACTGAAGGAATCAGTATTTTTTTAAAAAAAATCCAGAACTCAATGAAGTTTAAATTACAGCTGCGAAAGATCTATTCAAAGGAAAAGCAATATTATAATGTGTAATTTCACATAAGGTAAACAGGATAACTATTTCCCTAGTGCCCAGTCCAGCACAAACGCTCTAGACTATCATGGTTCCAAATCTAGTGAACCAGAACAGACATGAACAGCTTTCATAAAAGTAACAAGCATATACATCCTAAACAAAAATCCAGAAAGACATCTATCATATTCAGTAAAGATAGCTACATCATTTTTACCCTGTTGAAACACAACAACCTCCTAAGGTCAGGAGAGTTCACAAAAGGTCTACTTAAAAAATGTAGGGCAGATCATTGCTCAATAAAACATGCAAGGAGTGCTCTGGTTAATGATGTGAAACAAAATATTCTTGTCTATTGATATGCTAATGCCATTATTTTTTTCAACTTTTGCATTTCACACAGTAATTTTAGGTCCAAAACTAATTACTGCAGAAAAAAGACCTTTTTCCACATTTTTAACTCCTGGAAGAACTTTTCCGAGCCTCTCCGTCTCCAATATTTCAGAGAATAAAGGATGCCACTGAACTCCCTAAATATTAATGAAGTTAAGAGATCAAAGCAAAGCCATTATAGACAGAACAGCAACATAAGATTGGGAATAAGACTAACTGCCACCTGAACTTCAAAGACCACACGCTTATTTATGAGAATCAGATTTCCTGATTCAATCCTGGAAAAAAGTGGGGAAAGGAAAAAAACAGAAAGGAAATAATGAATGAGAGAAGTAACATGGTAAAAACAGACAGAACTACAGTAATTCAATGCCCAAAGATCAAGAAGACAAAATTTAATTAATGCATAAAAGTGGTGGTGGAGCTGCGTCCGTCTATCCCATGTTTTGATCAAGTTTAAGTATGAAGAAATCCCATTATTGCTTACACGAAAAAAAGCATAGAAGCATCTGGTTTCTTGCATATAAATTTTCCACTTAACAAGACCGCTATTTATTCTGTTGGTTTTGTTGTTGGCCTCCTATTAAGTACCAAGTTCATATATCTTTGGGAGAATTACAATGACGTCCTATGGAAGGGATTTAATCCCCAAAACAAGTTGTCATTCCTTATCGTGTAACTTGTAGCTACTCAATTGTCATTAGGTTTTAAGGTAATTAAATCTCTTCCATGGGAGCTCATTTAAATTCTCCCTATATCTTTTACATCAAGAAGTTAAATATGATTCAAAGTGTTCCCACTACAAGCAGAATATTGCATCTAGAGTTTCATCACTAAAACCTTAAATCAATGTGAAGCATATAGGTTTTGTTCATCTACCCTTTATATAAAAAAGAAAAAGTTATTGATGATGAAAATAAGAAAATAAAAAAATACATATCTCAGCATAAAATTAATTTTTTTTAAACCTGCTATATTTATCACTAGCGCACCTTTCTTCAATTCTTTCGAGGTCATCTGCAAATAGACAAGATCAATGGGTTTAGTAGAATTGAATTCTTGTGAGTAATATTATGGATGACACTTGGGTGGATTCAAAGGAGGAGACAGAAGGCCAACTTGAAGATAAGAGTCCATGCATTAGATTCAGGTGGGTGGATAAGAGTCCATGCACAAACAGAAACTCACGGTGAATGAGAGATAGTTTTCCCGCCCAGTAAGAGGCGAGTACAAAAAGGAGAAGCAAAACATTTTCCTCCATTGAACTCTATCATACAGACTCATGAATACCTTTCAACTCTGAAAAAAAAGGCTCCTCAATATGAAGTTCAAAGGCAACTCTCTTCAAAATCTGTCAAAATACAACTTCATGTACCGTAAAATTTACCTAAACTAGTAATAAACTAATTCAACCTAGCAAAGAACAGTTGAGAATGTACATTCACTATTTCAGATCCCTTCTTGACGATCAGTTTCTGCCACTCGTTTCGTTTCTGCTGGATTGAACTACAATCATTGATCATGGTTAAATCATTGCATGTCCTGCAAAATGCTCCAGAACTCGTACACTTCAACAGAGCTGATGCTAGACGCTTGTATAAGGGATATGATGGAACTCCTTCCAATGAATCTGCAAAGTAAAAACATATATGATTGAATATGCAATTTAGCATAGCAGTCCTTTGTACCCGTACACAATACACAATGAATTAGGAAGAAATTCATAGAGGGGGAAAATTACCAACATCATCTGAGTAAGGGTCAGTTGGGTCATCTTTGAGAAGGGTGGAGCAGAATGTCTGGGAGAGGTTCAGAAGTTGGAAGCCAGAGGTACTGTTTAGGCGAGAGTGAACAGTAAACTTCACAAGCTCCTCAAAACAACGTTTCAGTTCCAACGGAAAACCATTTTCAGCTTTCTCTCGGTTTTGCAATACGGGAGCATCCGAGTCCATAGGCAAGACCAACTTGAGAAAAAGGAAAGAAGGAAGAATGACGCCGTCGCCGAACTAGCATGTTCGAGAAAATAATTGATATTATTATAAGGAACGTGAAGGTTGGAAAAGTGACCAGAATACTCTTGCAACAATAACATGATTGGTAAGATGTCTAGTTATTATTATAAGCTGGTTCCAAAAATAAGTGAGGTGTGCCACACGGGCATGTCATTGGGTATAATTGTTCACCTAATCATCAAATATTTTAGGCTGTTAAAATGGGGCAACATTATGCTATTTTTAAGACGACGTGGTACTATTAAAAATTTAAGAATGCCAATTATGTTTGGTGCCTTGATCAAATTGGAAGAGAATGTCGTTGCCTCGTTGGATATATCTTTATCCAACCCAAGCTCTTGTGTGACATTGCAAATGCATAGGTTAGTGTTGTATCTCCCAGCTTTATCTCTTTGAACTCTACAATGCTCTTTACGCTCTCTTCCGTCCCTTCGTTTTTCCACTAATTCATAAAGGAATGACTTGTGCATGATCAAGAAACAAGGACGCCATCATGGACTTGGGTGCGTCAAATGCTTATGCAATATCAATCGTGATTTTCATGGCTTTTTTGTATCAATAATGTTCTGATATATCAATGAAAAACTGATCTAGGGAGTTAAAAGAATTTTAATTTATACCATGGAAAACTTTCCGATGAATGAGTGTTAATATGTATGTGCGTGTGAGAGTGAAGTAGAGAGGGAGGGTGTCATACATGTTGGAGCAATAAAACTCCGACTGAGTTGGCTAAGAATGAAATAAAATAAAGCTTCTCATATAAAAATTAAGGGGGGAAAATAAAGCCGAAGTGTGCACCTTTATGAAACTAACAATTAATTCTCCACAGATTGCAAATATGACTATGACATACATTTACAGGGGAAGAATGCTCAGCTGCACCCGACATAATCCAAGGTTTGATTAGACTGACAAACAAAGGATTACTACCTACCATTCCTTATATGGTGAATGAAATGTGCTAACAGAATCAACTGAGAACATCAGTGAAGCGCAGTAATGTTAATAAAATCTTATTTCCTAAATTCAACCCACGATTACCATGAAGAATATGCCCTACTGGTACAATAAACATGGAGCCCACTAAGGGAACCAAAAACAGGAAAACCAATTTAAAAATAATATAATAATAATAATAATAATAATGAAGGCTAATTCAACCTTATGATTCTCAACACTTAATTATTTGTTTCTTCTCCCTGTTTCTCTTTGATTCTCTCTTGCTTTCGAATTTAAAAGTCGGGTCATCTAGATTAACACTTTATTCCTCGCACGAGTGTGGGAATATTATTGGAGTGCCCCCTGAAGGCAGAAAGCCCGAACGGAGATGAATGAACATTGAGCATCATCATGATTGCGTTGGGAGGTTTGTTCTTGGAAGAATGGAGTTAGCCAACTCTTCATTCACCTTTATGGGCAGGGGTGGCATTTGCTTCATCACCTCTGGCAAGTCATTCAAACTGCCACGAAAATAAAAAGAGAAAAAGGGGGGGAGTGCTTTTAATTAGCCGGCAACATGAGAATTATGGACTAAAATCAAAGAATGCTGGAAACTGTTGAAACAACTCTAATATTTGGAGGACAAAAAACTTCACTAGACATTAGCATCAGTCTTCTGACTTAGATTAACAAAATATATTCAGAGTTAAAATCGGTTGTTTGCCAGAAACTTTCAGCTCTGATCTCTGCAAAAATTCTCCCAGGGTCTTAAGCTCAAGCATTCAAAATTACGATTATAAGAGGCTGAGCTTAAATTCCATGCAGGCTACCGCTGATTCTTCATATCTCATGTACACATTAATAAGCAATTATAATTTCTTTACTTTTACGGTTGATAAACAAATCTAAAGGAAACTATATAAGCAATACTCTTTCCAAACTTAGTTTCCTATTACTGAAGGACTTGCTGACGTTCAGATACCACAATGTAAAAGAGAGAAAAGGATGAATCAATCTTGATATAATTTCAAATAAATGAAGAGTGTTGTTATAGGAAAATGCAAGAGAAACAGTAAAACAACTTACTCGTTCATAATTTTAAGAATGTTATCTCTTGCTTGGCAGAATAGATTAATGTTCTCCTGTATCTGGAAACAAAATGAACAGAACAAGGGGGAAATTATATCAGCTTTAGAGCCACCAATAATGCTCCTATAGATTAAATTGAAAATGATACTAATAAGACTAGAAAACAAGAGTCTGACATCAAATTTTCAATATAACGGCCACAAGAGACATTATGAAATACAGTTTGATGTAGGCATACCCTTATCAGGTTCATACCAAAGTGGTTTTGAAAAGATTATAGTTTTTTAAGCATGGCTTTTGGTATAAAAAGGCATTGGTATTGTTCCTAAAATCATATCAAAATAAGTACCGTTATGGAATATACCTCGCCATACCCGTATCTTAATTTTTTCAAAATCTATGCAGTTCATCATATTGTTTTCAATTCCATATGCTTACCTCTTCCATTACTACATAAGGTCCTTAAAGCAGTTTCACAACCTCCAAAAAATACAATGATGCCATTGTTGACTAAAATTCCATGCCATTTGAGACACGAAAGCATGAAGGGGAAATAGTCAAATGACTTCACATAAAATTAGACATCACCAGATGATTGCCAATCTAAGGATGGGATACCAGAAATATGTATTCTATAATTCACAGCTCCAAGTCAAATGAACAAATCCGCTGTCAGTGAAGTGTGCCAAAAAACTAAAAAACTACTCAAAACATAAAACTGATGTTCACATCTTCAACTGTTCCTTAGTTTTGGTTCCAGGTAAGATGAGCAAGGTTTAAGCTAGCATTTATCAAAGCAAAACCTCAAACCTTCTGAAAGCATCTGGGCAGATACAAAATCTAACAATTCTCTGCTGCGAGATTAAAATATAAAAAGAGAAAACAGAACAGAAAGGGAAATGGAAAAGGGGCAAGTTCTAATCAAAACAACCGAGCTTTTATTCATGAAATTGATGAACATATTATTGTTGACCTGAATGAAATAAGTACAAAAGAAGAACATGGAGGAAAAATAGGACGGGGTCACTTATAGTAGTTATCTGTCTAATGTCCAGATCCGTACAATTGATACAAGCACATAAATGACAAGCCGGATTTAAGCCAATTTGACTTTGCACAAAAGGTAGAAACAGCGAAGGTTAAAAAAAGGCATCAGCTTACCTGGAAAGCAGCTAGATTTGCAGATATTTGATTCAAAGCCTGCACATTTTGCTCCAATAGTTCACCTGTGGGACCTCCAATAGCTGCAAGAAACCCAAAGAATTTTTCACCCATAAAACGAGTCGATTAAACATAAAGAAATGCAACACAGTGAGACCCCTCAAAGGTAAACGGAAAGCCTACAGTAGAGAAAAGCCTCTTTTGTCGTGTTTGAAAAACCTCAAACATCCAAGGCTAATGAAATTCAGAAGGCGTGGTGTCTGACCTTTGTAGGAAATGCCATCATCATTATCCATCATAATCATTGGTGGAGCATATGGAGAAACATTGGACCGGGTCGCAAAGTGAGATGACTTTGTTGATGGATCAGAAACCCTTTCCTAGAATGAAAAATAGAGACTCCCCTAACATCAGAAGTTCCACCAAACATGAACATACAAATAAATACTGAATTTAAGAGGTTTCGGGATGGCAAAAATACACTTTTTACTATTTGTATCCACTCTTTTTCATCAATTTTCTTTCCAGATATTCCTTGAAGCCCAAGATGCTGAATCTTTCCACGTTTAACAAGTCAAAAAACTTAAAAATAGTCAAATACTATGCTTAGTATGTTTAAAAAGAAAAGTAGTGAAAATAACCATCATGATGCAGATTCTCTGAGAAATAAATGGAAGACTAAAAAGAAACACTGAACAAAAACCAAAAACCCAAAGCCCAAATGAGATAACAGGGCATCTTCTTATTCAAAACATTTAGATGACCAGTAATATAAGAGGAACCAACTAATTCCTAACATAAGTAGAGTTAGAAATATTAATTTGCATTGGCAGATCAGTTAACATTCAGCTTAAACATGAAGCTGATAAATTATGTAGGGATGTTCGTAAAATTTTGCAATAAAAATTGGTCAAAGTTATTAAATAATTGTAATGACAAAGCAGTAAATTCCAACTTTTTTCCTTTCAGTTTTAGGTGAGTTGTTAGTATTTTGGCACAAATGAGCTTTTAGATAACTTCATAGCACATACAAATGCCAAAGCCTGAAGAATAGTGGAACCAGCTATTAGCACCAATACTCCAAAAAATGGAGTTGTATCATATCTAACACTTATGTTGAATGCAATACTTTAAATATGAAAGAAAGTCATTTAACAAAGGCTATGTTAAGATCATATGTCAGGATAAGTGATGAAATTTCACAAGCCAAGAAGGTAACCAGGGGGGGGGGGCAATTACCATCTAAAAGCATATGTCCACATTAGCTTTCAACCATAATGTAGAATTGTTATGGTTTTTGGTCCAATGAGCTTAAATTCTATCATATTTGTGCATTTATGTCAACATTAGCTTTCAAACATAATGTAGAATTGTCATGTTTGTCGGGTCATCTACAAGACTGCGAAGGAGGAGCAAAGCTGGGGAATGTACTAAAGGACTAGAAAATTATTAAGATGCGCTAGTTTAGAATTAATATTATGTTTTGTTAGTTATTTAATTATCTAAAATTAAATTTAGATATTATTTAAGATTAGATTTGAATATTAAATTATCATATCTTAGAAAAAAAATCTGAGATATTATAATTATGATAGATTCTAAGTTTAGCCTATTAGCTTATACTTTTACCTATATAAATACCTATTTGTATTCTCATTCATTCAAAGATTAATATTTTGAGGCTTTTTCCCTCTACTTTCAATCCTTCAAATCTCCACAAAAATACATAAGATTAAGGAGGATTGCACATGAAAATCTAGGATTTCAAATAAGAAGGTTGCGGCTTACATGGAGGTTCTGGAGAACGATTGGAAGCCCAGGCTTTGTAAAGCAACCCAAGGCATGCAAAAATCAAATACAAGAACCTGAGAAAATAAAGCCATGACTTATGAAATGCCATGCCACAGCATGCCATCATCAAAAATCCTCAGAACTAGGGTTTTTGCTCAAAGCTGCAGCATTCCAGCCACAAAGTTGAGGCTTCACACCCAAAGTCATGATGTCAATTACTAAAGCATGGCTTGACAAAAAATCATGGCTTATTCATGGAGCCTTCTATAAATAACAGCAGAAGAAGCTAAAGGATGCAAACTGGAAGAGAAAGTGCACCATTCGGAGTACCCAAGAGCTGGAGAGAGTGTTGGAGGCTCGATATTGAATGTCACATGCATCATAGTGTGTTTCTTTTTGTTCCCTTCATTCTTGTGTATTTGGATGGTCAAGAGCTGTATTTTTTCATCTTTGTGCTGTTTCTAGCCATACATGGCTAGTTTTCGTTATTCTAAAATTATTTTAAACCTACTTATGGATTCACAGCAATGATTTCTTCTCTTTGACTGCCATTTGATATATGGGTCCTCTAGTTTGGCCAACTATTGATTGATGATTGGATGTTCTAGTCGTATATAGAGAAAGGATAAAATAGGTCTAGCTACTAACGGTGGGAGACTGCACGTGTTAAAAATAGTTTGTTATTTTCAATATAAGCAAACCGATTAGCCTCACATAGATAAATAGATGTTTCCATATTGAACTATAGGATTAATAACCAAGAAGATTGGGGGTAATCTAATGGAACACCTAATGCAGTGACTAATGCAAAAGACATATTAGTTAAAAATCAAATCCTGATTATCGCATACTACATCAAAGCATGAAAAAGAGAATATAGAACAATCGCAAAGAAATAAGTAGGGCATAACTAGTTATAGGTTTCACATTCCCATTTACTCCTTGATTTCATTCATTCATCTTTGAAAATCCGGTCTTTATTTGTTTGGTTTAAATTCTAGCATGTTTTAGAGTTTATTAACCCAGTTCAAACAAATTTATCATGGGATGAAACCCCTTCTTTCTATTACATTACTTGAGTGATCACACTTACCATATACACATTTCTAAGTGAAGAGCATCATATTTTGAACAGTCAAAAATCAGAAATTGGAGCATTGTGCAAAGTAGTTAATCAATAAGTGGAGGATATTCAAGACAAAAAAGTGAGGAAGAAAAATGGAGCAAAGAGATTATTCAACGCATAACAAGTTCTACCAACCACCGATGTTCTTGGAAGGATTAAGGAGTCCATATAAACATTCACAAGATTAAAAGAAAGGGGGATACCAAATTTATTACAGTAATAATCACAATATCCAAAAAATGAAAGTAGCACCTTTTTATCTTTACTTTTCCTCGTCAAATCATCCTTCCTTCTCTTGCTATTTTCTTTTTTCTGCAAAAGTAGAAGACCAAAATTGTCATATAAAAATAATTACACATTTAAACTGAATCTTCTAATTTCATTAAAAAATTGATAGCATATAATCAGATGTTTATGCTAGTTGTATTGTAAGAGTGTCTCCACCAGGTTTAATTGAGTTATTGACAGCTTTAGTTTGATGGCTACAAATAGGAGATGCAAAAATCTTACAGCTCTCGAACCAGTTCCACGACCTGATGAGCTTCATAATAATCACAGCTTATAGATATTAATACTACAGAAAGTTTATGAACCAATGATAACATAATCCTTTTTTTATCATACAAAAGCAGGGTAAGCAAAAGAAATCAACAATCTAGCACCATTCAAATGGGAGAAGCAAATGATCGATCATCCACAGGAAGGCAAGATAAAAAATCTGAACCTTAAATCAGATCCAGCTACTTAAAATGATAGATCGTCTAAATGGTGCCTGGACATTACTCATACATGTTTAAAGAAAAAGGTCCTCATGAACTCAAAGCAATCATAGATTTTTATGGCATTTACAATAACAAATGGCTTAAGGAAGCAATAAAAATATTGCAGCGCTTACATTCATCCATCTAACACGGAGGGCAACATCCCGGACCGTCTTATTCTGTAGTTGTAGGGCTATCTTCGCATAGCGTATTATGTTAGATTCTGAGTTAAACCTACAATAGAAAATTTAGAACTAGCAATTAATAAAAGACTTCCTACAGTACTTGGCAAATACAATTTGCTAATCCAGTAAATGACCAAAAGATCACAATTCGACAGACCGAGTGAATTTACTGTACAATCCTAGAGATGACAAGAAAATTGAAATAGAATGTAACTGTAACCAGAATCATAACCCCAATTTCACTTATTATAGGAAATGCTCATGCAGACTCCTAATTCTTTAAAAAATTGAAATAAGTTTTGATGTGCCCTAGTTTCATGTATATCTCATGTAAACAGAAGTAAAAACTTTTACTGGATGATGTATCGAAAAAGCAGCAATGAATCATTTAGCAATAAGGCCCTGCATACCCAAGTTAATATTGAAATTGTGGAAAGTCGCTCTCATATTGAAAGTTTAACTCAAATAGCCTTCCAACAGTTTAACTAATAAAATACTAAACGCTAGTATACTCTTTTAAAACCAAAGTAACCCAAAAAGACCAATGTCCAAAGGTGTAACAAACCAAAAAGATAATACGACAAACAACGGTTCACCAGAGCTATCCTGCGGATATTATAGAAACTCAAATTTTATTACAGGGAAAGAGACGGTGGAACAGCCAAATTTTTACTCACTTTGCGAGCCCCTCTTCAAGTATGGCCTGCTCATCAGGCGTCCAATCCAAGGATATACCCGGGTTGTGTTTCATGGCTTGAGCTGCACCTGAACTCTCCGGAGCCGAACTGCCGTTGTTGGGATTGGCACCACTAACCCCGTTGAACGAAGACGAAACATGGGTTTGCTCCTGATGGTTCCCAGACGGGTTAGCCATCAAAACAAGCGTTCAAGTAATCCCACTGCAATTTCCTATAGAGATTCTATAGGGTGGAGAAATTCAATTAGCCAGGTATTAAAAATTGACAGATAGTTCCCGCCAATTAACCGTGGCCCGCCGAAAGATTATGAAGAAAGTCAAATATAAAAGGGCGAAAATCAAACAGAAAGAGTATGCGTGAAAACGATAGACATGGAAGGAGACTGAATGGAGCTCTAAGAAGGAGGAATGATAAAAAATGGAGGACAGGGTGGAGACGTGTACGGAAGACAGAGAGGGTTTTGACGCTTGGAGTTGAAGGTGTAATGTAATCGCAGAGCTAAAAAGATTGCCTCTTTCCGTATTTGTCAAGGATTTTTTTCCCCTTTTATACCTCTTCAGCAACTTGTAACACTGGAATGTAATTTTTGTACGGCAGGCGGCTCCTCCTCGCGGAGCGTTCGAAATCCTTGTTTTCAAAGATAATTTGATCCAACCTAATCTTCTTCGTTCAAGATTTGACGCAGTTTAGACAATCATCAATATATCATTGTATCTGTAATATATCAACAACAAAAAAGTAGGGAGAATTTCATTATATTTGGGGACTAACTTTGCTAACAGCGCAACTTATAAGTAATTATTTACAAATTTTTAAATTACTATATATAGGCTTATTGAAAATAAGCGTAAAATATAGGGATTGAGTGGTTAAATTTTCCTCTTTGATTCTTATTTATATTAAAAATGTGGATTACTCATCAAATTAAATTTAATTACTTATTTTCATTTATATCACAAGAAATCAGAAAAAAATTATATTATTGATAATCATAAATTATAAATTTTTATATAATAAATATTCAATATAGAGAGCCTAATATTCATAAATTAGTGTAACTTATGTTTTAAATTTTATGTGCAACATCTACAATGCTACATCTAGTTTGTTAATAATACAACTTGTTTTTTGAATAAAAAATTACATATTACTAACCCCTCACCTTTGAGGTTGTGATCATTAATCCAAAGTCTAGGGTGTTGATGAGTATTTTCAATTCTCATCGTTAACAAGAATACGCTTGCCAAGCTTGCAATATCGTGTTACTGTTTAATTACTTTAGTTTATGTACTTTAAGTTTGTGTCGTGATTCCTTTTTTTATTAAAATGAAAATCTAGAATGCAATAACTCTATAAGTCTTACATCAAGAGCCTAAAAAACAATAAACCTTCATCATCCTCCACCTCCTATGTGAAAAGGAGGAGATTAATCAATTTATAAAATTTTTCATCTATCCTGTAAGAGTATTTCATTGACTGGTGGTCCACAGCAGTTATGACCCTCTTATGCACACATGATTAACCACAACTTGCCCCCATACGAAGAGTAAGCCTAACTTCATTCACTACATCTTTAGATGGATGATTTCTATAACCTTTAGACCAACATAAGTTAAAGACTATAGGCATGTTTGGTTATCTTCAAAACTTTAGTTTTAAAAAAAAATAGCTCAAACCTCAATTTAGAAAAATTTTAAAATAAACAGTCATATTTATTCATAAGTGTTTCTGAATAAAATTATAGTTTCAGATAAACTCGTATGACTAGTTTTTAAAATAGTAAAAGAGCTTATGGACTACCTATTTACTATTTTCCTCTATTTTTTCTCCCACTCTTTCCTCTCTCTCTTCTTCTCCTTCGGTGTCAACTCATGCATCACTGCCGCTCACAGAGAAGTCTCAGTGGTTATCATCGCTACACAGAGAGAAGGTGCGGTGAGTCACCGCTCGCCACTCGTAGGTCGTCGACATCGCTGATGGCCGTGGGTTGTTGGTCACAGCTCGTCATCGCTGTTCATCATGGGTCGCTCAAACTATGGGTTGCTATCGCCATCATTAGTCTCCGCTTGCAGTGGTCGCTCAAGATGTGGGTTGTTGTCGCCGTTATCAGTCTCTACACAGTGATCATTTAAGTCGTGGGTTGCATACCATATGAACAGTGTTTATGATTTTATTTTATTTTCTATTTCGTATTCTTTCTAGTAATTTATTAATATAAAAAATTACTCTAAAAATAATTATTTATTTAAAATTATTTTTTTATAAACTCTTTTTCAAAAACCTTTTTTTAAAAGCTGTCTAAAAATCTTTTTTTTCTATAAATCTTTTTTTTAAAAGTTTACTCAAACATGCATAAAATCAATAAGCACATTAGTAAGTTTACAACTCAAGCCACAACTCCATCTGTCATTTCAATCCCCAATAAAACCTCCACAATCGCTTCTTCTGCTCTCTAAAATAGAGCCATCCACTGCCAGCTCAACATAGTCTTGTCACTAGTGATTGAAGAATTTGAAGTTTGAGTGTCCTAGATGCTTTTGATCACTATTTCTTAAGATCCTAATTTGAGCAAGAAGAAACTAGAGTTATCATTTAACCCCACATTTGATTCTCACCATCAAACATTTTATCATAACAAGTAACACATATGTTCCAACATATATAGAATTGGGAAAATAGACTGGCACTTTTAGAATAGCTTAAATATAAAGATAAAAATTAAAATTTTATAATTTTTTTAAAAAAACATTGTCCTCAAAATTTAACATACTCTAAAGTTTTCTTATTTTATTTTCTAATAATTTATCTAATCTTACACCATTTAGGAATTATAAAATCTTCCTAAAATATAACTATTATTAACTATTTAGACATATTTTGTACCTAATATAATTTAAAAATAATATTATAAATAGATTTAGTTTATTTCGAAAGAACTAACCATAGTAAAAAAAATTAACTAAAATTTAAATGAATTATACCATGGTTATAAAAATATTTTTTTAAAAATATAAATAGGGTAATAAGATATATAAGTATGCAAAATAAAATCTATTGTAGCAATATACAAATATTCTATTCATACTATCAAGGGAAAATACTATACAATTAATATAGTTTTAATCAAGTATTTGAAATTTTTTCTGGGATTCTAAGATGAGACTATCACTTAAAAACTGTTAATAATAATAGGGTGAGACAAACGTGTCAGTAACTATCAATCATACTCATTATGCATACTAACATATGTTCATGAGGTGTTAAGTGGGACCTTACAAAGTATAATATATATAAAATAACATATTATTATAATAAAATTAAGTGAATAACCCACATAAATTCCTCCTAACTGAACCGTCTTATTCCCACCAATCAAACCCATGGGTTAATGATAAGTGACCAGTCAAAAAGTTAAATGATCGAGTGGTATAGATAGACCAAAATCTATAGAATACATGACTAGACCATGGGTTTATTCCCCCTCGATAAACAGGTGGGGGTGTCCTAGCTCCTCGATAAACACGTGGGGCACGTACCTCAATAAACTGATAGAACAAAAACCAAACATCGAGCTCCAATGGAGGTTATACTACGTGGTAGAAATATAACTCAATCATCACTCATCCCCAATGTATAATTCTTCAAATAATCAATTAATCAAAATCTCAATAGCTTGATAAATATCACGAAAATATTTTTTCTTAAGATAACTTTTTTTAAATTCTGATATCAATATATAACAAGTTTATAATCTCAATTTAAACTTTAAATCCCATAAGACTACTTTCAGTAAAAATAATCAAACTAGTTTTTTCAATATAATTATATTAATATCAATAGATTTATATATATTAAATCACTCACAAACATCATATTAATACACATAACGAGTAGAAAGTAGTTACCTTCTTTAGGCATAGGAAAGGGAATGAGAGAATGAACTAAAAAGAGAATAACCATATCAATAATTAAGTATGAAGAATAACTTAAGGCCTTATCTCTATTTATAAAGTCATAATAATAATTTAAATTCAAATCCTTATCTAAATATAAACTTAAATCCTAATAATTCTCTAACTAATAATAACTGTTGGTTATTGAGGCTTTTGTCTCACCTTATTTTTATTAATATTTTTTAGGAATTAATTCAATTGTATGTTCGAACGGGAAGATGCTAGAGGCATAGTCATGTTAGTTGAACTGTACAACATCATTCTTTATATTTATGTATTGAATCGATGTATATTGTCACTATAGGGCTTACTTTTATTTATACTCTGATGATTTATTATTTTTATGATAGTACTAAATAATGTGTGCTAATAGGAGGTCAAGGCCTTTTAGGATTGTGCATGTGACTTGGTGGACCTATAGGGACTGTAAAATCCTTCTAAACTATAAGTAATATTAATTATTTAAACATATTTTATATATAATATAAATAAAAATAATAATATTATAAATAAATTTAATTTATTTCAAAAGAGATAATCATAGTGGAAAAAACTATACTAAAATTCAAAAGAAATCTTATCATGGTTACAAAAAAATTTTTCTTACTAGACAAATAATTATTATAGAAAAATAATAAAATGGGTCAAATTATTTATGATATATAAATTTCTAAATATTTTATAAATTGTATATTATAACTAAATAAATACTAAAGTATATTAAATGTTATAATATAAATATTACACTTTCTATAAACATATATATATTAATTAATAAAATTTTAACAAAAGATTCTTTTATGAAATATTCTTAAAGATATTATAAATTAGATTAAAGTGTATATATAAAAATAATGTAAGAGTTTATGCAATTTAATAAAATTGAAGAAATAATTAATAATTTAGAAGAGTTGATAATTGATATTTAGAATATTATCCTCAAGACGAACTCCCATAATCAAATCTAAATAATGTATTATATAATATTAGAGTATACATAATAAAACATACCATATGGCAATATATAAATATTATACATATATATTTAAAGGATAAGGCTATATAATTGATATAGTTTTAATCAAAATTTTGAAGTTTTCTCTAAAGTCTTAAGATGAGACTATTACCTGAAAAATTAATAAAAATATGGTGAGACAAACGTCTCAGTAACTAGTAGTTTTACTCATCATGTATACTAATATGTGCTCATGAGATGTCAAGTCAGATATAACAAAATACAATATAAAGAAAATAACATATTATCATAATAAAATTAAATTGATAACTCACCTAAATTTCTCCTATCAATTCAATCAAACAGCTTTATTCTCGTCGATTGAACTCATGGACTAGTGATAACTTACCACTCAAAAACTGGTCAAGTAATATGGATAAGCCAAAATCCAGAGTATAATGACCAGACCATGAGTTTATTTTCCTTTGATAAACAAGTGGGGTGTCGTAATCCCTCAATAAAATGGTATGACAAAAACTAACTATTGAGTTCCAATAGAGCCAATACCATGTGGTAGAAATACAACTCTATCATCATACATCCCTAATGCATAATTCTCAAAATAATCATACTAATTAAAATCTTAATAGCTTGATAAATATAAAAAAAAATCTCAAAATAATAACTTTCTTCAAATTCTAATATTAAGATATAACAAGTTTATAATATTAACTCAAACTTTCTAAATTAAATTTTAAATCCCACAAGATTATTATCAATAAAAATAATCAAACAATTTTTCTCAATACAATCATATCAATATCAATAGTTATATATATATATATATATTAAATCACTCACAAACATCACATTATCACATATAACGAGTATAAAGTAATTACCTCTCGTTAAAATAAGAAATAATTTAGTGGCTCCATGTACAACAACATTAATCATAAATAATTAGGTGCTTTACAAAATTTACTCTAAAATCTCAATAATAGGAATGAAGAGAGAATCTAGATAGTAATAAGAGTTAAGGACTAGGCTTATATTGCTTATATATAATTTATAAGGTTTAAAATTTTAATTTTATCTAATATGGTCTTATTATTTTTCAGTATTATTATTATATTCCTCAAAATGCTATCAGATATATATTATCATTATAGTATAAATAAGTATATTTAATCAAAGATATAGGTATACTATTATCTTTATCAAAATCTTATCAGATATTATAATTTAAAATTTAAACTATATTTTTAAAATTTAAAATGCATATCTAAATATGAATCCAAATCATAATTAATTTATAACTAATAATAACAATCAAATTATAAAATCATAAATAATATAATAATATGATAATTTATATATCATATTTTATTAAAAATAATAAAAATATTAAACCATAATAATTTAATTAGATAATATTTTTAAATTATTGATAAATAATATTTTTAATTATGTTTAAATATAATAATAAAGATTAGGATATTACAGGGACTATTTACTATATTATGAGTGTTCTTTGAAAATTTTGCTTGCTTTATGGGCATTGGTGTTATTCACTTGAGTACGCCACGTGGGGGTCTATTCCAGAAATTCAAATTAATAATTATGATGATGTTAAATGGGGGCTTGAATTCTTTAATCATGTTAGTTGAGTTAAATTATTTATAACATAATTCTACGTACAAAAATTATATAAAATTTTTATATCTATGATAGTATAATTTTATAAATTTTACTCTTTTTATTATGAATAATCTTTTCAAAATAAGTTATACTTTATTAACGGTGATAGTGTTGGATGGGTAGTTTTGCCTTTTCTACCATGTTAATTATCGATTAAGAAAAATTTTTTATATCTATAGTAAGATTATTTTTGAATTTTAGTAAACTCTTTTCATGATTAACTCTTTTAAAATAAACTAAATTTATTTATAATATTATTTTTGATTTATATTATATATTAAAATATATTTAAGTAATTAATATTAATTATATAAAAGATGGATTTTACATAACACGTGTGGAACTATACTTTTTATGTGTTTTGATATATCAATATTTTAATAAAATATCACTTAGATTTTACATAATTTAAAACATTTTTTTGTCAAATTTGTTACCATTTAGGCTATATAATTTTCTAATTATTTTTTTAGGAGCCAAACATTTCGTTCTGTAAGTTTATATTCCCTAATAATAAAAGATGATAATAAAATCCCCTTCTTAGTTAAGGGAATACATTGATTTGTTTTAATGAGCTAATATGTTATCTAGACAAAGAATAACATTTCAAACATGTGTATATGCAGTGGTGATGTAATCATCACAATACTTGCTATATGAAACAATTATTTTGTTTCATGACATTGTTGCTAATGTTTAATAGTTTAATTTGTCTTGTTTGCTTATCTCTGGATAATATTTGTTAATGATCACAGTAACGTTTTATTTAGTTTAATTTTGATAAGCTGACAATAGTTTAAAATTTTTATTTACTTATATTTATATTTTTAATTAAGAAATTCTTATTTTATTTTGATCCATTTAAAAAAATGATATTAAAAAAGCTTAAGGTTTTGTTTGATTCACTATAGGAGAGGGTATGTTAAGTTAATTTAAGAGAGGGTAGGGAAAGGTAGGGGAGGTTAATGAATGATGTTTTTTGTTTGGTTCAGGAGGGGAGGAGAGAGGAGGGGAAATGTGTTAATTAAAAGTTAACAAATATACCCTTATCTCTTTATTTAAATTTATTTATTCTTTATTTACAATATTCATATAAAAAATATTATTTTTTAATTTATGAATCTTAAAATTGTTTATCTAATTTATATATATAATAAAATTAAAAAAATAAAAAATATGTTAAAATTTTAACATTATTTCTTATTAATTTTATAATTATTATATATTTTAATATAATATATAAATAATTTATTATGCTTATTAAGTTTTATTATAATTATTATAATTATTATGCAATTAAAGACAAAATTAGATGTGAAAAAAAGGTTTGAGGGTGCAATTGGAATATTAAAAAAAGTTTGAGGGCATTTTAGTCAAAAAATAGATAAAAGTTTTTCTCTTCTCCAAAAACCCCTACTTTTGGAGGGGAGGGGAGGGGAGGGGAGGGGATAAAAAAAAGACAAAAAATCTCCCCTCCCCTCCCCTCCATTTTTCCCAACCAAATACATTTTTCCCTCCCCTCTATTTTTTCCAACCAAACATATTTTTTCCTCCCCTCACCTCCAAAACTTCCCAACCAAACAAACCCTAAAAGCATTTGGGCTAGGTAAAGCTCTAGTTGGACAATAGTAAGTTCAGTCCAATAGTACATTTAACTTTGTTCATGAGTTTAATTAACTAAAGGTGATATATATAATAGAATATATTTAATTTTTGATGAGTATTATTTTATTATAATTCTATTTATAATATTTGAGAAGACATTTTAGTTTTTATATACTTAAGTTTATGTTTAAAGGTAATAGACGGTTTATTCTGCCTGATATTATTATCACTTAAGAAAAAAGTGAGTCTAACATATTTTTAAAAATTTTTGTACAAAAAAAATTCATTTTTTCAAATCTAAAGTTTAAGGTTATACTTTAGTTTTAATAAAATACTAGTGTCAAATCTACTTAAATTTTTTATAACAAAAAAATATATTCCCAACATAGGACTCGATTTTCATTTGGCCGTTCTCCGCTTTTCAATCTACTGTAATTAAAGCTCTTACTTATATCTTTTTATATAGTTAAATAAATTGACCTTTTATAAAAAAATAAAAATATACTAATAATTGTAAATAGATAAAGTAACATATAATATCTTTATATTATTTTTTAAATATGAATAATATTTAATTTTATTTATATTATAATTTTACCTATAATTTTTTAATTTAATATAATTTTATCTATAATATTTTTAATTTAATATAATTTTACCTATAATCTTATTTATCAAGTACTAAAAATTATATTAAATTAAAAAAATTATGTATAAAATTATACTAAATTAAAAATATTATAAATAAAATTATTCTATAAATAAAATTAAAATATTATCTATATTTGAGAAATTAAAACAAAATATTATGTCTTCCTTTACATATTGTAAATCTGTAAAGTTCCCTCTTTATTTTTGAATTAGAATTGAATTCTGGATTCAAAATTTAAAAGCATTTAATATTTTTTAAAAAATTATGTAAGACCTTTACCTTTGCGCTATCTGGAAAAAGAAATCTTTAATCTTTTTGTCAGGATGAACCTTTTAATCTTTTTCTTTAAAATGGTAAGGCAAAAATCGTTCCAAAAACTAATTTTCGGAAGAAAACGTTGTAGTTT
Organism: Leucaena leucocephala; assembly: GCA_037074615.1. Lineage (NCBI taxonomy): Eukaryota > Viridiplantae > Streptophyta > Magnoliopsida > Fabales > Fabaceae > Leucaena > Leucaena leucocephala. Next base: position 19,830,096 of record CM073525.1, on the reverse strand, counting down.
TCGTTTATAGGTGGTGCGTGGAGTTGGGTTGGTTCGGAATTGAATCGGAAGGAGATTGGATGGGGTTGTCAGCATCAACGCGAGTGAAGAACAGTCTATCCCAGTCGCCAGAATTTAAGTCCGCATGCGAGGCGGCCTACTCCCACTACCCCTTCAAACTCAGCATGCTTTCCAAGGCGTCTTCCCTTATCAACTCTACACTGCCTCCGATTACCTCCACTTTCTTCTCTCCGGCACCCACCTTGTTGACTCGCAGAGTTAATGCGCAGTGAAAATCAATTTACGAAATAAAGGAATGGACCTCATGTATTAGATTCCTGGAAAGGTTTACAATACTTGTCTTATATAGCAACAAAAGGGAATTGGGAAATTAGGCCAAGTCCAGGAATTAAGCCCAATATTTACAGTATGTATTTCTACACTTCCCCTAAGTTAGGTGCTATAAATATCTATTGCTCCTAACTTATTGAGCATTCTTTTGTATACATCTCCTGAAACTGCCTTTGTTAAAATATCTGCCTCTTGGTCCCTTGTCTTTACATGCTGCAAATGAATCAACTTCTCTTGAAGCTTTTCACGCACAAAATGTAAGTCAATCTCAATGTGTTTTGTTCTTTCATGAAACACAGGATTTGAAGCTATATGGATTACAGCTTTACTGTCACAGTAAACATTGACAGAATTGGGCTGATGAATTTTTAATTCTTTCAACAGCCCTATAACCCATATTACTTCTGCTACTGCTGATCCCAGAGCCCTATATTTTGCTTCTGCTGATGACCTTGAAATAGTAGGCTGCTTCTTTGATTTCCACATTATCAGAGATCCTCCAAATTTTAATAAATATCCTGACACCGAGCGTCGTGTTGTTGCACAAGCTCCCCAATCCGAATCACAATAGCATTCAAGAGAAAGGGAGTTCAATACCCCCTTTGAACTAATGAGTACTCCCATTTCTAGACTGTATTTCAAATATCTAACAACGTTGAGTGCTGCGGCCATATGTTCTTTCATAGGTCTAGCCATAAATTGACTAAGCACCTGCACAGAAAACGCAATATTAGGTCTTATTACAGTCAAATAAATCAATTTTCCTACAAACCTTCTATATCTCTCTGGCTCCTGCACCAAATCTTCCAACTTATTCTTCCCTTCTTCAAAGGCCATAAGTTTCAGGTTTGGTGTCATAGGTAAGGTTACAGGCCTACACCCACTCATTCCTACATCCGAAAGTAAGTCAAGAGTATATTTTCTTTGATTCATTACTATCCCTTTCTTTGATCTAGCTAATTCAATACCGAGAAAATATTTCATCACTCCCAAATCTTTGATTTTGAAAGTACAGTGCAGAAAGTCTTTAACCTCATTCATTCTTACATTTGAATCTCCTGTTATTAACAAATCATCAACATATACTAGTATCATAACTATATCATCAGTAAATTTCTTGAGAAAGAAGGAATAATCATGCTTACTTTGTACAAAATTAGCTTCTATAAGTGCCTTAGACAGTTTAGAATTCCACTGTCTAGAGGCTTGTTTAAGCCCATATAAAGATTTTTGAAGTTTACAAACCATATTCTCCCCCTTTCTTTCAAAGCTTTGGGGTATAGACATGTAAACTTCTTCATCCAAATCTCCCTGCAAAAATGCATTATGAACATCCATATGAAAAATATTCTAGTCATTTATAGCAGCAATTTTTAGAATTATTCTAATAGTTACCATTTTAATTACTGGGGAAAAATTCTCATGGTAATCTATTCCTTCCCTTTGGGTATATCACTTGGCTACTGATCTGGCTTTAAGTTTATCTACCTCCCCATTTGCTAAATACTTAACTTTATATACCCATTTACATCCTATTGCTTTCTTCCCTTTGGGAAGAGGCACTACTGCCCATATATGATTATTTTCTAAAGCCTCAATTTCTTGGTTCATGGCATCTATCCAATCTTTACTTAACACAGCTTCTTCATAGGAACTAGGCTCTACAACAGAGTTAACATTACACAGAAAAAACATATGAGAAGGAGAGATATTCATATAAGAGATATATTTTTCAATAGGATATAAGCATTTGGACTTCCCTGTTTGTGTGATGTCTCCTTTGGCCAAATTACAAATGTAGTCTTTTGCCCATATAGGTGCTCTTCTCTCTCTGAGTTGCTTGGTAGCAGGTTGCCATTGTATGGATGTCTCTGTCATATGATTTTCATCCTGCTCATTTTGTTGAGAAGCATCTTCAAGTCTTGTAGTGTTATATCCTGGGGTGAAGTTCCATTGTGTGAAATCTGTGGTAAAGACATAGTAAGATCAAAATCATCAAAGTAAAACATATGCTTTAAGTCTTGTGACACTCCCCCTTGGTTGGTGGTCATGCTATCTTTGAAGGGAAATTTGTCCTCAACAAAGGTAACATGACGACTAACCAAAGTATTTCGAGTTTTAAGATCAAGTAGGAGGTATCCTTTTTGATGAGGGGGTACCCAAGAAAAACACAAGGTATATTGAGGTCAGTTGCATAGGCAAGTGCCCCAAAGGCTTTTAGATTGTCATATTTTGGAGCAATACCATATACTTTTTCATAAGGAGTCATGTGATCAAGAATCCGAGAGGGAAGATGATTAATGATATAAACAACAGTTTTGACGCATTCCCCCCAATACTGAAGAGGGATATGAGATTGAAGGATTAAACTTCGTGAAATCTGCATAATTGTTCTATGTTTCCATTCCACAATCCCGTTTTGTTAGGGAGTGTAAGGACAGGAGGATTCATGTATAATCCCTTTAGCCAACAAGAATGTACCAAGATCATGGTTCATAAATTCAGATTCGTTATCACTACGAATTTTCTTCACATGTAATGAAAATTGGATGAAAATATAAGCTATAAAGTGTTTTATGTGAGATGAAGTTTCTGATTTATGGCGCATGAGAAAAATTCAAGTGGCTCTAGAAAAATCATCAACAATTGTTAAAAAATATTGGTGACCTTGATGTGTAGGGACACGATATGGTCCCCAAACATCAAGATGTAATAATTCAAAACAAGATGTGGATTTGATGCAGCTGGAGGGGAAATGAAGTTTAGTCTGCTTAGATTGAAAACAATTGTCGCAACTCTTATTCATCAACTCATAATTGTCAGGTACAATATCCAAATGTTTAAGGACAGAAAGGGGAGCATGTCCTAATCTAGAATGTATAAGCCATATATCAGTATCGATTGTGTGTGTATGTGTCTTAGTAGTATGGCCGACAAAATTAAAGGGGTTAGGTGGATGCTTTTTACTATGTTGCAAAACATAAAGACCATCAACCAATTTACCAGTCGCCTTCATATGCCGACCATGTAGGCCCTGCATAAGGCAAAATTCAGGAAAGAAAGTAACCATGCAACTTTGTTCTAGTGTGAGTTTAGACACGGAGATAAGGTTAAACTGCAATTTTGGTGCATATAGGACATTGTGTAATATGAAGTCATTTGAAAGAGTAACTTGCCCAATATGAGTCACTGGGACTCGAGACCCATCAGGAATTTTGATAATTTTAATGGTTCTTGTGTAAAGCTTATAGCTATAAAAAATAGAGAGGTTCGCTACAAGATGTGTAGTGGCCCCTGAGTCAATTACCCAGTCTCTGTGTGTGTAGAGAGTTAAGGATTGACCAAACCTGTACCATTGAGGGCATACGCTAGAGGAGGCGAAGTCATATCCATCCTGAGAAACTGAATTAGTCTCTTATATTCTGCTTCGATAAGGCTTGGTGTGATGGTGTTACCCAGACGGTCAGTGCTCGTTGGTTCTTGTGGTGTCTCTATTCCAGTATGATGAATACTTTCTTCTCGACTTAATTTCGGCTTATTTCCCTTAAAATTTTCTGGGAATCCAATGAGATGCCAACATCCTTCTTTGGTGTGGCATTTACAGTGGCAGTAGGTACATTCAGATGGGGATCCTCCGCGCCCCCTTCCTCGTCCACGTCCCCTACCTCTGGCAGTCATGGCAGCTCCCTCAACCAGATTAACATCACTGGGCATCGTGATATTTCGTTGAGCTTCATCGTCCATAATCATGGCAAATGCCTGATTGATAGTAGGCAGGGGACTCATGAGTAAAATTTGTCTTCTCGCTGAATTGAAACTGTCATGAAGACCAGTGAGAAATTGTAAAAGTTTCTGCTGTTGTGTTCGTTCAGCATAAATCTTGGAGCTGTCGCATGAGCAAGAAGGCAGGGGGAGTAACATACTCTGTTCTTCCCATAATTCTTTCAGCTTAGTATAGTAAGATAAAATGGAGGCTGACCCTTGGCGTAAAGATCCGATCTCCCGATGTAAAGAAAAGAGACGCGAGCCTGTTACCTTGTTGAAGTGTTCCACAAGATCAATCCAGACAGATCTGGCGTCTTGAAAGAAAATGACACTGTTAGCGAGATCCTTGGAAACTGAATTGAAGATCCAGGAAAGCACTACAGCGTTGCAACATTCCCATTGAGGGTGAAATCGGTCTTCAAATGCATGCTTCTCGCATGTTCCGTCAATGAAGCCTAATTTGTGTTTGCCAAGAAGTGCGATTCGCATTGCACGATTCCAGATTGTATAGTCACCACTTCCTGTTAGAATATGGGGGATAATCGCAGAGCCTTGGGTATCCGACGGATGGAGGAAGAGTGGGTGGGTGAACTCCAGAGAATCAACATCACCACCATTCTTCTTGGTCGCCATCTTCTATGTTCCACTGTAGGCGTCGCTCCCAAGTCAGTGCTCTGTTGCAGGCGTCGCTTACAAGTTCCTTGGTTTCTTTGGGTTGAACGAAAATGGGGGTAGCCTCGTTCTTGAATTTCTTTTCTTGAATTTTGGCCCCCTTTCTTTAATGAGGGCGGCAAAACTCTTGGACTGATAAAGGCTCTGATACCATATTGACTTGCAGAGTTAATGCACAGTAAAAATCAATTTACGAAATAAAGGAATGCGCCTTATGTATTAGATTCCTGGAAAGGTTTACAATACTTATCTTATATAGCAACAAAAGGGAGTTGGGAAATTGGGCCAAGTTCAGGAATTAGGCCCAATATTTACACTATATATTTCTACACAACTTCATCCTCTCATCCTCAAGTGGCTTTCCACTCCACCCACTCACTCCCAGGTCGATTCAGCCCTCCGATTCATCATCCCTGACAACCACCAGCACGCCGTACTCGGAGCCCTCCAATTCAAGGCATGGGCTGTCCACCTCTACACTGATGCCGTCCTGTCTAGCGCTGGCAACGCCCTTCTACTCCGTGTTCCCATTGGAGTCGCTGGCATCGCTGGAATCGGAGCTCTCACTCGCTCCGGTAATCGATTCGTTGGCACCGTTGTTGGGGCCTACTCACTTGGCGTTGTCGTCTCCATATTTCTTGGTTTATCTGAATGATAATCTTCTCTTTTGCAAATCATGAAATCCGTTATGCGGATAAATCGCTGATATGTCCACTTTATCTGGATGCTCCGTCGTTAGCTGTTAAGCCATTCGCCCGCCACAGCTTTGTGCCTCCTCCTCCTCCTCCTCCTTCTTGTTGTATAGTTATGTATAAATATTATTGTTGTTTCTAACCTGTGTGGAGAACCCCTTTGCCGTAGCCACTGTTCCTTCAAAGACTCGGCTACATCTTGTCCAAAAACTTTGATCTAAGGCCATCTGTTGAATTAGTTAGTAATGATCTTTCATGGACAACATGCCATAGTAAGATTTTAACTTTTTTCAGAAGGGATCATTTACACAACTTTTTCCAAATAGATTCAGCGTTGCGCTCACTTTGATTTTGACAAAATTTATAGGCATCTTAACACTAAAATTGATTCTGTTATTCCAATTGGGGGGTTGGGGGGGGGGGGGTGTCGTGTTGTTGTGGAGAAGTATATGAATTAAAGCAGCATAGTTCCACTGACCATTGGGGAGAACATAGTGTCTCGCTGAAGCTTGAGGATTGAAACTTGGTTCGCTTCTGTTTACAAATTCAATCAGCGCTTGATTTATAGGTAGCCACAGGTCCCGCCAAAATCTGGTATTCAAGCCACTCTTCATTTTCCTTCCAACCCCTTTCGTAGCAACAATCGATTGCCAAGCAACACTTCTCGCCTTTCAGCACAAACACCTACAACGCTTCCCCGTCTTTCCCCTCAGCTTGAAAAAGCAACCAAAAAATATGATGAGTTTGACAAAGGTATGCGCCCTTTTAATGACATTTGTTATTTCCGTGGCCATTCCGAGTGAGAGCTAGCCAGATGGAGAGAGCCCAAAGTTTTCTTTTTTGGTATAATTATATTATATTTAATGTCATCAAATTATATTTGACCACTGTTGAGTTTTAATTAGAGACAGTTCAGTTCTAGTATATAAGATTTTGAGTGGATCACTCTCCAGACGTGTGCTTTTCTTTATGAGCAGGCCACAAGCACCATGACATCTTGGTTGCATAATTCGGCTTTTGGAACGCCCTGGTCAACAGTCACGCACATTCTTGTAGCTCCAACATTTCTTTATTCCCTTTCTTCTTACCCTTTTCGAGGTGAAGATACTTATAGGTGTAGGAGGACAACTTTTTCGAATCATTGATTCATTTGTATTGTAACTTGAAGGTAATCTTGTTTTTGACGCCAGCAACTCAAATGAGTATCTAAAATCTTAACCAGAAGAACTATCTAAAATCTTACACAGAAGATTTTGGGAATTAAGAGTGAGTATTTCAAAAATATCAAATACATTGTTTATAGTGTTTTAACTTTTCATTCATGAATCACTAATTTCAATTAGTCCAACAAATACAAATACATGATTCACTTCACAGACACTTGTGAAGGAATGAATGATTCTTTGTATAATGTATTTCATGTGTTTAGAACTGCGTGATTCATATCTGATCTTGTGATTTATATAATAAATATAGTTTATGAAATTAAAGGTTAAAGACATATCAATCTTGCTACTATATATATATATATATGCGCGCGCGTGTGCAAGTCTTTCCTCTCATTCAGACAATTTTAAGAACTCCGCTATCTCTTTTCTATTTTATCCGGATTGCTATATTTTAAGTCGTTGACTCTCTCTATTTCGGTTACAGAAGAAACCATCACATTAATTGCATGACAAAGCATAGCCTCAAAATTTTGAAACCTTTTGGCCTCTAATATTGCAACTCAAGTAGCAAGAAGTACGGACTAGTAGAGTGTGTATATATATATTGTTAGTCATTACGCTATAATTAAAGTTAAGAACCCTTTCTTTGCTTGGCATGTCTTCTTTGAAGGAGGAGACCACCAAAAGTAATTTACTGAAAGTAAAGAGGCAAAGAGAGGCCAAAGGGAAGAGAAACCAAGCTTAGTTAATTGCTTTTTTCACACAAAATATGGAGGGCATATATACATGTTGTGTTGTTTTGTGTGCTCATGGGTGTTGCACACTAAAGGACTCGCATTTTAGGCTAATATGAATGAGAATATAAATTTCTCAAGCAAAAGAAGTATTAGCTTCATGCTATTTCGTTCATTGACAAAGTAACAAGGAGAGGGCATAGATAAAATAATTCGAGAATATGCCTCTCACTCGGTATGATACAACGAGGAAAGGAATTTGGAAACTAGGGCCTATAACTAACGTCGGAAGCTACTAAGAGCCATTGTTTGTGTTCTTCAGTTTTTGTAATTCTCTTCCTAGAAAATGACTGACAACCCATCACACGAAGAATGCAAGGCATAATGAGCCCAGTATGATAAGATGTGAACAGAAATAAAAGAAAAAAAAAAGATATAATATGTAAATATAAATAATAAAAAATAGACTTATATTTAATAAAGATGAAAATTTAATTCTCTTTAATATTAAAAATATTTTTTTGATAAATGATCTCATAAATTAATTGTAAATATTCTTTAAATTTTAAGATTATATTTTAATTTTAATAGGTGATTAATATTAAAATTATCTAAATTTATATTAAAAGATAAAAAAAATATAATTTAGGTACTGTAAAAGTCAAAAAGAACATAGAGGAGTTTTCTCGTAATCCAATCCGACCAAAAAAAAAGGTGCCCCCTAAAGTTACGGGGCCTTTGGTGCTGGTCTTTTTTACAAGTCTATCAACTAACTGGACAACATGTGATCCGTTCAATGGTGGGCCATGTTTGCCACTTGCCATGACAGCCCCATTGCTCGTTCATATAACTAGATGTCGTCTGACGTTTCCCCACCACCTCTCCAACTATCATCAGGCTTCCGTGACGTTAGCCGTTAGCATGGATGACCTTTCTCTTTTTATTTATTTTACTTTTCTTCTTGTTCGCAATTGCACATCGCAATTTCTTTCATCTTATGGGCTGGCACTACAGAAAAAAATTACCTGCCCTCCCATATAAAACTTATTTTCCAATTTCCACACACGATTTCTGCACAAAACTATTGCCCGTGCCAAACTTCAAGTATTTGACACATTGGCAATTATTTAGAGGTGCTTCTTTCTTGTTTCCCCTTCAGTTACTCCGTTTTGGAATTTGATCTTTTCGGGGTTTGATTCAATTATTTTCTCCGGCTTTGGCTTTCAGTTCCGATCGCGATCTGAGGCGCTTCAGTTTGCGAACCAGTACAGTTTCTGTGCTTTTTATTAGGTGCAGAATGTCTTTTTCCTGAATATTGACCCAGTCAAATGCAGTTTCTCTCCAAAATCTTCACCGTGCATTTTTTTCTTCATGAAATTTAGAATACCCGTGACATTGTTGAACTATCTGGGCTGTATGTACAGTTCTGCTCAGCAATACCTGAATTTGATCGGGTTTTAATCTTACTCATAATTGATATCTGGAAACACCACGATGGCCAAACCCTGAGGAAGAAATGTAAATTCAACTCTTCATTACTGGAAGGTTAATTTTGAAGTTATTGATTTATTCAACTAAATTCTTATTGAATTTCAGCGGAGGGTTTGTAGTTTCGCGGGAAAATGGGGGTTATGTCCAGGCGGGTTGTGCCCGTCTGTGGTAACCTCTGTTGCATTTGTCCTTCTTTGAGGGCAAGTTCAAGACAGCCGGTGAAGCGTTACAAGAAGTTGCTTGCTGAGATCTTCCCGCGTAATCAGGTGAAATTTTCTGCTCATGATATGCTATTCCACTTTAGGAGGAATAATTTTTATATCATCTGAGGATTGATGATTTAGTTAAAACGGTGCTTCTCTAGTATCAATGAGTAATAATTAATTTTTAGTTGCATTTATTTTACCAACCTGTACGCGCATGTTTTATTTGGTTTCTTGGCATCCCTTTTGAAATAACGCGGTTTTGAGGTTCAATGCTGCTGTTTTTACTGCCTAGTGGACTATTATGTTATGCATCAAAATGTTTTCGGTCTTCTAGGAGCAGGGGAACTAGAAAGTGCATTACAAAAAATCTTATCAATATCAAGACCAAGATCAACATAAAAATATAAAGTATAGTGAGTCGTATTGTTCAACAGTGCGACTCATTTTATCCTAGTGACATAAAAAGTTTACAGGAGCTACACTACTCATAAACCATAAATAATATGACCTCTCTTAAGTTTTGGGGAATATTTTTATTCATTCAATCTTTATTCACAAATCATATACCCATCTTTCCCCCAATATTTTTCTACACATTTTATTAGGGTTTAAATCTTAAAAATATACGTATAACCTTCTATAAACTTTTAAATGATTATCTATCATGTGTATTCACAAGGAAGATATCTGGTTTCTTAGATAAGATTACAAAGCATAATATTTTGGACGCTTTGGATCCCCTTTCAGATTTTAACCTTTCCAACATAACAAAAATCTTATGTGGATGATGGTTACTGGATATGGCAGGATGCTGTGCCTAATGAGAGGAAAATTGGAAAGCTATGTGAATATGCCTCCAAAAATCCGCTGAGAATTCCAAAGGTAGTTTTATTCTAAGAAGATATTGTTCTGTAGATCTAGTTTTGCCATTTAGTCCCAGCAATTAGCTCTCTTGATCATTTTGACAATGAGTATACAGCTTAATACCTGAATAAATGTCCCTTTGTTTTGTACGTCGTTTAAATCTCTGTTCCACTCATCTTTATTTCTGTTTTCAATTTGTACTTTCTAGCTTTTCTCTCCTTTGTCACTTCAATTCTGGTACAGTGGCCTCACATAATCAAAGACAAATGATGACATGGTGGAGAAAATTTAGACATTTTTCTACGAATCTTATAGAATTAATTAATTTTCTAAACTGTTGAGACTATTTCCTGTTCATTACAGTTTAAATAATAATGACTTAATTATTTGCTGGAGGTGGAAATCCTGTTAGCGTCCATTTAAGATTTTTAGCGTTTGATCTATGCAGATCACTGATAACCTGGAACAAAGATGTTACAAGGAACTGCGTAATGAAAATTTTGGTTCAGTGAAAGATGTCTTGTGCATATACAGGAAATTTTTATCGTCATGCAAGGAGCAGATGTAAGTTCAATTGTGTTAATTTAACTGCATGCCGTTACATTTTTATTTTATCTCATGTAAGTTTGCTAGAACAAAGGGGAAGAACATTACATAAAATTGAGAAGAACATTACATAAAATCAACTTCTTAGATAGAATCACCAGAAGAACATTACATAAAATTGCACAATGTTTTTGAAATTTAGAACTATCTAATTTATGCTTTTTTTCTTGTACATGTATCATAATGTAAGACGCTTCCAGAGTTGCACAATTTATTTATTTTTTATTTGAAATTAGCTGCTATATATAAATGACTTGTTGCCTTGGATATGACTATTCAAGTAAAGTCGTTAAACAATCCATTTTTCAGCTCAATGCATATCCTCTTTAAGATAGAAGAGCTGAGTAGAACGTCTTACAGAAAAACAGCTTAGAGGTCAAATAGCCATTTAAATCATATCTTCCTAACAGGTTCAGAAAACCTGGGTATATGGTTAACTTATCTTTATTGTTCTGACATATTCTGTTCATTTCTAAATTCCAATTGGTTATATTAGTCGAGTTCTCAAAGAAAATTTTGAAACACTTCAAAGTAGGTTTTGCATAAAATTTGATCTCAAAGCATGTCCCGATAGTTGCTCCTCTAAAATAAACGAATTTATCAAGTGACTAAATGTCATCTTTCTGTCGTCAACTAAAAACATCATATTAACAATATTCCTGAACTAGTTATTCATATAAGTTTAAGCAATTTAAAATGAATGTTGTATTTTCATATAAAATAAGAGAAATAAAATTAATGGCTCTTATTAATCCTATACAATGTTGATTTAATTACTTCTTACCATTTTTTGTTAATTTATTCTAAAACCATAGTTTCAACTCTAATGTCAACTGCGAACTTATTGAGATTGGATAGTTTCTACGAAATGCTTGTCAACAAGTATATAAAAGATTGTCCATTGTGAATAGAGTTGAACTCCTCTGCCCGTGTTTAGACATTTGAGTAAAGGATACATCTGAAAAGTTGGCTGTTGATAGAATACAATGATGCTGTGCAATCCGTGGAGTCAACCTTAGTAGGATAAAGCTTGTTGTTGTAGTACATTTCCCTTGACTTAAGTATCTTATTTAAACTTCCTTGATTGTATTGATGGATGGCCATGTTTTTCTTTCATTTTAAATATGTGATGATATTCACATGACGCTCTTTAATCTTGCAGGCCATTGTTTGCTAATAGTTTTTTAGGGATCATTCGAACTCTTTTAGAACAAACTAGAGCTGATGAAATGAGGACCTTAGGTTGCCAAGCACTTGTAGACTTTATAAATTGCCAGGTATTTCATTAGATCTTTCTCACTTCATTTTGGCTTTACAAATGAAAAAACTATTGTGTAGTTCATTTTCATGTAACTACGAGGCCTAATACCTCAAGACTTAGACAACTAGGGTTTCTCCTTGGGGGAGGGGGTGCTGAAGCTGTTTGATACATTTATTGACTGCATTATTTCTTGATTCTTGCCGTATATTTTCTGGGGAGTGCATATATATTTTTCACAATGTTTGAGTGCCATAACTTTGTCGATGCTGACCTTTTGAGTTAAAAGTAGACAGATAGTACGTACATGTTCAACTTAGAGGGTCTCATCCCTAAACTATGTCAATTGGCTCAAGAAGTCGGAGAAGATGAAAAAGTTTTGCGTCTACGTTCAGCTGGACTTCAAGCTCTATCCTACATGGTATTGTTCTTTCTCTACTTTGATTTTTACGCATTCTAGAAGTAACTTATTCACTCTCTGAAGGTTAATTGTATAAAGTCTTTCCGTTGTTGGTTAGTTACACACTAGAAACTACATATCTTGATTTTTTGAACGTAACTCTCTGTAGATGAGAATATAACTTGAACATGACGATTCACTAAAGAGTGGAAGGGATAGTCTTCAAGATTTGGTCCTTAGCAGTTTTAGTAATTATTGATATTAAACCATTTTGAGCTGAAATATACTTAATATTTAACCTCTTGATAAGAATCTGCAACTTCCTTTAATTTGGTAATATATATTTCATAAATGAATTAGGCTTTGGACTCCTTCATTTAACTAATTAATCATACGATACTTGTACCAAGAAATGTGGCCATGGATGGCTGAAGATGCACTGACACAATATGCAGTTTTAATCTTAGAACATTGCATCTATGGGATCAGCACACAATTATTTCCGTTTCCAATTCTTTATTTTCACATGTAAATTTCTTTCTGGTTAGAGAATAGTGGTTACCTTAGTCATTATACAGTATCTGTTAATCAAATGCTTTATAATTCTACTTTATTTATTCCCTTTCCTTATTTTGTTCTTTCATCATTATTTTCTGTGACTAGGTGCAATTCATGGGGGAGTACTCACATCTTTCCATGGATTTTGACAAGGTGGGTATTTTTTTGATACTTTTACTTTGACTGGTCACCGTAAAACAAGAAAGTGTCATACACCAAAAGGATGCATTAAGGATTCAAGTTTAGTTTGCCATGTATTATTTTTCAAATTTTTTTAACATAATTGAGTCTTCAGAGCAACAGGTAATTTTCACTGATCTAGATTTCCCTTTTGTTTCTTGTTCGGGTGGGTGGATCCCCTCATAGATTATATCTGTGACATTGGAGAACTACATGCATCTCCAAATGAAACTCAACCATACTGAGGACGAGAAACTTACTGGAACCCAGATGGACTTCATGTTGTAAGTCTTATCTTACTCATCTCTCCTCCCCCTGTTTTGTGAGCATCTTTCATGATTCCAGGACAACCTTTATCTCTTTATCATGTCAACAGGGATACTGCTAAGGATCCTGCTTATTGGTCCAAGGTTTGCTTATGTAATATGGCGAAATTGGCAAAGGAAGCTACAACCGTGAGGCGTGTTCTTGAACCACTTTTTCATAATTTTGATGCTGAAAATCAGTGGTCTCCAGAAAAAGGAGCTGCTTGTTCTGTTTTAATGTATCTGCAATCCCTTTTAGCAGAATCAGGTAGACGTGGAACATTCAGTGCTTTACTTTTTTCTTAAACTGAAGTTCTCTAAAATTTCTCCGTGATCTCTTCTTGAACACCAGGAGATAACTCCCATCTTTTGCTGTCCATTTTGATCAAGCACTTGGATCATAGGAATATTGCTAAGCAACCTATTCTTCAGATTAATATTGTTAAGATCACCTCACAACTTGTAGAAAATGTTCAGCAGCAGGGCTCAGTTGCAATTGTCAGTGCAATATCTGACCTCATTAAACAGTTAAGGAAGTGCTTGCAAAATTTAGCTGAAGCTTCTGATGTTGGAAGTGATGAATATAAGTTGAACGTTGAACTACAGTCTGCTTTAGAAATGTGTATATTACAACTTTCAAACAAGGTATGAATGACTTTTTTGTTTGTCTTTTCAAGCTGTTTGCTTACCCAAAATTGTAAAAGAGGCCCCCAGTTCCCCTCCCAAAAAAAAAACCAAAACAGAAAAATTATATATAAACAAAAAATCCCCCTCCTCATATAGATACTTTGATGTCTTGATCTGTGAGGATTTACATTCTTAGCAAGTTACTTAAGATTTTAGATGAGAGAGTGACTTCTTCCTTCCTGGCAAGTTGGCAACAAAGGAAAAACTGAAAATCCTGAACTTTATGGGATCCTCCTTAAACTATTTTTTTCTAAAATACCAAGATGGGATATGAACACAGTTCGCCTATTCTGTGATCTAGTTTGGTCTACCGCTAGACCAAGTAACCGTACGTTCTATAATACCAATTCATTTCTCTTACAACTTCACTTCTGGTAGACTGTTTTAGTGAAGTGCAAATAATCTCTGTTAGCCTGCCATAGTCACAGACAATATGGATTGCTAACTGGGAGAATTAAACAGTCTCTTTTCAATAAAATATCAGACTCTCCACTCTAATGCTTTAATATGCAAAGGGAAGCCACTTAATTTGTATGAGAAAAAAGAGTATTATTTTGTTGCTGCATTCTTTTTGCATTAAATATGACATTTTGAAAATGACAGGTTGGGGATGCCGGCCCCATTCTTGATATGATGGCAGTGGTGCTAGAGAATATCTCAAATAGTACTATTGTAGCACGAACCACAATCTCTGCTATTTATCAAACTGCAAAATTAATCTCTTCCATCCCTAACATATCATATCACAAGAAGGCAAGTACTTTTTACTTAGATTGAAAGTTAGCTTTTCTACATCCTAAACACTTGTGAAACTGTCTAAATATCAGGGTTATTGATGGAAATTTCCAGGCTTTCCCAGATGCTTTATTGCATCAATTGCTGATGGCAATGGCCCATCCAGACTATGAAACACGAATAGGGGCACATAGTGTCTTCTGTATAGTGCTCATGCCATCTCTTTTTTCTCCATGGTTAGACCAGAAAACGAAGATGACTCAGAAGGTAGGGAGTGAAAGCTTTGCCATTCATGACCAAAATTTAGTCAGTATGAAGAGGGAACCATCAGAGGAAAAGACAAAAGCAGGTGTCAATGGGAAATATGCATCTAATCTATTTTGTGCTCACAGCTTTACCCGTGCTCTCACTGTTGAAAAAGATGTATGAAATTTCTAATCATCATTAGTAAATTGTATTGGTAAAGATTTAAGTCAGTAGATTATGATATTCATTGTACTTAACAAATGTTGTGTATGGGGAACTTTCAGGAGCTGAGTTCTCTTCGATTGAGCAGTCACCAAGTGAGTCTTTTGCTTTCTTCAATCTGGGTACAGGCAACATCGGCAGAAAATGGCCCTGGGAATTTTGAGGCAATGGCTCACACTTATAGCATTGCTTTGTTGTTTACACGTTCTAAGGTGAGATTAATGTTTACTGAGGCCATGATAGGTTTTATGTATATATTTAGTAGAGAAAATAATATACTTTTCTGTTTTTCATAAATTTACGTATTACTCTTATTTATTTAATGTCATTCCGTCATGTACATGTATTCGGTCAACAATTTGAATGTTCCTGCTCTGAACATGGTCATATTCTTGAGAAAGTGTTCAAAGCATGATTATTGATACTTGTCTATAAGTTGTGATTAAGCTTTTGCATCATGAGCTTCTCTACTCCCAATGCAGTCCCCAACTTCTCAGACTTGTTTTGGAGAAATATCTAATGATGTATGCATGTGTGTCTGGTGTTATGAAGATAGAAGCATGTTTCGTTGTTCTGGTTGTAACAATTGATGATTTTGGGACTTCATTATGGGGTTATTCCCAACAGATTATGTCTATCTGTTATCTGTCAGTAAATTTCACCTTTGTTGTTTATTACTAAGTTTCTCTTGTATACAGACTTCCTAATGAAATTATTTCGTCTTGGTTGAAATGTGTACTGACGTGGTATTGAAAGATATAGTTTTCTGAAAGGAACTTTTTACCTTTCAGAAATGGACAAATAGAGCGCACATCATCTTCTTTTTTCCTTGTTTCATAGCTAAAGACAATTTGACATGATTAGTTTCTGTAAGTTTGTGACGATTGAATTGCTTTCTACAGACATCCAGTCACATGGCTTTAGTAAGATGTTTCCAACTGGCATTCTCCCTAAGGAGTATCTCATTGGATCAAGAAGGTAAGTTAAACATATAAATGAATTTCTTCTAGTCCCTTTCTCTTGTCATCTTGCTACACTTTCTTTCTTTTTCTATTATCTTTTTCCATCAAGTTGACTTGGAATTATGATTTATCCCTGCCTTTAAGGCTGAACTTGAAATTCTAATATTAAGCATCAAATTACTGGTATCTAGTTTCCTGACGTCGTTAGCTGTTCAAAATTTTCCGTTTTTTAGAGCCTCTATAACCAAATAGTCAAGTGTTTGATCCTTGCTGCTCCTGCTCCACCTTTTTTTAATTAAATTAAAGTTCAGCACAATGTATGGTATGCCGATGCTTTATCCATACTTCAAGCCTGAATAACCATTGTCTGCGGGAGAGTGCTTGCGATTATAAAAAAAATTATTCATAGGACTTCCTTATGAATTTAAGTTTTTGAATTGACATGGTAGATAACAAATAAACTGTATCTTATTAGTCTACAAAGGCACCATAGAATATTTGTTCTATTAAAAAAGATTGTGTAGCTATGAGAGTTCTGATTTTGTCTGAAAATCCAGTGTACTTAGGAAAATTTGATGATGGTATTGCATTGTTTTCATGCTTAATATAAATATATTCCTTTCTTGATATTCTTATAAATTTCTCTGTCTGTTTCTTTAAGGAGGCTTACAACCATCACGCAGGAGGTCTCTTTTTACCTTGGCATCATACATGCTTATATTTTCTGCCAGGGCAGGCGGTTTCCCTGATCTAATTCCAATAGTTAAATCATCCTTGACAGAGAACACCGTTAGTTTCTTCACTCAATTTCTTAAATTGAACTATATTCAGTGTCTTTGTCTTTTAGCTTCCTTTTGAAAGTGAGATTCTCAATCAGTTCACATTATTTATTTTAGTTAGGTTTGTTAATCGGGGTCATAAATTTGCAGGTAGATCCTTTTCTTGATTTGGTCGATGACATCGGATTGCAGGCCGTTTATATAGAATCAGATAAGATATCTTATGGAACTCAGGAAGATGGATTCAATGCTATGAGGTCACTTTCAGCTGTAGAATTGGATGATAGGCAGTTGAAAGAGACTGTAATATCATACTTCATGACTAAATTTGCAAAATTATCAGAGGTAACATTAATGGTTTTACCTCTCATTTGTATGCTCCCAATTAGCAATTTATCTGGAGTCATACAAGAACACTGTAAATTGGTCTCCAATTTTCTTTCTAGTTTTCATTGGACAGGTTGAGGTGTTAAGCATGTCAGATTGTCAGTTAATCTAAATATAATTAAAGTTAATTCAATGGTGACTTTTCTGCTCACCTATGTATAACACTGTTGAATTTTGTCTTCTTTAGAAATACTAATAAAATCATTCATGGGTCTTCTAGATTTACTACGAATCAGTTCTTAACATGTTTTCCAAGTTCAATGATTAAGCGATCAGGAGCTTGATCATTTACCCCTAATTCTTTATGCATACGTTAAATTTCAGCTCAAGGAATAATTGGCAAATTCTTTCATCTTTGCTTCCATTTGAATTTATGATAGAATGAATTAAATGTCTGATCAAGTGTTTAATACACGAGGAAGTTAAATGGTTGCTCTCAGCACACGTTTGAGATGAATTAATATTCTGCCGTTGTACCGTAGGATAAATTTCTAATAAAAATAAAATTATTTTGCCGATGGTGTTCAAGTGACAAATGCGCACACATTTTTTTCCTGGAAATTCTGTTATGCCAATATTTTCCTTGTTGATCAGGATGAGTTGTCCAGCATAAAGAAGCAACTCCTACAGGGCTTTTCACCTGATGATGCGTATCCATTGGGACCTCCTTTGTTTATGGAGACACCACGGCCATGTTCTCCACTAGCTCAAATTGAGTTCTCAGACTTAGATGAGGTAAAATCTTGAAATTGCATTTTCATTCAAGTGCCTTCTAAAAGATTTTCTGTCTGATTAGTTCAATGATTGGTTGTTTTCCAGATCATGGCTCCAGTGGCCTTGATGGATGAAGAGATGGAGCCTGAACCAAGCAGAAGCCAGTCAGATCGCAAAACATCACTCTCTTTCAATAACCCTGACGTTCTAAGTGTTAATCAACTCTTAGAATCGGTAATGCTGATCTTTAATTTTAGAATTTGCTAGTTGCCATGATAGTGTTTTGAGTCTATTTATGATGCTTTGTCTGGAGACTACATGCCATTTTCTTAGAGGTCCTATGGGGATTTTTGTATATATAGGTTCTGGAGACTGCACGTCAAGTGGCTAGTTTCCCCATGTCATCAACTATTGTGCCTTATGACCAAATGAAGAACCAGTGTGAGGCGCTTGTGACAGGGAAACAGCAGAAGATGTCAATTCTTCACAGTTTCAAGCAACTAGAGACTAGGGCAATAGTTCTTTCCAGTGAAAATGAAACACAATTTCCCTCCTTACAAACAAAGGTGATCACTTTCTTATCATAACTTTCGAAGTTTATTTAAAATGTAAATAGTTATTATAAAGGAATTTATTTTTCTCGAGGATCTATTTGGCATTCAATTGGTTTAATGGCCAACTGATTTTTTGAAGTTTTCGTGTTATACATGACAGTTATTGTTGCTTTCAGTTGCACAATTATAAGGGGGAATGGGGGGACGTTGAGGGAGCTTCCTTTTCACAAAGTACAATTTTTGTTGGATCCCCAGACTTGTAAATGTTGCCATCTGATTGTGAAATACCACAAATAATTTTGGATTTAGCTTAGATTGTAGAAATAATAAAGAACCATAGAAGATCTCTATATTTGAACTGCCGGAGTTAATTGAGCGTGGGGCTTATGAATATTGATGGTAGGTTTATTTTAAAAAAAATGGAAGGGGAACAGAATCTCGTTTTCATTTCAAAATCTGCTTGATATAGCTGTTTGACTTTTGGCCATAAAAAAAGATATAGTTGTTTGACTATTATAGTTTAGCAATTCATGTTGCTTTGAAACTGTTATGGAAAAAAATTATAAGAGTCACTCATATACTTAAACTCAGCATAGGTTCGTTTCTCATAAACTTACAACATAGTGAGAAAATTTATCCTTGAATACGTAACGTGCGTGGCCTGCATACTGTGTTATCTGGTTCCAGAGTCAATGAGAAATCTTATGCTTTTTTATTTGTCTATAAATATTCATAACCTCTTAAGATCTTTGATCTTTTTCCCCCTGTTGCGATGTATTCGGAGAGGGGTACGAGCCTGTTTTGTAAGCATGTTTGTAAGCATGGAGTTCAAATATTATATTATCTATTTACCTCCTGGGAATTTTGCCATCTACTGCTGCATCTTAGGCTGTACCATGATTCACAACAATCATGCCAGGCATAGAGTATATTGATTGTAAAAGATCTTGAAACGATTATTATTTGATGCATCTGCGCTGTCGTGTAGGCTCTGGAATATTCAAAGGGAGATATGGCATTGGCCACTCAGGAGCAAATTCAGGCGCAAGATAAGGTTAGCCTATCTGCACAATATGAACCTGGACAGCAGCAAACTTTGAGACTACCACCATCAAGCCCCTATGATAAGTTCCTGAAAGCCGCTGGATGCTAATAAAATTTATTTCTCATATTTGTGTATGTAACTATTTATTTAGAGCACTTTCTCTGTCATTTGTTTCATCTCCCAAGCTGTTGGCAATTTTTTCATTCTTCCAAGTGTTCATCATAATTATTCCTTTGGATGTTTTCTTCCCGTTTGTGCTCATCAGGGCATGTGCTAGTTTCTTTTATTTTTTTGTTGAGGGGGCAGCAGATCTGTCTCCCTAGCAAGTGCATGATTTTGGTGACAATTGTCTATTCAACTTTGAACGGTCTATACATCTATAATTAATACGGGGTATGCATCTAAAATTAATTTCTCCCTTACCCATATAGATAAAGCATATTTTGTGAAATCTTATGTTTTGATATATATATATATATAAAAGGCGCTTTGCGGAGACTACCACCATCACAAATAATTAATGATTTAACTATTTTTTAGTGGGTGTGTTTTAGTTAAAAATGCCTTGTATTTGTAGTACTAATCATCTCTAGAAGCTCATTATCAAAATTAGCGGATGGTCTTGGCTTCTCTCTCTAAACGATTGTATATGTTTTGGTGATGCTAGAGTTGCTATCTTCTCTATGACTAACGAGCAGAACATCTATACTGAGATAATGCATATCTTGTATGAATATCACACGCACATCAAATGTAGAGTAGGCATTAAACTTGGTGAGATGGCGTATTGCAAGTACGCACACATTGATATTTTTAATTCATGGAATATCAAAATATGGGTGCAAAACTTAACATGCATGTTCTATATCCAAACTCATTTTGTACACACAGCGGGTCACTAGAAACTCCACCATCTTACTAACAAATCCGCAAACATATTTTGACAACAAAAAAAAAAAAAAAGCACAGCTAGCTAAGATCAATTTCCATTCGGCATGATAAAAACCGACGAAGGGATAAAGTATAAACGGATTTGTCAGATTCCATTACCTAGTAGTCTAACCAGCGTTTAGCGTGCCAAAAAAGCAATTAACTCAAATCTACTACATTAACGTTGGTTGATCTACATTGACATCAAAAGCAGGGTTATTTCCATTTCAGAACATAATCACCAGCAAAAGACGACTCAAAAGTTTATGATTCCAACAGAGCCAACCAAAACTAGTTTTGGGTTGATTTCGCCATCCTTCTTAACTCGGCCAACATCTGAGCAGCGGCTGATTCTCTTGCTTCACGAGGATTTAGACACAGGTTACCCCCACATGAACACTCAAAGTCCATTCCTTTAACAGTTACATTAGAACCGAAACCACCTTCAAAAGGTACAGCCAATATATTTTAATCATGCAAGATTGAATCCAATATGATAATCCTTTAACACACAGGCATATATACAAGTACATATAAATGAGTAAGTATTATGTAATGTGAATTAAAGAGTAATGCTTCATTAATACTATGCTGGTAATGGCGCATTAACATCATTTAAGTTTCCGACAGTAAAACTTATTTGCCTCCACTTCAGGATTCTACATCTAAATTAAACAGTCTTACCATCAGATGATGATACCCGATAAGTTGGTAGGATCCAATTATTTTCGTGACATATACCATCTAGTTCCTGCAAGATAATCAGATTTCTAAGTAATTGTACGGAAATATAAATCTATAGGACAAAGGTGGCAAGAACAGCCTGCATCAGTCAATACTACTTTCCCCCCTCCCGGCCCCCTTCTGCCTTGTTCAAATACACGTCCTATGAACGTCACAAGTAAAAGTTAAAAAGGATAATACCAGGTTTTACTTTATTCTTCAACTAATATATCTACATCGTATTCATGCCCATATTTTTTTAATAATTGCTGTATTCTATTAACAGCACCATATCAAAACTCATGTTCCAATCGATATCAACGCTTCCAAGGAACTTGCGATGCTCATGTGAATGTGGTCCTGTCTTTTGAACTATACCGGGTTGATTATGCTTTATATATTTGATCATTGGTAAAGCATTTTCAATTGTACTCATACTCAAATGCACTAATTTGATAAGTGATGCTTCTAATGCGCCCAAACAATAAATATCAATCATATAGACCCACCATAACTTATTTTCAGCCTCACAATCATGGGAAATGGGATCAGGGTTACTTAATATTTATATTGAGATAAGATAATTAGGATTTTTAAATATAATTACTTTATTTGGATATCTAGATTATCTTTTAGATTTCATTAGGGTTTATCTTACCTTACGTCTAAGGATTTACCTTATCTCTTATCCTATCTTATATAGAATCAGTTGAGATTATTATTATTATTATTAATTGTACCTAGGACTCTAAATAGCCCTAGAGTTTCTTCATTTGTTAGGCCTGATGACGAATTGCATAAAGTTGAGAATACTTGCCATCTACTTTTCCCTCAATTTCTTCCACTTCTACCTCCTTTCTTTCTATTTCTTCCTCCTTTCTCCTTGTCCATTCCCACTTAACCTTCATCCTACATCATACAAGCATAATAAGAAAACGAAATGTAAGAACTATAGCACATTATGTCTTGCCTGGCAGGAACTTTGCATAACGAGGACAGCCTCTGACAATCTTTTCCTCTTAATACGTAGTGATAAGCAATGGTCCTCAAGATTTTGAGAAGATGCCATTCCATGCTTATTGTTACAGCCTTCTATGATGGTTTCTATCTTTAACTCCAAAGCACCCTCCCCACCTACTTTGTCAAGAAAAACATAGGTAATGGACTTTATCTATCACAAAAACGACAAAATTTAAGAGGAAAACGTATAAATTTGTCTTAGTCATTAATGACTCAGGATCTGCCTCATAATTATAGAACATCAACATGTTTGCAGGATTGGTAATACAGCTGGTCCAGTGCAATCTTAAACGAATGCATTCTTCTTCAATAAATTGTTTCTTGCATCCAAGGTGTTGGTTCAGTTTATGAACGCCTCCCTTCAAAGAGAGTTCTAGAGGAAAAACAATTGTTTAAAGTCATCGAGATCAGATGCCTAGTTGATGCCGTAGAATCATATGATAGGTTGCATATGAAATTATTGAAAATAATTAAAGTCCTGAACCAATGTCAGATCTGCATGAGAGCTTGTTTGATATTACAACTTGATAAACTAAAAATTAAAGATTTTCACCTAAAAAAATGGTTAAGGATGGAAGGTGAAGATAAATTCTAGGAACACTAAAAAGGTAAACCTGGGACCATAATGATTAAATAGTGAACTAGTACAGAAAAAAGGAGCAAGCATGGCAAACAACAGTTAAAAGAAAACATACCAGTCAATATTGTCTCAATTTTTTTATTGCACAGAGCAATCTCATCTTCTATATTTTGCTGCTGAAGAGCCTGCATATCATAAAATAGCATTGATGTTAGTAAAGGCATTTTAAGCATTCAAATGATAAAAGTAAGCAAGCTTTTAGAATTAAGTTGACCAAGAAAAAAAAGTAAAGGTGATGATTATGAATATATTTGTAGCATACTTCTTTGAAGGTTTAAATACAAGTGACTAATATAATTGACAAGGTTGTGAACTGTGTGGCATCATTATTGTTAGACAAAAAAAGTTACAGTAGGAAATGAGGTTAATAGATATGCAATCATAAACGCACTATTTATTTCATTTTTATGTGCAGATTCAATGAAATTTTAGTCATTCATAGTCCATGTGCACAAGTTGTAGGTGTCCAGGGTCATAGCTAAAGAGAAAAGATGCAAACATTCTTCTAATAAAAATAGTAGGCTTTACCAGCTCATTCCTCCTTTGAGTAAGAACTTTGAGGGAAGTTTGTGACAGTAGCTCTCCCTTCAAAGCTAAAAAATTTTGGAACTTCTCAAGATCAAGATTGATAGAATTGGACTGACTTGTAACTAGAGTAACCTTATCCTTCGTATCTTCTATTGCCGAAGTGTTGATGAAAATCTTGTTACATGGAGTAAGATTGTAGGTTCCCTCTTCAGTGATGAGTGTCCTAGGAGTCACAACCTGCCAAACCAATGGCATGCAATTAGATGAAAGACATGAAACATTAGAATAAGACTCAATAAACTATAGTGATTACACCACAAAAAGAGGCAGAAAATACAAACATACAAGACTCAGCTTGGGCTTCTTGATTATTATTATTTGTTTACAATTAATTTAGAAAATATAGGTGTTGAAATATGTGAGGCTTGACCACTTGAATTCCTCTACATATTTATACGATATCATTTATCTCTAGGGGGAAATTGCTGTAGAAGCAGGCAAAAGTTTCAAAAACAGGGGAGTATAAGACATCCTCCGATAAAAACACAAAATAAACCCCCCTCCAGGTTGTAATTTAAAAAATTGCACCATAGAAATTCAATCTCTTGAAAAATCCAAAATACCAACTATATTCTTTACCACAACACCTCCTGGGACCAAGAAACAGTTCTTGAAATAACAATCATTCTAAACAGATACACCTTACCACAGCAAAACAGTCCACGGACAAGCAGCACTGTTCATCAAAACTTTTAATAGCTGACTCCACAGAGATAAAGGCATCTAACAGTGTAAGATAAGATATGCAGATGTTTCTGTATCATCCATAATCCATACACATGATACAAATATTGGGAGTGATTCCGGTTTTAATAAAGACAGATGGGAAGAAACAAATTTTCGTCTCAAGATTAGGTGTGCAAGAATTGATGATAATAAGAGCGCCTCCAAAGACAGGCTTAATAAGAAGTAAAGAAATATTGGAAGATGAGAATTAAAGGTAGGCACAAATGAAAACCATGGTGCTGTAGCTTTAGATAGAAACGAATGATGGCCTGTTTGGTGGGGGTGGGAAGGCATATACAATGATTATTGTGTTATGGCAATGATAACTCTGACAATATTAATTTCTTTATTTCCACTTTCTAAAAGTACTGGCATAAAAGTCATTTCACATCCTCCAAATCAATTTTTACCATTTCATACATTTTTATTTTGTGTATTGAATGGGCCTTAAATGAAAATGATGTTGGGGAATTTAATTATGTTTAGTGATTGTAAAATATCAGGTAGAATTTCTTAGACAGATTAAGACAAAATAACCTTAATTTAACCCCTATAAGCTGAATCTACTCAGGTCACAGAACTACTTTATAAATGCACCACACAATCATCCATGATTCTCAGCCAGTTGATGATAGCCGGACCCACTGGAACCCGAAACTTCACATTTTACAGTTAAAGATTTCATTGTTAGTGGTTCCCTGTTTTCAGTAGTAGCTAATTTCATATTAAATTAGATAAAATAATGCATATCTAACTACTGGATTCTCGAACCTGGTAGCTAAGATTGAGTCTCCTGAGTTCCTCTAATCTTGTAATCTTCCTATTTGAAACTGGCAACAGAATAAGCTTCTAAAATTTCACATAGCCTAAACATATCCTTGAACCCAAACACAAATGAAGGTATGACTAAAACATCAACTGCTAAGAGAACAGCCAAATTTGACCGAATTCCTTTCTTGGTGTAATTCAATATAAAAATCAGAAAGTCTCTAATCATATGATCAGAGAAGCAAGGCTAAAAAGGGTCCAGCACTGCTAACACTAGCAACTAACTAATGAACTGGTTACTTGAGTAGGTAAATTTCATACCTTGGGAGCACTGGCAGAGCCTTCTGGATAATTTTGCACAGATGAATTTTCTGTTTCTTGATCTTTACAGACTTGTACAATATGGGCAAAATACTGACATTTTTCTTTCTCTTGAAATGAAACAAGCGAACAATTTTCCACATCCATACTTTGGAGCTCACTATTACAATAAGACAGTATATCTGCACAGTTTTGATTATTTTCTTCCTGTTTTGGTGATTCGGTATTGTTTATGCTTGGCTTGCTATCAAGACAAATAGGCATATCCTCATTTGCACAAGATTCTGACATTTTAGGACTGCCCACCATCATAATTTTCTCCGCCATCCTTGAATCTTGCAAACTATTCGAGAATGTTCCTCTGCACAGAGAGAATATATTACACATACTATCGATCTCATCTTATGGAGTATTTGCTACAAAAAGTAATAGTTAGTTAAAGGATGACAGAGGAAGATTATTTTATTCTGAGACAACTATTGTAAAGTATATGTGCCTGGATTCAAAATCTATAAACCATGAGATTTGTTAAAGCAATTAGGTTGATCAGTATTAGAAAAGCACCCTAAAAATGATCAGTAGTTATTGGGGAAAGCACCCAACAGATTTATTTTAAAGGTGGCACTGAACTTAGTTTTTACACATGCTGGTAATTTAGCCTCCACTAATTCTTGGAATTAGAAATTTTGACCTAGGCTGCTGAACATATGAACACAAGTATGATGAAGCGTTTAAAATTAAAACAACATTCCAAATCTACTTTTAAAAATAAAAAGGACAAGGCCAACCTAGAAAGCCACTCTGAGATTACTTCAGAATAAGGAAGCAAATGGAAGTGTTCTACAGCTGGGCTGCATGTCCAACTGGTAGTACTCTTCTTGATCAAAGGACCCTGCAAGCTATCAAATAAGACATAAAATGTTATTTAAAAGAATATGTAATATCATGATTAGGTTTACTTCTTTAAGCATTAAAGCCAAACACAAGTACATATTTCAAGAAAAATAAGTAGGCGCAGGCTACTTATATGATCTCCAATAATGCAATTATAAGAATTAAGAACGAGAAAAGAAAGCGCCCTTATAATGAAAATGCAACATGCACTCTTGACTCTACCTAACAAGTAGCTAGAGAGAAACTAAAAAAACCATCAAAGTGTAACTATATCAGATGCCCCTTAAGGTTCATAAAGTAGTTCTGCCTATAGCAATGCCAATCATCCATGAAACAAGAACTATCAGCCAATGGGAAAAGATAAAAAAAAGAATATCAATTAAAACAAACCTAGCAATTACATCTTTGATAGGAACTTGAATAACCTCCTGATTGATCAACTGGGAGCACTGCATGATAAAGAAGAAGGAAGCTGTCTTCTCTTTGCTGTGAGAGTACACAGTGTGGCTTTCCAAAAGCATAACATCGCTCTGGTCAATACCTGTTCAAGTGCCACAAGGGAATAACACTGAACTATTTACATATCAGCAAGCAACTGTTAAACTCAAATTAACATAATAGTGTTATGTTAATCAACAAATACAAGTATGACACAGTAAGAGCCTCAAAATAGAAAGGAAAGGAGAACAGCAGGTATAAAGCATGATTCAGGGATTACTTTGTCATTTTATGGAAGCAGTTCACTCTTCACTTGGCTAAATAAATTGGAAGCTGATAAATTCTTCTAGCAACAATGCCCCTCGATATGTGATTCCATTTTAAAAAATTAAAATTAAACTAGACTCTTCAACAGTTGCAAACAACAAGAATGCCCATCTTTCTGTTGAGGATGGATTATTACCTACAGCTTCCTTGACAGCAGAATAGCCATCTTTCAAAAGTCCAGCTTCATCGATGTTTAATTTATCTTTTGTATTCTTTCTAATAACTCTTTTCTTTTTTAATGTAGATTTTGTCCCCTTTGTATATTCAGAACCTTGACTGGAGATGTTGACATCTTTTTCAATCACTGACCAAACTCCCTTAGTGATGGAACTATAATGCAAAAAGCATTTCTCCTTTTTACAGTCTATTAAAAGGACTGTAACTTTTGCAATGGGCCATCCTTCTATATTAGGAACATTTTTTGATGCATCCAAACACGTACATATGTCACATGCATCCATGATCATTTTCTCTACTACAGAAAGTTGCTTATCCACATCATTGAGTTCAGTTTCACCACACTGTTGCATGAAATTCATATATGCTAACAAAGTTGGCTTCAGAACCACGACCAATTTGCAAAATTCATCAAAAGGTAAAAATTGTAGCTCTGGGTGTTGTCTTCTGTAGTAGTAATTATAAAGCAACACAACAGAATGCACCTGGCACCAGCAATCATGGTTAACAAGAGAAGATGAGCAGATTAATAAGTTGTATAAATCTTAAAACTATCTCTAGCAATCTCCACATGGTGGAAAATGCAGAAGCAAAATATAAAAGACAACAAAAATATTAAGTTGAAAAAAGACACCTGATTTGCAACTAACTGCTGTTGGGATGATGTAGGATTATCTCTAACAGAAGATTTAGCAGGTAGCATTGGGTAAACCAAGTATTCTAAGAATGCTTGAATTGCATCGTCAGTTGGGCACACGTTTGATGAAGCCATGTCCTATCTAGTGACTTTACTCACCCTTTAGTTGTCATGTGCGAAGAAAATAACAAAATTAAATATTGAAGGTCATTGTATAACAACAAAAGGGAAAATGATAATAGTGAAATCATGATATGTTTGGCTAATCTGAATGCTTATTTTCAAATTGTAAACTGTAAAACGTATTGAATATTAAGATTCAATAGTAGTTGAAAAATAATGGAACTATAAAACATATATGTACATTTTGTGTAACGCATAATATAACGATAGACTGATAGTAACCAAACATAAGTCATAAATTAACTTACTAGTCACATAAGTTGCAATTAATTCTTGAAATAATCTCAAATAACATCATTCTCTTTATGAATAAAGGGTTAATGCAAATTATGAACATTTCTCACACAATTTAAATAAAATTGGGAAGTAAATGTTTGGCCAAAAATATAAAAATGGGAAGTAAACATTTCTTATACACTTCAACTCAGCTCATTAAACATAAACTGTTAGAAAAGGGCTTAAATTTTTTATTATTATTAATTTATTGTTTCCAGCATGCTAAAGAGCCTTCAATTTGAAGAGTAGTTTCATCAGACCCAGCAAAACTTGTGAGGAAATTGAAATTCAGTGAATAAAGTCTGGTTGTATCTAACCACGTTAGCATGCATGTCTGCATATCAAATTTGCATTATCTTTCAAGATAAATTTTATTTTTAAAAAAACGAAAAGCAGTCATGATGACCATAAGGAACCTTGAACCTTTGGACTGACTAAATAAGAACTTAAGGAACAGCGTTTGAAAATTTAATAGGAACAGCTATCGTGAAAGCTAATTCATTATTTGAAACTAATCTCCTAAACCTAGCTTTCCATCAATCATGAATGTTAGCATTGTTTTTACATTCCTGAACATTGTTCCACTACTATTTGACATTGAGGTATTCCGAAACAGAGAAAAGGCTCTACTTCGTAATATTTGCTTGCAGAAATAATAAACTGACTTGTCTGACGAGAAAGGTACTACATTAAACGGAAAGGGGGGAAATCTTGCTTGATCAAAAGCTTATAAACACTGAAAACTAGAAAAACCGAAAACAATGACATATAGTCAGAGATCACAAAGTAAACTCGAAAAATGATACAATCCACAGAAGTATCAAAATTTTAGAGCCGGCAAAAAAGAAAACGCTAACGAAACAGAAAACTCGAAATGCTGGAAAAACTTGAAAAGAAAGGAAGAACACTAGCTCACCGCTTCCTGGAGCCAGGGAGAATGATTGAGGGAAACCGGTAAAGTGAAGTCCACTATTAGCATTTTTCAAAATAAAAGGCCCGTGATCCTCTTCGTACATTCACTCTCACTATTGAGGCGTTTTTTTAACCTATATATAATGTTCTAATTTATAAGATAATTTGTATAATTTCAAGTGTAATTAATTATTAATAAATTTGTGTTTTTGACCAAATTGTTATTAAAATATTTTATAAAAGGATATTTTATTATAAATATAATATTTGTGTAGATATTTATATCACTTAATATCTTCTATGATCTCTATTATCCCACAATAATCATCTCATATTATTATAGAATTTATAAAATTTAATAGAATTAAAATTATAAAATTGTGCCTATAAATAAAAATAATAGATTATATATTATGTATCTCTTATTAGAATAAGAAATATTTTTTTATTTCTCTTCTATAATTCTCTGCTCTGTCTTCATTTTATAATGCTTTATTTATAAGAATGCTTTATTGAAGATTATAGTATTTTGATGCCCTAATTACTATATATATTTTTTATGTTTCATGATTCATTATCTATACTTTTATAATTGATTATTCTTTTTATAACGTGAAGTGATAGAGCTTTTGATATTTTATCTTATAGCTTGAAGTTCACAACTTGAATTTTCAAGTCAAAAGCCATGAAGCTTGGATTTAGCTATTATTTTTATATTATGGCAACAAGCCATAAAGGTTGAATTTTTATTCAGGACCTGTTTGGATTAGTTTTTGGAGAATAGATTGTGGGAAGAATAGATTCTGGAGAATAAATTTTGAGAAGAATATATTTTGAGGAAAAAGTGATTTTAAAAATTAGATATATTTAGATAATTAATAACATAATTATTTTTTTATAGACAATTTATTAAAAAAGACAAAATTAAATATAATAATTACATAAAGAATAAATTTTATTTCTAATTTTTTCATTTAAAATAATTAAAAAAATAATATATATACATATATGTTTGAGAAGTGATTCAAAAGCTAACTTGTGAGCAATTATTTCAAACCATAGTTTATAGGACTCAAACCATGGTTTGAGATGTAGAAGTGATTTTTGAGAAAAATTCATTGTTTGGCTAAAAAATAAGATAATTATGGTTTGAGCTCAAAATCTATTTTGAAACCTATATGTCAAACACACACTCAATTGTTAAAGTTAAAGCTTTGATTTTTATCTTATGGTAAGAAGTTATAAAGTTTAGATTTAGTAATATAACTTAGATTTTTATTTTATGACCAGTAGATAATAGTACTATTAAAAATTAATAATACTAAAGACTAATAACTTGTAGAGAATAGTACCACTAAAAATTAATAATTCTGGAGATTAAAGACTTGTAGATAATGATACTAATGACTAGTAATAGTCTTGATGACTAATTAACAAATTTATTTGTTATGATCACATTAAAAGAATTGTCACTCACAAGTCTCTACCATATTTGTATGAGATAATGACATTAAGAGTTTGTTATTGAACACTTAAATGTTCTTATACATAATATGAATGTATGATATTTTGATGTAATATTTATAGTTCATACTTTATTATTTAAATATTCAATATCGATTATATTATATAATGTGTTGGAAATGTTGTAAATATTATGAAAGTATGTGTTAAAGAAAGAAGTGTCTTTATAACATGATTATTAGATCTAAAGGATATATGTCAAAAATATATGTCTCGTATCTTTTCACTGTCTATAAAAAGGATTGTTGATGAAAGATTAATAATATATGTTAATTGAGTGAGAAGATATGGCTATTGAGTAACAACATATAGTTGTTGAGATCTTTCTCTTTTTATATAATTTATCTTACTGAATTCTATTATTTTCTGTCAGTTATATTACCATATATCCTTACAAGAAGAGTTCATTTAATATGTGGAGTGTCTCTTTCTAATTTATTGAAAGGTTATACAATATCTCTTAAAGAACGTGACTCGAATTATATACTTATTTTATTTTATCAATTTTGCCAACAACAGATATTGCCTACAAGTTTTTGGATTTCAAGAAGCTAATTTTTGTTTTTCCGACTATGGACTTCTGAGTTTATCCAGATATGAGTTTGTGGGTTTCAAGAAGCAAAATCACCATCTTCACCAATATTCAAGGGCTTGCTGATTTTTGGGTTTCAAGATTTAGAATGTTCATACCATGAGAACCCAAAGAAGAATTAGAAGCACATATGCCTCACCCCATTTCGCCAACTAAGTATTATAACTCCTCATGGCGGGTCTGCAGTCCTCAGCGAGGCCCACCACTTCTTTTTCCTCTCTGGTTTCGATAACACACCTCCTCCTACTCCTAACCGTCTCACCATTGATCCTCGCTTCCTTTGCCTTCATCCTGTAATGTAGGGGTGGTCTTAACGACCTAGTCACCCGTGGGTCCCCCGACCACCATGAGTTCCCTGGCATGGACACTTCCTCTCCTTCCCTTCAGACACATTCTTCCAGTTCTAATTGTGTCAATGTTCTCAGTCAAAGCTATTCGCCTGCCTTCCCCTTTACCGAGACTAGAAATTTGATTATGGGTATGACCTGTGGCCTAAGGGACCGAACCCTTGACGAACAAAGCAAGAGAGACTCTGTGAAGGTTGGTGTCGTTCAAGAGGGGATGGAGAGATTGTTCTTTACTCTTGCATCCAATGCTGTTGTCTGAAGGCCTTCCAAACATGCCTATTGGTAAATTTATTTCTACCGGAGGTTTTTTTGGCTTTGTGGGGGTCATATGGGTTTTGAACAAAAGTCATAAAAAAATGGAGCGATTCAAGCCATGGAGGAGGAACCAACATTATGTCCAGTTTAAGAGGTGAATGTGGCCGGCACCGACGGGTTATGGAAGAAATAATAATGTTGAACAGTACTGTCGTAATTAAGTTGAAGGATTGATGACCGCAATGGTGGAGTGAGAGGGGAGTTGCAGAAGAAAACGCAGAGAAGGAGAAAGACAAACTAAACGGCATTCAACTTGGAATCCAAGAACACCCGAGAAGGTTAATAATTTTAATAATTCAACTTGGCATTCAGTGCTATTATGTCAATTGACATGCAAATGTCAATAACTGTGATTCTATCTTTATTTGAAAACATTCTAATTTAATTAGAATGAGTGAGGATTAGATACACGATGAAATTCTAATTTAATTAGAATTATTATTTAAAAATTGTTAAACATAATTTGAGATGTGAAAATACTGAAAAATTGTTAAATATTTGATATGTGAAAGTATGGGTGCCTAAGATTTGGGGTGCCTTGTAAAATTTACAAGTTAAAAAATTTATGAAGACTTTATTTTTTGTTGAGTATAAATTCTATGAATAATCTAATTTTGTACCGTGTTACTTGAAAAAAGTATTTATAAGAGTATAAAAATTTAATCATGTATCTGGTTGAGAGATAAATGTATTTTATTTTTTATTATTTATGGGTGTATTTATCTTAGAGTAAATATATTGTGAGAATATACTAAATTTTTATTATGTTATTTTTATAAGTTTGAAAGTATGAGTGAATCAAATATGATTTAAAAAATGTTTTAAAGTTTAGTTTTGAAAACTATCATGTGAATATTTTTTATGATATTAACACATTATTTGGAGTATTATTTGTTCGATTTATTTACGTATAAATTATGAAAATTTGATATATTAATATTAATTTTTGGGATATGATGTATGTTGTGTTGAGATTGAGTATACATACATAAAAATTCAATATCATGAAGAGAATGAAATGTTTGAAGAGTACCATAGATGTTGATATCATATATGGAGGATTTCTGTTATATCAAAATACAAGGATGCTTAAATTTTAGTTTAATAATACGTGTGAAAATGTCATGTATTGTGAATTTTCATTGTATTAAAATACACAGTAAGTGGTGATTTATCTTGAGTTTATTGCTCTATATATTGAGTAAATATGCTCACTATTCAAGCAATAAACATTAGGATGCTCTAATAAGGTTATTAGATACCTTCAAGGGACCATAAATTATAGTACACATTAGTGAATTTTTCGCTATATCAGAAGGATACAGTGATGCAAACTGGATCTTGGATTCAGAAGGGTCAAAATCTAATAGTAGTTATATGTTTATTCCTAATGGTGGTGTAGTCATATGAAAATTATTAAAGCAAACAATTTTAATCAAATCCTCAAGAGATTATGAATTTATTATGGAATTGACTAGCACTAAGGTTGAGTGGTTGAAAACCTTTTAGCAAATATTTTGATATAAAATTAACACTTAGTGTTGATGAGTTGTGTTTGTCAAATGGCAATAAACTTTGTTGAGAGAATAAAGATGTGTAATACTTAATGTTGATGAATTGTGTTTACCAAATGACAATAATCTTTGTTAATGAAAATAAAGATGTACAACACTTAGTGTTGATGAATTATAATTGACAAATGACAATAAATATTGTTAAGACAACAATAGTGCAATCGTTTGAGATACTATGTGAATAAATATATTTAATAAAGGAGGGTGTATAAAAGCTCTTAATGATTTCAAATTCCACTGGATAACATATTCTGTTTATATAACCTTAAAAAAATCACTATACGAATGAGGAGTGTGAGCCGCTCCTATGAGATCGTAGCAAAATCTCTAAAACATTCGTTAACTAGGACACACGCATGATCACCTACCGAGCAAAATCACTCAATAAATAGTGAAAATATGGTGGTATAATCTGACTATTAGCATCTTTGTTATACACCAAAGAGGTACTGGTTCATAGTCCATAGAATTACTAGTATCACTGTGTACCAAGTATTATCTGTCTATGTATAGTTTATAGTCCATAGGACCACTGAATAAAATAATTATATCTATGTGTGTATCTTGGCTAATGTTTTTTTTTTACAAATGTGGGGATTATTGGAAATATTGTAAATATTGTGAAATAACATATTAAAGAAAGAAGGGTTTTTCTGACATGACTCTTAGATCTAAAGGACATAGAATATATAGTTATTGAGTAAGAACATATAATTATTGAGATCTTTCTCATTTTACATAATTTGTTCCGTTGAGTTTTATTATCTTCCGCTAGTTATGTTACACTGTATGCTTATTGGAAGAGTTCGTTTAATCTTAGGGATTACAGCTTCCTAATTTACTCAAGAATTATGGAATATCTTTTAAAGATAATATCTCTAACGCGACTCGAACTATATATTTAATTATTTTGCAAGTTTTGCTAGCATAATGTAGTTATGATTAACAATATTGTGAATGATGGCTTGGTATATTTGGTAATGAGATGTTTGTTTATCAAATGAAGTTATATGAATATGTTTATTCTTTATTTTTTGTTAGATATTTGTTTATTTAGAATCTTGGACTTATTTTTACGATCATAATTATCTCAATTTGATAACAATTGAATTAATGGCTTGGAAAGCCCAATAATAAGATATACCATTTAAAAGTTGTTTTATTGAATATTTCTATTTAAATTTTTATGTATTGAGAAACTTATATAAGAAAATTTTAAAGAATTTTTATAGGGATAAATTATATCCATTATAAGCTCTAAGAGTTGTAAGATCTTTTGATATAGGTAGAGATCCTTTCATACTTGGAGAAGGTTATGAAAAAAAATATTTAATGTGTTTGGAAAGTACCTAAATCAATATTTTAAAAGGGTTTTTAGTCTAAACCTTAGTTTAAAATTTTTTTAAAGCTAACAATTATATTTATCTAAAAGTACTTTTAGATTGAACCATAATTTAAAAATAAAGTTTTAAATAAACTATTGAGATTAGCTTTTGGAACAGTAAAAAAACTTATGGACTATATAACTAATATTTTACCCTTATTTTTTCTTATACTTTCTTTTTTTTCTCCTCTTTATTTTTTACCATATCTCATTTCTCCTCTTTCCTCTTTCTTATCTACCCTCTCTCATATCTTCTCTCTCTTTTTTCTTATCCACCATATCTCTTCTTTCATTCTACTATTTCATATTTTTCATAAAATCATACATTTTCTAGTAATTTTCTAATTATAAAAGTCCTTAATAATAACTATCTAAATATTCATTTATTTAAAACTATTTTTTTTTCATAAATTTTTTTAAAAACGGTCTAATTTTTTTTTATAAACTCTTTTCTAAATTCTTATCTAAACATACTCTTAATATATAAGTATCATATTTTAGTGTAATTAGAGTCTTAGTTGAAACAAATGATGTATCAAGTCTTATGTGAAATGGAATTATTTTATTCAAATATACCTAAGATTGATCATGTTAGCTATGTAAATACTGGATTCTTGTATGATCCTTCTATCAATAGATCACAATATGATCTACCTGTCAATATCCCACAAATGAACTATTTGCCTCATGATCTTCAAAAGATTGTGAAAATAATATCTGATATATTTGTTCACCAAGCCAAGTTGCTTCTTTTGCTATAATATTTGAAAGGCTTATTCATGATATTAGACTTTGTAGGCATAAAGATATCACCTGATATGGCAAAAAGAGGTAGTTGGTATATGTTGTACTCTTTTTCTAATGAATATATATATATTGTTAAATTTAATAAGGCACATTTGTATATAATAAATATTTAAAAAGAGTGTTATAAATATAATATTTATGTAGACATATGTTTTATTATCTCACAATTATTTCCTATTATTAGAGAATTTTTAGAAACTTGATAGAATTAAGATTATAAAACTGAGCATATAAATAAATGTCATATATCATATGTTCTCTAGCTTTAAATAGAATAAGAAATACTCTACTGTACTATCTTATTCTCAACTTTTTCTTTATTTTAGAATATTTTTTTACTTTTTTATGTGATAATACTTTTTACTTTTTTATTATAGTTAAACTAATTAAATTTATTTATTATATAATATTTTAATAATAATTTAAAAAATTATTAAATGAACCTGTTAAGATGTTGGATTCTGATTCTAAAGTTACAGCTACCAAATGTTGGGGGTATAGCTCGGAGCTGTCTGCGATTCTCCACTTGGTGTTGAACGAATCAGATTCATTATCATGTCTAACTCTGCTAGATGCTTTTCCAAAGCGCTTCCTTCCAAAACCAATCATCCCATTCCCCCGCTGTCCCAAAGTATTCAAAAATTTTCACGCTGCCTTTTCACCTTGATTTTCAAAAGTTAACTCCTTTTTTTCTCTTCTCGTGTTTTTGAAGTTTCCGACTCCTCGAAGGTGGCTTCAGCGTCCCAAGGTCGTGCCTTTTCCAGGAGAAAGAGAGCCAAAAATGCTGTGGAAGTTCAAGAAAAGGAGCATGTGGCCACTACACAGCACCAGGAAGTGAGAACTCGTTTATTACTTTTCGCCTCATAAATTAATTAATGCATGTTTTCTATATGAACATTGCGTTATTGTTCCCGTGTTAATGCGACAATTTTATATATCAAATTATGGACCCTTATCAGTCTCACTTCTGTGCTTTTGTCTTCACTTTCACCTGAAATGTAATTCTTTCAACTTCTATCTCCCAAGAATAGTATCTGATGATGTAAATTGTAACCTTTTCCTGAGCAGGAGTTGGGTTTACCTGAAATCGAAGAATTTGCATACAGAGGAGCAAATGAGTCTCCTAGTAAGATTACTTCAAATTTCTCTGATGAATTAAAATAATGAACATATTTCTGAATTCTTGCAATTTTATCATACATTTATGGAATGGATAGAATTTTCCTTGATGTTATGGTATGGTGACCCTAGTTGAGAAAGTTTAAACTATGCATTAAATATGATGTAGGTGAATCACCTCCCAACTGGAAAATGGTACTGGAAGGGATTCGCAAAATGAGATGTTCTGCAGATGCTCCAGTAGACACTATGGGATGTGAGAAAGCTGGCGAAACTCTTTCTCCTAAGGTTTAACTCTTTATCCTACTGTGGATAAAATATGTGGGAAAAAGAAATAAAAATTCATCTTTTGGTTTTTTGTATTGGAACCTTCGCTTAAAAGTGATTGTCAATATGTTCATTGAATGAATAGCTAGAAATAGGAAAACTAACTTAAGACTATTATCGCCGTCATGTGTTATAGTCTTTGATTTACATTCTTCATTCAGTAGGATTGTATGCATTGCTATTGATGCTTCTTAGTTTCAGCTTTCACGGCTTGGACCAGGTTGCCCTGTAATAAGGCCTTTCGTTTTGTAGATTTATCATATGAAATTCTTGATGAATTAATAATTATTTCAATTATAAGATAACTGTATTTCCTTGAAGTACTGTATATTTTACAATTCATAATATGGCCAGATTCATTCTTATCTAAATTTCTGTGTATCCATAAGTAGGAGAGGAGATTTGCTGTCTTGGCATCTTCCCTTTTGTCAAGCCAAACTAAGGATCATGTTACTCATGGTAAGTACATCTCTTATTGTAGTATATCGTCAAATATTTTCTTTGTCTATGGACTGTAACTTTTAGTAGTTGTATGTGTTGATGTGTTCTAAGATCCACTAGTGCATTTCTGTTCATAAACTTGGATAGAACTGACATGTCTTGTAGCAAGTATAGGATTAGCTGCATCAGCATGTGATAGAACAATTATAAATTATCTGAACGGAGCAAAAATTTTGTCTAGTATTAAAATGGCGAATATGTGCTTGAAATGAGGGACATAGATCTTTTAAACTTGTAATCAACCTACCCAATCATGTTGAAGTATAAGATAAATACGGAAGCATTGAAATTAACAAATTGGTTGAGTTGAGAAAAAAGAATGCTTTTATTCCAAGATGAGGAATAAGTTTTATTCTATTAGGTGGGGGTTAGCTATATGGATTGTAGTCAACAACCAAATCTCTATTTATTGTTAACCCAAAAGTCTCGTTTAATAACTTCATTGAATATTCTCTTCAATCTCTGTTTACCCCTCTTTAGAGGACTCTAGACATCTACCCTCTTCACTGGTACCTCTAATGGCCTTCTTTTATATATCCAAGTCACCTTAAATGATTTTTTTACCATTTTTCTTCAATAGATAGCACACAAACTCTTTCTTGTACATTATGAATCTTGTCTTTTATTGTATGACTACATATTCATCTCAACATTCTTGTCTCTACTACCCCAACTTTATGCTCTTGTTGTTCCTTTAAAGCCCCCAAAGTTCACTATCATATAATATTTCTAGTCTTATAGCAATACGATCAAACTTCCCCTTAAGCTTATTAGGTATTTTCCTCTTGAATAATCCTTGTTCTCTTCATTTGAACCACCTAGCTTCTATTCTATGTGTAACATCCCATCCCCATCAATTTCACTGTTGTTTTGTATAATTGATCATAAATATCTTAACTTTGTCGCTTGTGGTATGATCTGATCTCCCATTTTAACCTTTAAATCACTTCTAACTTGCCTCTTATTACATAAAAGGAAAAAAAATGAATATTAAACGGGGTAATTGTAGTAAACATATGATACTTACCATATTTCATGATATGGATTACTGAACTCTGAAGATAAATATGTTGCATGTAATTGCTAATGTAACCTTATTTGCTCTACCCTTGTACTTTTGGCCTTCCAAGTTTTGTTTACTGTCTGTCTTCATGCATGTGATTAGTACATGGTTTGTTCAAAAGCAGACATTTCAACTTGCTTGTGAAACATTTCTACTTACAAGTATGTTTTTTTAAGAGTAGGAGCAATTCAACATCTTCTTCAAAATGGTTTGCTTTCGCCTGATGGATAAGGCTGATGAGGAAACCATCAAAAAGCTCATTTACCCAGTATGTTCTTTGGTGGGTTTTTGAAAAGACATTACTGCAAAGCTTTGAGTATTCCATAATTTTGATGTTATGATCCTGGTTTCTTGTGGTGTTATTGCCTGTTTTGCACAGCATCTATTAACTTTGTGCTTTGGGGTTTTTTTCCTTACTTTTTTCCTCAGGTTGGATTTTATACAAGAAAAACCACTAACTTGAAAAAAATTGCAAATATTTGTTTCACAAAGTATGATGGGGACATACCTAGCTCAATTGAAGAACTACTCTCACTCCCAGGCATAGGTCCTAAGATGGCTCACTTGGTATGTCTAATTACTTTTCTTTTCTTCCTTTTGAAGATCATTGTATGAGTGGTACCACAGGTTATGAATGTTGGATGGAACAATGTTCAAGGGATATGTGTAGATACTCATGTCCACCGCTTTTCTAATCGACTTGGATGGGCTACAAGATTAGGCAATAAACAGGTTCGTTCAAATTTGGTAGAATCGCTTTTGATCTACTGGTCAAGGTTTTCCAATTTACAGGCTCTGTGGAATCAGCATTTGTTGTTAGAGCTAATTCCCAATAATAAGTTTCCTATATTTTCTAGCATGATCACTTTATTCATGTCGTCTTCAACTTCTAGTGGTGCTGCTAATATGAGAGTTGTGATTGTTTTTACATGCTTTGAAAAAGAAACTGAATAATTTTCTATGATTGTTGTTGTTGTTGTTGTATCATCAATGCATATTATGTACAATCAATATCTGTATTTAGAGTATGGAATGATTATTATTGAATTGTATTACTGCTGTTCCTTTTCGAGATAAAATTACTCACTTTACACAAACCAAGACAACAGTTAAAATTAGTTTATATCTATAAATTTATTCTATCTTTCCGCTTATACCCTTAATTAATGTTCCTTATTCTATCATCCCAAAATTCTGTGCATGGGAAACTGTTCATTTATTTAGTAGGGTGGGCGAGTCTTTTTAATCATTTTTTAGGGGCATTATAGTAAAAATGTTAATTACTCCCGAGATTTTTTAAAATGTATTATAAATAGGAATTTCAGAATCTTCAAAATTTTGTGGTATAAAAAGAGCTGAGGGAGTGCATTAAAATGTTGTATCATCATGTCTGTAATTCGCTTGATATAAAATCCAGTGTTAGTCAGCCCAAAGAGATGAAATCTTAAAGTAGCATTGCTTTCTCTAATACATTTGCTTGCCAGAAAACTTCGACACCTGAAGAAACAAGAGAGGCACTGCAACGATGGCTTCCCAAGGAGGAATGGGTCCCAATAAATCCACTTTTGGTATGCTCAGCTCATGCATTTTATTTTATTTTCTTGGCATCTTATAGGATTATTAATCATATAATATAATGTGCCTATTCATCTTATACCCTTGCTCTTTATGGTTTGAACATCATCAGGTAGGGTTTGGACAGACAATTTGTACCCCTCTCCGACCTCGCTGTGGGGAATGTGGTGTAAGTGATTTCTGCCCATCTGCGTTGAAGGAAACCTCAGGCCCTCTTTCCAAGTCCAAAAACTTCAGACGGAACAAGAAACTTTAAGTTTGAAATGAGTCATTCTCGTTAAATTAAATATAGATATTTAGTGTGTGGCTGTGATAGGCTGATTTGGTTGACTTTACTGCCTATCAAAAGGGAACTAGTGGTGAACCCCTGCGGGACTACAAAATGAAGATTGGGGTGGAACATATAGATAAAAGCCAGTGGCCATGTTTTGTTTCCGAATCGCCATTCGGTTATATGATCAGCTTAATTATGGAATCGTTACCATTCTAGAGCAGTCTTTTGTTAGTGGTGGAGGGAAGGAAGTTGAGAACTCATTGTATATGTTATGTTCTACAGCGAGTATATGATCAATCGTTCACCCAAAAATCATCTTCAATCATGGTATTCAGTTTAATAAAAGGGACTTTTGCACGCAACATGGCAAAATATGACAATATTTATCAGATTCAATTTTCAACGTAGATCAGATACAAACTACGGATCACATTAGCTTGTCACCTCACTTTTTATATGTTTAGTTAGTTGCACGCATGCATTTACTCCAATTCCAATAGTTGGCTCTAAGCGGATCTGCGCGTTCAAGGATTGAACAAACAGTTCTTGCCAAATCTGTATCGTGTTCATCTAAATCCGAAGTCTTTACAGCATCCGCAGCATCTCCGAAGTCTTGGTTAGCTTGGAGACCATGGCAGAGAAGATCCAAAAGGGTGCTCAGAGCAAACACATAGTTTCTCTTTGACCTCAGAATCTTTAAGGAAGCTACAGAAACTTGAGGGTCATTCGCCCATAAGGTGGCTTCACCTCTGTAAAGTCCGCGAAGATATCTCCACGAGCTTTCATTCTCCGGGTGGGTCAAAATGGCTTCAACAGTGTAAAGCACTTCAGATTCTCTCATAGCTTCAAGTCCCCCTAGCATGGGAGATCTTGTTATGACAAAATATCTCTGTCAAAGATTTAATGTTAACTTCCAGAACTTTCACGGGTTGAAAAGAAAATTGAAGAAAACAATAAATGAGAAACGTATGATTTAATTGAGCTTTGTCAATACTATCAACTCCAATACCCAACAAAATTAATTTTAAGACCCCGAACTGCAAATCAAGTTATCATTGCTCTCATGCCAACCTAAAAGAGAACTTGACCTACGGTGGCCAATTGGCAGAACTAGAGAGAATAGTAAGATAGTTCATTCAATTGAAAACTGTAGCCTTCAGGAAAGTAAAACAAATCATGCCTGAAGATTTGTCGCTCTCATACTGTGCCAAGATCAAACAGAACATTGCATCAAAAGGTTGCATACCTGATTCCAAGCAGAATTGTTAAAGATGTCTTCTTCAAGAAGCTCGCTACAATAGTTAAGCTCATATTCCCATCCTCCCAGTGCCTGAAGAACCCACTGCCTCAAGGAAAAAAGGGGCAGAC
Organism: Leucaena leucocephala; assembly: GCA_037074615.1. Lineage (NCBI taxonomy): Eukaryota > Viridiplantae > Streptophyta > Magnoliopsida > Fabales > Fabaceae > Leucaena > Leucaena leucocephala. The sequence goes on along the minus strand of CM073525.1, from coordinate 19,788,205 downwards.
AAGAAAAAAAGACAAAGCAGAATTTAAAGTTTCAATATCTAAAAAGTGTTCAAGCTAATGTGTAATAATATTAATCAATCAGTAAAAACAAAACACACACAAACGCCCACACATTGTTTATGACATATTCAGATTTGTTAAGCCTGATGGAAAAAGCAAGCATTACCTGACGATGAGACCATGCATGGTAATGCTTAGCATCAATAGATAATATCTTCTTGGTGAACTCAAGTTCTGTGTTGGCAGATTCAGGTCCTAATTTTTCAGCAACCGATCGTCTATGATGCCTACAAACATCTTTCATCAAGATCCACGCAATGATAAGGGGGATTGTGAATGTGAATGAAGTTAAATATTTTATATGCACCATGCAATTCATGTAAGAAATAACCTACATATAAACTATAGAATAATAATAAAATGCACTGAACACTTAATCACTCTATTTCAAAATGTTTTAATGCAAATTAAAATGCCATTTCAGAGTGAAAAAAGAAGCATTCCTTTATAAAGGACGTAACACACAGAAGTCAGATGATGTCCTAACTAGCAGGCAAGCAGTATCTGCAGATAAATTGAAAAGCACCCAAGTAAATCTCATTGTGATTTTATTATAAAACCTCACTTCAGAAGTACCATAAGATTTGGGTGGTGATGGGTTCAAAACTCAATATAACCACATTTCTGTAGTTGCATATTGGATGAGTGCATTTCACTTCCCCAAGCGGAGCCAATTAAGAATCCACACACATTTCGCATTTCTGAGGACTAAGAAGAATAATATTGTTTTAGGCTTTTGGCAACATTAATATCATGCAGGAAGGGTTTTCCTAGCAGATGTTTGCTTTCTAGAATACATCAATATTGAAACAAATTCCCGAATACTCAAGGGTTCCTGGAACACAAATTAGACACTTAAAAGTATTGAAGGTAAACAAAAAAGCATAATTGAGGAATTACCTATCACCAATAAATAGAACAACCAAAACTATTTTCTTCATATTAGACAATACATCTTCGAAAGTACTTATTTTGGTGGGTACACACTATGACTAGTTTATTAGAAAGGCCAACTGAGTAGGATAAAGTGATGCATAAACGAGCCATCCAAATTTACTTTTAAATTTTGAAATGAAAGAGAAATGAAATTAATGAACAGAAGGCACCATTTAGGTTGTTCAACATGATGACAACACTATCTAGTGCAGTTGGGAGTGGCAGAAAACAAGATGGGTTCCTATGGTGGTTTATACACAATTTAGTCAATTCGATCCATCAATTGTTCATGAACAAAACTAGGACGGAAAAAAAAATCTGATTTTTCTAACTCACCATATCTGATAATTTTTGGAGTTGCCCTCGGACATACGTTCCAAAAAATCTAATTCACTATGAAGGTCAGCGCTCAGTGATTCAAGTAACAGACGACGAAAATGCCACATCTAAAGATTCGGAAGAAGTTACTCGTTGGGTGTAAACTCAAAAGAGTTAGTTGTAAGCGACCTGACACACGCACAGCTGATTACATAATACATACAGTGTAATTGCCTGGATTGAACTCAATGGCTTCAGCGGTCAGGCTAAGGGAGTGAGGGGAGGGCTCGTCGGCAAGCTAGACGGCTCGGAAGTAGTCCATAACTTCTGTAAACTCTGGGGTGTAAGCAATAGGCACCACGGGATTTGGGCCATCGTCTTGCGGAACTGGAGTAACATCAGGCCACTCCGGTCTCTGGCTCAGCGGTACACGTGGCGACTCCTCGTCGGAGTCGGACCCCATATTCGTCTCCGAGATTGTCCAACTCCCCTGATCAAATCAAATCCTATGACCCATAAAACACTTATTGTTGATGAAGAGCTTGTATGGTTGGTTTATATCCCTTATTGTTGATGAAGTCATAGAACACCCGTCTTGCTTGGTTTCGAATAGGACCATAGAAAGGAAAATAATTAGGATTAGTAATGTCTTGTTTAATCAAATACTTATCTGGAGACTGGAGGTTAGTTAATTAGTTTATTGGATGTTTATGGATCCTAGGATTGGGTACGATGATGAATTTCGAAAGTTTCTCAATACGGGGAGTCAAAATATAATGAGAAAGAAATTAAAGAGGGTAATTAATAATTCATTTAATTGGAGGCATTGTTGGGGGAAAAAAAGTTTTAATTTGTGACAAATAAGAAGTCTATTTACTTTTAAAAATTGTTCTAAATATCTGTCAAGTTATGGACGATGATAACTGGTATTATTAAAATATCTACGCGATGCACAGGTGTAATCCTTATTATAAACAATATTGGACATTTTGTTGATACATGATTTAAAATCAGTGTTCTTAATCCTTCTTTACATCTCACAGGTGAATTTACTATATATAATTATCTATGAGTGAAAATTGAGTGTAGTGAAATAAGTCAATGTTGAGCAATTTTTTAAATTATAACTCCAAATTATAACTCAATTGCACACATCACATCACAAAGATTACTGCCCAAGGGAGCTTTTATATATGTGCTTTTTAAGTGAAGAGATTGAAAAACGCCTCCTTAATTATAGATAATATTTGAGATCTTATTTGTGGGATGCCATTCATCATCTAAAATTAGGATTTTCAATTTATCCTAAATTGAGAAATTCAATTTATTATATAGAGAATATTTGTAACGTTGCATTTTATTGTGTCATTATAAAGCAAGTTTATTAAATTAGGTTTTATTTTATTAAACAAATTTTCTTATAATTATCTATTAGGTCCTTTTTCGATGTATTACTTGTTGAATAAAGAACATAAAAAGTTGAATAAAAAAAAAACAGTCAACTGAAATTCACATATAAGCTTCAAGATATAAGATTACAAAAAAAAAATCTCTTTGGCAAAAAATAATGGAAAGTTATGTATTATGTAATATTAATTGAATCACCGTGTTATGCAGTACAAGGTGTGGCAAATGAAGATGGTGAAGGACCTAGTAATTGGGATTCCTTCACCCATGAATTCCCAGGTATCCGTCTCCTGTTCCAAACTATTTTGCCCGCTCTTTTCTGCTTCTGCTGAAGGCGCGCGCGCGCAGAGAATAACAATTTCTGCCTTAGTTGAGTTTGGATAACTGAATTTGGGGGTTTTTGGCTGCCACTAACCAAGCATGCTATTCATTTTTTCCCCCAAGTTATTCCAGTCAAAGTATTCTCAGAATTTTGTTCACGCTATTTTCAACTTAGACAACTATAAGTATGTAATCCTTATTGATTTACTGACATGAATAGTTTAAATTTCAATATTGATCTGGTTTGCAGGAAAAATAAAAGGAGGAAGTAATGGAGACGTAGCTGATGACTCATACCATCGGTATAAGGTATGGTCCAAATGACCGATAGCTGAACACCAAAATTGACATCTGCTCTCATGACCGGCTAATGATTCCAAACTCTAATCTTGAAGATCGTTTTCTTTCATTTCGTTTGTTTTTCCTTATAGTATGGTGATAGATTGTTACGTATTATAGGAAGATGTCAAGATCATGAAAGATATGGATATGGATGCTTACAGATTCTCTATCTCTTTGTTAAGAATACTGACAAGTAAGTCAAATGATACTTCATGTGCATACGATATGCTGTTTCCTAGTTACCCGTTTCACTTTGACCCTTTTAAATTTATATGAACTGTCTGCAGAAGGAAAGGTCCGAGGAGGTATTAATCAAGAAGGAATTAAGTATTACAACAGCCTCATCAACGAGCTATTGGCTAATGGTCAAAATTAAATTTTTATTTCGTTTATCCCTTTTATAATGTAGCATATATCATATTTATTTCAAAGCTATAAACAGGACAAACCTTTGAAATTAATTCGGGTCCAAAACCATTTGTGACCATTTTCCATTGGGATGTTCCCCAAGCTTTAGAAGATGAGTATGGTGGCTTCTGAAGTCCTCACTTTGTGTAAGTAACTCAATTTTCCAGTGTAAGACTATTGAGAAAGAATTTTCATAAATCAAGGTCTAATGGCTTATAGATTTAAGTTATGTGGAGAGAGAAATTTACTTTTTGAAAGACATTTATTAAAGTATTTATCGATAAAGATATTTATTTATAAGCTATTTGATAAATAAAAATATATTTAGTATAAAATTAATTTCAGAATGTTATTTGTTAAAGTATTAATCGATAAGGCAGTTTATTGATAAATATTTCATAAATAGAGAATATTTAATTTTAAACCAAGTTTCTAAAATTGTTAAGCGATTTTAAGAACTTGTAATTAATTAAAAAATAATTTTATGATTGTTTTAAAAAATAATCTTATAAAATCTTGATTTGAAATATATTACATAGTATTTAAGATAAAATTATAAAAATAAAAGTTTCAAAGAGTCAATCTATTATTTTTTATTATCAAGAGAAGTTATTCAATACAAGCTATTTATCGAAGAATATTACGATAAATTAGCTCTATAGAATAAATATTTTAAAAAGACTTTTTTTTATAAGAATACAATAAATATGAATGAAACCTCTATTATTAAAATGTTATGTTTTGAAAGACATTTTAATAAGACTAGTTATCGAAGTATTATTCAACAAGAGCTGTTTTAATTAAATATATATTGTTTGATATTTATCGAAGCTCATTTTGATATATACTTCAATAAATCCAACTGTTTTTTTAAACTATTTTTAAACTAGACTTTGATGTTTCAATCTAAAATGTTGGAGATTAATTGATTTTTGCTTATACAATACATTTTAAGATCAATTGTAAGCATAAATAAGATCAAATGTAGTAATTAATCAAAAAACAAATTTCTGTCAAAATGTAAAATGTTTCCACTATCAGCAACCAACGACTCTATTCTTCAATGAGTTTAATGGCTATTCAAACAACTCAACTATAAAAGAAACTATAGTAAATACTAAAGTTAAGAGAACATGAATGAACAAACAACAATTATTAAAGCATTCATTATAGTATTCATTGTTACTCTATTTTACTCTGTTTCTTATCCTCTGAACAGAGCATTTTAATTTTTGAGAGAAAAATTTAGAGAGCTTGATCTTTAGTTTTTATCATCATCACTCTACTTGAGAAAGAGCTAAAAATCCTTATTATTTATTAAGAGACTCAATAGTGAAACTCATGAGTAAGATTATAACTTTAAGGGAAATAAAAAGGAGTGAGAGAGGTAGTCTTTGTTGATGTACTGAGACATTAAGAGTAGTAAAATACTTAGACAAATTTTTAAAATTAGATGTAAGTCAAGTGATTAAGTTGAACTAATATAAATAGTTTGTGCCCATATTCTCTTTTATCTCCTTCTCTTATTAGTTATGTCTCTTTAAACTCAATATTTATTTTAAAATTTTTAATATCACCAAACTCATCACATGCCTGCTGTTCTAATAGTAAATATCCAGAATATTTGAATGAGTGTGCAGGCTTCTCTAAAGGGAGTGATAGGAATCACCCTGACTTCTGACTGGTTAGTATCAATCTCCAACAGCAAACCAGATGCTGATGCCGTTGACCGAGCTCTTGACTTCATGTTTGGATGGTAAGGACTGTATATGTTGAAATATTATTACTGACATTTCTTTAGTAGGTTGTACAAGGTAAAAGAGTAAAAGCTAGTCCTGTTAAAATTGAATAAAAATAATTTGACTACTACATGGACAGATTAACTTCCTTGCATCCATGACTTTTCAGTCCTATGAAAGATTCCCTTGAAGCCATGCCCGAGATAGTAGGTAACCCTAATTTTTTTTAAATTTTTATATAAAAGAAAATGTTGGTTAGCAGCATAGCATAAGAAAATGGGAGAAAGACACCCATCATTTGTGGGTTCAATTGATGAAGGGGCAATATATACAAATATTTAGAGCGTTTTTGTTCCTTAGAGGGTACTACTTCATTATAATTTTAATCGCGATACTTAAAGAGACATCATACCTCTTGGGTGTTTAGATTTACGTTTGAGAGTAATTAACGGTTCGTCTACCCGAAATTGGTATCGTCTAAGAAGAAGGGAGACTTCACCTTGCTCCTGGATCATGGATGAGCCCAACCCTTTTCTAAATATTTTTCTAACAAAAAAAAAAAAACAAGTGGAAAGAAGACAAATTTCAAGAGGGTGCATGAACTTCTTATCTTTGATTTCAGGTATATGGAACCACTCACAAAAGGTGAATACCCGAGAAGCATGCAAACTCTAATAGGAAACCGATGGCCAAAGCTCTCTGAAGAGCAATCCAGGCTGCTGAAAGGGTAATTAGACTTCCATGGCTTAAACTACTACTAATCCTTTTATGCTGCTTATGCACCTAACCTACATAATCCCAGCAGACCAAGCCTACAGACTGATTCTTTACTTTATATTACAAGTAAGAATAGCATTATATCAGATATTATAAAGTTGTGTATGCAATGATGATTAATTCGGTTCTGCTGGCTCAAAAGAATTCAAGAAAAACTATAATGTGCCTGTGATTGTAAAAGCTTGCATTTTGTTTTGTTATGACAGATAGCCGCGATGGGAAGCCCCTTGGACCAATGGGATCAATGCTTTTATGGCCTTTTTTCTTCCTCAGTAAATGATATATATATAACCCTTCATTTATGTGCAGGGTGCTTCAAGCGGGTTATGTATTTATCCAAGAGGATTTCAAAATCTGCGCTCTACATCAAGAGAAAGTACAACAACCCCATAATTTACATTACCAAAAACGATACTGCATTGGTCATATTTTTTTTTTTTACAAATGCATTGTTCGATGTGAATGTTAAACGCTGAAGAAAATTAAGTGATTTTTTTTTTTTATATATGTGCATATTATAGAATTGATTATATTATCGTCACCTCTACCATCTTCAAACTGCTATTAGTTAAGTTGTACGTACATCTTCGCATGAACAAAGAAATTATCAATATTTGCTTGGAATAACAATATTAGCGTTACTCTATAATTATTTTGTTTATCATGCAAGGGGAGGCTATTGCTACCGTAAGGGCCTGCTTGTTAAAAAATCATGATTTTAAAAGCTTTTCTAAATAAAATCTAAGTTTAAATTTTTTTAAAAATAAATAATTATATTTATTCAAACGAATTTTTAGATTAAATTATAATTTAAAATTAAGGATTCAGATAGGCTAGTCAGAGTAGTTTATAGAATAGTAAAAGACCTTATGAACTAACCAATTACTATATTACCCATACTTTTTCTTATACTCTCTCTCATATTTTTTCTTACACATTTTCTCCTTTCTTATATTTTCTCTTATACCATATCTCTTTTCTTTTCTTATATCCTCTCTTCTCTCATCTCTCTCCTCTTATATCTTATCTCTCCTCATTTAATACTCATATATTTTTTCATAATTTACCAATAATAAAAGTATTTTTAGAAATAACTATACAAATATTTATTTATTCAAAATTATTTTTTTCATAAACTCTTTTTAAAATTTATTTTTTATAAGTTATCCAAATTTTGTTTTATAAGCACGTTTTTAGAATCATATTGAAACACACACTAATCATGTAAAACACGCTGAGTAAATCGTTGGGGCTGTAATTTTATTTTACACTCAATCGTTTGTACTTAGGCTCCTGGAAATTAGACGAAAGTTTGGATTTATCTGTCTTTTTTTCTCTCTTTTTGACGGTGTGATTGAGGTCTCTGTTTCTGTAATTTGGGGTCAAAATAAGGGTAAAGAAATGAGTAGACGAGTAGCAACATACGAGAAAAGATGTACAACTCATTATGAAGAGGATTCACATTAGTTTCTTTAAATGAGAAGAGAGGAGTTAAACAACCTCTATGAATCAACAAATACTTTCTGCTGCTTGGTCAAAAAAAAAAAAAAAGGAAGCTCAAGTTTAAAAACCGAAAAGTAACAAAGATTAGATGGATAAAGAAGATGCTGTTAGTAGAATATGCAGATTTTTGGCGGGCTGTAAGTAAAAATAATATTCCTTTAATTTTTAATATAAAATATACTTAATTAATATAATTATATTAAAAAAATTAGTTTATATGATATATTATTTTTAAAATATTCTAATATTTTTTTTAATTTTCTTGATGTCTCTATTATTTAATTATTATTGAGAGAATATCAATAAAGATAATTTTAAAAAAAATAATAAATATAAAAAATAGATTTTATATTTAAAATTAAAATTTTAATTAAATTTTATATTAAAAACTCATTGCAATAATATTATGATGGTCAACTGTAATGGTCATTGTACCTTAGTTGTTTGGAATAAAATTGCTTGGCTTCCCCTCGCATTAGTCAAGGATACCCGCCAAGATGAAGGATCGTTTGCCTCTTAGAATATTTTATTTTCTCTTATGTGAAGCCTCTCGATCACATGCACATGGTATTAGCACCACAAAAATTATAGCCAATAGTTGACCTCACCCTCTCGTCAAGGTAGGCATTTTTCACAAGACAGAATAAAACTAACATAACTAAAATATTATTCCTTCCAGTTTTGATTATCAAATCTATTTTAAAGTTTTGGTATGTAATTAAATAAAAGGTTCAATTTATATTAATTATTTCTTTCTTATAACACCCTTATTTATTAAAACATCCTAAAAAAATATTATTTAAATTTTAAAATTTTAAACCAGTTTGTTTATTAAATTTTATAAATTATTTATTACTCTTATTAAAAAAAAGTAACAACATATTTTTATAGTAAATTTCTAATTTAACATTTTAAAATTTAAATAATATTTTTTTGTAGATTTTCTCTTTATTTATTAGAACATTTTTATCTAGATATATTAAATTATATTCATCAATCAAGATCTTATTCTATTGAGTTTTTCTTGTAAGTTTGCTGAATATATGTAAAAGAACGATATACAATTTTCTTTTTAAATTTTTGTCCCATAAAATTTGTTTTAGTTGAAAATTTTTAATATGGTACACTTTTAAATAAATGAACATCTAAAAGAGTGTTATGTGGGTGTTCATCTCCCATATCCTTTGAAGATTATAAGTATTATGTCATGTTAACTTGTAGACTAAAAATTGATCATGAATATATAATTAAATTAAATAATAAAAATTTATAAATTGTTCTTTATATTTTTATTATATAAGTATCATCTTTAAATTGTTTAATGTTTATCAAGTCAAGTCCTTGACTCCTTGTTAAAAAATAGAGGCAAATGTAGAAACGTGAAGATGAAGATCCACACTAGAAAATGAGGGGTGCGCTGCAGGGGATCTTGCGGACTCCGAAATCCGAATTGATTTTCTGATTTTTCTCCAATTGTCGTATGATGTTTCGCATCTCCAACCTTTCTTTCCCATCTCCATCTCCATCTCCAAAGGCCAAAACCACTTTTCCCGTCGCAGCAACGGAGCGTTCAATCTCCTTCGGATTTGCCCGCAAAAGCAAAAGCCAAAACCCCGTCTGGGCACTTCATATTATTAGGTGGATTCTCTTCCCTCTCGCATCGCCCCCTTCGATTCTCATAATCGGGACGCTGTGAACGATTCGATAAGCTCGACTTTGGCACTCATCTGCCCCCTGTATATTTATAAATGGGTGAATTCCACGAAATTGGAGTTGACGTTGGGTATGAGTAACGACTATTGATTTTGTCATGAGTTTCAATTTCATTACTTTTCTTCTATTTTTAAAGTTTCTTTATTTCAATTCAAAATTTTGTTCACGGGCCATATAGATACAGTCAAAACAAAATTTGAACAGTCTATAAGTTTTGTAATATTTTGGTATTGCATTGAGTGTGCCACGAGCCTCACAAGTTTTCTGATTCCACAAAGGGTATAGACAACTTTACAACAATTTCAAGTATTATATGTAATATATGTCTACTTTGGAATCCAGCGCATGAATTTTGTTTAATTTGTTTATGAGAAACGATAGGGGGGAAGGATTTAAATTTCGAGTGTTGATTATTAGTTTTTCTTGTACTAGCAGAGTTTGCTCTTTACTCATTTCCGTATGTCACGATGAACATTTGATATATGTAAGTTCAGTTCTGTCTTTGGGGAGCAAATCAAGCCTTTCTTAATTTGTGGGTTCCAAATCCGTTCCATGTTTCATTTCAATAGATATTCTCAGCAGCCAGGCTGAGAGGCTTTCTTATTTAATTCAGTGAATATTCTGATATTTGGTTACACATTGACCTACAGTTCGGATATAGAAGCTGATGACATTGGATGCCAAACCATAGCGGAGAAAGATGTCAGTGATGAAGAGATCGAACCAGAGGAATTGGAGAGACGGATGTTGAAGGATCGCATCAAACTCAAAAGGATCAGGGAAAGGCAGAAGGTGGCTGCACAGCAGACTGCAGAGAAGCAAAAGTCCAAGCAACCCTCCGATCAAGCTCGCAGGAAAAAAATGTCCAGAGCACAAGATGGGATACTTAAGTATATGCTGAAGCTTATGGAAGTCTGTAAAGCCCGTGGGTTTGTGTATGGAATTATTCCCGAGAAGGGTAAGCCTGTGAGTGGTGCTTCAGATAACATTAGAGCTTGGTGGAAGGAGAAGGTTAAATTTGATAAAAATGGTCCTGCAGCTATAGCCAAGTATGAAGCAGAGTGTCTTGCTATGAGTGAGGCTGATAACAAACAAAATGGGAACTCACATAGCATTCTCCAGGACCTGCAAGATGCAACGCTTGGGTCTCTTATATCTTCTCTGATGCAACATTGTGATCCTCCTCAGCGGAAGTATCCATTGGAAAAGGGTGTTCCTCCACCTTGGTGGCCAACTGGGAATGAAGATTGGTGGGTACAATTAAGCCTACCCCATGGTCAGACTCCTCCTTACAAGAAGCCACATGATTTAAAGAAGGTTTGGAAAGTTGGAGTGTTAACTGCAGTTGTAAAGCACATGTCACCAAATATTGCAAAAATAAAGAGGCATGTCCGCCAGTCGAAGTGTTTGCAGGATAAGATGACAGCAAAGGAAAGTGCAATTTGGTTAGGGGTACTAAGTCGAGAAGAAGCTCTTATTAGGCAGCCTAGTAGTGATAATGGTTCATCTGGAATAACTAAAATGCGGCCTGGTGTACCAGCTGAAACTAAGCAAGGGCCAGGTAGCAGTGATAGCAACTATGATGTTGATGGTGCTGGTTCTGTTTCTTCTAAAGATAATAGGAAAAATCAGTTGATGGATATTGATTCGTTAGATAAACTCAGGGCAACTCCTGATTGTGTCCAAGACGAAGAGCGACCTAAGAAGCAACGCAGGAAGAAAAAACCCCGTTTGATATCAAGTGCCTCTGACGAAATACCTGCATCATCTCAAAATGAAGCCTTACATGTTGAGCCTATAAGCACTCTTCTGAATAAGAACCAGAAGGAAGCACCTGTAACTGGATTCCAAATTCATGGAAACGAACAGGTCAATGAGACAGGTTCTGCTCTGACCCCCTTGGAGAAAGGTCTTGAGGTGACAACACAAATACCAGGTCATGAATTTGGTCACTACCCTTACATGCATTCCAACACGATAATTTCCTCAGAAAGCATGCATATGAATGGAAGACCATTGCACTATGATGCAATGCAAAATCCTGATACTCATCATCAAGATACTTGTAATGCTTATGATTCAGCAGCAGGGTTCAAGCCCAATTTTGAAGGGCAGCTACTGCAATCTGGAAACGGTGAACTGTTTGGGCAAGGGAATGATGCAGCCCCTATGCCAGCTGTACATATGAAAGGGGCTGAGATTACTGGAGTAGACTTGCAGTATTATGTAAAAAATACGTTTCAAAATGAGCTAGAAAGACCCATGGAAAACCCTTTCCTTGGATCGCCAATGCATGGCCTGTCATTAGATTTTGGAGGGCTCAGCACTCCACCATTTGATCTTGATGATATTTTGGGTGATGATGAAATGATGGAGTACTTTGGGGCATAGATTTTAGAATTGGAGACTGGGTGCAGAGAGTGTAAGTGCTGTTCTCGAGTTTTCCCAAATTAACCAAAGCAGAATGACTTGTTCTAGTTTTGTTTCTTGACTCTCATCCTTCTCCAGGAACTTTAAATTCTAGCAGTAAACTGTTCTGCTAGGTGAAGATTCCCAGATCAGTATAATTGTGCTGTTGGATTTGAAAAGTGATAATCTTAATGTTACATGTCATCAATTTACAGAGCAGGAAGATCGAAAGTATGAATTTGTAAAATAGGTGTACCGTTTCAATGTCATTGATTATTGCCAGAGTTTCATGTTAATTAGTCATTTTGTTTTAGTGGCTAAACTAAACATTAATAGAAGTACCTCCAAATTTAATAAAAATCCGTGGCCTTCTTCCTCTATATTTTTCTAGGTGTGACAGCAGTACGTGGGTATGTATGTTTTTGAAGAGAATATTTCATACATTCCCGTCTTTATGATGTTACATCTAATCTGTATTTGCCTTGTGCAATGCAAATGCAAATGCTCGTTGTAATGACAATTGCGATTAATGTCATCAAGCTTGGCCAACGTGCCGATTTTTCTGTTAATAGCCTGGTTCATATACGATGTGGGTAACTGGTGACTTAGTTTGATGAGAATGTAGTGGTGGCTCTGACTTGAGTGAGGAAAGGAAATGAAGGTTTTACTTACTTTTTTTATTCATCGCCCTAACAAGGAGGAGGTATTCGGTGTTGTCAATATTTCTTCCCCTGATGATGACATTGGCCTGATTGTTTGTGAGCTCATGGATAACAGTACCGTGGGTTGTGGAATAAGACTTTTTCGGTCGGGTTCAGGCGCTGGATCATTTTCGCCTTTTGCAAGATACAGAAGACATATCTCACGGGCTCTTGTTTACTATACCGCCGCAAGTGCTGCGCGACTAATGTCGTCAACCACCGCAGCCTCCCCCATGTCCGGCCTCTAGTCGCCTGACCTTCACACTCAGACATTAGAAAGGGAGTCTTCGGATCTTGTTCTGTCCATTTCCGAGCACGGAGGCTATGCTTATGTAAGGATGGCGTTCCTGGCGGCCGCTGGTGACTTTCGCGCTGCTGAAGCGGCTCGTGAGATGGCGTGGGAGCAGCTTCGCTCGAGGCCCTGGCACTATGTCCTCCCGGTGTGGCGTGATGCATATTCTATGGCTTGCCTCCTCGTGGCCAAGTGCCATTATAGAATTGGTGAGTTCAAGGAGGCCCTTAGGTCTTTGGATATGGGTCTGATAATGGGAGGGATGCTTCTAAGTATACAAAAAACCAGAGTGAAAATAATCATATAGTTGCAGAATTGTATCTCTGAAGCTTCATTCATTCATTAACTCACTAAAACTTATATATTGGTGAATACAAACGTAAATAGTATGTATCACATGATGAGCCAACTTGTCATAACAAACTAACAGCTTTCTAAAACTATTTAACTGAATCAGTTTAATATCTCTGATATTCCCCGTACACAAATTTCCCTTGAATAATAACTAGAAAAGAAACAAATAAACAACAAAACAAGTAGATAATGGTGACAACCAAGGATATGTACTACTCATTATCTGAATCCCATTCAAGCGAGCACGTAACAGTGGAGTGTTTAGTTGTGATATTCAATTTTCCACGGAAGTAATGAAATAACGTTCTTCCTAAGGGCTTCGTGAAAATATCAGCAACTTGTTCAGTGGAAGGAACAAATTCAAAGTTGAGTAATCCTGCAGCAATTTTTTCACGAACAAATGGAGATCTAGTTCAACATGTTTTGTCTTGGAATGCAGCACAGGATTGGCTGCCAAAACAACAGTTCCAGTATTATTACACCAAATCATAGGAGTGGTAGAGACATCAATAAACATTTCTTTCAAGAGAGCAACAACCCACATGACTTCAGTGGTTGCATCAGCCACACTTCGGTACTCAGCTTCAGTGGTGGATCTGTAAACAACCTACTGCTTCTTAGAAACCCAGGTAACGGGAGAGCCAAGAAACGTGCAATAACCACTAACAGAACGACGGTGCTCTTTGTCTGTTGCCCAATCAGCATCAGCAAATGATTGAATGATAAACTGAGAGGTAGGTTGCAAGACCAAACCAAAATGTGCAGTGCTAGCAAGATAATGTAGAATACGTTTTACCCCTCTCCAATGAGAATCCCTGGGATCATGAAGAAACTGACTCAATCGATTAACTGAGTAAACTATGTCAGGTCTGGTGTAACACAGATATTGAAGCTTGCCAATGATGCTACGTTAGATAGTAGCATTGGAAAAACAATCACCAATATTAGAGATAAGTTGAATATTAGTGGCCATGGGTGTAGGAGTAGGTTTTGCTGCAAGCATACTAGAGAAAGTAAGTAAGTCATAGATATATTTCTGCTGTGAAAGGAACAACCCAACAGCAGATCTTTGGAATTCAATGCCAAGAAAATAAGAAAGCTCTCCCAAAACTTTAAGTGAAAATAAAGCTCTCATCTTATCAATAAGACGTTGTACTTCATCTTCACATGATCCTGTAATTACCAAATCATCAACATAGACAACAAGATATGTAGTGCTTGAGGATGTTTGCCTAATGAAAAGGCATGAATCTGCACGTGATGCAATGAAACCATGAGCACAGAGTGCAGTCTACAGTTTTTGAAACCAAGCTCGTGGAGCTTGTTTTAAGCCATATATGGCCTTCTAAAGCTTACATACCAGTGGCTGACCAGTAACAGTATCAAACCCGAGTTCAAAACCTGGTGGTGGATCCATGTAGACTTCCTCAGTGAGATCACCATTGAGGAAAGCATTATTAAAGTCTAATTGTCTTAATTTCCAGCCTTTAGATATAGCAATAGTGAGGAGAATGCGGATGGTCGGAGCCTTAATTACAGGACTGAAAGTTTCATTGTAATCAACACCTGCCTCTTGAGAATATCCCTTGGCCACCAGTTGTGCTTGGTTGCGAGAAGGATTGCCATTTGCTGCAGGTTTCTTTTTAAACAACCATTTACACCCTACTGTACGACGATCATAAGGTAATGGCACAGTAATCCAAGTGCCAAATTTTATTAAAGCATCATATTCTTCTTGAGCTGCTTGTTTCCATTGAGGATCTGCCATGGCTTCCTCAATTGTGGTAGGAACATTCAATTGATCCAAAGCTAAAAATACTTTTGGTTTAAAGATCCCAGCCTTGCTTCTTGTCACCATGGGATGAATGTTAGCAGAATCTGAAGAACAATGAATAGGTGCTGATGCAGAAGGTACATTGGAGGAGGAATTAGAATGAGATAAGGAAGGTGATGAGGATGGTGAAGAAATAGGAGAAGTTATATGAGTGTGATGGGAACCCTGTAATGGATATGATATTGGTTGTAGTGAGGAGCTAGCAACCTCATTATCATTTGTATTGCAGCTTTTGACATTGAACTGAGCAGTACCAGGAAACACTTGTTCATTGAACCGGACATGCCTTGAAATATAGAGCCTGCTAGTGTGTATGTCTAAGCATTTGTATCCTTTGTGCTGAGGACTATACCCTAGAAAAACACATGTGACAGTCATAAATTCCAGTTTATGTCTGTTATAGGGTCTGGTGAGAGGATAACATTCACATCCACATCCAAAAACTTTGAGAATATTATAATCAGGCTTAAGACCATAAAGCTTCTCATATGGAGAGAGACCATTAATGACCTTAGTAGGCAATCTATTAAGCAAGAAAACAGCAGTGACAAATGCATCTGGCCAATGAAATACAAATAAAGAAGCATTGGCTAATAAGGTCAGACCTGTCTCAACAATGGACCTATGACGACGTTCAACCATGCCATTTTGTTCTGAAGTATGAGGACATGAGAAACGATGCTCAATACCACATGCTTTAAGAAATGAAGAGAAGACAAGAAATTCTCCACCATTATCACTTTGTACTTGCTGAATTTTAGTGGAAAATTTGTTTTCAACCAGCAACTTGAATTCTTTAAATTTAGACAAGGCATCAGATTTGTTTTGAATTAAAGAAATCCAAGTGAACCTACTATAGGCATCAACAAATGCAATGTAATAGACAAAGCCATTCGAGATAATAGGAGCAGGACCCCATAGGTCCATTATTATTAACTGTAGTGGGCGTTGGTACACTGTAGTTGACTGAGAAAAAGGCAACTTATGTATTTTACCAAACTGACATGCTGTACACAGTGTAGTGGGCATTGACAAATCACATGAAATGGCATTATCATTTAATACTTGTTTAAATATCTCCAAGGAGGGGTGACCCAATCTATTGTGCCACAAAGTAAATGAGGGATTAGAGGGCACACTCGCACTACAAATCATAGGTGATGAAGATGAATAAGCAGCTCTAGCACTTGCTTTGTGAGATGGGAGAGTTGTGGCTGCCAATGGGTACATGCCATCAGCACTTGTTGATTCTGTAAATCCTTAACCTCACTTCCATTAGGAAAAAACTCAACAGATACACCATGTTCTCTAGTAAATTGAGCAACAGATAGGAGATTTTTTGTCATTCTTGGTACACACAGAACATTACTCATATCAAAAATAGATTTAGGTGAATGCAACTGTATGGAACCAATATGTGTAACAGGAGAAGACTCACCAGTGCCAACTTGCACATTACCGTGACCTAAGTGAGGTGACGTAAGGCAAGAGGAATTATGAGTGATATGTTGGGTGGCTCCTGAATCAAGATACCATGCAGTATTTGGTACAGCCTCAGTTGTAGCCACGTATGATTGAGCCACAGGCATTGTGATGACTGTGTTTGCAACTCCTTGAGTTGAGGTATTGACAGAAGAAGTCATTGGAGTTGATGTGGAAGCAATATAAGTGATTGGTGCAGACACCGGTGACTGAACTAAAGGAGTAGATTGAGGTCGAGGAGTATAATCATATGAATTATATGTATCATAATCCCCATAGCTAGTATAATAAACCTCCTCAGGGTAGATATGAGAGTCAGATGCATGAGGATCAGAAAAATCATCATAACCAGTATAATGAGCTTGTGGATCAGATCGAGAATTTGAAGAGTGTGAATTATCATACCTGAAATAACACGTTACAGCCGTACGACCAATCTTACCACAGATTTGACAAGGTGGTCTGTTGGATGGAAAACGACCTCCTCTGCCTCGAAAGTACCTGCCACCTCTGGAAAAATTAGGTGGACGAGAGCCTCGATTGCCTTGTCCATAAGTTGACTGAACATTATTAGCTTGAGCATGAATTGATGTTGCATTTGCAAGAAATACTCGATGACGTGATTCAGAATCCAGCAGCATTGTAGAAACTGTATCCAAATTAGAACGAGGCTTAGAAGCATTGATGACTGCAATGACTAGTTCATACTCGGAAGACAGGCCATTCAATATATGAGAAACCTGTGCAGATTCATCAACACGTTCACCCAATATAGCTAGATGGTCACAAACTGGTTTGATATTTGCCAAATATTCGCGCATTGATAATTCACCCTTCCTCTGGTTTGACAATTGGTTCCGATAGAAGTGAATCTTAGTGTCAGATTTAGCTTAATAGAGATGATTCAATTTATTCCAGATCTGAGATGCTGTCTCCAGTCCTACAAGTTCAGGTAGAATGGATTGAGAAACTGAAGCTAGTAGCCATGATGCAAGAGCAGAATTAGTAGCTTCATAATCTTCAAACGCAGGGTTAACAATGTCTCGACCTTCTTCAGTACATATGTACGATAGAGGAGGCACAACTGAACCATTGAGAAAATGATGAAGCTTATGCTGCTTTACCATGAAATAGACTTGTTGTTTCCACAACAGATAGTTGTTATCATCTAACCTGATAGTAATCTTTTTATTAGAGAAACCGATCTGTGTTGATGTCGCCATGATCGGAAATGAATTTGATGCCATCTTTTGCAAAACAATCGATCCACGGGGAGATAGTCTTACGGTGATGGTTATTGTTGATTTAGTTGGTAGTTGGAGCTGGCGAAAGCACACCTAGCTCTGATACCATATACAAAAAACCAGAGTGAAACTAATCATATAGTTGCAGAATTGTATCTCTGAAGCTTCATTCATTCATTAACTCACTAAAACTTATATATTGGTGAATACAAACGTAAACAGTGTGTATCACATGATGAGCCAACTTGTCATAACAAACTAACAGCTTTCTAAAACTATTTAACTGAATCAGTTTGATATCTCTGATACTAAGGAAGGACTTGGACTCTGCTATTGAGAAAGTCTCGGTGAAGGTCAGAAACATTGGGGTTTCTGAAGATTGCTATGGAGGTTTGGAGAAGCACGAGGATCCACTTGTTCATCATCAACTTAATAACACTGAGGTGAGGTCCGTACCTCTTCTAACTTGATGATTTTGGCTTTGTATTGCTGAAGCCTGATGAACAATATAATATAGTTTCGGACTATGAGCCATCTTGACATTAATTACTTATTTAGGTGATCCACAATGTTTTGCTGTTGTACCTTGCTATAGAATAATGTCATTGTGAATTGGAACTCGTCTGGCAAAATTTGAGGAGTTAATCAGTGGTCAATACTCACTTGACATTATAATGCCTTTAGCTCCCACACGAACTTTTATTGGGGATAATGATGCATCTCTTGTTCCTTCTAACTTATTTTTGAAATAGATTACAAGAATTTGGATGTAACAGATATTTCGTCATAGTTTGAAATCTTTAAAACAAAAGTCATAATCCAAACTCTGTTTCCTGGACAAAAAAAAATATCATCACCATTGATTCTAATCTGATACAAGATGATAACTATCCATGTAGAAATTTTAGGCTTTTACTTTTAAATTTCTCTCTCTTCCCTGATTGTGCTTATGATGTTGGATTTGAATGAAGTGATTAACGCCACATTGCATGGCCCTTCTAATGTTTATGTTATAGCTTTTACACGTGTAGGCGCTCCAACTTCTACCTTTCAAGTCCTTGTCAAGTAAAGTTGTAATGAAGAAGATGTCGGCTCTGTCATTGGAAAGATTTCTAAAAGACTATTACCTGTATCGTTCCCCAGTTATTATCAGCAATTGTATGGATCATTGGCCAGCCAAGGCAAAATGGAATAACATAGATTATTTGAAAAGAGTTACAGGTGACCGCACAATTCCAGTTGAGGTAAACTACTCTAATTGTTTACTTTTGTTAATTAGAAAAATTCACCTCCTCTCCCTCGAGAAACAAAGGTAGTGTATGAGAGAGCAGTTGCATTTGTTTGATTTCCATTGACACGAGAGAGAGAGAGGGAGGGAGGGAGGGAGGGAGGGAGAGAGAGAGAGAGAGAGAGAAGGAAAGTACCTTGTGGCGTATGAGAGAGCAGTTGCATTTGTTTGATTTCCATTGACACGAGAGAGAGAGATAAGGAAAGTACCTTTTCCCTTCTGAAAATCAGTCCTCTGCGTTTTTACCATAACTACAATCACCAAACTGTAAATTAACATGCCCCTGGCGTCTTCTTAACGTACACGTATAAATTTGGTAATTGTTTTTTGCTATCTTAAGATACAGGTATTTTTTTGGGCAAAAATAACTTTTACTATTCTGTTAATAAATATCTGAAAGAAGGGTTTATGTTGGCTTGCTTTGCAGGTTGGGAAGAACTACTTATGTGCAGAGTGGAAGCAGGAGCTTATTACATTCTCCGAGCTTCTTCAGCGGACTGAGTCTCCTGGCTGCTCAACTTTGGGTCCCACATATATTGCTCAGCATCCATTATTTGACCAGGTATTTTTTGTTTTTTTACCTTCAGATCAGGTTTATATTATATAGTTCATTCTTTTTGCATTTCCAACGTATGTAATCTTGACATGCAAGTGCAAGTCTCACTCATACTGCTTTTAGTTACTGATGTTATTTACATGACAGACAACTGAGCTTCAAAAAGATATTTGTATACCAGACTATTGTTTTACTGACGGTGGTGAGCTTAGATTTGTCAATGCTTGGTTTGATCCAGCTGGGACAGTAACGCCATTACACCATGATCCGGACCATAATATATTAGCACAGGTAACTTGGTTTTAGTATTCTTGAAAAAATTTGCAATATATAACTTTTTACAATGCCACTTCAATTTATTGTTGTGTTGCCTATTCTCACTTTTTTGGTGCATATTCACGAGGTTGATTATTTAATGAGGGAAAATGTTGTTGAATGAAAACCATCACCAATTCGCCATGTACCTTTTAGCAATACTATTACTGTTAAATCTCCATGCTTTGTAGCTCAATAAAATTTTATCTAGATTCTAATTAATATATGTGGACGGCAGTGGTGGTCATCATTGCCTTGATAGTTTAATTTCGTGGCGAACATTGATAAAATCTTTCCACATAGAGGCGCAAGAAGTATGAACACAGACAGAACAGCACAAGGATGGTGGAAGACAAAATTTGAAGTGTTGCACCTTGTTAATACAAAAGAATTCTTCTTTACTGGTCTTTTCCAGAGTATATACGCTTCATGGATGAAAGATTATTATGAATATAATTTATACCAATAACTTTGATGTATTGTGCATAGATTTTTTTCATCCTTAAGTTCTATAAATTTTAAGTCATGGGATCGATATGGTGTTTGCCGATTTCAGGTTGTTGGAAAGAAATATATCAGGCTTTACTCTGCATCTTTTTCTGAGGAACTTTACCCCCACACGGAAACCATGCTTTGTAATTCCAGCCAGGTACTCAGTGAATTGAGATACTTAACCGACCAATTTTATGTAGTTTAATCGTGTTTTTGTTGGGAGCATACCACTTTCAGCGTGGCCGAAGATTTCTACGAGGGAAATGATAACAAGCATTTATGCGGCATGATTTAATTAGCCCTCAATGTTTCAAAATTTATGCGGTTTCCCTTGATCAGTGTTTGCACTGGCAGCCAAGTGGCTTTGCGTGCTCGAACTAGTTATTACAACCAAATATCTGCCACGCATGATTTATTTATGTTCATCTAATTGTTGTTATTTCTCAAATGAGGTGCTGATTTATTTTGAAATATTTACCTCCATATTATTCGGAAAATTTATGTTTGAAGGTTGATTTAGATGATCTAGATGAAATGAAGTTTCGGAAGGTGCAAGACCAGGATGTTGTCGACTGCATTCTTGAAGAATGCGAAATGCCATATATCCCGCCAAGGTGGTGGCATTATGTCCGAACTCTGACAACCAGTTTATCCGTTAGCTTTTGGTGGGGCGAGGGCGGGAGGTGGTGTGAATTCCGATGCACTATTATTATGTATGTGAAAAGGCTTGTGAAAAAAAAAAACTTTTATAGACATCTTATAAAAAATAGTTTTTAACAAAAAAATTATAGAAAAAAAAATAATTTTAAATAAATAAGTGTTTAAATAATTATTTTTAAAATAACTTTTTATATTAATAAATTATTAAAAAGTGTATGATTTTATTAAAAAAAATAGAGAATATAGAGTAGAGATGGTGAAAAAGATAAAACAGAAAGAAGATATGAGAGAGATTGTAAAAGATAGAAGAGGAAGTATAAGAAAAAATAAGGATAAAATAGTAATTAAATAGTTTATAAATTTTTTTATTATTCTAAAAATTATTTTGATTAATTTATTTAAAATTATAATTTTAAATTATAGTTTAGTAGCCAAAAGCTTACTGAAGTTATACGTTATAAGGGATTGTATTTTTTTTTCTTTGTCGGGATGTAAATAGACTATGGGCCCGTTTGGATAGGATTTTAAAAATGGGCTTATGAAAAAAAAAAAGCTTTTGAACAGCTTATAGAAAATGGCTTTTGGAGAAGAGATTATGAAAAAAAAGTGGTTTTGAATAAATGAGTGTTTGGATAGTTATTTCTAAAAGTACTTTTATTATTGGTAAATTATGAGTATTAAATGAGGAGAGATAATAGATGAAATGAGAGAGGAGAGAGGGTGTAAGAGAGAAAAAGTAGGAGAGATGAGAAAGGGTGTAAGAAAAAGTATGAGAGAGGGTATAAGAAAAAGTAGGGGTAATATGGTAATTTGTTAGTTCATAAGTGGTTTACTGTTCCATAAACTGTTCTGACCAGTTTATCTGAGACCTTTGTTTTAAATCATAGTTTAATTTAAAAGTCAGTTTGAATAAATATAAATATTTATTTTAAAATTTTTTTAAAATAAGATTTTATTCTAAAAGAATTTTTAAAATCTTAATTTCACATGAACTAAATAGGCACTATAATATAAGATGAAGTGCTTATTGATTGTTCCCATGAAAAAATGACATCGATAAAAACACACGAAACGACAAAGCAAATTATGGGCGTCAAATAGAACAAAATGCGACGTATGTTATGGGTTTGCGCCCATACAAGAATGTGTGGAACTATTTTCAATCATCATTCAGTGTGGCTCCTGGCATTGGCGTCGTGGCCGGCGGCGGCAGCGGATAAGAAATCACGCAGGGCTCTGATAGAAGACCCCACAAAGGCATCCTCATCTTGAGTTGCATTACGTATTACATCTCTGAGACGATGAGCTTGGCTTCTCATTTGGTTCCCTTTGCCCTGATCGGCCATAAGCATATCAATCTTGGCGACTATATCTTGATGCCGAACATCACAGCTCTTGCCTCTGGCCACCTCCACACACACGCCCATCTGTTCCTCCAGAAACTTGCAGTTGAAGAACTGTTCGGCCGCCATGGGCCATCCCAGAATGGGGACTCCATGACTCAGCGATTCCAATACCGAGTTCCATCCGCAGTGACTCAGGAACACAGATACGGCTTTGTGGGACAGTATTTCCACTTGAGGCGCCCAATCAATGGCTATGAACCCCCTCCCTGACTCTCGAATCCTCTCTATGAAGCCTTGTGGCAGCCATTCCTCTGCTCTGAATTCCGAATTGATGTCGAACCCAATTGGTGGCCTTACTACCCATACGAAGTTCCTTCTGCTCTGCTCCAACGCCATCCCCAGCTGCGCCATCTGCGACGCTGACACTGTATTCATCGATCCAAAACTCACATACAACACCGAGTTCTCTGGCTTTGTATCCAGCCACTCTCGGCAAAGCTCCGGGCTCACGCCACATCCTTTCCCACGAGATCCGCCGCCCGTCGATAAAATCACCGGCCCTATCGGCCAAACTGGAAGGCCCAGCTTTCTGGTGAAGTAGCGCAGTCCAACAGAGTCAAGCTCTTCCAGTGTATTGAACAGGATCCCGTCTGAGTTAGCCCACCCTGAAAGATTCTTCTCTTGGAATACCGACCACGCATCACTACCATCCGCCTCCAATATGTTGGTTGGCAGCTGTGTTTTGTGTATGTGACCAGCTTCTGGAAAATCCGGCAGTAAAAACTCATCGCACTGTATGCTCCGATGGGGGAGATTGACCCAGAGAGAATAGTAACAGGCCAAGCCATATCCCCCGAAACTGAAGATAACGTGGAAGGCGCCAACCTCTTTGGCCACACTAGCGGTCCATCCGAGGAATATGTCGGCTATAATACAGAGTGGGCGGCGGCGGTGCCGCGAGTCGATGATATTTTGGACGAGGAGCTTGAAAGCCGGCCTCAGAGAAGTAGAGGCCTCTAGGAGACGAATGACGAGGGGGTAAGGTACAGCATCGGTGTTCTCGGTGTTGGGAGGGAGGCCATGGTGGGAGGCGTGGAAAGGGATTTCAAGGAGGTTGATGGAGGAGTGTGGCGGGAGAGAGGCCCTCAGCTTTTTGATGTTGAAAGGGGTGTTGACCACGGTGATACTATTGTTTGTCTTTCGTTCCAAGTGGAGCGCTAAAGCGAGGAAAGGAATCATGTGACCTTGGGCCATGAAAGGGAAGAGCACCATGTCCATGTCTTGTTTGCTGGGAGCCATGGATGGGGTTATGGCCGGCTGGACAGAGAGTCGGAGACGGAGAAAGAGGTTGACGGTGGAAGGGCCGAGGCTCCCCTCTTCATTTATATTAATTTTGAAGTGATCCCTCTCTGAATGCCAAAGTTGGGGTAGGTATATGGCTTTGGACCCATTTATGTTTCCTTAACATTTTTTCATTTTGTTGTGGCCGAATTTTTATTCAAAGTAAATAATTGTTTGCACAATTAACAGGCACTGATATAAGTCTAACGAATCACGTGTGTCTCATCTCAATCATCAACTGTTCAGATTCTGGATAGCTTCTATCTAGTGAGAATTTGAAGGGAAAAGATGAATTTTTTTTTCACACTTTTTTTTTAATATTTCTTAGCCACTGGAAGTATAATTCAAAATCGATATTTGTTGGTGCGATTGTTTCCCATCTTTCCTCCTCTTTTTCTAATTATAATATCAATATTTAAATGGTTTAGATTTAATACTTTATTTTCTCTGGAAGTCTTAATATCCACATCAACTGTTAGCAATTTAGGTTTGATGATGCATTTATTTTATAATTTAATATGCTGATAATAATTTTATGAAGATACGATCTTTTGTTTTGGCATCCTATGATTATTTGAAAGGTTAGGAAAAGGTTGGGGGAGGAAAAGAGGAGAATCGGGTGCAGTTGATGCGAACTCCATCAGTTTAATACCTGATGACTTGTATATAATCGTCTAATCCCATTGACCATATTATTAATAAATGGCGACTAATCACATTCACATGGTAGTTTTGTAAAATCCTAGTCCCGGGTCCCAAATCAACAACACGTGTACTTTAATTCCTCTTTAATCTTGCAAAGCCGTAGGAGGCGCCTCCTTTATTGAAACGAGAATTCATTAACCCCCAAAAAGTCTGCTCAAGCACCGGCTAGCCCCACTTGATGACCCAACCCCAGAAAACTGGTTCGAGACAGTAGCTAGTGGCAAATGGGGTCCACTTTCACGCCTTTGGTTTCATAATCTTATCATTGTGCAATATTACTTCTTCTTTACTTATGCAAATTAATACTGCAATGGCATGCATGCTCCAACAATAGAACATAGACTTGGAAATTGGGAATACTCAAGAGCCTTCATTCATTCCTAATGCCAAGAAAGAGCGTACTATACTTGTCAACTGCACTGCGTACTTTACTATTACCTTAACAACACAGTTCTATGTTTCAGTTTAACACATGGTTTTCACTATTCGATGTCAGATCAACACCTATTTATTCGTTTCACAAACTTGGACACGAAAAATCATGGGATTACATCCATTTGGCAAGTTATAGACTTTGGACAGGAAAGTGAAAATGACAGATAAAGTGCACAACAACAATAATACCTATTAGGTTGCAGACTTGTACCTGCAAAGAACCTTACACCTCAACACCCTATCCCCAACATAAAACCCTGGCATCACCATCATCTTCACCCTGCTTGGCCCTTGTGATCTCTGCCTATCCCCGCACATATCTTCCATGTAATGCCCATCAAAACTCGTGTTTTCTTCCACCCTTAGAATTCCCAGTGGTGGGTTGAAGGAATGTGCCAGCAAATGAAGCAACCATATGCATTTTGCAGCGACAAAGAACGCTTGGAGCAGCTCTTCAGACCAAGCCCGATTCCAATTTAGACAAGTGATAATGCAACTCATTTTTCGGTCGCAGAACTTACTGAACTCCTCGCTGTAATATTTTGCCCCCTTTCTCAATACCTCGTTCCAGCTCAGATTCCTAAGTGCCACGAATGATGACAAGTGTGCCTGTCGATCCTGGTGAGGATCCAAGAATTCTGGGCATCCATTCTCTCTGAACACACAATTCTCGAAGTCTTGGTAGAGGCACTGATTAATGAAAGCTTCAAAACGGTAAAACACTGCCTTTGAGTACTTGGCGTTCAGAGAAAGCTTGAATGGTTGAAGAATCTGGTTTAGATTCTGAGTTAAGGCACGATCACTTTCTTCAATCTGGCTTATAAGGGTCTTACAGAATTGCTTCACTGATAATCTGGCTTCCGACACTATCTGCAAGAACCCCTCCACCATTACTTCCTCACTCACAGGCATCACATTTTCCACATTCCCATCAGATGGTTTTCTTCTCTTGGGCAGATTATTAAGCTTTTCATGAAGACGGTAATCCTTTGCCAGTCTCAATGCTTTCTTCAGCTCTTCGCAGTAACTCTCCAAGTACTCTAACTTCTGTTTAAGCTCCCCAAACGAAGATTTCATCTCAGAAACTTCCATTAAGGCGGCTTCTCTGTTCTCTTTTGCTTCAATCAGCTCTCTCTTCAGTGTTTCGATGGATAAGTTTCCAAAATCCTTAAGAACCTGAGAAACTTCCTCGGATTCTGTTCTGTTTGGGGAAGTCTCGTTCTTGCTGTGCTTCTTCTTTAGCCGAGGAAACAGCCAAGAAATGACCCTCTTACTCTTGGGCTGTGATGGGAGAGACGAGTGAGAATCGGTGAAAGGGACAAGAATGTTGGAAGTGTTTTCAAACTCTGCAGTGAAGTCGTCCAAGCTGTTTCTTCTCCTGGACTTGAAGTGGTCATTACTATTAGCGGGTGATGTCTGAAGAATGGCAATGTTGTTGGCAGATTTGGAATCATCAGCAGGGCATACATGAGATTGAAGGCTCGGATTGACTAAACCAAAAGTGAGTCCCTTTCTTGACTCTGAGTGGGGTACGATGATTTCCGTATCTTGTCCTGCTTTCACATGGTTCTCGTTCCTACTAGATACGGCCTGTTGATAAGCTGCCACTGGCTCTTCTTCGTAGCTCTGTTCATGGTTCTACGGTTAATAAATTAATCAAGAAACAAAATTGATCTGAGATTGGGGGAATTATTAGCCACTACAACAATGAAAGATGACAATCAATAAACTCTGTTGTTGGTTCTGAATGACAGGAATGAGAACGAGGCGGGATGAACGACACACAAAATTCCACGAAAAAAGAAAAAGAAAGGTGAAGAAGTGGGATGAGGTGGGGAACAGAGGAAAAAGAAAAGGGAATTGGGATGAAGGAGAAATATGAATATGAAAAATGAACGAGAGAGAGAAGGAGGAGGGGCTTACAGGAGTGAAAACAGGGTAGTCATGAGCAGACAAGTGAAAAGGAGGAAGGGCTCTCTCAATTTCCAGCCTTGGCTTCCCAATTCCCTCAGGAGCAGATGTAGCCATGAGCGTAAGCAAAGCAAGAAAACAGAGAAGAAGGGGGCCTTTAATTAATGGTTGTGAGTAATGAACGGTGGGATTTGAATTGCAGGAATGGAAGGAGTATAGAAAAGGGAATGAGAGAGAGTGTGTCAACTTTGACTCGTGTGTGGTTATAAACACATAAAACCTAAATTTTAAGCATGATAAAACTTAAATTTTAAAAAAAATAAAATAAATAATTATATTTAATTAAATAAATTTTTAAATTAAATTATAATTTAAAATTAAAATTTTAGATAAACTGAGTAGCTTATGAGACAACAAAATAATTTATAAACTAATCAATTATTATATTATCCTTATTTTTTTTACACCCTATATCTTTTCTCATATTTGTTTATACTCTCTTTTTTCTCTTATTTTTTTACACTATCTTCTCTCATTTTATATATTATCTCTCCTCATTTAATATTCATACTATTTTTTATAATTTATTAATAATAAAAATATTTTTAAAAATAATTATTTATTTAAATCTATTTTTTTTATAATTTTTTTAAAAACTTTTTTTTAAAAGCTGCATACAATTTTTTTTTATAAATCCTTTTTAAAATCTTATCAATTATGGGTAGGAAGGGAGTTTACCATCATGGCCACGAGACAATGATTGCTTTGGAGCTAAGAGGAGAAGTTGCTTACTTGCTTAAGGATGACTCTCCACTATCGGAAGGGAAAAAGTAGCATTTAAAAGCACTCTCTGCACGAACCCTCTATACTAAATTCGTAATCATTTAAAAGTGTTAATTGAAGTTAAAGCCCATAGTTTTCCCCAGTGAAAGAATCACACGTCGGGCGGGTAATTATGATTGTGAGGGAGGCCAATCTCGTCCGTATGAAAGATGGAAAGGGGGAAAAAGATAGTGGGGAGTGGAATGTGCAAAACGAGGGTGGGGACCCAAGGTCCATTTCTTGACTGGTGGCCAAATGAAATGACAAAAAAAGACGTGTCATGGGCATACTGGTCCCGGATTGATGGGGATAATATGTGAAAAGAAGAAGGAAGGAAGGGTATTGCTGAGAAGGGCGAATATATTTGCTTTTGGAATGCTTGACTCTGTCGTTTTTTATAATCGGAAACAATGGACTTGCATCGTGGACGTGTGTGTCCTTTCTGTTGATAAGGGATGCATTCGTTCTTATGAAAATAATAATGAGGCAGCCAGCAAGAAATTGTGAGGTGCCACATGTAGAAAGATTCGTTGTTGGTTGTTTAAGGTTTAACGAGGAGCATTACAGATGTTTTTTGGTACAAAGGAGCATTACAGTTTTAAAAAAAGAAATAAAAAAGATTAGGTTAATCTATAATTTAAAAGTAAGGTAAAATCTCTTTTTTTTTAAGTGATACTAATATCAGATAAGATGAGTCATATATTATCCTCAAATATAAATTTATATACCTAAAAGATATACTATCTTCTTAAATATTATGACTAAAAATATAATAAAATAATATTATAAAGAAATTAAATATATTTTAAATACTCAAAAATTTTATCTATTTATCAATTGAATCTATCCACAAATGGGTAGGAGCATTACCGTTAATACGGGTATTATCTTAAAGAGTTCTCTGTTAATACGGGGTATTATCTTAAAGAGTTCTCTTTAGGTTTATAGTGGGAGGTCAGGGGGATGGGCCTTTTCTATATGTTTGTTTGTTTTGGGGAACCACAGAACCACAAACACACATTAGGACCAGCCCCATGACCAAAGCTTTCCTCTATTTTGTTTTTTTATACAATGGCTCTCATTATTTGGTAAAATGACGACACCGCATTTTATATGATACAAGCATATGGCCCACTTCCAGTTCTCATCCGCTGCTTGCGGGAAGCGGATTCTCTCACAATCACCTCACAATCCCTCACAATCCTTGCTCCCTCATGTTGTCTTCTTACCTCCTCCTCTTGCCTTATTTATATAAAAAAAAACAAATTAATCCTTATTCCGTCATGTTTCCTTCTTGCTTCTTCCTCTTGCCTTATTTATTAAAAAAATTAAAAAAACCTGTTTTTTTAAAGTACTTTTTTTATAAAAAATAAAAAATAAACTTTTTCTAAAAATTTAAAAACACTTTAAAGTGTTTAAAAAATATTTAAAAAAAAGGTCAACGGATGAATAGGGTTTTTTTTATATGGATAGGATAAAACTGATGAGAGGAGGTTTTAAAAAAATAGATTTTTTATTATTTTTTTTATAAATAAGGCAAGAGGAGGAGGCAAGAAGGCAACATGAGGGAGCAAGGATTCTTAGGGATTATGAGGGAGTGTGATTATGAGAGGATCCTCTTCCCTGCTTACCATGGCCTCCTCGTGTAGTGTTCCCGTTTATTATTTTTATTTTAAGGGGGTAACAGTTAAATAAATAAAGTTGCATGCCTTTCTTTGTATTTTTCAAAAGGGCTTTCTTATATGATGTAATCATACTTTTCTTAATATAATATTTAATTAGAAAATTAATTTTATTTTTATATAAAAAAAATTTATATTTATCTATTTTTTTAAAATTACCCCTATTATACTCCATCAATAATAATAGAGAGAAGAAAAGAATTAAAAAATAGTTAAAATATTTTAAGAAAGACCTACTATTATAGTAATTAATTTTTTAATCGAATAAAATTAATTAAATATATCTTATATTAATAAAAATAAAAAATAGAGTACATATACATGTAGAATGCCTAAAAGAATAGAGCAAGTGAAGTGGCAGATGATGTATTAAGAGATTGAGAGAAGCAAGCAACAAGAATAAACAAGTATGCACATTACCACGAATAAGATTGGACTGAGTGATAAACGACTCGATATTATTTAAATGAAGTCTTAAATTTAAACCTTGATATATGCAGAAAATCTCTATTAAGAGACTCACCCACCATAACTAAATATGTAAAATGAGTCAGATCTAAATAGAAGTTCAGGCCAAGAAGGCAAGCCAACCATGTGTCCCCAAGGAAGGCATGCATCCTAATGGCAGCTTCTGCCTGAATTGAAAAGCCTCTCTGTAACTCTCTTTGTACTTTTTGCTTCTAAAATCAGACGGGTATAATGGTCTTAAGAAATTATTAATGGGGGCATAACACTCATCTGGGCATCAATTCCATAATAAGCCTGAAAATTTCATCTCCTTCGCCAAACACACAAGCATTATTTCAACTCCAATTTCAAAAAAATGAGCGCTCCAAACGGGCCCTGACCGAGTGACCGAGTGACCGAGAGAGCCACCACAATTGCCTCAACATGAAGTAACTATACAACTCACCTCTTCAACACTCGGCTTCTAAACGGACTCGTGTCACTAATAATATCGAGTCTTTTACATTCTGCCCAATGCTATAATACACGTATCCAAATGTTGGTCTCACATCCTTCATAGTATGTGAAGCCCTCAAATCCATCCATGACAAGGGTCATTCATGTGCCCGAATTTTCATATTATGCAACTGCTATATATTTCTGATCCCAAAAACATGTCCGATTTATATTATATATACTTTTTATCTTCAGCCCCTCTCATAATGGAGAGTGTATTTGGATTAGCTTTTAGAGAATAGATTTTAAAAAGAATAGATTTTAGAGAATAGATTTTAGGAAGAATAAATTTTGAAAATAGAAATATTTAAATAATTAGGAGTATAATCACTTTTTATATTAATAAATTACCAAAAAAGGTATAATTTGATTAAAGTATGAGAGAAGAGAGATGGTAGAAAATAAATAAGAGAAAGGAGAGAGGAAAAATATGATAGAAGATAGAGTATAGAGAAGAGAGAGAAAAAAGGAGATAGTGTGAAGAAAGGAGATGAGAGAAGAGACAGAAGAAAGAGAAAAGAGAGTATAAAAAAAGATAATAGTAAAATAGTAATTATATAGTCTATAAGCTCTTTTACTGTTCTAAAATCTATTTTCAGTAGCTTATTCAAAACTATAATTTCAAACTGAAATTTTAGCCAAAATCAATTCTGGACAAAAATAATTGTTTGTTTCTAATTTTTTTAAACTGAGATTTTGACCAAAATTAATTCTGAACAAAAATTACTGTTTATTTCAAATTTTCTCAAACTAAAATTTTGTCTAAAATTAATTCTCAGAAGCTGATACCAAACAGGCACTTAATCCTAATTACATGCCTAGCTTGCAAAATCAGGATATTTTTTTCGCCACCTTCCCATGGTATGTTCAGATGGTATCCTCGTCTCGTATGTTTGGATCTTATATATTATTTGTTCTATATATATATATCATACTTTTAATACGCGAATCAATTCTCTCCCCTGCACCAGTCACAAGCAACTCAAGTGAACGTAGCCTACATGATATTATATATAATACATATGATATGTATTTTCTTAATCAGTGCTGAAACAGAAGCCTGCTCTCCAGTTTATATCTAATAGACCATATTCGTTACAAATCTGTACAAAAGGCTGGTCTTGCGTCGGCCCTCCATCCAGTTATTGATGCTGCCTCTGCAAACACGTACATCTTGATCTGCTGTCTGAAAGTGCCTGCACAATCATGTGGATGGCAAGAAAGTAAGTTACAATTGAATAGCCAGTGCTGCATCCATACACGTATATGACACATGGTCAGACATAGTTAAGATGGGTGGGGTTTATGGCATACCTGAACCTGCTTTTGAAGCTCTTTAATGTAGTCGACAGCCAAGTCCAACATGTCTGCCGTGTTTGTTTGCTAGAAAGGGGAAGGAAATATATATATTATGCTTTTGCATGTCACAGCCTCATCATAGTGTCCACGAGGGAAATGGCTAATATCATGTCATTATATCTTACCTTGTCCATGTTGGGAACCAGATCTTGTAGTTTCCTCATGCGCTCGCTAATTTTAGTTCTTCTAACCTGAACCCACCACTCATTTGCTCAGTCATTTCCTTTCCCCGACTCAACATTTACTCCATAAATAGTTAAATGCATTGTTTGGCATTTTTGCCAGCAAAAATAATGGAAGACAAGTATAATTAATCTGACTACTTGGGGGGGAAATGGGGAAATTTTGGGGGGTTGAAATAGAGCATACCCGCTCTGCGATGCTTCGGGGATGAGTGGCACAGCCTCGCTTGGCACGAATTTTACAGGGAACAGAGTCTGAGTACTGCAATATCTTCTCTATGGCTGCCATCTCCATTGCAGTTTTCGGCAAACTCAAGTGATGAGTCAATGGAGAAGGACCACTGCCCTGGCTTCCCATCTCATTCTGACCAATCACAAACAAAAAAACAAAAATCAGATCAATCACAGTCCAGGGATCACAAACGATACCAGGTCAACCTCTAATACCTTGACTTCCGCCGCACTTAAACCAGAAAATGGTTTTGCATCATTCTCATCATCTCTGTATCTTTTATGACCACTAATATTGTCTGACATGATTGCAGAATCGTCCCAAGGATCTACAGGGAAAGCCGACATAAAATCATTTCCCTGGCTTTCACTAAAGCCCTCCTTCTGGGGATTATCTAATTCTATGCTGTTTTTATCTCCGATTTCAGCTATGGATGACATTAAGCCCGACGGGTAAGCCGGTCGGTTCTTCGAAGTCCCTGTTGCACAAGGAAAGTTTGTCGCTTCTGTAGCGTTATCTGCGGATGCAAAAGTTCCCATACCTCTCACAGCCGCAATATAGCCTGCAGATATTGACCTCGGCATAGATATCATACACCCCCCCATGAAATTCTAACAAGAACAAATTAATTTTACCCTCGCTTCCCTTAATTTGCCATAACTAATTAGGCCCACTAGTGTGAGTGAGCGGGAAGCAAATAATAAATGGGATAGCTAATCTAAAGACATAAATTTGCTAATCTAAGGAAAAGACAAAGTAGATGTGAAAGAGTTGAGGCGGCAAAAGAAAAGGGGAAGACATACCAGGATCAACGTTGAAGTTAGCAAAGAGTCCTGCAGGAGAGCTATTATGCCTGGTAAGATTAGAAGTAGTATTGCTAAGTCCAGTCTTCATAGGTGGCAACCGATTCGCCGAGAGGAGGCTCTGATTTGGCAGAGGCGGTTTCGCTGAGCTAGTGTATAAACTACGATGTGCTCTCTCGCAAGTATTCATGTTGTTCTGCTGGCGCCGCAGAAGCGACGGTTCATTATTGACGGACGGCATGGCCAGAGACTGAGACTGAGCCTGAGCCTGAGCCTGAGCCTGCTGGTTCAGGCCGTCCTCTTGCTTTACAGTAAGGGACGTGAGAGTTTGAGGAGGGGGGTCCTCGGCAAAACTACTGATAAGGCGCGAAAAAACTCGCTCGGTTTCGGGGCTAGATGGTCGATTGAATATGTGCTCATAGCACTCCTTGTCAATTATATCGGTAAAATAGGAGGTGGGCGCCGATCGGTAACGTGTGAGGCCCGAATTCATCTGCTGCTGATCGCGAAACATGGGAGGGTGCGGCTGGAGATCTTCCTGTTCTCTCGTCTCAGGGACGAGGAAGACTGCGTAATTTTGAGACGAAATAAAAGCTACAGCACCGAGATCTAAAGAGAGAAGAAGGAAATAAAATCCAAATCGGGAGGAGTGAAGTTAATAGTTAATACGGCGGGGAAGAGTGAGTGAAGTGAAGGGAAGGGGGACAAAAGCAAAAGCAACAGCTGAAAACGATATGATAAGACGTGAACACGGCGAAGCAAACAACATAAAGAAAACAGTAGCGGCAGAGCATGGGCACCAGAAGAGGAAGAAAGCAAAACTAGGTGATGCAGAGCATAGCATTTTGTTATCGGCCTGGCCAGATTTGGCACGCTTTCCTCACATTTTGACCATAATGCCCTCCCCCTTTCTTGCAACGTGGCTCCCTTCCCCATAATCAGAGCCTATTCCTTATTTTTATATAATAGCCTTGCCTTTCATTTTCTGATAAATCTGGTAAATATTGATACCACAGTAGGTCACATCATCTCAAACTAAGGCATTTTAGATAAAATTTTAAAAATAAATTTATAAAAAATTTTTAGACATTATATAAAAAAAGCTTTTAAAAAAATATTTATAAAAAAATAATTTAAATAAATAAGTATTTAAATAGTTATTTTTAAAAGTATATTTATTATAAGTAAATTATGAAAAATAGTAGGAATATTAAATGAGGAGAGATAAGATATAAGATAAGAGATGGTGTAAAAAAAAGTAGAGGTAATATAGTAATTAGTTAGTTTATAAACTCTTTTAGTGTTATATAAACTACACAGACTAGCTTATCTGAAATCTTAGTTTTAAACCATAGTTTAGTCTAAAAACCCGTTTGAACAAATATAACTGTTTATTTTAAAATTTCTCAAAACCTAAATTTTATCTAAACCTAAATTTAAAACTTAAGTTTAAAAGCTATCTAAATACACTATAAATAATTTTTTCCTGCAACAAGAATTTTTGGAAGGGTCGGGCTCACTATGCATATAAGGGTTTGTATTTATTTACTTTTTACTAATACTAATATTTTATAAGATGAATTATCAATTCCTTTCAAATGTTAATTTAAACACTCAAAAATGAGAATATATCTCTAAATATGATAATTAGAATTACAATAAAATAATATTCTATACGAATCGAATATATTATAAATAATCGTATGTCTCACTCATATATCTCAAATTTGAGAATTTTTTGTACAGAATAATCGTATGTCTCACTAACATATCATATCTTGTTTAATAATTTTTTAATTATAAAAATATTTTTAATAATAATTATTTAAATATTTATTTATATAAAATTATTTTTTTTCTATAATTTTTTATCTAAGAACTCTGCTCTAAAAATTGTTTAAAATTTTTATTTTATAAATTATTTTCTAAATTTATATCCAAATATGCATATATCCTAATGTTCAAATCTTATATGTTATTTCCTATTATTATTGCGCCTTGTAGAAACTGAAAACTCGAGACACTACTATTAGTTTAGTTTGTATTTTGTTGTAAATGGGATCCTTTTTATAATATTAGACTCTTTAAAAATTTTCTAAACAGGCTCACATAATCTTGGGTGGCACCTTCTGTAGCGACCTAATCGCATCACCAAACCCTTTACCATTCTATGGAAAGGAAGGCATAAACGAGGAGGCATTAGAAATGGGGTAGAGGGATAGGATAAGACACGTGTCTTAGGTGTTAATGGAAGCAAAAAGTGGGAAGGTGGGAGGCTAATAACAGGTGTAAGCATGTGGTTGCGTGATGGCACCCGAACTTGTTCCAAGAAGACAAGCCTAGTGGAGGGTACTCTACGATCCCTGGCGTCTTTCACATTCATAGGGTTCATTTATTTATTCACAACCTGCATACATCATGCATACGCTGTCCATCCTTAATATCATCATCATGTAGCCAATTCCTTAACCATAAATTATGTTCATTTTAGGTATAGGACTCCACGCATATTTGTTTAATACCAAGGCATGGGGCGCAACCATTAGAATAGAACAAAAAAGCGGGCCATGTGACGAGGGAATGGTCCAAGAAATCAAAGGCAAGAGATGAGCCCAGCTTCTATCTATATATTAACACACTACTCTTTGCGTCGGACCCATCTTTATTTACATTAGGCCTTAGGCCATGACCTGAAGCCCCAATACTGTACCCATCACTCCAAAAAGAAAACATTCCAGGACCCCATCTGATCATTGATTACAGCATGAAATCTCAAAAATACTACCTCAAGGACCGAGGGGACACGGGGAATTTTGGCCACGACCTGGTTCCTTATGTGACATAGTCCTTTAATGTTAACCATATCCTATTGTGTCAGGTATCCTAGTTTTGAAGGCCTACACTCATTTGGGCAGATGATGGTGTCATCCTATTGTATTCTAATATGTTGTTATGAGTAGGTAATTGTGATGTGTTTTGAGATGAGATATATAGCTGATGCCCATAGCAATAATAATAACACGAATTAATTGGGGCCTTGTTCCTTCCGTGTTCGCTTAGCTGTGAGCATCATATCCTTGAAGAATTGATGATAAATAGTATTTAAAATGAAAAAAAATGATACGTATAGATATGGTTTTTTTAAAAAATAAAAAATAAAAAATAAAAAATTTGACACGCCCCACAAGCATTCTAGAACCATCCCTGATCGGGGGAAGCTGGGATATATCACATGGCTGTCGGTATTCATTATTGCGGCATCATCGATATTCATGTTTGGAAGCTTCCCACCTCCTACAGTTTTATATCGTAAATTATGTCATCTTATATATTGAAATCCCTCTGCAACAATATTTAATCTAATTATAATCACTCGAGCAGATATTTGTGCTTCCCCCAACAAGCAAATCGCCATAGATTAATTATAATAAACTCGATTTGGGAACTAATTTGTGCACATGCTCCTGCGGGCCGCTTCATCCCCAAGAAGGTTACGTTGGTTTTCCCATAATATAGTTGAATAAGAATTATTAACCACCTAAAGTCAAACAGGCCAGAAAGAGCGGCCCTTGTTTTATACGCTACCTCTGGAAAATGGCTGCCCTAGATACCACCTACCTGCATGTTCTCATCATGAATTCAAAGTTGGCCCCAATCGATCTCTCGTTCACATTGTTCCTCGTTAATTAGGAGGAATAATGTATCACAGGCGTAGCAAACTTAAAGTCCTCCACTATTGTAATAGCAGTGTTGAGGGGCTAGCTCTTCGTAAAATCTGACCGTTCCCTTTGACTTGGATTGGGTTTGTTTATCCGCCATAACACAGGAGGGCATAAATGGGCGAGACAGAACAACCGTTGACCATTTGTACGACACGGGAGCCAATTAGTTTGACCAAGCGTCCAACCCAGTGGCAGATAGAGCATATCACATTATTCCACATGATGTGGACACGAGAGCTTATGCCTAGCTCATCAATCTCCACATATGAATATTCCATTTAAATTAAAGGGATCGTTCTTATATATAGGGGAAGATTAAGTGATTTAAGTGAAGGTTATATATCAAGATATAAATAGGTGCGCCACGTGGGAAGGAGAGGCAATTAAGATAGAGAAACAAACAAGGTTGCTCTTTTGGCACAGGGGAACACGGAATCTTGGGATGGAACAATGGTGGGTCTTTGCAGGGAGGGCGATTGGGTTCTTGATGTTTTACATTTTACTATATGACGACAAGGGAGTGAAGAGAAGAGTAGGAGATGGTTGTCATTATTATGTGAAGACGATGCTTGACAATCTCAGTTAAGTTGTACTGTCACAATTGCCAATAATAATATTGGATTCCACAAGATGGACTTAATTTCTGTGATCATCAGCGAGAAGCCCTTCCCTAACCACGTAACTAGTTTTGGAGGAGCATCATCATCAGCCGGTTGTGGCCACCATCAATTATTTTGCCTCCCCCTCCCCTCCATCCACATGCCCATGTTTTTCATTCATATGCACAACTCCAATCACCCACTTGCCCCTTAACTTGTTGATACATTCATTCATTCATTCATTGCATTACAATTATATGTTTAGATGTGACGATGCCAAACTTTTTGCCCCGACTCATTCTTTTCCCTATCCTATCATGTGCCTGTTGCTGTAACAGCTTTTCCCACTTATAACTTCTCATTTCCCATGTTCCCTTGTTCCTTTCCTATCTTCACTTCATCAATCCTTCTCCTTAATTACTTCTTTTCATATTCATTATAACCCCTTACGCATCTTCCAACTGTATGTCTTTCGTCGTTTGCTCCCCATTTCTCTTAACTTAATATACAACTCGTACTTTTCGGTCTTATAAAAACACACACACTTGTATTTACTCGAAGTAACATTTCATTTTTCATGGAATATAAGCAATTTAAAATGTGATGGGATAGGAGAAGATAATCTTAAATAACGTATTAATTAAGGACACAGTGCACAAGTATTAGAGAGAGGTAGCCTTGCAGGGGCAAAATGGTCATAAGAAAAGAGCATGGAGCAGTATATAAACGACGTTGTCACAGTCCCAAACTTGCATGCAGACGCTCCCCTGTCATCAACATCTTTAGTAATAAATAAAATAGCAGTAACTGAGGCGGCCATAGTTATCGTTTTCATTCCATTCTCAGAAAAGATTCAGGGCGAGTGCAGCTGGAAGGGAAGGCAATGGGTGCACCTCCGACTCGGTTCATAGGACTGCTAATGCTGCTCCTCGCCATTAGCCCGGCCGTCCACTCTTGCCCCCCAACGGATCGGGAGGCGCTCCTCACCTTCAAGGCCGCTTTCCACGAGCCCTACTTGGGCATCTTCGATTCCTGGACCGGCACTGACTGCTGCCACAACTGGTATGGCGTCAGCTGCGATCAGCACTCCCGCCGGGTCGTTGACATCAATATCCGCGGCGAATCTGAGGACCCCGTGTTCCAGAAAGCCCACCGCACTGGCTACATGACCGGATACATCTCCCCCTCAGTTTGCAAGCTCACTCGACTCTCCAGCATCACGGTCACCGACTGGAAGGGCATAACCGGCGAAATCCCCCGATGCATCACCTTCCTGCCCTTCCTTCGAATCATTGACCTCGTCGGGAACCGCATCTCCGGTGCCATCCCTGGCGACATCGGCAGGCTACAGGGCCTGACCGTCCTGAACGTGGCGGACAATCAAATATCTGGGGAAATCCCAGCGTCAGTGACGAACCTGAGCGGCCTGATGCACCTGGATCTGAGGAACAACAGAATAACGGGGCCACTGCCGAGAAGCATGGGGAGGATGAGGATGCTAAGCAGGGCTCTGGTGAGCGGGAACCAGCTGAGCGGGACGATTCCCACTTCCATTTGCTCGATATATCGTCTGGCGGATGCGGATTTATCAAGGAACCAAATAACGGGGCCAATCCCGGAGTGCGTGGGCAGAATGGGAGTTCTGTCGACGCTGAATCTGGACGGGAACAGGTTATGGGGCAGAATCCCGGACAGCCTGTTCAGTTCGGGCATAAGCGATCTGAACCTGAGCAGAAACGGCTTGTCGGGCACCATACCGGACGTGTTCGGAGCGAGATCATACTTCACGGAGCTGGACCTGTCGTATAACAATCTGAAGGGAGGCATCCCCAAGTCAGTGACGGCGGCGGGGTACATAGGGCACCTGGATTTGAGTCACAACCATTTGTGCGGGAGGATCCCCAGCGGCTCTCCCTTCGACCATCTAGAAGCCTCCTCCTTCATCTTCAACGACTGCCTCTGCGGCAAACCTCTCAAGCCTTGCTCCTACTAGCTTTGATTTCTGCTTTGCTTTTTGTTTGTATTTGTCGTCATTAATTAATTACTTCTTTTCTCTTTGCATGCATTTTAGAAGGCCCCCCTATCCCTACGTGTATCATCTTACCAAAGTAATTAATTAATTAATTAATTAATTAAATGAAAAGGGTGTCCTCATCGCTTTCTTTCACAACAGCCTGACGTCGGCATCACATGCATCTCTTTAAGGTTGACTACTCAGTTGAAATTCCTTACGGTTTTTCATTCAATTCAAAGCTTGCCTTTGTCTCCCGTGTTATGGCTTGTCATAGAACATTAAGAATTTTAAAGTACTATGAGAATACTCATATTTTTAAATTAAACAATAATGATAAATATTTTATCATATGGGAAGTATTTGACTGGAAACAAAACAAAACAATTGGTTAGCGAGGCTTTCACTGTTTTGGTAGTTAATTAATGTAAGTAATTTGGGGAGGGACAACATGAGTGGATAAGGAAGGGGGGAGGTAGATGGCTGACAGGTCACGTGGAGATGAGGGGGGGAACCAGAGGCAGCATTAATCAAAGGGGGAGGGCGAGCATGTGTGGATTCTTTTGTTAATCATACTACGATATCACAACATTCATTATTTATTGTTTTTCAGGGGGGGGGGGGGGAGTTTTGTAGTAGTAATTTTCAACTAGGTAAGATTAGGTAAACATAGAATCTTTTATATTGTCACTCACTCATAAATGAATCACACTATACACACACACACACGTGTTCTTTTCACTCAGAAATAGTAGAAAAATACTCTATAAAATAATAAATATCAGACATTGTATTAGTTATGCTTGATATATTATTAATAGCTGTTTTATTTTAATATTTATTATTTGTTAGAGTTTTTTTTCTATTATTTTTTTAACATAAAACATGAAGAGAAGATGACACCACCGTCGAGAAGCTCCAAAATTGTGTGCGTGATGAGTAGTACAGAGAAGGCATATACATACATGCATTGGGCATGGTTCAAGAAAGGGACAAGGGATGAGGCTAATGCCTCCGCCTATAATTTCAAATGAATCATACGTATATAACAATAAAAGGTCTCCACAAAATTATTATAAGGTCCGTGAATTTGATGTATAAGATCATTAATTACTTGAGATATGCATTTATAAAGGATATGAAGGAACATCAATCTCTTAAAACAATAGGAGTAGTACGTAATTATATATGCTGAAGCAGGGGATGGGAAGAGTTCTCTACTCGTAGCAGCCGAATGCCTAAAGAAGCTCTTGCAGCTGTAGCTTTTGGTTCAGAGGAACCCACACGTGTTCCCTCTTTTACTCTATATTCACTTAAACTTTAGACTAAGTAACACCCCCATTCCCACTAAGTAGGGTTTTTGGGGGGGCAATTATCCGTTAGTGCCCCGCCATTTTAGAACACTTTGTCCCCTCATCATTACAATTTACAACCCCCGCCCCCTTTTCTTTTACTTCTCTACGTGCTCTGTCTGTAATCACCTTTGGCCCAAGTTATTTACTTCCATTTAATTAAGCTCCTACGATTTCATTAAGCTACCATTAATATAATGCTTTTTGCCTACATATATACGCTCCCATCCATTTACCACCATTAACTTAAAAAGGGGTTCCATCATCCATCAACTTTGCCAAAGGAGGGGAATATTTTTGAACGCCTATGATCGATTACGCATATTTTCGCTTCAAATTCACAATCATTATAGCCTCTCCTCTCAATATCAGCATATCATTCAAAAATCAAACAAAACATTAAGATCGCATGCTGACTTGGATTAATGTACACCTCTTACCCCTAACCTTATCATTTACTATAACCCTTCCCCCCCTCCCTTCCCTCATTCTATTTACCCACAAATTACAGTCTTCCTCCTCCTGCACGTGCGTTAGGATCCTGTTAAACACGTATCCCGCTGTTTCTCCGGGGACGCTGGCAATGCCGCCGCCCATCTTGATCTCTCAAAGTATTCCACTATGTCCACCCCGCCCCAACTCCATCGCTCTGTCCGCTCTCCATCCTCTCTGGACGGAATATAAGGCGGCCGTACCACCTCCGTCAGTAGGTCCCATCGGACCCCCCTGAAGAACTCGTGCTCCTTGATCTCGCTTCCACCGCGCACGTATCCCAATCGCTTTGTGGGGTCTTTCTGCAGCAACCGTCCGATCAAGTGGGTTAATGCCGTTCGCTTCCCCACGAACTCCGGCGCCCTCGTCAAAATGTTGCGAAACGTTTCTTGCCGATTCCTTCCCTTAAACGGCGTCGTGCCATACAGCATCTCGTACGTCAATATGCCCAGGGCCCACCAGTCGATGGCAAACTCGTGTCCCTCGCCGCGGACAACCTCGGGCGAAACGTACTGTTCTGTGCCGACGAACGAGTTTGAACGCTCGCCATCTGAGAAACTCGATTTCTTTCTGCTCACCGGGATGACTAGGGCGGACTTGGCCTTCTTCAATCCTCTCTTGTTGTGAACAATGTCTTGGTGGACTGGAATCCAGCGCGTGAAATTCCGGCGATGCTTGCTTAGGTTAATATCGGACAGATTTTGTTCGACGGTGGCGGCGGTTTTGATGGTTTTGGGGGTGAGATTGCGAGACAGATCGAAGTCCGTGAGGGTCACGTGACCGGACTGCTGGACAAGGACATTCTCCGGCTTCAAATCACGACGGAGGAGTGGCTGAATCCATATCTCTCTCTCTGCGATGGTGGAGGAAAGATGTTTAGAGACAGAGAGATGTTTTCTCATTCTTCCCACGTTTGGTGTTTATATATACGGCATTTGTTTTTTTCCTTTTCCTAGGACGAGGGTGATAACATCTTATCTGTTTGTTTCTATTTAGGGATTAGAGTGTTATATTATATCATTTAAAATGCGGCTTGCCAACTTAACTCGCGCTCTTGTTATATCCTTTACTTAGAGAAGCACTCACTCAATAGAGAGAGACCCCTTGCCGATAAAATTTACACTTTCTAACTTGGTAGAAGAGAACACAATTAAACATTAACGTTAACCCATATTTAGAATAAAACAACCACTAAAAAATAAAATCATTTTAGTTTTACCGTTGTACTATATATACACACAAATACGGAAATGCCCTGCCCAAGCACTCCCGCTTGATGAACCTGCATCTATCCATATTTATTTGTTAAAAATAGAAAAACTAAATGAGAAACGGTGAGTGCATGCTTTAAAATGTGGTGACGAAGCAACCCCAACAAGGGAGTGCTGTTTATTAGTGTGCTTTGGATTAAAATACCCTGTTTTTGCTCGGATGCTGGGGTCTCATTATATTGTCATTTAGATCAGAGAAGCTTGCATGGAATGTAACACTAATAGACATAAACATCAAAGAGGTTATAGGGCTTATACGTGAATTTGTGTTTGTTTCTGTGTTATTCTTGAGTACGTCGTGTGTTCTACTATTTTCATTTTGGAGGTGGACGGGGTGGGTTGTCAACATGGAGCAAGGTCCCTTCCCATGTGTAATACACTCCCTCATTCGCTAAATTCCAGGCTTATTTTAGCCTTTAATTTTCCATTCGTGTACGTTTCTATCCTACTAATTAAAAAGATCTTGTCCTGACCGAAACTGTCAAGCCGGATAATAGTGGCAGCTAGCTCTTGTCCTTTTTTTACCCTTTAATTCATGTGTTCTTTCTTGGAAACCCCTCCTCAAAAAGCAAAGAAAGAAAAGACATCATACACCGAATCAATCAATATCCAGCTGCGAGCTAAAATAATGAACCGAAATGCATGACCTCTCTGCGAGCTACAAAGCTGAGTAGTTGTTGGTCGTCCGTATATTATTAGTTATTATAATAATTAATGGATTAATGGCTGAAATCCACCAGAGCTGTTGGTTTGTTTTGGTTCACTAACACCATCCATCGCAGCATGAGACCAAAATTTGGAATCCAGAAAGACAAAATTGTGTGTGTATTATATATGTACAGTCCGTCAATAAGGTGAGCGTAGATGCATAGCCAAAATTTAAATACGAGGGCTCTAAGGCTAAACTAAGATTTTGGAAGGGTTATTGAATTAAGAACTTGAGAGGTTAATGAATTTGAGGGTTATGTGCTAATAACAAATTTTCTATTAATTTGATTATCATAAAAGATGGTCTATTAGTTACAAGCGGTAGTGGAGGACTCGATGATTATGCTGGCACCCATTAACACAGTAGAGAGCCTCCATATCTGCGAATCTTCAATTAAGTTGAATGTGGCCTCTACTAGCTCCCCAGAGGGGTGTAATAGATTAGATTAGCAATGATTAAAGGGAATGGGGTGTGCATGCGGGGGGAATTAATCATCATGCATGGCTTGCCCGTCTGCTTTCAAATCCTCCCCATAATATTTATATCAACCTACACATGATTCTCAACTGATTAAGCAACCTTCCTTATATAAATGCATTCTATTCTTGGCTTTTGGATTTTATGTATATTCCTTTTTAATTTAACTAAGGATTTAGCTCATGAATTGAGGAATATAGTTATGATCCCTTTCAACTTTCTTAATATGACATTAATTTATGTTACTAACGAATGCTCTCTAGACATAAATAGGTAAGAGATGTAATTTTTTTCCTAAATATATCTTTTTTATATATTTATAAAAGGAGTAAGTGGGAAAGAATGAGTGAAAACAAAATTTGAGAGAGTGTGAATGGTCCACGTGTGATAGTAATGTATAGACATGCATGAGTTCACTTGAGATAAAAATGAGAAAAAGTGGATTAAAAATTTAGACAAAAAAGATATAATGTATATATAAAAAATATAAATATAAATATATATATATATATATATATTACATATAAGAGTAAGAGTAGTTCAATCAATCCAAAAGGAATGCAACGGAGAAAGAAGGCACAATGGACATGAAAAAGATCCAAATGGCGAAGCATATTCTCCCAAAGATCCCCATTATTCTCTACCCTTCTCATGCCTCTTTAATCTTCATCAACAACGCATGCCGGTGTGCTACTCGTATATAGCACTTCTACATTTGGATCGCATTTCCCATTACAGAAATCAAGTC
The DNA here is from genome assembly GCA_037074615.1 of Leucaena leucocephala. Lineage (NCBI taxonomy): Eukaryota > Viridiplantae > Streptophyta > Magnoliopsida > Fabales > Fabaceae > Leucaena > Leucaena leucocephala. The sequence goes on along the minus strand of CM073525.1, from coordinate 19,743,892 downwards.
CCCTCAACCTTCTTCCCATAATTCGTCTCACGCTTCTTCATTTCTCCCGGCATTCCACCGATCCTCCAATTCGGAACCTCTCTGCTCCTTCCCAACATTCCTTCATTCTCTCCAGTGATGCTCCTCCCCATTTGCCTTCTTTATACTATTATCTGCTTTGCTTTTCTTCTCTCTAAACCTCTGCATTCCCGATTTTGCATATTTCCTCAACAAGACGCACGCTCAAGATTTTTGCGCCTTTAATTTTGTTTGCATAATTCCTTATGCTTTAGTAGAGATGGTAGCTCCTTTGATTTCATTCATCCTACACAAATGTTACATGCGCCTTGATTTCGTTATGCGACATTAATTTCAAACCTATTGATGTTCATCTCACAAGTTTCGCTGTTTTTATTAATCCATTCATTCATGCTCTGTCGCTTGTATCTCATTGGACTGGCCCCGGTTTGGTTTGATTCTTATTGCTTCCTCGTGCCTTTAATCTTATAGTATTTGCATCTGAAATGAAAATAACTCCGATGAAACTCGAATCCATGTCTAAGATCGGTCGATGATCCGAATGTTGACTAAATTGCAGCTGGTTTTTGAAGGTGAAGAAGAAGGAGCGAGATGGTGAGAGCATTCACACAGGAATACACGTACAAGCATCCATGGGAGCGGGTAACAAGTGCGTTTTGGCGCAAGTTTGGTGAGCCTGAGAATAGGCTCATATACCATGTCGTTGAAGTGGACACGCTGAATCGAAGGCTTGAACCGTCATCTGGGAAGCTATACAGCACGCGAGCCATCACAATCCAATGTCCAGGGCCATGGTTCTTAAGGAACATGGTGGGTCAAGATATTTGCCACTGTGTGGAATCAACTGTGGTGGATGCCCGATCGCAGTCGATGCAATTAACGACGCGAAACATCAGCATGAGGAAGATGATAGAAGTGGAGGAGAATATTCGGTACGATCCTCATCCGGATAATCCAAGTGGGTGGACTATTTGCAGGCACCACACCCGCATCTGTATCAAGCCATTGTCGGCGCTGGGGTCCGTTGCAGAGAAGGTGGAGCTCCGATGTGCTGAGTCTTTCATTCACAATGGCGCCAAGGGTCGAGAGGTTATGGAGGGAATCTGTAAATATCTTGAGGCCCAACCTACGGGGCTTTCCAGTTCATTCGTACCAAACTAGTAATAAATCATCTTTGCTCTCTTCACCCTCACTAGCGAAGGCAAACATATACTGCAAAAGGAGGAGGGGAAAGAATGCACATATGGGAAAAGGAACAAGACAGAATTGAGGAACATGTTCTCCAGTTCGATGTGTTCAGTGCATCGCAAAGCCCAAAAATAACAAATATATATATATATATATATATATATATATATATATATATTTGAAGATGATGCTTAATCAGGGTGCTCGTTATTGGAAGTATGCATCCCTTTAATAGCTTCCAAATGCAAACAAAATAACCGTGTCTGGCAATTTACGCTTCCAAAGATGTATCTAGAAATGAAATTCAAAGCTAAGAGCCAGAATCTCAGAGAGTAAGTCATAATCTATTGAAATAGGATTCAGTTTTCCGGGGCAAGTTTGAATGGAAATCACAAAAGCAACAAAACAAACAAAAAATGGAGCCTGAAAATTCTTGATGTAAAATAATGAGACAGAATGACATAAACACATAAATACAGTATTACCCCGACAAATTTATAGAAACTCCTAAAATTAGAATAATAATTTACAAATCTTAACCAAGCCAAAATATAAAGAGACTTCAAAAACATTGGGCCAACTTGTATTTTTGCAAATCACATGATCGGCCATCAAACTGCACATATTTCCCATGGCTCCAAGTCCCAAAAGACTAAGAAATAATATGAAAATATGCAGGAAGCTCGGGTCATCTCATGATGAAAATGAGCATATAATCATGATTGGCAATGAAACTTCAGTATATTAGATCCGGATCTTATCCAACTTTTACTCTAGCAATGGCATTCCGTGCAGTGGTGATGTAATCAAATGGGCATCTATGCTTGTCTCTGAATAGCGATGCCCAGCACAGAATAATCATTAAGATGTGTAGGTGAGTTTCAAAGGAAAATGTTAGGCTACTGATAACGAACATGTGAATAGAATCATTTCATTAAGTTCAAGTTTAATTAGATTTTTTTATGCTTTTGTGAATTTCATAAGAGGATGTTAGGTAACTATAATAACGAAGATGAAAGATCAGCATCATAATCAATAACCATAATAGTGTTGATTCATTGAATAGAGCAATTGTAACACACAGAAGATAACACCATAATTGGTGCAGTTTATTTATAGAGAAAAAAAAAATCTCAGAATCTCCTCATGTGTAGTCCGGTAGGATGATGACGTGAATGTTCAGTGCAGGTAAAAGGCAAGGAAGGACATGAGGGAAGCTCCCAGCACAGGGATGGTGGTGGAGGAGGAGGTGGAGGCAGCAGGGCCAGGGGCAGGGGCAGGGGCAGGGGCAGGGGCCTCGGAGGCCAAAGCAACCGACATGGAGGCAGCAGCCACCACCAACAGCACGGTGTAGGAGATTTTCTTGACGTCCATGGCGAGCTAAAAACACTGCTTCAAGTGTGAACTCGCCGACCAATGAATTAAAAGATGTGAGGAGGTGCCCTTATTGCAATGTTGAGCCACTACTAGGTGCAAAGGGGTTGTTTATATAGATAGGCTCATCTCGTGGCACGAGGCTATTTTTGGCGTTTATGATGACTTGCATTGGCATTAGTGGCTTCCCACCATTTCCTGACCAATCATTCTTCAACCATGAATCCATCAATAAATAAATAGCAAAAACAAGATCTCAAGTTAAGAAATTGATCCCAGACGCCTACAGGGATAAGAGACAAATGTGATCGTCATCACTAAGGGTTCAAATTGGAAAAATAAAAGCGGCCGCCTCATGCCACGTTGAAATTGGTAATCCATCACCATCATAACACAAATTTGACAAAGATTTTTAAAATTTGGTTTTAAGAAAGACTAGTGTACGTACTCACTTTCATTTTTCATATTCTTCTGTTCTCTTTCATTTTATCATATGTCCTATATAAACTTGTTTCCTAAGCAGTAAATAGTACATTAGGCATAGCACCAGTGCATTCCCGTCACCGTTGGTCTCTCCATATGTATGATTTGATGAATGCTGAGGGCAAACAAGCCTCCAGACTGCTTCAGCAGGATCTGGATTATCTCACCGCCAGATTACATGAGCTATTTCCATATCTGTTGTGGGGTGTGAGTCCTCCACAGTCAGCTCCTTAACTTCGTTAACAACTTAGACTTTAATTCCCTCGTTTGAAATAAAATGAAACGAGTTACATTTTAAATTTACAGTAATCTCCTTTGCTAATGAAATATCCACAACATGAGCCATATCCAGAACATTCTTCTTTTGCATATGGATCCTAGCACAATCGCAAAAAATGAAAATACGTACGAGAAAGGAATCTCATATCTGCGGGATAGGGGGAATAAGACAAGAGGAGCAAACCGAGGTTGGACAAGTGGCAGAGTTGGTGTCACATTGACGACGACACAGGGTGTTATGGTGCTTGCATATCTCTAGATTTTTAATCTCTGCTCTGTTGTTCGTATGTATCCCTTTGTTTATATATATATACACACACAGTAAAAGGGTGTTATGTCAAAGTGAGGACGTAGGATTACAATTCAACAGACCACTTGGAGATTTACTCAACAAGAGAATGTGATAGAGGAAGACACAAGCGAGGCAAAATCGGAGTTTTCACTATTATTTGTCATCTTCGGGAGAATGCAATGCTCATCATCACCGTATATGACACGTTTTCTATAAGAATGTGCAAAATGCGTAAACTCCACTCCTTGTCCATAAAATCCAATAGGAAAGCATCTTACAGAATTCTTTAAACATAAGTCATCATTGCCTATTCATTTGAGAATTGTCAAATCACAAAAATGAATGACAACAACAAAGTATAATAGATCAAGTTTACCTCCACTGATCCTTTATCAATGCCTATCCTAATGAGCATCAGAAAAATCTCAGGTTTGATAATCCGCTTCTCATCTCAAAAATTATGACATTTATAATATAGTGGGGGGAAAAGACGAGGGAAGAAAACAGAGTTGTACCCCCTATCTACGAGCTCTTGGCTTCCTCCTGGGCTCCCTCCTCCACAGCAATGGAGGCTTCTATCATCTTCTTGTTTTTCTCAATAGCCGCGGCAACTTCTTGAGGCATCTATTTTTCGTCGTGCTTTGCAAGAACCTCGGTGGCGGAAAAATAACACTCTCCACTCCTCGCCTTTCCTGACACACTTTTAGCCGAAACCTCTTTCTTGAGTTCTTCTGTAAAGGGCTTTACAAAGCCTTCTACCACTACGGAGTGCCCCTCCCTAAACAAATCCGGCAATGAGCCTTGGTACCGAACCAAAATATCAGTAAACAAATCAGTTATCACGAATTCCATTTCTGGAGAAGAAGCCGGATGCACAACGCTGCCTTCAAGGACCAAGCCACCCAAGCGAAACTTGTTTTTCGATGGGTTCGAGGAGTATTTTTCGATAGCATCAGTTGGGGTGACGTAGAAGACCAATTGATCTTGGAAATTATTCAAGACAATCACAATAAAACCTGCGATGCAGCTGAAGGTCAATGCATAAGTCCAGAGTCGGCGATTTTGAAGCTGCCTGGCTCGGGCACCAATGTCGAAAGTCTTCTTAGACCGGAATGGCTGGCGGCGCGCTGTAGAGAAGAAACGGTGACCGGAGGAAGATGCGAAATCAGGGAGAAGGATACCAGGGACGTCAGAGAGAGAAGCAACAAACAAGGGAGGAGATGCACTTCGGCTGGGGCGAAGAGATGACCGAAAAAGTGAGGAGGTTCGAAGCATATGAGATCGAAATCTGAGAGCAAGAGTGGAAGCCATTTGAATCTTGGGAGCGATGGGAAAGAATGACGCCGAAGAAGGGTTTAGGTGTTCGATCGGCCTGAGAACGCAACTGAAGTAATGGGCGGTTTAGGGTCCTAATTCATGCTGTCGATTCCCGGCAGTTTACTTTTCCATGAGCGCCGTCCAATATTACAAGTTTCCTGGGTTTTTCCCATATCTTGCCGTTTTTGGGAGGAGAGTAATTAACTACGTAATTAAGTAATTATGTCTGCTGATAAATAGAATTATTGTGCAATTCTTTTTATCAATTCTCGGTGTCATTAGGACAAGACAAGGGGGAACGGTCAACTCACGGCTCTTTCTGAAGAAACGATTATAATAATTTTGAAAATTTGATATTTATCTTTAATATGTTAAAGATTGAGAATATATGAAAATAAATTGAGAAAACATTATTTAAAAATCATAATGAATAAGTTATACTCCCTCTAGACAATTAGGATTGGCTTACAACAATTTATCACGAGGCATGAACCTGGGTTCCATCTTTCAATAATTTGAATATATGGAGAACATTTGACATCTTTGCTTCCCGAACTACTAGCATACAGCGTCATTTTTTCTTGATTGATAGAGTCTTTTCGTGCAATTGGACTAAAAGTTCTCATTGTGAAACAGGGGCACTTATTGTAATAATTAATCAATTTCCCAATTTGAAGATGCTTGGGCTATTACAGGTGGTTTTCATTGGTTAAAACTTTGTGATCAGAACCAGTCAGTTCATTTATAAATTTTCCTCCCTCCTCCTTTTGTGTAATGTGACCTAAGATCAATTATATTTGTTGACATGCATATGAAAGTCTACTTTTATAAATATTTGTTTCCACGTAGGGTTTTGCTGCAGGTTTGATGCTGAGTATATCATTCTTTGATCTGGCTCATAATGCTTTGAATTCACTTGGCTTCTTCAAAGGCAACCTTTGGGTAGGCTATGCTTTTGAGCAATTATCTATTTAACGGACAGCAGTCTTTCTCTTTTACTTTTATAGCATGTTATCTCATGCTAGTTCAGACCAAAAAGTTAGATCTTCCTGTTCATGTAGTTTTTTGCGGGTGTCATATTCTTTGCTGTCGTGGCCAATTTTATCCCAGAACCAGCAATTGCTCCTGCTTCAGATGTGAAGAGTAGAAATGTTTTCATGATCTTCCTTCCAACAAAATGTATATTATTCTTCTTATTCAAGCTAAATTTTGATAGTATGACAACATTCTTTGAAATAGAAAAATGGGGATGAAGGAGGCAAGGACATAATGAAGAAGCATCGCGGCCAAGTTTTATTTAGTGGGATTATTACAGCTATAGATATGTGCATATTTCAAACTTAACCTCTTACTTGTACCGATTGATTGGCCAACAAATTTTGAAATCACGTCCATTTGCTTATCTGCAGTAAAAATGTAATTACTGGTTATTTTGGTATCAGGAGTTTAGTCAAAGAATTGAGCATTCTAATTGCAGTGTAGATTTTCAGGTCAAGTCTCGTACAAAGAATATCATGAATGATGTGTTGAAATTGGCTGATAGATAGTGACGTCTTGCAAATACTGGTTATTTTGGCATTGGAGTTTTATTTAAAGGGTGGTGACCTCTTATTGCAATATAGTGATGACCACTGAATTGGAGTGAGGAACCTCCCCAAAGAGCTAATTATTGAAGTGGGAGAACCAGCCCACTAAAATTTACTGTAGACTTGCGTTATTCAACGGGAGACCATGCACAACATTTTGCTAAGACTGTAACAAACTGATATTGAGATTGGAATTTGGGAACACTTGAAAATAGAGTTCTTAAACAACAAAGGATGGAAAATGTAGACAGGGAGTTGAAAATTACAAGAGCTGCTGAAGTGCTTTAAAATTTTAAGCACGATGAATAAACCAATATATTTAAACAAGTTGATAAAATAGAGAAAAAGAAAGCAACCCACAGTATACAAAAGCATAAAAGTCAGATTATCAATTGAATGTACTGAAATACATGTGACTTGATAAGGACGTTTAAGTGTAATGTAAGAGAATAAGGCCCTCATGACTTATCTGCTCTAGTAACAAATAAGGTATTTTTCATTGGTAGGAAGGTTATCTGATTAAAATGCGGTGACATATAGAGCCCAGCTCACTGCTGTTTTAGAATATCTTAACCTAGCATGTATGTTTCAAAATTCTATATACGGTGTATGTTAATAACCTGTCCAATTCTATTTCCTGATATGTTGTACAATTTCCATTTTCCAACTTCAAAATCAGTGATATCACGGGGAGTTCAGGTTATAGGCCAAGGAGTAAAAAATTTAAATTATGGAGTGAAGGAAACATATGATTCAAATTCTCTTGACTATTATACCCGTTCTTCCATGTTCCTCTGAGTTTGTTCTTTTTTTCTTGGTTATCTACTCATCTTGCTGGTATAATCAAGTAATGAAGGAAAAATTGGAATTTGAATTCTCATTGACTATTATTTACCTTGTTCAATGTTGCTCTAAAATTGATGTAGAATTTTCTTTTCTGTCATCTCAGGTATAAGTTTACGTAATTTTCCAGAAGGAATGGCAGTGTTTCTTGGGTCCATGAAGGTACCCTGTTCCCCCCCCCCCCCCCTTTATATCTGCACATGGATCGCTAGTGCCTCTATGATATGACGTTTGACTTGTTATTCTTTCAATAGGGCCTTCGTGTTGGTCTTAACCTAGCATTGGCCATTTCTCTGCACAATATCCCCGAGGTAATATGTGGATCTTTCCTAGTCCCAGTATATTCTGATTGCTATGATTTTATTTGACTGGTGCAATTAGCAATGAAGAAAAACAATTGCACTTTTTTTTTAAAGTCTTTGATGACTTGTTGTATTTGGATTCTAATCTTATTTTGCTTATTTTTATTGTTAAATTTTATATGTTTTACACACGATTAATGGGTTTGAATACTTGATCCATTACCCCAATTTGTCATGAGACCAGAGATTATTGATTGCTTTTCAACATCTTTTAGGCGCATGATCGCTCTTACTACCCATTTTAAGACTAAAGGCTCCATCAGTGCGGTAAATGATTTCTTATTATATAAATGAAAAAGAGGCAAACTGTCTTCAGGTTCTACCTAGTAGACCTTGCATTGAGCTAAAACAGAAGATTTTCTTCCATGGACCCTGAATTTTTTTTTTTTTTTTGTGAGGGTGGGGGGGCATAAAAACTTAGAACTGTAATAACAATTTAATTTTGCTTTTCCTAGCATACTGTTTGAAACACACGATCATCTAATAGAAAAATTAGTTCTGTGGGATTTTACTAATTATCATAACTACATTGGTCATCTGTTTCCGCTTTCCAGGGTGTTGCTGTTGCGCTTCCTGTTTATTTTGCAACACAGAGGTAGGAACTTTCTTGGGTTCTGTTGGTTCATCTTTTTCCAATCACATGCAACAGACAAGAGGCTTCTATTTCTTTGAGTGCAGATAAAGAGTTCATAGCTGGTTAGTTGCTTGTCCATTGGAGATTCAAGTAAAACTAAGGAATTCAACAATGATCTGTGTAAAACAAAGAAGCAGATCGTAGGAAAATGTATGTTCGGTAGCTGTAAGAAGTTGATACTGGGTTTTCAATCCAAATAGTTTGTCTTGGAAACAGTGTCGATGATAGTATGCCTAGGCCTGTGTGCAGACTTACTAGTGTCAGCATGGATATGATGTTGCCGATGGAAGCAATTGCTATGATGTTGCATGAGGATAAGTTCTTTTAAACAAATATAAATTTACTACTGTTTTATCAGAGAAGGTAAAAGAAAAAATTGAGACTGGATTTGCATAGTGATGCTGTTACCTGTCTACAGATGAACATAGATGCATATGACAATACCTCAAGGCATATGTAAATTTTGACATGGCTGATATCATTGTTTTGTGTGCCTCCGGTAGTTTGTGTCACTATATTAATTACAGTAAACTATTAATTTGATCATTTATCTAAAACTCTAATTTTGTTGTTTATGAATGTATCTTAGTAAGTGGCAGGCATTCAAATTGGCTTCACTTTCCGGCTTTGCTGAACCTGTGGGTGTTGTTATTGTTGGTAAGCTATCTCCTTTTGTTGCTTTACATTGTAGGAGTTTGTTTTTTCTTTTTAATGAAAAGGAAAGAATGACTAAGAAGCAATCCTATATTATGATAATGATGGGTAACATTGATGAGAACAAGTATTATAAGGGAATTTTGGAGGGTGAGAGTATTTAGGGAATTAGAATTTGGAGTAATTTAGGATATTTGACACAAACCTTTATTCTATAAATAGGGGCGGGTTATGTGTAATCGGTGTGAAATTGAATAGAATGTTGCCATTTGGTTTTTGAGGTTTCCATGTATCAACAAGCTTGAGAATGTGAGTCATGTTAGCTAGATATTATGCCCGTTTTAACCTTGTACATTTCTCTCTTTCCCTATCAATCTCAAAGGAGTCTTTATGGTATAATTTTGCAGATTTAATCTTTTACAAAACCATGCTTTTTGGAGTTGTGCGTTAGTAATTTGAATTTACTGTGATGATTTCTCTTCTTTTACTGCAGCCTATTTATTCCCTAGCAGCTTAAGTCCTGAGATTCTTGAAGGTTTGCTTGGATCAGGTTTGTGCTAATAGAAGTTCTAAATGTCTCAATTATTTCTTGTATTTATATTGATTATTTATGTTCTGCAATAATTAGTTGGCGGAGTCATGGCTTTTTTAACACTGCATGAAATGCTGCCTTTGGCATTTGATTATGCGGGACAGAAGCAATCCGTTAAGGCTGTCTTTTGTGGGATGGCATTCATGTCTGCAAGGTGACAAATCTCATTGCTTTATAAATTACCATTTGAAGAGATGATGCTATTGTTTTCCTTTTATGATTACTTTGCTAATGTTTAAAGTACTGGTGGAAGTTTGAAGTACTGGTGTGATTCATGTTATATATTGAACGGAACAAAATTCCCTTCCATGCTTGTTAACTCTAGAGACTATGTGAAAATCATGTTGGAAAGGGAGAAAGAAATTTGTTGTGAAAGATGCTACCCTTGTGTTGGCCACACAGCATTGAGCCACCTCTTCAATTTTATGTCTTTCAGAGTGCTAACTTATTCTTGGTCCGCACTTGGTCCTCAATGTTCACTGCCTTTGCTTTTTTTTTTTTTTTTCTTTTGTGGGTGTGGGTAGGGGGTCTAGAGGGGCTGGCTCAGAAACCTATCTACAATTTTTTTGGAGCAGGTAGAATTAGCTGGGACCCTGATTTTGTTGCCTGAGAAACAATATTTCTTGTGGAAGTACCAAATAAGCAATATACTAGCTTCTAGCTCTTCTCAACAATGTCTTGAAACTTAAAAAATGGTATACAACAAGCATCTATTAGATGTGTCTGTGCTTTCATGCGACATCTGATCTTCTATTTACTAGCATCTATCTATATTTATTCTGCAAAAAATTGAATCACTCATTTATCTTAACTAACTACATGCCTAGCATTCTGCTTGCTTTTCTTTCATACCAATATTCGCTAATAAGTTCATATTTGCAGCCTTTATTTCCTAAGCATCAGTTTACCTGAGGAGACGAACTTGTAGATGGGAACATGCGTTTTCCAAATGTGACACATTCCATTTGCCCCGTGTATGATTGAGGTGGCTTCTGGTGTTGACAAGTCAATAAAAAAGAAAAAAAGAAAAAAGAAAGCCTAATGTACAGTCGTCATTTGCGGAGGATATAAATCAAACAGGCATGAATGTAGAGATGCATTTCCGACTTTATCATTTACCTTGAAGAAGGATGTACAAAGAATTTGAAAATGCTAGTAATAATAATAATGAGGATGATGTAAGCTGTCTCTAATATTTGATTATACCCCCTATTCTGCGTACACAATCTGAAGATAAAAATAAGGTGCCTTCAATGTAGCTGAGCAGGAATGCAAGCACCTGTAAATGAACATTTGAAAGATAATGGCATAATTGTTAATCCATAAGGTCTGTTACCTCCATGCTCTCCTTTTCTTTAGATGAAACACACAAACACGCTTACACGGGCACGCATTGATTTAGGAGACAAATTAAAGGCTACTTCCTCCCACGGATGGTCCTAAGACGACAACATGAGCTATATTCCTTAGCTCCAAGTCTATTCGCTTCCCACAAACGGCTTCCTACCTAGCTCATACATATATTCACGAGACAGGCTCCTATTATATATAGAGAGATAAGATAAAGGGCAATGCAGACCATGGGCCCAAAATGTATACTACAGAACATTGGACCTAGTTAGGCATGAGTTAACGATTACCTTTTCTTTTCTTTTTTTAGTTTAAATGAGTTCTGCATAAATCTTACTAAAATTAAGATATAACTTTAAAGATTAAAGAATATTTATAAGATCATTTATTAAAAGAGTTTCATAATAACAACAAAACTTAAACTCATTTTATTAAATTTAATTTTTACTATATATATTAACTCTAATTTAAAACTATTTAGTCGGGATTTGAAATTCAAACACTAGTCGTTTCTAAACTAAAGCCTTGTTCAGTGTACGTAAAGTGGTGGAAATATGAAAATGAGAACAAGAGGGGATAGATATAGAATTGGTAGTTAGGTGTTGATTAGGAGGATTGGTGTGACAGATTAACGTAACACTGGAATTCATCCATGCGCAAGAAAAGTAAAGAATCCCATCTTCATTATTAGTTCTCGATTTCATCACCCTTTTCACTGTTCCGCTCTTAATCGCTCTCCATATCCCTTCTAATCACTGACAAAGTTGCAAAGAGAAAGCTGAGAAGAACAGAACTCAGGCAGAAGATGCCTGCTTTAAGTTCTGAAATGATTTTTGTCGTGAAAAAAGAAGGTGAAGTTTGTATGACATAATAGTACACTTGGACTCCCACACGGCTGATGCACACTACAGTTTATACTCTGAATTTACCTTGTACTCTGAAATGACATTTCAATGAATCACTGCTGCCTTTCACAACCTTTATCCTTGTGTGAACAAGACATAAACATGTATGCCTCCTGCTATGATTACATGCATTCATTCCCATTTTTCTTAGAAAAAAGAAGCCTTTTTCTCTTGAAATGCTCATCATTACGGCGAGTACGTATATGATGTGTCCATCACATTGGACATAACAGAAACGAAATGGCAGTATCATTCACTCCTAAAGCCGATCCCATCACACACTTTACGACCCCTTTTTCACCTTTCTTCTCTTTATTTTATTCCCGTGTTCTCATTTAATTACGCGCCTTTCTTTTCTTCTCTATCAACCAATGCCTATCAACCTTGGACCATACTGCTTCGTTTTGCATTTCATGTACAATTAACTTCCTATTTCAAACTTCAGTCAATTCATAGGAATTACCAACGCTCAGACCCCACCACAAAAACAGACTTTTTCAATTCATAGTGTTTTATAGTATATATTGTATTTCTAACTCCGTGTAATTCTGGCGAGAGCAAATGTTTGATGCATAATAATATAAAACAGGAAAACCAAAACCCAAAGGGAACAAATTTGCTCCATTAATATGCTAGTCATATATAAGTCCAAAAGTCGAAAGCAAAAAAATTAGTTCAAACTAAAATAGGAGAAACCTCAACTAAAGCTTCTGAGTAACTAATTATACAAAGCGGCGGAAAGCCATGATACAATTAGGTATGATGAGAGTGAAAGGAATGATTTGGGTGGTCAATTTCAGAGGCCGCCATCACCTCATCTTGATGGAGACAATCATCAGCATCACAAGGCGTGTGGGCATGTCCGAAAGCCTTGATATGATCTTTAAGAGATCTTTTATGCTTGAAGTCAGAGCCACAGGAGCAATACCAGAGCTTTCCACAGTTCTTCTCGTGCGTTCTCCAATCACCTCTCACTGCAAATGCTTTGCAACATTTTCTACACATGAAAGGTTTGATCCCATGCTTTCTCTTGTAATGAGTCTGAAGCGTTCTGAAGTCCTTCAGAGGTTTGGCTCTCGGATGCTCGATGTTGTTCTTGCACCCAGGCGCACAACAATAGCATGGAAGCCTCAGCATTGCCGTTGGCTGTGTTCCCCTCAGAGACTCTGGTCCCCTTCTATATTCAGATCCATGCCCCCACATATGCATCTTCACAGTATCGGCAACACGAATTGAATTTAGTATTACTGTCGAAAATCTGCGGCTGATAATTAAATGAAGTATATAACATGTACGTAATTAATTACTAACTAATTCCCTGAAACTAGATCTATATATGTGACGTGGCCGTGTCATTTATTCTTAAATCATTATTGTTTGTCGGCCAATTTCTGGAGTCACAAGGCTGGCTAACTAAGCTAGCTATAGCTAGGAGGATGTGTGAATCGAGTCGTTCTCAACACGTTTGATCATTTCTTTCATAGAGCACAAATGAAAAGGCAACGGTGTAGGGTATCCTGAGAAAGGAAAAGGGGAAAAGCTCAAAACGATTTGGAACACTGTGCATCTCTCTTTCGGGCCAGCAATAATTAATGTGCATCCATTTAGATTAATTATACTCTATTATTATGCTTGTAATCTAATCGTAATTCTCATTTTCTGCCTCCCAAGTGTTTAGATTGCTCTTGGGTATAACCTAAATCTCATATTACATAAAACCCTAGTGAGCGATCTTCCATCTTTAGAAACCTCAAGTTTTACTAAAACACGCGCAAACCCGCCGAAGTATTAACAAGGTGCATGTAGGTACGTAGAATAATACTTCAGAGGGAATGGAAAATACCTATTTAGGTTTTTATATATATATATATATATATATATAATAGTTTCATATTTGAGGGAATCGATCTTAAGTAATAAAGGAAGTGATGGGAAACCCTAAAACGACAGACGCACACTTAACAAGTCCAACACCTTTAATTTGGTGAAATGAAGCTATGACATATAGGTTAAAACTTTAAATTAGGCTTTTTCTCTTTTACAGCAAACGTTCATCGTAGAAAGAAAGTAGAGAATGGAGAAGAGTAAAAAGCAAAGGGAAAGGCACCCGCTCTTTTAATCTGAGAAGTAGGATGGAAGAGGACAAACCTGCATGTTGTTGTACCTGTTGAAGGTCTTGAGACAAAGAGGGCAAGAGAACTGAGTGGGGCCAATCAGAATCTGAGCAGGAGTAGGGATCCAATACTGACCGCCTCGAGTGATCCTATCGGAGAGATACCCAGAAGACACAGTGGTCACTTCATCTTTGTCTGAAACTAGTGTCTCTGATGAGTATAAGTTCGAATCGGGCAAGTCAGTCGACGAAGTACTTGCGGTTGGAAGCCCTAGGTGTAATTGCAAAGCCAGCGTCACAGGATCATCATTCAAAGAACTACACGCCATGCCTGCTTCTTCTTTCACATCATCATCTTCATCAAGTCTCGGAGGGTTTAGGTTAAGAAGAGGTAGGGCTTCTCTTGGAGGAGGAGAGTTATTATGATCAGTAGAAGGAAAGTTGTTGAAGGTGCAAGAGAAAAGGAAGGGAGAATTGAAGGAATTATTGGGGTCGGTCATGATAAAAGGTGGGAAGGGAAGGGAAGGAAAGGGAGGTTCAAAGGTTAGGTTGTAAAAGTGTAGCAAGTGGGAGTGGAGGGAGAGATAAAAAGGGAATAGTTAAATAGTAAAGGGGAGAAATATGAAAGATGAATCAAAAGAGAAAGAGAGAGAGAGGGGAACCATGGGTAGAGAAATCCTGTGATGTTGGACCCATTCAATTGAAGGAAAAAGGCAGGGATAATAAATGACTTTGAGAGACGAAATCGCAATATGGAGAAAACATGATAAAGCAAATCAGGAAGAGCTGGAGCGAGAGAATGGGATTGATAAAGCCGTCTTATGGGGAAGCAGATCAAAGATTGGATGATTCATGACCTTATGTCTTGGGACTCGGATCAACAGCTTCTACATGTACGTACAGTATTGGTCATCATGATCAATCTAAGAAAGTCTTTTTCAGAGAATATGTTGTTAAACTTTACAATATTAAAATAAATCATATATAAACTTCATTATGAGCAATTTCTTATTTTAAAAATTTAAAAGACATATGTGCAATGAAGCTCAAAGTTCACGAGAGTCTTCTATTGAACTACTGTTTAATTTGGGAATTGAAGAGGATAAAAGAAAAGAGAAGGCTGAAAAACAAAATGTGCATGGTTCAGATTTGATAGGCTTAATTGTGAGATTCACGTCATGGGGAAAAGGAATAGTTGGGAAGAGAAGCAGCAAATGCTTCGGCCTGCACGCTCTGGGTCGGCTTGCCTGGAGACTGTGTCTCTGTCTTCTGTCTCTTTTACGTCTTCTACGTAACTCCATGCATTCTTCACTTTTGGATCTCTCTCTCTCTTTCTCTCTCTGCGCGGATACGCTTGTCCCGTTCAGTCAGAGACGTTTGGGGCTTAAGGGAACAATCCCTTCCACTGCATCTCTTTTTACTTCACGCAGTTTCTCGCATGATACTCCCTCTTCCAAATTATTGAACTATTTTTATCAATTGCACGTCTCTTACTGATCAATAAGTAATTTCTCTTCAACTTTGTTCATCTTTTAACACTTCGGAATTAACCTAATGGAGGAAGATAAATGAAAGATATTAATTACCCTTAAAAATCCGCAAAATGCCTCATTAAAACATGGGCAGCTGTCCACCATTGGTCGTCCCCCTCCCTTTTGCCCTTGGTTGCCCCATATATATATATATATATATATATATCACAGCAGAGTATGCTGGATTTAATTAGTAGGACCCTCTGAAGATTGCTTCATTAGTAAAAAGGGGTTATCATGATTCTTGTCCTTCAACTTTTCTTTTCTTTCCTCCTTTCCCCATCACTGCCACACTTGGTGACTTTGCTTTTCTATGTTCTCACATCAGGCTTTATTAATTAACCAAAGAGGGATTCTTCTACATCCACTTAATGACGTGGCATGCTGACAGAAATTCAATATTTCGAATTTGCTTTAAATGAGTTAGGTACGTTACCCTCGTTTTTCAATGCATTTGAACGTCCGATCGAATCAATAGATAAAAATCTCGGTGAGAAAATGCATGCGAGTCAGAACTTGACGTGCGTGATCTTTGTCAAATGACCCGGCCGTTCAAAACCACCAAAGGCATCTAAATGTTTTTTTCATATATATAAAAAAATTTAAATAAATTTAGCATCAATTTCCCTTCAAGATCAAAATATAACCCCAAAACTCAGACAAAAGACTTACGATATTCTACTAAAAAACACTCTCATAACGACAGCAAAAATTAAAATCGTATTTTTATAGAATATGAACTTATTTATTATTATATATGATAACTCTTATTAACACATGTAAATGTTGACTGACCGACTAACTCTGAACATGGTATCGTGTGAATGTTGACTGACCGGCTAACCCTGAACATGGTATCGTGTGACCAATAAATGTTGGGAATATGGATTACAAGAATATTGAATATACGATATTGTCCCCAAAATTCCAACAGCATGTATACAACAGGGAAGAGGTCAAAGAGTCTCCTTATTGTAAACTGGGAAGCGACATACCCCTGTCTTCGCCTGCTAGCCAAGGCCCTTGTGTCCCCCTCCTCGGAATCAAAATGGAAGAAGTAAGCCATTTCATGCCATAAATTTTCAGTTTAACAATTCAAAGAAGCCATCAGGACAGCTAATTATATCCAAAACAATGTCACGCACTATCTCACAAACAGGTAGGACACAGGCAACATCCTAGTGAGCTCTGGGAAGCAGGTAAAACGTTTAATTTCTGTGACCGACTCCAAAGTGAAATCTTTTTTCCCGCCTATCATTAAAGGCATACTCAAGACGCAAAGGACCCAATGGAGAATCCACACGGATCCCAAACCCGTATCCGTATCCGCTCCCAGGTTTCAGCCTTGCTCCAGCAGGGTCACCTTATAAAAACACAAATGTTGTTCACAAACATCTCTCTATTGAAAGGCATCACAAGACTCAAATGTTTATTAGTTAAAATTGTTCAATTAAGACGATTTAGATATTGTGGCACTATACTTGACAGTTGAAACTAACCTAGCACAAATTGTTATATGTTTTGTACGATATATTTTATGAAAATTAACCTCTAAACAACCAAACAAACAAAAGAAGCCTACCAGGAACAGTTGAACCCGATCCAAGATCTGTTCCATAGTCGGAAAATAAAACTCCTTCTACTGGCCTCAACTGCAAACAGAAACAGTATAAGATCCGTGAACCAACTTCCCTAGAAACTTATTTTTTACCAAATGCATGTATCCATGGGCTTCTACAAAAAATGTTCAAATTCAAATACCATCGGGAAAGAAATTTCTCCAGAGCCAACAACATATGATCGACCAGAGCCCACAGCACCTTCTTCATAGCCTCTCACACTATTTGTTCCACCAATAGGAAATGCTTCATAGGGAGAGAAATTTCCCACCACATGACCACCAGAAAGGCTACCAATGAAAACCAATAAAATCAACAAAACAAAATAGATAATTTGTTCTTGTTTTACAGAAAGACACGTCATTCTTGTTCATGACAAAAGCACACGTATTCCATACCTTAAAAGAAAGCGAGCAAGACCTATCTCAACACCCTTCCTAGCACGCACATTCGTCCTATTGAAGGACAACCACTCAGGCAGAAGAGGAAGTCCTTGTTCCATGTTGAAGACAAACTACAAAACCGAGAAAACAAAAGTGAGAATCATAGAAGTGAAATTTGTATTAGAGGACAGTAGAGAATATAACAGACCATAGAAGACCCACGATCACCAGAACCAGTGTAAACAGTCTCAAATTTAGCAAGCAACATGTCATCATGTGTATTTCCACTGCAAGGAGAGGTTGGCAAAAATATTAGAAAAAAGAAACCGAAACAAATGTAGCATTTATTCTCAGGTTGCATACCCTGCAGTTAGAGGACTACTGTAACCATCCTTGATGATAGGAGTCCCCTGGTCATCACGAACCCCAGCATGCTGGAGTAAAAGCAATAGGAAAAAAAAAAGGCAATACAACTTAGCTCATTGCTTACTTAGAAATGATTAAAAAATAGGAAAAAGAACAACCACACACAAAAACCAGCCTAGCCACTTAAATTGTGAATTGAAGTACCTGAAAAATAAGCCCTGCAGTTCCACTCCACTTTGGCCTGACTGGTCGACTGAACTCTATACCAGCTGTAATGCGACCAATGGTCAGGCTACTATTATCAGGCTGGTTACCATGAACAACTGTTCCAGGGGTTCTTGAATTCTAGTAAGAAGTAAAAGACATGCCAGAAGACAATATTTAGCTTAATAGCATCAAGAATACAGAAGTTGAACAGGGACAAAATAAACCTTCAGATTACCTGAACCATTATTGTTCTAGATGTTCGTTTATCATCTCCTTGAATCCAAGGGTCTGTGTAGTTTATACGAAATATTGAGTCAATCTGACCCCTCTCTAAGGAAATATTGAGTTTCTGGTTTCGTCCAAAAACATTCCTATGAGAATAGGCAAAGCTGCAATAATCATAGTATGATTGATTATAACAGCTGTATCAACTATTATAAATCTTTTGTGGTGGGAACAATCCACCAAAAATTATAAACAGATATCAATAAGAAACCCTTTTATTTTGCATATAATAGTGACAACCTGCTCATGTTGATGGAACCCAAGCTCAAAATGACACCAAAATTAACAATAATCTCACTAAATGCTTACTCTCTCCTAACTCCAAAATCCTACATTATGTGTCACATTCCCTATCCCACTCAGACCTCCCACAACCAGCTTTGGCCCATTACTTGTGGGCACACCACACACACACACACAAATGCACGCTCACATGATGCTATTAAATTAAATATTCAAGAAATGGATATCAACTAAGATTTCAGTAAGCACATTATAACTTCAGTGGAAAAATATACTGCAAGGTGGTAAGCTCACATTTCACAACTCCAATTGGCGTGTATTGGCATTTATCAATGCCATTAAGCAGTATATAGAGTAAAAGGAGCCAGACAAATCAGCCTTAAAATAACTTCAATTGTAGGGAAGTAACCTTAGATTACATTAATAATAACATAGAATGAAAAAATAGGATGCTGCAGGATAAATCATCCGCTAATAACAGTAGTATGATGTAATGAAGCCTAAGAGCTCACCTTCCAATTAGTCCAGACAGAGGACCACTGGTAATCCTGCGATCATAAATAACAAAGTTAGACCATGCAGAAAAGGAATTAGTAATTTAGAGTATATAAGCTTCATTAGTGCATGCTTGAAATTAGTATCACTCACCCACTCGATATTCCACCACCAGCGGAAAATCCTCCACTAGGACGCTCCACCACATTCATCACCAAATCAACCTTCCCTGTATCTAAATATTGCAGAAACAAAATACACTAGTTTCAAGGAATGTTATACTGGCAATATATCTTTCTAACAGCTATTGAACTTAAAAGAAACCCACTTTTTATTACTATTTATTACCTGCTGGCTGAGGAATAATGCTAACATCTTCCATGATTCCCATAGTTAACACAGTCTCTACATCTCTTTTCCCCTGAATCATACTGTAGACCTACAATAAAATTATACATTGTGCCAAATTCCTTGTTAGTAAAAACGCATAATCAACTGGCATATTTCCATGAACAAGACTCTATATACAGATATGTATAAATTAGAGTAGGAGATCAGCTGTTCCCTTCGGTGAGAATTACTATAGACTGGAGAATGTTG
Source organism: Leucaena leucocephala (assembly GCA_037074615.1). Taxonomy (NCBI): domain Eukaryota; kingdom Viridiplantae; phylum Streptophyta; class Magnoliopsida; order Fabales; family Fabaceae; genus Leucaena; species Leucaena leucocephala. Next base: position 19,724,172 of record CM073525.1, on the reverse strand, counting down.
ATAACTACACCCATTAAAAACATTTAAAAATCCAAAAGATTCTCTCTATTTAGCTTAATTTGCAGACATCAAAAGAACAAAGCTTACTAACAAAGCAATCAACAGCTAAATCTCAACTTAAAACGAATTATTATCTTCAAAGTATTCCAGGAAGTACCTGCCCCTTCTTGGTTGTAATTTGCCTGAGTATTGTTTCTGGTTTTGTCTTCCCTAAAGTAGGCTCACCTCTGATAATAGCAAACTAAGTGAGTAATAATAACTGAATAAAAATAAAATGAAAAGTTATTTGCATGTTATGTAGATTTGCGACTGCACATGTGTATGGGTGAAATTGAATTGAAGATCCTTACGTCTTCCTATCGAGAAACCGTATGGAGATATTATTGACCTCAGCTTCTGAAACTTGCAGTCTCAGAATACCCCCTGAGAGAGTCTCAACAGCTGAAACCTATAATAATGATTAAAGAGGTGGGGAAATTAGAGCGGGGAAACAACAACAATCATTATCCTAGTTTGAGCACAATCTAAGCCGAGTTAAAGCCCTTGAAATTCTATTGAGCTAAAAGCACTTAAAAACAGGAAAAGGCTTATATTACCAGAGTTTGGAGGATAAACAAAGATCTGGTCAAAAGGATAAGTTACCATAGCAAAAAGACCGCGCTCCATATACCAGCCATTGATGGATGATATTGCTTCATCCAATCGCCTTAGATTAATAACTTTCCCTGTACAAATCAACATACAAATGTTACGGAAGATTAATATGAACAAACAATCATGTAACTTGCATATATATGATTAGAACTGCATAGACAAGGGTGAAGAAGAAAGAGTTACTATATCCATCCCGAAATGAATCCTCTAGAAACTTTGCTGGAAGAACATTAGCTCCTTCACATACCAAACCTTGGAACTCCTGATTTGCTTCTACCTTATACCACAAGAAACCAGCACTAATTATTAGATGTATAAGCAATTCATAAATTTCTTAGACCAATTTCAATGTCATTTACAAATAAATCAATCTATTAAGCATTCTGAAAAAGTAATTTGATTAATTAGTTGATAAATGATGCAGGGGTTCTACTTCTATGGGAAACTTATTCCTTTTCCAAAAGAATAGTAAAACGCAACCACCTTTTAACGCTCGAACCATGCATGCCTTAAAAGTAGAAAAAAGCAAATTGCCAAGAACGTAGAGGACATGAATTTACTTACATGACTACAGCAAAAATGTAAAGCACTCATGATCTCCAGCTCATGTTACTCACTACTCTTCGAGAACATGATAAATTTTGTTGTTGTTTTTTTTTTGGGAAGGTCAGTAATGAAGTAGAAAATGAACCAAGACTTTACTCTCTTGTGAAAAAGTGGGACATAGACGTGATCAGTAAGGATAAAGAATCTTAACTTTGGTTACAGAGTCAAATATGCAATCGGTTGCAATTGAAGATCGTGGCAATATATGACATTTTTGGTGAAGCTCTAAAGAAACAGAATTAAATATGAAAAAAAAAAACGGTACACAACTTTCGTACTCTTACCTGAAATACCAATCTGATGCCATCACGCGTATCAACTGCAACTGGCATGCACGAGCAGAAATACCCACTATTAATGATGCGATGCACATCCTCTTGGACCTCGCGCACAGTGAGAGCAGAGTTGGGTCGGCAAGCTTTGAGGGCCTGAAGTGCCTCCATCTCAAGGTCCTTTCTCTCAAGCTCCTCTCCATCCTTGTTTCTAACAAGCACCTCACTGATCAGCACCCTCTCTTCGTTTTGTCGACTTGAAGCGTGCCCCTTCGGTGGAGCCTCCTTCCCCTCTGGCCCTGACTGGCTCGACTCCGCCAATGACAAAGAAGCTGAACAGAGAATAGGTGACGCTCCTTTCAATGCCCTCTTGTCACCAGTCCCAGACCCACTCAAGGAGAACGATGCTGAACAGAAAAGAGAGGATTTAATCCTTTCCTCCGAAACACTCGAGGCTGGACTAGTCCACTTCGCCTTCCGAGACAACAATGGAGTACTTCTGGAGTTAAATTTATCAAGTTTTGAACGACTTCTGATAGAATCAACGAGTCGAGCAATTGAGTTTCCAGCGTGAAGGATTTGAGAACGTATGCCTTCGAAACAAAGGGTTGGGGTTTTGGGAGGACAGGGGATTTTAATGGAAGAAGAAATGAAGCGGACATCGTCATTTATATGCATTCTGAGCTAGCTTCAAAGATACAGGAAGATTTGAAATTTGAAGCAAGGAAATGGAAAAGCCCCCACTGAAGCGGCGGGCAGTCGTGGACGAGAAAGCCGAAGCTTCCTCCAAGCGAGCTAAGCTTCCGAGGGAATCCCGGAGCTTCTTGAGTTCCAATATGGGCCGGGCATTTGGATTCATTTCCATATGGGACCCGAGAAGTTTTGAAAGGAGATATTGATTGGAAACTTGGAATAATCTATTACCTTATTTTATTGTTTATTTATTATTTAACACTACCAAAAAAACAATGAACTTGTTACAGAATCTCTGAGTTCGAATTCTATGATTGAGGTTTAGCCATTAATTCTGGATGACTTCAAAAAATTAATTTTTTTTTCGATGAATGAAGCATTTTTTATAAATAAAAATTTATGTGAATTTATCACTAGTCTTTACTAAGACTAAGGCATAGACTCGAGCTTCATAAAATATTTATAAGAGACTTATAAAATTATTTAATAAATTTTTTTATAACAATAGCGGAAATCAGACCAATAAATCAATGAAATATTTGTTAAAACAAAATAAATAATGTTGGGGAGATATTTATTGTCCATTATAGTGCCTGTTTGGTTTATGTGAAACCAAGGTTTTAAAAATCCTTTTGGGGTAAAATTTTGGTTTGGAGAAATTTTAAAATAAATAGACATATTTGTTCAAACGGGCTTTTGAACTAAACTATGGTTTAAAACCAAGGTTTCAGATAAGTTGGTCAGAGCAGCTTATGGAACAGTAAACTACTTATGAACTAGCCAATTACTATATTACCCCTACTTTTTATTATACCATCTCTCCTACTTTTTCTTACACCCTCTCTCCTCTCTCCTTTCATCTCTTATCTCTCCTCATTTAATACTTATACCATTTTTTATAATTTACCAATAACAAAAGTACTTTTGGAAATAACTATCCAAACACTCATTTATTCAAAATTACTTTTTTTTCATAATCTCTTCTCCAAAAACCCTTTTCTATAAGCTGTTCAAAATCCCTTTTTTTTTTCATAAGCTCGTTTTTAAAATCCTATCCAAACGAGCCTATAACCAAGCCTGTCAGTAGAGGATGGCTATTCTTAGAAAATACATACATTTCATAGTCCTGGTATAGGCTAATTAGCTCCCTCGTTTAAATTGATTAAAAACCTATTAAAACCACAAGAGTAGAAATTCGTGGAAGATTATTTGATTTAGTAGTATAAAATATATTCTTAGTGACACTAGGTATGAGATTTGATTTTCAGCTTTATCCTCCTATATGTCTGCCGTTCAAATTGAAAACAAACCAAAAAATTCTCACCTAGGTATTGAATGTCTTCCACTAACACCAAACATCACCACCTAGGACCATCCCCCACTTTGCATCTATGTCCATTAGTATCAGATTCGACAATAATATTCTAAAGGCGCAAATCTAAAGTTCAAAGCAATCCCATGTTTACAACAATGCACTTCGGAAGTTGTCGTGCAAATCTAAAGTGCAAGGACTTGACCATCATAATTATTCAATATTTATAGGAATCCGTACATAGTTTAGGTATTTTGAGTATACTCTTTATATTGCATGACGAAGGAGGAATACCTAAATCATAGTATATGCAGTGTTGATTATACATTGTTGTTATTAGTTAATTTGTTGATCACTTTTGTTATTTCCTCATGTATAAGCACATGGCTGATTTCCTATAACATCTTTTTACCTTTCATATATCCCAAAATTTATGTATACTAAATATACCAAAAAGATTGAGAATATAGAGATTGTACATTTCATAGGCTAATTGTTATTCTACTCACAAATTTAAACAAGCAACAACCTATACTTTTACTACATTAGAAGAAAACCTAAAATTATTTTGTTAAGGAGATAATTCGATCAAAGATTAAACCATTTTTCTGGGAGAAAAATAAACTACATATACCCTTGTGTGCCCAAAAGGCATGTATTCCCATAATACTCATCCAATTGAATCCTCATAATTTCTTTTATATTATCCTCTACGAGTTTAATTAATAAAAGTATAATATATATATAATTATTTAAAATATATTTAATTTTTAAAAAGTATTATTAAAGAGAAAAGAAAGTTTTACCCTATTAATTTTTCTTAAAAGATTTGTGTATTACAAAAAACAAAAGCATTTCTTTCATATTTGGTAATTTAAATTTAAATTTACATATAGAAGTTACGCGTTTAAAGCCAAACTGGGCGGGGCGGCAGGCAACTAGAGTCGTAGGGTGATTTGGCGCGCTGCAGGTATTTAAGAGGCAGGCCGTCAATATTTGGTGGGAACCGCAAGACGTTAAGGATTCGAATTTTTGAAAGACAGAGGCTGCTTCTATTCTAATGCCACAACTTCTCATCGGTTCTATCGGAGCTCTCCGATGCGATTGACTTTGCAGATTCCTTCCCAAACCTTTGGTCGAAACCTCCGCCCATCAGCACCCGGTTGTCTTCTATCTCGGTAACCCTATATTCCCCCCCCCCCCCCCCCCCCGCTTTCGTCTCTTCTTTCTTAACAAGTCAAATAATCTTTTCTGTGCGTCTCCGCCTCCGCATATCCGTTGCTCATCACCCTAACCTCGATTACAATACTGGTATTATTCTGAGAAACGATTTAATTTGCAATCACATTTGAAAACTTCGTGCTTTGTTATTAGTGACCACGGTTGCGCCACGTGTCCATAACGTCCGAGGTCTCGAGTTTTTGTTTTTTCTTGGGCCTCATTGCGCTTACTTTTTTAAAAACCTCTAAACGGTGCGCAGCCCTTTGCGCGTTGTTACATGTTAGGGGTAAGATTCCCATGTATTGTTGGTCCGATCAATTCGTTAGTTTGTTATCAAAGTGGCTTGCCCTGGGCGAAAATAAACGTTGTTGCAGGTTGTCAACGTGTTAAAGTTTTCTGCTTTGCTTCTCATTTCAGTCGAAATAGTGAACTTGTATAATTAGAGACTTGAGTTGGCTTAATCTTTCTTTATTTCACTGTTTGGTTTGGGGCCAGTGGTAGGTCGGGTAGGACTAAAGAGACGAGTAAGACAGTAACGTACTGTATATTTTGTTGGCTTAGTTTAGGCTTAAAAGTAAGTGGCCGTTATGCCACGTTTGTTAGTTTAAATGTTAACAAACTTTATTGATGACAGGTTTACCTGAATGAGTACTGTGATCAAGCCATGGCTCCACTTTTTATAATGTATGATACTTGTGGGGATGGGCTTGTGTAATGGAAGCGTATTCATCCTTACTTTATGATCATTTATTTTTCATCTTCTGAGGGAGCTCGATTCCTTTCTCTTTCTCTGGTTTATTTTCCTTTTGAAAAGGAGAGCTAACGCCATGCTAACTTCAGTTACCATTAAATGCAATTGCCTAACGATATCTTATAATTACGTGATGAGTATATATAAGCTATGGAACCATATTTAATTTCATACTATAATTCTTGACGAAAAGAATAATGAAAAATCAGTAATGGGCAATTGAAAACAAGGGTTGGTTATCTCATTGTTTTCATTCTTTTTGTAGAGTCAATGAACCCTCAGTCCCAGAAGGGAATATCTGAAGCTAGTAGAATGCAAGATCTTAAGACCCCTTTGTTGCAGACTCCACAAGATGCCACGCTCAGGGAAGTTAAGTTTAGAATACAAGATATTACTTGTGCGTCCTGTGTAAATTCAATAGAATCTGTAGTTGGAAACCTTGATGGAGTTAATGGTGTTATGGTGTCAGCAATTGATGGCAAAGCTACAGTCAAATATGTGCCAACTCTCATTAGTGTAAGTCATCTATTGATATGTTGAAAATTTAATTAGCTTGTAACATGTCAAAATGGTTTAGTTTTTCCTTATTAGTTATTTGATATATTTGCTGTTTGTTTCTCATATATGCATACCTGAAATGTAGATAAAGAAACAAAACATAAATTGGTGATTTTAATGGAAATTATTGCAGGTCAAGAAAATAAAAGAAACTGTAGAAGGAGAAGGTTTTAAAGTTCACGAGCTTTCAGAGCAAGACATATCAGTATGTAAGGTCAGGATTAAAGGAATGGCGTGCACAAGCTGCTCTGAATCTGTCGAGCGTTCTCTTCAAATGGTCGATGGTGTGAAAAAAGCATCAGTAGGCCTGGCTTTAGGAGAAGCAAAAGTGCATTTTGATCCTAATCTCACTGATACAAACAAAATAATTGAAGCAATAGAAGATGCTGGCTTTGGGGTAGATCTCATTAGCTCGGGGATTGATGTGAACAAAATGCATTTAAGACTTGAAGGACTTGATTCTCCAGAGGATGCTAATGTAGTAATGTCATCTCTTGAATTAGCTGAAGGTGTAAATCATGTTGAGATGGACTTGACAGGACATAAAGTTACAGTTACCTATGATCCAGATGTTACAGGTCCCAGATCTCTTATACAGTGCATTCGAGCAGCTGCTCGTGGCCCCAATGGATATCATGCAACCTTGTACTCTCCTTCAAGACAAAGAGAAACAGGGAGCATGGATGAAATTAATACGTATAGGGGCCAATTTTTGTTCAGCTGCTTATTTTCAGTTCCCGTGTTCTTATTTGCCATGGTACTTCCCATGCTTCCTCCTTATGGCAACTGGTTGAACTATAAGATCCACAATAGTTTAACTATTGGAATGTTTCTAAGATGTATCCTTAGCACACCTGTTCAGTTCATAGTTGGGAAAAGGTATTGGATAAGTCATAAAATATGTTTCTTGCTTTTGTTTAAATGATTTTAATTATTTATTTGATCTTAATTTATTGTTACTGTTACTTAAGGCAACATATGACTGACATTGCTTTCAAGAAATAGATCCATTTTATTAGCTTTTTGTTTTGAATACATGATTAGGTTCTATGTTGGATCATATCATGCACTGAGGCGAAGAACTGCTAACATGGATGTGCTGGTTGCACTTGGCACTAATGCTGCGTATTTTTACTCTATTTATATTCTAATAAAAGCGCTCACTTCAGTAACATTTCAAGGACAAGATTTCTTTGAGACCAGTTCCATGTTAATATCCTTTATTCTCTTGGGAAAATATTTGGAGGTTGTGGCTAAAGGGAAAACGTCAGATGCTTTAGCAAAGTTGACACAACTTGTTCCTGATGAAGTTTGTTTATTAGCCCTGGATGCTGATGGAAATATCATCTCTGAGACAGAAGTCGACACTCAACTTATACAAAGGAATGACATAATTAAAATTATTCCTGGGGCCAAAATTCCTGTCGATGGTATTGTTATCAAAGGGCAAAGTTATGTAAATGAAAGTATGATCACGGGTGAGGCAACGCCTATTGATAAAAGTCCGGGAGACAAGGTATTATTTATGTATTATGCTTCCTAGCTTATGTTAATTTTAATTTTAAGAAAAGCATGAGCACTCCAAGACTTAATGGATCAAGACAAAACCATAAATGACGAAGGGTGGTGTCAGTATTCAATGATGAGATTTCTTAGGAATGTAGGTAAAATTGAAAGTCAGAGAGGGGATTAACTTTTGACACTATTCAATTTTCCATAAATAAGTTCTTAGATTTGAGTCTTGTAGATGGAGAAAATCATGTTTAGAGTGCTCCCTTTTATTTTCCATAAATTATGGAAAAGGTTCTTAGCCTGACAATGCTCAAATTTGAGTAGTTGATAATATTACATAACAGATAGTTGTTATAAAGAAAATGAAATATCATTTAAGGAAGATGAAGGAAATGATGCGTCCTTTTTATTTTTGTCCCAAATTTTGGTTTCATATGGTTTTGAAGATGGTAATTTTGAATGTTGAGAACTTTTTTATTTCCGCATTGCGCTGAACAGGTTATTGGTGGGACCGTGAATGAGAATGGCTGCTTACTGATTAAGGCCACACATGTTGGAACAGAAACTGCACTTTCTCAAATTGTTCAGCTTGTAGAATCCGCTCAACTCGCTAAAGCACCGATTCAAAAACTTGCTGACCAAATTTCAAAAGTTTTTGTTCCAATAGTGAGCCTTTTTAATTATCCCATCATTGTTTCATTTTTTATTCAAGAAATAAAGCATTAATGGCGTTTATTATTGCAATTTTAGGTGGTTGTCGCAGCATTCATAACCTGGCTGGGATGGTTTATTCCAGGGGAAGCTGGCATTTATCCTAAGTATTGGATACCAAAAGCTATGGATGCATTTGAGCTTGCTTTGCAGTTTGCTATTTCAGTTCTAGTTGTTGCCTGCCCATGTGCTCTGGGTCTAGCAACCCCAACAGCAGTCATGGTTGCTTCAGGTATGGGTGCTTCTCAAGGGGTACTCATCAAGGGAGGGGATGCACTGGAAAAGGCACACAAGGTAATGGTCCTTTGTTTGCGGTTATCCATAGCTCTTGTGCTACATTATTATCTTAAACAAAGGCGTTGATAATTGGGTTTTAAGATCAAAGGCGCCGTTTCACATTATTTCTGTTTTATCTACATTAACATTTGGCATAATCTAGGAAATATTAGCTGGGTTTTGTTGATGCTACCTTATTTACTTGGAATTTACTCATTGTTCTTGATGTAGGTTAAAGTTGTTGTGTTTGATAAGACAGGGACACTTACCATTGGAAAACCAGAGGTAGTTAGTGCTGTGCTATTTTCTGAATTTTTGATGGAGGAATTATGTGACGTGGCTATTGCCGTGGAGGTACTTGTTTAAATTTTGTTCGTTGTACTTGTATGGAAATCTGAATCTTTGGTGGAGTTTCATTCTCTTTAATATATTGAAAGCATTTGTCAAATTGGTAACAACTAATGGGTTGCCCCCAAATTTTGATATTAAATTATGAATATTACTAAGCAATACCATTCGTCTCCATTTTATTTATTTGAAAAATAATACATATAACTAGTGCATGGTCTCTGGATTTTATCGTTATTATTCAATTCTCACAATTCGAGATGGATAACAAAAAGAGTTCTCACCATATGAAGATTATGTATTGACACTGAAGTTTTTCAACCAAATTGTCTTTTACTTTTTAAAAGAACTCCTTGATAAACGATATAAATATCTCATGGTTTCTACAAATTTAGGCAAGCAGTGAACACCCCATAGCAAAAGCTGTTGTGGTTTATGCAAAGAGGCTGCGCCAGAAGTTTGGGTCTAGTGCTGAGCAAGTCTTTGATGTGAAGGACTTTGAGGTGCACGGGGGGGCTGGGGTAAGTGGAAAAGTTGGTGGGAGAACAGTTTTAGTTGGGAACAAACGACTAATGCATTCTGGTAGCGTTCCAATACATCACGAGGTTGAAAGGTATGTTTCTGAAAATGAAGTTCTGGCCAGAACCTGTGTGCTAGTTTCAATTGACGGAAAGATTGCTGGAGCTTTCTCTGTAACTGATCCTGTGAAGCCTGGGGCTAAGCGTGTGATATCTTTTCTCCACACAATGAGCATCTTAAGCATCATGGTGACCGGCGATAACTGCGCTACTGCAACTGCTATTGCAAATGAAGTTGGTATTGACGAGGTCTTTGCTGAGACTGATCCACTGGGAAAAGCAGATAAGGTTAAAAACTTGCAGGTAAGGCTTGTAACTATATTCAGCTGTACGTGAAGAGATATGGCATGACACTTTCATTTTATGCCATTCTCTAAATTTATTTGTATTGGTGTAGTTGACACAATGATGCATGCATGAGAACTTATATTTGTGGGTGATGTGGAAAATAAATAATTGGTCAATGATCATCGTCTCTGTTATTTTACTGAAACCGGGTGCAGATGAAAGGCATGGTGGTGGCAATGGTGGGCGATGGAATCAATGACTCACCGGCTTTAGTTGCTGCTGACGTGGGCATGGCAATTGGTGCGGGAACTGACATAGCCCTAGAAGCAGCTGACATAGTCCTGGTCAAAAGCAGCTTGGAAGATGTAATTACAGCCATAGATCTGTCGAGAAAGACAATGGCTCGAATCCGTCTCAACTATATCTGGGCCCTTGGTTACAACATTCTTGGCATGCCAATTGCCGCTGGCATTTTGTTCCCCTTCACCGGAATCAGGTTGCCGCCGTGGCTTGCTGGTGCTTGCATGGCTGCTTCTTCTCTCAGCGTTGTCTCTTCCTCTCTCTTGTTGCAGCTCTACAAGAAACCTTTGCACGTGGCATCCACTTGATGGTCTGCGGGACAATTCCTCACATACATGAGAGGTCCAGTTCCAATTCATCGTCCATAATTTTGGCACCTATTAGCCTTTAAGTTGTAACTTGTAACTACCAGCCGGCTAATTGATGCCATTTTTTTCTAATGTTTAGTCATTTCAGCCTAATGACGGGGATTTTTGGTCATTCTTAACTAGGGATTCCCATTTCAAATAGGTTGATGGTACAATGAATAAATTTATTCTGAATCGGAATTTTTCTTATGACACAATTTTCATTTAACATAAAATAATATTTCAATATTTTATTTAATTACCCAATATTAATCTATTTGATATTTAGTTTGGATTCATCATTTTGATAATTAATGAATGCATTGTATAGAAAGAATTATTTAATAATTACCTTATCATAATAATTGATATTAATATCAATATCAACATTAAATTAATACAGAATAGAAAATATATAGGGAGCTAAGTCATTCAAATTAATGTCTTGAAAGACCCCTAAGTATGATTTACAATAAAGAATGCTTGTTAAGATTTTAACAAAAGATTGATTTACAAGGAGGGGTTGGGGTGGAGGTGGAGGTGGACTAAAAAGAAGAGGATATGATACAAAAGATATATTTACAAAATTAAAAAAAGTGCTACAACAATGTTCAAAGGCGAGCTGTAGAGATCATGTGGGAAGAAGGTTCATTGGATATTTGGTGTTGAGGAATTATTATCAGCTGGAGATGATGATGAAATGAGAATTTCCATGACGACAGTGACGAGGATCAGCAACACTGCAGCACATAATATGCCTTCCAGTGAGGACAGGAGGTTCCCCAGGAGAAGCTGACCATGGCGACCAGCAACCCCACACCAAAAGACCAACATATCACAACCAGTTACCGTTCCAACCTCAAAAGCTCATGCAACTTATCTTTATTATTGTAATCAAATATGCATGAAATGTCATAATTAATGATATGTTAATTAATTACCACTAAAGATATCTTAGGCCGACCCATGTGGTGCATTTCTAGTTCGCTGAATATGCCTGCCGGTTGTCCGATATCCCTCCAGTGCAGCATCCTGACATTTTACCCGGCATTAAAGCCTCAAAATCACACACTCACTCCAATCACGTAAATATATATATATATATACACACACACACACGCATTGCTTGTTGTATACCTTGCTCAAAAATTTGTCTTTACACCATTGTGCAATGGCATCAGCTGTTTCTGGCAGTTCCTCCATGGAGTGTCTTTTGAGCTCAACCTTCACTTATAAATGAACAAATATACACAGTACGCATCAACGTACGTTAAAATCTCATATTCTGCATTACCAAGGATAATGCCAAGATTCTACCTAGCTAGAAATGCCTTGAAACATTCTCATAAGTGTAGGCGAAGGCTGGCTTTTTGGAATCTCAAACGTGCAATCATATATAGCTTCAATGAACATACGCGTTCGTGTCACCACCGACACAAAACCCTGCACAACAATAAACAATGACCAATCAACCCTTTCAAACAAATGTTCGTAGAAGAAAAAATCATGGTACTAGATCTCTAGGAAAGTCCCGAGTTACCCCGAGATTTGATAATTAATTAACAGCTACGAATTCAAATGGGTGGATCCAATAACTTAATGGCTTTATCTGTGCTTGAATCTCCAAAACGTTAAAAGCTTCAAGTTTTTGTCCTTTCGAAATTATATATGCTACACTTTCAGCATTTCTTGTAACTAGAAAGTTTTTCCATACTATGGAAAGAATAATCTCCTACTAATACAATTTTATATACCAAATCCCTGATTATCGAGACTGCAAGCAACGACGGCGAAAAGAATTGGTACTATATATATTAAACTTGCCAAGAGACTTAGAGATACAGATACCTTAAATGAGATGTTTAATTTACCTTAGTACGAGGGACCAAAACATTTCTAGGAATAGGTAACCCTTTGGAAGCCGCAAAATGTTGAGCCGAGACAAGTTTGACTCTGTAAAGCGAGTTCCTTCCAACAAAAGAGCCAACCATATATAAGGGCAACGGAAAGTCCTCTGGCGAGTTGCTCAAAAGTTGACTGCTCATAAAAATATATTGTCAATGAAACATCACAGCAAGAAAAATGTGTCAAATTCTTAATTATCTCATTTAGGGAATTGCTAAAAGAGATATATACATTCAACGTTGCTTCATCCTTATCCCATCTTCTCTCCAGAAAGACATAGTCACTAAACCACATTGACCAACCTACGACCTGTATAAAGACGCACCCTAGTTAAAATCCAATCCATCATTGCATGTATAATAATAATACTGGCTAAAAAGGGAAATAATTAAAAACTCACTGGAAGGTATTTTAATTCTTTCTTCATCATAGCAACAGTTGCTACCAAGGCAACCTCTTCGCTGCCACAAGTTAGAAATATGCAGTGTAAGAGGTAATCGAACAACTATGAATTAAGTATAAAGACAATTTAAACCCAACTTTACCCTTTTAATTATTCAGGTAATGAAATGCAACTGCAATTATAAAATAAAAATTGAATAAATCTACAGATAATTATAGGCACCTGAGCTAATAAGACCCATCCAACAAGCCAATCAATGTAACTCCTGTGGTTGCAGATAACAAGAGCATTCTCTTTGCCTGAAATTTTCTCAGACAAGATTGTTATTTTAACTATGAGATCTGCTTTGGCTTGTGTGTAACTTTATAACCACAAACGAATCGTCTAAGTACCTACCCATTAATTGATTGTAGTTTTCTGAATCTGTGTGCAGTTTCCTCAACCTGCACGTGCATGGGATCGGATTCAACCAGTTAGGCTACAGTATGAACATTAACCTACTTTATACCTAAAATCATTAGCAACTCGATAGATAACTGCAAGAAACGCATCAACAATGATTATAACATCATAAATCCAAGATTCAATCTCTCGTCCTCATTTTCTGGGATGCATCGACACCAGTTGTCTCCTTTATATTTCCTTTAGTTTATGGTATTTTCAATAAGCAGTTAACTATAAAGGCAAATTAACACGAGGGATTAATTAAATACAAATAAGAGATGGAGCGATTAAGATATAAAGTAAACACCTTTATGCCTGCCCACCAATCAAAGAGCCATACGACCTCCAACCATAATGATTCCACGAGTAGTTTGTTAATTATTCAGTACCAATTCTTTGTTAATGGACGAACAAGGACAAAAAGAATCGCCTGCAAGATCACAGTAGATAACAGTTGGCTTATGGGGCTTCATGCACATAATTGGAGGACGAGACTCATTTTGTCATGTGTGAGAAATTCTTTTTCATTTTTCAAACCTATGTAATGTAAAATGGATTTCTTATTATTTAATAATGTAGTTTGCAGTAGGGCTGACGTTTTAGGCTTTTGATAGGCTAGGGCGTTTACTATTTATATTTATATTATTAGTTATTTTAATAAATTTGTAACATTTTGTTGAAACGTTGAGATAGTAAACCAAATATAATTTGTAAGTTTGTTTTTGTAAGCAAATTAAATTCAAGCACTGCTAAACTCAAATTAAAATTGATATTATGATTATTGTCTAGCTCAGAAATTATCGAATTGAAAATAAGTATTCCTTTAGGCAATGTATAAAGGACTGTCTTCAATTAAAATGCCTATGATTAACAATATATGTGAGTTTATGTCCAACTGTTTCAAACGATGAAGGAAAATTCTTTAACGATTTTTTTTAGGTTTAAGGGTATTTTTATCCTAAAAGTATTATCTCGCTAGAAATTTTGTCAGAGATATTTTTTCAGTTTAATATTGTCTCAGAGGTTTAAGTTAATAGCAATGCCACTGTAAATTTAACAGTCCAAACATTAATTGACCCAATGCCAATTATATTAAAATGACATACCCACATGGCATCTATCTCATATTATTTTTCTAACTATCACTCGTTTCCCTTATTTTGCTTTTTCTGAGAAAAGTTTTTTGGGCAGGCTTCTTTGGGAAATTGAGTTCATTGTCCTATTTGAAATGTTGCATGAGTTGGAGACAACATTCAAAAGGCATCATACAAAATGCTGAACGAAACATTATTGGGAGCAAAACAAACTTTTTAAAAGGGGAAAAATGTTTCTTGTTTTTTTTTTTACCGGAAGGAAAAGAATGGGTTTACACTTTACGGAGCAAGTCCTATGTACTAGGGACATATATTCTATTGGAGCTTAAAAAAATGGGTTGATCGTCTAGTTTTTTTTTTATTATTATTGTCCACCCGGTTTACCAGAGCTTTAACCCGACTACATTCGGATCTGACCCGCGTCGCACACCTGGCTATGGTGGGTGAGTCTCCCAACGGGGATTTTTTGCATACGTTAAGGCTCGAACTCGACATCTCATTTAAACGATATCGAGCCGCTTACTACTCGGATCAACATGTTAGTTTGATTGTCTAGTGTACTCTATTGGAGCTTAATTAAGTCTATCAGGATAAGTCCGACCCAACAAAAGGCCCGTCTGCCCAATTAGATTTTTCTTTTAGGTTAATAAAACTTTTGGATATTTTAACGATAAAAGGCAATTGGGATACGTGTTCAGGTTAAGGATCTCCGAAACTTGAACAAAAAAAACTTATGGATTACGGCCTTATAAATCTTTATCAACGAATCTAACTTTTATTTGTTGAGTGATTAGAAATTTAGAATCAGAGCATCGAATTGAATATTTGAATACTCTGCCTCTGCCTCTGCCTCTGCCTCAAATTTTTCACCCAACTCGATGTCAAAGGATTAACTGTAGGCCGGTCGCTAGCCTAGGGTCAGCTTTCCGAGACGGAGGGAACAGGCGACCAGCAACAATATTTTCGTCGAGTGAGCAGTTCTGTACTTAGGGACGACAATGAATACAACCGCTTCCCAGGGTTATCATCAACCTTCCTCGATTGAGGAAGTTCGAACTCTGTGGATTGGGGATTTGCAGTACTGGGTTGACGAAAATTACCTTAGTCACTGCTTCGCGCACACTGGAGAGGTTTGTTCTCCTCCTCCTCCTTAATCTTCCTTTTTCGGGGTCTTGGACTTGCATAAATAATTATCAAATAATCCAAGTCTGGTAAAAAATTCCATCTGTTGATTCTTTGGAGGTACAAAGAAAAGAATGTTTGCTGGGTTTTATGGCGGAGCTAATGAGCGAAAAGGACAAAAAACACATTCAAGATTGAAAATTGGAACCCAACGAGTGGAATCACAGGGGAATTAACGTCAGAGACTGTCCCATCGTCACATTCCAGAATTATTTGGGGCAGATGATTTATTTGCTGTTATAGATATTCCATCTTATGCATTCGTTTTATAATGGATTTGTTTATGTTGGTAGATGTTAGGGTGCTCATAGAAATGTATTGCTTTCCTGTAGGTAGTTTCCATAAAGATCATACGTAACAAGATAACTGGCCAGCCTGAGGGCTATGGATTTGTGGAGTTTGTTTCTCATGCGGCAGCAGAACGGATTCTTCAAACTTACAATGGGACACAAATGCCTGGAACAGAACAGACTTTCAGGTTGAATTGGGCATCTTTTGGTATTGGGGAGCGGCGTCCTGATGCTGGGCCGGAGCACTCAATTTTTGTGGGGGACCTAGCACCTGATGTTACAGATTACCTTCTGCAGGAGACATTCCGAGCCCATTATCCTTCAGTTAGAGGTGCTAAAGTAGTGACTGATCCTAATACAGGGCGTTCCAAGGGATATGGGTTTGTTAAATTTTCTGACGAAACTGAAAGGAATCGCGCTATGACTGAAATGAATGGTGTTTATTGCTCAAGTAGGCCAATGCGTATCAGTGCTGCAACTCCAAAGAAAACCACAGGTTTCCAACAGCAATATGCTGCAGCTAAAGGTGATTATTCTATTGTTACTTTTCATATACTTCCTGGGAATAAGGACTATACTCCGCTCGCCACATTTAATATTTATGCATTAAAATTTTCTTAATATTGGTTCACGTGTTTTGTACACATATCCCTAGTTAGATACAAGAGTCTTTTTCCTATACTAGAAATTTGGATTTGCGGGAGAAATAATTATTTGGTGTATTGTAATTCGTATTTCTCTGAAGTCTTGAACTATCTTATAGAATTTTAGAAGACTTTTTAGAATCATTACTCTATATTGATTAGGAAATGAGAATTGATTTTCCTTGCTCCCATTTTGCTCTCTGATGATGGGGCCCTGTCATCCTGTTTTCATGTGGCAAAAGGTATTATAGTTTTATTGGGTTACACACTCATAATTTAGACGGATTAGGGCATATTTTGGTTTTAGTGTGAATGTCTTTGTTAAAATAAATAAAGTCAGTACCAGTCTAATTGAAAAGTCTGAGGTGTGCCTTGGTGGTGCATGTATTACATTAAAGGCTTCAGGTTATTTTAAAATATAGCTGGATTTGCTGTTTTCAAAATAAATAAATTAATAAATAAAGGAAAGAAACTATTTCACTCTAAGGAGGTGAACTTGAAACTGTGGTACCGCTGTACTTGTTTTGGTGCTACTGTACTTAAGAAGTCAAAGCAAAAAAAATTCCATCAATGTAGATATGAAAAGTGATCTGAAAATGGGTACTCAAGCTTTGGTACCTTGAATAATTACTGGCTATGTTTTAGGATTTTTCTCTTTGAATTTATTGCTTACTTAGATGAGGCACTTACTCAAGGATCTCTTTGGCAGCCATATATCCAGTCCCGGCATATACTACCCCAGTAAATGCAGTTCCACCAGATTATGATATGAATAACACAACTGTAAGTCAGACCTGCAATATTTTGTAAACTTCATCATTCTATGATTGTCTTACCCCAGTTGTATTGCAGATTTTTGTTGGCAATTTGGATCTTAATGTCACAGAAGAAGAACTGAAGCAAACCTTTTTGCAATTTGGGGAAATCGTATCTGTCAAGATTCAGGCTGGCAAAGGATGTGGTTTTGTTCAATTTGGGACAAGGTCTCTTATTTTTTCTCCCTTATAAACATTTAAATTCTTTATATGGTTACTCTTTAGAGATATGGGTTTGACTTGCCTCCTCCCCACCCAAAAAAAAAAACACGACAGAGTAATTTTCATATGCATAACATTATTCCACGTCTTGTGAGCAATTCCATCATTCCTTTTGTTTTTCTTTATCCTATTTACGCTCTATTTCTTCAATTTCTCTAGTTGCTTTTATCTGTAGAACATCTGCTGAAGAAGCCATTCAGAGAATGCAGGGAAAGATGATAGGTCAGCAAGTGGTCCGAATTTCTTGGGGTAGGAGCTTGACAGCTAGACAGGTGGGTGACATGTATCATTATCATGAAATGGTTTTAAGTAGTTTGTCCTGCTCTGGCCCTCCTGTACTTGTAATATATCATTATCATGCACTTCAATCCTTGAAACTCCTAAATTTGCATAATTGCATAAGAGGAAACCACAATTCATGCAAAGTGGTGAAAGTGGCGTTATTTATGCTCCCTTATGGTGACATGATGGCTATTCCCGCTTCCCGATTATCTCCCCTCTCTTTCCTATCTGCATCCTCTGGCTGTTGATATTGGCCAGATTGACTACCTTTGTCCCCATGCTTCTTTTCTCATCTAGTTTGACATAATATGTAAGAGAGTTGCAGTACCACCATGGAAATTTATGAGTGCGTGTGTCAAAGAATAATCATATTTTGTTAGCTCAGTAAGTTTGTTCTGTGTGGATTTTGCATTTCATTTTGTTGATATGCTTTAAATTGTATTTAATAAAATTTTGCCATGAAATTATACTAGGACTTACCTGGTGGCTGGGGAGCACAGATGGATCCAAGCCAATGGAATGCCTACTATGGATATGGACAGGGCTATGAAGCCTATGCTTATGGGGCAGCGCAAGATCCTTCCCTGTACGCATATGGTGCATATGCTGGTTACACACAGTACCCCCAACAGGTGTGTCACTGTAAATTTACTTTACATATTGGTTTGTATGGCAGAAAATAATTCCATTGGAGATGAAACGGTGTTAAGTTGCATTAGCTTCTGATATTAAGCTTCTCATCCATGTGGGTTGTTTATTTTCAGGTAGAAGGTGCTCAGGACATGGCACCTATGACTATGCCTAATATGGAACCAAGGGAGGAACTATATGATCCCCTGACTGTGCCTGATGTTGACAAGTATTTTTTTTTCCTAGTTCACGTTCTGGAGATAGACACCTTTACATATGCTCATGTTGATTTCTATGTTTGACGTACCCTTGACTGCTTTACCAGGCTAAATGCTGCATATCTATCGGTACATGGAAGTGCCATCTTAGGGCGGTCCCTCTGGCAGAAAACCTCGCCCTTCGCACAGCAAGCTTAGGATCTATGCATTACCTAATCAATGTTGGGTGCTGATGTTCTAAGCCACCGGGTCACGATTAGTTCTGTTAATATGATATGGAGGGGAACCAAATGCTTGTTGCATTATAGGCGATCAGATAAGGAATTCTTCAGACTCTGCAATGCATCTCAAGAGATATCTTCTGCTGAAACATTAAAGGGAATGGGAAGCCAGTAAAACATGATGTGTGGCTACATTTCATTGCGCAGCCATTTTGTTCTCAGTTTCTTTGCTTGGTCTGACATTATGTTTTCTCTTTTATTAAAAAAGTGTTGCCTTTCTATATTCTTCAGTACGACTAATATCGGATAATTTGCAATTTAACTATTGAAATAGATTATGTTATCTTCTTCATGAGTGTAGTCATCATGTATTCAACGAGTAAGCTGCCAATGAAAATGGCGATACCCTGTTCAAGCAAACTCATCATAGCATCCTTCACCGTGTTATTCTGTCGATCCCATTCATCCATGCACTCCATGGGCCTGAAGATAACGGGGGTCAAGCTTAATGTTGCTTTATATTTTTTTCTGAATTATTATAATTTATTTTCCCAATTAATTGTACCATAAATTGCAGCAGACTCCTTTCCCGCGCTGTAATTGCAATCTACCCCCCCCCCCCCCCATTGAGCAAAATGGCATATAATCTAATGTTTTAACTTTGAATTATTCACTCAGTAAGGCAATAACTTAAAATTGAATTACAACTAATGATCATGGGCACGGTCAAAATTGTTTTCAAATTTAAGAATACAATGTTCACTCTGCTAAAGTAGATACTTGGCTAGCCAGGGTAAATCCTTGCAGTTTCTTAGCGCGAATGCCACATCATCACTGCCACAAGCGGCTCGAAAATTAAATTCGTTAAATGTGGCAGTAAATAAATTAAGGAAAATTAAACACGTTCTCTAGTAGGGCACTATAGTTGCAACTGAAAATGACATGGGAGGAGAGAACTAACCTAGGGAAGTTGAGCTGCAACTTTTGCAACCTGTGCTTGGAACCTGCTTCACATAAAAGAATCCTGGATTCGCCCAGTCTACATCTGCCCCCCAAAATAACAAATGTGTAAGGACATAAAGATCAAGTTCAATTATTTGTTTCTATCTCCAAGCAAGAGAAGCTGCAGTAATTATTCATGTGATTTGCGACGTCCATCAAGAGAGCGAGAGAGAGAGGACAAAAACATACCCAAGTTGCAGGAGCGTATCATATCCAGGAAAAACCTGAGTTGCTGGCGCAGAGACATGATACCGTCATTGCCAACTACATTCACAAATATTACTTCACATAAGAACACCATCGCGAATTCACCTTTTACCTTAAATTCTTGTGAATATTTATAAATTAGAAATGCAAATTTTGGCATTGCATATCGAATCAATGTGCATCACATTTATCAAGAAATGTTGCAATCAATTATCCTTCAAGGTTTCGACCAGAAGGCTCTAGTTTGAAGGTCAGGAACCATATATAAGACCATAAAAACAGAAAGAAGCTCCAGAACTGACCTTCTCAAAAGTGGTTTCGCCCATTCCTGTTTTATAAAGCTCGTGTACCATGGCTGTCAAAAAGATTTTACCAAGTCTAGAACAGTTTTTCATCACCTTCAAAACAAAGAAATGGCGTACATCAATGTAAAATTCAAGTAAAATGTTAACGCCATTCTACCCAATGAAAGAAATACCAAGGGCTTATAATTGTAGCTAGACATTGATTTCAAAGATTGAGACAAGAATTTTCTCATGCCCAATTATGACAGACTACATATCAATTTGCTCTGCAAATTTAGTAGTCAGGAGAATTGAACAAGAACTGAGCTCATATCGTTTCTTAATAATCCATAGTTATTTAAAATAAAAAACAAAAGCAGCAAATTGCTAATCCTAATTAAAATATAGCTACTAATTTATATTTCATCTATAATTTAGAAAGAATTATGTTCTCTTCCCATTCTCCATCTGGCATTGTATCTAATTAATAATAGCTCGCACTTTTTTACCAATACAGTATTGTCTATCGTTCAAAATAATGAAAGCTTCAAGAGTCAAGAAACCAAGCGCTTAGAAAATCTCAACGCACTTGAATATGAGGAGCTTGAAACATTTCTTGGATTGCAGCTTCAACATCTGCCATAGCAACAAGTCCCTTTCCTTGAAAACAGATGTAAAGGAAAAATTAGTGAGCAGAAGAGCCACCGTAGGAAATAGGAATGCAGATATTAAATGGTTGCTATTTAAATCTCTAAATCAATACATTGCATTTGACAGGAGGCAAGATGGATCATATCAGATTTGTAGATCAATATCAAGCACGAAACCATAACATGCTATCAAATCAGCAACAAGAAGGTTAATAACTCTGCCTTGCATGGTCTTAACTATTTCAAAATCATCATAGACAGAAACATTATGACATCAAATACCAGTCTAAATGCAATTTCTAAGTAGTTAATGTAGGACCTAGTATGAAAATTTACAACAGTAAAATAACCATCGAAACGTCTTGAGGAAATGATTTTCAAAGCCAAAAAGAAAAACTTTGATTTGCTATGCTTGCAATGAAAATTTGGGGGTAAATGTTACTTAATGCATAAACTATTACTGGATAATACCACAATCATCCTACTAATCACCAGCAATGCACAAGAAAGTGTAAGCCATATCATGCTATCAATGTGATTAAAGGAAACAAATGTTGAGTTACATGCCTAAACTACAGGTAAAAGCAAGCATTTACGGATATTTATAGATGTGTCCTTTTCCATATAAAACTTTAAATTGAAAAACAAATGTTGCCACTGTTTTAGTTTTAGAATTGGCATACAAAAAAATTGATTCAACAGGAATTAGATGTCAAAACTATATCCCCCTTCTCCTTTCTACAATGATGACATGTAAAATCTACAGGATGGTATGTTCACGTACCTGCTGCGGCTAAGTCAGCATTCGAATGCAGCTCCTTAATACGGTAATCTTCAATTTCTGCAGCACGTCTGCATATTTCCAAAGCACGACGTGCATCCCCTGAGATTGCTGCAACCTGAATAAACAGAGGGCAATTTGGAATTGCATTGAAGAGCTATCATGCCAAAAATGATTGTCAAGTGGGTATATGAATAAACTTTTACCAGAGCCATAACTAGTTCAAGAGATTGGAAAGACTAAGATTCATAAAAGGCTCACATTAAAATCTCATATTTCAAAGGTGGGACTTGTTTCATTTCGTGCAATTGGATCACAATGCAATACAACAAAATTAAGGAAATTAAGCTTCATGATAACATACAGACTGACCTTTCTTGAAGCAAATTCTATAGCTTGCTTTTCAAATACATTTATTCCCTTCAAGCGACTCGAAATGATTTCTTGAAGCTGCTGATAATTATATGGGCCAAAGCAAAGCCTCTCGATGCCCATTCGACTTCATATTTATAAATTACTAAAAATAGTATGATTTGATTAAAAGTAAGAAAGAGGAGAGAGAGTAAAGAAGAAAGAGGAGAGATGAGAGTGTAGAGAGAAGAGATGAGAGAGGAGATAGTGTGGAGAAGAGAGATGGGGGAGGAGAGATGATATAAAAAAATAGGAGTAAGATAGTAATTAGATAGTCTATAAGCTCTTTTACTGTTCCAAAAGCTATTTTCAGTAGCTTATTCAAAGGTATAGTTTTAAATAATGGTTTTGGCCAAAATCACTTCTAGACAAATATAGTTGTTTGTTTAAAATTTTTCCAAACTAAGGTTTTACCTAAAATCACTTTCCAAACCATATTCCCAAATAGATAAAATCAATTAGTTACAACTAATGTTATTATCCTTTATTTTTCCTCCATTTCCTTTGAGTAATTTCCATCATCAATTACCAGGTCAAACAATTTATACAGAAATTTAATTTAACAATATAATAGAGCATATACAAATTAAGAAAATTAACATTATCCTCAAAGCATATGCTCAAGTGCATGAATCCTAGCACTTTCCCTTATTCTTTTTGACATTAGATATTACTTTCTAAAAAATTATCATTTATTTTACAAATCAATTAATCAATTAATGTCCACTGCCTTGCTTTTATCTTTAAATTGAAAAATCAATTAATGGATTAGTCAATCGATTAATTATAATTAATCACTTAATTATTCAATTATTTTTTTTGAAAACAGATTTTCAATATAACAAAGATATTGTTGTTAATCGATTAATTCATATTAATCTATTAACTATTCAATTAATGAGTAAAGTATCTATTTTGTAAAAATTCAAATATAAATCAATTAATCAATTGGTTAATTGATTAATGAGCATTAATGAATTAATTGTTCGATTAATATGTACTGAAATATTTTCTCATTCATTATTTTAAAACGCATTAATCGACTAGGCATTCGATTGACTTGTATTAATTGATTAATCTCAAAAATTTTTACAATTTAAAATACATCTAAGAAATAAAATTATTTCATAATTCAAATGATTAATATGAATGACAATATGACTATAATTTTCATTATTCTTTATGATAATTCTTTTGAGAATCTTATCTTCATAAAGTTACATTATATATGATTGAAAAATCCATCCAGTATGGTGCTCTGTTTTCTATTTTATATTATAATTCTAATTAATTGATTGGGTAATCAGTTACTCTTTAAAAATAAGAAGTTATTGATCCTAAAGTGTTTATAACTATTGATTTTATACTATTGATCATTGATTGGGCTATCAAATATTGATTACCTTATTCTCATACCATTCTTGCTGTAAATCATTGTTTTCAAGTTTCAATTTTTTTCATCAAATCCTCACTTCACATGTTTATTTACTAATGTTTAAATCTTAAAGTGTTTACAGGATTAAAGACTAAAGTTCATAATCAGTTGAGTTCAAAGCTAGAGATAATAATATACCGAGATAAAAGCCAATAAATGTTCAACGACAAAAAGAGAAAAAAAAAACTCAACAACTACAATGGCTATTCAACTGTCATATTTCCAATGGAAAGAAAACTCAATGGAAGAAAACCTCAATGGAAACAATGTTCAATAATCATAAGAACAACTATAAATAGAAGAGCATTCAAAGTTAAGATGTTAGTGAAAAATGAAGACAATGAACTATCAACAATATTAATACAAGCCAACCAAACCTTCATGAGTTATTCAACTTTCCATTCTTTATGTTTCATTTCTTTTGAGAGAGACTTTCAGTGAGCTTCAATGTCTATCTATTTACTCTATTTGAGAGTTAAATACATCATCCATTTCTTCATCTGTCTGAGACTAAAACCTTAGAATAAGAGGATTTAAGGTTGAAAATTGCTTGGATCAATTTAAGGGGGATTGTAACCACTGGAGGGTAGTATAACCTCAAGGTTAAGGTGATTCTCAATTAGCCATTAAAATTGAGTTTGTAAAGGTTACTAAGAGCCAATTGTAATCTTGATGTATAGTGGATTGAAAAATTTCAGTGAGAAGCTGAGGACTGAACATAAGTAAAAGAAAGATTGAATCATGATAAATTCTCTATGCAAAATTTTCTTCTTTTAACTATTTGATTTTCAGTAACTTATTTCAATTCCAAATAAAAGTTTTCAAACTATGTTGTTTATCTTCAAAGAATGAGGGTGATGGCACTACGGAGAGTGAGAATTGGAGAGAGAGAGAGAGCTAGAGAAAAGTGAAGGGGAGTTAGGGTTTTTTGAAAGTGGAATATGTTTAGAAGTTAAAAATGGACCTATTTTTACGCTTTCCTTCCTAAGAAAGCGTAACAATAGGTCATATTCTCATGTAGCACGTTTTTAGGAAAACGCTACAATAGATATATTATTTTTTTTTTAATTTTCTGAGTACCTATTATGGTATTTTGTTGGGAAAGCGCTACATAAGATGTTTACCTTATGTAGCGTTTTCTTTATAAAGAGTTGCAACATGTTCTTTTCCACCTTGGGTGGCACTCTTTCCATTATATGCTACAAAAGCCCATTTATGGAGTAGCGTGTGTTGCTCAGATCTTATTTGATGTTTATGGTCTGTCTGTCTGTATAATTCTTCAACAGTGGCATAAACAGTTTGTGATATTTGTAAGCCTCGATCCTATGATATACTTGTCATTGACGACGACGGCAATTGAGTGTAATTATATGCTTGTAAGTTTTGATTAAGAGTCTCCTATAAGAGTATGGGACATGATATTTAGCGAACTAAAATATGTAATGCTTTATGTTAAAAATCACCGAAACTAATTTTAATAATTTTCTACATGAAATCAAACACACATATATATATATTTGAAAAGATACGGTCGATTTAATATCAAATTTTATCTTATTCAGAATAGGATGAGGATAACTTACTCGAGTTTTCAAGTACAAGCATTACGAGAGAGAAGAAAAACCCACTCACAAATCCTTCCTTGGCCATCTTTTTCCTTCTCGCAAACTTAAATATTATAGCGAATTAAAATAGCGAGCATTAAACGTGAAAAGTCTAAGAACAGTAACACGCATATTTAAAGAAAAAAAATATGACGAGGAAGATACACATAAGACTCGATCGTGTTCGTGTGCTTCCTATATATATTATAGGATCACATGGAATTCCAAATAGAGTAGCGCTTAGTTCTCTTCAAGCCGAGCAAGACGAGAAGAATGCCAAGATAGTCCAAATTGTAAGCCACTTCCAGAAGTTGAAACTTGCCCAGACTCCATGGAGGATACCTAAACCAGAAATCCGTGTAGAAGCTTCGTTGCGCCACTGCCTTCTCATGACTGAATGCGTCAAACGAGAATTTCCCATGATACTTTCCGAATCCACTCCCCCCTACGCCCCCAAAAGGGATCGTATCTGCCACATACTTCACCAATTCAACAACCCAAGTCAGCTTCACAATCCAATCATGCATGACTATATATATATTTATATGAATGAATATATATACTTGTAGAATTGCATCGTTGAAAACAATACTCCCAGATGAGGTTTCGGTCGTCATCCTTCTCCGCAGAGTTTTGCTGTTGGTGAAGGCATAGATTGCAAGGGGTTTAGGCCTCGACCTTATGAATTGAATGCTATCTTCGATCTTCTCTAGCTGCACAAGCCATCACCAGGAAAATGCAAATGAAACTGCATGTATAGGGTGCACGTGATGATACCAATTAAAATAACCTCATGGCTTTTTCTTGTTCTGCTATGTATCTTACAGTAATAACTGGGAGCAGAGGGCCGAAGATTTCTTCCGTCATGATTGCCGATTCCAGTGGAGGATCCACCAATATTGTCGGTTCAATAACTCTGCATGGAATTTTCAGCACATTGATCATTTCTTGGTCTAATCCTATACAAATGCTTAATCTACAAGGAAACAACAAAGGTATTATTAGTTACAAGCTATCTTCATCCATGGAACCCCCAAAAACCACCGATTTATTGGCTTCTGGATCATCCAGAAGGCTTTTCAGCCTCGAGAAGTGTTGTTTATTAACAATCCTGGCAACAGAGCTCTGTTGTTTTGGATTCTCTCCAAACATTTTCTTGATCCACGTCTTCATTGATTCCACCTAAAGAAAACAAGAGCAGAGACGGCACGATATCAGAGGAAGAACAGCAGCATCATCAAAATTGAAGCGACAAAGTCCGCGTACCAAAACAGAAGCGAAATTCTTTTCCACAAGCACATAATCGATCGCTATGCAGGCTTGACCCGCGCAAGATCCATATTTTGCAGAAACAATTCGTTTCGCGGCCACCTTGAGGTGAATTCAGCAGCCAGAGAACTCGGAGTAAGCAAACAAAAATCAAGCTGGATTTTGTAACTAATTAATCACTTCAAGCTTCAATGGTTACTTAATTCAGATGCTAAAATAAAATCCACCTGTGTGTCCCAAGAAGAGGAAAGGGAATCGACAACAGCAGGGCATTTCCCACCCAACTCCAAAGTCACAGGAGTCAGATGCTGAGCAGCTGCAGACATAACAATACGTCCCACCCGGGCACTTCCTGATGATATTGCATATATGTTTAATTAAAAATATCAGTACACAGCATTGTTAGTTAGTAGTGTTGTTAGTTTCTAAAATTTAAATTCGGATACTGTGGATGTAAGCATCCAGTGTTTGCGAACCTGTGAAAAATATCTTCTCCCATTTTTGATGCAGAAGGTGTTGGCCAACTTGGGGACCGCCTTGGAATACTTGAACAGCATTATTGTCCAAGTAAGCCTCAAGGATAGTAGCCAGAAGATATGAGGAAGCAGGGGCCATCTCTGAAGGCTTCAAGGCTATCGTGTTCCCGGCAGCCATCGCTCCTATCAGTGGCTCCAAGGACAGTCCTTCAAACAGAACAAGTATTCATGTCAATCCAAACAAATTAAACACAACAACTATTCACAGAAGGGACGAACTCACCGAAGGGAAAATTCCAAGACGATATTATGAGGACCAGGCCAAGAGGCTCCGGAACTATATCTGCCCTCGCCAGCACTGCTATTTTTGGAAGTTTAGCCTATCAATCCCATACCAATATACCACTTGGTCAGTATTCTAGTCTTGGCTTGATCAAATAAATGAAAAACTAATGCTGATTTCTAACATGTTCATTATTGAACGTCGCATAATAATATATATAATTAACATATACTGAGTGGAGTGCTTTTTTTTTTGTTTTTTGGATGTGGACGGCAGGCAAGAGCCTGATGAAGAGAAACCCCAGACCTCGTGCCACCAAGAGCTCATCTTGTGTAACTAGACCAAACGGTCTTGGACCTATCTGCCATGTATGTAAACTTGAAGACAGGGTTCGTAAAATCTCACCTCTGTCCCTGCCATCCACTTCCTTAAAGACTTCAATGCGATGTCTATGGACCTCCCTAAAATTCCCACCTGCAGCCCAAACGAACCAAATCTGAGACTGAGAGTGAGCTTCATCGATCTCATCTCTGAAAATAGGAGAAGATAATACACACACACATATAGATATACATGTACCTCATCTCTGAAAGCCTCGACGTGATGTTTGCCGAGATCTTGCTTGAGGGCCTTCAAGATGTCTTGTTCCTTTTCCACGAGTGCACTACGCAACCCTTTAAGCTGTGATTCTCTCCATGATGCTTCCTTTGTTATCCCACTCTCGTAATACTCCCTCATCTTGCTTAGCTTTCTCTCCACACTTCCCATTGTGTCCATGGCCCAGAAACTCTGACTCACCCCTAACTTCTGTTCAAATCGTGAGGTACTATGATATTTATAGTACGTCAGATCATGCAACCCACCATCGACTCCCAGATTTCAAAGTTGCACATTAATGACCTCTTCTCCTGTGTTGCGCTTCGTACTTCATTCAATTTAATACACCGACACCCCCGAAGCTCTAGTGTCAGGATTCACAAGAGACGAGAAATTTTGCTTTGTTTTGACCCTGAAATTTTGCTTCTAGACCATCTAATACATGAATTCCAAATATAAGCAATGCTAGGGACTAAGGAGTTCGTTTAACACATATGCCGTTTCTTTTTCTGGAAAAAATTGCATCAAATATTTTTTTTTTAAAATCACTATCGCCTGCTTAATTCTATGTCGCAGATACGATTCTTGTTTTATATATGTAGGAGATGTTTGGACCCATAAATAAATTACTGCAACGGATCAGAACGACCTTGACATTATTGAAAGCAGGTATCTATTAGTAAGAACATGTCAATTATCAGCTGCCAAATGTGGTGTACTTAATTAAAAAGAATACTTTACGATCTAACACGTCATATAAGCTTTTGTGTGGCTGCAATTTTGATGACTTTTAATAAATTAAATAGCGCATGTTAAATCGGGAGGAGATGATGCCCCACTCAATATTCATTAAGGCGTGGCTTAAGAGTTTATGGGGTTGGCCGATCAATATTTGTTAGTAATTCTTCACGGCATTTAGTTTCATCTATCAGAAAACCCATACGTGGTGTTCGCCCTTGATCCCATCACATCCGTATCCGTCATATAATTAATTAGATATAATCTTATCTGTTATTTTTGTCCTTCTTCCTAGCTAAGTTATATTTTAATGCGAAGAAAGAGAAGATCATTTGAGTATTTGATGAAAGCCAATCAGAAAATAGAAATGACATATGGGAGGAAAATCAGTACATATATATACTAAATGATTAGCACTCGTAAGTTATCCGATGATTATTTCTATATTCAATTATTCATTGTTTAATAATCATCCCCTGTGATGTGATTTGTTCTGCCAATATCATCACCTTTTTTTCGTACAGGACGTCGTAAGATATTTTGATCTCCAACCCAAGTTACTTATGAGCATCGCTCATCATCCTCATCCATATCCATGCCAAATATAGAATCTTAATTATATATACTATCAGAAAAAAATATTTATAATTGTTTATACATGAATTCAAAGTTAAATCGTGCTATTATGGGTAGAAACGAGAGATTTACATGTATTATTGCACGTACAATACAATTCAGGAGTCTCTTTGATTATCCCATCAAAGCCCAAACCAGATCATAGGGAAAGGGTGTGATAAATAGAAAGATACAGTAAATATATGAGTTGAAGATAAACACTAAGGAAAAAGCTAGCTAGAGTAAGTTGGAGGTTTGGAGTGTCCAACATTAATTTCCTCAAGCTGTGAATAGCGAAGTCCTAGAAGAGTGAGATGCGTTTAGAAGGTCTTTTCAAGCCAAGCAGGACGAGAAGCAATCCAACATAGTCATAATTATAAGCCACCTCAAGCAGGAGGAGCTTGTTGGGAGTCCATGGAGGAAACCGAAACCAGAAGTCAGTGAGGAAGCTTCTTCTGACGACGGCCTTTTGGTGGCTGAATGTGTCGAACGAGAACTTGCCGTGGTAACTCCCAAATCCACTCCCACCTACTCCTCCAAATGGAAGGCTATCCGCAGCATACTTCATGTAAGTACACAACACAAACCCCAATTAATATCCAAAATCAAAAGGCTACAAAACAAGCAAAAGGATATATACGAGCATGCATATATATATAAATGCATACGTGCAGAATAGCGTCGTTGAAAGTCACGCTTCCTGATGATGTTTCAGATATCATTCTACGTTGCAGTTCTTTGTTTTTGGTGAAGACATACAGCGCCAGAGGCTTAGGCCTAGAGTTTATGAACTCGATACCATCTTCAATCTTATCTAGCTGCAAAATCATATACGAGAGAAATAGGAATAATCTTCATTATATTCCTTGTGTTGTTAGACAACAACAACGTAAGCACTTGGCCAGAAAAAAAACTAACGGCTTACAGTAATAATGGGGAGCAATGGGCCAAAGATTTCGTCTGTCATGATGCCCGCTTCAAGTGGGGGATTAACGAGGATTGTTGGTTCCATAAATCTGCACAAAAGCCATCGTTTTAGTTAGTTTTTATTTTCTGGGGACAAATATGACTTAGTAAAACCAAATAGGCAATTTGCAAACTGAGAGTGGAGAGTAAGCTAATGACGTCTCGCCATAATTAAGTCCTAACCAATTAGTGTGATTGTATTCAAATTAATGCTAGCGATCTAATTAACGAGTGAAAACTAGAGAAGAGTGCAAGAGGACGTAATAATTACAGTTTTTCTTCGTCCATTATTGAGCCACCATAAATCACCGATTTTTGGACCTTTTCAACCGCAAGAAGACTCTTGAGTCTGAAGAAGTGGTGTTTATTAACGATCCTCGCGATAGTGTTGGTTCCTTTTGGATTTTCTCCAAACATCTTCTTGATCCAGAGCTTCATCAATTCCACCTAATAAAGAAACCAAGAGCTGACATCTGGATATCAAACTAATTAAGATTGAAACATATATGACGATGCAAGAGACAAACCAGTGTTGAAGCGAATCTCTTCTCTACGAGGACGTAATCGACGGCTATACATGCTTGACCAGCACAAGTCCCAAATTTGCCCACAATAATCCGTTTTACAGCCACCTTGTATAATTCAACCAGTAAAAATGACTTATTAATTTTGATGACTGGGTCCTCGACATTAATTAGATATACCGTTGTATAATAAATGAAAATAGATAGAGAGGTGTGATTAATTATGAGTAATGTGAACCTCTAAGTCCCAAGAAGAGGAAAGGGAATCAACGACGGCGGGGCATTTTCCGCCCAGCTCCAAAGTGAGGGGCGTCAAATGCTTCACCGCTGCAGACATCACAATCTGGCCCACGCGCGCACTTCCTGCTAATTACATATTGATTTTTACAGATTAATACAAATATATATTAATGATTAAGAGCTGGTAATTAAGAGCTAATAAGTGATGACCTGTAAAGAATATTTTGTCCCATCTTTGCTCAAGTAGTTGCTCCGCCACATCAGGCCCCCCTTGGACAATTTTAATGGCGTCCTTGTCCAAGTAATGGTTGAGCCCAGAAGCTAGCAGAGAAGATGACGCACAGGACAACTCCGAAGGCTTTAACACTACACTGTTTCCCGCGGCTATTGCTCCGATCAGGGGTTCCAATGACAGCCCTGTATAATATATATATATATATATATATAGCTGAATCACTTCACTTGAGAATGCAATATGTCATACTCTTCATATATACATATATATATAGCTCGTGTCCTAAACCCTTGGACGCAGAGTAAAGATTCTCTTTCCTTAATTAACTGCAACTCACCAAAGGGGAAATTCCAAGAAGAGATGATGAGGACAAGGCCCAGAGGCTCCGGAACAATTTCTGCGCTAGTAAGCAGCGCTATTTGAGGCAATTTCGCCTGCCAATATATAAATCACTCGGCAAGTTACATAGATATTATTGTACGCGGATTGATTTTTTTTTTTTTTTCACGATGTCACTGAAAACGCCGGAAGTGTCTCACCTGTTGACCCGACACCCATGCTCTCAAATTCTTCAATGCGAAATTTATGGACTTCATCACTGTTCCTACCTGCGAACATGCAGATGATCAGTTGATAATGATGATCAAGTGAGTGAGTGTTGTTTTAGAGAGTACATACATAAGAGAAACAAACCTCGTCCCTAAAAGCCTCGGCACGATGTTTCCCAAGATCTTGCAAGAGAGCCCAGGAGATGTCTTGCTCTTTTTCAATGAGGAAACGACGAAGCCCTTGAAGCTGACGTTCTCTCCAACTTGCCTCTTTTGTCTTCCCACTCTTGAAGTAATCCCTCATGTTCTTTAGATCTCTCTCCATGGTTTCTTTCGGCTGCTTCATTTTAGCCCACTCTGCGCTCTCTTTTTATATTCTCTCCTCTGCTAACTAAACTACCTTCGGATGCTTAGCTTTCTTAAAATTCCAAGGCTTAAGTAGCCCCATATCCACATGAAACAACAGAGAAGAAAAGAAAAGTCTCATGTTCTTAGAAAAAGAAACTTCGTTGGCTGTTAGGCAACGCAATATTCAAGAGCCAAATGTGGCCATCCTTCTCAACTATTTTCATGTGAAGAGATAGGTAGAAAGTGTGGCTGCGAAGGCTATTGTCTCTCCACCCAATTTGAGGACTGTCTCTCTCTCTCTCTAGCATATCATAACAATAACAAAGCGAAAGAAAGAACAAAAAAGAGAGAGAGAGAAAGGATGAGGAACTTAAATGATCAAAGAGGATGTTGTTATGATCTCATGTTAGGTAACCCCACAAGTTAGGTTTATAAGTTCAAAAATTCTCCCAACGAAATAATCTTTTTGGAATTAGGTTCTCTGTGAACTTGTGCTCATAACAAATGATCATCATTCATCTAGGAGGACACTTTAAAATTAAATAAAAAGGATAATCGCATTTTTAAAACCCACAAAATTTAACATGTTAATTAAGGATGTTGGTCCTTTACTAACGTTAAAAAAAAAAAAAGTTAGTTAGCCAACATGTTCCAACTGTTATTAGACAAGTTGAACATTCCACAAAATAAATTGTAAATTCCAAAATTTTAGTTAGTTAGTAATTGAAGATTGTGTATTAAAAGAAAATACATAATTGAAAAAGATGATTCCAACCTAACTTCCAAACTTTTTTCAACTTTCTTTCTAAGATTTGTAGCCTGAATGTGAACAAGAACCTTTTAGTTGATTATTATTTTACCAGACATTAAATGTCAGTAACATTTAAAAATATAAATGATATGGTGATATTTTAGAGATTTATATTTGAACTTTTTTTTTACACGTAAATATATACAATGATATGATATTTTGAGGGTAAGTAACGTAAAGAATAATTTTTTGTTGGTTGGGAATTCTCTAATATACTTTACCATATATAAAAATAGTTAAATGTTTTGAAGGTGGTGCATCATATGTATTGTTTCCAATAAAAAATAATTAAAATCAAATAAAATGATGATTATTATTTATATTTTTAATGATACCTATTCATTAAAATATTTCTCTTTGATTGGCGAAGCATGTGATCAAGTATTTTGCTAGTGTAGGTGGACAGGCAATGGCGAAGTCTCTGGACCAGACATTGAACTAGAGATAAATAAATGTGAGGAATGCTTTACGAGAAATATGTGTTTATCTCCCTCTCTCTAGTCTTTATTAGGTTTAGGTCACGTTAATATTGCAATATTTAATATTTTGGTACAATTTTTCTTCTTTTTACTTATCAAAATAAAATTTATGATTTTACATATGAGAAAAAAAATTAGTGATTTTTTATTTTTTAAAAATAAATTTAATAATCTAACCACATCTTCTTAGTTTCGATAAGGTGTTAGAGGTGCCGTATAAGGATATATATATATATATATATCACTCTGATTTTATGTACAAGATCATTTTGACTAAAAATTTTAGTCAAGAAGGTGGTATGATTAGATGGGGTAGTTTTCATGGGTGCAAAGCTGGTAAGGATATGCTTTCAAATTTTCAATGCAACCGTTAAATACGATTGTCAACATTAATTAAATACTAAGACATATAAGTAGTTTAGAGCCTCAAATCAAAATTAAGTTTATTTTGTGCCCGTTGCCACCACTTAACCCTAGAAGCAGTCAAAAGTAAAACACTAAACAGTCCACAACAAATATCGGTTAAATTGATAAGAAGTTAATAGCTTATAATTTATAAGATTATAGAATCAAATCTAACTACTATAAATATTTTATTAATAAATAATTTATAAATATTTTTTAAATTTAAAACCTTGAATGGGCTCTAAGAAGCAAATTCACCTAAAACTTTATGCAGATAAGAAAACACCACACGACCTACCGGCTACTGTTCCTCATGGCCATCTTTAATTGATCTGTCACTGCTCCCTGTTACGGAAGACCTGTTTGAAGAAAGGGCAGATGTCGGATCATAAACGAGCAAACGAAGGGTAGCGTTGTCGTTAGTGGACAGATGGCGTTAGGTATATAACCGTATAAGGGGGGAAATCTACTTTAATACATTTGCCTCCTTTTGTTTTGCAGAGTACAAGTAGCACCAGCCACCTCACAGAACTGGCATGGACAAATCCATGTTGCCACCTCTGCCTCAGTACGAAGCCCATTGGAGCCTTTAATTTGGCAACTACCCTTTTAATTACCATGACCTCTTCATCCACCTACCAAAGGACCCAAACACACCAGCTTGCGGTCTTTTTCATCCCCAATTGAATAATCTCATTGATACTTACCGGCTAATTACTCCCACCAATCATTCACTTTGAACTAAACTAGTACTTCCTCATTTATATCTAACTAAAATCCATTCCATCAAAACTACAGGACTCACTACCCATCCCTCCAGCTGTCCACACACTCACTTGTGCTTAACAAAATTAGCCTTTCAAATATCATAATCATCCATCTTATTCAAGAAACAATCATCGATTACATCAGCAGACAGCTATACAGTTGAATAATGAATTTGGCTAAATCCACCACATTTGGAGCAATTCAAACATGAAAAACAATCAATCATTTTATATATATACTCACTCTTTAAATTGTTAATAGTTCAACGTACTACATTATATAAGGCTAGCTATACAAAATACATACAAGCTCTGAATAAAATATGTGCTATCCCAATACAAAATCATTATGCACCGGCATGCACCCTCGCAGGAAAGATTTGCCAGAACATGTAAATGAAAATTCTTGAACTTTTAAGATCAAAATAATGAAATATCGACATCGATGGTTGCCGTCCTTTTCAATTTGGACTTGTTTGCTTAGTGGCAGCGACTTCAGAAAGTTGTCCCGTTTCATGAAACTGGGTACTGCTTGGGGAATTATGCGCCACTTGTTGTGGGCTATCTGACTGAACTTTGATCTTGACTGGATTGCCTAGCTTTGATTTATCTTCCATTCTCGCAATTTCTAAAGCTTTTGTACAAACAGGAAAACCTCGATCGTCCCATGACTCCAATATCACGCCAGAGCCTATGCAAGTACTTCCCTCATAGAATGCAGCAAATTGCCCAGCCGCCAGACCTTGATCATCTTCACTCAAGTGGACTACTGCAGTGTCTTTTCCCCCATCTCCATCTCCTTCCCATTGTAAAGTGCAATTATAGAAGCCTGTACCATGTCTTACCTGAAGATTTTTACATACAAGAGATTACAAGGGGCACAAGGAAGATTTCTCACGCTAAAGAGAAGAATGCCAACCCCTAAACTCATCTCAAT
Source organism: Leucaena leucocephala (assembly GCA_037074615.1). Lineage (NCBI taxonomy): Eukaryota > Viridiplantae > Streptophyta > Magnoliopsida > Fabales > Fabaceae > Leucaena > Leucaena leucocephala. Next base: position 19,688,783 of record CM073525.1, on the reverse strand, counting down.
AAAATATTACTCTTTCTTCGCAATTAATGCATACTATTTTAAAACCATAACACTGGTGAGGCAGAAATAATGAAAGATGGCTTTCAGTTCAGCCACTTAGCCTTGCAATGCTACCATTTAGGAGTCTGCATCCGTGGATTCAACTATTATTTTTTGTGACAAATTTTCATAATGAATTGCATGATTAAAATACCAAAAAAAAAAAATGGGAATCAAGGTTTGAGCTTTCCACCTTGCACTGGAGCTGGCTCATCTGGCTTGGAGGTAGTCCACTAAGCCATTTTAAAGAACCAACACGAAATAGGCGCCTTCTTTTGTCCAAGGAGAAGTAATTTCTAGAAACAAAAATTACATTGTTTTTTACATCCTTCTCAACAACGTACCTGCATTAAATATCAAATGAGATGAGATGTCCACTAACAAGCCCAAAGTTGGCTGGATATGCTGTCACGGAAAAAAAGGAAATGAAATGAAAGCATTTTCTCATATGTCCCCTAGTCGGAGATAATTTTTGGGGTGAAAGATTGCTCCCACCCAAGTGAATGACCAAAAACTTAAAATTTTGGACAGCAGCAACTAATATATATACAGACCCAAACAAATTCTGCACCTACAAGATATATCTTCAATAAAGTGCAATCCATAAATCATCTAAAATGTATCAGATAAATACAACTGATGCTGGAAAGAAATAGCCAGAGAACAAACCATGGGCCTCCAGGTAGCCGTAGACCCTGGCGTTGACCGATCGTATGAAACCAGAAGCCCCGATGTTTGCCAAGGAAATCTCCAGTTTCAGCTTCCAGTATGATGCCTTCTCTCTCTCCAATGTGTCTTGCAACGAATTCACTGAACTTTATCTATGAATCAAAGGTAAATACATATTATATTATATGAGAAAAATATCTGCGAGAAGCTTGCAAGTATAACACACATATGAACAAAGGGGAAAGTTCAAGAGCTTGGTTTTCATTTTGGTCATTTTCATTCAAAAGAATTTGGTGGAAAAATCCAAATCTATAGATGAACAAGACATTTCTTAACAAATTGATACAGATCCATAATTTGTGCAAATACCTTGCCCAGGAAGCATATTCCTTGTGAATCCCTTCTATCCTTATTTGGAAGATCAAAATTTGCAGCAAGTCTGCGAACTTCTTCCTGCAGATGATTTTGGCATGAGACAAAAGTCTAGTGAGACAATTATCAAACTTTCTCAATACCGAACATAATAGTCAAGGAAATGTGCTAATACCAAATTGTCTGACAAATATATTCTTCCATAGTACTCTAATACATAACATAAAATAATGCAATAATAACAAATGACAAAATTAAATGTCAGTTAAGGATTGCAAAATATTAATCACAACAAACCTTGGAAATACAACCAAGTGGAAAAATAAGTCGCTTCAGCTGGGATTGGGAGAGGTGCGAAAGGAAGTATGTTTGATCCTTGATCTACAATTTTAAAATCACTTTTAGAACACAGCAGCATTGAAAAACTTTACATGAAGCAACAAACATATTTGTGTATCTCATATGGCTACCATATCTTGTGATAGTTCCAGAACAGAAGGCTCATTCATTTGGTCTGCATGTGGATGGACAACATTTGCATAATGTCCAGAGGAAACATAGTCAAACCCCATATTGCTGATTGCATCCATGAATGCACCTGACGAAAAAATATTTTCTTAATGAAATAGGAAAAAGGTACATGGGGGGAAAACCACACACTCACACACAATGTAAGACTAGATCTGCTGGATGCACACCAAACTTTATTCTGGTATTGCAGAGAACATCTGGATTGGGTGTTCGGCCACAACGATACTCTTCAATAATGTAAGAAACCTAATACACAGGTGATTAATCCAAACATTTAAACAACTAGAGTTGCACATTGATAACAAAATACTCAAAGGGCCTTACATACCACATTTTTCCAGTATTCATCTGTCAAATGCACAACCTCTAATGGTACATCAACCTGAAAACCAAAACATTTGTATTTCCTTTGATGAGGTAGTTTTCACCATGATGTATGATTAAGATCACAATGTGAGTTATTCCATCCAATATAAGAAGTAAGTTTACAGCCTTCTCATATATTGGTTGAAAAGGAAAACCAATACAAAGTAAATAACAGAAGAATTTTGTTTCCTTGATTGGTATTAGTAGCAGTTGCAAACTATCAAACATCACCATAAGCCTACAGATATATTTGCTTAAAAAAATGTGAGGAACAACTCAATCTTTATACCAAAAGATGAAGATGCTTTATAAGAGAAGAAAGAGACCTGATTGCAAACAGCTCTGGCATACTTTAAATCCTCTTCCCATGGGCATTCTGACCAGAAGTTTTCAAAGTCTTCCTGCAGAAAATCATCTATTAAAACAGCTTCTCCTAATACAGAGAATGCAAATGATAGATGAACCCGTTAGACATAAACATGTGACCACTTGATGGGCATTAAAGTAGTATAAGATACCTAAATCCTATATTGAGTAGTATGGGCTACTCTATGGGATGCTTATTTAGGTTGACTCTCTGCCACACCAATAGCTAGCTTTTAAAAAAGGATTCCCATCTCATTTGGGTAACCTATCAATTGGTATAAGATTTAGGAACTGGTGGAAGCTTCTCATCCATGGAGGGTGCCAAAGTGTAGCTAACAACAGAATGTAGCCATCTCTAAAGGCGGTAAAGTGATAGAGATTAAGGTAATATGAAATACCTAAGACACACTAAAAGTTGGTTTTCTCACCTCACTAACTAGGTTTTGGGAGAAGTTCCTATCCAATAACTTATTTTGTTTTCATAAGTCAAAGTGACTATACAAATTACCCAATTTTATGGTTTCTGCTTTCTTTTACGTCTCAATAGCAATAAGATTTTTTTTTTTTTAAAAAAAATGGAACTTATTTCTTTTAGCTGACGCAAAGCTTGTTTCTATCCATATCCTAGAATCATCAATCATAGCCTACTAACAAATGACTTCATTGCAATAGCACAGGCAGCTCCCATAGTTAAGCCATGATAGAGGAGACACTATGATTTTTCTTTTGACAGGAAGAGACATGATGACATATAAAGAAGAAGAAATTATATAATTGGGCCAACAAAGAGTAAAGAAGCGTACTTGGAACCATATCTTGAGGTAGAAAGCAGTGCAAGAATGGCCAGCAGCGTGGAGTAAGCGGAGAGCAACACTGCTATCAACGCCACCGCTGAGAAGCACGGCAACTCTGAGACGCTTGTGCGGCATGGAACAGCGCAAATAGGGCTGCACCTCAGCATTGAAGGTTCCCTGAAAAGCTGGAACTTGGGCAAGTGCAGAGGCGTTTCGAAGGAAGAGCTTAGTGCTGGGAAAGCATACAGGGGATTGAGGGCAATGAATCGGGTTCAGGTTGAGCCTCTGCGGTTCGAAGGAAGGGAAGAACCGAGTCAGAGCGAAAGTGGTTAGCGGCGACCTCCATTGCAGGTTCGAAATTGCTATTTGCCTCATCCCACCCGACTTTCCCAAACCCAATGTCCAGAAAGGATGGGGGCACCTAAACTGAATTTTAAACCGTGAAAGCTGATTTTAGCCCTCAAGTGATGTTTGGATTAGAGCTTTGGAAATCAGACTTATTGGGTTAAACGTACGTTTGGAGAGAAGCCATCTTTTCTTGGTTATTGGGGGGATGATGCACGGTGCGGTTTAAAATGTTTGTTTAAACATCGTTTATGTCAAAAAATACATATTATAACTGTTTAGATAAGATTTTAAAAATAGATTTATAAAAAAAAAATTTAAACAGCTTATAAAAAAATAATTTTTGGAGAAGAGTTTATGAAAAAAAAATAGTTTTAAATAAATAATTGTTTGGATAGTCATTTTTAGAAATATTTTTATTATTAGTAAATTACGAAAAATGTATGAGTATTAAATGAGGAGAAATGAGAGAGGGTGTAAGAAAGAAAATAAAGAGATTGTAAGAAAAAGTAGGAGAGAGGAGAGATGGTGTAAGAAAAAGTAGGGGTAATATAGTAATTGGCTAGTTCATAAGATATTTTACTATTCTATAAACTACTCTGATCAGTTTATCTGAAACCTTAATTTTAAACTATAGTTTAGTCTAAAGTCTCGTTTGAACAAATATGACTATTTGTTTTGAAATTTTTCTAAACTAAAATTTTGTCCCAGAAAGGCTTTTAAAACCATATTTTTGTGATTTCCAAACACACACAATGTCATTAAGGTTAATATGTAAAATATAAGATACATGTGATTGGAGAAACACAATAATTATAAAGAACTTGATGCTAAATAATTTTCTAAAAATAAAATTATATCGATCACTTGTATAAAGGGACTAATTACTTGAGTAATTGTAGGACAAAGGCATGTGTATGATACTAAACTTATTTTTTAAGGAAAAAGCAGCTAAATTTAATTTTACTATTTTTAAATTAATTACACTCTTTAATTATTTAATAAAAATTAATTACATGTCATGGAAACATGCAATGAGAAGGCATAATTTTCTAGCACTGAAGTTAAAGAAAATATTCTTCTCCTTTTGGTGTTTTGGTTATCCTGGATCAACAAACATTCCAAATCCTCATAACTGGAGTCAGAGCTTTTCCTGTTGGGAGAGAGATGTACGAGGAAATCGCTTGCCCAAAAATATTCGAGCATCTAACGACCGATATGTACTGTTTAGTTTTTATACGATCGGATTTTCTGTGTTTTACTTTTGCTAAATGTTTTGTGTTTTGTACGTTTCAGTATTATATGGGACTCTTTGTGGGCCAGCATTCCATACACATAAATAGTAGTATCGTTTTTTATTTGAAAAGATCAAACAAACAGACCATAAGTTTCTGCTTGTGTTTTACTGTTTTATTTTTCCTGACATAACACCTTACACCCCCAACCATCTCCTCCTTACAACATTTTAATCAAATTCCGTGCCGTTTTTGCAGCTGCTTTATTTGAATGTTTTTCCTTGGTTTTCCTCATGGCGGTTGCACTTTCCCTTGCTAGATTTGGAACAATGTTGGTGATCGGTGCACGGACCCCCTCTCATCTAACCGAAGCCATTCTTGCTTTCTTATCAGCTGATCAAAGCGCGCAGTATCAGAGAGAGAGAGCATATAAAAAACTCGAGAAACAGTCAATTGACGGCGCATGCATGGCAATCATCTAGATCTTTCGCTGCTTTCTTAGTTGCATCGTGATTAATCATCACATGCATGCTTTGAACTTAAAAATGGATCATCATGTGATTCTAGCGGCATACAATGGAAATCCGAGACTACCCCATATTCGTTGTTCCATGAATGCATAATTTGAAGATTGAATACATGTATCATCATCTACCTCCCCTTATGCCCACTCAGTCCCATTCATGATTCTTTTCCCTTTCTTTCCTCATGCAGGATTGCTTTGCTCCTTTTCTGAAAGCAACTTTCATTTCTTCCCACTTTTTGTAATTTTTTCCATTCTGCAAGACGCATATATATTCGTACTTCTTCCAATTAATCGTCCTTGGGCTTAGCTTAGCCACTGTCCACCATGATATATCACACTTTTTGTTCTTAATATAAAATTTAATTTGTAGTTTGAATGACACTACAAAATGAGTCTTCTATCAGGTCAAATATCTTCATATTTATATGGCAAATATGAGATATTTATTATTATATAACTTATTTAGATATTAATTAGGATAATTAATAAATATTTCTGAGTGTGACATATAGTTATTGGGCCCAGTCCAAGGTAGATTGTTGACTCAGTTTATTTAAAGTTAATTTTTTTATTGTGGAAATTACAATTGAGTTTATCGTATGATCACTTTCTAAGTCTAGAGTAAAACCTATTTTCTCAACTCCCTTTTAAAGGTTCCCTACTTGTGACGGCAATACACAAGTTGCCACCAATGTGCCTAATCACCAGCTGGAAGAATCTGTTATTTATCTGACAGTGTTCTCTAACTGACATGTATCTCATTTGATCCCAATTCTTCTCAGATCAATCAAACTAATGGTAAGAGATAATTCTAAGTTTTTCGTTGCATCTCATATAGATTTTATATTCATGTATGTTATAATCTAGTAATGGGATAATGCTTGTTGTTGTTGTTGTATGTTATAATCTGGACTGAATATATTAGTTTGAAATGTTTATTTTTTAACATGTGGCATCAGAGCCTTATTTGAAATCACCATTGCCTTACTTATTGATCATTTGTGTTTATAAATAGCAATATGAGATAACATATAGGAAATATGGAACTCTAGAGATCATAATTTACTTTATTTTATTTTATTATTAATCCTGTAACCCATTTGCTCCTTCAATGGCGAGAGTTACAGTAAGAAGTCACCAAAAAACGCATAGGAAGCTCACTGTTGAGTCCAGCCTTAGTCTGTTGCTACCTTCTGAAGCTTTAAGGCAGTAAGAGATCACTGCTGGAGAACCTCAGAAAATCTAAAGCAGTCGCCGTCACATTTGTCAAGATAGGTCACTGTGACGGTGAGACCTACGCGAGAGCTCGCCAAAAAATGGACTAGGAGACGCCGTGGAAGTGTCTCTGTGACAAACGCCTAAAATAAAGCTTGGACTGCCGGAAAACAACTCTGCGAGTCGCTGGCGTCACTTCAGCTAAGAGACATGTTGCAGCATCTCGGGTTTCCTTTAGCTGCGGGTCATGAGTCGATTAGGTTAACCCGACTCACAATGAAGCCTACCTAAAACGGTGTATTTTCGTCTACGCTGAAACACACCGTTTCCCTCCTCAGCTATCTGTTTAGAAAAATAATTTAGCAAATTAGGCCATGCCATTTTTTGGGCCGTTCTATTTTTTTGTTTTTGGTTTTGGCCCACACTGTTTTGGGCTGCAACAATTTTTTTTTGACCAACTCTTCTGGGCTGCGTAGATTAGGCCAAAAAAATTATTTTTTTTGGAAACAGACTAGGCTTCACATTTTGGGCTGAATTTTTTTTTCTTTTCTGTTTGTTTCTAGAAAATATCTTTTGGGCCTGAACTTTTGTTTTTGTTTCTGGAAATTATTTTGGGCTTTATTTTTAAATTTTTGTATATGGGCCACTTGCTTTTATTTTAAAAAAAAAATATTTTTTGGCCATTTAATTTGATTTTTGAAAAAAAAATTAATTACTATTACATGTACTGTAAATGTTTAAATTAATTTCTCTATTATTTTAATTTTCTTTGAAAAAGGTATTTATAAATTTTAATTTTTATGTTATTTAATTGCCTATTAATTTCTCCCTTGGCAATTAAATTAACTATTTAATTTTTATAAAAACCTTTTGAATTGAAATTGATTTATTAAATATTTTTTGGGTACATGAAATAGTGGGAGAATTTAAATTAAATTATTTAGTCATATTTATTGATTAAATTGATTTATTAAATATTCTATTATGTTGTGCATATTTAGATTTATACGCACGTTATTGATATTTGTGATTAGCATACAGTTTTGTGAGGAGTAGATACATCATCCTTATTTATTTTTTGTTGCATGCATTAATTAATCACATATGGATTTAAAATATCAATTATAATTAAATATATAGTTATGATTTATCTTTATCTACAAGTAGATATCTAATGATTGTACATTTAATTAGGAGAGAATTAATTTCTCCATTAAGTTGTGCATATTTAGATTTTCAATGCATATGAATTATATTTGTAGTTAGTATGCAATTCTTTAAGGAGTAAACACAGCATCATTGTTTATTGAATATGTTACATGTATTCATTAATCACATCTGGATTTGAAATATTATTTGTAATTAAATATATAACTATAATTTATTTTTGCACACATGTAGATATCTCATAATTGTACATTTAATTAGAGTACGATAGACTGGCCTTATTATTTTTTAAGTAACCCATATGTATTGGAAAATTACAAATGTGTTCTAATTTTATCATTTGAAATAAATACATAGTTATGCTAATGTCTTTGCCCATATGTAGACATTGGTGATACATATTTATACTGTTTGCATATTATATTTGAGCTAAGCATGCATACATGACACAGTGACTTGTGATTGCTTCAAATTCTTTCTGTGAGCTTATTTGTAAGTTTTTCTGTTTTCATTTTGCAGATCCAATTGTTACTCCCAGGATTATGGCTGATGTAAGTAATAAAACAATCTTAGATGGCAGCATTAACTATGCTGACTAGAGAGATGATGCTTTACTGCAGCTAGGTTTCTTAGACTTGGATTATGCCTTGAGGTTTGATAAACCTTCGAGACCTGATGATGCCTTTGATGACAGAGAGGTAAAGGAAATGTGTATTATGTGGGAGTGGAGTAACCGCTTGTCTCTTTTGCTTATACAACAAATGATCACTAGGAGCATTAGGATAGTAGTCCTTAAGTACGACATAGCCAAAGGATACCTGGAAGCCTTAGATAAACAATTTAAGCTGACAGACCAGCAGATGGGTGGTGTCATCATGTCTGAATTATGTGCTGTGAGGCTTACAGGTATTGGCGATGTGAGGTAACATATAATAGAGATTAGAGGTATGCTTTCATCGTGTGTTACTTTTGAATATAACTTTTCTAGCGTTAACGATGACACTTAGTGGATTAACACTGGTTCAATGATCCACATTTTGACTACCAAGCAGGGCTTTATGTCAAGCAGGTCTCCCCATCCCAATGAAGAAATTGTCCTTTCAGGCAGTGGTAGAGGAGATCCTGTGAAAGCCGTTGTAACTTTTCGTGTAACCTTTTCAAATAATCATGTTTTGGAACTTTATGATATTTTTTATATTCTTTCTCACAAAAAAAATTGATTTCTATGTCAAAGCTCATTACATTTGATTATCATCTAGTTCTTTTGAAGAAACTTATGACTTTGACAAATGATTCTATTTTGATTACGAATTTAGTTATGATTGATGGATTGTTTAAAATTATTTCTGATTAGCCTCAATATTTTTCTGTTCGCATGGTATTAAGAGAAGTGTCATCGATGAGAATTCTTATAGCTTATGGCATAGGAGTTTGGGTCATATCTCTGTTGACAAAATTAAAATATTAAATAAAGACAGAGTTCTTCTATCTTTAAACTATTCAGAGTTTAATTCTTGTGTAGACTGCATAAGGGGAAAGCATATCAATAAGTCACATAAAGGGGTTAAAAGAAGTTCTGAGTTGCTAAAAATTATACACACGGATATTTATTACCCTAATTTGACTGCACATGGTCAAAAGTACTTTATCACCTTTATTGATAATTACTCACGATACATGTATGTCTACATGCTTTATAATAAAAGTGAGGCACTAGATATTTTCAAGGAATATAAAGTAGAAGTAGAAAAATATATTGGAAAACTAATCAAGATCGTGAGATCAAACCGTGGTAGTGAATATTATGGCATATACACTAGTGAAGGACAAGTGGCAAGTCTATTTGCTAATTTTCTTCGAGAGTAAGGTATAGTAGCTCAATATACTATGCCTTGATCACCTGACATGAATGATATAGCTGAAAGAAGAAATAGGACCTTGTTGGATAAGGTTATGGGCATGATGAGTAGCTCCAAACTGTTGTCTTCCCTATGGAAGGAAGCACTCAAGACAGTCACATACATATTAAATAGAGTTCCGACAAAGGCAGTGTCCAAGACAACCTTTAAAATATGGAAAGAATGGAAGCCCAATTGAAATCATTTCAAGTTATGGGGTTGTCCTACGGAAGTAAGAGTGTACAATCTATAGGAGAAAAAGTTGGACCCTAAGACCATTAGAGCTTACTTTGTAGGCTATGTGAAAATGTCTAAGGGTTATAAGTTTTATTGTCCTTCACCTTCTAAAAGGTTTATAGAGTCTATGAATACCAAGTTTCTTGAGAATGATGTAATTAGTAGGAGTGATTATCTATTAGATAATTACATAGAGCGAACCACTGATATCATTTATGATGGGACATCAATAGTTAATGACCATCCCACTATTGGGATTGACACTAAACGTGATATAGACCATATGGCTCAAGTTGACGATACTGAACAAGATAGACACATACCTAATAGTCAACCTATCACACAAGTAGAACTACCACAAAATTTTATAGATGATGTCATTGTTCAGCAACTTAGATCAACCCAAGAGGTTGAATTAAGGAGGTCAACTAGAGAAAGAAGATCGGCATTACCTGATGACTATATGGTGTATTCCGTTGAGTTTGATTGTGATGTAAGTATTGAAAATGATCTTTTAACATTCACTCAGGCTGTGAAAAGTGTGAACTCTAAGTTGTGGCATGATGTTATGATTGATGAAATGAATTCCATGGCAAACAATCATGTTTTGGAACTTGTAGAGTTGCCTAGTGGGTCTAAGGCTATTGGCTGTAAATGGGTTTATAAAACCAAGAAAGATTCACAAGGTAACATCGATAAATACAAGGCTAAGTTGGTTGCTAAGGGCTTCACTTAAGTGGAAGGAATCGATCACAGTGAAACTTTTTCACCTGTAGCTAAGAAAGATTCATTCCATATCATCATGGCATTAGTTGCCCATTTTGATCTGGAGTTGTACCATATGGATGTAAAGACTGCTTTCCTCAATGATAAACTGGAGGAAAAAGTTTACATGAAACAACATGAGGGATTTGTTGTAGAACGTAAAGAAAAGTTAGTATGTAAGTTAAAGAAATCAATATATGGTTTGAAATAAACCTCAAGACAGTGGTACTTGAAGTTCCATGAGGGATCACATCATTTGGTTTCGTTAAGAACATCATGGATGACTGCATATATCACAAGGCTAGTGGGAGTAAAATTATATTCTTGATTTTGTATGTGGATGACATATTACTTGTTACCAATAATCTGGGACTATTGCGTAAGGTGAAGCAGTTTCCGTTTAAGAGTTTTGACATGAAAGATATGGGTGAGGCTTCTTATGTCATTGGCATAAAGATCTATAGAGATAGAACCCAGTGTCTTAAAGAGGCTTATATTGTCAAAATTCTTGAACGATTCAGAATGCAGAATTGTTCATCTAATGTGGCTCATATTAAAAAGGGAGACAAGTTTAGTCTAAGTCAATGTCCTGAAACTGAGCTTGATAAGAAACAGATGGAAAGGGTCCCATATGCCTCAGCTGTAGGAAGCTTGATGTATGCACATATTTGTACAAGACCTGACATCGCTTTTACTGTGGATATGTTAGGAAGATACCAAAGTAATCCTAGAGAAACACATTGGACAGCTGCAAAGAAGGTGTTTAGGTACCTACAAGGCACTAAACACTACATGCTCACATATAGGAGAATAGACAGACTAGACATAATTGGATACTCAGATTCAGATCTTGGAGGATACGTAGTCACGAACAAGTCTACATCTGGTTATATCTTCCTATTAGCAGAATAAGATATATAATGGAGAAGCGCTAAGTAAAATCAAACAGCTCCTTGTTCTGGTGATGATGAGTGCATTGCGTGTTTTGAAGCAAGTTCACAAGCTATTTAGGTAAGAAATTTTATTGATGGGCTTAATATTGTGGATTCAGTCTCTAAGCCAATCAGAATATGATGTGATAACGTAGTTGTAGTGGCCATAGTAAACAACAAAAGGAATAAAAGTCGTATCAAGTTTGTCAAACTTAAATTCTTTTGCTTGAGAAATAGAGTTCAGGATGACCAAGTTTCCATTGAACGTATCAATACATTGGATATATTAATTGATCCTTTGACGAAAGGGTTGAAGCAGAACATTTTTGTCACACACGTACCTCATATGGGACATCATCCTACTTTTGATTGGTGAAGGTATGGACAATAAAATTATATTTTGTGGTTTATCATTTCAAATTGTGATTGTATACATTTATGTTATTGAAATTGATAAACATTGAAATAGGAACCAATGAACATTGAATTCATGTATAATGTGATACCCATTAAGTGATGGTACTACCTATAATACATAGAAGGTAATACATGATAAAAGGAGACTTATCGTCATGATTCTTGTAGCATGACATTAGTTTACCTATACAGGGCAATGACATTGAGTATACGGGCCAAGTTGGAGAATATGAGATATTTATTATTATATAACCTATTTAATTAATAAATATTTCTGAGTGTGGCCCGTAGTTATTGGGTATAGTTCAAGGTGGGTTGTTGACTCAGTTTATTTAAGGTTAATTTTCTGATGGTGGAAAATAACAATTGAATTTATTGTGCGATCACTTTCTGAGTCTAGAGCGAAACCTATTTTCTCAGCTCCCTTTTGAAGTTTCCCCACTGGTGACGGCAATACACAAGTTGCCATCACTATGCCTAATCACCAATTGGAAGAACCTGTTATTTATTTGACAGTGTTATCTGATTGACATGCATCTCATTTGATCACAGTTCTTCTCAGATCAATCAAGCTAATAGTAAGAGGTAATTATAAGTCTTCCGCTATATTTTATATAGATTTTATATTTATGTATGCTATAATCTAGATTGAATATATTGGTTTGAGATGTTTATTTTCTAACAGTAAAAACGGAGAAAAACTAGTACACCCACAGCAAAGAGTAAAGTGGACATGTGATCTCTCCAATAATTAGAGCCTCGTTTTGCAGGTTGTAATATATCTTCCGAAGAAGAAACACCAGCACTGAAATGTCTCTGACTAGGCTCCATCCTCCATAAAAGATGGCATAAAAAGTCAATTATTTGTTGCGCCATTTCTTTCCTCTTTTTCTCCCACATTATGCACCTTTGTCTAAGGAAAATGATATGCATGACACTAACACAAGACTGAACGCCCATTATTTCCTTAAATCACAAACTATTGAACTCTATCAACTCAATGATTCCCAGCTAACAATCCTACGAAATTATTATTTATGGCTGAAATTTATCAACAAAAAAGCCTACGTGACCTATCACTATAAAAAAACTGAGAGCTACACGTTTTCATTTATAGCAGATAGGGGCCAACTGTTGCAAAGTGTCATTTTTTAGCGATTTAACGATGAACCGCGGTAAATTTGCAGCTATTTGAACATGAATAGCAATAAGATTTTTTTTTTTTTTTGGAAAAACTGGAACTTATTTCTTTTAGCTGACGCAAAGCTTGTTTCTATCCATATCCTAGAATCATCAATCATAGCCTACTAACAAATGACTTCATTGTCATAGCACAGGCAGCTACCATAGTTAAGCCATGATAGAGGAGACACTATGATTTTTCTTTTGACAGGAAGAGACACGATGACATATAAAGAAGGAGAAATTATATAATTGGGCCAACAAAGAGTAAAGAAGCGTACTTGGAACCATAACTTGAGGTAGAAAGCAGTGCAAGAATGGCCAGCAGCGTGGAGCAAGCGGAGAGCAACACTGCTATCAACGCCACCGCTGAGAAGAACGGCAACTCTGAGACGCTTGTGCGGCATGGAACAGCGCAAGTAGGGCTGCACCTCAGCATTGAAGGTTCCCTGAAAAGCTGGAACTTGGGCAAGTGCAGAGGAGTGTCGAAGGAAGAGCTAAGTGCTGGGAAAGCGTACAGGGGATTGAGGGCAATGAATCGGGTTCAGGTTGAGCCTCTGCGGTTCGAAGGAAGGGAAGAACCGAGTCAGAGCGAAAGTGGTTAGCGGCGACCTCCATTGCAGGTTCGAAATTGCTATTTGCCTCATCCCACCCGACTTTCCCAAAGCCAATGCCCAGAAAGGATGGGGGCACCTAAACTGAATTTTAAACCGTGAAAGCTGATTTTAGCCCTCAAGTGATGTTTGGATTAGAGTTTTGGAAATCAGACTTATTGGGTTAAACGTCCGTTTGGAGAGAAGCCATCTTTTCTTGCTTCTTGGGGGGATGATGCACGGTGCGGTTTAAAATTTTTATTTAAACATCATTTCGTATGTCAAAAATATATATTATATCGTTAGGGTTAATATGTAAAAAATAAGATACATGTGATTGGAGAACTAGACACAATAATTATAAAGAACTTGATGCTAAAAAATTTTCTAAAAATAAAATTATATCGATCACTTGTATAAAGGGACTAATTACTTGAGTAATTGTAGGACAAAGGCATGTATATGATACTAAACTTATTTTTTAAGGAAAAGCAGCTAAATTTAATTTTACTATTTTTAAATTAATTACACTCTTTAATTATTTAATAAAAATTCATTACATGTCATGGAAACATGCAATGAGAAGGCATAATTTTCTAGCACTGAAGTTAAAGAAAATATTCTTCTCTTTTGGTGTTTTGGTTATCCTGGATCAACAAACATTCCAAATCCTCATAACTGGAGTCAGAGCTTTTCCTGTTGGGAGAGATATGTACGAGGAAATCGCTTGCCCACAAATATTCGAGCATCTAACGACCGATATGTACTGTTTAGTTTTTATAAGATCGGATTTTCTGTGTTTTACTTTTGCTAAATGTTGTGTTTTGTACGTTTCAGTATTATATGGGACTCTTTGTGGGCCAGCATTCCATACACATAAATAGTAGTATTGTTTTTTATTTGAAAAGATCAAACAAACAGACCATAAGTTTCTGCTTGTGTTTTACTGTTTTATTTTTCCTGACATAACACCTTACACCCCCAACCATCTCCTCCTTACAACATTTTAATCAAATTCCGTGCCGTTTTTGCAGCTGCTTTATTTGAATGTTTTTCCTTGGTTTTCCTCATGGCGGTTGCACTTTCCCTTGCTAGATTTGGAACAATGTTGGTGATCGGTGCACGGACCCCCTCTCATCTAACCGAAGCCATTCTTGCTTTCTTATCAGCTGATCAAAGCGCGCAGTATCAGAGAGAGAGCATATAAAAAACTCGAGAAACAGTCAATTGACGACGCATGCATGGCAATCATCTAGATCTTTTGCTGCTTTATTAATTGCATCGTGATTAATCATCACATGCATGCTTTGAACTTAAAAATGGATCATCATGTGATTCTAGCGGCATACAATGGAAATCCGAGACTACCCCATATTCGTTGTTCCATGAATGCATAATTTGAAGATTGAATACATGTATCATCATCTACCTCCCCTTATGCCCACTCAGTCCCATTCATGCTTCTTTTCCCTTTCTTTCCTCATGCAGGATTGCTTTGCTCCTTTTCTGAAAGCAACTTTCATTTCTTCCCACTTTTTGTAATTTTTTCCATTCTGCAAGACGCATATATATTCGTACTTCTTCCAATTAATCGTCCTTGTGCTTCTGAAGCTTAGCCACTGTCCCCCATGATATATGATACTCTTCTTGTTCTTAATATAAAACTTAATTTGTTCTTCTATCAGGTCATATATCTTCGTATTTATGTGGCAAAAGCGGAGAAAAACTAGTACACCCGCAGCAAAGAGTGACTGATATGTGATCTCTCCAATAATTAGAGCCTCGTTTTGCAGGTTGTAATATCTTCCGAAGAAGAAACACCAGCACTGAAATGTCTCTGTCTAGGCTCCATCCTCCATAAAAGATGGCATAAAAAGGCAATTATTTGTTGCGCCATTTCTTTCCTCTTTTTCTCCCACGTTATGCACCTTTTTGTGAGGAAAATGATACGCATGACACCAACACAAGACTCAACGTCCATTATTTCCTTAAATCACAAACTATTGAACTCTATCAACTCAATGATTCCCAGCTAACAATCCTACGAAATTATTATTTATGGCTGAAATTTATCAAAAAAAAAAGCCTACGTGACCTATCACTATAAAAAAATGAGAGCTACAGCTTTTCATTTATAGCGGTTAGGGGCCAACTGTTGCAAAATGTCATTTTTTAGTAGTTTAACGTTGAACCGCTGTAAATTTTCAGCTGTTTGAACATGAATAGTATCTTCAGAGATATTTACAGCGGTTACAACTGCTACAAATATAGCGTCATAAGGCGGAAACAAAATTGCAGCGGTTAAAGCAGCTAGAAATATTCGCACCATACCGCCAATAGTTTCCAGGCATTTAAACTACTGCAAAAATTCAAGTGGATAAGTGATCGTTGGTTTAACAAAAGTTTGTAGCAGTTTCAATAGTCCCCACAGATTAGAGACAGTTCGCATGCCCAATTTTGCAATGGCTATAACCTTTCTAAATGTAACTGAGGAAAATGACCATTCTTATTCCATTCTATGGACATATTTGTAGTAGTTTGAATCACTATAAACTAGTAGCCACACCGATGCATGGACACGTGTTAGAAACTGTTGACATTTTGCAGCGATTTTGTCATAATTAACTGCTACAAATAAACAAACCGCTACAAGCAAACAAGCGTTCAACAACCTATAAATACCTCCTGCGCCTTCATTTTAAAGTTTTGCCATTTGCAAGTAGTGAGCTCTGCCAAATTGTGATCAAGTCTTATTTAACACAAATACCAAGATTTTAGTCCACTTTTAAGATACGAATAGAAATTTTACTTACGTAGTTTATTTATTTAAGAAGTTGAGTTTTTTTAATTTAATTATATTTTGATTATAAATCCTTATTTTGTGTTATTTAACTGTTTATTTAGAGTTGTTTATATGGTTAGGAATATTTTTATTATGTTGGACTTTATTTTTATTTATTAACAAGGAATATAAATATGGCTAAGTACCACCTATTTGAGAAGGAATATAAATTAATTTATTTGTTAAGAGTGGTGTTTGAATAGGAATATTTTTGTATGTTAATTAGGATTGTAATTAGGAATTTTATATTTTGATTATTGAATTATCAATTTTTTCAATAAATTTAACTTTATTTATATATTGATTATTTACTTATAAAAATAGAGAGAATGGTATGCAATTATTTATTTATAATCAATAAATGTGTCGTTATGTATATTTTATTTTAAATAGGATGAGTCATCATAGTGATAAGGAGCCTATGGAGTCGTACAAACCTACCCCTGGTACTAATAACTAGGATGGTGAGCTAGACATTATTGTGGACGATTATGTGCACTACCATATCAACGACAACACAATGATGTTGTCTCTGTTTAGTGGAGGAGCTCCTCAGACTGGAGAGTTTTTCTGGCTACATAATGCAAGTGAGGGAGCAAGCGAAGGAGGAGAAGACGGTAGGGTTGATTAAGACAAGTGGCTGGTGGCTAAGCAGATGAGCGATCTCGTCGTAGAAGGTAGCGAACGAGACAATTAGTAGAAATCGTAGGTAAGAATTTGTTTAATGTGTACTTTTCAATTTATAATTTGAATTTTAAATGAGTTTGGATAATATAATTATTTTTAAATTATATTTTGTAGACAAGCAGGGGTTCAAGTCAACTAGCAGGATGATAGCTATAGATGACTCCACGATGAGAAAGTATACCACGTATAATGTTAAGGGTTTCAAGTTCTATACAGTTGCACGTGCCCAAGGATTGCTGAGACAAAACTCTAGGGTTTGCAACACATTTGGGACTAAGAGTTATGGTAGCAGTAATGACGGCAATGTACAAGTCATCACTTATTACGGAAAGCTTATTGACATCGTTGAGTTAAATTACTACTTTTTCACCATATCCTTTTTCAAGTGTTCCTGGGCAAATACGACATCTTCACAGGGACTTATTGTTGACTTAAGCACCACATATGTTAACTTTTATAGGCTCATTCATACAGGTGAATATGAAGATGATGAGCAGTTCATTCCAGCCTATAAGATGCAACATGTTTATTATGTGGAGAACGAGAAGTATAAAGATTGAAATATGTTGATTCCTCTGAAATCACAAGATCTTTTTGACATGGGTGATGGCGATATCACCACTTACGATAATGAGCCTTTCCAACTGACAAATTTTAAAAATTTCTTCTCTCAAGGTGATAATAATTTACTCATTATCAAGTACGCGTCCTCTTCATTCTAGTATTTATTTATAATTGTCATTATTAAATTACTTAAAAACTCAAATGTTAATCCATTTTAATTTGATTATAAATTAAATCTAACAATATTTTGTTATCAAAATTCTTTTTTCAGGTAGGGTGATGATGACAACATATGCCTTTTATTACGCTTTGGAATGCTTAAGTAGCATTTTTTATTGTACAAAAATAATTACGAAAGAAAATTAAATATTTTTAAAAAATAAAGCACACTTTTGTAGTGGTTATATAACCGCTACAAAATCCACGTGGGGTAAACAGCTATAAAACTTGATAAACTGCTGTAAGATGTATAAAACTGCTACAAAACAAAATTTGATGTTTATAAATACCTCGTATCTTCCCATTATTGCCGTGCATTGCTCTTGCTCCCATCTCCTCTGGTTCTTTCTCCTTTCAGCCCATAGATTTATTATTTTTTTACCTCTAAGATCACTTTAATTTATAAGTTTATTTTTTTATACATTTATTTTTTATTAATATATAGGTTTATTCTTTTCAAGTCTTTATTACATAAATTATTGGATTTATTCAATTAATTCTATATAATATTTCTTACAATTTATTTACTTTCTAACCCTTTTCTACACCTCCTTTCATCTTTTTTTATAACTTTCTATTAAACTAAAAATATCAATTTTTACACTTTCTATATCTTCAATATTTCTCATAAAATAAAATATATCCCATTAACTTATATACTACTTTAACTATCAAATAAAAATATATTTCATATATATAATTATATATATAGTACATGAATTTTTTATTTTTTTATAAAGGCTACAACATTTGTAGTGGTTTCAACGGCTATAAACACAATGAGGAAAAATTCGATTTTTAATTTTTTTTAAGTATGAGTTGAAATTTGTAACAGTTGAATAACCACTACAAATGTTTGGCACCAAAACCAAAATTTTTCATTTTCCTCCTAAATTTTTGTTGCCTTTTGCCTTTCTCGCCAATCTACAACAATTTTTTTAGCAGTTAAGTGAACCATTATAAAAAATTATCCCTTAGATTAACATATACATTTATAGCAGTTGAGTGACCCGTTAGAAAATTAATAAAACTACTAAAACAGTTTACCACAATTTAAATGTGATGTGCAACTATTATGTAAATTACAATAAAAATATTTGTAGCACATAATTTTATAACAGTTGGACTAACCGCTACAAAACTTCTTCCTAGCAGTTCAAACTGTTAGAAATACAAATAAATAAATTACTGAAAATTGCCTCTTTTTTTTTAGTGTATAAACATTATAATTTTCTATCATGCTATCATAATAAAATTTGGACTGGTTACAAAACTGGTTCGTATGACTTGTGCTGCCAAGGATGGTTAGCTTGTGAGTGAAGTTAAATAAGCGGACAAAAAGACAAAGGCATGGAGTCAAAGACAAGACGACCACCTAATTATCTCATTCCCATCAGTTCCCTCTCCAAACCGTTGTCAACTAGACCCATCAACCAACCTCTCTGCCACCCTCCCACTCTTTCCCTGTTTTTGTAAGCAAATTAAACCCCACACCTATCGCCATCTTCATCATCACCATTATTTTATTCCCCCCTCATCATGAAGCTTCTATGTGACATTTCTGTCTATATATATAAACCCATGTTTCTGTTATCTGCGTCAAAACTAGATATATGACAGCTAGATATTAGACATGGCGAAAGGAATAATATAGCTGGGTCAAGAGATCAGGTTACTATTGCGTAGTAGAATTAAATGAGGAAGTCGGGGGAGCCCTCTGGAAAAAATAAGGAGCTTAGA
The DNA here is from genome assembly GCA_037074615.1 of Leucaena leucocephala. Lineage (NCBI taxonomy): Eukaryota > Viridiplantae > Streptophyta > Magnoliopsida > Fabales > Fabaceae > Leucaena > Leucaena leucocephala. Next base: position 19,669,082 of record CM073525.1, on the reverse strand, counting down.
AAAGGTTTGTGGTCACCGGAAGAAGATGACAAGCTCATGAGGTACATCCGCAACAATGGACAAGGTTGTTGGAGTGATGTGGCCAGAAACGCTGGCTTGCAAAGGTGTGGCAAAAGTTGTCGCCTTCGATGGATCAATTATTTGAGGCCTGACCTTAAACGAGGCGCTTTCTCACCCCAAGAACAACAGCTCATCATCCATTTGCACTCCCTTCTCGGCAACAGGTTCCTCTCTCTCTCTCTCCCTGTGTTTGTTCGACTATTTCCTAGAACACTTCTATATTTGTGGGTAAGTAGTCCATATATAAAGATTTCTCTCTATATATATATTTCTTATGAGAATAGATGTTTAGAGCATTACATTATATTCATTTTAGCATTATCACTTTATATTAATGAAGGAATTCACGTGAAGATTAATCAACCTCGCTCCCGCGAGATCAACATGTATATAAAGTGAAAATAAGCAAGCATGTATGCAATTACTGTGGGAGTTCCGATAAGATGGTTATGACTGTATATACCCGTCAACTTTGTGTGTCTGGACTTGGAGTTGAAGGCACTCCACATCTTTATTTTTTTTTTTTTTTAGATCAACTAGCGTTCATACAAAGCATTGCTAGCTTCATATAATGAAAGTGGCATGAATTAATTAGTTGTGCTGATGATTAACAGAAGCTGACTTGAATTGGTATATATGTTTCATGTTAACTGAAAGATGGTCTCAAATAGCGGCACGCTTGCCTGGACGAACAGACAATGAAATAAAGAACTTTTGGAATTCCACAATTAAAAGAAGACTCAAGAACTCTTTAGCCACGAAAGATGTCAATACGGGAGGGCTTGTTTCAGGTCAAGATCAACACAGCTTTAACGTGCCTATCTTGAACTCGTCTCCATCTTCATTCCCAGTTGACAGGATTCCTCAGCGAAGCTTGCAATGTGCAGGTGGATTACTCTCAGCAAGTCAAGTGGCTGAGAAAGTGGAGATCACGTGCCACGCACACACTACTACTACCAATGCTTACTTTGAAGACGTAAACAGTGAGAGAGCTGAGGTAGAGAATTTATTTGAACAAGAGTTAATGATGATGGGAATGGGAGATTGGAATCTGGAGGATCTCATGAAGGATATTCCCTCATCTTCCTTCCTTGATTTTTCTGATCAACGCTTCTTCTCCCACCCCATATAACCATGATCTACTTGAACCTTGTAATATGATTGGTAACTTTTCCGTGTATTATGATATAAGTAAATATTAAGGGAATAATCATGTGTAATTATAGATATATGCAAGTTAGAGCAAATTCAAATATTAGAGAGTAGTTCTCAGAGTAATTACAATAATTGTCTCTCTCATAGTTGTGGATATGCTTTCTTTGTTTTTTTTTTTGGAAATACTCATATTTTCTTCCTATATATCAGCTACGCCAGAGTTACACTCCAAGAAATATCAACATTGACGACAACTTTTGACTACAGGCTTTTGCTCTATCATATGAAAGTTTACTAAGTGTGTGTTGGGTACAATGGTTTGAAAAAAAAATTTGGACAAAATTTTAGTTTAAATTTTTTTTAAATAAATAACTATCTTTATCTAGAAGTAATTTTGGTCAAAATTATAGTTTTGAATGAGCTACTGAAACTAAATTTTAAAACAGTAAAAAAAATTTGAACTAACAAATTACTATCTTACCCCTACTTTTTCTTACACACTTTCTCATCTCTCATCTCTCTCCTCTCTCCTTTCTCCTCCTTCTTCTCTACCGCTCTCCTCTATCCTCTCTCCTACTTTTAATTAAATCATACATTTTTTAGTAATTTATCAATATGAAAAATGATTCTACTACTAATCATTTAAATATCTTTATTTTCAAAATATAGCCTTCCCAAAATCTATTCTTCCTAAAATCTATTTTCCAAAAACTAATCCAAATAGCCCTAATTCATAGAGAGCAAATGTGGTTCACTATTTGAATACAGATTCAAAAAAGCCTTAGCAGGAATCTTTCCATGAAATGGGATGTAAAAAATCTCAGAATGAATAGCAAAACCATTTTTTTTTCTCATCCAATTTCCTGGAGTTTTATCCCAACTATATCTGGATCTGACTCGAGTCACATATCTAACTATGGTGGGTGAGACTCTCAATTGGGATTTTCTGCATATGCTAAAGTCTAAATTTGAGATATGTCTTAAGTGATACTGAACTCTTTACCATTCGCATTAACCTTCGTTGCTAGCAAAATCAATTAAATTTACGTAACTTAATTGACGATGAACAGTTGGTAATGAGATTCCAAAACAGAGACTTCACAGGGGTGACGGCTGCCATTTTGGATTCCCAAACTCAGAGGATGGCTTTGAGCCCAATCTTGGCAACTGAGAACTGAGGAAGCCGAAGCACATGTCTATGCCCAGTATCACACTTTGGACCGCAATCCAAGCACGCGTCACTTCCTATCGTGTGTTCCAAAAAGCAAGGATCCCATGCGGACAGATCGCCACGTGGACAGAGGCAGAAACTCTCTCGTTTTTTCCTGTTATTTATTTATTCTGCAGAGTTATGAGATGAGATGAGATGAGATGGACAGTGTCACTTCCACTGCATTGAGGCTACAAAGCACTCAGGGCACCAATTCTTGACATATCCACAGTCCCCTCCAAACCCAACGGTCCCCATTCCTTCTGCTGATTCCACATTCCATATCCTCATGCTGCTGCTCTTTTCAATCATCCTCCACCTCCGATCTCTGCAGCCATGGCTTCATGCCACTCGCCACTCCCCTTCCCCTACCTTCCTCCAAGCTCCCCTCCTTCAAGTCCCTCCTCCAACTTCGTTCCCCAACTTCCATCAATTCTATGCACTCTAGTCTCCCCATACGAGATTCTTCTTTTTCCTTAATTCCATCACTCACTCTCTCCAAGTCTGCTTTCAATATCATACCCCGTACGAAACATAACATTGTCAAAGCCTCCGCTGCGGAGCTTCAGTTTCTCCTACTCCGGCGGCTCAGCCATGGCAGGGAGCCGCGATTAAACCTCTCTGGGCTTCTATAGCCATGGGGGTTAAACCCTGTTTTGTCCCCGTGCTTTCTGGGGTGTCCAAAATATATATATATATATATATATATATATAATCATTAATCTACAAAATTTATGCAAATCCGCCCAATTCATAAGTACATTTTTTTCAATCCCATACATCGCATGGGCATTACATCAAGTTACATTTTAAACGAGACGCAAATGTTTCATAACATTGAGAGATTAATATATATAAATATATATATATAATTCCAGGCCAAAAATCACAATTCCTTGTATCTGCGTATATCCTCTAGAGTTGCATACATAATCTATTGTTAAGAACCGTAATTGGCAATCTAATAAATATCAAAACAAATAGAAACGAAAACTGGTACATCACTTAATATCCATATCCTTCACGGTCTTGCTCATTTTAAAATCACTGACGGACTTGTCAAATGTGCTCCTCACATGCTGGCACATTAGCATCAGATCCTGGCACGAATCTTTTAACACCTCACGAGCTGAATCCCCTATAGATGCCCAGAGATAACGAATATTGTAAACAGAAAACTACTGAAGCAATCTCAATGAAGAGTACATTGGATAAATAGCCTAAAATGATAAGTTTATATAGCAAGTAGTTAAATGCAAAATACTTGCCTGCTTTACTAGTAGTCGTGTTATTGTCCAACAAATAAAAATGTGCCACGCAAAATATAAGAAAGCATGAATGAAAATGTTGGTGCACTCCACGTCATGATCTTAAGGTATTCACGGATGCTTTACCTTAACTCGAAAGTATATTTAAAGCAGAAAAATCATTCTCAATGAGATGTTAACAAAATGTACATCATTATTTTAGTTTTTTTTTTTTGCAGTAAAAAAAAAGGTATTCATGCAGTGTATATGCAGAACTTTCATTTCTGAGAACAATTACGTTCATAAATTAACAGAGAACTTTAGCCGAGAATGATACGAGACATATTCTCATGACCCAGTGATGCGTTGAACTTTCTTCAAAAATTAGAATCCAGGTCAGTGATATAAATCATAAAGCAAAACCAAAAATAAATGCAACTGCGTTTGCCCTACAGCAAACTCAGAACTTCAACACAATATTTTGGCAGGAACTTGAGAAGCACAATAACAAATTTCATCAAATGCTAGAGGTTCAAAGAGTCATTCAATATATTACCTGTTGTTTGGACTCTGATATTAACCCGATTATCAGAAGGATGAGGGATGCTGTAACCACAGAATGTCACTCTTGGACTGCAAAACATCAATGACCTCACCTTTTCAGGATATTTTATTATTAAAACAAACGAAATCAGAATGGCAGGGACGGGGAGTCTTGGAATATAAGAAGAAACCACATAAAAGACTGACATTGGTAATGGCAATTTATGCTTTGAAAGTAAACTAAGAACGAAATTCATAAATTATACACAGAATCACTGACTCTTGATTTAAGGTGAACCGAACAGCATTTGCTAGTGTATGATCCTCATCCGCCAGGGAAAATGTGGATTTACTCTGATCAGAATATGACCCAAGCTCCATTGCGACTGATTACCCTGTAGCGCAATAAACACATGAATCAATTTCCTCTGACATGCATACAGAAATAAGACAGGCTTCACCCTTAACAGGTGGTCAGGCCTGTTATGTGCAAAGTCGGCCTGAACCTAAGTCTAGCTTGTGTCTTGTTATAGGCCTTTTTTTCTAGCCTAAGCCTAGCATGGCTTAAAGCCTGTTAAAATGCCTGTTAACTCCAGCCTGTTAGCCAGTTAAAAAGGCCTGTTAGCAATTTAATCAATCCAAAATTAAAAAATAACTAATCCAGATAAGCGTGATTAAACCTAATGTTATAAAGCACATAAGTGTGACAGTGAAGGCACAAATGGTTCAAACATGCAAGATTCCAAAAAATTTATTTCACACCAGCCCTTTTTCCTCCTTCATTCAATTAAAACCTTATTTCAGAGCAGCAGGTTTTATAATTGTTCTGGTTCTTTTTTATAAAATGAAAAACAAGTTCAGGAATGGTGGGTCTAATAATAATCTAGTTGATACCATTATCCCAACATAACCTGTGAATAACAAAGCTCAGAACTTCATCCCATCAACTAAGAAATAGGTATACAATTTCATTTCCTTCCATCTTCTGTATTCAATTCAAGCTTTCCAAAAAAATACAGTCCCAGAAGCTTTATTATTTTAATTATGACACAAAAACCAGGGAAATTAAAACAGCAGAATACCAACAGTTCAAAGTGGAATAACCCAGTTCAACAAAGCACCAGCGAGGCAGCACTAACTATCATGCAGCAACTAAAGGATAGTCAAATTAGCGAGTACGATTAAAATATTCATGGATATTCATTTTAAAAGTAACAGCTTGGGAGTTTAAATGATACTTGGCATCATATTAGAGCCTTTTATAAATGATTGGTCCAGAATTGATCTTTTTTGTTTCCCATTCAATAATAGTAGGTATGGCGGATATGTGCCACTAACAAAATTAGTTTTTGCAATGAAAATTGGGGGAACCTACCAAGGCTAATGCATATGCCTCTTCATTTCATTAAACAACTTATGCCTATTCATTTTCAGGGTATGATTACAATTCAACACTAAAAGAATCAAGTTATAGCAGTAGCAAAACATGCAACAAGATTACTACTACAGATAGCAAAATAAGAACATTTGGCCGATAGCCCTTGCCACTAAAAGCAATTGTAACCTAACTTAGACAAAATTCATATGTATGTATGAGCAACTGTAACGATTCATAAGAGTGAGGGGAGGGGTTGTTGCTCTACATGACTCATTAACCAATGCAAATTGTGGTCTTATCATACTAAATATACAATCTGGCACCTAAAAGTTATACCCTCAAGCTTTAGTCCTTGCCTGCATTCCTCTATTCAAATAAATTCCTTTTTATCCCAAAGTTTTGAAACTTGTTACAATTTCTAAACATGCAGAGTTAATCCTTCAAAGTCAAGTAAACATATAATTTACTCCAAAGAAGAGGTAGAGACAAACATGTAGCCAAATAAATCCAAGAACTAAAGCATTATAAAGTATAAAATATAATCTCTTAACCACTAATTGTCTATTTAATCAAGAAGTATCAGTTTTACTAGTTAGATCTCACTCGGCAGGTAAATAGTTACTCTCAAGTGTCGATGGAAATTACAATAATCGTTTCATTAACAAAGCAATTTAATTTATCCCGAATGGAAGGTAATAAAGCTTCGATTAAAGTAAAAGCGGAAGAAGAAGAAAAACGAGCAGCGACGACGAACCTGCGACTGCGAGTGCAGAGGAGCGACGAGCCGACGACAGAATAAGGAGGATTGCGACTGAGTGCCGGTCTAACAGAGGAGGAGCGACGAGATGGAGCGGTGATCTGATGGATGAGGGATTGTGCTGTGAACGACAGAACGAGGAAGGACCGAAGGAGAGACGAACGCAATGTTCCAGGGATTAGATTGGGAGTCTAGGGCTTGTTTGGTACTAGGGTTTGATGGGGAGGGACAGAAAATTTTTTCAAGTTAAATTTAAAATTTTTAAAAATTAGGATTAAAATTTTTTAATTAATATTTATTATTTTTTATAATTTTATCTTACATCTTTTTTTTTATTAAAATTTTATGATCTAATTTCTTTAATTTTTTAAAATCCAGCTCAAAAAAATTATCTCTCCCCTCCTATACCAAACAGCCCTTGAAAAATGACAATGGAAAATTATAATTTTACCCAAATATTATGTTTTAACAAGCCAAGCCAACAAGTCTAATAAATTTTTGTTGAGAGCTTGAATCTGAACTTTTAAACAAGGTTATATCATATTCAATATCTTAATTTTATATTTTTCATATGTATTTAATATTTTAATCTTATTTAAAATATAATTTTATTTATAATTTTTTTAATTTAGTATAATTTTACTTATAATCTTTTTAATTTAGTAAAATTTTATATATAATCTTATTTCTTAAATATCAATAATTATACTGAATTAAAAAATTATAGATAAAATTATATTAAATTAAAAATATTATGGATAAAATTATACTATAAATAAGATTAAAAAATTAAATATTATATAACACATTAAATGAAATAGACATAAAAAATAAATTTAAGTTTATGTATTTTTTAAATAGGCCACATGCCAGTCAAAGTTGAAGGCAGGCCATGATAGGTCGCATGTCCTATTTCCAACTATACCAAAGCTCAAAACCCCACCTTCTCTTTGCAATAGAAAATTTAATGAAAAATAAAGCCAAAGATATTAAGTCAGCAAAAATGATCACAATGGCTAATGGTGAGGATGGTGAGCTGCCGCGCTGACGAGGATGAGATTGAGGTTCAGCAATGGAGGATTGTCGATTGGCGATTGAGGCTGAGGGATGAGGAGTCTGAATAAGGGTTAAGTTAGCCTTAAGAAAAATTAGCAATTCATTTATTTTTCGTGAAAAAAAAAACATTTTTTGTTATCTGTGCTCTATTTTATTTACTTCCAAAATATTCTATGTTGTGTACATGTGGTGCCACTTGTACAATTTATGGTTTACAACTCTCACTCCTTGAGCCTTGCGCATAATTTAATAAAGAAAAAATTATATTTAAATTTGATATAAAAATCTAATAACAATTGAATTAGAATTAATTTTTTTAAATTATAAAATAATATAATAATAACAACTTAAATAAAAAATATTAACTAATAATAATTTAAGCATTTTTTACTAATAGTTCCGCTTCCCAATTCTCTACAATTAATTGTTTTTTTAGACGTAAATGCAATTTTCCCTTTAATAAAAGGCAAGTTACTAACCCAGAAAAGGCCATTTAGGCATGGTTTCAAAGAAATGGTTCAATTTAATCAACTACAATCACGGTGGCTAACTGTGAGGACGGTGGGCAACGGCTCCGACAAGGACATGGTTAAGGTTCAACAAGGGAGGAATGTCGATTGGCGGCTGAGGCTGAGGGATGTGGGGTCTCTAATTAGGGTTAGGTTAGAAATCTCAAATGGGAGGACGGGGGTCATTCACTCATTTGACGTGGTCATGTAAATGACACTCAGAACAACTTAATAAGGGGAATGCTTCATACTCAGTACAATCCTCCAGGATAAATGAACTGAAACATAAATAAAAGAGGGAAAAAACAAGATTACTGTGATGTTACCTTGCTCTTGGTTCCCGTAACCTGAAGGTAGATCAAAATAGCGTTCGTTCAGCAAGAGTAGTGAGACAGAAGGACAGACAGAAGAAGTGAAATACGGGCCACAAAGATGTCTCCAACGGAGACCTTGTTCAGTGGAGACGGTGACGATTTGAGAGCTGGAGACCGAAGATGGATTCAATTTGTTTTTGGGAAAAATGATATATAGATCTTATGAAAATAATTAAATGATAAAAAAGTTTTACTAAATACTATAATTTATTTTAAATTTTATGTAATTTTACATGAATTTTTTTTAATTATAAAAAAATTTAAATGACCTTATAAAATAAAAAAATATTAAAGAAGAAACGAGAGTTAGCGGGCTTTTTTGTAAAATAAGAGAAAAGTTAGAATACTATTATTGGCTATACGATGGCTCCCACGGTATGTTGGTAGGTGGGTTTACTCATCATCGTGGTTGGATATTGAGGCAGAATTGTTGTATATATCATCTTCTCTGACTATCATATGAAAACGTGAAATCTGTTGCTAGCAAATACAGGGAAATAGTTAGCTCGTCATCTTTCTGTTACATATGATATAATAGTGTGTGGCTGAAGTGAGGTATAAAAGGACCCACGTAAATATAGAGATTGTGTTCGTTCCATGATTTTTTTATCATTTGAGGTGTGGTTAAATGAGTTTATTTGTGGTTTGAAAAGTTATGTTTAGTTTGCAGGAATTTGTGGTGTGTTTGGTTGAGTGCAGTAACAAAATATGAACAAGGAAAAGGTACCTGTAAAGTGTGAATGACAGACATGAGTTGATATGAGGGGCAATAAGAGTTGTTATTATAGTGTGATATAGTTGTTAATATAAGTGTATGAGTTGTTAATATTATATGTTTAGTACAGGTCGTCATTATTGATGGCGAGTTCATCTGCAAAGATCTATTCTATTATATTCATATGGGAGGATAGTTTGGAGATGATGTAGAAGGTCATAAATATATTGGGGGTCAAGTAAGAACAATATCCATAAAAGAAGGCACAACATAAGATGAGTTCAAAATATTAGTAACATCACTATTTGAGAAAGAAAGTGATAAAATTTTGATTAAATTCACTGTTAGATTTAATAAACACATATTTGTTGACATGTTTAATTATAAAAGAATTGAGCATTAAAAAATAATTAAATACAAATATTTTATTTAGACGAGTATATTAAATGTTTACACAGATGAAATTTAATTGAAGGTTAAAGGGGATCTTATACAGAAGCTATCATCCTAAAATTAAAATTGCAACACCCTATTAGAAAATTGTTGAAGGTTTGGTGATGGTGCATAGTGGATATATCATTAATAAATATACAAATCAAAATAGTTTCGAAGAGATTATGAAACAAAAGTTGAATTGAAATTTGGGGCCGTGTCTAAAAGGGCAATCAAACGATTGTGTCTTGGATAATGCCTCCACAACAAGCTGCTCACCTTCTGTTCTGCTAACTGATCCATCCACATCCAAAGGCCGCGAAATAAAGCTCACGTCTCTTCTCTCTGAAGGTAATTCCGAGCTCCGAAGCGTGTAAGTCGTCCTTTATATAATGATGTCGAGTAACAGGAAAAATAGGGGTCGCCCTGGATTTCTCAAAGGGAAGCAAGATGGCTCTGAAGTGGGACATCGACAACTTTCTAGACAAGGGTGATACCTTGATCATCATCCACGTCAAGCCTTCGCAAGGCGATGAATCACGAAATCTTCTCTGGTCCACCACTGGTTCTCGTAAGTTTTCTGCCTTCCTCACTTACTTGCTTCAATCTCTAAGATCCTCATAACGATTCTGATGATTCTTGGGGTTTCAGCTCTGATCCCGTTGTCAGAGCTTCGTGATAAGGAGGTGATGAGCAAGTATGAAGCGGAGACCGATGGTGAGGTGTTGGATCTGCTCGACACTGCTTGCAGACAGAAGGAGGTCTCTCTCCCTCCCTCTCTTCTTTTTCATGGATTGAGAATTTGATTCAAAGAGGTTGATCGAAATCGAATTTGGTTACAGGTGACGGGGGTGGCAAAGCTATACTTGGGGGATGCAAGGGAGAGGATCACCGAGTCCGTCGGGGATTTGAAGCTTGACTTTTAGGCCATGGGAAGCAGAGGCCCGGGCCTCATTCAGAGGTACAGTAGTTTCTTTCACCTTTCCATGTGGAATATGTTAATCTTCATTCTCTTATTCCTTTGGCTGTTTCGCACAGATGAATAAATTACATGTATTGAAGTCAACTAACAATATGGACTCGACACTATAAAACAGTCAAATTGCATTTGTTCATGATAAATTAACGACTTAATGCATTCATTTTCATTTATCCAATTGTACTAAAGATAGGGTTTTGCTGGGGAGTGTGACCAGCTATGTTTACCGCAAACGCCACTTACCCCGTGACAATTGTTAAAGGCTACTGATCTCTCGTATCTGAATTTGGATTTCGCAGATGGAAATGGAAATGGAAATGGAAATGGGAGTGTCGGATGCGCTAAAGCATCATGTTTTATGTATATAGTGTCAAGGGAGTCTCTTTAGGGGTTTAAGTTTATCCAAAAGTCGGATATAACGCCAACTTTATGCCGGATCTTTTGTTTTTTTTTTTTTCTGTACACAAAATTTTAAAAAAGTTTAGTCTCATTCATAAGGAGTAGAGCGAAGTTTTTATTTTTTTCTAGACAATATTTTATGCTGGATTTTTTTTAGAGAAATTTTTAGAAGAGTTAAACTCACCCACGATTTAAAGGTAAGGTAAAATCTCCTTTCTCTATAGGAGATACTAATGTCAAATAGAGCGAACCATCTATTATTTTCAGGCATAAACCTAAATACCTAAAAACTAGAATGTCTCCTCAAACGCTACGACTGAACCACAATAAAGTGATATTTCTTAAAGATTTAACACGTTCTAAATAATCACATATTTTACCCCTATATCAAATCTATTTCTATAAGTGATATTATGTTTTTTTTTTGTTAATTTTTTTTTAAAAATAGTTAAATTTACGCATGATGTAAGAGTGAGATAATTTTTTTTTCTGGCAGGTATGGTCGTATTAAGCCCATTTCCCGGCATCTTTAGAAGCCCAAAATTCCGCGATTGCTTTCCATTTTACAAATCATCCATCGAGTTGCAGATGTAAAAGGCTTCCTAAGGCACAGATAACAAGGGTTGCCCACACAATAGACAAAAGCAGCCATGTAAGTTAGACTCCTTAAATTATTAAACAGAAAGCATCAATTACAGGAACGAATTCCATAAAAACTAAATATTCAGATCTGCGCAAAATTAACGGTTAGGTCCTTCAAACTTAAAACAGGCTCATCGCTCGCACTTTTGATGAGATCGGTATATTGCTAGCTTGTCAATATGCCAGTTTTCCCCCTTATTTGTAGCTAAAAGGAGATATAGCAAAAGACCAATACAGCAGGCAAAGCCCGAGGAGAGAAAATCCCCATATGCTAGACGCTAGTTTTCATTATATTACACAGAATTGCAACCTTATTGCATGTAGGATGATAGTTTCATTGCGTATAAAAGCCATAAATTGATATCGGTTTTCTAGAATATATTTCATCTTTTAATAACGATGTATTGATGCCACAGCAAGACTTAAGGAAATGGAAATCGCAGCTAAGCTATTACTGATGTCTCCATTGCAACCTTTCTTGAGCACTTGACACTTTCATCCTTCTCATCGGCTTCCCAGAGCTCCGGAAACGCCTCCCTAATATTATGGATGCTCTCTAATGCATGGTCCACTCCTGTAGCCCGAAGGGAAGTACCCACCTGCATCATAGTTTCAAATTGCGCAGCTGATATACATACTGGTGATCAAAATCTCATAGAAGGTGAGCTTCAAATTCCCAATTTTACCACACATTTACATCTCATCAATAATGTATTTCAAATTCCTCGGTTAAGATCACTTGCAAGAATGTCACTACAACTACTAACAGGTAATTCATGAAATTATCAAGCAACAACTAAAGAACAAATAATACTAACCAAGACTGTGTGGAGGCCCACGCGTTTCGCTGTCTGTAAATTGCGGACACTGTCATCAAAGAACAACTGAAAGCAGCAAAACAAAAATTAGTGATGTCATTTCTCACGGGAAGCATCATGACGAGAGGCAATGGCCAATACTAGGATGAAAAGGAACACTGAACAATATATAAAACAGGATCCAGATCCTCATGACAATGGTTAGTCAGAAAGAGTGTAGAAAATATAGGACCAGAATGTCCAAGGAAAGAGTCATGATCTTACTGTTCTCTGAGGGTTCATATTGGCCATCTCGAAAACCCTTTCAAAAGCACCTTCAAATGGTTTACAAACAACTGGGGTCTTCGGAAGCACCATATCAGAACGAGGCTGGCGCATGTACTCATAAAAATCAAATGTTGCAGACTTATTTCCATCTTCATCACCTTGAGCATGGTCGGAGTTGGAGGGATTCAGCGTCTCAAAGCTTATAACTCTTTCAAAGCAGTCGTCCAATCCAAGTCTATGGAGCACTCTAACCGCGTGAACTTCGTCTGAGTTAGTAAAAACCTGAAAGGTAAAATAGAATTGAAAAATATATAGATATATCATAATGTAAAGACAGACTTCCATGTTCAATTTTCTGCTAGAAGGGAGGGAGAGAGGGAAAAAAAAGAGTGGCAATGCAGTGTGCCTAATTTAACAAAGAACAAGTGAACTAACAATTTTCCGAAGCGGCAGGCTTAGCAATAAGCCCCTGAGAACAGGGTCAGGTTTCAGTGTATCATACGGCAATCTCCCATGAACAAACCTGTTCAACGAGAATAACATTAGAAGCCCATTTCCATTTCACACGGTTTTTCAACTTCACAAAATAAAAAGGTAAAACTAAACTAAATAAACATCACTGTAAACTTACCTATGAAAATCATCGTAGTTGAAGTCATACCCAATAGCCTGGCGAGAGGAAGAGGAAAGATGACTGATTAATTCATACTTTGCAATCTACAGATAAATAAAATACTTTCATGCAAATAACTGATTAGTTGAGGGTATCACATACCCTGAGACCAGCCATAGTTGTCCCATAAGTTTTATATAATGAAAAGTTCAATTCAGGAAGTCCAGTCTCCTCTATTCCAAGCTTTTCAAGCATGTACTCTGTAAAATAAGTCCAATGACGAGTCATGATTTCACAACCAAGCCTAAAGGTCCACACGTGCACATTCTCAAATTTTTAAGGTCCCAAAGTGATATGTTCATACCTTGAATATTTTCTCTCACGTGCACCGCCAAGCCAGAGCTCAGAGGGTAAAGGGTGTCATCAAGATCTGAAAGTGATGAAAACAAGTTTTAAATAAATTGGCCGGAACAATGATAGCGATTCACAAGCCAGTGTGAAAGCTTACCAAATAAAAGACAATCATATTTCGCGTTCGAAACTTCCTGGTACAGATTGCCGTTTTCCATTTCAACTTCTCGGAAGGCTACAAATTGGGGGGGGGAGAAATATGAGATCATTATGTAAGAAGAAACAATCACGACCAAATTTTAACAATACTGCGTAAAATTGTCATGAACCGAATCATTTGCATTAAACTAAATTGACATAAAATCCACGATCAAAATGCACATACAGAAAGGCGAATCATTGTGGAGGGTTGTCTAAAAGAATCCATTTTAGTTCAAATGCAAGAGACCATTGATATATTAAAATTCAAACCGAAACTAGAATGATTCACAGGAATCCAGCATCAATGCAACAACAAAAGATAACCCCTTTCCCCCACAAAAAAAAAAATCTTGCGAAGTGACCATCTTAACTAACGCAGGCACAGTGACTGATTCATCAAACGCCATTGTAGAGTTTTGTTTATGGCCAGATGGTAAAAGAGATAGATCCAATGCCCAAAACCACTAATCGAAAAAGCGGTTGTTAGAACTTGAAACTGAACGGCTAAATACGCGCAAGCGATTGGGGAAAAAAGGAAACTAAACACGAACACAGCGCGCTAAAGTAGAAATGAAACAGATCAAGCGAGATGGCAGATGATGCATAATAAACAAACAGAAACAAACTTACTGGGATTAGAACAGGGAATCAAACGCTGAAACTATGAGTTGGCTGATAAAGAAGGAGAGGGAGAAAATGGCAGAGTGAAATTAGAAATGTCAAGGGTTAAGAGTAGTTTAAACTCAACATAGAAAGGGCGTTGACGGCTTTAAATTGAAGGCAACGGATCGTGACAGAGTGAGAGAGGGAGAGAATTAGAGAAACGACATTAATGGGGCCGAAATCTAGAAGCAAACTTCAAAAAATACACACAACTACCCACAAATTACAAAATGAAACTATATAAACTGTAAAGGAACAGAACCTGCGAACAAATCTATCTTCTGTAAAACGAGTACAAAGGACCTCACTATGTATGTATAGCATGTGCCAGGCATACACATATTCTAGGCTGTGCAACTAACTACACTACTTACTCTATTTTACCCAATAAATAATTATTATTATTTATAATTTATTGGTTTAACAATTTCCATCAAACTTGTGAATATAAAGATTTATAGTTTTTAATTTGTATAAAATTCTATTATTATCTTTTCTTCTAAGAGATTTAGTTAAAATATATGTATACTGATCTTTACTCCTCACATACTTAACCTTAAATACACCTTCATGCAGTTTTTCTTGCACAAAATAGTAGTCAACTTCTATATATTTCTATATGTTTTGTGCGTTCATAGAACACTGTATTTGTTATAATGTATATAGCGAAATGGCTGTCACATAATATCTGAATATGTTCTAAATTACATATTTCTAAGTCTTTCAACATCTTAAAAGTCTACACCACTTCAAACACAGCCTGACTCAATGCTTTATACTTTGCCTCTGTTGAAGGCTTCAAAACGATTGACTGTTTTTTTTATTTCTAGCATACTAATGATCCCGCAAACTTCACCAAATAACCAGTTATAGATCTATAGGTATCTGGACATGTTTCCCAATCTAAATCTATAAAGCACTCCAATTCAATAGGATATCCTGCTACTAGTAGTATTCCAAGACCCAGTTGATTCTTGATATACCTAACCACTCTTAGTGCAACATTGTAGTGAGACTTCTAGATGCATTCAAGAACTCACTAAGCCCCTGCACCACAAAACACAAGTCAGGCATAGTCATAGACAAATAGGATAACTTTCCTAACAATTTCCTATATGCAGCAGGATGAGGCAGTAATAGATCATTAGTTTCTCTCTTAGGATTCGTCGTCAATATAATGTTTTTCTCTATTGGTACTATAAGGGGCTTAGCTACAGACAATCACATGTCAAAAATAACATACAAAATATACTTTCTTTGATTAAGTATTGTACCTTTACTTAATTTTGCTACCCCAATTCCTAAAACATATTTAAGTTCTTCTATATCCTTTATTCTAACTTACTATGTAAAAACTATTTTACTTTATTGATTTTATCATATCTATTTCCAGTAATGATTAAGTTATCAACATAATATAATACTAAAATAATTTTAGATTCACCTTTCTAACAAATAAAGAATAATCGTATTTATTTTGTTTAAAACCTTCTTTTAACAATACATTAGTGAGCTTAATATTCCATTTCCTTGAAGCTTGCTTAAGCCCATACAAAAATTTTGTTAATTTGTGGACTTTATTTTCTGTCAAATCCCCAAAAACTTGTGGTTTGTGCATATATACTTCCTCATACAAGTTACCTTAGAGAAAAGTATTATACACATCCATATGAAAAAGAGCTCAATCATTCTTTATAGAAATAGTAAGTACAATTCTGATAGCAACCATCTTAATCACATGAGAAAATATTTCAAAATAATAAATTCCCTCTTGTTGGACTATACCCGTTAACAACTAACATAACCTTAAATCTGTCAGCATTCCTATTGGAATCATATTTTACCTTGAAGACCCACCTATACCCAATTGATGTTTTGCCTCTAGGTCAACTAGTTGTTATATACCATTTTCTTCTAAAAGCTTGTATTTTTTTTTTGCATTACATCAACCCATAATATTTAGATGAATCAAGCTTGAATGGATCAATCATAAGATCGCCATTATCTCCCCTTTGATTGATGCATATAGAGTCTCAAAAGTTATATTTAGACTCAATGAAGACAACATGATGATTAATACATATTGATGCAGTTTGTGGTTGTGCTGATTAGTGGCATATGCAAGACAATCAAATACTTTAATCATTAATAAATCTGGTCGGTAACCATACCAAAGGTTATCTGGGGTCTTATAACCTAAAATGAGAGATGGAGTCCTATTGATCAGAAAAATGGCAATGGCAACGCATTCTTCCCAAACTTTCAATGGTACCCCAAATTGAAAGAAAAGACTTGTAACATCTAAAAGGTGTCTGTTTTTGTTATACTATCCCATTTTACTGAGGAATATATGGATAAGTAGTTTTATGAATGGTCCATTTATCATTTAATTAAGACCTTAAATCATGCTTTACAAACTCAAGCCCATTGTCAGTGCATTATTTCTTAATTAAAGCAGAGAATTGAGTAGACACAAAAGCAAATAAATTCTTTAAATGGAAAACAATGTCACTTTTATTGATCATCAAAGAGGTCCATGCACATCGTGAAAAATTATCAACAATAATAAAAAAAATAACGATAAACTTTATAGGTGGATTTTCTACAGGGTCCTCAAACATCAACATGAAGTAATTAAAAACAATAACTAGTCTTATAAGAGCTCAAAGCGAAAGGCAAGCAAGTCTACTTAGAGGGTACACAAATATCATATTTATTATGATGAATAAAGAGAACTTCATTCCTAATCAAATCTAAATGTTTAAATTTATCTATAGGTGCATGACTTAATCTCATATGCTAAATATCTTGAAAAAAACTAATAGACACTTGCTGTTCTATAAGTATAATATTGTTAGTCTTCTATTTTTAGTTATCACATATAATTTAGAATTCTTTTTATCAATAATTCTTCCCTTTTCTCTTAAAATTTCTTGCAAAAAAAGCGGGGATGTTAGTTAAACGCAATATAAAAATAAGATTAAAATAGCTCCAGGAGCAAAATAAATATTTGTCAGAACAATTCCATCTCCCACACTTACTGTGTGACAATCTATGTGACTACCACATGAGATTTATATGTGAGAAAATAAAAAATATACGAGTATAATTATATATGATACTTATATTGATATATCCGTAAAGATTCTGTGAATTAATATTATTTATAAACAATTTCAACCATAGAATCAAAATATGTGCTTCAAATTCCCACCCTACTCATATTTTGTAGGGGATGATAGTATATTAGGATTAATTTTAATAAGAGAATATTATTATCTAAAAAACAATTTTAACACATTCAATGCTTGCCATGTCACATTTAATTTATTTATATGTATTATTAACATTACCATTATCAGAATCAAATACCATATTATATAACCACTAGTTTTCTATAACCATCACAAATTACAATTAACATTTTATTAAAATGGATTGGATTCAATTGAATAAATGAAATATTTAATTATCTATTTTTGGCAAGGGATTTCAACTCCCAAGCTAATTATGAAGCCAGTAACCCTATTTAAACTAATCAGCAATCATGCATATTTCTGTAAGTAGCTCCTATTGACCCGTTTTTCTTTTCTTTATTTTTTGTGTGTATAAATCACTCTTTAACATCTTGCTCTAGCATCATAACAACCGGGCATTATCAATGCTCTTATACTTGATTATTTCTTTTAACAACAGTTCAAAAAAATCATAAATTTTTATTTTTGTTTTCTAATGTTCAGATTATTCATAAAAATTCAAACATTCTAAAGCTGTCAAAAATACTTTTTCTACAAAGAATAAATTAATTTTTTCAATAAATAAAAAATAACCTTCAGAAATATTCCCACACAATTGTCTGGTAAACAAGGCTTCTGACCAGCTAAAAGGCAAAGTTAACAAGGAATTGTATACGTGAATATAGAGTACTTGTAAATGAAAACGGCGATGATATCGCCAAATGAAATTTAAAAAGAGGGCTTTAAGCTGCTGCTGCTACTACGCTAGATGCCAAATCCATTACCATCTTTGTCCACTGCAGCAAACAGCAAAGCCAAGCCAGAGGTGGCGCTATTCTTGATTGCATGGCAGCACATGCAAAATTCGGATCCAATGATAATTTATTTGAGCCGGTATTATACAACTTTCCCCAAAAAGTAAAATCAGTCAACTGATATTCATTCCAACAAAACACAGTTATTCATGTACAATTCACCTCGACATACCCCTGGTTTGGCTACGAAGGAACAACCTGAGGCTGTAATGAAGACCCCTCCTCGTCTTCTGGCCCATTGTTACTCACCGGGCTTGAGCTCTCTTCCACAATCTTCTCTCCTTCCTGTTCAAAACCTTGCTTGAATCGATCATAATTGGTGACTTCACCTGTCTGGAATGGCCGTGCCCCCAAGACCCGGAGCAAATCATCCTGGTGCAATACTTCTTTCTCCAGCAATAACTCGGCAATTTCAGCCACATGCTCCTTGTGTTCCTCAATCAGCTGCACAGTACGTTTATACGCTTTACCTATCCATTTTCGCACTTCAGAGTCAATAATTGCAGCAGTCTTGCTGCTGTATGGTTTCGACATCTCAAACGCATCTTCTCTGGGAGGGAAAGAAAGCAGGCCCACTTTGTCGCTAAAACCATACACTGCTACTTGTGCATATGTCATCTTAGTCACTTTCTCCAAGTCATTTTGTGCTCCTGTCGATATTTTCCCCAGCAGAACCTGTGGTCACGGGAGTAAAAACCATCATTATCATAATTACAATTAAAATTGCATTAGGCAACTGTCTTCTACTTCTTTTAGATCCCCATTCCCAACACATTTCTCAGATATGTTTAGGAAACATCAGGAACATCAATGGCGCGGAACAGAAATTAGCCAAGAAAAAAATCCACTCATACATATTGCATATATTCTTTAAATAGAGCAAAAATAAAAAATCGAGAGAGTTACAAAGCTGAAGGTACCTGCTCAGCAGCCCTACCACCAAGGGTCATGCAAGTCATATCAAAAAGCTGCTCCTTTGTCATCAGAAGGTTCTCATTCGGAACATACTGGGCAAACCCAAGGGCAGCTGTGCCACGAGGAACTATAGTTACTTTCAATAGCGGTTCTGCGTGTTCCAAGAACCAGCCAGCAACAGCATGGCCTGATTCATGGTATGCAACAGTACGCCTTTCAAGCTTGCTTATTACCTGGTGGAAAAACATGTATCAGAATCATCCTCACTAGTTGGATGAATAACAGATAGATGGAAACTTTAGTTGACAATATAGTTGCCCATTAAGGTCAGCTTTAGCAAGTAATAAGTAAACCGTGAAATTCTTGTTTCACAATAAAAAAATTTCCTTGAAAAAGGGAAAAAAATGCTTCTCGGTTTTCCCATGTAAGGTAATAGGATGTATGAGTTGTGTCAGCGACTAGTTTCTAAAGCCACATAATGCAAAGAATTAATTCATTGATATAATATAACATGTGGCAGTGAAAATTGTCATATCCTCCAAAAAATACATTAAATGTAGCAAAATATAAATTAATTAGTATGACATAATGAACGATGTCAATATTATGTTGCTTAAAAATTTAAGCGATAATTTAGGTAGGTAGACTTTGGTATCATTTCACGCTTATTTTGACAAATAAATGCATCATTCTTTTTGGCAAAAATAAAATAAAATAAATGCATCATTCCAGCCCCACAACAGTCAAGGCTAGAGAATATGGATAAAATGAATAAAGCAGGCTCCAACTCACGATATGCAGTATTTTTGTACACGTAACACCTCCCACATCTTCCTAATACTGATACACATAAAACTTTCAAAATACTTACCTTGTTCTTCTTCTCCAACCCACCTATGATCCGATCAATGGCTGCCTCAAAGTGTTGCATTGTGACTTCCTTTACTTCATGTCTTGCGGCAATCAGAGCAGCTTCATTGCATACATTCGCAATGTCTGCTCCAGCAAATCCAGGAGTAAGGGCTGCAAGCCTCTCCGAATAATATGAAGGTGTTTGGTCAAGTTTGATCTTTTTCAGATAAATCTGGAATATTTGATTGCGACCTTTGATATCAGGTTTATCAATGGTAATCTGTCGGTCAAATCGTCCAGGCCTAAGCAGAGCTTTGTCTAAAATATCAGGTCTATTTGTGCCAGCAAGCACGACCACCCCAGAAGTGGTTCCAAAACCATCCATTTCAACCAACAATTGATTTAAAGTACTTTCACGCTCATCATTGGCACCAGAGAAACCTCCACGCCCCCTTGCTCGACCAATAGCATCAATCTCATCAATAAATATGATACTGGGTGCACACTGCCTTGCTTCTTGAAACAAATTTCTCACCCTAGATGGTCCAACCCCAACAAACATCTCCATGAAATCAGAACCAGAAATAGAGAGAAATGGCACACCAGATTCCCCAGCAGTGGCTTTTGCTAGAAGTGTTTTCCCTGTGCCAGGAGGGCCAACTAGTAGTGCACCTTTAGGGATTTTCGCCCCCAATTCTTCATATTTTTTTGGATTCTTGAGAAAATGGACAAACTCCATAATTTCTTGCTTGGCCTCATCACATCCAGCAACATCTTTAAAATAGATCTAAACAAAGAAGAAAAATAGTTTTAGAATTTGCTTGTTGAACAAACTTATTCGCTAAGTTATTCTCTGCAACCAATTCTCCCTAAAAGAAATAATATTGAAAAAGGAAAGAAAGAAAGCAAGTAAAAATGTAAGCAACATGCTTACCAACCTTGTTTTTGGAATTTTTATCAAATTTAGTAACATTGGCTTTTCCAATGTTGAATATTCCACGGGCACCCTTACCGCCATTACCACCAACCCCAAGTCCACCTTGCATTCTCCTTCCCATAAAAAGGAGGGATCCCAAAAGCAATATTGTTGGAGCAAACCTCATTAATTCATGGTGCCAAACCATTTCAGAGACATATGTGACAGGCACATAATTATGAGGGTCAATGCTTAGTGCTTCCTGTGCTTCCTCTAACTTCTCCTCAAAAGATTCAACACTTCCAATATTGAAGTAGTACTTGTAATGGCCATTAGTTCCTCCTATAGTGGCAGGGGCAGGCCCTTGTACAAGATCACCATCTGTTCGATTGCCAGGAGAATTCCTTACATATATTTTGGCAACTGATTTATTTGAAACTACAATATGATCTACTAATCCTGGTTCCAAAAGCTTATTCTTAAACTCTTGAAAGCTTATCTGCAAAACACCAAATTCTAGTCCACATCAGCAAAAAGAAGATAGCAAAAGAAATAAAAGAAATTATTTACGTCAAGACAAATGAAAGGTCATCCTACAGCTATTATGGGTTTGGTTTATCATGCAAAGACACCATTCACACAATCAAGTACTCAAGTAAAGGGAAAATACATTAACCATGGTAATTTCATAGTAGCAAGCTAATTTCATAGATCATTAAGTAGAAAATGGGAACATAGAACTCATCTAGCAGATAGGAAGTTACAAAAAGTTTTCGGTCATAAAGACTACACAAATAAGAAGTAACTTGGAGAGAAAATTGTCTGTACGATTAATAAGAGATGAAGTTTATCCATTTACTTAGAAGAAGCAAGAATGCACAAAAGAAGTCTACAGAAAAAGGTACACATAAAAACTCGAAGATCCCACCAGTAATAGTAATATGGACATAATACAAAACAATGGTCTCATTTTCACAATTTCCTTTTCATTATTTTCCCCCTCCAGAAGCTGTAAACGGCATGTCAGAAAGCTCTGGGAAGAGTGCTACGATATTGCTTAAAAATAAAAAGTTGCACAGAACTCCCAATTTTGACCAGTTATAACTCATCGTTGGTGATTAGATAGCTGATACAATACACCAACACATTGCAAACCATTGCAGCTGTAGAATGATCAAAGGCAGGCTTACCTCTTGCTGTTCATGGGGACCAAGAGAAAATGATGAAAGAAATAGCCCAATCACCAATAAAGGGGTCAATAGACTTTGAAATTGCTTAATGAAAGTTTCATTAAAATTCCCATGATCATCAGTGTTTGTATTTGATTCATCTGAAATCATAAAGAGAATTCAAGTGTTAAAAGTAGTAACGTGGTTATGCCGTCTGTCATAAGAAAGATTGGACAGTAATGCAAGATAAACAGAAAATGACTCCAAAACCCAAAATCACTCAATTCCACTACACTTGTAGTCTTGAGCACTGTAGTTGGAGAAGATAATATTTAGCCCTCTTAAAACAATTCAAATTAGATCCCCACAAGAAGACAAGAAGGATCCTTACTTAATTTTCCATTTTACCATCAGCTGGAATTACCCGTATTAATTGCAATAAGAAAAATCTAAGGCCTACAAAAGTCTATCCTGCAGACAAGACAAGCTTAACTGGAAAACCCCACCCCCAGCCTTGCTCCTTTAACTCCAAAGTCCTAACCTAAATGCGAATCACAAATAGAATTACAGCATCCCACCATATTAGCCATTAGTTATAGCCACCAACTAGGTGGCCTGTGAATATTGTACTACTTCTGCGCAATGAATTACACTGTTCTAAATTTTATATTTTATAGATATATTGATCGATAGTGATATTGCTTGATTCTGAACAATTTGCAATTAAAACGTCTTGTTTAATGGGAAAACAGGCATGTAGCTTGTATTGATAGAGGCCTGAGTAGAAGATTTTACCTTTAGACTCAGATTTTTGCTCACTTCCCTTTGGACTTTCCTTCTTATCTTTCGGGTAGAAGTTCTCGTAATCTACCGAAAATATGAAATTATTAGAACAGAAACTAAATACCTGTAGGAGTTAAAATAAGGGGCCAAAACTAAGGGAAGAAATTTCACATTCTAATAGTGCACAATATTTTAGTAATTTAACCAGCCTAAATTATGAGTAAGTCCTTACTCTTTTTCTTTGGGCCTTCACTAGAGTACAGCCGGTAATAACTAGGGTTAAAGAAAAGATATCTAACATCAGACAAATTGGAAGGGAAGGATTTGCGAACTCCAGCTAAAACTGAATAACCCCTCAAAATCCCCAATCCCCCTTCTGCTCCACAGTAATGAGCTTGCGTTACGGGCACTATGACACGGTTCAGGGAGGTTTGCGTCGCATCGCCATACAGCAAAGTCTAGCATTAAAAGGGTAAATAAAGTGAATTTATTAATAATTAATCAACTATACCGCATTCGAATAATCAAGAAAAAAAAAGCATCTTACTTTAGAACGAGTAGAACGCGAAAGGGAGCGGCTGATCCTTGAAAAGATCATCGTCCGAAAGTCTTATGCAGACGAAAAAGGGGAATGTTATGGTATCGCGAAATTTATCCGATAAGTGAAAAACGATAGATCTGGAGCAGAAACAAAAATCTAGAAAATAACGTTGTGGACAAGAAATTGAAAAAGAAAAAAGATTGCCGGGTGACAAAAATGAAAAAAATATATCAAGGTTCGAGTTTCAGAAAGGGAACGGAGATTATCGTCGCCGTTCATTTCCCATGGGTTCAATTTATAGAGAGGAGGAAGATTCAGAAAAGAAGCAGGCTGGGCTACACAAGGGGGGAAGTTCTCGAGATTATTAAGGATGAGTTGCCTCTTGCATGATTTTTTTTCCTGTTTTTTCCTTAGCAGTATAATTGTTTGATATTTGATAGATATTTCGGATTATCAATTTTATCTACTAATCTAGATTTAAATATTGTTAAGCGGTTGTATTTTCACTAAACGTAAACTAAACAGATTATCTAAGCCGTTCTCTATGGGAAAATTCTTGAGGTGGATGACATTATATCTTCCTAAAAAAACTTGGCAACCAAGATGGCCCATGGATCCCACCCGCCTTTAGCTATTATTTTTTATAGCTTAAATATTTGTTTTTTGTTGTCTTACAGTGGATCCTGAACAAGTTGGATTAGATTTTTTTTAGCAGCAAGTTGGGTTAGATTTAAATCTTTAATTGGTTTAAACTAAATATTTTATAGGTCAAAGGTACAAATTTAACAATAAATTAGGTCATAATGAAGGGGGCAAAGTTCGTCAATTGATAAAATATATAAGGGTATAATAGAAATTAACTAAAGGGGCAGAAAAGGAAATTACTAAATCTTAAAGGAGTTTTAACGGTATTGTCATTATTTTTGCCCCAAATTTGATAGTTCATAGATATTTTTCACCCAAGAAAAATTTATATTGTTAGCCGCATATTGGCCAAAAGTTTATTGTTAAATTTGTACCTTTGCCCTATTTTATATGCACAAGATATTTTATATGTTAAGAAGGCTTTTGAGAATAAGTTGGTTGAGGATGATTCCAACAAAATATTGATCTCTAATTTAAAAAAAAGACAATCAAGAGATAGTGGGTCACTTTCAGCCAATATCTTTATATATAGTTCATCACAAATGTATATCTAAAGGGATAGTTAGTAGACTTAGAAGTGTGATGGATAATGTTGTTTCTCCTTTTCAATCAAATCTTATAAAAAGTCATCACATCCAAGATAGTATAATTATTAACTAAGAAGTTATTCATATTATGAAGAAAGATATGAGCAAAAATGGTTTAAAGGCTATGAAGATTGATTTAGAGAAGGTATATGGCCATATTAGATGAGACTTTCTTGAATAGGTTCTATGTAATGTGGGGTTTGAATATGATTTTATTAATTTAATTATGAGTTGTATTAATTCATTTTCCTATAATATACTTTGGAATAGGTCTCCAATAGAGTTTTTTCTCCCCTAAAAGAGGTCACAAGGGAATATGATCTCACCTCTCTTGTTTGTGTTATGTGTGGATAGATTATCACATATCATCAAATATGCAATGAAAAATGGTGATTGGAAGCCAATTTCACTAAACTAGTGGTGGTCCTTTCATTTATCATCTTATGTTAGCCAATGATTTGCTCCTTTTTGGGATTGCTACTGATAAGAAAGTTAAATGCATGATGTGTTATCTTAATAAATTCTATTCGATTTCAGGAGAAAGAGTAAGGAAAAGCAAATCCTCTATTTTGTCTCTCTCATAGAGTGCGATTAGAATCTGGAAGGAAGATTTGTGCTACTGTCCATATGACTATGTTTACTGAGTTATGAAAGTATTTAGATGTCCCTACTTCTAGAGGGAGGAAACCCACTAGAAATTTTCAATATATTATTGATTGAGTGGAATTCAAGTTAACTGCATGGAAACAAAATAGTCTCTCAATAGCAAGGCATATTACCTTGAATTCCACTCTATCAATAATATAGTATCTCAATAGCAAGGCATATTACTTTGACTAAGTCTGTGGTGAGTGCAATACCATTTATCATATGCAAGTAGCCAAAATTACTGCTTTAATTTGTCATGAAGTGGAACGCCTTTAGAGGAATTTTATTTGACGAAATAATCATCGCAAACATGGATTTCACTCTACTGGTTGGTAACAAATTTTTCTACCTAAACTCCGTGATGGTCTCGGTTTTAAAAGGATAACTTCTTCCAATCGGGCATGTGGAGCTAAAATAATAGTTTGAAATCTAGTTAGTAGTTCCAAAGGATTATGGGCTGATGTTCTTTTTCATAAAGATATGTTGATAAATGATAATAATTTACTTGAGGCTAGAAATGGAGATTCAGCTGTGTGGAAGTTTATATCTGAACATCAGGAAATTGTTAAGTTGGGCAGGAGATGACATATTCTTAATGGATAGATGGTTAGCTTCTTTAGTGATAAATGGCTATTTCAGATCAAAAGCATAAAGGAATTGTGTCTTAGACTTCTCACTTTGGAGGAAACTGATAGCACAACAGCATATTGGGTGACTCACTGGACTCGGGACTTTACAAGACAGGCTTCAATGGTTCACAGTGAGGTATTCCAAAAATTAATAACTATGATTCCTCCTAGATTTGATATAGGGAATGATTTAATAATTTAAAATGCTACTAATAATAAAATATTCACTGTCAAAAGTACTTATTATTTATTATAAGATCAATTGGGTGGCACCTATAGATTGGTTTATAAGAATATATGGAGTTAGAAAGGGAAGAATAAGTTCGTGGTTTTATTTAGACAGCCTTCAATAATCGCTTACCAACTAATTCTTGAAGAAGCAAGTGATCATTTACTTCAACATTATGCCTTTTATTGCAACAATGAGATTGAGGGTGTAATGCATATATTTAGGGACTGCCTTTACGCCAGACAACTATAGACTCGGTTAATTCTTCCTAAGTATCAATCTCATTTCTTTTTAGCTCCTTTGAGGGACTAGTTTGCTTTGAACTTTAAAAAAGAAATGGGGTTGAATTATACTAGCAATTGGAGACAGTTCTGGGGGTTGAAATTTGTTATTTATGGAAAAGGAGGAATGCCTTTGACGCTAATTTTGTTAGGCCTAGTGAGCCTCTAATGGTTATCTCACAAAACTGGAAAAATGTTGTCTAGTTGCAAGATATCACATGCCGTAATTTTGTTTCCACTTTAACTTCTTTACATTGGCAACCCACCTATTAGGGTGGATTAAATTAAATATAGATGGATCAGGTGACTTTAACTCAACACACGACTGGTTGTAGAGTGGTTATGAGAAATCATACAGAGTTGGGTAGTAGAATTTATTCATGTTCTTGGTCCTTATAGAGTTATTGAAGCTGTATAGTGAGCTATTTTTAAAAGGTTTCGAATATATTTGATATTGATAGATAATGTTTATAGGTAATTGGATAGGATATTTCTTCATGTGCTTCTTGTATATAATTGTATATCTTTTTTTGTTAAAATGATAAATATTGTTTATATTAATAAAATTCTGGATTTAAAATAAATATATGGAAATTAAGTTATGATTGTTTGTTCATTCTCCAACCTGCGGATGGTAGAATAAGATATAGGGAACTTTAATTACTGATCCCCGGTGTCTTTAATGAGGCTGGTGGTCAGAGGAGAAATTATAAAATTTGTCAATTGATTATTTTCATATTTTGAAGTAAACCTTGCTACAACAAGGCGTTTTATTGCTCATATATTTTAGATCTTCAAACCTTCTCGCCTCATTTAAAGTCTATGGCTTTTTCGATCAATAGTTCAATTTTCTTTTGAAGGAAAGACAAAATGATCATGAATATAAAAAGATAGTACATAGTTTTAAAAGGAAACATAAGAACAAGGACTGAAAAAACATTATAGAAGGGAGAAAGGTCATGAACAGAAACAGAAGTGAAAGAAAAAGATTGGAAGAAACGAAGCAATTTGTAGTTGTCTTCCATCACAACGTCAGAGCACCCAGGATTTAGTTCCTTGTTGTTGATGAAGGGGCAGTCGACACACCAGACCTGTAAAGGATCTCTATCCAAATGATTAGCATCACAGAAGTTATTGATCCACAACAGGGAAGATCTGAGGTAGAGATGATAAAATTTCAAATGAAAAGAGCCTCTTTTTGTCCAAATGAACTGATGAATGGCGGCATCCTTGTGGCATATGTATCCACGGCATTCTTTAGGACGCTTCCTTCCCTTGACTTATGAAGGATGATAATCCATCCTTGAAAGTCAAAGCCGGTACCAATAATAGGAGACTCAGAAGGAGAAATAGTGATCTGATTCTGAGAATTGTTGATAGCCATTGGGTTTGAGAATGAGAGAATATTATGGATTTCACTAATCACTCTTGAATGATGCTCAGTTTTGTCTTCAAGGATCACTTTATTTCGCTTGTACCAGATTGTGTTTAAGAGAATGATAATTCCTTGGCCAGCTCAAGTTCTCCTGCATTATGAAGTTGAACCAGTGTATCCTTTAACCATTCCTGGAAGTCTGCATGGGATATATTGTCTAGCTGCATGGAGAAGCAGCAAAACCAAATTGCTTTAGAATAGGGACATGATGTAAATAGGTGTTCCAGAGATTCCTCCTCATTGCAGCCAAAAGCAGAGTCTCACTGTGGGTAAATGATGCTTGCGTAAAACATCAGTTGCAAGGATTGCATCATGAAAGAATTTCCAAATGAAAAGTAATTGTTTGGGCGGTAAAGACATGCCCCAAAGGAATTTACAAAATGGATCGTCTTGAAAGTGATTAAGAGAGTTGTCTGAGGTAAGCAACTCAAAACCATCTTTGACTGTATAATTTCCAGAGGAATTGCCCGTCCAACCAAATAAGCTGATCCGTAGAGGAAGTGTGAGTCAGGGGGATTCTAATGATAGCATCTCTGGTTGAAGCTGGGTCAAGATCATTAATGAGATGAACATTCTATTGGACAGGGTTCCAAGGACAAGAAAAGTTCTTTAGGAGATCTGAAACCTTCCTAACTGTTGGAGGAAGACTGACTCCGACTTGCATAGACCGCCACAAATGGTGTTAGAGAGATTGATGAGCCATTACCCACTTTCCATTTAAGATGGCTAACTAGAAGATCTGCACAATCCAAGATCCCTTTCTAGATCCATGAAGAGTTGTGGGGCTTTTTTAAACAATTGAAGGGACTAGAGATCAATGTATTTGATCTCTCCAGACTTGTTCGGCTATTAAGGCTTGGTTGAAGTCACGAACTGATCTTAAGCCCAGTCCACCTTTTGCCACAGGGAGGATGAGTTTATCCTTCCTTGATAAGTGCATCTTCTTTGAATCCCCAAGTGTGCCCTAGAAAAAAATAATCGATACATTCGCTATCAACCTGGCTTCCCATGCATTAGTGCGATTATTTTATTTTATTTTATTTTTTGTACAAATTAGTGCGATTATCAATTTGAGTTGATAGACACTCCATATTTGACTATTTTCTTAGGTAATATAATAGGCTAAACTATTTTGGGCTGTTGTGGCACTTGGATACCTAGTAGTTCCTAGGCCTAATAAAGTTGGGTTAAACTGAAAAAAAAAATACTTTATCCTACTTTTGTATATTATAGATAGACCCAATTTTTTTTTTAAAAAAAAAATCGTATAAAAAAAATATAATATAAGCACGAAAGAGAACGTTGAGAAGATTTAAGATGACAATTAAAAATCAAACCATTAAGTACTAAACTTTTAAAAGTTGAGTGCTGAAGAATTAATTACAGATAAAGACCACGATCTTTTTCTCAATTTTTAAGATTTCAGGATGCTTAAAGTGTAATTAATTTTTTTTATATATAAAAGTTTAGACACCGATCTCTTATTATAGTTATGATACTGTTTTAGATTTTAATATAGTTATGATACTGTTTTAGAATTCAAAAAATATTTATAGAAAATTTAAAAAATTATCTACTAAATAAACTCTTATAATTATAGTAAAAATCAAATTCATATTCTTATAAAATTTAAATATATTTTTTATTATTTATATTAAATTTTATTAATTATAATAAATATTTTTTTAGATTCTGTCATTTTCCCAAACTCCCATGATACTAAAATCATGAGTTCATGATCAGGCTTCGCATTGGGCTTCATTCCATGCCTTATATACCCTCCTCTTTGTTGTTTACGTCCCATCTTATTAACTCATCCTCTTTAGATTTAGTATAATTATTTAAAACATATTTAAATTTTAGATAATATTATTTTATTATAATTTTAATTATAATATTTAGGAAAATATCTTAATTTTTGAGTATTTAAATTTATATTTAAAAGTAATAGACAACTCGTCCTACTTAATATTAGTATCATTTAAGAAAAATAAAGACTTTATTCTATCTTTAAATAATAGATGAGTATATCTATTTTTTAAAAAAAAATTGTACCACAACAAAAATGTTCCATTTTATTAGGCCGCTTCATTCCTGACAGGCTGGAGGGGCCACGTGACGTGTACACGTCGCAGCTGAAGGTGGAGGAGCCACGTGCACGAGGAGAGTTGAGTAGGTGTCGCTTTCCTAACCACAGAATGCGACGACGGCCTAGCGTCTTCGAGAAGAAGTCCCCTCACACGTACTCCTCCGATTCGCTCTTCCGTTCCAACTCCAAATTTGAAAAATGAGAAAAAGGCCTCAAAAGGGCTCAGTGATCACACACAAAGTTATCCGCCAGCCAAGTACTCCGCTTCCCCTTTCCTATATATCCCCAACCACTAGCTCACAAATATATTCTACTCGCTTCTCTCTATTTTCTTGCCACTCTTTTTGGGGATACATATATATATATATGGAGATGATGATGATGAGCCCTGGAGGAGGCGGTGCGGAAGAGAACGGTGGGTGTTCGACGCCGGAGAGGTGGGAGTGCAAGATCCCGCAGAGGTTGGTGCCTCCGCCTCCGCCGAGGAAGAGGCCGTTTTCAGCGGGGAGGGAAAGAGAGCCACCCAAGAATGGGTATTTCAGGCCCCCTGATCTGGAGGAGTTCTTCTTCGCAAAGCGGCAAGCTTGTGTTTAATGACTGACGCGTATATGTGTGTATAGTATTTCTATGTTAGCTACTTTTACCACCGGATAACCTTTTTGGGTGGGAGAGTCTTGCACTAATCTAGGAATATATAATGGACTCCCTTGTTAATTTTTTGCAGTTTGTGGAAGTTTGGTGTGAATCTGAATCCATGGCATGTACTTAACCAACGATCCACCCCTTTCTACCATCTTTTTATTTTTCTTCCTTTTCATTCTCTCGCTTTCCTTTGCATTGTCCCGCGAAGCCCTCTTACGTGTGAATCTTGATGATGCTGGAGGCTCTAAATTATGTTCAGGTGGAGGAAAAAAGGTGTAATGTCAGAAACAGATGGATTGGCTCACTTGCCACACTTTTGTTTTTGTCAAAAAAAATCACGCAATTTTGTGGGATGTTCTACACTCGACATTTAACATTCAAATGTATGACATGGGGATAAAGACAGAAAGTGGGAAAATAAATAGAAGGGAAAACGCAATTATATATTATTGTGGCTCATATGTATTATATCCTGGCAAAGTGGCGTAAATATATATATATATATATATATATATGATTTCAACAAACTAATAAGATAGATAACAAGTGGACCAATTAAAACCGCTAACCATAGAGCTAGAGATTTTGAATCTCCACGTATGCAAATACTTATTCATTAAACAATGAAAACAACGACCAAAAAGCAGAGAAAGCAATGTAAGTATAGCTAGCTTTATGATGTGTCTCAACCTTTACGGGTCAGCTCCTGCCCGACGTCCAATTACGATTGGTGCCACCTGATAATTTTACTGAACCTAATGACAAAACACCCATTTCAGAAAACGTTGCCCCAACAAGCCAAACTCTACTGCTCTTTATGTTTCTCTTCTTACTGTAAACTTGTGTTATTTTTGGTCTGTTTCTATATATATATCGAGAGGAACAATTATTTTTATACATGACAATATTAAATGATCCCAATGAAGGAGAGCAAAGATAAAGTGGGTTGAACATGGCAAGAGTGAGGCCCACACATATCTATACTCGTTACAGGTGTCCAATTTGTAGAGGTTTAATGACAGCATAAAAAGAAGGGAAGCCTTTGGGCGTCTCAGGAGTCACTGCCTGATAAGGGTATGGTGTCTTCTGCTTATTGGGGATGCTATATATATGATCACCGACCCAACGTATTACATAAATCCCAATTCTTTGTCTCCATTTAAAATGAAAGCTTATTTCATCCCCACGTATATATCCTGGTGTGTTTGCTGCTCTGACCCTCAAGTGCATGTAACAGACTTTTTCCTTATTACTTAATCAGTGCTTCCACTTTCTGGCAGATTAACTAATCAGTTCTCTGTAACTTGTTTGTAGGAACTAGGTTTTTCTTCCTATATATATATATATATATATATATATGGAAGATCCTGCTATATATAGCCTCCAGCCAGTATGTGCAGGTGCAGCATCATGATCAAGATTCCCATACGTACGATGGCTTCGAGGGTGATGTGAGCTTACAGATATAGATGCCACGACTCTACAAGTCTTTATGGTATGGGAATCTTGATGATGCTGCATCAGCATATACATGGCTATCTCTTTTTCTCAAGGAAGAGAAACATATAACCTTTCCAAAAGTCTAGTTACGTAAAATATGTTTTTATACTTGTTATTTTATCCATGCTCTTAGTTTTACCTGTATATGATTACTTTTTATTATAACATCTCGTGTGTCCTGCATGCTTCTGCACTTTGCAGGTAGCTAGAGGGTTGGCGCTGAAAAGCCAAGAATTCAACAAGATTTAGATTCATTGCATTAAGATTTGGATTGGAAAATTACAATAAGCAGGTATACTTTAGATGACCTCTTGGATATATGTGTGTGTATATATATACATAGAATACAAGCCAACGGACTTTTCTTTTTCATATGAACTGATGGATTCACCATATGTGCTTGTCTCTAAAAACTTAATTCTGGATATATCGCTCATCTGATAGCCGGGATATTTCCGAGAATATCAATGCTCAATTAGTCTAGGAATTGGATGTGTCTTAGATAAAGGTACGAAAAAGTACCTAGTTAAAAATAAAAAGAGGTGTCAGTCAGCTGGGAAACCCATTCTAGCTTTTTTGTTCTCTTTTATTTTAGGCCCAATAGCTAGTTTAATTGTTTATTCTTAATTACCGAAGCTGATGCAAGATTTTCTGTTAAATTAAATTAAGTAGTCTTTTATGAGTATTATGTTGGAACTTTCCAAATTTTAAAATGACTTCCACTAAGAAGCAATCTGCTGCTTGTGTGTCTTGATAGATCTGATGTAGTGTCAATTCTCTTCCACAAGAACCAATTTTGCATGCATCGTACGTAATTGTGACTTCTCTGCAAAATTAACTGTCAGGCGCCCCATCAAGAAGTTAACTTCTATGGTTTTCTATATGTATTTTGGTATATTGCATCTACTAGACCGATGTTTAATGAGGGAACAAATTGAGACAAAGTAGGCTGTGGAATTTCCCCTTCTTCAAAACAAAATTGGAGATATGAAGTGACTGCACCAGCTACCATGGGGTGTGTGATGATTAAAGTTTACAGAATTTTGAGCTGATATGTTAATAAATGGACTGAAAAAGCAAAACTGAAATTTGGGGTGTTCAACCTGATGATGTTTGACTCGGACATGTTTGGTCGTCTGGCCAACCAACATATGAATATGCCATCCTTGCATGCATTCATCTCATGCAGATTACATCTGTTGGTTTCATCTTTAATTTGACATTAACCCTGTTTACTTCAATTCATGATTAACTTAGAACTTCTTTTTTTCCTTGACCGGTCGTGAATAAAAACACGCCTGTTTTTGAATCATTAGATTCCTCCTCAACATTAATTTCACCCACCCTTGTCTGGTCTTTTCATTATCCCCACCCCAAAAGGGAGGAGAAAACACACGATTCAACAAGTATCCTGCAATTTTCAATACGGATAATAACATAAATTAATTCCTTCACATTCACATGGTAAGTCGATA
This sequence comes from Leucaena leucocephala, assembly GCA_037074615.1. Taxonomy (NCBI): domain Eukaryota; kingdom Viridiplantae; phylum Streptophyta; class Magnoliopsida; order Fabales; family Fabaceae; genus Leucaena; species Leucaena leucocephala. Next base: position 19,635,326 of record CM073525.1, on the reverse strand, counting down.
AATATGCAGGACTCTCCTGTAATTATAGATATTAAATAATTCAGACTGGAAAATTTGAAATCTGAATTGATACGCCTCTGTTGTCCCTAGCTAGTTACATGATTGGCATGTGCATGTGAAAACTTCCAATAGTTAATTACGTGTATTATTTAGAGTGTTATTATAAAAAATTATAGAAAATTAATATTATAAAAAATTATAGAAAATCAACAGCACTGTTGATTTAATTTTTAGAGAAAAATTTATGAAAAAAATATGATTTAAAAGTGATTTTAAAAAAATTTATAAAAATATTTATAAAAAAATAATTTTTAATAAATAAATATTTAAATGGTTATTAATAATTCCCGTTGGCTCGTGCTAAAGCTGCCGGCACTTTCATCGTCGGAACTCAAACCCCACAGATTTCTCAAGTTCACCATCGATGATGGCATCGACTTTGTCGCTGCCCTCTCTGGCTCAACCAATTCTGATTTTCCTCGCTTCACACACAACACTATCTCCCCTAATGCTGCCATGATCGGCGCCTTTGCAAAATTCAGCATGAATTCTGATGAGATCCAACGCCATCACTAGTTGATTCTTCCTCTCTATCGTCACCTCTGTCTTCTCCGTCGGAACCTCTGCAGATATGATGGAGTCAAAGAAAGGGTGTGGTTTTCTGCTTTTGCTGCGTTCTGTTATGTTCTGGTTCTCTGCTTCTATTCTGGTTCTACCATTGTTCGCCCCTGTTGCGTTCTGTTGGAGCCCCCCGTTCGATGGGCGTCAGCTGTTTCTGTTTATTTTTTGTTGTCTGCTTTGTGCGTCTCGCTGTCGTCGCCGAATTGATGGAAGATGGAATGGCGAAGGGAACCGACGGTGGAAGGTGGTGAGAGTGAAGGATGTCAGCTGTCATCGTCGTCGTCGTCCCTGTGCTGTCGGTCGATGAGAGAGCTTCGGTCATTAAGGAAGAGGGGAGAGAGAGAGGGGATAAAAAGTCAAGAGCAAAATGGTCATCATAAATTTTGTTCTTCACCAAAAACACCATTTACATCATCTTATCCAAAATATAGGTTCGATCATTCAGACGTATTCATGGAGTTTTAAAAGCTGTTTTAACTTCTAGCCCAAACATCTTCTGTAACATGAGTTTCAGGATAAACAAAACACCCACTATATATATATATTGAGGGAAACAATATTATTAAGGGAATAGTAATTCATAATGGTACAGAAATTATATATTCTTTTGGGAACTCGAGAAATGCAAACATGAGTCATGATATTCATACCAATACAAGGTGAACTGTATCATATTTTTTTTTATCCCTTGGGCAATGTGAAAACTGAACATGTACGGGTACTGATGCACAAGCATATACGATATTTAATTACAGTTATTTTATGGTATTTATTTGAACGAGAACCAGTAAACGGTTGCATGTTGGTTCATCAGTCATCACTAAATCTCTGGGGTAAGTACATTATATATCCCCTGAAAAATGTACCAGCAACAGCAAGCATTCATTAATAATGATACCTCTCAATCCACCGTTATATATACACAGCTCCGTCCACGGAGACGCAACTTCCCTTCGCCTCTGATCTCATTTGGTTAAGTTGGTGCAATATATATATAGCTAGAGGTTGCTGTGAGGTTGTTTGTGGATTTGGGATGGGCGAAAAGTGGACGCCATCAGATTCGAGCAGCCATGGCGGCTGCAGCGATTCAGTCTTCTCAAGCCACAATCAAACTTCAAACTCTCCCCTGCTCAGGAGATCATCGTGCAAGACTCCATCTTCCTCCTCCAACTGCGATCTTCCCAGGAGCTACTCACAGAAGAACCCCTCCATTGGCCACAAATGCTCCAATTTAGCTAAGGAACATAGAGCCAGATTCTACATTATCAGACGTTGTGTCGCCATGTTGGTTTGCTGGCACAAGCACCGTGATTCTTGAGGGAAACAAAAAAAACTGTCTTTTTATTTCACAGATCCCCTTTTCAATACTTTTCTTTTCATATTTCTAGATTTATTGTTTCATTTGTAATTACAGATTAATTAATGTGAGTTATGTGATTTACGTAATGCTTGAAAAAACTTAACACATGTTACCCCCACTCCACTTCTAACCTTCATTTTTGCTCATATTCTTCATGTCACGTTATCATCCATCAACAACCACTAAACCTCTGTTTTGCTTTTGGTTAAGGATCCTCAAAGCTCGTCTCTGTTTCTCTTGGCTCGGTCTCTCTCTCTCTCTCTCTCCCTCCGTGCATGTGTGATAATAGTCCTTGCTTCTTGACTTCTAATTTGATGGTAACAAGTAGTTAATAGTTATTTAGTTTATCGAATGACATCTTCCAAATTAATTTACAGTGTTGCTAATCACCAACTGTTGGGTTTCCTCTGGCTCGAAAGTACCATGATGGTGGATTGAGTTATTTTTCTTGCAATGGGCAGCGAAAACTATTGGGGAAAATGAGCAGACAACATGCAGTATTGGTTTGACCCCATATACTCTTGTTGCTGAAAGCAATCATATAATGAATTGGATGCTCTGTACGTCATACAGCTTCCACACCGGTATTATGGGTCACAAGCTACTCTCTAATGGCCACTTACATGAGCTTCCTGTCAGACGACTCAGTTCTTTACTCATATTATTCCTAAATCGAACCAATTCAAAAAAATTTCATTAAAAAAAAAAAAGTATTAGAAGGCAATGGTATTACTAGCTCTCCAAAGAAAAGGTTGGAAAATTACCACTGAAGGCAGAGCAGAGAAATATTCTCTTTATAAACCAAGATTCATAGGGAAAAATGGACCAACGGATCATAAATAATGGACTATGGCTCATGGGTGGTTTTCTGCAGTAATAACCATCTTTTACAGCGACAAGTAATAGTAAGTGACAATGTGTAGTTCCCTTTAATGCAACCCTCAAGAGAGAAGCATAAACTTGGTTTGGTACGGAATAAAAGCACAGATCGACTAATCTGATGGTGTTTGCAACTATCATTGTCACAGCTATGGCGGATATTCAAATTTTGTGGCCAATTATTTGCTTTCTGGGTCAAAGATCACGTAGCAGGGTCTTAAAGAGAGCGTCAAAATTAGTTGGTTCAACAGAACAAACAATTTCGACTGAATAATAATTAATAACAAACGATATGCAACTAAATAAAATATGATATAAACGAATCCTTAATTTCAATTATGCAAAATTGCCCCCTCCGATGAAATCCATTGAGTCCAATCGTCAAGAGACCGACCAGCTTTGATAAATGACAATTCATAGTTCATAGTTGATGATCCTATGATATATTTACACTTTACAGTATATATAACTGGAAGTGTATGCTATAATTATTAGTTTTCTTTTAAAAAATTTCTGGAGTTAATCTTCCACTGCCCTATTTCTTCTTCTGCTCTGCGAGTTCCTACTGAAAACAGAACTCATTTGCCTGAGGCTTCTATTCATGAGCCCATTCTGAGAAATGGAAGTTGACGACCTAGATCCAAGCCTCCCGAAGAATGCCCAGAAGTTGCGAAACATCCTGCTCAATCCCCGGCTTTCGCTAAGTCTGATACTTCTCAGTGCTCGGGAAACTCTTCTGGGAACGCCCAGTGCGCCGAGCGCATCATCCATTTCTGTGTATACAACTGGCCAATGACTGTCGCCATCACCGTGATCGTAGGGAAACCTTCCAACGGCGAAGCCTCCTCCTGGTAGTCTCCATATCGTTAATCCGACCGTTTCTTGATCGGTTTGCCTTGAAACTCTACCTTCCAGATGGTTTCCATCCGAAGGCAACTCGTTGCGACACACAGGACATGAATTGCGCGTTGATAGCCATGGAACAATGCAATCCGAATGGTAAATATGCTTGCAAGGCATTTCGCGTGCCTCTGAACCTAGCTCAAACGCTTCTTTACAAATGGCACAGTGTGAATCCGTACTCACATGGTCCTCCCCTATCTCAATCGTCGGCATTGATCCGATGGCTATTTTGGACGCCGGCAGGTTCTCCAGCCGCTCGAGGCCATTATTTTCTGTCCGCAAAAACTGCTCCAACAAATGATCGAAGCCTGACCTAAGCAAGAAATCCGACATATTCGGCGGTAACGGATGGAGACCGGAGCCATCACCTTCATCATAGTACAATTGGAAGCTGCTACTACTTCTTTCATTATCTCCACCGTCTTGTCCAACACCACCATGGGCGGGTCCGCGGAGAACAATCAACGGGTTAAAGGAAGAACGGCTGCCGGCATTACGGCGTCTCCTCCGGAACCCTTGTCTCCTTAAATGGAGGGAACTTGGAGGTTCAAGGGCGAAGACGGACAAGGTGGAAGATGGAGACGGGGTGAGACGACGGTCGGATAATGGATTGGAGAGGATTTCTTCGAGGAAGCCAGTTCGGCAGTGGGGACAAGCAATGCGGTTGGGAGCATTGGAGAGGACAACAAACCGGGTGCATCTGTAACACCAGTAAGACGGCGTAGGGGATGACATGCTGTGGGTTCATTAGGCCGTAAGAGCTACAGAAGGAGTTGAGTCGCATACGAGTTTATGGTGAGAGGAGAGAATAAGGAATTAAGAATGAACAAGTATGGTATGAATGTGTGAAGAGGAGAAACTCAAGTTGGGGGAGAGCGTGAACATGGGGCCGCTAAGCGAGGTGGAACGAGAACGACACAGCCACCCACTCGTTCTTACACTTGTCACTCTCTTGTTGGAATACGTACTTCAATTCCACTTTAGGACAAGAATTTTTTAATCAAAATATTTTTTTTATACCTACTAAAGTTAAAGTTAATATTAGATTATAATTTTTATTAAAATTAAGATATAATCGTATATTTATAAAAAAATTATAAAATTATTTATTATATATATTTAATAATAGTAGATGGAATCAAATTTTTACTTTTATATGATATAAATATATTTTTTATTATATTAAAATATTTTTTTAATTAAGAGTTGTAAATATATTTTTTTTGTGTAAAATTTTTTAAAAAATAGCAGAATTCATCTACAATCTATAAGTAGGATAAAGTTTTATTTTCTTATAAATATTAGATAAAATGAATTGTCTATTACCCTAAAATATAAATTTAAAAATTTAAAAATTAAAATATTTTTCTAAATATTATAATAAAATAATATTTTTTTAAAATAAAATATTATTTAAATAATTATATATTTTATTATTTTATCAAAATTAAGTACAATTGGGTGCAAACAATACTTGTTGGCCGTAGATATAGTTATCAAAGTCCTATTAGATTGCTGAACTTGGGCCGGAGCCTATCGACATGACGGCCGAGTCTGAAGGCCGCCGCAAATCAACCCTACTCGTGCGCCCGGTCATGATGGCACGTGACCATTTCTTCGCGGCCCCTTAACCAACACTTCTAATTTCTTCTTCTCTTTCCTCGTTTTTTTTTTGGGGTAAAAAACACTAGTAATTTATTAAAGCATAGTGACACGTAATAGGAAAGTAAATTACTGTTAACGTTTTTAGAAGCCCTTTAAAAATGACAGGACATTTAGGCAACTTGCTGTGTTTGTCTAAGGACTTAAATGTCAACATGTTCTCAAAAGATCCCAATTAAAAAAAAGATGTCAACTCGAACCAAATGATTTTTTTTATTGTTGGTGGCTCATGAATAGTGCAATTTATCATATATATAGATTCTCTATATTAGTTAATATGATAGTTAATACGATGAGTAGTAAATAATGTTGACGAAGCTGCTAATATTGTATTGTTTAATTTGATTTGGCCGTTTGAGCATGACGGTTCATTGTTCTTAGCATGTTTAATTTGTTGTCGTTGGGATCGGCCGGACACAAGTAACCATATTAGACAAGAATATTCCTTCCTACTCATATTCGGGGGAGCAATTGAACGGAGACTTTAATTAAGCCAGTTGAATTCCATGAAGCTACATGTATAGATGTAATAGCACATGTTAACTAATTGGGAGAGCTGAATATACTGTTGTGATCAGGAAGATAAGCTTATCTGATAAAATGCACAAAGTAGAATATACTTTGAGATTCCATCTCTTGGACTTGTTTCACCCACCATTTTCATTTCACTATCATCTTAATATTTGATTAAACATCTCACTTGATTGTTTGCTGAATTCCAACACTGGACTCGCTGCGTTACTGAAATTATTAACCACCGGACTCAACAGTCAACATATTCTATCTCTAGTTCCTCGCATGGTGACAACCAAAACTTTACCGCAGCTGTTGTCACAATGCACGATGCTCATCTTTGACATTTCCCTCCGGCTAAATGGGATGAATTACTACTATGTGTGCAGTTCTATGCTGCTGAAATAAGTAGTAGATTCGAACCTGAATCAGCACCGTACAAAGTACTAATCCCCCCCCCCATCTTTTTTTTTTTAATGGGGCCTTCTTCTACTGTTATTGTCATGGTTTTTACGTTCTCGGATGGCCTTTTCTTTTTAGGGTGACCCCATTTCTGACCATCGAACTAGGCGAGTAAAAGGTCAGCAATTTTCAGTTAAATTAATGAAAAGCTAGCTCTTTGCAAGTCAATAAATCGCCCAACCAGCATTGAATTTAGGGAAAATTTTGTTTCTCTTCTCTCTACGAGAGTAGTAGTAGAATAAATATAAAAATAAATGTAGATTTCAATGCCAGAAAATGAAGTATATTTTGTTTTTGAAAATTTGTTTAGTGGCGCAATATGTGGAACCGGAAGCCGAGTAATTAAAGGGGGAAAAGGGAGAAGAAACTATGCAACAGAGAATGGTGGGAACTGGGAAGTTGGGAAAAATCAAGGGGTACAAATTTAACTGCACTTGCTTTTCTTTTCTTTTTTTATAAGAATTTCACTTTACTTACTGCTCGCCCCAATTTGACTGAACCAACGAATCCAAGAAGCCAACGTGTCAGCCGCTCGCATCTGGAAAACAAGGAAATAAAACAGCAAGCGATTCTACTACCTCAGTCGGTTATCACTTGGTCAATTACCCCTAACTTTTAGGAAATAAATAATTTTTTTTTGGATATTTCCCAGATTGAGAAAAATGGAAACTTTCGGACCCAAATTTCAGAAAGCATAACCAAGTATAAATTGGGTTTGCCAACACTCCCGTCTTTAATCCACTACAAAATGGAACAAAACCCTAAGGGTTCTTGTAAGAACCAATAGCCGCCAGATTGATCTCTTACATTACTGTTCTCCCATTCTTCCCTTATTTGATCTTCCTGCATCAATCCTCATCCCACTATTTTTTTTTTGTTCTCTTGTGTTCCCATACTTTTCTTACCATAATTAAGTTCTTGCTATACTTGTTATAGACATGAGATGAACAACATAACATGTTAGTTATTTGTTTTCAATAATTATGAAAACCAATTCAGGTAAAGATAAATTCTTTTTCCAAATCTTTGTTTTGTTGTAGATTCTTCAGATGCTTTCCTGTCAGCTCTAGGAGTGACTACGGTCCAATATTCATGAAGCAGCTGAAATTGAGTATCTCTGAAGTTGTTTATACGAGGTTTAGGCGGTTAGATGGGAAAAGTTTCAGTTTTGGGTTTGTTTTAGGGTTTAGGGTTTGAATATTATTGGTTATGGGTGGTGACTGGGTTGAGAATAATTTCCAGATGTTGATAGTCTGATGATCAATTTTAGCTTTTTAAAATGTTGTCTGAATTGGGAAGGAGACCGATGCTTGGCGCTAGCGATGGGTCATTCGGAGATGAATTGGAGAAAGATATTGGGATGTTGCTTCGCGAGCAACGTCGTCAGGAGGCTGACGATCATGAACGTGAACTCAATTTGTATAGAAGTGGATCAGCGCCTCCGACTGTTGAGGGTTCATTAAGTGCAGTGGGAGGGTTATTTGGCGGCGGAGGTGCCGCTGCCGCCTTTTCTGAGTTTTCAGGTAGTAAACATGGAAATGGATTTGCGTCTGAGGAAGAGCTTAGGTCTGATCCAGCTTATCTTTCGTACTATTACTCGAATGTGAATTTGAACCCCCGGCTTCCACCTCCGTTGCTATCAAAGGAGGATTGGAGATTTGCACAAAGATTAAAAGGGGGAGCTTCTGTCGTTGGTGGAATTGGAGATAGGCGGAAAGTTAATAGGGCAGATGATAATGGAAGTAGATCATTATTTTCAACTCCTCCAGGTTTTCACTTGAAAAAACAAGAGGGTAAGGTAGATACTGAAAAATTAAGAGGCTCCGCTGATTGGGGCGTTGATGGACTGATCGGTTTACCTGGTCTAGGACTTGGAAGCAAACAAAAAAGCCTTGCAGAGATTTTTCAGGTGGTTTCCTACTTGTACGCTGTTTTATTTTTGTAACTGGTTCAGCATGATCTTACTTTTTGAATCAGCAGCATTTGTTTTCTGCGTTGCATATCTTGCTTGGGTGCTATTGCTTTTGACTTGTTTTGGCCCGAACTAAATATTTGTATGACTGTGCTTTTAATGTTTTGATTTACTACTTTATTTGTATAACGTTATTTTAATGTTTAGATATATAACTTTATTTGAGTTAGTGTGTACACTTTTACCCATTTCTAGTGCTGATGGTGTTGGAATATGACAGTATAACTTAATGTCTCAACTTCTTGTCAAAGTTTCTGTTTCCATGCCACCTTTACTATATTCATTTATGTGTTCTGTACTAGTTGACTTTTTTTAGTATAATACTAGCTGAAAATAGATATTGTCCTGTACATTCTTTTTATTCCAGTAGATTTGTGTCATTCACATCGAAGTTGAAATTTCATAATGTTATATGACTTGGCGATCTTATGTGATGTGTTGCAGGTGTGGGATTTACATCCATAGGTTTAAAAAATAATATCTTATATCGCTCTGCCTATTATATGTTTGAATTGATGATAAATTCTTTTTAGCATATTGAAACTTTGATAATAGAGTATAACCTTCTGATGAAGTTATATGTTGTGGCAAAAGTTTTCTTCGCAGCTTTAAGGCTGACATTAAGTCAAATTTAAGTCGTTTCTGTTTTGATTAATTCCCTGTGTGTCTTTATTTGTTACCCTGTTACTTCTACCCCTCATTATAAGTAGCAACCATGCAGGATGATTTGGAGCGTAGCACGCCTGTACATGGCCTTCCTTCTCGTCCTTCCAGCCGTAATGCATTCAATGAAAATGATGATATGATAGCTTCCGCTGAGGCTGAGCTGGCTCATTTACGCCATGATTCCACAACTACTGATGCCTTAAGATCTGGATTAAATGTCCAGGGATCATCTGCTGCTCAGCATATTGGCCCACCATCTTCATATACTTATGCTGCTGCTCTTGGTTCTTCCTTATCAAGAAGCACCACTCCTGATCCGCAGCTTGTTGCTAGGGCTCCCAGTCCTTGCCCTACACCTATTGGTGGGGGGAGAGTTTCTGCTGCAGAGAAGAGATGTATTACCAGTCCTGATGCAATAAATGGTCCTTCATCTGGTATAAGTGAGTCTGCAGATCTGGTGGCTGCATTGTCCAGTATGAACTTGTCAGCAGATGGTGTGTTAGACAGGGATAACCATTTACCTTCACAGGTTGAGTCAGATGTTGATAATCACCAAAGATATCTGTTTGGTATTCAAGGAAGTCAAGATCATGGCAAGCAGCATGCGTATTCAAAGAAGGCTGAATCAGGACACTTGCAGAAAGCAACATACTCTGATTCCGGTAAAAGGAATGGGAGTGGCATTAACTCATCCTTGGATAGGCAAGTTGAATTACAAAAGTCTAATGTTCCTTCCAGTAATACGTATTTCAAGGGATCACCTACCTCCCCCTTTAGTGGTGGAGGCAATTTCCCAGCTCAATACCAGCCTTTAGATAACACAAATTCCTCATTTACTAATTTTGGCCATGCTGGAAATCCAGCATCTGGATCCTTGATGGCTAACCAACTTGGCACTGGTAATCTACCACCCCTGTTTGAAAATGTTGCTGCGGTATCAGCAATGGCAGCACCTGGAATGGAATCAAGAATTCTTGGGGGTAGTTTGGCTTCTGGAGCTGCCTTTCCATCTGATGCACATAGTCTTGGTAGAATAGGAAATCAAATTGCAGGTGCTGCTCTTCAGGCTCCTTTTGTTGATCCTATGTATCTTCAGTACTTGAGAACATCTGATTATGCTGCAGCACAACTTGCTGCTCTTAATGACCCCTCCGTGGACAGGAACTACTTGGGCAATTCTTACATGAATTTACTTGAGCTGCAAAAAGCCTATCTTGGGGCTATGCTCTCACCTCAGAAGTCACAGTACAATGTCCCTCTGGGTAATAAATCAGGTGGCTCCAATCATCTTGGTTACTATGCCAATCCTGCATTTGGCGTTGGTTTGTCTTATCCAGGAAGTCCAATGGCAAACTCAGTTGTATCCACTTCTCCCGTTGGATCTGGCAGTCCTGTGAGGCACAATGAGCTGAATATGCGTTTTGCTTCTGGGATGAGGAATTTAGCAGGGCCATGGCACCCAGATGCTGGGGTCAACATGGATGAAACCTTTGCTTCTTCCTTGTTAGAGGAGTTTAAAAGTAATAAAACCAAGTGTTTTGAGCTTTCAGAGATTTCTGGTCATGTTGTTGAGTTCAGGTATGCAATTTGTCTGTTAGTCTCTTGATCCTTTAATTTTAATGCTTTCATCCCTTAGAATTAAAGCTAATGATTTTACTATTGTGAACAGTGCGGATCAGTATGGGAGTCGATTTATCCAGCAAAAACTGGAACAAGCAACTACGGAAGAAAAAAATATGGTTTACCAGGAAATTATGCCACACGCTCTTGCTTTGATGACTGATGTCTTTGGTAATTATGTTGTTCAGAAGGTGAGATGAGATCCATTCTCCTTTTATGATACTGTTTGTATTCATTTTATTCTTATTGATGGACGTGGTTCAAATAATTGTTGGTATCTTCCAGTTTTTTGAGCATGGACTTGCACCCCAGAGAAGAGAATTGGCTAACAAGCTTTGTGGCCATGTTCTGACCCTTAGCCTTCAAATGTATGGTTGTCGGGTGATCCAAAAGGTATTGATGGCTTGGGTTTCAGCAATGGAAACTTTTCCATATGTTTCTTTATCCATAATGTTCTCATTATCTCATACTTCACTTTTTCTTTCTCCTACTTTCATCCTCCTTTAGGCCATAGAAGTTGTTGATCTGGATCAGAAGATAAAAATGGTTCAAGAGCTTGATGGGAACGTTATGCGCTGTGTTCGTGATCAGAATGGAAACCATGTCATTCAAAAGTGTATAGAATTTGTCCCTGAAGATGCAATCCACTTCATTGTCTCAACCTTTTTTGATCAAGTTGTGACACTTTCAACTCATCCATATGGTTGCCGGGTTATACAGGTAGGATTATTTAAACTGCTCTTCTTGTAATTATTCTGCATTTAAAATCCATGGTTATAATAATGCTTTTCTAAATGGCAGAGAGTACTGGAGCACTGCAAAGATGCTAATACACAACAGAAAGTTATGGATGAGATTTTAAGAGCTGTTAGCATGTTAGCTCAGGATCAATATGGCAATTATGTTGTTCAGGTTTTCCTAACGACTCTTAGTTTAGACTACTTGTAGCTGCAATTTGGTATGGATGTTAAAAGACGCATATCCAACTCTTGACTTTTGTGTAGTTTACCAGCCATTTTCTTAGTTGTTCAGAGAGAAAAGATGTGATATGAAACTTCTTGATTGATGTTGTTCGCCTTTCTTGTTTTTTTTAGGTTATATTGGTTGAACTTATTTATTTTTTGCCGACTTATTAATTTTTCACTCAAGAATGTCTTTGGAGTGTATGCTACTTATCAATTTACTTTTGTAGTTTTTTTTTTTTTTAATTGAATTTGAATCTATTGCTTTACGTTATATATATGCTATCCAAGCTGTGTTCCTCTTATACACTCTGCGAAAAGGTTTGTCTTCTTGTAATTTGGGCATCTGTTTGCTGCTCTACCTGTTAATGTAACACTTCCTGCGGACATCTATATGTCTTGTAGTTTGTACTTGTGAACTGATCTTTCATTTTGCTGTCTTGCTCTATCCTTAATAACAGCATGTGCTAGAACATGGGAAGCCTCATGAGCGTTCAGCAATTATAAAGGAATCAGCTGGCAAGATAGTTCAAATGAGTCAACAGAAGTTTGCCTCCAATGTTGTAGAGAAGTGTTTGACATTTGGAGATTCTGCTGAACGCCAGTTACTAGTGAATGAGATGCTTGGCACCACGGATGAAAATGAGCCCCTTCAGGTTTCTTAAAACTTTTTCTTTGGCTTTTTGACAATATATAAATCCTCCCCCTTTCCTTAGTGGCAACTAATCAATGCTTATTATCATATTTTTGTCAATTCATCTGAGAGACTGTGGTTGTTGATATTGGGGAATCTCTGTTTTCCTATGGCACTTCGGGTTTGGATTCTTTATGCTTTTTAACCCCAGTAGTCTGCACCATCATGATGAAACAAAAAGGAAGTCATTGTTTTAAGCTCATTGCACAACCTGGAATCCTGCTTTCTTTTCTTTCGTTTTCAAATATTGCCTCAATAAATTTGAGATTTAAGCATTCTGATACAAGTGATTAAATCAGGGTAGGCTGTGACTGTTTTGTATTCTTAGTCACCAGTTTTCTGCTAATGTGAAGTTCATAGAGGCATGAAAGTTAAATGTAATCTAATGTGAAGTCTTGTGATAGCCGCCAGGTGCATCTGAGGTTTTTCAGACTAAAACATGAGAATATTTGGTTTTACATCTTTAATCTTGGAACATGGGCACCTAAATGCCGTTATCAATGAAGGAATGTGTTTTTTTTTTTAAATATTGTTCTTTATTTGTTTTAGTCTCCCACTAGAGTAGCGATCCCAGGTGTTGTATGTGCCTTTATTTGTCAAATCCTCTAGTATGCCTTGACTCTTGACAAAAAAGGTGGCAATTTGTGATTCATGTGATGATTCTTTATCCTCTTCATAATTCTTTCATAATGATAGACTACATTCCTCCTCTTTTAATTTATAGGCGATGATGAAAGATCAATTTGCAAATTATGTGGTACAAAAGGTGCTGGAGACTTGTGATGACCAGCAACGCGAGCTGATTCTTTCACGAATCAAGGTTCATCTGAATGCTTTGAAGAAGTACACTTATGGAAAGCATATTGTTGCACGTGTAGAGAAACTAGTTGCTGCTGGAGGTATGATATTTCTGATTGGCATCCTTGGTATCTGACAAGTATGGCTGCATCCATGAGTGTAATATAGCTGCAACCTTATGTGGGTGCATGTATATATAGAATATGTTTTTACCATGATACGCAAATTAGTGAAGTCTAGTGTTTTGAGTTGGTGATTATATTCATATGTAATTTTTGTCGCAGAAAGGAGAATTGCTGCTCAGAATCCTCATCCTTCTTAGGTGGCATATAAAAAGAAGGTTGTTTGTACAGCTAACTGTGGCGAGAGTGAGCTTTTCCTGCATCTAGAAGAGGTGGAGATGAAGAAACCTATCTTGTGTTGAGATAGGCAATAAAGTTGTCAGTTGTAATGAAGAACTGTACATTTTGTAGTGTTAAGTTTATACGTATAAAATTAAGCGGAATGAGGTCCCCAGATGTTTGAATACAGCTGATGCGGCTGCAGAGTAGATCAAATAACTATACGAAGGACATTTTAAGGGTGTAGAGAATTATAAAGATGCTGATCTAGTTTTTCTTAAGTTGACGTGCTGTACAAAAATGTTGCCTTTGTGGAGAGCTGTTCATGTTTAGGCCAATTAATTGAGGAAGGATTTTTCTTTGTTATGCTTTTTGGGTAGCCTTATTGACTGTGCCCCTCTTATTTATCACATCAATCGAATTTATAAATAAGAATATATTGCTCTGATGTACCAAAATTAAAATAAAAAACAAATAATCTATTATTTTATGTCACCCAATTCATTTTGATGTGAAAAAAGACAAGAAACAAAGCTAAGATGTTGACGATCTGTTTAAGTAGGGTAAACAATCGGTTTTATGCCAAGTATCTGTCCCAAATATTGCTTTTTGTTCTTGCTTCCTTCAAGTGAATCTCACGATGTCGATTAGTGAAGTGCTTCTTTCGATATGAGAAATGAGTTTCAATTCCCTATTTCATAACAAAACAACAGTAAGAACCATAAATAACAATCAGTGTTTATCCAAAAACTCACTTTGAACAATCACATGATTAAAAAGATTTGGGAGGCAAAAGTGAAAGATCCTCATTTGAAAAGATGAAACCCGAGTTTTGGTTTTGCTCGTGCAACGCTTCAGACTTCATGTTCCGGATGAGTGCGTAATCCGTGTCAGGTTCCGCGGAAGGCCCTTGTAACACTCTTGCACTTCCATATATGAATGAAACTGGAAATTTTGACGCCTTTTGATTGCAGATAAGGCTTGCTTCAGTTTGAAGAATCCTTTTCATTATAAATGGATCGACCCGAAGTCCTTTTCAGTTTTCCCAATAAATGATAGTGTTAGTGAAGGACGAAGGTAATGTTGTTGTCTGATGCTTACAATAAGAATCTCTCCTGATAATTAATACTAATATATAATATAACTGATCAGACGAAGGATGGAGATCTAGTTAAGCTCGGAGACTTTCTCGGTGCAGTGAATGATATGAAATCGAACAAATAGCTAACTAGCTGCTTATGAAAATCCTTTCTTGGTTCCGTCTTCAAGGAAAGAAACACCGATTACTTCCCCATGGATGCAGCCATGCATGATATTCTTTAGGTATAATGGTGGATCTCACGAATCTGGATCAACTTGTTCTGTTGGACGTCATCTACAGAGAGTTATTATCCTCGCTTTTGTGAACCAGCAAATACTCACGTACACTTTTAGCTACGGACGGAGATGTAGCATTTTATCATTGACCCATCTATCATCGTTTTGTTTCTTTTGGGTGTATAACTCCTCTATCGTTGTTACACACTATTTATCCAACTGCAACCTGTAAATTTTCTCAATGTCCTTCTCTTCAACATTTTCTTCACCCTCTCAACCTTTCATTCCCCATTCACCAGCATCAGCGTATAAGCTTGACAATAGAAGACGATTCCCAGCACTTTCAGTCTCTAATACCAGCAAATACTTTATTGCCACTTCTGCAAGATTCTCATGTAACGAACATTTCAAAATCAAACCATGCATTTTCTCTCCGGTCTTGAGATCGCAAAGGTGTCCGCATGCTTTGAGAGCGCTGGGCATCACGAATACGTTGAGTTTCAGCCATTCCGTTTGCATTTCAGAAAACACACTCAAAGCCTCCTTATGGAAGCCACAACGAGCACATGTTCCAATAAGAGCGATCCAGCGTCGAACACGTGTTGCCGGAATTTTTTTGAACAACTTGCGGGCAAAGGACAGCGTCCCACACTCGGTGTACAATGCTATGAGCTTCGATGCAATGACTGTAAAACGAGCGAAACCGTTGATAATTAGTTGTGCATGAAGTTTCTTGCCCAAGTGCACAGCTCTATCACGAGCGTAAATGTTGATCACTTGGACATAGACATTAGCTTCTATCGGAAGCATCGACGGAACCATATCCGATGAATTCTGACAAATGAAGCGCTTTTGAATAGAGTGTGCAGTATTAGTAATATACAGACACTGTCTTCTAACAACGTGGCTGCTTGATCATCGTTGGATCGTTTATGAGGATAAAACACGCGTACAATACATTGATAAATTCTACTCCACGTAGAAAATTTGATTCTGCAAATGGTGGTTCCGATTCTTATTATTCCTCCTCAGAGAAGCCAAAGTGGTAATGCAAAAGCAGAAGAAGAATTTTACGGATTAGGTAAAGAGCTCTTAGTATCTAATCCTGGATAAATATCTATAAGGCTGCCTTCACAGCATTGGACGATATACTGGTTCCTGGAATCACAAGTTCATGTTTAATTCACGGGGCAAAAGTTGTCAGGAAGCATATTGAATCTTGACGGTTATGTCTTGTTGATTTGGACTGGGATAATTTAAGCCAATTCACTATCCTTTTCCCCGTTATTCTGGAAAGATGCCCAGTTAAACATGTCGATTTTACTTCCACGGACCTCTGTTAGTTATAATTCGTTTTTGCCTTGCCCATTCTTTTTAAACTATATCTTCCCCTCCAACTGTCGACAAGTAATTTCGCAATCCTTTATATGCTTCCTGATTGGATGGGATGTCTGTCTTATGGTTAACATCTTTGTGCTGCAGGTAATTTTTTGAGGGATGTTCAAATAACAATAGGTAGATATGTACTTTCCAGTTAGACATCATGTCGGCGAGACTTGCATTTTTACAAATGGTGTTGTTGAGCATCGATTTTGTTTTTCCATGCATTTTTATTTGCGGGCGAGTCTGTGAATAGGCGGAGAGGATTATATCTACTAAATTGTTATTACGTTATATAATTTGGTTCATATATTGCAAGAGGTCTGATTAATGTAATTACAGTGGAATTTTTCAAAGGTCTTCAAGAAGAATTCAGGAACTGGGGAGAAAACTCCACATCGCAAGGAAAGCCGAAGAGCCTGTGGGAGGAATTGGCAGTAAGTTCTATTTTATGCACATCTATTTGTGTTTGTTTTGGTGTGGTGTTCTTATTCGCTCATGACGATTTGCTTCTGAGCTTCTATAGTTGGTTGAATGAAGAAAAAGAAAGAAGAGTCCTTATTTAGTAATTTGGCTGTTGATGGCTGATTCGTCTTTTGAAACTGTGGTTAACAACAGCGATCGACATGGGAAATGGATTATGAGATTTTACGTTCCAGGAAATAGGAGAAGGATTTGTGGAGTTTCTGGAGAAAGAAGTTAATATAGTTGATGCAGAAGTTGATTCGAATGACAATTATAAAAAGCCTCAGTGAGAAAACCCTTCTCGTACTTCTGCTGGCGGTCCTCAGGATGAAACCGGCAAGGGGAACAGCAGCATTAAGGATAACCTTGATGATAGCATTAAGGATCCCAAACACAAACTCACCAACCGACCCCCACTAAGTTAACACGTATACACGCACATGTAATTTATATACTTGTTCCAACCCTTCCAAACGATAATAAATCGACAATTATTGATCCCAAACACAAACCCACCAACCGACCCTAACAAGTTCGGTTAATTTATTTTGGTCTGAACCAAGTTTGGTTAATTGTTTATAAATTGGGCATTGATTTTAGCAGCAGAAATAAATTAAATACATGTAAATAATAATAACCAGCAAGAAATAATCAGTCATAATATTTTCACATAAACTTCTATACGAAATTTTAGGGTAAAACCGAAAAAGAGGAGAGAATTCAGTACTAGCACGACGACCTCGGAATATCCACAAGCTTTTGCACAACCATCAGAGGCTGGTTGCAAAAGTTTTTTCCTCAAACCAACAGAACAAAACCCATTATTCAGCGATATACCAATTTCCAACTCAAAATCTCTCCCCAAAACGGAAGAATAATGCACCGGTTCCTGAGTTATGATCAACAGCGTATTCTGCTCTAACTAAACCCAGCTTGAGACCAACTCCATAGGACGACCCATATCCCATTCGCCTATACACTTCTGTGGGATTCCCTTTCACGTTCTTCGAACTCCCAAGATCATTTCCATGTTCTGCAAAGGCATACACATGCGTCCCTTTGATGGGCACCCGTAACTCGGCAGCAATCTGTAAAAGAAAGATCAGATAACTGTTCTCAATGACTGGCTAGTAAAAAGACTAGGAAAATTAACTACCATGAAATCTCTCAATCTTCATGATGCTTAAAAAAACAAAATAGTAACACGTTCCAATCACTCTCCTACCTCGAGGATGTTTCTGGCTGCGCCAAGCTCACCCATGTTGTAACCCCTCACAGAATAGGGTCCTCCAAGAGTAAAGGCATCGTAACTAGGAAGATCACCTACACAACCACCATAATGGCTATGGAGAACGAGCACTGGTGGTGGTGCTTTGCCAGCACCTTCCTCCACTGACGTCAGCTGGATAAATCGTGTCACAGTTAGCTGGTGACGATTGAAGAATGGGAAATTGCTGCCAATCCCAAGGCCTTGATCCACCTGACATTTACATAGGACATAACTCTGTCAGCAGAGGCTTAACTATGGCATACTTAAGACTACTAATTCAGGAAACACCAATTTCTTGTTCTTTTATGATAACTGCAAGATGACCAGTTCATCCAATTAATTTGGCCAACATTACCACGCACAACATTCACTACAGTACTACAGTAGGTATCTACAAGTAGGTTCGAGTCAGTCACCGTTTCAAAAGTCTATCAGAGTTCTAATGTTTAAAAAAAAAAAAAAAAGCTTCATCTCCAGATGATGATACTTACAAACACCAACAATGGCATCAAGTCATCAATCCATTGCTCTCAAATAGTCTATCGGACATTGCTTTTGTCCCACCTCTCCAGTTATGAATATTTTTTAAGAAAAAATCAGCAATGTGAGAAATGCTTACTACTATTGTTTTAATTCCTGGAATGGACCTGCTATGTCTTGCATTACTTATGAGTCCATATACAGCTCAACCTGGAAGCTAGCGCGCCCCCAAAAAAATTGTACTCTTCATTGCTTTAGTTTTTATATGCCCTTCTGTCTTACAGCGTTTGATCTAATTGGTAAAGGGAATTTCTTTCCTCTTCTACCAGCATTGATAAACAATATATTCAAATTCTTAGCAAAACAAAGTGCTGGCCTTTCAAAATGGTTCTTTTACCAGACAAGAATTCTTTTTTTAGCCCATATGGATAACATCAAAAGTGTATGTGCAGTCACCTGGAACACATTTCGGTCTCCAATGATAGCTCCATTCACAAACTTTGTGTTATCACGTGTAATATTGGCCTGTAAAAATGCCATCCGATCAATGCCAGTGCCACTGAGGGTGGTTGGAGGTCCATCTGCACTAATTCCTCCACTAGGCAATACTCGTTGACCTTGTGAACAGATATGACTACTTTCATCACGTGTTGTTATCTCTTCCATCACAAGTCCATAAGTAAATTTACTCTGACGTGTGAAATTCTGTTTTGCACACAAAATGAAAAAATCAAGATAAAGAGCCCAAAATAAAAGGAAAGGGAAATTTTAAAACAACCGATTGCCTGAACCATCAGTAAGATTACCTCAGTGATATTGGCTTTGACACCACCACGATCAACCCATATTGGGGGTACTTCATCAACCCCTGGCCCTCCAGTGAATACTGGACTCAACTTTCGACTGTTGAAGCAACTTACCCGAAGAGTACGGTTATTTGGATTGTATACACCATCCAAGTAAGGATGTACATACTCAAGCTTAAATGCCAGATCATCCTAAGGGAAAAACATAAAGGCCAATTTAAGATAGTTGATATTAATAACTACGTGTTATTCCTAGAATAAATCAATAAAAAAGGGAAAGACAACCTGAGGATTGAGGAAGTTGCTAGTTGTCACCGAACCAATAAGAGATCTATTCAATCCTTGCAAATTCCGATGTTCAAAAGTAACAGTTCCTCCTGGCTGCAGTGAAGCCTACACAGAGAGTACATATAAATACATTAGATCAACTAACGAAAGAAAATTGATGGCTGATGACAAAATAAGTTTTTAATTAGACATGAATACCAATGTAGGACGTCCTCCTCGACCTGGGACAATACTCCACTCAGTACTGACTTCTGCCGTCTTCTGTTCTAATTCTTTAAGCTTAATTTCAACAATAATGCCTCCCTCATTCTTCTCATCAGGCCGTGGATTCACTTCAATGTTTGAAAACAGAGCAAGGGAGTTAATGTTTCTTAAAGCTTGCTTCCCTGCCTCAATGTTGAAAATGTAACCTGGGCGAAGCTGTTATCCATACAAATAACCACTAAATAGTCAACAACCGATGAACAAGCTAAAGACCAAAAACCAAGCGCAAAAGTCAATAACTCAACCAACACCTAGAAATTTGGCACAAGAAAAAAAATGCCACCATGTGTTTTGCCAGAAAGATCATTTTCTGGCGGCAGACTGTATTGATTATCAAAACTCGAAACAAATGAAAAGGAAAATTGCACAACCTGCAATGTAACATAACCATATGTACCTGTTTCGGCAGTTCTCTTTCGACCACGGCAACATCAGTGTTACCTTCAACCACATTGCCAAGCTTATCCTGGAATTGAATGACCAATTGGGTGATATCCCCTTCTACAACCTCACAGACGACCTCCTTGGTGTTCAGGTTCCCAAAATTAACCACCTGTGCGCACGCAAAGCCTTCATCCTGATACCACTTCTGGACTCGATCCCTTATCTTCTGCAACAGCCTGGCACTCACCTTTCCTTGCTCCTTCAGCATCTGCATAATCTCCATGTGCACAGGCATCGGCAGAAGACACGCCCTCGCCCTCTGAATTCTCCTCTTGTAGTCCTCCTCCTGACTTCTAAAGTACTCCAGCTTCTCCTTATCAGTCATATCCGCGTCCATCTCAATGGGCTTCGACTGCGGCATCAATCCCACATTGATGCAGCGGAATCGATCGGCTGACTGCCACGTGCTCTCAGTGAAAGATATTGTAATTCCGATACTTCCATCGGCGTTGGTTTTGCCCTCCATATCTACCTTCTCGAACATTCCGCAGGTAGCTAGAGTCTCAAGCTCCTTCTGGAGCTGGGCCTTGGTGTATGTACCACCTGGACGCAGAGAAACCATCTCGAAGAAGGAATCTTCGGTGCCCACTGTTTTCCACCTCCTCCTATCGAAGAATAGAATATCCGAAATTTTATATTTCTTAAATCCACTGAGCTTATTGAGTTGAACAACAATGTTGGCCGGCAGCCCATGGGAATCCCACTCCTGAGAAGGGGACTCATCGGCAATAGCATCTGCCGGGGAGAAAAGTCTAGAGAAGAACCCCCCATTCCCATCTCCGCCTGTGCCGCCGAACCAGTTCCCTCCGCCTCCGCCACCACCTAGGCCATCACCGCCGCCGCCGAAATCTCCGTATCCATTGGAGAGGAGGACCGGGAGGTGGGTGGAGTTGAGGAGGAGGGCGGCGGCGGAAGAGAAAGCGATAGTCTTGGAAAGGGTTTTGAAGAGAGCGTGATTATTAGAGGAATCTGAATTATGGGAAGAAAAGAGATGACATTTGACCGAGTAGGGCCGAGGGGAATTGTTGCGGCGACGAGGGATGGGGGCGGAGAGCGTAGCACTCAAGTGCTGGGTAGCAGAGAAGGAGGAAGACATGGGGACGAATGCGAGGGGTTTCGTGGCAGAAGGGGATAAGGGTTTTAGATGGGTTTTCTTCTCCCTTGTTTATTTTTTTGGATTTGTGCTCTCCTTGTCATTTCACTCTGGCGTTGGAGCATAGAGTAATTCGAAGTGTTAATGTGGACTTCCGCAGACGAGATCGTCGATGTTGACCAACACTTTCTAACAGTAATTGCAATGTTTGGGCCAGGCAGCAATCCATCGATTACCATCATTAACTTTTATTATAAATTACCCATCATGAATTTAACTGACAAAAAAATAAGGCATACTATTATTTAGAGTATGTTCGAATCCTGAGAAATATCACTTTATTGTGATTCCAGTTGCGGCACTTGGGGAGGTATCCTAGCTCTTAGGTGCTTAGGTTTACGCCTGAGGGTAATAGACAGCTCGCCTTGCCCGACATTGGTATCGCCTAAGAGGAAGAGAGATTTCGCCCTGCCCTTAGATCGTGGGTGAGCCCGACCCCTTTCCAAAAATTTCTTTACCAAAAAAAAAAACTTTTATTATAAATTGCAAATACTAGTAATGAATCATAATATGGTAGAAAGTACCATAATATTAATTAATTAATATTTAATATACCATATTCTGTCATGAGATAATCTTGCAGTAGTTTTGGGCAACGCGTTTAACTGTAGCGCTCTCACCCTGGGGAATATTGTTTGGATACTAAGACGGTTGCATCTCATCCATATAGGGTCGCCGGTCCCAAAAAATGGTTGATTCTCAAATTTAAATATATATATATATATATATGATGTAATTCAATATTTAGAATACATACATACATATATATATACATATATATATATATATATAGGAGTTGAAGAGGATAAAGAAGATACTACTATACTATAGGATTAATAATGACCGCGTTTTTAGAAGGCGAGGCCTGGTCAAATACTATAAGAGGAAGGCGGAAAGCCGCAAGGGAATAAAGGAGACATGTAGGATGGCGTATTGATTTCTACGATCATTGCGCAGTGCAACAACCACGGGAGCAAATTGCTGGAGGACGCTACGTTCTTTTGTTGGCTTCAATTTCATCATCCTCCTACCCAACCCAAACACCCACCAGATTTTATATAAAAACCCTCTCCCCACCTTGCTTGAACGAAAATCCCCTCAAATGGCTCAACTCGAACGCTTCCCCAGACAAGTAAATGCCTCCAGATCTCTCGCCTCTCCCACCGTGGAAAAGGCCCTTCGAGGTACTCAAATCCCTTCATTTCGCTAATTAATCTTCTTCTCATGCATGGTAGCTAGTTACAACCCAAGCCAGGGATGTTTGTCATTTAAGGTTTCAGGTTTCAGGTGGGGAAATATCAAGGGGCTCGCCCACCTCCCCCGGCGGCCCCAATTCCCCTTTATCAGAAGACGATAATGGCGCCCCTCAGAAGAAATCTGTGCTCTCCAAAGTGAAGGAGAAGGCCAAGAAATTGCGCCACAGTCTCAGCAAGAAAAAGCACGACGACGGTAATGTCACCCCCACTTGGGGTGCTTCCCTAGAAGATGAGGACGAGGAAGAGGAGGAAGATGCCGAATACCTTGGAGCTCCAAGTAATATATACATATATATATATATATATATATATATATATATAATTTGCCTCCTTTATTTATTCCCTCTATCCCTTCTTACGCCCTTCTTTCTTTGCTATCACGTTTTATGTTTCAGTGTACGAATCGGAGCTGGCACCTGAAGCATACAAAGAAAACGCCAGGCAGCATCCAAGAGCGACTCCAGTAATCGCCGAGAACCATCGTTTTCATAGCCCTTTGAAATCCAAGGGTGAAATGGATCGTCAAAGGCCGCTCAGCAGCTCTGCCGAGTCAAAGAGATCAGCTCACCACCACCATCATCATCTTGCAGCGGCCACAAGTTCTCTTGGTTCAACCAAGAAAATGAGCGGCCACGGAGCTGAGAAACTCTCGCCGACATATACAAATGGATCAGACACGGCAGGCCTCTGTATTTCGTCTAAAATGCAAGGCCTCACCGTTTCGAAACCCTTAGATACTCAAACCCCATCATTGACCCCAGCATCATCTCGTAGATCTCCTTTGTCGGAGACCACGACGGCTCCGCTGACTCCTCCCGCCAAGACGGCCTCCAAACTTTCTCCGGTTATGTCTAAGGGTCCACGCTTTTCGTCAGCCCCATCGACTCCCCGCAAATCATCATCAACATCCACGTCTTCTGCACTGAATATGAAGAATGTCACCGTAGACACCGGGGGCCAACAAACATGGGACCAGGGTGTATCGGTGAGAGAGTATTTCAAGAGTAAGTTGGAGCCAGGGGAAGATGAAAAGGCTCTTTCTCAGGTGATATCGGAAGCGATGGGTCCTATGAGAACTCCCGGAGATGTGGGCGTCATGGAGAAGGTGAGAGAAGCCGTTAACTCATTGCTCCGAAATGAAGAACCATCGCAATATTCTGTCAGAAGTCCAACAGCACGAGCATCGTCGTCCCAAAGTCCTGTACTATCTAGCAACGTTCAGCAAGGTAATTAACATGATATAATGATCTATTATATTCCGCAGTTTCATGCCGATTATATTTTACTACTACAGGATTGCATTTATGAGTTCTTTGTTCTTTTTGGCAGTTGGTGAGGAAGAGAACCATGGCAGAATCCTTCAGACAAATTGAAAATCTCGGCTGGGACGTGTGTCTTGCTCAAGTTGTATATATTATATATATCAAACTATTTTCTCTCTCTCTCTCTCTCTCTTTCCGGCATATATATATGTGTGTGTAACCCAATAATTACCCGAAAAGATCGTTCCCATCAATTGTAAACTAAGTTTTGCTTGTAATAAACGTGAGTGGCCATGCCCTGACTTTGAAGAGTTCCATGTATGAACTTCTGTGTCTTTATGCTTCTGATGACTATTCTACAATTGCGAACATCAAAATTAAAGGCCACTCGCCATTAATTTTTTTAAAAAAAATCAAAGAAAGACTCTGTTCGACTTCTCTTATCATATTCTACAAGTAATAAAAGATTTTTTGCTGTAAATGTAAAAAAAAAAATGATACTGAGTCAAAATTCTCTCATATAATTCTGAAAAAATAATTCATTTTGAATGTATTCTAATGACGGCCTCTGATAAATTTACCGGTTCAAAATGTTGCTTTCGTTAAAAAAGAATCTCTACAAAATTTAAATGCTTCAAATCAATGAAATGATTGGGCCGAAGAGAACCAATTAAACAGGGGGAAACTTCAGATAAAATGGCATCATTGTTGGGTCACAACTCACAAGCCACAAGAAATGGGGATTTCATTATACATTTTATCCAGGATCGCCAACTTGTCAAGGGATTTATTCCCCCGTTTTTACTCAAATTAACAGGGATTTGATGAGAAACATGCCCTCACTATCAAGAGGAAACAGAATTGTTGTTTGACATTGACTTCTATTGGTTTAATTTATGAACAAATGTTTATAGGTAATAAAATTTTAAAGAATAACTTTTAAAATAAAAGTGATTTTGAAAAAAATAATTATTATTAGAATAATTTTTTAATAGATAAATTATTAAAAAAGATGTGAAATAAAATAAATATTTTTATAATTATTGCTAGAATTATTGTTTGATATTGCGTTTAATGAGTTAATGTGTGAAGGGAGGGAGGATGAGAAGTGCATGAAAGTGAGGAGTAGAAGAATTTGTTTCTGCTGGGAGGATCGGGCATTCTCCAATAGGGTCTTCAATCCAAGGCGATGGGGATCTCCGCCGCCAGGAGGAGGAGAATCTGTTTTACTGGTGGTAATTGTCTTCATTTGTGTTCTTGTGGGGCATTCTCCTACTCATTCATGATTCAGCTCCACATGACGATAGCAAGTTCCTCAATTTATAAACAAATCATTGCCAGTATTCTTTCCATTGATCCTCCTCTGTATCCACGTCTGATTTTTATGATGACTTGGTAAACCCTCATCAGCGACTATAAAAGCAAATTATGTGTTTATTCATCTAAAACGATTTTGCTTTTAGAATTAATTCCTACATAAAAATTAGAATACTGATATCTAAATTGGCTAAAAAATAACCCCTCCCTCCCTCCCTCTCTTCGCGCTGGCGTCAGCCATTTGTTTGCGGTAACAAGAGGGATAATATTGGAGGAAAACATGGACTAAAGCAATTCATCAGCGGACGATGAAACATTGAACAATATAAATGCGAACGGGGCATGTCATTCTCACTACCATTAAGAAGCAGAACGCTCGGTGTTGTTGGATAATCCTCACTGGATAAACCCCATCTACGTGGCTCCCTCCAATTCGCCAGATCCCACTTGCCTCTTCCTTCCAGATAATTCGCATTACCCCGCCAACAAAATGCCACAGCCATGGGTTGCGTCATCGAGCTCAGAGATATTGCCCCACCTGAGGCGACGGTTTTCTGGGAACTCCTTCCATCCGCCCATGGCTCCCACCCTCACTTCCAATTCCTCCCTCTTGACCACCACGCCCACCAACCCAAGGCTCAGAGTCATTGCCAAGAAGTCTGGATCCTTCCCTCCCCTTCGCCTCGGCAAACCCCGAGACGATTCTTCCTCCGAAACTGGATCGCAGACCAATACCCCCGCGAATTCCAACCCTTTTCGTTTCAACTTTGGCAAGATCCCTGATGTCACATCTCTGATCCCAGTTCCCGGTAATCCCACTTCGCCGGGTTTGTCACTCGGCAACCCCAGGCGCAAGGACCCTGCTACAGTGTTTGTCGCCGGCGCAACAGGGCAGGCCGGTATTCGCATTTCGCAAACTCTCCTTCGGCAAGGTTTCAGTGTCAGAGCTGGTGTCCCCGAACTTGGTTCTGCTCAAGAATTGGCTCGTCTTGCTGCTCAATATAAGGTCAGTTACTCAGCTTCATCCAATCCCCCCTCAACGAATAGTTTTAAATTTCTAATTCCTATAATCTGATTAGATCAAATTAAATTCACAATTATTGCTCGCAAACTCATCTTGTGTATTAGGTTATTTTCTTCCTTTCTTATGCTCATGAATGACGTACAACCATTTGAAAGTTCCCCAAAAATGGGTTTTCTGATGTGCATGTGCATGTTAATTCATAAGGCAGGCAGAATGAAATCATGGCCGTTAGATAACATCCAAACAAATTGACATTTGAATAAAAACTTAATATGCAAAGATGTACTGAGTAATTGTCAATTCGTACTGTATCATCACCATCGCAGATCATATCGAAGGAAGAATCAAAGCGCCTCAATGCAGTGCAATCGAGCTTCGAAGATGCCGAATCAATAGCCAAAGCAATAGGTAATGCTAGTAAAGTAGTTGTCACAATTGGTCCCGCAGAGAATGGTCCAACTTCGGAGGTCTCCACATCGGACGCCGTACAAGTAGTCCAAGCCGCCCAACTGGCCGGCGTCAGCCACGTTGCTATTATCTATGACGGGAACGCTTCCGGTGCCTCAACTTACAATGTACTGGATGGCATCTCTTCGTTCTTCAACAACCTGTTCTCACGGTCTCAGCCCTTGAGCATCCCAGAGTTCTTGCAGAAAGTGATTGAGACAGACGTCAGCTATACCTTCATCAAGACAAGTTTAACCGATGATTTTTCGCCGGAGAGTTCCTACAATGTCGTCGTCTCAGGTGAAGGAAGCGCCGGAGCGAACGACTATAAAGTAATGTAATGTATGAGATGATATCTAATATATGTGTTGTCCCCTTTCTTTTCTTGTTCTCCCTTAGTATCTATGTTTCCATCGTTCTCGCTTAAACTTGGTAGAAAATGATGATGATGATCAGGTTGCCCAGTCCAAGATAGCATCACTAGTGGCGGATGTTTTCTCAAACACAGAATTAGCAGAAAACAAGGTACCAACTACACATGGACATTTGCGTATCATTACCAGAGATTGTTGAGTTGACATCTAAATAAGAGAAAGGGAATAGACTTGAGCTGGATGTTGACTTTTTTACTTTTTGGCAAATTTGGTTTGCTTTTTTCAAACAGTTTGTGGAAGTGTACACGGGTCCAGAAGCCCCAGTGAAGAGCGTAGATGAACTTTTCAGGTAAGCGTAGCATCATATTTTTTGCCTGCCAGAGATGACTATAAAATCATTTATGAGTCAACTGAGGTCAAATTTAAAACCCAAACTTGGCAATGATCTATCAATGTTTGCTTGTCTTTGAATAAAAATGACATGAAGAAACTTTTCGATTTAACTTCTTTTCTTCTGGAAACGATGCAATCATGTAATACTTGATTATCTTCTTTCATTATAGAACTGACGTGCAAATATCTGGAAGTCGTACTTTGGTCCTTAACTTTATTACTATGGATATAAGTAGAAGAATCTATACGGTTGTATAACACTTGGTGGATATATATAACTGAACTGTGAGTTTGTTTACAGAACAATCCCCGAGGACGGAAGAAGGAAAGCCTATGCAGAAGCAGTTGAGAAGGCAAAAGCAGAGGAAGAGGCAATGGTGGCTGCTGAAAGAGCCCGTGAAGCCGCAGAAGCAACAAAGAAGCTGGAAGAAGTGAAGAAGTTGTCGAAGGAAGAAGCAAAGGCTGCTAGTCTAGCTTCAGAAGGTCGGCAGAAGGCTGAGGCTGCGGCGCCTGCTTCCATAGATGCCCTCTTGAACAAGGCAAGAGATTTCGGCGCAGGCATTTCATGGCAGAAGTTGAGCTTACAATTGGCGACCTCCATGCAAAACCAAAAGCCTGATGAGGATGAAAAACCCAAAGTACAACTTGCTACTGTGAGGGGACAGGCCAGGGCTCGGAGTCTGCAACCTAACAAGGCAGTGGTTAAGCCACCAAGCGGCGCTACGGCTAAACGAAAGGAGGAAAAGGCAAAGCAAACAGAGAAAACGGCGGAGGTGAGGAACGTATTTGGTGGCCTGTTCAAGCAGGAGACTATCTATGTTGATGATGACTAGTTATCATGACTTGTTGAGGGCAGTTCTCTGGTGTTTGAGGCTGTGTCATCGCAAGTTATTTGCTTTGAACTTGGGTCTCCGTAAAGTTGTATTGACTCTAAGCCACATATATATATTATGTACCTGTGCTAGTTTCAGATTTTTAACGAGATTAAGACCAAGGCAACAATAATGAATACAGCTATTTTCCTCGTCTTCTCCGACTTCTGATGGTGTCTGCACTAACAAAATAAATCGACTGAGGCCGCGGGGGAAAGATTTTATGCCAAATATTTGGTTAGGAATATATATTTTGAATTTTGGGTAGTGAAAATGGGATTCCATCTTGTAAAACAAAAGACCTCACAGTGAGCACATAAAAATAATAAAAGAATACGACCAAAGAAGAGAATGGAAACATGAATACCCCCAACAAAGGGTGAAAAATTATATTTAATTCACTAAATCTGTATTCAAATTAAAATCAATGTCATCATGTCTTCAGTACATATTTTGGGGATAAGTCAATAGCATGTGGAGCTTTCACGAATAATAAGTAGTGTAATGTATAAAGAATGAAATGATTTGAAATATTATTATTTTTTACTTATGCATGCATGCATTCATGCATATATTTTAAATTCTTTATGTATTTATTTACTATTCGATAATATATTAAATTGTGTACCAATATGAATTATGCTAATTATATATGTAAACATTAAACAGAGGAAATGCCACAAGTATCGAAAAAAGAAAATGATATGAATTCTATATAAGAATATGGTTATAGGGTCTAGAAAAATAAAACGTGCTGTTTGTAGTATTTTATATCGATTCCAATGTGTATTTAGCAAATGATAAGGAAATTGAGTGCAGAGAAGGAAAATCATTTCTATATCTTTTGCATCATTCATATTGTAGAACATCTTAAATTCTAAATATTTATATAGAAGCATTTTAACTAGATAATTCCCCGATTCAGATCGCTGCTTCCGCGCAGCCCGGTCGGGATTCGGGATTCCTCAAACTGAGAGTAGTAAAGCACACAAGTTCGAACTCTCCCTGGGACAAGGTACTGTTGTTGCCATTGTTATTGGGGCATGCGGGCATGACGCACCAGGCTGCTTCTTCCGCTTTCCCAACAGCTGGGAATGCTATTCTTCCCTCAAAGCCCCACCGAACTGATCTTAGAATACCACAAACCATTCGCATAAGAGCTATCAAAAGCCAATTGCAGAGTCACAGAAAAGAGGATAGATGGTCTCTTCGCGGTATGACAGCCCTCGTCACAGGAGGGTCTCGTGGAATCAGGTACCAACACTTCAACTCCAATGCTCTTTGTTCCCTCTATTTCTTAACCTTTTGAGCTGCTTATACTATCATGTAATTTGGAATAAGCAAGGGCGCGCGATTGCGGAGGAATTGGTTGGATTTGGCGCTAAAGTGCATACATGCGCTCGAAATGAAATTGAACTCAGTAAACGCCTCGATGATTGGAATGCTTCAGGTTTTGAAATCACTGGGTCTATCTGTGATGTGCCGTTCCACAGCTAAGAGAGTTAATGGTGGAGAGCGTCTCATCCATCTTCATTGGGAATCTCAACATCCTTGCAAGTTGCGTACAATTTATTTTCTGCAATTGCGGGTCAAAACGTGCACTTTTCTTAGCAATCAGAGTGATCATACGTCACGATGGTTACAATAGTAATAATCTCCAATAGATTGATACTTTGTACTATTTAGAGGTTTATACTGTTATTGACTAGCATGTACATGTGAGCTATTATTGCAGACAAGTCTACAAGTGTATCTGATTTTGAGCTAAATTTTGAGTTGATACTCTTCAGACGAATTTCTTTTGAATTCGTTTTCCAATATTTCAAGCATGATCATTTTAATGCGTAGATAAATAGCGTGGGGACAAATATTCGGAAACCAATTACAGAGTTCACGAATGCAGAGTTTTCCACTCTCATCGACAATAATTTAGGATCTGCCTTTCATTTATGCCAACTTGCATATAAACCTTTAAGAGCATCGGAGGTGGGAAGCGTTGTATTTGTCTCCTCTGTCTCTGGTGTTGTTTCACTGAAGTCCGTGTCTGTTCAAGGAGCCACCAAAGGTAGTTTTCCTATTTTTTAGCTTACAATAAGCTGGAAGTATCTAACAAATTCTGAAATTTTTATTTGTTGAGATTGACAGGGGCAATTAACCAACTAACAAAAAATTTAGCTTGTTAGTGGGCAGAAGACAATATGCGGTGTAATGCCGTGGCACCTTGGTACATGAGAACATCAATGGTGGAGCAAGTTATCATCTTTTTTCCTTGTCCTGTAACAATTAGTTTGATTTAGATCATGATGAGACTGGTTAAGCAATGCACCGTGCTACAGTAATATTAATTCTTCTTCCTTTGTTGTTTCTTTCTTTCGGAAGTTAGGTGTTGATAGTTGAGAGACTGGTTAGGGATAAATATCAAGCTTGTAACAGCGGGAAGTTGAAAGTCAAATTCTTATCGCAAGAAAATACCTTTGATCTGAGTCTTTGACATATCGGTTGATAGATATATTCAATCTCTTTCCTTCAATGTGGTACATTGATTTATGCTAAAAGCATCTTGAGTTTAGTAGGAAAGTTACTGCCTGGACAGTTGATAACCATCCAATAATTCGTCTTGCATCTAGCTCTCTGGAATTCTATCAAGGTAACTTTTGTGCAAGCAAATCTTGCAGATCTGATTGATAAATGTTTTGTGTCTAAGAATTACAATTCTAGAACAAATCTGTATGGCAGAACAGAGACAGGAAAGATTGTAGTTGCGTTTTAAGTAACATAGCAAGAGATTACTATAAGTGGAAGTTCTAATCCCATAACTGGATCCTCTAGGGATTAATGCTCAATTTTGTATATAATGATATGACTTGTTACCTAGAGCTGAAACCATCCTTAGGTAAGGGTATAACTGTAGTCTTATATATAAGTCATTTGTACCTTGTTCTTGTATCCCAATAAATGTATTAAAATAATAAAAAAATTTACTTTTATCCTTATTAAAGAAAAGGTTTTGAAAAAACTGTCACTAATGATCCTATAAATGACTTATATTTAATAGGGATAAAATTAAAAAAAAGTCATTAAGTACTTTAAAAATAATTTATATTTAAGATTTCAGCTACAAGTGACTTTATGTACAGTACCAGAGTGCTTACTGTCACAGATTATATGATGTTTGCTTGGCGTAAAAATGGCAGTGTTGCCCTTGCAGTGCTTTAGATGTTGGTAGGAACTCCTGAGG
Organism: Leucaena leucocephala; assembly: GCA_037074615.1. Lineage (NCBI taxonomy): Eukaryota > Viridiplantae > Streptophyta > Magnoliopsida > Fabales > Fabaceae > Leucaena > Leucaena leucocephala. Next base: position 19,603,823 of record CM073525.1, on the reverse strand, counting down.
GAAGCACAGATGTAAGATATCAAACTTGACTTGACATTTTCCGTTTGGTTCAGGTGCTGAGCAGTGAAGAGTATCTGGAAGATAGTTTGTTTTGAAAATAAGCAAGAGCCAGCGATTTGAGTATAAGAAATAGATGGCGGTTCCTTAACAAGACTTGAGTGGCAGCTGTCGTCACCGGGGTTCAAGGAGAGGACGAAAGAGGTGGCGCCTCCGTATGTTTGCACAGATTACTGCTTATGGCCTCTACCTCTTAACTGAGTCCAATCCAAAGTTTCCAGTAAAATCCATCCACCTTTCTTTATTTGATTTAACTAATTCTGATGCTTTTATGGCATATTCATGCAAACATATCATGTCCATGTCACGTGTGTATTCCAAATAAATTGCTTGTTGTCCTTTTCTTTTCATTGTTAGCTCTTTGGTCAATTTTCACCAGACAGTGAATGATAGATACCAGCACTCGTTGGCAACCAATAGTAAGAACAACCGCACGCATGCACACACCAATAATTAATTAGCCAGTAATTAGATTTTTGTAATGCAGAGGAAGTCGCACTTTTGTTTTGGAACGGGACCAAATGGAGTCGATGAAAGAAAATCAATCTTTAATCTGTCGGGGAAAATCCTCACCATTAGATCATTGAGGAAATGGACATTAATCTCAATGTGGAGAGTTTTCTTTCCTGTGAAGGACGAGGGACCATACATTTCCTCGTATATTCAAAGCTGATCACAAACTGAAGTTCAAATATCGGATGAAAGATGTGTTTATAATATCTTGAATATAATTATTTTTAATAAAAAAGTTATATATATATATATATATTAGAAAAATATATTTTAGTATGATAGTAATCTGCGGATGCCGTATTCACAATCACAATATAACAAGAGGGAAATAAACTGAGGCCGTAGGGCTCATCTCAACAGAAGCATAAGGACTAATGAGCCGTGTCAAGGCGTTAAATTGACGAGGATTAGCGATTATTGCACCCTTCGACATCATGGGCTCATTCTTATTTGACTAAAATATCTAATTACAATTAATTAGAACCAATGAGATCCCTACATGTTGCCCCCATTCCGATTAAGTAGGCATTCTATGCTCACCCCGGCGAATTGAAAACATATCCTTTTGATTATTCCACGCAAGCAATAATTAAAGATGGTGCTTCGGTGAGAATTATAAAACTGATCTGCTGACCCCAGTGGCGATGTTGCTTAGGCAAGGCCCACGTGTCGGGCTGATGCTGCTGTGTAATTCGCCAGAGAATCTTTGACCCAGATTATGATCCCCTGTTTAAGATTTTTTTAGTTTTTAATTTCGGTTTAGTTAGGCCTCCTTAACTCCCGCTTTCAATAAAAGTAATCACCTCCTGTCTGTTATCCGTCAGATAAACAAATGGAAGCATATCCCAGGAAGTTGGAGACCGTAAAATTTAATAATGGAAGGGAAGAATGTCAGCTTGCATTCAGCTGCTTCCTTCTCCTTTTCTTCATTACTTTATTCATACCAAACCGGTCAACGAACTCCGAGGTTGTAATCTATTTAAAAAGGAGTATTATGATCGAAGAGGGATCCAACAGGACGATAAAACTGCAAGTATCAAATTCTAATTAATTCAGGTATAGTAAGAGATGCGTAATGAGTAGGACGAAGAGATTGATTTTTTTGTTGGGATTCTCTGTGCTAGCTAGTAATGTTAGGTATGGCTTCCGCGGTGGGAATACCTGATTTCCCTGTCGTATGTTATCCGTCTCCACCCAATGTCCCATGAATTCATTTCTCAAGTTTTTTCTTTATGCCTTCCCCCAACATAGTTTAGTAACACTATTAGCAATTAAATTAAATGCAGTGAAAAATGCGCTTTCATTAGTACCTAGCAAGATTAACCCTACCGTGTGATTTTGGAAGTCATATATGATTCAATCCATGGAAGGAAGAGCGGCTAAAGTTTGTTTTTGGGAGCTCATCTTATCCCATTTAGACGATCCAAACTTAATTTTTTTCCCTTCCAATGTAAGCCATATATATCGAAAGGATGGTTGTGGGAGGAGCCGAAATTCACGTTCTTTGGTGGAGTTAATGAATGAAAGGGATAGGGGAAGAGCACCGATGGTTGCCCACAGGGGTCAAACTGGAGACTAGTCAAAGCTGGAAAGGAGCAGTATACGCAAGTGTGGTCATAAAAAGCAGAAAGCAGGGAAATGGAAGTGGGAATGGAAACAAAGGAATTAAAATAGATGGGAGAAGGAACGTGGCAGAGAGGAGAGGAGAGGAAGGCGTAATGGAAATGACCAAATGGCAATGCATGCTCATGTTGAACGTGGCTCTCATGCAACCGCCACCACCTTCCTTACGATTAACAAAACGAGAAAAATGAGTGATACTACCGTCATGTCCCTCTGGGGATTGAGGCCACGCGTACACTTCCGTCCATGTCCCCGCAGCACATATTTTAATCAAACGGAACATACATAACTATAACGTTATTCTGTGGAGCCTCGGACACCAAAATCTCCGGGCCGGCGGGTATACGTGGCAGGTGCTTTAACCGGTTGTCCTTCACCATCAAGGGTCACATCAAGGGCAGTCCCCATACCCTGCTTTACCACGTGGGCATGAGTCACGCTCAAGCGGGTCGCCCCAATTGATTTCCAAGAGCCAGCAAGCGGCAAAGGGAGGAATCGAGGAGATGGCTAGCTCCTTGACGCCCAAAACTAGACAACATTCCAAATGGAAAGCTAATTGGGAAATTTCCAAGGGAGAGAGAGAGGGGGCTTGAAATAGGAATCAACAAGGGGAGGTAGGTGGAGGATACGTGTCGAGACGTGGAGGAGAGAGTGAGAGGAAGAGGCGTCAACGAAGGGGACAGGTGGGAGGGGCAGAGGGATACGTTGAGGCTTTTGATTGGACCACGAAACAGAGAGAGCTTTGAGGAATAAAATTAAAAGGGTGGGGAAAGGCTACACGGAGGAGATATTCATATTTGAAATTCAAAGGCAAAAGTAAAGAGAGTCTCGTACCAGGTGGAGAGATTTTCAATTCCACAGCTCCAAGCGACTCAATCAACCCGGCTGCCGTCAGCCATCCACCTTGTTTCGTTGTTGCAATCTCATTGGTCCACGAGCCCCCCCCGGGGCATTTCACTGTACACGTGTTACCTTTCCAAGCAACCCACCCCCAACCCCAACCCCTTGCTTTACGCTCTAAACCACTCCTAATACTCCTCCTCCCCCCTTTACTTTTCTGCCATCCTACTCTCAACTTTAAACCATTTCAATTTCATATTTTACAAAACACTCTTTTACATATACAAATTTAATTAATTTAATTAAATTAAAAAAATTAATTATATTAATTAATATAATTAAATATACTATTTTTAAAATATTAGATCTATTTAGATAAATTTTTTAAAAAATTAATAAAAGAAATTTAGATAACTTTTTTTAAAAAAAATTTAGAAAAAGATTTATTAAAAAAATAATTATAAATAAATGAATATTTAGATAATTATTAATAAAATTATTTTTATTATTAATAAATTATTAAAAAAGTATTATTTTATTTTTTTAAAAAAAATTATTTTCTCCTTCTCTCATCTATCATTCAACCTATCCCTATTCTTGTGAAGTCACAAATAGAATAGGAATTTCACTATTGACAGCAGAACAGAACATAATGTGTGCGTCTACCTCTATTTTCCCATAGCATATCAATATCAATGGCAGAACAGAAACAATGATAGAATAGAAGTATCGAGCATATCGATAACAAACACAGGTGACAACAAGCTAGATAGGAGAAGTTGACGATAAACTAGAAGGTGATATATACAGAAGATAAAAAAAAAAAGAGAGAAAAGATAAAAGATAAAAGATAAAAAAAATAATTAAATATTTTATAAATTTTTTTATTATTTTAAAAATTACTTTCAGTAATTTATCTAAAATTATAATTTTAAATTATAGTTTAGTCTAAATTTTTTTTATATAAATATGATTGTTTTGAAATTTTCACAAATTAAAATTTAAATTTAAAATCTTTTTAAAATTTTAATTTAAGATTTTCTAAATAAGTATATTATAGTTATTTTTTTAACTCACTCTCTCTATCTTTTATTTGAGTATTTTTATAATATAATAGCTATATAAAAAAATAATTTAAAAAAATTAATAAATATATTAAATATATCTCATATTTATTATTATTAAAGAATTAATTCCACAAATATTGAATCTCATGTGGTAAAGTATATAAAATTTTTTAGCTTTTATTTAAAAATTAACATAGCATTCGTCAAATTTTCTCAAGGAAATAAATAAATAACTGCACGCCTCTCTCTTCCCTCCTGGGCCGGAGAACAAGCAACACATGATCGCGCGCCTCCTCTTCTCATTTCGTTCTTCTCTTTTGTTTGGAAGCCACCCTTCCCTTTCATTACTATATATCATTATTCACACCCGTCATCCTCGTACCAGAGCTCCGTACGACATGAACCCAGATCGATTGAGACTTCCCATGTGAATCGACGCCGCGCTGAGGAGGTTGTTCCGTTCAGCTTTGCCTGAGAAAAAAAATGGCGGAGATATGCTGCGGAGTGGTGAGCGACAGCGAGACTTCGGGAGTGTGTCGGCCGAGCTCGCGTGAAGCCAGGAGGCGGAGAATGGAGATCAGGCGTTTCAAGGTGGTAGAAGGCGATGAGAAGCGCCCCAAACTCCATCTTGCTTCCAGTTCCTTGTCTAGCGACTGTGAGAATGCCGTGGAGAACTGTGCCACTGGCATAGAGAAAGCCCTCGCGTTTTTATCCCCCCACCCAGTAAAATCAGATACACATCACAAACAAACTCCGGCTGACCCCTTCGACCCATCGCACTCTCCAGTTTCGGTGAGACAGTATCCTAAATTTGGGGTTGCGTCAGTGTGTGGAAGGCGAAGAGATATGGAGGATGCCGTGGCTGTTCATCCCTGTTTTTCCGGGGACCATAAATCCTCCGGTGAATTACATTACTTCGGAGTCTACGATGGCCACGGATGCTCTCATGTAAGAGCCAGTAGCCTCATCCACAATAAATAAAATGGAATAAATCTGTGTCAGTGTGACAGAGGCAAAGAGATAGAAATTTTAAATAAAGTTCTTGGATTTGTGAAATTGCTGAGACGTTAAAGTAAAGTGTTTTGTTTTATTGCATGATGCATGCTTGTTTAGGTGGCGGCCAAGTGCAAGGACCGATTACATGAGTTGGTGAAAGAAGAGCTAGAGAAACAGGAGAGGTCGATGGGATGGGAGTATACGATGGAGCGAAGCTTCTCGCGAATGGACCTGGAGGTCATTGCTTGGAATGCTAATGTCTTAGAAGCCAACTGTAGGTGTGAGCTTCAGTCGCCCGAGTGCGACGCCGTTGGATCTACGGCTGTTGTTGCTATTTTGACCGCCGACAAGATAATCGTTGCCAACTGCGGAGATTCCAGGGCCGTGCTCTGCCGCAACGGCAAACCCATCCCTCTCTCCTCCGATCACAAGGTCAGTTTCGGACACTTGGGTTGTGATATAAAATAAAGCATGTTTTGTAATGAAATTTTATATTATGATGAGTGGTGGATGCAGCCGGATCGTCCGGACGAGCTGAACCGGATCCATGAAGCGGGAGGACGGGTTATATACTGGGATGGGCCCCGCATCCTGGGAATGCTTGCAATGTCAAGAGCCATAGGTAAAGCTAGTTAAGCATAGAACGAGGATGGCGTAGAGCACGCCAACGAACAAACGATGATTTGATTTTTGCTGATGTTTGGTGTTGGTCGTTGAAAACTGGCGGCAGGTGACAATTACTTGAAACCTTACGTGAGCTGCGTGCCGGAGGTGACGATAACGGATCGGACGGCGGAGGATGACTGTTTGATACTGGCAAGTGATGGGTTATGGGACGTGGTGTCGAATGAGACGGCATGCCGTGTGGCACGTATGTGTCTGCGCGGAAGAAGCCACACCCCACCGAGCCCAGAGGTGGCGGTGGAGGGCGAGATGGAAGGGGTAGCGACGGAGATGTCAGACAAAGCGTGCTCTGACGCGTCAATGTTGCTGGCGAAGCTTGCTTTGGCCAGGCACTCGCCTGACAACGTCAGCGTGGTGGTGGTGGATCTCAGGAGGAGGGCCCGAAATTAATTATGAATTGAAGGACTAGAAAAGAAAAATGGGTTTGATGTTGGGGGCGAAGCCAAGGAATACGCAATCCTTCGGCCTACAACTTTATGCAGTTTTTGTAGAGCGCATTGTCCATTGAATAATGCAATGGATCGATCAACTTGTCACTTCTCAAAGAACCATATGCCTAGCCCACATAGTCAACAGAATTTTAACCCCCTGCTGTCTCTCTGTTCACCCTTCTATTTGTGAGATCCGGGTAAACTTCTGTCAAGGAAGTAGAACTCTGCTGACAGATCCTTTTGTTCTAACAATGTGATTCGTAAGTTTTAGTGCACTGTTTGATACTCAAACCCAATATTTAATTTGATATGATAAAATAGAAACACGTGTTATTCTAAAAGAAATGTTTCATAGCGTGTCGTTATCGTCAACTATGTTCAACACGAACCTTGCATGCCCAAATATTTATGCATCAGATATTGTAATTTAAACTATTAAAAGGAAGAGGAGGATTCTTCATGGAGACTTGAAAGGGAAGGATAGTTGATAATTCCTTGTCCGATTCAACTGAAGGAGGGATAGAATTTGAATTAATTTCTTATTGGATTCGAGACAAAAATGGAAAGGATTTTGATCTTATTATAGTTAAAAACTTAAAATTCACCTTTACCCTTTTGGCAGGGAAGGGGAAGGAGCCTCCATTTTTTTTTTTTATCCAAATGAAGGCTCTCTCCAGTCTCCTCCCTTCTAAAACTCTCCAACCAAACCTTCTAAAACTCTTCAACCAAACGGCAAATGGGAAATGAATGCATCAAATAATTATTATTAGTTTTTTGGAATAAAAGAAAACGAGATTAAGAGATAAGGAGTTAGAGAGGAACTTCGTCCAAACTCACCTGGTATATCTATCTCTTAAATTATGAGTTAGAGATTTAAGAGATAAATATAATGAACGCATGAAACGAAAACGAACCAATTATATGTTTTATTAGCCCTTCAATTCGGTTTAGATTTCCTTGGGAAATTGCCAGAGACAAAAATTTCACAAGAAAGTCAAGGCAGAATTGCCCAAAGAAAGCCTTCTGCCAACTCTAGACAAGAACAGTAACAAAACCCACATACAAGGTGAAAATACATTTTCCATTATGTTCTTCAAAACTGACATCTCGGACCCAAATTTGTTCTACTATTGCTACTTTTCCTTGCTGTTCTCTTTGATTGTCACATTCTTTAACGCTTTCAACTTTCTGTAACCAACATCCGTTCCAAATATCAATATGACCCACAAAAAGCATCTTATCAGTATTAGTTGTTGAATTAAACCTTCAAGGAGTCATTAAAGGGAAGAACTACAGAGTGTGCACGCATTGGAAAACCCATATAAATCTAACTAGTCAGGACATCTTATAAGTGTAAGAAAAACGCTAACGCTGTAAGTAGACCATGTTCATGTTTGATACTTACCAGTCCATGTAGGTAAAGGTTGATGAGTAGTTTCTGGACTTGGTATATAACAAACGGTGGTGATACTCATGAAAATCAGCTCTGAAAGCGATAAAGCAAATTAAAAAACAATGATCATGAAGCAGAATAAACCGCTTTGCTGGTGTCAGAGCGAAGGACTACGAACTTGACACTCACCCCCCATACAACGGTAAGAAGTTAGAAGGACTCCAGGGAAAATGATAACCGCAGTGAGCCTCAACTGTCTCCAGGACCCCCAGAACCATCCATTAGCCACAGAGTCAACAAGTGAGGGCCCGTGATGGCAGGACCAATGGTAGCAAAGCCAAGGAAAAGTATCTCAGCAGGATGAGCATATTCAGAAGTCCAAATGGTGTAGCATACCTTCATAAATATAGGGAAACGTCTTTAAGCTTTAAGAAAAGCCATAAGCAGTTCTTAGATAACCATGTAATAATGTTTATAAAACACACAAAAACAAGAATAAACATCACTTACTCATGATGAACACTGTGAACATGCTTGTACAACCATTTCGTGTGCAATACCCTATGTCCCCAGTAGAATACAAAATCCTCCAAAATGAAGTAAAAGAGGATTTGCGTTAAAACTACTTTCCTTAAGTAAGCAAGAAGGGTGGACATGATTTAAGAGTTTAACCCAAAAAACCCATTATGAAGTTCATATGTCCAAAATAATGGCAGCGCTCTTAAAAAACCTGAAAGTACCAGGAGGGCAGTGGAAGACTACTTCGCATGCCCATGTATCTGAAAACAGGATATAAAAATATCATAACTGGCAGATTGACACCACAATGATACAGAAATAAGCGAAGAATACATTTCTCCTGAGCTGCCGGGCTGTTAAGTTTTTGCCTGCATGAAAGTAAACGTCATAAACAACACTAAATTTATACCGACCAAAAAATCCTAGAACACTAGAAGCTTCTAAAGAAGCAAAAAGGGCTGCAAGATAGAGGATCGGTTAGCAGCAGGAGTTTTAATTACACAACTTCACAACATGAGAATAAATTTTATACCCCAGCAGGCATTGCCAATCCTAGCTACGAGACACGAGCATATAAGGTTGAAATTGGAACATTTTAAAGATTGCCAATAACTTGCGATAATGTGAATTTTATGAAGTCCATAAAGGATTAGCTTGTTGATTTAAAGAAAAAAGAGTCATCAAGCAAACTGCATTTACACATGAATGAATTAAGGAAAAGACGAATAGTTGAGTTGTGAATGATGTATTTCCAAATTCACATTGTTAAAAATGCTTTGGATGGTAGAATTACAACAAAAAGTAGTTCGTCTGTAGCCTGGACAACAGAAGAAAATATTACAACTTCAAGATAACAATAGAGCTTAATAAAGGTAAACCTGAATCTTGTACTTGCTGAGCCATCCTGCCCTCTCAAGCCATAAGAAGGGAAGTCCAGATAAGAAGAAGACACTTTCATAGAGAAAGAAACTGCCCAGACATGCCAGTTGAAAGTCGCTGAAGCGTGTGATCAAAAACTGCATTACGGCAGACAAAGAACTTCATTTTGTAAAATAATAGTTTCCAAACATGATAAATTCGTACTGAGATCTTCCACTCTATTACAAATCACACCTAAAAGGATAAGATAAAGTACAATTTAAATATTGAATCCAGCATTCTTCAAGTTTGGTATGGCTCTACAGGATCGTTTTAAACGTATTTCTATACAAAATTTGCAGGGTCCCCATAAATAAGTGAATTCAAAATAAAGAATGCCGTCAAATTCTATGACCCAACACATACAATAGTTTTCAGGTTTACTTCGAGATATTTTTATTTTCATTGTTTTTTCTTGTCTTCTTTACCCCCGTGTCAATTCGTATTTGAATAATTGAAATATGCATTGTAAATGAAACTTGGACCCAATTCTCCAAGACTCTTAACACAGTTGACGCACCAACGTATTTGGCTACTTAAAGAAGGGAATAAAAAGACACAAGACAGTTTCCAAATTTCTTCGTGATGGAGATCTCAAACAATGAAGTTACTAGCAAGGGTAAGTCAACTTCCGATGGGAGCATGATCCAGATTGGTGCAAGCCAGTCATAGTCTCGTCAGGACACTCATAACAATGAGTCAACTAGAATGTACCGTTCTATTGCTGCTCTCATCCAAGTATCTTTATTCTTCATAAAATGCAACAACCAAAAAGTCATAATGGGCGTTGATACCCGTCCGTGAAATCCCATACCTTCACTGTTGGACCCGTGAATCGTGTACGTACATAGTAGTAAATTTGAAATACCAGGCCTCCACATCCAATCCTCATCCAGGTGATACGAATTTTTTTTTTAAAAAAAATCTACCAATCAAAGCAGAAAAGAAGTTGAAAGCAAGAATCGGAGTTCATGATTCGACCGCGATCATGAAATCCTTTGATGAAGAGCCACATAATCACTGCAGTGAGCTCCAATGCATAACAATGAACGACAAAGAGTGTTTCCAATTCCAACGCGGGATAAAAAAAAAACAAATGTGGGACGAAAATAATGAGAGCAAGAAAAAGCAAAGAATAAGTCGTAGGAGAGGTGAATGGCGGGAGAAGAATGAACCTCCCAAGCAGATTCAATCAGGGACGCCATAGCAGCTAGAGAAAAGAGGTCGTAAAACGCCAGAGAGTGAATTGGGGAGAGCAGAGCGAGATTTCTAAGACAGGGAGAGCAAACCGAGTTGCTGCTTGCTGTTTTGGGTCTCTCTCTCGACACACCACCTTACACGTACAAAGTAAAAAGGCAGAACTGACTGGAGGAGCAGAACATGTCCACGTCACTCTTTAAAATCTGCCGATTTTTGCCCTCATCGTTGTCATGCATTGCTCGGCTTAACATACCACTAATCGTAGACAAAACGTCGCTCACGTTTAATTCACATTGTATATACACTTGGGATTCTCTATTTCTTTTCTAGGATATAATGACTACTATTATCTTTTGTCATGTGATAACAGAAATTTCAACTTTTTCCAATTGCATGGTTAGGCCCCTCCACTCACCCTCTTTGGTTACCTTATGATAGATACGCGAGTATATCACTGTTCAACAAATTCATAACAGAATTGGTGTCAACAGTGGAGGTTTGTAACTGTTTTAACAACTAGCAAGACTTCCCTGTTGGATCTATGCAGATCACATCTCAAAGCCGTTGGTAAGTTATCCACATCCCCAAGGTAAGGGTAGGCATGGGACGGGACGAGAATATCGATCCTATCTTAAGATAGAATATAGAACGTATTTTTTATCTTGTATCCCGTCCCGTCCTGTCCTAAATGTCACAGTCTCTTTTGGATTGGAATGGATCAGAACGGGTTCAAAAATTCTTAAATCTTATTAAAAAAAATAAATAAATTACTAGATATTTTATGTATATATTATCTATTAGTAATATAATTAAAACATAAAAAATAATAGAAGAAATTAAATTCTCTTTATTATGATTATCAACTTAAAACAATAAATACCATTAATTATACTATAAATACTATTATTTTTTCAGTTCACCAACTGAAGTTACTGTTTCATTTGTAAAAAAATAAACACATATAAAATAGAGAAAAATACAATCATCTAATAAATAATGATATAACCAATACTATTTTTTATTTATTTTTTTTAAACTCTTTAGAACAGGAATTCCGAAAGCCAGATTGAGACTTGTCTCATCTGACCCTTACCCTCATCTTGCCCAAAGATATTACATCCCAACCTTTTACGGGATAGGACGGATCTATCCTAAATTGCTTAGGACTAGATTAGGATAACTCTCGGACGAGAAATTTTGAACATCCCTATCCCAAGGCACAACAGTGAAGAGGTGGGTACTCAAATCATGCAGAAAACGGAATTTAAATAGCAGAGAAACTCGTTGTAAGTGCCATTGCCATTAATATTTATTGAAGTAAAATTTTATGAAAGAGGGAGCATAGGTCCTTATGAGGTTCTTTAAAAGTTATGATTTCTTTAATTGTTTAAATTGACTAATCGGGTGCCTAGCGTCATTTTCCCTAGAGGAATTGCGTAGCAGACTTGGAATTCAGTAATTTACATCTAGCTTATAAAACCAACGGCACACAAATTTTTACAAAATGATTAAATTCATCTATAATATAATAATAGGATAAAATATCTCTTATTTTTAAATAATACCAATATCAATATTAGATAGACAAATTATCTATTTCCTTCATATATAAATTTAAATACTCAAAAACTGTAATTCCCACGAATAAAATCACAATAAAATAATATTCTTTATAAATCAAATATGATCTAAATAATCGTATATCTTATCCTTTCACCAATTAAACCTAACCCCCATGGATAGACCAACAGCTTGAAAAAACACATTTTAAGTTGACCATCGATCTGTAGTGTAATTTTGAGAGGATTAATCAATTGGAAAATGAAGAGCTACACCGTCGTGCGGAACCTGGCAAGAGCATTCACAATTTCACCTATTGATCACGTGATTCAAGGTACTACTGGGAAGGCAAAAAAATTCCCATCGTTCCGTTGGATCAAGGTTGGGATCCCGGCATCATTTCTTCCTCAAGGAATCAACAAAAGCTAACTGAACTGTAGCAGCAAGGGCCAAAAATAATACTTAAGAACCACTCTCATACCGGTGATTAACATGGCATAAAATGTGAACGTTGTCTTCTAAAAAATTATAAGAAAAATCTCAACAGGATGTAGAAAATACATCACTTTGGTTGCAAAACTAGATAGACATTCACAATATTGTTTCAAAAATGGGGCAATGACACAAATTAGTTTGTCCTCGGGGTGGCCCATTCGACTCTAAGGATGAGATTGTCATACCCATATCCATTGAGCTTGTTAATAGCTCTCTGTGCATCTTCCCTGTTTACAAAGTTAACAAAGCCAAATCCCCTGCTCATGCCAGTCTTCTGATCGATAGCAACATAGACTCTGCTTACAGCACCAAAAGGACGGAACAGCTCGAGTAAATCGGGCTCTCTCGTGTCTTCTGAGAGATTGGTGACACGTACAGAATTTTCATCATTCCTACGGCGCATGTCTGATCCACCAGTCCTTTCCGCACCTGCTCTCATGCCAGGAGGAACATATGCTCCCTTAGCTGGACCAGAAGCAGCAGTTGCAGCTTCAGAAGCTGCAGGCTTATCAATAAATCCCTCAACTGGTTGGGCAAGATCTTTGTAAGGACACCTTGAAGTCCAATGGTCACCCTTCTTCCCACAAGTCCTACAGACCATGAGAACAGCGCCTTTCTGGAATTGTGCCAACGGGTCTCCAGCAACCTTTGGTTCTTCTGGTTTGCTACCTGTAGACAATGGCATAGTTATGGATATAGCAGAGTAATTGCTCTACAAGAGCAGGTTCATTATGAGTAAAAATATAAAGACAGCTACACAAATTTTGGCACCAGAACCTACATGCACATAAACAATGCGCAACACCATCTTTGCTTGGCAGTCTTACATATAAAAAGAATTACAAGGTAAGAGTAATGATAAATGGGCGATCTTCAATAGCAAAGCCATATCATGCAAATGTAATATCAACTGTAAATCAAGCAGTTCAGCATTAACGCTACCTAATGCTAGCTCATGTAGCTATATGGATGAGGGTTTGAGTAAAGGGTCACAACTTCAATCCTCACACCCAAAAGAAGTGCAGCATATTCAATAAACAATATTTTATTCCCTTCACAAATAAAGGCAACTGCAAACTCGTGTAATCTATTGTCAGTAATAACACTATTTCCCTGAAGATGACTCCAAACCACTAAATCAAAGCTCATTGGTCTTATAACACTACTTGTCCCTTGCAGCCACAGGTACTTCTAAAAATTTGAATGCATAAATGAATCATAATATCAAACGCTTCACCTTTGAATTTATTTGCCTACTTCTACCTTAGATATCCAGGTTACCACACTAAAATGGATGGATTTAAACAACGAGACAATTCAAATACAGAGTGAGTGGTCTCCAGGGAAATTCCACAAAGTAGGCTGACAATAACTGCTAAACCGTATGGTATACAAATAAGTGAGTTTTGCCTTAAAGCCTTCCACTTAAATAAGGAAGCAATCAAAAAACTTACAGTAAAGCACAGATTTTACCTTCCACCAGTTATTCCAATGTGCACGCTTAAGACTAAAATTGTTGCCAGATAACAATGTGGGAAATAGAAATTATTATCCTCTTAACTTCAACTTTTTAAATAAGGGGAGAAAGCTGCTTATAAGAAAGCAGATCAAAAATAATTTCATAACCAATATCCAATATCACAGCATTATCACTTTCCCAATATATATATATATATATATATATATATATATATATATATATATAAAGCTAGCAGCGTGCAAAAGAGTTGGGTTTGCAAGGAAAGAAAGAGAAATATAAGCACCAAATTAAAATACACAATCAATCACACATAGTATGTTGCCAGCCAGTGATTGTTCAAAATCCTTCCGATATATAAAAAAGTAACCACTAAACGTGTTCCACTACTTCATTGAAACAAAATCTAAACTCATAATGCCTTATTTTGGGGGAAAAGTATGCCTTATTTTGACGGTGAATACACAACATCGGCAATCAAATTGAAGCAGCCTTTTAGATGTTTTTCTTAATACCAACGATCATTGTTCCCTAAATTTTATGGTTAAAAAGAAAGAGTATTCAGCTGAAGCCTGAGGAACTCACGCCGTTAATGTATTCGGAAAAAACAGCAACTGATTTTAAACAGGCAATAAGTCATCACAGAAAATCCATGCATCTCCAAACATTACTTGGACGCCAAAGGGGTCAGAAAAACATAAAAACAAAAAAAGGAGGGAAGTATTAAACAAAATAAAGCATGACGAGGTTGACGAGGTAGAAACAAACCAGGGGCCCTAGGTCGTTCGAGGAGGATCTCTTCGGTGGATACCATGGTCAGCCTGCTACCAACATCCTCGTGAACAGCATCGCCAAACTTAGCCCAGGATCGCCTCTCGACGGCTCGCTTACTGAGGCGAGCATTAGCAAGCTTTCGAGTCCGGGTGGTGGTTGTAATCTTGACCTTATTGCCATCTTCATTGAATTTGTACTCAATGACCTTCTTTATCCCGTTCTCATCAGGACCTATAACCTGTCGCGGCGGCAGCAGAAAGTCTAGATCCTCCCCATCGTCCTCATCAAGCTCGCCCCACCGTAGCTTCGCCGGTTGAGAAGCGTTGTGGGCCACTGGAACGGGTCCTGCCGTTTTGGATAACGCCATGCTTCTTTCTCTGAATCTCACTGCGAAAGGAGGGGAAGGTCGGGCGGGTTGCAATTTGCTGGCGATCTAGGGCTTCAGCCTAAACATTAGGTATTTTCGTCAACCGGGCAATATATAGTTTTTCTTTTATATAAAAATTAAAAAAAAAAAGATTAGGTTAATTTGTAGTGGAAAATTTTCTTTTTTTTTTAAATGATATCAATATCTAGTAGGATAAACTGTCTATTATCTTTAAATATAAATCTAGGCACTTAAGAATTATAATATCTCCCCAAACACCACGACTGGAATACAATAAATTAGTATTCTTTAAAAATTGAATACATTCTAAATAATCACATATCTTATACCTTCACCAATTGAATCCATTAATGATAGATAATATATAGATATATGTTATAAATGTTATATCGCTTGAATGTTCATAGTCTATTAATATTTTATCTCATATTAAATAGTATTATAATTTATAACTTTAAAATTAAATTATTTTAATATTTATTATTTATAATTTTTAATTATACAATTATATTACTTAATTCTTATGTAATTGTAATTATTTATGATTAATTTTTAATGTTAGTATCCTATAGATAAAAGATTATGCACACATATTAAAAATAATAATATGAATGAGAATTACTCACTAATTTTCTCTAATTCTCTCTTTTTCTTTTTATTTCTTTCATCCCAAAATTCTCTTTTTTATTTTATCTCCATAACATATTATCAACACAAATTCATTCTAAAAAATCAAAATATAAAATTCTTATAAATTCATTTGTTCTTATATTATATCAAATAATACTCCATATTACTTTTCCTTTTTTTAATTAGTATTTTACTCAATTATCATATACAATTTTTCTTTTCTATACACTTGCTTTATATTATATTATTCTCTTATATATTTATGCTATTGTTTTTTTATATATTTTAATTTTATTATCATATTATGTGTATATTTAGATAGATTTTTACAAAAGAGCATATAAAAAAAAGACTTTTGGTAACTTTTAAAAAAATGCTTCTAGATAAGAGCCTATAAAAAATGTGATTATGGATGAATGAGTATTTAGATAATTATTATTAGAAGAACTTTTATGATTGGTAAATTATTAAAAAGGATATGAGATAAAAAAATTATTATCTCTCCCCTCCTCTCTCTCTCTCATCTCTCTCTCACTAGAAGATGGAGTCCATAGTTCATGTGAAAACATGAAGAAGAGGAAGAGGAGGAGGAAGAAGAAGATGACAGTGGAGGAAGAGAGAAAAGAGAGAAGAGGGAGAAGAAGATAAAGAGTAAAAAAATATAAATAAAATAGTAAATAGTTAGTTCATAAATTTTTTTACTGTTCTAAAAGTTAGGCTCAATAATTTATCTAAAATATTAATTTTAAATTATAGTTTAATTCAAAAATAATTTTAAACAAATATAACTATTTATTCAAAAAAAATTGAAGTTTTATCGAAAAAGGTTTCTAAACCATAATTTCTTTAACAACCAAATAGGTCCTATATGTTTATGCGTCATTTTTATTTCACACCATTTTTCCATTGTCATTGTATTATATATGATTATATAATATAATTTATATGATTATGGGTTTATTTATTATTTATATTTGATTATGAAATTTATTTTATTTTATCCAATATTATTCTTATCATAATTTAAATTGTTGCATATATTTCTATTTATTTATATTGTTATAGTTGCTATGTTTATTTATATTACTAATTCTCCATCACTATATATATATATTTATATTTTAATATATTTATTTATTCTTTTTATATTTTATTTCTCTATATATATTAATATTATAATTTTATATTATTAAATGACTAATAACTATAATAATTTTGTGACTAAATGATTAAAAGTCATATCACTTTTTATAATAATTTTTTGATAGAAAATCATCTGTGGTTCTTAAGGATGACATAATGAACTAATATATTATGATAATTTGATGATCTAGTGATTATAAATATTAAAGCCCTTAACGCTTATAATTAAAATATTTAATTACACAAAAGAGATTATAGTTTAAAAATATTTTTGGTATGGTCCTGAAGATCAATATTTTTTTTCTATGGTTCTGAAGATCAATATCTAAAAAAATTGATGATATGATATTGAAAGTAAAAGAATATAATTATGAGAGTGATAATTATGAGAAAATATTATAAAATGATTAAAAGTCATATAAATAAAAAAATATTATAATATAACTAAAAGTTATATAGATAAAAAGATGTTAAAATATTATTTAAAAATTATATAAATAATTTTATATTAATTTATTGAAATTAATTGTTAAAATTGATGATGACACCAAAATATCAAAAGTAATCGCGAGTTTCAATGTAATACGTTGTGAAAAAAATGTAAAAACGAATGAGAAGACAAGCTAAAAGAAATAATGATAAACACATAAAGCTATCATATTTGATGTTGAATATTTATTATTGTTTAAATTTACTATGATTAATTCGTGTGAGAGAAATTATTATGAGTATTTGATAGTGATGATAAAGAGTGTGTGACCTGAAAGCAAATAGACCAAATTAAAGAGTAATTATTAGTTATTTGAGGTATTAATTAATATATTGTATAATTTACGTGCAAATTAAATGGATGATATATTATATATATTTTGTTCATTTATTCATATTATCTTATTTCATATTGGTTTAAATTTATTTTGATTTATCTTATTATAAGTTCTTATGTTGTTTTTATTTTAATTAATCTCATCATATTTTGTATTTTATTCTCTAGAATTTACTTTAGGATCTTCTATATTTTTAGATTTGATAAGTTTAATAAATATTAGATTTATTCAAATATAATTATATAATTATTTGTTATTATTCGTCTATTTTAATCTTAAGAGGGGTATACTAAAGCTTCATTTTTGAAATAATGAATTAATTGGCATATATATTGGAATTAAATTAGAGAGAAAAAGAAAAATTATATATTTATGTTACACTTAAATGATAATTTATTTAATTTTATGAGAAAATTTATTATAAATAGTTGTTGTTGACTTTGATTTGTTGACAAAATTATTTTTGTAAGGTGTCTAAGCTATATAAATTGCAAGTCAATTTATTATTTTATGGATATATTCTAATATTTATAGATACTAATACTAAGAGTTATTACTTATTAATCTCAATATTTAAGTTCTAAAAATTGTCTATGGTAAGTGGTATATTTTTAATTCTATTGCATATAGTTGATCTTGCTATAACATGACTTATGCAAGGATTTTGGATGAATTATCATTGGTTGAAGGTAATTTTTATACTATTATTTAATTATTAACGTGATTATTGATACAAATAAATATTAAAAATAGTGTGCATTCTGTAAATTATTGGCTATTGATTTATTTCTTACATGATTGATAATCTCTAAAATTATTTATATTAGATACTCAATTATTGATCGATAGGAGTTAAATTTATGGATGCTAAAATAGTTAGAACAATTTGAAATAAAAATAAAAATATTATAATTATTTATTATTTTTTATTATAATATTGATTATATGTTAGATCTTATTCCACTATATCCCTAAATATCATAAATAATTATAATACTTTGAATATGTTGAAGTATGTTATTAATGAATACTAAAATTATATAGCGATATAATAATATATGATAGTTTTAGAAGAATTTTTGTGACAAAAAAATTGAAATAGTTCCTAAAACATTAATACATATTTTCCTTACGGGATGATTGATAAGGAAAATTATAACATATATATCTACATTATATCAATGATTATATATAAAGTAGAAAATATCTAGATTTTCTAGTGAAATATATGACAAAAAAGCAAAATATGTTGATATGACTTACATTGGGGGAGATTGTTGGAATGCAAGTGTGAGCTAATATTCAATAAAATTCTACTCATATCTTTATATAAGTGTAATTGATCTTTAAAAAATTAGATATAAATATTATAAAATTAAATTTATTATTGGTTATAGTAAACCAAAAGTTTATTTATCAAAATAGATTTATTGTTGGTATGACTTGTTTGATCATTTAAATCATATAGATGATGTAATAAATTATTAAAAATTATATATTAATATCCATTGAATAAGCAGAGGATTCTTCATGAATAACCAATGTAAGAATTAACATATGCTATTTATTCTCAAATAAATTTAATTATAATAAATTTAGTTATGATATATTACAATCCACATCAAGTCAATCAAATACTTCCAATTAAATTGGCTTTCTGTTAGGAGTAATATTTTTTTTAAATATATAATATTATTTCTATTAATCCACCACAATGCATATAAATATATATTTAAAGAAAGTTAGGATAAATGTTGTGTAAGAACTTCCTTTTTTTTGTCTTTAAATAAAACACAAGAATGTTTCTAAAAGAAACAAATAGATTTAAAAGACTTACACTACATGATTAGTTGATTGTTATTTGATAAAGGTTTCCTAATATGAGGGGAAGAAATTAAGTAACTATAGATATAGGAAAGTGAGTCAGCCTACCACAAACCCGCGCAGCCTGCCATGCCAGCTCGAGCCCACTACGTATTTTTATTTTTTAATATTTTTAAAAAATTATTTCTAAACTTTTAAAATACTAATAAAAAATTTATAATATTATATTAGTATAATAAAAAATTGATAATGTTATACTCTTAAAAATTTATATTTTTTTATAAAAAAATCTCAAATTTTATAATTATAAATTTAAATAAATATTAATATAATATTAATCAATTATAATATGCCAACATATATCAATAAATAAGTAAAAAAATTTATTAGTATTCGATAATGGGAGTATTCAAAGTAATATTTGAGTAAAATAAATAATAATATTAATAATTTTAAAAAAAATAAGCTCACCGAGCCGGTTGTGTAGTCCGCCCTAAAATATGCTAAAAAAATGACAGCCCGAACATACCATTTTTTATATAGTAATAATGCATTCTATGTATTTCTCTTTTCCAGCTATTTAGAGCTGGTAAAACGGGTTCATCCTATGGGCTAAACCCGTTTTACTATCTCTAAGTAGCTGGAAAAGAAAAACACATAGAATATATTATTACTATCAAATGTAATCCTCAAATATATTAGTATGAAGTAAAAGTTCATCAAATATTGTATTGATAGAATATTACAAAATATTTGTTAGATGCGACTACTAACTATAAAAATTATCAAATATCATATTTCAACTGAATATACTCTAATTAATATAAATAAAATTGAGGCATGATTGAAGCATGAAAGATTAAATCGATTTCAGATATAAATATATTGAAAATAAAGAAGCATATATTAAGATGATTATAATGTGGAGGCAGGTACTTTAGAAAAGTGTAAAGATATAACTACTTGTAAAAATCTCAAGAGGTTTAAATACTTGAAAGTAATAAAGAGAGTTTAGTTATGTCACAACAAGAAAAATATAACCAAAAAAATAAAATTGTCAATAATAGTTTTTATAATAATATCACTCAATCAAATGAGGATCTTGTGGTTAGATCTGCCATGTGAAGTAGACGTAAAAATTTATTTGGCTAAAAGGAAAAATAAAAGGGTAAATACACAATAAAAATATAATTATATTCTTTTAATATGTAAAAATAATATATATACAGTCTAAACACATGAGATATAAATTTATTATGAAATATATAAACATTTATATAAAAAGATTTTTACAATAACTAAATGATGAATATGATAAGGAATATTATTTTATAGTGATAAAAATATTTTTACATATATTAATAGTTTGGCGGTATATAAAAATAAAATATGTGTCTAATAGATATTGGTATGCCCTATGTATATTAGGGCTGTGCACAATGCCCATAGCCCGCTATGCCCTGCCTAGCCCGCAAGAAAAATGCCCTACCCAGCCTGATTTTTATCGGGCAGGGCCGGGCATCGGGCTGCAAAATACAGCCCATGCATTTTTTGGGCTGGGCACCGAGCATAGAGGCTGCCCTGCCCTGCCTTGCCCTGCCCATGAGCACCCATTCTTTTATTTTTTTTCTATCTTAAAAAGGAGAATATGATAGCTACTGGTGACTATAAAGTAATTTTAGAAATATAAGTAGGTAAGTTGTATCTTTTAATATTTATAACTATACTAATTTTTTTTAACTTTGTTAATTATCATATGATTATATTACAAATTATAATTATTTATTTTATTCTTTTAGATGCTTTATCTTTGTCAATATTAGGGAGATTGATACAAAGTTATAATTACAAACTACTTAGATTTCAACGCTTATTTTTTATATGCAATGGATCTCAAGATTTTAATTATTATCTTTGTTCTCTTATTCTTAGTGAATTATAGATATTATTTAACTCTTAAAGACATATGAATATGGTATTATTTTAGAAATTTATAATTACAATTTTTTTTCACAACATGAGCATGACATCACAATTTGGGCATGCCCTGCCCAAAATTGTTCGGGCTTTTACCGGGCAGGGCCGGGCATCGGGCTGTAAAATGCAGCCCATGCATTTTTTGGGCGGGGCACCGGGCAGGGGGGTTGCCCTGCCCAGCCCAGCCCATGCACACCCCTAATGTATATGGCTTACTAGATAGTGAAATTTACATGATAATTTTTTAAGGATTTAAAATATCTTAAGCATAGAAAAAACATGTCTAGAGTTGAATATTCATTTATTTCATAATTTTTGGATTTTATATGATTATTTTGTTTATAAAAATATATTAAATTTAATAGACCAGAAATCTCATATATTTATTCTATTATAATATTTACCTATTGTGTTGGTGTTATATGTTTTAATTTTATTAGCAAAATTAAGTTTCCAAAGGTACATAAATGGGTAATGAACTTGATATTTGAATTGATAATTCTACGAAATATTATGTGGGATCATTTAATTCTGATTAAATTCAACATGTGAATGCAAGATATATCACGTGATTTTTAGGATTTTTTCTGTTATTTTCACATTATATAAGGAAGATGAAAAGTATGTTAATAATTCAACATATCTAAAAGATATGTTGGAGAAATATACTTAAAAAAAATATGACAATGCATTATGTATAGTTCGAATAAAAGAAAAATATACTCAAAAGGCATTGAAATAATATGCTTGAGAAACTAGTACATTCTGTTCATATGAAAGGACGAATAGTAATCAAGGAGAGTAAAATTGATGTTGTCATAAGGGAAGTACTGATCATGCTATACTCTATTTTTCTTAACTAAGTTTTTGTCCCATTAGATTTTTCTAGTAAAATTTTTAATGAGACAATTTTAATATATATTGTATATTTTTTCCTTCATTAATTTTTTGTCATTCTCATTTATCAATCTCTCTTATAATTTCTTTTGTTTCCATAACAATATACACATATATTTATATAATACTTCCTAGTTCCTATGTCTCAATAACTATATTATGGATCAGTTCACCAAATAAATAACTATATTAAGAATGATGGCCAATAAACTATATTATGGATATTGGATATCATGGGATTTGAAAAATTCGTTAAATTAATAACAAATGTGTTGACTTTTTTTAGAATATCTCTTTAATTATTTATATTAAAAATTATTTTTATTGATAAAATTTTCATTTAATATATATAATCGATCAATAGAATTTGACAAAAAAAAACAATAAATAATTGAGAAAAAAAAATAATGAACTTAAGTGATAAACTAGTTCAAACACATGATATTACGTATAAAACTCTATTAGTAATTATGTGCCTTTTGTTTCTCTTTTTTTCTTTGGAATAAAATTTTTTGGAAAGGGGTTGGACTCACCAATGATCTAAGGGTAGGGCGAAGTCTCTCTTCCTTTTAGGCGATACTAATATCGGGCAGGGCAAGCTGTCTATCACCCTCAGGCATAAACCTAGGCACCTAGGAGTTATGATACCTCCCTAAGTGCCACGATTAGAACTACAACAAAGTGATATTTCTTAGGGTTCTCTTGATTTTTATGGCTGGGGTCACGAATCCTTTTCATATTTATGGGCTCAAAGAGGCCCAAACTGTTAAATTGAATAATACCCCAAATCCAATCCAATTTTTTTTGTTGGTATAAAAATTTTTAGAAAGAGATTGATCTCACTCATAATATAAGGGTAAGATAAATTTTTTTTTCTCCTAGATGATACCAATGTCAGGTAAGGCGAGCAGTCTATTATCCTTAAGTGTATACCTAAATACGTAGGAGTTAGAACGCCTCCCCAAACACTGTCATTAAAACTACAACAAAATAATACTCCTCAGAGATCAAACATGCTCCAAATAATCACATATCTCATCCTTTTATCAATTGAACTTATTGACGATGGGTCAATCCAATTATTTCTACTAAAAGAATGTAAGAAAACTTGAAATTACTCCTTACTTGTAACAAAAAAGAAATTACCCCTTACGTATTTAGTTAGTTAAGGCAGGGGTTCGATTATTAGCAATATGTATAGGGAGAGTCTTATAGTTAATACTAAAACCCCTTTAGAAAGCCTATGATATAAAAAGATTAGTCATTACTTCCAACTTATCTAAAAAAAAACCTTTGGAATTACAATTTGAATGCACGAGGCAAGTGCGAGCCAATAGGCATGCTTCAGCTTTAACCTATTAGCCTGAATCAATTTACGCTGGGTCCATGGAAGGAAAACGACTTCTAATACAATCTGACGAATGAAATAATTCCGCCCCTAGCGATAATCCATAATATTGCACAAAATGAGTGTTTTTACATGTCGCTATCTCTTGTAATGCAAATATAACAAGAAAGTTGTAACCTCCGCCACCCTGACAAAATAATTACAAATTGGCATGAATCCATGTCTCTGCAAAGCAGTTAAGCTTCTATTATTCGTTATCTTGAAGTTGTCTCCAGCAAACATCCCGACCGATTTCTGCCAGCAATATGCCAGGATAATATCAAAAAACACTACCAACTGAACATTAAATAGAATAGCGACTTTTGGCAACATGCAAATTATTAAGTATCATTATACTTGTTAAAAAAGGCAGGTGGGAGAGTGTAGTTAGAAAATTGGACCACAGGTCCATAGCAGAGGCAGCTGCAGTTGTGCAGAAACCATTCTACTATCTGAGAGTTTGAGCTCATGCCTCTACCAATATATATTGCTCTTGACAGCTCTCAGAAACATGCCCATAATTTACCAAGATGCAACTCTCATGGCCACTGATTGGGGAAACTGCTAGTACTGGATAACAATTTTTGTAGCTCAAAGTGCTGCTACTTGCAACAACTTGATTGTCCAAAAGAAGCTCGTTTACAGAAAGAATCAGATCAATTACTTCCATTGACGATTACTCATAGCATATTAAATAATTAGTGCCGCATAAGAATAAGCAGATAAAGAACTCATAAAACTTCTTATACTTGTCATGAATCAATAGATATCTGTAACAAGGATAGGTCCTATTCCAACCAAGATCAAAATCAACCCAAAACTAATCCATCGATTTCATTCATGACATCTGGCCAACAAGATTAGAGAACTATATAACAAATTTAGTCTTTCGTATATATAATGAAAAAGCACACAGAAAAATTACTTTTTTAATAAGATTCATCAACATAAATCAGTTCATTGTTACAGAAGAACATATGAAAAGATAATTGGAAATATCATAGGACTTACACTGATGGATAACTAAGAGTGCCATCCTCATCCATCATCACTGTGTCAAAAGAATCCAAATCTTTTATCTGCTGGTTTAAGGATTTGGAAAGAGCATATTAAGTTTTCGTCAACAATCATCATAGCACCAGCATTATCAAATTCACCACAGTAATTGGGCGCAGAGAATACAGTGACAAGCTGTCGGTCGGCGAAAAATTCATATCCATCCTCAACAACCTGGACGAAGAAGAAAAGTAACAGATCAGTAATCTATTAGTGTCACAGAATGGGAGCTAAACTAAATTAAGCCAACCTGATGAGCACGGCAGATGAGATCCATGTCATTCTTCATTAAGAATTCAGACACCTTATCTGCACCAAAGGTGTGGGAGACCCCACGTTCATTCATTCCCCAGCCTTTTATAGTTTTGCCAGGGTCCGCCCAAAGTAAATCACAGAGCAAACCAGAATCTGGAATCTCGGTTGGCCGAGGTAGGCTTTGAATTTGATCTAAATTTGTCAGCTCAGGGGATATACCCCCATGCATGCATAATATTTTCTCATCTACGACCGCAGCAACAGGAAAACAGTTAAAGCAATCAATGAAAGTCTTCCAGAGTTTCACATTGTGACGGCGCTTACATTCATCGTAGAATCCGTATATACGATTGATTGAAGCACATTCATGATTGCCTCTTAGAATAAAAAAGTTATCTGGGTATTTAATCTTATAGGCAAGCAAAAGACAAATTGTTTCCAAACTCTGCTTCCCACGATCCACATAATCTCCTAGGAATAAATAATTAGAATGTGGAGGAAAGCCCCCGTATTCAAGTAACCTCAATAGGTCAGAATATTGTCCATGGATGTCACCTAGAAATTAAAATGGTCACAAGGTTGCAAGAGTTGATATTGAGTATGATCAACATAAAAAACCAAATAAAGCAGCAACCAGCAATGCAATACTCCCTCCTACCAAAGAGCTAATGAGCATTCTGGCAGTGTAATTTTTATATAGTGCAGCAATAATAACTATAGCACATTTACAATAAAAGAAGACACCGCTCCGTATTGTATTAATCACAAAGCCATCAATTATTAGTTTGTTATTTGAAATAAATGAATGTCGAGTGATATTCTAACAATCACCAAGCCACCATAGAAGCGGAAAAATTCTTCCACTCTTTTGAATCTTCCTTCTTGTGATTCTTACTTACAGAAGAAAGATAGAAAATTACTCTAGAAATACAACCCTTCAAAATTTCATGTTACAGATGAACAGACATAAGAGGCCAAACTCTATGGACAAAGTCAAGCACTTCAATCAATCCCCTCTGTTTTCCTCTATCACCTCTAAATTTACCAAGTGAACTTCATGGTTAGTCCAATCAATATAGCATTGAGTCTCTACTAAGAGTTGTACTAAATGGTTAAAACATGCACAGCTTAGCTTAAATCAGATATAGCCACAGGTCCATGTTATAAAAGCAAGAAAAAGGATTATTGGAAACAGAATTAAGCAAGAGACCGGCAGTATATTCTTCAACACAGATTTAAGAAAAAGCTCCACGAATCTAAATTCTCCCCGGCAAAACTTATTGGAAGCAGTCAATGGCAAAAAGGGTGAAACTTCCACTAGCATGTAAGATTCAAATTTAATAGTATGAGAAAATGAAAAATCCAGCAGAAAGTAATCGTATCTCCCTCTCTTCAATGTATTTCACTGATTTATCTACTCCTTAAATAAATTTAAATGTGCGGTCTTGCACATGTCTCACTCTGTTGCTTGAAGTCAACATACACATCTCAGACACAAAATCCTGGGTTACGTGTTTATTCTGTTTTATGGCTGACTGATATTGCTCATCATCATTTAGCTATTGCATTTATTTTTCTCGTTGCCGGTCATATGTATAGAACTAACTTCGGGATTGGACACATTTATTTATTTAGAATGATATAAGCTTCAAAATCTGATTTGTTTTTGATTCGCTAATTCAAAGGCTCCTTACCCAAACTAAACACATAATTAATCCCAAACTTACCTATTGAGCTCTCAAATTTTTCTACTATCCCATCAACACGGACGCATTAAAATTCTCCAAATACGAACACGATTTAGATTTGATCGATCAAACATGGTACAGGATGTGGGAGCGGTCCCTTTCTATTCATTGTAATAATACTTCTATCAGAATCTTGTTGAAACCAAAACATGTACCATCGGAACATACCACAGATTTTAATGGGTGCCTGGAGCTGAAGAAGAGTGGGCTGGCGAAGAAGGACATCTCTGGAAACATTGCAAAGCTGGCGGATCTCTGCCTCCATAAGATGCACCAGTTTGCCTGGCTTGGCGTTTCGAAACTCCAAAAGCCGATTGATAATGTCATCCAGAATGGCAGGGTCCATGGTGCCCTGCCCTTGTTGTGCCATTCAGATTCGGAATGATCCGAAAGTCTTGTACAGAATCCAAGGACAAGAACATGAGAGAACCCTCTCGTTCTTCTTTTGGATATTAACAATATATTATTCAACGTTTCGTTCGTTTGAGGGAATGCACTCCTTTTGAATTTGCTGTGATTAACGAGGCGCATGAGAGTGAACAATATTTCTTTAATCCCTTAACGCAGTCGAATTTTGAGAGAACGTAGACCAATGATTAAACAAAGAAGAAATGTTGAAGGGGTAAAGTAAATGACGTGAGGAGAAGGCGAGCACCCGCGACGACTTTGCATTTCTGCAACCCCAATGTGACGGAGACGCCTCAAATACAAATTCCACGACCCGCCATTCGGTAAATCAGCACTGCGTCCTATTTTAACGCTTTTCATAAAATTTGGTCACTCAACAGAGAGATTCAGGCAATCACTTTTTTTCCCCTTAAACCTTATTTACTGCGTCGCGTTCAGATTCTCTCCGTTCCGCTTTCTTCATTGAAATCCATCCATTGGCTTGAATTTCATCGAATAGTGCTCCGCCAGCAACCGAGTGAAGTTTAATTTTCTATGTTTACATTCCCAACCCGCGTAAGGCTGTAGAGTGTTTGATTGACCCAAATTTAAATTTTAAAAGTATGTATAACCCAAATTTTAGTTTAATTTTTTTTTAAAATAAATAATTATATTTATTTAAAAATATTTATGAATTAAATAATAATTTAAAACAATAATTTTGAATAAATTTTTAAAAATAATTTCTAAAATAATAAAAGAGTTTATAGATTATTTAATTATTATTTTACCTATATTTTTTTATACAATATATCTCCTCTCTTCTCTTTCTTCTTTTCCCTCTCTCCTCTCTCTGTGCCAACAAATGTCTCCTACCTGCCGCCACTTATGTTTGACAGGAAGAAAGAAGAAGGAGTCAAGACGACAGGTTGTCATTGTCATTAGAGGAAGTAGACATTGAAGGGGGATTCTTTGAGGTCGATGGGCTCCTCTATACTTGTCATCGTCGCTCCTGGCCTGTTGAGTATCGCTGGGTTAGATCTCTGCTTCTACCGTTACTTTTTCTTCTATCATTATATCTCCGGCATCGATGGTCTTTGTCAGATCTTTGCTACTACTGCTTCTTCTGTCGTCAGATCTTCGACATCTCTCTACTGCTGCTGCTTTTTCTTCTTGTTGGGAAAGAACAGGAGAAAAGAGGGGAAAAAAGGAAGAAGAGGGAATTATTATTATTTTTATCTTATATCATTTCTAATAATTTATCAATCATAAAAGTTATTATGGTAATAATTATAAAGAACTCATTTATTCATAATCATTTTTTTTATAAGCTCTTCTTCAGAAACCTTTTTCTAAAAACTGTCAAAGATCCATTTTTTTTATAAGCCATTTTTCAAAAGCTTATCCAAAGTGGCTCAAGGAGTGCACATGTGAATCTTAAATTTAACTGTTTGATAGATATAGTTTTAATTTTAGGTAGAGTATTTTTTAGGTGCCATTAATATCTTAATTTTATTTGTGGTATAATTTCACCTATAATCTTTTAATTTGATACATTTTCACTCATAATCTCTTAATTTTATACAATTCTTGGTATTTGAGAAATAAGATTATGGGTGAAATTGTACTAAATTAAAAAAGAGCATGGATAAAATTATACCACAAATAAAATTTAAAACAAAAATGAGAAGAAGATCAAAGCAAAGACAATAATGGGTTTATTGGAAATGCTCTGCTTTATTCCATGTGCATTAAACGGAATACATCTGGTGCCTTTTATAACTCAAGGCAATACCCTTAGTTCCTATAATCTCTCCCTCAAGCCAGATATCTCGCAATCACTCCATCATCATTCTTAATAAGAAAAATAAATCAGCAAAATACTCCAAAACAGAATAATTAACAAAATAAAATGACCATGAGTAATAAGATAAAAATTCCATGCATTACGGAACTGAACGTTGGGAAGGATGCCACATGCAATCCTATGTATTATGGAACTTGAACATTCAGAAGGATGCCACGTGTTTCTCATGTGCCAATGGTTTGTACTAAGTTTTCAACACTCCCTCTTAGTACAAACCTCCTGTTTGCTATTCCCAAAGCCTTTAGAAGATTTTAAAATTTTGGCTTCACCAATACTTTGGTGAATATATCAGCTACTTGGGCACTTGTTCGAATGTTTGTCAGCTTTATCTCCTCGATTAAAACTTTCTCACGTATGAAGTGGTGACGTACTTCTATGTGATATGTTCTGGCATGCAAGACAGGGTTCCATGCAAGTTTGATGGCACTTTC
Organism: Leucaena leucocephala; assembly: GCA_037074615.1. Taxonomy (NCBI): domain Eukaryota; kingdom Viridiplantae; phylum Streptophyta; class Magnoliopsida; order Fabales; family Fabaceae; genus Leucaena; species Leucaena leucocephala. The sequence goes on along the minus strand of CM073525.1, from coordinate 19,574,459 downwards.
ATTATCACACCTGATCTCTATAGTGTAGTCATCTTCAACTGATATATCTTTAAGCAACCTCTTCAACCAAACGCATTCCTAAGCTACCATAGTTGCTGCAACATACTTTGCCTTAGTGCTAGATAAAACAACAATGTCTTGTTTCTTGCTACACCACAATATTATTACAAAGCCAACATTAAAGCAGTGGCCAGCATTGAATGTTTGTCATTCATGTCTCCAGCCTAGTCTACATCGGTGAACCCATTCAACATGAACTCAACATTCTTCTTGTACATGAGCCCATATTCGAGAGTCCCTTTTACATAACGCAAGATCCTTTTTACAACTTCTAAGTGAGGAACTCTTGGATCCTGCATGAACTGAGATATGATACCAACTGAGTACGATATTTCTGGTCTTGTGATAGTTAAGTAGATCAAGCTCCCTACTAGTTGTCAGAATTTTATCAGACTCTTCAACATTCTCCCTTTGTCTTTCTTCAGTTTCAGGTTGGGCTCCGTAGGAGTGACCTTCTGTTTTGCCTCCCCCATGCCAAAACGTTCCAAGAGACTTTTTGTATGGGCTCGTTGAGATACAAAATACCCTCGGCTTCAACCTATAGTCTGAGAAAACAACTTGCCTCCCTTAGGTTCTTTATATCAAAACAAAAGGACAGATCGTTTTGTAGTACATAAATTTTAGTTTTATCACTTCCAATTATGATCATATCATCCACGTACATAAGTACTAGCAGCTGCACGTTTGATTTAGACTTCACAAACAAACTTGGATCTGCATCAGATATTTTAAAGCCACATAATGTAAGGTATTGAGTAACCTTGCCATACCAAGCTCGTGGAGTTTGTTTTAGACCATACAACTCCTTCTTCAACCTACACACATAACCTGGTGATTGTTTAGAGACAAACCTAGATGGTTGCTACATAAAGACTTCTTTGTCAAGTTCCCCATATAGAAACACATTTTTTACATCAAGTTGTCATAGCTTCCACCCTCTGAGTATAACGAGTGAAATTATGGTTCTTACAGTCACCATTTTTGCCATAGGACTAAATTTCTCTTTATAAACCAGCCTGTAGCTTTAAGAGAACCCTCGAGTGACTAGACGAGCTTTATATCTATCGATAATGCCATCTAGCTTCCTCTTCAACTTGAAGACTCATTTGCACGAGACTGGTTCATTCCTTTCTGGTTTGGGCATTAACTCCCACGTCTCATTCTTAGTTAAAGCTCTCATTTCTTCCTGCATAGCCTTTTACAGTCTGGTTTTCCTCTTGCCTCTTTATAGCAGGTTGGTTCACCTGTACTTTGCTCCCCCATGAAGAAGCATGTAGCAACTAAGCTTCTGTCGATTTCATAGTCTCTTAAGTAATGAGTAGGGGTGTTCATAAAGCCCGCGGCCTGGTATGCCCACCCGGGCCCGCAAAAAAATGGCCCTGCCCAGCCCGATAAATATAGGGCAGGGCTGGGCACCGGGCAGGGGTTTGCCCTGCCCTGCCCTGCCCATAGACACTTTTTCTTTTATTTTATTTTTTACTTTTCTCCCTAGATACTACATTTGGAAGGGAGAATATGATAGTTACTGATGACTAAATAGTCATTTTAAAAATCTAAGTAGTTAAGTAAGTAAGTTACGTCTTTTAATATTTATAATTATATTGATTTTTTTCTTTAATTTTACTAATCATAATATTATTATATTATAAATTATAATTATTTATTTTATTTTTTTAGATGCTTCATCTTTGTCAATATTTAAAAAATTTATACAAAGTTACAATTACAAATTACTTAGACTTCAAAACTTTTTTTATATGCAATAAATTTCAATACTTTAATTATTATCTTTTTGTTATCTTATTTAGTAGATTATATATATTATTTAACTTTTGAAGACATATGAATATGATATTATTTTAGAAGTTTATAATTATAGATTATTTTTCCCAACATGAGCAGAGCATCACAATGGGCACGCCCAGTCCGCCCATGCCTAGCCCAAAATGGTTAGGGCTTTTATCGGGTAGGGCCTGACATCGGGCTACAAAATGCAGCCCATGCTTTTTTCGGGTAGGGCACCAGGCAGGGGGGTTGCCCTGCCCATCCCTGCCCATGAATAACCCTAGTAATGAGGTTGCTTCTTCTCTCTTGTTGAGCGTCTCACGACTCGCTCACTAGGTTCTTCTCTTCAAGATGGTGTCTCACTTTCCTCTTCTACCTCATCATCACTACAAGTTTTCTCAATGATTTTAGGAAATAGAAGTTCAGAACATTTATCATCAAGGGAAACATTTTTTTGGATTGGAAATGAGATAGTTACTTAATAAAAAACATCCTTGGATGTTGTAAACTTCTTAGTCTTTGGGTCCATGCACCTCCAACCTTTCTTGCAAGAATCATAACCAACGAAGACATACCTTCTTGCCTTTGGATCAAGTTTAGTTTGTTTACTCTTGGGAACATGAACATAGCACACTGAATAGCTTTTCACCATATACAGTCTCAAAGGAAGATTTTTGAGTATCTGGCCATGCTGAAAGTCCATTTGTTACATGACATGCACATTGTATAGCTTTGGCCCACAGTTCTCTAGGCAAATTATTGTCGTTCAACCACGAGTGACACACCGAAGTAAGATGTGCTATCTTTCTCTCAGCGACCTCGTTCTGCTGAGGAGTATCTGAGCATGTCATCTATCGTTTGATGCCATTTTCATCACAGTATTTGAAGAACTTATCTGACATATATTCTCCACCATTGTCGCTTCTAAGACATTTTATTTTCTTCCAAAATTCATTCTCAACTACATCTTTGAACTCTATGAATTTAGACAAAGCATTACTCTTCTCCTTCAAGAACTTCACCCAAGTGAACCTTGAGTGATAATCTATTAGCACCATCACATACTGCTGGCCGCTATAGCTTGGTATTCTGGTTGGACCCATCAAATCTGTATGGACCAGTTCAAACATCGTACACCTTTGATTCGATGACTTCTTATATGGAAGTCGATATGAATTACCATACTGACACCCCTGACACATTACGTTCTCACTGACATTATTCAACAATGGCATTCTATCTAATAACTTCTTTGGCGATATTTGCTATAGTAAATGATAACCCACATGATCCAAGCGAGCATGCCAGATCATGACGTTATCGATTTTACTCGTTTTCTTCACATAAACTTATCCGCTGACATAACAAAGAACTTTTCTTCTCACCAGAGAACAGAACGTCAACAGATGTCTCTCTTATATTATCAAGGATTTTTACATCTTTTGGTCAAAACAAGACATATTTTCCAGATTATGTGATTTAAGGAACTGATACTAAGTTTTTGGTCAAATTTAAAACGTGATAGACATAGTGCAACTTGATGCTTGCATGATCATTCACTTCGAATGTTACTACTACTTCTTTGGTCATGGGGTAGGTTGCATTGTCGATGGTAACTATGACTTTGTCTCCCTGGTGTTCCTGTATCTTAGAGAACAGAGTTTCATTACCAATCACGTGATAGAAGCACCATGAGTGGACGATCTACTCTTTTTCTTTGTCAGAGGTGTAATTCACAAAGCTTTGAGTCTTTTGGTCTATAGCTTTAACTATGAAACAGTGGCCCCATTGTAGTTGATCATCGTCCTCACTATTATAGGCAACGTTGGCTTTCGAAAACTTTACATGACAGCACTTCTTCATGTGTCCAATTTTACCATACTTAGAGCACTTAGCTAGCTTCTTGATAAGAGGTTATTTTTCCTCCTTGCCACTCAAGTCTTGATCTCTGACTTTGTTGTTAGACAAGACCTTTGCACTTGGCTTTCCCTTTAAAAAAAGAATAGCATCATTCTCCATACTCTTTGACAGCTGCTTAGCCCATGCTTCTTGGTGTGAGAGCAAGTTTTCTAATTCCTCAACTGAAGGCTGTGATACCCACCCTTGAATAGAGGTAACAAATGATCTATATGTTTTTTTTTACCTCTCATGAGGTGGCACTGCAACCTAACTTCACTAACCTTTTTCTTTTATGTCAATCTCTAAGATTTTAGCACACACACTTTTAACACGTAGAAAGTGTTCTGAGATAGATATACCTTCTTGTGTTAGAGTAGCTAACTCGTTCCCAGCAGTTGTAGCCGTGACATGTTCTTTTTCATAAATAACCTTTCTAGCATCTGCCACAGTTCCTTTAAAGAAGCAACATCGTGAACATGCTTATCCGAGTATTTTGCTTGTGCAACCTGGCTCTGATACCATAAAATAAAAATGAGAAGAAAATCAAAGCAAAGACATTAATGGATTTTTTGGAAATGCTTTGCTTTATTTCATGCGCATTAAGCTGAATACATCTGGTGCCATTTGTAACTCAAGGCAATACACTTACTTACTATAATCTCTCACTCAAGCTAGATATCTCGCAAGCACTCCAACATTATTCTTGATAAGAAAAATAAATAAGCAAAATACTTAGAAATAGAATAATTGACTAAATAAAATGACTATGACTGATAAGATAAAAATCCTATGCGTTACTGAACTGAACATTGGGAAGGAAGCCATGTGCAATCTCGCATTATAGAACTTGAATGTTGAGAAGGATGCCACGTGCTTCTCTTGTGCCAATAGTTTGTATTAAGTTTTTAACAAGATTATAATATTAGTCACATATAAAAAATATGATCAAAATATTAAATACTATTTTACTTTTTAAATTTTAACACAATCACCAAAGATCTCCACTAACATAATTTGAATTTTTCATAAATAACTTGTGGATATATATAAGGAAAATCCCTTAAAAATATCTTTTGAATTTATAAATTCTAAAATAATCACATTAATTTTTAAAATTTTAAATTTATACTCATGACTAAATAAGAATTTTAAAATTTTGGATACTTTTATAATTTTGTCATTTATTTTAACCTTGTAATACAATTTACTACATTTCATTAATCATACTTTAAGATTCAATAATTTTTTAATTTTATTTTTATTTAATATATATTATATGATAACAAAATTAATACATTAGAGTAAAATTGTATATGGATATAAAAAATTAAGTAAAATTAAATAATTTCATTTATAAAAAAAAATTCATCATCTCCGTACCTATAAATAAATAGGGCTAAAGAAATATTTGCGTAAAGGGGCATAATTTTCAGTCGTATTTGCCTATTTGTGGTCGAAGCCCGGACCGTCTCTTTTCACTCGGGTCGCTTCCATTTTCCATTACCATTTTGGCCACCACATTGGGTGTGAGAAGGCAAGAATCGGCCAAGATGAAGAAGGAAGACACTGTGAAGCTCATCAGCGCCGAGGGATTCGAATTTGTGGTCGATAAAGAAGCAGCTATGGTTTCACAGACGATACATAACATGCTTACCTCTCCGGGTCTGTTCATTCTTCGCTACCTCATTTACGGATTTTTGGTTTTGTTTTTCTCAAGGAGGATTAGGGTTTCAATTTTCTATTAATTCTTCAAGATAATAACAGCCTGATGGAGGGATTTCCTTCACAGGTAGTTTTGCTGAGAGGCAGCACGGTGAAGTGACTTTCCCTGAGATCAACACCACCATACTCGAGAAGATTTGTCAGTATTTCTATTGGCACCTGCAATTCGCTAGGTGCTGAATACCGTCCTCAATATTTTCGTCCTATCTTTGAATATATAATCGACTGCTATTTTGTTATGTTGCTTCTGCATGCTAATTATTTTGTCGGTGCCCTTGCAAGATTTTATCTTTGATGTGTTATCTTTGTAAACTTACTGTATTAATCACCGCGTAATCTATTTGCTTTTCATCATCAGCAAACTTATACAAAAGTGCCTTATTTATTTCTGTATTATTGATTTTAAATAGTAAAGTAGGGATCGGGGAAAGAAAGACGGGTAGGATCCTACCTTGTGATCATGATCGCCTCAATTTTAAACCACTACCTGCAACACTCAAAACACTGTTAGTTACTTATTAAACAAACTTTATAGAGCAGATCTGTCCTTTTTTTTCACTCTGGTGTGGAAATTCTCAAAATTTTCTTTTTGGGGAAGCGTCGTAGGGAGGTTGGACTTGGGAACCGGTTAATGCTTCAGTTGTGGTAGTCCCTACCCTTGTATGGGTTCCAGCCATTACCCTGCAAAAGTTGGATATTCTACCAAGTTGAACGATTTGTGTTTTGAAATTTAGTAGTTGTATTTTAGTTTTTGATTGGGGTTTAAGACATGTTTTAGTTTTTCTTTTATACCTGGAAGATAATGTTTTGTGTTCTGAATTCTGACCTGGGTTATCAAGGATAGACTGATAGAGTTTTACGAAATTCAGCGCTCCTTTGAGGATACATGGTTTGACATGATATAGTCACCCCCATGTCTTTGTGTCATTTTAGCTCAGAGTTTAATACTGGGCATCCATTGATGGGCAATCCTTAGTCTTGTTCCTTGCCATATCATAAATATCGATGTTGGTCTTATCCTTTTATTATTATCTTTGTATACCATATGGTTTCATCATTCATGTGCTTTTAAAGGTTTGTTAGTTGGTCTTACTATCTTTGAGATATCTTCTCTATAAATGCCAGATTCGCATGTCTTTAATGGTATGTTCTTCACGTAGTAGAAGGTTTCTTACTTTAGTTTTTAATGATAAATATTACCTAGTGAAAACAGAAAAAAAAGGAGAAAATGATTATGTCTGGATATTAACTCTTGATGCAAAGAAATGGGTGGGGAAGGCTTTTAAAGGCCATTTTATTTAATGTTTTATTTGCTTTGCATTTAGATCCAGCTATGGTTTATGCTTGAAGATTTGATATGTTAAACTTGTGAGAAGACTAAGGGCTGCCAAGTCATGATAGGTTGCTCATTGGAGGAAAAAAATGTAGAATTACAGTTGATAAACAAAGGCAAAATTGCTGCTTGGCCCACTTTTGTTTCCTTTTTAACTATTGTTGTACAAGAATGGAGAAAAAGGAACTTGTTTTCGGCTCTACTATTTTGATCATTGGTGTTTCCTTGATACAATTAATTCCTGCTCTAAGTGACAGAGGAACCCTTATATATTTTGTTTTATGTAATAGAGACTATGCTTAATTATTTTTTGAAGTAACTAGTGCGAGTCTTACGCATTGCAGAGAATTTAAATAAATGAATCATGAATCAGGAACTTATGATTTTGATGTCATGCTTGTTTTGCAGTGGGAAGGAGACTGAGTTTCCTATTGAACCCGAATTAACACTGGAGCTAATGATGGCTGCCAATTACCTACATACTTGACCGTTTTGACTTTCCAGATGGTAACGGTTCTTGTCCCAATTGTGAGTCGTATTTCCTTGGGAGTGTTACAAGTTCACTCTTAATGCTATTTGTTTGCGTGGTAACTTACTATATTTGGTACATGCTTGAGCAGACGGAACTGTTCTCAGTAGTCATGCATCATTGCTGCAGTTGGAAACTATCTTTGCAGCAACTTAGTACATAAGTGGTCTTTGTATTCTGTCTCAGTTTATTCCCATAACTATGAATGAATTGATTGTGCTGTCGGATGACGATGTTTGTGTAGACAACTGATTCAAAGGTGTAAGACTCCAACATCAACCACCTCCCCCCCCCCCCCCCCCCCCCGAAAAAAAAAACAACCCAAAGAAAAGGAAATGAGCACTCAGCACTAAAGAATTACGACAGGGTTTACTTCTTTTGAGAGAAGGTTGATTATTGGTGTTTTATTAATGTCATCGTTTCATCTGTCTACAGAATAATATAGTCCAGTATCATGAAGTTTTCTTATAAATTTCGGTAACGAATGATTGAAAGTTAATAATAAAAAGTAACAAATCTAGTGATGAAATCTCATGGCTATGTGTTATCCATGTGTACTTTTCTTAATGTGTGTTTGGATAACTCATAAATCACCGTTTTAGAAGTGTTTTTTTTGTTTAAATATTAATTTTTTAAAAAAATTATTTTAAAATAAATAGTTATATTTGTATAAAAAAAATTTTAAGATTAAATTATAATTTTAAACTATAATTTTAAATAAGTTTTTAAAAATAATTTTTAAAATAATAAAAAATTTATAAATTATTTTATTCTTATATTTTTTACACTTTTCCCCTCTTTTTTTTTCTCTCTTTTATGTTTTTTTTCTTCCCTATCAATGCTGCTTGCCTTTGGCGTGCTACTTCGGTCTACTCTACCATCGTCATTCTTCCCCTCTCTGTTAATCCTCTCTCAAATGGAAGACAAGAGGGAGAAAGGAAGAAGAAAAAATATGTGAAAAGTGATAGGAAAGATAATTAGTTTTTTTATTTTATATTTTTTTTAATAATTTATTAATTATAAAAGTATTTTTAATAATAATTATTTAAATATTCATTTATTTAAAATTGTTTTTTCATAGGTTATTCTTTAAAAATATTTTTTTTAAAACTTTTAAATTTTTTTTTTATGTAAGTCGTTTTATAAAAATTTTGAGATTTAAATACATTGAAAACACCTAATTATTCTTGTTTAATGGAAAGAAACAATCTTTTGGGGCGATTCCCAAATTCTCTCTTACCCCCAATTGAGAGAGAGAGAGTCACAAGATCTCATTGCATCCCTATGGGTCAATTGCTAATTAATATTGGTTAATAATTAAGCAGGTGTCCAACAGGAAAGAGCATGAATATTACGGCCTTTCCATCCCAGCAAAACCCATTTGCCATTTTCCTCGACCACAAAATCTTTATGGTATTCCGTCTTCACAAATTCTTTTGCTTTCTTGAGCGGTTCAGAATCCAAGCAGATTTGCTTGAATCCAGCTCTCTGGTTCCTAACCTGCCACTGCTTGTATGTCTCTGGTCTTTCTACTCTCTCCGCCCCCTCACGCGCTATCACATTCATAGCATCCTTCCCAAATATCTCTTTCTCAACCATCATCCTCTGCGGATCTTCACGCCCCACGTTAGCCGCAAGAATATCATACAACGCGGAGAAGTGGAACAGCGCCTCCTTGAACCGAGTTAGGAAAAATGGCGCATTATAGGTGCCATTGGCAATTCCATGCATAAAGAGGATTGGTTTAATCTCCCTGATGATCTTCAAAACAGCATCTCTCGGACACTCCACCTCCACAGTCGCATCTGGTAGCTTCTTCATTCTGTACATGCAGTTCACGACTGTTACCTCACTTGGGTCTATTTTGAGATCCTTAAGTTGTATGGTTTCCCATTTCTGTGCAACGCAATTGTACTCAAATGGCACATTCATCCTTCTGCTATAATTAGCCAAACGCCTGCCTGTCTCCTCAAGCCTCTCGGTGGGGCGAAATCCCGGCTGAGGAAAATCGATTCCTGTTATCCGAACCTTGACCGGTCCTCCTGATCTGATTGAAAGACGATAAATAAGGCAAGGCCACTGGAAACCATAGTTAATCCCAAAGTCAATAACATGAAGGCTTCTTCCGTTCTCAACTTACTTCAATATCATGGGGTTTGTCATAAAATTGGTGGCTCTCTGGAATGGAGAAGCTGTGATGTATAGCTTGCAAGCTCTCAACATATCAGCAGCAGAAACCCCGTTGGAATGGAGCGGCATATAAGATGGCTTCCCAGCAGCCAAACGCGTTTCCAGTCCATTGGCAAAGTAATGAGACAAACGCTCAATTCCATCCCCAAATGGAGAAGAGTGCTTCCTTATCTGCTTCAGAAGCTCATTTGCATTCCTCTGATCGTAGTTTGCCACCGCCTGTGCACATTGAATCAGTAGATTCCATAAATCTACTGTTGCCCCTTTATTTGGCCCTTTCTTGGAACGATGTGCCTTGCCAGGAGATCCTTCCATATTCATGCCCTGATTACCTTTTCCGCCCAGGCAAACCACTAGCTCATCGAACACCGCCGATTGCTCTGAATCCTCCTCCGATTTCACCGCCAATATCTTACTTCCTCTTCCCTCTTCCTCGTCTGTAACATCATCTATCTGATGACTCCTCTTTTGAGAATAGCATTCTTGTGTCCCTGTTAATGGATCAGGACATAAATAACAGGACCAATCGGTCTCATTCGAATGATCCGTACTGCTGTAGCTGTTGCTGTTCTCCGAACTACTTGCAGACGGTGGATCTTTGACGTTATCATAAAAAAAATTACGACCTGGGTTGTGATGAGGCGATGGGGAGCAACTGGGAGTAAGGACATCGTAGAATGATTTTTCAACAGCTTGGAGGGCCACGCAATATTGCTGCAACATGCAGGGCTTATTCTCCAGGTCGTCTTCTTCATCCATGAGGATGTCGGTTATGTATCTGAGAATGTTATTGGAGTACTTGTTAATTACCGGTAATTCTTCATTTGAACTGGTGCCAAAAATAAGCCCGTCGACCAAGGTACCATTTGAGAACGAGGAAGGAGGAGGATTCTGTCCGTCGAGGGAAGCATCAAAGTTTTCGAGAAGGGCGTGACCGGAGATCATATTGCGGGCAAAGACTGGAACAGGAATAATAGAACTCTGAGTAGCCTCACTTGGAGAAACAGCTTAAATAGAATATTCAGAATCTGGGACATCCAACTGATGTGTTCGACCAAAGTGCCGGCATTGTCACATTGATTATAATAATCCTAACATAGTAGGTGTCGTGTCACCGTCAGGCAAGATTTCAGTAGGTGGTACTGTGTATGGTCTGTGTGAGAGGACGAAGAAGGGTCAAACTACAGAGGAAAATGGAACCCTGCTCATCACTTTGATCGCTACTCAAAACCAATCACATCTAAATTTTATTTTTTTACAAAAAAATATTTTAATAGATACAGAATTTAAAATAAAAATAATATTTTAACTATTATTTTTTTAAGAAAAAATATTTTTTCTATTTAAAACGTCAATTGAAAAAAAAATTAAGTTTATATACTTGGATATTTCAGATATGATAAGCTTAAAGTATTTATTATTTTGACAAACTCAAACTCTTGATTCAATGTGAATGAAATCAATGAATGCGCCTCATCCACTCCCATCTCAGGTATAATAATAAGCAATCATTGTGTAACCTTTTCATTTTCTGGTTATTTAATGAAGTCTGTCAAAATGGCAACGCCAGGTCCAGAGTTTGACGCCAAACTGGATGGAATATTCAACATGGCCGAAGAATCTTATAATGTCAGCAACATTGAGTGAGAATTAAGGAAATCTTATTTTTATGCCAGTAGATAAGATGGAGGGATGGGACATTAATTAGGTCATTAGCTCAGATACATTCCCCTAATTCAGCTTTATGTCCATAAATGCCTTGTTTCAATGGTTCCAAAAGTTTTTATATAGTAAGAGCTACAAGTATCCGGAAGTTATAACGAATCTAATCGTTAAAAAATTATTATTGACTCGTATAAAATTAACGTTGACAGTTAATATTTTTAATGTTTGAAGGCAAAATTGATATAACAAAAAATTTTAAACATTTATAACTCATGCTAGAAAACTTTTAGATCAAAAGTGCCTTTAAATTTAAAAAGGTAAAGATATATGAACAACATGGGGAAAGTTAAAGTGAAGAAGAATAATTTGTCAGTTGCATGAAAATTATTGAAAGGTTTAACATAGATTTAACTATTCTGTAAATGAAGGAACTCGTAGTTGAGCCTGCTGACAAAACAAATACAGATTGATGCATCAATGGCTGCAAAAGGTAAAGTAACCCCTCCACCAAGAAACAAACGAAAGAGATAAATCCATTATGAATGATATTATTAAGAAATATAGAGCCATATTCAAACTTGACCTCCTTCTCGAGTCCCTTCTCCACACACATGACCTCAATATGCAATCCCTTTGGGCTTTTGTCTCTCTTTCCTTTTTATAAAGAAATAAAATAAAAATATGTTATTGGCCAATACAGATTAAAAGCAACCGAATCAAGGCTCATTGGTGTGGCCGAACACAGATTTGTCTCCAACCCACAACACAACCTATCTGCTACAAATGACTGGTCAAATGTTTGTGTCTGAAAACTCACCCATTCATCCTAAACCATGGTTTAAAAAGGGCTTTTAGCCCCAAACCTCGATTTAAGAAAATTTTTTACCAAACAGTAATTTTTGTTCAAACGGGCTTTTGGATTAAACCATGGTTTAAAACCAAGGTTTCAGATAAGCTGGTCAAAGCAGCTTATGAAACAGTAAAAGAGCTTATGAACTAACCAATTACTATATTACCCTTACTTTTTCTTACACCCTCTCTCCTCTCTCCTCTCATCTCTTATCTCTCCTCATTTAATACCCATACCCTTTTTCGTAATTTACCACTCATAAAACCCCTTTTACAAATAACTATCCAAACACTCATTTATCCAAAATTACTTTTTTCTAATAAATTCTTCTAAAAAAGCCCTTTTTCATAAGCTATCTATAATTCCATTTTTTTCATAAGCTAGTTTGAAATTTTTTTTCCAAACACACCCTATATCTAATGTCAAAACAAAACACAGCCCTTAGCCTTTCTGTACATTGTTTCCATGCACTGTAAGGTTGTTTTAGCGGTTCCTTATTAATTAAAAGAATATTTAATGTTAGGCGGGTTTGGTAATATCTATCTATAATATAAAAAGTGTAACAAACCGTATATAGTTTGTTTTTCATATTCCACGATAATTATAGTATTTTATGGAACAGGACATGGCGGCTGTTGTAAAGGGGGGTTTATGGACAAAATGTGGGCCCCACGTAAAGATTAACTTATAAATCTGAGAGACCACCTGTGTGTTGAAGATGATTGATAAAAAATGTAAAGTCAAAATGGAGAGAGAAAAAGATGTGGGGGTCATTTGGTTCAGCACCAAGTGTCCACTCAATTAAATTAAATATGCAGAGATTTGCACTCCATCGTCCATCAAGTAAAGTTATGAAATAACGTTTACACACGATCGCTAAAGAAAAATCCATCAGATCAGATTGAGATTTTAAAGTCAGCACAAGAAACAACAAGAAAAAGCATTACACTTTATAAATTAGAATGAAATGATGTAGGACCCCAGATCAAGTCTGCTTTTTCTTCTTTCTTGAGGCTGCCATTGGATAAGGGAGCAATTTATTCTTTGTTTTTCACTGTATGTCTTTTTGACAAATAAGATAGAAAGGGAAAGTCTTGTAATCATATACCACTTCACTTTTCCTTCGGTGTAGAATATGACAGCAAAGAATAGTTCCAGTTGGATGCTTCCCACCAGTGTGTGTGAATTATATCCAGTTTTTATCAATAATCACAGTATGGTAAAAATACGGTTATATTTTATTTGGTCCTTCATATGGTTGGTTGGTTAGAAGTAATTCTAAAGATCAAAGAACAAATACAATTGGTTGCTTCATACCCATTTCTTGAGTACAATCCAATTTTGACTTTGTAAGTTTATTGGTAAAACAGTTGTAGAGCAAGTTATTTCTGTATTGATTGGATGATTTTGCATGGACGAACTCTAATGTTTCGGATACAAGATAAATTTCTCAACTTCGAAGTACATTCCATTTTACAGAACCATAGAATAGAATGCCTCGGAGAGTAGAGAAACGACAAGTTTTTTGCATTTTTAAGGCATTATGTTTTATCGGACCAAAAACAAGGCGTTATGTGTTAGAGCATCAAGTCAAAGAACTCAAAACACAGTCAAGTTTAGGAATGACGAGTCAAATTGCAACAAACAAGTTATCTTACAGTCAAAATGGGGGCCGTACCTATAAATGGATATAGAGCAGTTAAAGTGACAGGCTTGGACGCTGTCAACTATGCAAAGGCTAAAATTTGATGCCCTATATTCCTCCAAACATGTAAAAGCGGGCGACTCTGCTCGTAAGGGAGTTGCCCACCTTCTCATCTATATCGGTAATTCGGTATACATATGGAACAAGCACAAAGCCCCACACTCTACGCGGGATGCTTTAGCTAACATGAAGCCTTTAATGCCAACTTATGCTTCTGCAATACACAAATTTCAATTCTTCGAAAGCGACTGTGACAATCTTACCACCGAATGCAGTAATGATCCCAAACTTATATTGAAAATTCATCCCGTCTCAAGGTCAAGTGAACTGGATATTTACCATGACCTGAAACCCGGGGGAAAAAAGCATATTAACTAAAAACGTCCTCCATGCATCGCATCATGCTTGCAACATAAACTGAAGTAACCGCCAAGTTTTATAGGGTAAAACTTCAACTGTGAATGTGGAATGATGATAGGATATACCTGATAGTTCATTACGTGAGTTGTGACACAAGTTCAGACTAAGGCCACACCGCACTATGCTGGAATCCAACGAGGGGAAGCATACAAAATGTGTCCCTTCCAGCCCTGAAGCATTCAGTTATGGTCTACATCAAACACAAAATCTTTATGGTACCATTCCTCCATCTTTTCCCTGAACTTGGTGGCCATAAGCTCCTTATTCAGTGGCGGCTGCTTGGAACCTGCCCTTGCAACCCTTGCCTGCCATTGTTTGTATGTCCCAGGCCTCTCAACCCTTTCTAATCCTTCACATGACACAACGTTCATCGCCTCCCGACCAAAAATTTCTCTCTCAAGCATGAACCTCCATTGGTTTTCCTGGGGTACCAAAGTATCAAACATATCATACAGTGCAGGGAAATGGAGCAGGGCCTCCCTGAACCGCGTAACAAAGAAAGGGGCATTGTAGGATCCTTTAAGAATGGACTGAATGAAGAGATCCGGTTTCATATAGGATACCGAAATCAATAATATGGAGGGTTTCTGCCTTCTCAGCTGCTTTCAAAATCATTTTTATTGCGAAGAAATGCGCAAACTTCTTAAAAGGCGAGGCAGATATTGAAACTTGGTAAGCTTTCAGAATTTCAGCAGCAGAGATCCTCTTGGAGCTCAGAGAAGTACAAAATAGCTGGGTTCCAGCACCACCACCACCACCACCTACCAAACGTGCCTCAAGGCCATTGGCGAAATAATGAGCCACCCTCTGAGATGCATCCCCCAAGGGTGAAGAATGTTGCCTGATCTGCTTTAGTAATTCACGAGCAGTCCACCAATCATTGGCAGACACAGCTTGTGCACATAAAACCAAAAGTGTCCTCAGATCCACAGTTTCCTTCTTCCTGCCTTGTTTCTTAAAGCGCGTCTTCCCTCCATCAGATGATTCCACAGCCTGCTCACTTGTCTGTAAGTCTTTCGTTGATCCATGGGGCAAGCTTTCGTGCTGTGCACATAATGGAACATTCTCAACATACAGCAACACTTAGTCAAACATCTCCGATAATTCATCACTCTCATCAACATACACTGCTGACTGCTTGCTGCTTCTCCCTTCTTCTTCATCAACACTGCCATCACGGTCATGATTCTTTCCGCCCTTTAACCCATGCAAATTCTCCCTAGCATCTTTATCTACATTCAGCGCCGCCTTTTCTCCCACCCCCTTTGATCGTACAGACAGCGTGGTGCTCTCCAGACCAGCGACGAGTTGAGCTCCTTTAGGAAGAAATTTGCTAGCTTCCTATAGGCCTCTATTGAATTGAGACACAGATTCTGCATCACTGAAGATATGTTGAGCCGAAAGCTGAGTGATAGAAGAATCCAAATTCAGCAGTCCATTTTTTTGTTTGTAAATTGTATATTATATATACAAGTAAAATATTTTTACAGATTAAAGAAATTAAAATATATTAGTTTAATTGAAAAATAATACTTAAATTAAATTCTTTATATCTATTATATCAAGTTATCCAACCACGTTTTATCATGTTTGTTTATTTTTTTATGTGAATTTAAGTTAAATGTAGATATTAAAAAAAAAAAGACACAACAAAATGAGATTGAAAAAATTGATATAATTGAGGTAAAAAAAAACTTTATCTAAGTTTTGCCTTAATAGAATTAGATGAAACTATTTCTCCAATATTTTTATTTAATATTTTTATTTTCATTTATATTCCTATCAAAGTATTTCGATAACAAAATGGGCGCAGACGCTCTATTGTTATTCTGTTTAAGAAAAGAAATTAAGGCCAGTTAGTCAAGTCTTTCATATAGAATGCAATTTAAAACTTGAAAACACGAATTGGAAGATTCCAATTAGACTGGAACAAAAATATTACTCCTCCGTCAATAAAGTAGTTGATTTTTTTTGGACAAGTAGTTTATTTTTTTAAAAAAAAGTAAAATAAATTAATTATGACTAATATAAAAATTAGTTAATTAATTTGGATAAATTAAAGAATATATTATATAAATTTTGTTTTAAACAGTTAGATTTAGTTAAAATTAACTAATTTATTTGATTTTCTTAATCTCTCTAAAAAAAATTATCTAAGTGCTTGTATGGAAGTGTGATTTGAAAAGTCATTTTGGACAAAACATTGATTTGAAAATTTTTTAAATAAACAACCATATTTGTCCAGAAGTGATTTTGGTTAAAACTATAATTTAAAACTATATTTTTACATAAGCTATTGAAACTAACTTTTAGAGCAGTAAAAAAACTTATGGACTATCCAATTACTATATTACCCCTATTTTTTCTTACACTCTCTCTCCTCTCTTCTATTTTTAATCAAATCATACCCTTTTTAATAATTTATCAATAAAAAAATGATTATACTACTAATCATCCAAACATCTCTATTTTTAAAATCTATTCTTCCCAGAATCTATTTTCTAAAAGCTAATCCAAACATGCCCTAAGTCTTATATTAAATATAGGTTGAATAAGTGGGACCACAATATACTTATTAGAGATATTTGAATGATTAGTAGCAGAATCACTTTTTGATAGGCAATTTACTAAAAATGACATAAAGTAAAAATGATAATTATATAAAGAATAAATTTTATTTACAATTTTTTCATTTAAGTGATTAAAAAATAATATATATACATAAGTGTTTGAGGAAGATAAAAAATTACAATATTCATTTCTATTATCTCAATTCTCAATTTTTTTAATAAAATTAAAATAATTAAAAATATTAAAAATACAAATAGCTTCCATCACTCTTACTCACTCATGTTTAACTTCAACTTTTGGTTTTGTTTATAGATTAATTTTATTTGCTTTTAAATATGGAGAAGTGAAATTGATGCTTTATATAAATAGAGTAGAAAGTTGTTCTGTGGGCAATTATTTCAAACTATAATTTATAGGACTCAAATCATGGTTTGAGATGTAAAAGTGATTTTTGAGAAAAAATTATTGTTTACCTAGAAAATAGGATAACCATAATTTGAGCTAAAAATCTATTTTTAAACCCACATGCCAAACACACACTAAGCAAATGCCTTCATTCTACTCAACTATTAGTACAAAACAAAAGTGAGTCTATAAAAACATTGACACTATGCTAACAAATTGAAGACGTATTCATCAAGAAATCGTGAAATGAAGTTAATTTTAGGCAGAGAAACCATCAAATTTAGATGAATCATATACTTCAGAAGATGAGATAATATTACCTGCTTCAAGTATCCATAAATTGATAGAAAATCAAAGTCAGTCAGTCTTTGACAAGTTCCCGCAATTTAACATGGCTTGCCCATTGAGGATTAACCGGAAAGAGTCTCTCTGCCTTGCACGAAACAGGACTATTCGACGAGAGTGGAGAAACAGCATATCATGTAATAATGACACAGAAAACAAGGTTGTAAAACGTCAAATGAAGATGAAACCCACATCAAATATACTAAAAATACATACACACATACATATATATATATATATATATAAACTGTACATTCACAACCATTGTTCAGATGGACACGTGTATATGAAGATTCAAAGTAGAGTTAGGGAGGATCTAGAAAACCTAATATCACAAGATCACGTTTGGTTAAGGATGCCTGAAACTATAACTACGAGAAAGAGTGGATCAAACTATGGCAGCACATGACAACAACAAAAATCCCGGAAGGTGGGAAGTGAGCACTGCCATAATGGGAGGAACTTATGCAGGCACCCAACAGGAGGAAGCATGAATAATTCGGCCCTTCCAACCTTGTAGCATCCAATTGCCATCTTCATCGAGCATGAAGTCACTATGGAACACTTGTCTCAACTTGCCTCTTAATTTACCAACCAGTTGCCGATCCAATGGCAGCTGCCTGAACCCTGCCCTCATGTTCCTGACCTGCCATTGCTTGTACGTCTCAGGCCTCTCTGTCCTCTCAAAACCCTCACAAGCTATGATATTCGTTACCTCTTTTCCGAGAAACTCCTTTTCAAACATCAACCTCGTTGGATCTCCACCATCAACGTTAGTGTCAAGCATATCAAACATTGAAGAGTAATGGAACAGTGCCTCCCGGAAACGCGTCACGAAGAATGGCGCATTATAGCACCCGTTGACTATAGTCTGCAGGAAAAGACTGGGGTTTGCCTTCCTAATTAACTTTAAAACAGTGTCTCTAGGACTATTCACCACCACCGTCTCATCAAGAAGATTCTTAAATCGCTTCAGACAATTCACAACCACGAGTTCATCCTTCTTTATCTTCAGGTCTTCAAGCCTTATGGTTTCCCATTTCTGTGCAATAGCATTATACTCAAATGGAACATTGTAGCGCTTACAATACCTCGCGAGGCGCCGCCCTGTCTCTTGGACTCTCTCTGCCGGCCTTAAACCAGGTTGTGGGAGATTGATCCCTGTGATGCGCAGCATCGGGGGCCCACCGGTTCGTTTGGAGAGACGAAAGATAAAGGAAGGCCATTGGAAGCCATAACCAATGCCGAAATCGACAATGTGAAGTGCTTCTGCATTTTTGACGAGATGCATAATTGTATGGTTTGCAAAAATAACGGCAATCTTCTGGAATGGACAAGCTGTAATAAACATTTGGTATGCTTTGATCATGTCCGCAGCAGAAGTTCTCTTGGAGGATAAAGCAGCGTAGATCTGAGAGCCCATGCCAGCCAAGCGAGCTTCAAGGGCATTTGCAAAGCAGTGAGCCAACCTCTGAGATCCACTTCCTCTTGAGGAAGAATGTTGCTTGATTTGCTTTAATAACTTATTAGCAGTTCCACGATCATCAGATGATACAGCTTGTGCACATTGAATAAGCAATGATCTCAGATCCACCGCTTCATTGTAGTTATTATAACTCTGTCTTCTAACACGGCTCCTTCCATCTCTAGACTTGTTTGGCTCTTCCTTTTTCTGCACGCCCGTGTTTTCTCCATGTCCATGATTACAATTCTCATGGCAAATACACATGGGAGGAGGGTCTTTTCCCCAGCCTGTGTTAATAAGCACCTTGTCAAATAATTCCGATAGCTCGCTCTCATCCACGTAAACTGCTGGCTGCTTCCTGCTTCTTGTGTCCTCTAAATCTATCTCATCTCCCCGTTCATGATTCTTCCTTCCTCTTGACTCGACAGGTACGTGAGGCTCCATTTCGTATCTCTCCGTCTTGACTACGGCCTCTAGAGTCTTTTCAAATGAAGGAGAAATGACGCTCGGCCCTATGTCAATAATCAAATGATTGTCCTTGGGAAGAAACTTACTGGCTTCTTCCATACCTCTCTTAAACTGAAACAGAGAATCGTCCTTGCTAGGTAGTGTAGAATCTGAGAAGCCAGTCCCTGGACTGTAATTCCCCATGAAACCATTATATTCACGGCTAGTATGCCAGGAGGTAATCATATTGTTGGTGGAAAGTTGTGCTGCTGATGTTGAAGGAGACTGGAAAATGAAGTCTACAGGAAATGTGGCTTGTAGAAGAGAAGGTTTGTACTCTGTAAAGTCCAAGTTACTCCACCGGGATTCAACGGAGTTGCTGGTACCGGGAGTTGCATAACCGCCACTACTGCTATAATCACTGATGTTGCCGGAGACACTTTCCTCGGAGGTCTCCACACGGTGATAGTCGGGAAGATGACGTTGATTAAAGGAATCGGAAGGGTATTTCTTCCCAATAACCTCGTATAAAGATTCCTCGGCCGCTTGAAGAGCCAAGGAATCATGAAACATGCTGGGCTTGTCTCCCATGTCCTCTTCCATTAGCAGTTGGTTTATGTACCCGAGCATAGGGCCAGAGAACTCGGTCTCGTCCAGGGGAGAGCCTACATTCGTACTAACGGAAGACAGCAGAGCAGGATTGCCGGCTAAGTCTGTCTCCACAGATCCGAAGCTCATTAACGGGTCGAGTATCTGAGTTCCTTTTAAGGGATCGGTATACTGATCATAATTGAGCGGAACAGGTGTTTGGTTGGATTGATATCCGTGGATGAAACTGGAGATGAAATCGGAATCCATGAAAAAAATATATGCTTCAAGAATTCACCTGATCTGTACTAAAACTAAATGGAAAAGAGTTCCCCCCGAGGATGCCGGAAGATCAGAACTAGTACAATTACGAAGCCTGAAGTTGAAAAAAGTTAACTTTGGCAAACAAAATTCCACGGGGGAAACCAGGAGATGGACAGAAACCCTAGGAAACTACGAATTTTCATGGGCATATCGTGAAGTTAGAAAAAAAGAGGATAAAGAGAATGAAAGGAGATTCAAGTACCTGAAAGGAATGAGATTTAGAGCAGAGGGAGGGAGAAGCCAAAGAAACAGGAGGAGGAGGAAGAGATAATTGTCTCGTTGTTTTGAATAGAGAGCAGCAGAACTTTCATGGAACAAAGACTAGAGGTCGCGATGTCATGGACCGAAGATCAGCCGTGTGGTCAGCGTTGTAGGAAGTCGGGGTTTCGTTTATGATGGGTCCCATCTCATGAGAGAGACCCAGAATTGCGCGTGAAAGCAGAACAAATTCGCTTTCACACAACCATGGGAAAGAGGATAAGTAGTGAGCTCAAGCATCACGCAAGTGTGGTGTGGGTGACATTTCAGGGAAATAGTTAGGTAGCATCCATCCTCGGTTTTCTTCTAGACTCTGACCATCTTCAGTAAAAACAACAAACACGAGGAAACAGGTCTCATTTTTAATTCTGGCCGGTTTAAATAGATTTTTTTAAAAAAAATTATAAAAAAAATTTAAACAGCTTTTAAAAAAAATTATAAAAAAAATAATTTTAAATAATAAATATTTAGATAATTATTATTAAAAAAAATTATAATTAGTAAATTATAAAAAAAAATGTATGAGATAAATAATTATTTTAATTTATTTATTATTAATTATTTTTCTCATTTAATGTTCATTATCTCTTCTGCAGATGACACGAGCAACCGACTGATGTCAATGACACTACTACTTCTTTTCCCACCTTATTTCTCCTGTTGTCTAGTGACAATTCTCCCATTGCTATAAAAGACCAAGACATTGTTCGCCCTGCTCTCCTTTGAGGAAGAAGAGGAGAAAAACAGACAAAGAAGATGAGATTGAGACCTCGACAAAATGAGAACGTCGATGCCGCTAACAAGAAGAAGAAGAAGAAGCTTGAGAACATAAGCCTTCATCAGAGACCCAAAAAATTTCATCATCCCACGAAGCTTTTTGCCCTAGAAAATAAGAAAGAAAAGATATGGGAGAATATAAAAAAGATAGAGATAAAATAGTAATTAGATAATTTATAAACTTTTACTGTTCTAAAAGTCATTCTCATGAACTTATTTAAAATTATAGTTTGATCCATGAACTATTTTAGATAAATATAGCTATTTGTTTTAAAAAAAATTTAAATTAAGGTTTGGGCCAAAAATCTATTTAAAACCTAAGTTTAATTTGTAACCAAAGACACACTAAAGCAGTTGTGTAGACACAACACATTGCCTCCTAGTGGATGGATTGAGAGTCAGAATTGGATTGTAACAATAGCAGAAATGTTAAATGAAAAGAATACGATAAATAAAAATTATCTAAATTTTAAAAAGATAAAAAAAGTATCTAAATTTTAAAAAGATAGATCGGATATAATTCATAATCCATTTCAAAATTTAGGATAAAAAGACAAAATTACTCTTTTTCATTTTTTCATTCTCTCTCTTTCACTGTCAACATTATCTCTTCATTCACTATTGACCTTCTCTCTTACTTTTCTCCATCTACCATTAACATGCACGCTAGAGTTTCTGTCATTGTTACCATAGATCCGTCTTCCTCATCTTCAAAATAGAGAGAGAGAGTACATGTGTGAAGAAAGAGAAGGAGGGAACTAAAGCCTTAAGGTCGCTGAAGAAGATGACCGAAAAAAGGTGAGGATGAGCAAGATGGTGGCGAGAGGAGAAAAAGCGGTGAGGAGGTAGAGCATAATGAATAATGAGGGAGAAGATGAACCGTGAGGAGGAGGGTTTGATAGTAGTCAAAATCATTACTCAAGTGGTAAATCTCATTACATAAATAGTAAATAACTAAAACAATTACTTGTAACTAAGTTGTTACTAAAAGTAATAAATATCTTAGTAAAAATAGTCAAAATTATTGTTGAAGTGACAGATCCTATTGTATGAGTAATAAATTATTCAATCAATTATTTGCAACTCAATTGTTAGTAGGAGTAGTAAATATTTTAGTGAAAGTAGTTAAAATTATTGTTCAAATAATAAATTCTATTGCATGAGTAGTAAATGATCAAAATAATTACTTGCAACTTAATATTATTAAGAGTAGTAAACGTCTTAGTGAAAGTGGCTAAAATCATTCCTCAAGTAATAAATTTCATTGCATAAGTAATAAATGACTAAAGCAATTATTTGAACTTAGTTGTTACTAAGAATAATAAATATCTTAGTAAAAATGGCTAAAATTATTATTCAAGTCATAAATTTTATTACAGAAGTAGTAAATGAATAAAAGATAATTTTTTTAATTTTAAATTTTAAAAGGATAAATTGAGATTTATATAAAATATATCTTTTTTTAAATTAAGACATTATTTTTGTCTTTTTAAATTTTATATGTTTTTTTAGGCTTTTTCCTTTAATAGAAACGCGTACAAGCTAGTTATTTGCCGTACAGACTTTTTTTGTTTTGTTTTGGATTCTTGTATTGACCTTATGGCTTAATTGTTCAGCGGTTTTTCTACTAAAAACAAATAATATTATGGGTGGACTTTTGAGGTTACCGTTCTAGAAATAAATAATAATACTAATACTCAATGTTTTTTGAGGTTTTTTTTAAATATAATTTCCTGATTCCCAACCCCCCCAAAAAAAACAAAAGAAAATGAAGCGTATCCATCTATCCAGCCATATCCTGAGTCGCGACCCTTTTATCTTTATTTTCAAAACCGTGTCCTCTGACCCTGCCACTCACTTTTTTCTGTCTCCAGTTCTTCTAGTCAACTTCCCCACACTTTCGTTTTCTCTCTTTTTCTCTTTGTTTTGCCTTAAAAACAAGTTTGAGGGGAATCAACTTTCCAATATGAAAGCATCAGCGCTGACTACTCAGAAACACAATACTTATTACAGCCCACGTCAATATATTTTAAAAAAATAACTTATAAAAAAAAAATTTAAATAATTTTTAAAAAATAATTTTTAGAGAAGAGTTTATTTATCATCTTCGTGACAAAGCGAGTAGCGACAACGAGCGGCGAGTGACTAGCAATGAGTAGCGAGTAGTGAGGAGCGACGGTGACTAGTGAGTAGTGACGACGAGCAATGACTTGTTTTTCTAGACAATGACTTCCTCTTCTTTCTTAGCAGCGATGGCGATCCATCATTTTTTCTCTAACCAACCAGATTTGCAACAATGACTTCTGGAGGTGAGTAGGATGACAACACGGAAGAGAACGAGATAGCCACACGGAGATAAAGAAGAAGCATAGAAAAGAAGAGAGTGGAGAGTGAGAAAAAGTAGGACAAAATAGTAAATGGGTAGTCCATAAATTCTTTTACTGTTTCAAAAGCTATTTTTATAAACTTATTCAAAATTATAGTTTAGTCCACAAATATAACTGTTTATTTTAAAAAAAATTAAATTAAAATTTAAACTATAAACTTTTTTAAAACTTAAATTTGGGGTTACCAAAACAAGGCACGACTATATTTAAACAGTTGACTTAGGCCATTGGAAACCAGTCATCAAATCATTATCCCACGATGACCTCTACATCCATCTTGTCCCTTTGCTGTGTTCACATTCTTCGTTTGTGTTCCCCCTTCTCCCTTCTGATTTTATTAATATTAATTAATTTAAATTCATTTCTGCAAGCTAATATATTTTTATCTTTCTCCAAATTTTTCATCCCAATTAAACTTGTTCAGTTACATGAACAATTTAAATGAGCTACTGCCATCGTGTTAGTATATAGTAAGCGAAAATGAAAAACTTCGTCCCTATTGCTCACCAGAACAGTTGTCCTTTTTCTTTTTATTACAAAAACATTGTTTTGGACTTGATAATGTGCCAAGTCCTGATAAGATTAGCCATGAATTCTTGCCCCCACCACTTTTCTATTATATATGAAGATATGGTGCTCTTTCTTTTTTAGTCATTATATAGAAATAAAAGCTAATTTTATTCACCAGAGAAAAGAAGTCCTCCATTTTCTCCATTCCTTCTTTGTTTTTTTTTTAAAAAAAACAAAAAGCGAGGGAAGAAAAATTGATGATTAAAAGTAATACACGACGGAGCTCGAATTGTAAATAAATAAAATAAAGGGAATCTGAGCACCACGCTCTAATATGTGTCGTCCACAGGCTCGGCCACATGGAAAAAAAAAAAACCAAGGTTGCGCGTTTAGCAATATCACATCCAATGATCATACCTTAAGGTTCCCGTATAGTTCTCAGCAAAGTGCTGTGTTTCCACCAGAACCTTCACGCAGCACCTTATCAAATATGCTCTCCCGTGGGGTTGGGGGCATATGCTTTGGGCGTTCTTTCCAAAAGATGGATGTTTTATTTTCAAAATATGCACTAAATAAAATATAAAAAAGTACAAACAGCTCTAGCTCGACACCAACGCACATATACCGTCAATATACTAGGATCACTTGAGATAGAATAATGAGCTGTGGATAAAATGTACATAAAACAACAGATATCAGATCCTCCCCACGTCATTTTAGTTACATGCACTAACAGCATCATTCAAGAAATCAAAACAATTTGGTACTACCTCAGTTTGTGGCTTGATTACCATACTGCCATGGGTTGAATTCTATTGATTTAACATCAGCATCATCAGAGCTGTCTGAGCTATCTATAGCTACCCGATGTTCAGTGTATTTCCCATTATATTTGTAGATTTCCAAATCCCCCCATGGGGTAGATGTCACTTCTGCAGTTAGATCAAACCATCTTGGTGTGAAGTTATGCCCTTCAGCCTCTCGAGTTCTCTTCTCCGCGCGTTGCCTCTCCTCCAAACTGTCAAGCAACAAACAACATAAATACCCCATAAAACAATAGAGGGCTAACATTTCTTCAGCCGCAGATGCAGAAAGGGAAAGGGACCTGCTTTTATCTGCCCCAGCTTTGGATAAATCACCCATCTCAAGTGCATATCTATCTGGGCGCAGACGAGAGTCTGATGCCAACAACTTCCGAGGGGCAGTGTCGAAGCTGTTTATTTTGTGTGCAAAATAGGTATACTGGAATTTATCGTTCTGTGGAACATCAGCAACATGCCAAACCTGCAGAGTATGCAGAAAAATGTCGGTGATAAGTTTGTAATTTTTCTTACTTTACAGTTAAAGGAGTGTAGAACTCAAAAAAGCAAGAATAATTCCATTAAAAAGTAGCATATCAAAGTCTTGACAGAAATGTATTGGTTTTTTGCATATGCAGGGGACAGTAATGCAATAAAACTCATCAAAAGCCAATTAAAAGTATCCTCTACTCATTAAGAAACTTTTTGAGCTGATTTGTGCCCATTGTATTCATATTAAAAAAAACTGAAGCGCTTTGTTGTACCACTTGCAGGAATGGATGGAAAAAAAAACAGAGGAAACAAATTTTTCTCTTCCCTTGAGGAAAGATAGTTAAGTGAGCAGGTAGGGAAAGGGGTGGCGCAAGTATGATATTCATGTGGGCCAACAACTCCATGATACTTATCCTGCAACAATTGCAAATTGGAAAATGGTTTTGGCCTTCTCTACCAGTCTCTAGATGACTCAATCCTACTAAGTGTGCCAGAATGGACAGTCACATTGACATCAAACAGAAAGAATGGTTGTATTTGCAACATATGACCCAACAGTTAATTATTTCCTTATAGTCTCACTCTGAAGATTGAAAGAAATTTACCTCTTGCAATTCTGTATTTGGAAGAGGCTCTCCCTCCAAATCACAAGGTTGATAACTCATCGATTCATTCCACTTTCCTGTCATTAATATTTTAGGCTCTTCAGCAGAATTATAAACATATCCATCCACTTCATAGCGACCAGCTCTGCAGCACAAGCAAGTTACAGCAAGATACCATCAGAAATCGTGCAGATCATATTCAGGAATATAATAAAGGTACATAACAAGAAAACCATAACTACAATGTTTATAGATGAACCGAATGGTAAGAAATGAAGTAAAATAAAGATAAATCATAGCTAAATGGGAAATAATTATACAACATTACAGTGACTCAATTCTATCTATATAGCTCAGATAAAAAATGCACACAATGCTAAATCATTGATTGATCAAAACTACTAATCAAGGAATCAAGAAAATTTATTAACATTGCAATTGAATAAATTTGTTTTCATCAGACATCAAGGTCCAGAATATAACAGTAAAGAAGAACTCCGCATAGCAATAGTACAACCTTACAGAAATGCATGTGAGGATTTTGAAAATATTGCTAAAAAATAGAAGTTGCATACCCAAACCATCCACATGGTTGAAAGTACAGCACAACTTTGTCTCCAGTTGTCAAATTTGTCATTATCATTTCTCCAGGTGAATCGGCCCAAGTCCGGCCAAATATTAGGTTGTTGACCTTTGTAGGAGGTGGAACCAAATCTAAAACTACACCATCCCTCTTGAGGGTCACACGGGTTCTGCAGGCCATGATCAACAAAGGCACCGACATATAACTTTTTGTTTTTGGTTAAGAGCACTAATTACTTTCCAGCTAGAAAATGACAACAAAACAACAAGAATTCTGTTGAGAACAGAGGAGGGTAAATTAATACAAAACTTGTAACTTAACTAGAACAGTATACAGCTTGAGCATGATAAAAACCATTTATAAAGTCTCTTTGTGAAAATGAAAATGTTGACATTGTAGGTAGATGGCTAGAATTCATAAGCCATTATATTTAGATTGAAACCAACATGTCAATAAACCAAGAATAGACATCACCCTACCTATTCAACTTAAAAGAAATTAGCCTTTAAGAATAAGGACGGGAAGCAAATCCTTAAGTCAGATAGCGGCATGCCAACATGGCAATTGAAAAAAAAAATACAATATAAGTACCCACAAGGATACAAGAAAAAAAAGAGGCAATTTACCGAAAAAAGAAAAAAAAAAACAAAGCGTACAGAATACCTTCCAACAGGGTAAACGTCAACAGAGTTTCCCAAAAACTTAGTTTTTAACTTTGAAGTCACATCATACGTAAAATGCTCATTCTCTGCATGCCCAGCGCTCATTGGAGGATGGTGGCTCACCTGGATTTGCGCAAAAAAAACAATAAGTCTAAATCCAATAATGGGGACATGTGGAAAGAATATAATGACCATTCTATCGACTTTATAATCTATATTTATATATGATATGAAATCCATAAGAGTCACCCTATTCAAAGCCATAAACATCATATGAAATAAAGCAAAAAAGGAGACAGGAAATTCTACCAGATTCTCCCATGCATAACTAGGGAAAAAAGTATTGTAAAATGGAAGAGTTTCATTAGAATCACATACTTAATAGAAGTACCTGTTCTGCAAGAAATGTAATTCCATCATGGTTAACCATTTCATAAGTCTCTCCTAGAATGGGATTAAAAGGCTTCCAGGTTCGTTGATACGCAAAGTACACAGATACAGCCCATGATGCTGTGATAATCATATAGATTGCAACAGGAAATTAAATATCAGAAAATAAAGGGATAAGCATCATAAATAATTCAATGAAATGCATCATATTTAATTCAATGAAATTCACGTATGATAACTAATACACCAAGGCTTAGCCAAAAATAATTGAGTCAATAATGCAAATCCTTGATTGAAATTATTAGATGGCTTGATATTGCTTCCCTTTTACCCTTCACTCCCATCTAAAACTTTGCCCATCTGTAAACCTAACATAACTATTCAATTTAATCGAATGAAAGGGTTAAGACAAAAAATAAAAAGAACAAGATAATAAGCAAATTGAACTCACAGGCGTACGCCAGTCGCATGTAAGGATCCTCACATTCGTCTGCCCGATCCAACAAGTAGGAGTACTCCATCAACTAGTTCAACCAATTCAAAGTTCAATCAAGTAACAAGACGTAGAGTACAGCATTCAAAATGAAAAAAAAAAATATGGAAATTACACAAACCTCTGCTATCTTCTGAATCATAGTCATGGGCTCAAAAATAATAACAGGAAGAGTCACCATCGATGTTACATCTGACCCTATATATTTTTGCATCATCTTCCAATAACTCTCTCTTTCCTTCACAAAATAAGGGGTAACATTGTTCAGACTGACAGAGTGTATGTATTAGCATATTATGTATGTGAAGATACAAAAAGTAAAATACAATCATAGTAAATGCAGCATTCTCATGCCCACCATTCAACAAAAGATGACTAAATATCTTGTGGGATGATGAAGAGTGAACTAACGATAAATTACATATCAAATGTTCAGAGGTTCAGAACAAGGAGTTGGAAATACACAACAATAAAAATCAAAACTAAGAAAAAGTATTTTTCCCCAAGATATCCACAAAAAGATGAGCAAATTAAGTACCTCAGTCTTCCATCTTCCTCTTTGAGCTTCCTCCTCCGCATCATCTTTACCTCCCTCAGGATTTATCACTTCAACCCCTTCATATCCTAACAGTCTAGAATCAAAGGAGAAACATATACATAAGCAGATCAGCCTATAACATTCTTGACCAAATCAAAAGATTTCATGCTGAGGAAACTGGCAAGAGCCACTGTAAGATATAAAGACTCAATGAAAATGGATGAGAACTTCATGGAATGATGTCAATGAACCAAAATGCCTTCCATTGCCGTTCTTGTGAATGGCAGCAATTCACAATTTCTATTTAGCTATAGAATGGCTATCACTTTCCCAGTTGAAACACTTCTTAGTTATTCCCATAGTGAATACAATCTTGCAGGGTAACTGCAGGAAGGATTTAACATAGGATGTTCATAACCCATTTATATACGCATGAGTCAGTCTACGATTATCAAAGCAAAGGAAGTAAGCACCAAGCATTGCGACTCGTGAAGCAAAAAACATTGAGGGCCAACAAATATATATGTATATATCTTACTGTATGATAAGTAGGAGTTGATAATCGGGAACCATGATTTAGGCAACACAAACCTGGTGGTGGAGCATCAAGACGCATAAAGAAATCTTCTCTTGAAGTCATTTCAATCATTTTAAAACCACCTAACTCTTCTGAGATAATTTTACTAATTATTAAGCGTGTCATTTTCTTGTTTATTAAAAATACTTACATGCAATATCAGCTTGCCTTTATGGGAACTAAAAATGAATGATACATTTAGATTTTAATCTACTTTTAGCTTCAATATGATCCGCGACAATTTCACTTTGATACGCAAAAGAGGAAGAAAAACCACCTACAGATTGCAAGCCCAATGCAAGTTGAAACACGCGAGTGATCCTATACCTATGTTACGCGATATCCAGCTCCAAGTACTTATTAAGAGCTTAAAATCAACTCATATCCACCATATTCTACTCGAATTCAAAATCTTTTCAGCATCACCCGACTAACAGGTGATATCAATGGAACTTCCAGCCAAAGAATAATAATGGAATTACGTATAATCGTTCTAAATTTTTATCGCAGGAAATAGATGAAGTACCCATTGACGGATCGGTGCATAGCGTTGCTGAAAATGGAGAGGCTAGAACTCATTGAAGCGAAAAATCCCTTGTTTTCATTCTTCTTGGGGCTACCCATCTCGCTATGAACCCTAATTCAAAGATCAAGGGAACTGCAGACAATCAAAGCCGATAAAAAAAAAGGGCCCTTCCTCGACGCTGCCCAAGAGAAGCAAATTAAACGGTGGAAGGAGACAGACAGTGAAGGCTCGACGAAGATCAATAGAATGACATGGAAGTGAACCAATTAAGAGAGCAGCATGATGTATGATTTCAGAGAATTGCCCGGGTGAAAGGTGGCGGTTTTCGGGTTTTGCTTCGTTTCGAGGCCTCTCTCGGCTGTGTTTTAGCTTTAATGGTTAACGGAATGCACGCTTCTCACGTGGCGCGTGGGAGAACGTGGACAGATGATCATGATAACGGAGCTCCCCAGCTGGGCTGGACTTCCCTTTCCAGCCCACTGTCGCTGATTCAAATTGGACTTTCTCGTTGTTAGTGCCGCAGCCCGTAGCGTCAACGGATCAAAATCCTTAAAATGTTTCGTTCATAAAATGTAACAAGAAAAAATGGAAAGAAAAAACTAATAAAGCTATAGGTAAATAGCTAGGTCACTTGAATATGATGTGTTAAGTTCGAAAGAAGTCATGTGTATAAAAAATATTTTATTATAAGAGATAAAATTTATTTTAGTAATCTTTACATCTTAGAAGAATTAGTCTTTAGTTATTGACTTTGAGATACCGTATTGACTCTATAAAAAATAGGAAGAAAAAACTATTGTAATTCTCCTTAGTAATAGACGGCTCACCCTGCCTGATATTAATATCATTTAGGAAAAAATGAGATTTGCCCTGCTTTTGGATCATAGGTGAACTCAACCTCTTTATAAAAATTTTTATATTAAAAAAAATTATAGTATGAATTGAATTAATTGGAGTTTTCACGTTTCTGTAGTATAGATGAAGGGATATGTGCGGGAAACTGCTTATTTCTTTCTTTGTTTTTTTTTATACAATATTTCTTTCTTATTGTTTTAGAAGGTATCCACACTCTTAGTTCTTAAAGGAACCAGTCTATCATAAGAAGCATGTACATAAGTTCAGATGGTGACCAGCATTATAGCAAGGGGGGGAATTGGCCCACAAAGTTGTTATTATTATTATTTAAATATGGGAGTGGGCAATGGGAATGTTGTTTTCAGTAGAACAAGTATCATTTTACATTTGCAACAGTGAAGAAATGATGTCTAGAAAGTAATGTTATAGGTTGCTGGTGGGACATTAAGAAGAGATGCAACCCTTGATCATAGGTCTTGTCGCAGGAAAGGGCACTAGGAAAAGAGTTGAAGGCTACGCAATGAGACTGAGCTGCCCTTTGCATCAACGTCCATGAATTCATGCTCCAAAATACTTTTTAATTTAATGGAAACAACTTAGATTAGCTAACAAAAAAAAAAGATATACGATTATTTAAAAAGTATTTTATCTTTAAAGAATATCACTTTAATATAGTTTTAATTATGATACTTAGAAAATCATCCTAACTTTTAAGTGTTTAAATTTATATCTAATGGTAATTGACGATTTACCCCATCTAATATTAATATTATCTAAGGGGAAGGAAGAATTTACTCTACCCTTAGATCATAAGTGAGTTCAACTATTTTTCAAAAACTTTTTACTAAAAAATAAATTTAATGTAAACAAATTTGACCCTTAAATCCTTAATCCCCTGCCCCTTAACCCTCCTATTTCATTGATTCCCCGTTACTTTCTTAACCCTGATGGAAGCGCATTATACGTGCAGAGATACATAGGATTATTATTATGGAGTTGATAAATTGATGAGACTCTGGGTAAACCTTGACAGCCGCACATGAGAAAAATAAAGAAAACAAGCTGCGTTTGCCGGGAGTCGAACCCGGGTCTATTGCTTGGAAGGCAATTATCCTAACCGTTGGACTACAAACGCTTGGATGAAGTGCGCCTATGAGCATAATTATAAAATAAAAATATTCCATACAGTTATTTAATATATTTGATATGATTTTAAAATTAAAGTACAATAAATGTACAATTCCAAATAAGATGCTTTTGGTAAATATATATATTATTTATATAACTCAGCAAGATATGGTTAATTTTTTCAAAAGGAAAAACAGATAAATATGTACATGCAGACAATAGACTATAGAGTATAATTTCATTAAATAAATAGATAACAAAAATATAAAATGGAGAATGAATAAAATTAGATGTGGGGCCAGAGGGATGAGGACAAGGACGTTGCACCTTGTATGGAAATTTATGATGAAGATGAACTGTAATTGTTCCAGAATCACACAAAGAGATGGAGGTGGTGGAGTTTATAAAATTAATCTGAAAATAATAAATGAAAGAGGCGAGCAAGAAAAGAATGATAATGTTAACGTTAATTAGAGAGTTTTGCTTGCAAGGCAATCCTGGAATTGCCTCCCACTCCGAGCTTTTAACAAATTGGACGATTTATGCTAATAAGTTGAACGAAGATGTGTGAAATTATGGTGATTACTGATAAATAATCTTCTCTGTCAATGTGCTATAGTAGTTTATAGTATTTTGGCCTTTCCCTTTCCCGGTTGTGCAGTCTGATGCGTTATCAACACTTGTTGTCATCAGCATAATCAATTTAGCTGTTGGAGTCCTCCCCCATGTAGATAATTTTGCTCATATTAGATTGTTTTATCTCTGGTTTTATTCTTGGATTCGTCTTTTTGATTATCCCCCAGTTTAAATGGGTTAACCGATCTCGTCCTGCATATGCTGCACCTGTTGTGAATTCTAAGCACAAACCTTATCAGTATGTGATGTGGGTCATCGCTTGCATACCACTGACTTCTGGGTTAGTTCTTATTCTTTTCCTTTTCTTAACTCATGATTGGTTTGTAAACCTGTAAATTATGGTTTGTAAGACTATATTTATCTTAAACCATGTCAAACATAGTGTCTCAATGCCTTGCTTCATTATGTCAAAACTCACAAATCTGAAAGTTGAATAACTTTGACAGATTGCTAACTGGGTTGGTTCTGCTCCTTCGAGGGGTTAATTTGAACGATAACTGCTCATGGTGTCACTAT
This sequence comes from Leucaena leucocephala, assembly GCA_037074615.1. Taxonomy (NCBI): domain Eukaryota; kingdom Viridiplantae; phylum Streptophyta; class Magnoliopsida; order Fabales; family Fabaceae; genus Leucaena; species Leucaena leucocephala. The sequence continues at coordinate 19,541,423 of CM073525.1, read as the reverse complement.
TTAAGTTGCGTCCCCACCTCAAAATGGAGCTGCAAATCTCAACAAGTTTACTGTGAGGTTAGTCATGTTGCTTCTATTTTCTTGTGCAGGTTCCATTCATGCAACTCCCCTGAGCTGTAAGCTCTAATGATAGACTTGTTGCTAGTTTGATTGAGTGGAAAGAAAATAGATTTTAAAGTATACTGTCTGCCTGAAAACCTAGTTGGTGGCCTGAGTATAATGTTCCATAGCAAATCTATAGATGATTTAATGAGGTACAATATCAAACGTTTGAGGAGAATGTTATGCAGCTATTTTCTTTTACCTATCGCAGTAATGAAATTAATCTTTTCGCTGTAGATCCCCAAATGGGAAACCAGCTTAACATGACATGCTTGAGCAATGGAAGAAGTCACATTTATCCGCTGTCAAGTAGTAGTCCTTCCCAGGTTCAACAGCTTTGCTATCAACTTTGCCATTGATAGAGCCACACACATTCAGGAGATTAATCAGATTTCCAGACACTTCTTGGTGCGATGTCATTCAACTTGCATCCGATTTCTTCTTGCTTGGGCAGAGACCATTTCTGTTTTAGCAATGGTGATTGTTATTATCAGCTTATCACCATCACATGTGTATTCATCTTGTTGGCTCTGTCGCCTCTGGGTTATGATTTTTATGTGCAAGTATTCCTTTGGTACCAGGAAGGTGCACGGTTAGACTTGTAGTGGGTTAAAAAGGCGAAAAGAACTTTTACAGATAGGAATTGCTGTCAAAAGGATTGCTTAAAGCATGGTGCATTGCTTTAGGTTCTTTGTTGGGAATCTTGTACAGTTCAGTTCTGTGTAAAATTATGCCTAATATCAATGAATAATTTTTTTGTTCCCTCCTTTTTTGTGAGAAAATATATGTCGGGAAAAATGGAGGTGGGGCAAGGGACGAAGCGTTTCATTTGTCCCTGGAGTAATCTATATTTTATTTAGAGGAGGATTTACTCTGGTGAGGTAAACCAGGAGCTTTCAACATCTTGTAGCCTATTTACAAAAGCTGCAAAACTAAGTTGATCACCGATACTTAACGTAGAATACTCAAGATTTTGGTGGTTCCTGCAACACGAGATATGCTTTTTGAGACTTATATATATGCTGAAAGGAAGGCTTGATTGGAAGGATGATTTAGGAATTGTAGTGGGGAAAAGATGTTTAGAATATGTTAACCATCAACAGTTAGTAGAATGTCAATCAGTATCATTCAAACATTGAACATCTAATCAGTAACGAGTGGAATTGTACCCAAATTCCTAATAATTAAGCAAAACGTAAAAACAAAAGCACATAATCTGTAACTTTATAATTGAAGTTTTAATTTAAAATCGTTGAAGTAGGTTGTCCCTCCCACTTCCTTCCACAACACTCCAGCCCATCTTACTTTCCACGCAATAAAATCTGAATCCGTACTTAGTTATCTCTGACTTTATGTAACCTTTATCAACCATGGCGTATAGGAGCTTCTTATTTTTATAGCTCTGGGGATTTACATTTCAATTCTTAAAACAGAAGAACAAATAGAACAGAGAGAGAGAGAGAGAGTGAAATATTTTAATCGAGGCATGTAGGGTTAGTGCCTTCTAATATCTTGAGGAGAAATTAAAGTGATTAACTCTAATCTGAATGCGTGGGGGAATCATGGGCCCTGAGTGGGCAAACCGTTCTTATGATACGTATTTGTGAAGAGCTGGCTGAATCGATCGAATCTGTGGGGAAGCCGCCCACAACTTCTTAATCTCTTCAGCTCTGCCAAGAATCAGATTTATGAGTTTTGCAGGAGAGGTTCATTGATTTACCTGTGCTTGTCTCTAATCGATAGAATCTGCTAATGCTATTAATAATGTTAGTTGACTTAATATAATGTTTTCTCCTTCCTATATACTAAATTCTACCCACTCTGCTCTGCCATATCACTATCACCTTCCATTTTTCTTAATTTTATTTCATCAGATTCTATGGCCCCACCAGTGCCTTTTGTAAGAGGACGTTAATTCGGTTGTTGCAGTTGTTGGTTACCTCATAATAGTGCTTCAGTGTAGATGTCCAAAACAACGCTACAAGGGATGAAATTTCGTTCTTTTCCCCTCACCCCAAAAGGAGGTTCAAAAGAAAAGGAAAAGAGAAAGTGGTGATGCTGCTGCTATCGCATTACAAAACAACAAGTGTTTCGAGACATTTGCTTGCTTGAGGGTAAAGGTTCTTTTTTTCTCTGTCTTTCTTTTTAAATTTCCCCTTCCCTCTCTCTCAAGGCTGAATTATAAAGATAAAGCTTTGTCGGTAGGTTGGGATTCAAAATGCAGATGGAATAGGTAGAAAGAATGATGCATGCCTCCTATATTGCATCCACTCCACGGCATCCTCATAATTCCCAAATAGAGCGTTTCAGCATTTGATGCTTCCTTTTTACCCCTTTTACCACTAAAGTGAGCTGCAAAATCTTACTGACACTGTTCTTCGCAATCTTACTGGCCACAGAATTCCGGGGCTCATTCCTTCAATGAGGAGCCTACCATTTCAAGTTTTGGTTATTTGTTGACACATATGCTGGGAACTCAGCGAACCAGTATATTAACTCTGGGCACAATTATTAGGTAGACATCAGTTGGGAAGATTAATCCAATAAATGAGGGAGATTTCAGATTAATGTAGAAAAGCATACATGCATAGAACTACTTGTTCGCACATTAATGAACATATTATTAATTCAGCCTTGCCAACTTTGGGTGGAAGTTATGATTATGAGTGCTTAATTAAACCTGGGCATGATTACTGATCTTTTCATTCGAAACAAAAATAGATGAAGAAAATGAGGAAGACTCAAGTAATGTGCGACATCTATTCAAAAGCATTCTTTTTCATGTGTTTGAGGTTTTATTCATATCTGTTCATCACTCAACCACATACATAACAACTGCTATGTTGCAATTTCTCTCTCTTAAAAGAGTAATGTTGGTGTCGATCTGGTTGTGCCACATGGTGCTAAAATTTGACAAAGAAGGAGCATTCAAGGGTTTATTTATTGGGGTTTCATAATAAGAAAAAAACAGATGAGAGACAAGGATGGGATTTTGGAAGAATTGAAGAACAAAATATATGGTGGGGGCATGTCATGTAGTTGACGTTGCCATAGGATATTGCTGCTCACATGCCATTGCTTTGTCACTTATAACCCACATGCAATCTCATGACTGGTTTTTGTGACAGGGCACATGAAATGGATATGGTCCTTCTTCAGCTATCGCAATGCAAAGGCCAAGGCTTTCCGATTTGATGGAGACAGGGTCTTCAACTAAATCATCCATCCATCCATCCATCACGTTAACATATCTTCAATTCATGGGGTTTTTATGTCTAGTTTAAGAGACAGTAAAATGGAAGAGGGGTTGGATGCAGGGCTCAAGAAAAAGCAGGGCCTTTGAAGGGTTCCAACAATCAAGCCTGAATGAGCGGCACTAAATTAATCCGCCACTCATCTCTCAAGGTACATACATGGTTTGTCCTTGTGGCTGTTAGCTTTTAAGGGTTGGTGTGGAAAGAGTCTGCCGAAACTTCAATTTCTGTGTGTGTGTTTAGAGTGGGAAAATTTCCATCAAGTTTTTAAAATAAAGTTGGCATGGTTAGTATGAGGGGAGAAGAAAAGGGATGCGTCCAAAGAGGATGAGGCGTGGGTAAAGTGGGAAAGGTGTTAGGTTTGAAGTTTCTTCCGGTTGGAAGGCCTTAACTTTTTGTTGGGCGCGTGTGGCTCGAGGGGGTTTAGGCTAATCATGGGGCCCACTTACATGGAAACCCCCTTGGGACCGACCTCTAAGGCCCGATGATTACGGCTACTGGGACCCACCATTTCGATTCTCAGATTCTCCATTCTCTATCCGGGAAGAGGAAAACAAAAACACTCCCACTTCAATATCCTCCCCGATCTCATAGAATCTGGTTCTTTTTTATTTATGTGATTAATGGTTGGATAAAAAATATTTACGCTCCACATCCCACAGGATCTATTTTCTTTCTGGTCCGCTTCATGAAATAACGAACAACAGCAGAAATATGAAGTATCCCCCTCCAGCCCCCCAGAGATTTGTTTCATTTACTTTTCTCTATCAACATTATCTTCTTTTTATCATGGGAGTATACGTTTCCGGTATTCCCCATTATGCCCTCGCCAGTTTCTCGTCTTGGAGGGTACACGAGGGAAGAAAAGCAGAGGATGCCACACTGCAAGCACTCACTGTTAAGAGCGTAACAGAAACGCTCCACGGAATTGAATGCACATGGAAGGTGTAGGATACGCACTAATTAGGGCGAATGAGAGAGAGATAAAGTGACATTTATTTAATTTAATAAAATGAAAGGTATGTTTCAAAATTTGGCCCCCCAAACACTTCCTCCCGGCACCTCCATAAGTACTCCACCCTCTCCTTCCCACAAGCCACAGATAGCCAGTCGTCTCTCATCCCTAAATCTCTCTCTCTTTCCCGCTTCACTTACGTTTACATGGGTATGGCTTCTCTGGTCTTCGTTGCATTTCTTATCTCCTTCGCCTTCACGGTCGAGGCTAAAATCCCAGGGGTTTACTCCGGCGGCCCTTGGCAGAGTGCTCATGCCACCTTCTACGGAGGAGCCGATGCTTCCGGCACTATGGGTCTGTATCTCCTCTGTCATCTACGCTTTTCCTTTAGTAATGTGCCTTCCATTTCTGCTTAATCACTTGAGATTGTGTGTGTTGAGCAGGTGGAGCTTGTGGATACGGTAACCTCTACAGTCAGGGGTACGGCGTGAATACGGCGGCGCTTAGCACAGCACTGTTCAACAATGGGCTGAGCTGCGGAGCGTGCTTTGAGATAAAGTGCGCAAATGACAAACAATGGTGTCACTTGGGAAGCCCGTCCATCTTCATCACGGCCACTAACTTCTGCCCGCCCAACTTCGCTCTTCCCAACGACAATGGCGGCTGGTGCAACCCTCCTCGCCCCCACTTTGACCTCGCCATGCCCATGTTCCTCAAGATTGCCGAGTACCGTGCCGGCATCGTCCCCGTCGCCTACCGTCGGTAAGCCCTCTGTTTTCCCTTTATATTCTATTTTGTAAATAAATAAATTTATACATTCACGAATCTATACTTTACGATAAAGTTACTGGGTAGGGACGTATGGTAAGTCTGTGGGGGAAACCAAATACGAATGTGGACAGAGCCAGGGGCATGTTTGACCCATGGCCCATTTTCGGCGACGCAGCCTCGGAAGTTGGAGTTAGGGGGTTTCATTATTGCTGTTTAGTTGGTTTACAAATAGACCCATATTACTTGCATTAACAAATGGATCTCTTTCCGGCCATAACCACTAACCCACGTCATTTCAGTTAGTTAGCTGGTTTTATTAAGAATTAAGGTTGGGTCAATTGTGGCGACTGACACTGTCAGTCGTGGTCAGCGGCTCCCCATCCATGCTACTATAATTTAGAACTATAAATTAATAATGGTATTGATTAGTTAGTAATTTTGATATTATTTAACTAATGGAATATATGAACGAACGTGGTATGCACGCAGGATTCCATGCAGGAAGCAGGGAGGAATAAGGTTCACCATCAACGGCTTCCGTTACTTCAATCTGGTGCTAATCAGCAACGTGGCGGGCGCAGGGGATATAGTGAGGGCATACGTGAAGGGATCGAGGACGGAGTGGGTGCCGCTGAGCCGAAACTGGGGCCAAAACTGGCAGTCAAACTCAGTATTGGTGGGACAGGCATTGTCGTTTAGGGTCACGGGCAGTGACCGTCGCACTTCCACCTCCTGGAACATCGTCCCTTCCAACTGGCAATTCGGTCAAACCTTCACTGGCAAGAACTTCCGGATCTAATCCCACCCCCAAACGAGACGGTCGTTTGGTGTTGATTGTACCGTGTTTATGGTAAATTGTATGGAATGCTGAAGCGGCTATCAAAGGGGTAGCCCGCAGCTGATTAGGGGCTTATACAATGACAACAAGATGATGATATATATATATATATAGTTGAATTAATTAATATATGTAAGCAACTGTAATGTGGTTAACGGCGACCACTTGGTTTGTTTCAATCGTGTATTTATCTACTTGCTTTTTCGTCCCTTTTTCTGGTATTTATGGTTTGTTTCCATTTGGGGGGTGGGTCGTTTGATATAGACGGTAGAGTACGTTGGGGGATGGCCATGTGCAGAGTTTGGGCGAGCAATGGATGCGCAACGTAAACATTCGCAACTACTACTCCCCGGGAGGAAATGAACAAAAAACTTGGGAATTCTATTGAGGTTGAGATGGAAAAACCAGTCTCCTAAATGAAGATTGGGGATTGTGTGTACACTGCATATATATGAATATTGGGAATCATCACTCGTAAAAACCAGAGCTCTCAATCCTAATTCTAGTTTTCCTATATATGTCTCCTTACTTGGCAATTTCCCACTTTCCCGACAATTTCAACCATGAATAAGAATGTTTTCTTGGGGTTGTGGGGTGAAAGTAAAGAAGGGGATGGGTCCAAAGGAGTGACATCGTAGCAAGGGTAGAGGCACATGGCCGAGATGAGATGAGATGAGAAGGTGGGATGATGGAAATGGCTTAGGATACTTAAAAGTTAAAAGCTTCGGATGCCCTTTGGCATAACTTCCTTACACCTCTCCTATATTATGCTTAACAGCCCTTGTCTATGACTTTTGCCCCTCTCTTGTCAATCACTATGCCCTCCATTTCTCGTGATTTGTGTCTTGTCTTATGCTCACTTTTAGCTATCAACCACCATGTCCACATCTTCTTACAAATAATATTATTTTGCAATCATTTTAAAAATTATATATTATTTAATTAATTTTTTTTAATTTTTTTAATTTATTCAAATTAATTAACTATTTTTTATATTAATAATTAGAGGGAGTAGTATAATCTTAAATGAAACCCACTAATTACAAGAGGGAAGTAGAGAAGACGCATTAAAAGTTGTAATTGGCATTCATAATCCCCTACTCCATCAATCTATTTCAAAATTGTGTTCCCTCGCTCCCTCTTCTGACAATCATTATATTTCCTAACAATCTTATCATCACATACGTTAATGTCAACCCCCAAGGATCGTCCATCAAATTTACAAACGTGTTCTTCAATCAGCATTAGAATAGTAAACACCTGAATTAATATTCAGCTAAAAAAGAAAAGAAAAGAAAAGGAAGGGATGCAAAAAGAATCCTTTCTTTGAACATCCTTCCATACAGAACCTTATTCATTTATCCATTCCCTATTAGAGAAAGAACATTAGCTATTTATTTTCCTTAAAAAAGACAGAAAATGTATTAGAAATAGTTATCGAGTTCTTTATTCGGTGCTTGCCCCCAAAAAGAACCTGATTCGCTGCTTCCATTTCATTCAACTCTTCCAAAACAACCAATAGAACTTGAGTCTAACTAAATGGGTCAATTTTTTCATAAAATAATAAATTAATGTTCGAATCCTCGGAGAGATGTCTATATTTAATATTTGATAATACCTTAAATAAAATTAGGATATTACGGTAACATATAGCTAAAAAAAAAACTCTTCCAAAACGACACGTACGCAATCTTCTTGTTAGGTCTCTGGATCGCCACTCACCAGCATCTTTTATATTCCACATTAAATCACAATGTGCATCAACATGGTTTTCTTTCTATCTGTGGATTCCTTCCCTCTTTCGGTACGGGGAGAAACTTTAGAGGGAACAAAATAAAACGGAAGAACTAAAAGTTAGGAATCCTACGAGGAATGATTTTGGTCCCTGAACACCCAAATAGAAATTAAAGAGATTTTAATATGTCTTTTATTTGGTTCAATTTGTTGCGAGTAATAAATTAATTATCATATCCAATCTAATTTATGTTGATTCATTGGTATATATGCTTTCTTTTTTGAAATAAAAAATTGTTATAGTACAATTCATTATTGTTTTCAAAAATTATTTAATATTATTATCCACTTGTGATAAATCGATCCACAAATTGAGACAATGCAAAAGACTTGGAGGAAGCACAGATGACACAGGAGGTGAAGGCTAGTGTTTTCACTAGACATAAAGGAGGATAATATGAAATTATTTGGGACAATGGAATTTGTGGAGTTCCTCCTGTTAGTGCGGCTTGGGATTATTCACTGTATCAATCTGTGTTGGTCTAAAGGTTATAGAAATATTATTCTTTCATCTGTTAACTTAATTACCAAAAGGATATGACGATGATGCCCACCCATTTAGAGCTATTACATTGAGGACGCTAGCTAGGTTGATTAAACAACGAGAATGGCAGGTGTTGATCACTCACACTTAGCTTATAGGTTGGGGTGTGCATAAAACTCAGTTATGCCCACATGAGCCCGCAATAAAATGTCCCTATTCAACCCGATAAATATAGAGTAAAATTAGGCATCGGGTTGCAGAATATTGCCCATATTTTTTTTTTGGGTTAGGCACCAAGCAGGGGTTACCTTGCCCTGGCCATAAAAACCATTTTTTTTTTACTTTTTCTCTTAGATGTTACAATTAAAAAGGAGAATATGATAGTTACTAGTAACTAGATAGTCATTTTAGAAATATGATTAGTTAAGTAAATAAGTTATATATTTTAATATTTATAACTATATTAATTTTTTCTTTTTTTAACTTTACTAATATCATATGATTACATGACATTATAATTGTTTATTTTATTTTTTCATATGCTTCATCTTTGTCAACATTGGAGAAATTGATACAAAGTTACAATTACAAATTACTTAAATTTCAAAAAAAAATTATATGCAATGGATTTCAAGACTGTAATTATTATATTTTTATTGTCTTATTCTTAGTGGATTATTGATATTATTTAACTCTTAAATACATATGAATATGGTATTATTTTATAAATTTATAATTATAAAGTTTTTTCATAACATAAACATGACATCCCAATTTGGGTATGCCTAATCCGCCCATACCTAACACAAAATGGTTAGAGCTTTTATCGGATAAAGCCGGGCATCGAGCTACAAAATGCAGCTCATACTTTTTTCGAGTAGGACATCTAGTAAGGGTTTACCCAACCTAACCCTACCCATATACAGCCCTACTTATAGGGAACATCTTGTTTAAGCGGATTTTTTAGCTAAATCCTCCCACAACATGGGGGGCTTCTTTTTGTGTCCTCGATCAACCACCGCAAATTGGGTAAGAGGTGAAATTTGATGAAGGAAACTGAGCCTTGAACTATATTTATACTGAACCTTTGAATTATTAATGAGATCCAATATTCTTTTAAAGAAAAGCCTAATTAGAGTTAAATGCGTCAAATCAAATTAAAAGTATTATTCACAAATCACAGCTGTTTTAATAGTTCTGCATTGAGTCAAAACCAGTCATGGGTCATAATACAATTTTTGATAAATTTTATATTATATATGAACTAGGTACGTATAGTCGCAGGATGCAGAAGAATACAGCTAAATTTTCCTAAATCTTGCATACATCACTTCAAGTTTGAATTTTGGGTGTATGTGATGTCTGGTTAGCAAGATAGAAAGTGTTGTGAATACAAAGTTTGTATAGAATCCACCGAATAATATGTGCAACCTTTGGGTAAAGATGCATATAGTGCAGGGAGTCACAAGTGTGATCTCTTGTTTATACATACGAGTAACGGGTTCTTCCTTCTTACCCACTTTGCAGAGACGTCCATGTCAGTTTATCTCACACACTCGTCTCTTACAAAGATCACGTGTCGTCTCTCTCCCTCTCTCCTTCGCACTCATCATAAAATCAAACCCCCTCATGCTTAGTCCCTACACAAACACAAACGCTCTCAACAACACAAGGACGGGGAATTACAGCAGCAGTCTCAGAAAGAGCTCGTCGTGGTGGGAGATGTCGGGAGTGTGGGTGTTTGACAAGAAAGGTGTGGCCAGGCTCATCTCCAACCCAACCAGAGAATCATTCGAGCTAAAGGAGCCACCACATGCCAGTGCCGGTACGTCCACCGCTCCCGGTGCTCGTCCCAGAGTTCTCGTCTACCTCCCAACTAACCACATCATACAATCCTTCTCTGAACTGGAGCAGCGCCTGCTGGAACTGGGTTGGACTCGGTACTATAACAGCAACAATCGCAGCCCACACCTGGTTCAGTTCCACCGCTCTAACTCATCCCCACACCTGATCTCCATCCCTTCCAACTTCCGCAACTTGAAGCACTTCCATCTGTACGACATCGTCGTCAAGAACCCTTGCTTCTTCCAAGTTCGCGATCCCTCCATCTAAATAATCCAATTAATGCATTTAGTCACTTCTCCTCTCTTTTCCCCTTCTCGTTTCATGTTCTCTCTCCTCGTTAGCTTCTTCATATGTAGTACCCGCACCACCACATGCACCAGAGCACCGTCCGACCTAACTCAATTATTCGTGCACTCTGCCTAGCTACTTCTTTGTTCGAGCTTTTATCAAGAATGAGAATCTTGTTTGACATCCATTATAATGTGCCTTTTTTATCTTTATTATGGGTTTTAGTTCGGGCGCTTGTTAAATATAATTATGTGTATCTTTAACGTTTCTTTCCCTTGTTACTTTCTTAGTGGTTACCAGTATATACGCTGCATGCATGTAGATGTAGGGCTGATGCAGTGATGCCTCAGTTGGAATTCTGAATGCGTTGATGAATGAACTATGTAGCTAGTTTAGGGACGCGGTTCAGTGGCAACTAGCTAGTTGAGACCGTATGAGTCAGGCATGAACTTGAAGCAGTGGTGCAGTGGTAAATAGGGAAAAGTAGAGTGTGTAAGTGGAATTACGTGGGAGAGTTTTATGGCATGGCCATATATTGGCGTGCGTATGCTTTGGTGATGGAGTAGCTGACAATTAGTTGTTAAAAGCTGAAGGGCAACAGAAATGCACCTCCCTCAGCTGCCACGTGGGTGTACTTTTGTACCATCAGCAGACCATCATTTAGGGTCTAGAAAGTGTCCACCAAGGAGGTAACTAGTGGCTAGTGGCTAGGGTTCATGAGACGGAGGACAAGGTAAAAATGAAGAAATCTTCAATCGAGCAGAGCAGCGAATACTGGGTGGTCCCTGAATCATAGACAAGGGGCCGAAGGGAAGGGAAAGGGATTCGCAGTGGCAGAGGAGCTAGGGGCCTGCGACGTCGTACCCAGCATCCACTGGTTAAGGAGGATATTAGGTTAGGGGTAATAGGCTATAGGGGCACGTGAGAATCTGGAGAGGGGGTGGAAGAGTTGGCGCGGTGTTCCATGTCGTGTGTGTGGAGTACAAGGGATGAAGGGAGGTGACATAAAGCAGAAAACTTTCACTTATTCATACGACTTTGATCCCGCGTCCTCAACTGGTGGTGGGTGTGGGAATAATATCTGATTTTGAAGAATGTTATGTAAGAATAAAATCACATTGCCCAGAAAGAAAAGGCCCAAGCATGCATTAGTGTTTGTTGGGAACACATTCAATTCATAATAACCTAATGATTAAGTAGTATCTAGTAATTTACAATTGCGAGAATGAAATTGAAAGGCAAGTATTATGTGGGGGATTAAAAAGTTTTGATTTTGATTCGAGGAAGGTTGGCTCTGCATGTGGAGAAAGAATTCGCCGATTCCCCTCATTTGGGAACTGCAGAGAGAGAAGTGCATGTGGTCAAGAATAAGAAAGCCACGCTTGTGGAATTTGCTCTCTACAAAATTCTGGTGTTGGCATTACGTGAGTGCGTGCGTGCGTGTGCTTTAATTTCAGGAGGCAAGTTTGCTCTTTTTCTTTAATAATAACTGAGGTCTCTAACCTCAAAAGAGAATGACAAATAGAAGCTCCTCCATCAAATTCTACTCCTTGATCATTAATTCCCCCCCCCCTCCCCCTAAAAAATTTCGCCAATACGTACGTGTCCACATCCTTCCCCTTAATAAAGTTAGTATTTCAAAGAACAAAGTATTTAAATTGGCTTACTTGAATCAACGTTCAAATAAATATTAGTCCGTACTTCCCTTGAAAACAATTGGGTGGCCAAAGTTAAAAGAAGAAAGAAAGAAAGAAAGCTGGGATTGGGAAACAGGTGCAAAAGGGATTTGGAGCCATAAGGTGGAAAGTGGGAGAGAAATAAGGATTAAAGAATATCAAGTACCTAAAAATATTTTTTTAAAATATTTCTATTATCTTAAAGTATTTTGTGATATATTTAACATTTTAAAATATTTTTTGTGTTTTGATATTAAATGTATTAAAAAATATTTTAAAATAGTATATGCACTGGAACAAATATTTTAAAGTATTGAATGTATTTTAAAAAAATTATAATACTAGATGCACCAATAAATATTTTGACGTGATACATGCAGCATAACTTAAGAAAGAATTAGGGTGGTGGATGCTCTTAAGCGGAGAAAGAATTCGGTGAGAACAAAAACATGTGCCTGTGATCTTGTCTTCTGAACCCCCCTTGCCCCGTGGACAGGATTCTTTGACACACAAAAGGGGTAACCAAAGTAGAGACAATCGTGAAGCGTACGCTGTACACAGGGTGAATAGTAAGTGGAAAGTAGTAGTAATAAGGGAAAGTGGTTAAGCTACACGTAACCATATAAGTTATCTGTTTGTAATTTAACGTAAGACAAAGGGGATGTGCCACCTGATCTAACTAACTACGGAGATTCGGTGTAACCGCCTCACTTACAAGCTACCACCTCCTCCACCAAATTAACTCTATATTTAATAAGTATTCCATGAATCTTTAATCATCTAAGGACTAATAGATTTTTTTTAGATTAATTGAAAAATTTAAATAAATCAATAAATTATAATTAATATAAAAATTAATTAATTAATTTAAATAAATTGATAAATATATAATATGAATTCGTATTTAAAAAATAGATTAAGTAATAATTAATATATTTATTTAATTTTTTTAATCTATATATAAAATTTAAAACTTGGTAAAATATTTTTTTTTAATTTCACCCGTTGTCTTATTTTATGTCTCTCTCATACTCTCAATCACTCTTATATACCCAATATCCTGGATTCATTAACATCATGTGTGTTACTGTTATTATCTATAAATTAAGATGATAAACACAGGTTGCTTCAGAAATAATAATGAGAATGCCACACACACACACACACACACACATATATAGTCGCATTATTGGATTATAACTTAGAAACAAAGCGTGCTTGACTAATTATTACAAGGAGCCTAATCACGATCCAATGCAATGCATCCTACATCCCAACGCCTCCACTTTTTAAATAATCCATTTATTTAGTACAATTCAGTGGTAAATAATAATAATAATAATAATAATAATAATAATAATAATAAACACTAACATATCTGAAACAAATTTAAGTATGAGTAAAACATTGTCTTTTTTTGAAAAAAAAATTGTTTTGAAATTCCTACCGGATCAATTCACAAAGATAAAGTGTCTGTTTGGCCAATATCAAAATTATGATTTTAAAAGAATTTTTGACTCAAATTTTAATTTAATTTTTTTAAAAATAAAACAGTTATATTAATTTAAAAGTATTTTTAGACTAAACTATAATTTAAAATTAAAATTTTAGATAAGCTACTGAAATTAGCTTCTGAAATAGTAAAAGAACTTATAAACCAATTAATTACTATTTTATATTTATTTTTTCTTATACATTCTCATTTTCTCTCTCTTCTCTCTCCTCTCTTCTCCACTCTCTCCCTCTCTCCTATTTTTAATAAAACCATATATTTTTTTAATAATGTTTAATTATAAAAGTAGTAATAATTATCCAAATATTTATTTATTCAAAATCACTTTTTTCATAAATTTTTTTCTAATTTTTTTAAATTGTTTTAATTTTTTTTTATGTTTTTTTTAAAATTCTTATTTAAATATGTCTAAAATAATTATATATGATGATATGAGATATTAAATTCCACGAGGCCTCAGCAGGCTCAAGCAACAAAACGATGGTATGACCCCACAAATTGTCGTCTGAAGATAATGGGCAGCAATAAGCAACTGATATGGACTAGACGTGAGGAATACTTCCTCAGGCTTTTTTTAGGTAAAATACTTTTTCAGTTACATTTTCTTCTCAGAGCGACATTTTGATCCATTCTTGAAATATGCATCTTTTCAAACTCTTGGAGCGACTTATTTATACAGTTACAACGACTGCTTCAAATCATTTCTCAAATGCACCACTAAGGACAAAATCAAAGGAGCCTTGTAATCCACTGCTTTCCTCTGTAATGTCAATGGCCGCCACCTTGTTTTCAAATCCTTAATTAATCTTTTTCGACATCGTCCTTCTCTCTTTCTTGTCGCTTACTACTCATGCTTTACTCCCTCCCTCCCTCCCTCAATTCCTTGACCCATTCCCTTCCCTTCCCAATGAAGTGCTTCCATTTCTCAAACGGGGGACCTGATCCCCGAGTAGACAATCATCACTCTGTTACCTCCAAGGCTTCCAAGCTCTACTGGGCTCGCTCGCTCAGCGTCGCTTCTTCTACCTTGGGCTCAAGGAGGTCTGAATTTGATTCTGATTCAAAGGACTTCTCCGATGCAGTTGAGTTCCATAAATTCTTGTCTCGGCGGCGAGCTAATGATTTGCGCGTTTTTTCCTTCTCTGAGCTTAAATTGGCAACTCGTGGATTCAGTAGAGCCCTTTTGATTGGAGAGGGAGGGTTTGGTTGTGTCTACAAAGGGGTTGTCAGGGCGCCCAACGAGCGTGCAAATGACGGTTCTCTTTCCAATATGGATGTTGCGATCAAGCAATTGAACCGTAATGGACCCCAGGCATGCTCCGTCTTTCTTTCTATTATGCTCCACCATATACCTCTCTCACCATACTATTTTCTATTATTCATTTCCCAAATTCTACTGAGTGCGTGCATCTAATTTTCTTGTAAGTAATTGTATTTGGGTTTGCCCCGCATGAATTTCCATTTACAGTTCTTTATGCCAAAATTGCGAATCATGGCTGCTTGTAGTTTATTTTATCAACACAGAGCTCAAGATGCACCTGTGGTGAAGTTTAAGTTTTTGTAGTTCCATATCTTCATAGAATACAGAAGATACTTGCATTTCTTGTGTCAGGGGCACAGGGAATGGATCAATGAAGTAAACTTGTTGGGTGTAATCAAGCATCCAAATCTTGTGAAGCTAGTGGGATATTGCGCCGAAGATGATGAGAGGGGAATTCAGTGGCTTCTAGTCTATGAGCTTATGCAGAATAAGAGCTTGGAAGATCATCTTTTGGGACGAGTGCCATCAGCACTCACATGGATAGCAAGATTAAGAATTGCTCAAGATGCTGCCCGTGGATTGGCGTATCTGCATGAAGAAATGGATTTTCAGGTAAATTATTTGTTTTCATACTTTGGAGAGTAGTCTTATTATGTCAGATATTTGTTGACAGCATCTCTGAACCTCATATGTTTCTTAGCCACATAATGTATTGCAACTTCAAAGATCATGCTCAAACTTATTAACATAGGGATACGATCATTAAATGTCTCAGAAAGACACACGATCTATACGGTTTCTTTCCATTGACAAAATCATCAAAACTATATACTTGTCTCCTTAACTCTGCTTGTGGTCTTTGCTTTTTGAAAGTTTGTGTGGACTAGACCAATGTCCTCCTATACTTCATGATTGTATTACTTTTACTGTTGTGGATGGCTTCTAACCTGGATATAGCTTGTTGCATCAGCTTTCGTTGGCAAATCATTGTTACATGAAATTCCTATTCTGACTTGTGCAGCTTATTTTTCGGGATTTTAAGACATCCAATGTCCTGCTGGATGAGGACTTCAATGCAAAGCTTTCTGATTTCGGACTTGCTAGGCAAGGACCCTCAGAAGGATTTGGCCATGTTTCAACATCTGTAAGAAAGTGTCTATCTTCTGGAGAAAAATCTTAAGATTGCACTTCTAAAATATCCTTTTCGAAATCTGATTAAATTGCATGTAAATGATGGAATAACTTGCCTTCTGGTAGCTCCTTGGAACACATTAGGATAGCTCTTTTCACCCCTTGCATTGATGTTTTTTTTTCCTTTGTGTGAAATCATAATGATGGATTAAACCTTTCTTTCTTCTGCATGACAATAATGCTGGACTATATGTGAGTTGAATAACGGATTTTCCTCTTTGTAAAGGTTGTGGGGACTATTGGTTATGCTGCACCAGAGTATGTTCGTTCTGGTAAGTTAACTGCTAAGAGTGATGTTTGGAGCTTTGGTGTAGTTCTTTATGAACTCATTACTGGGAGGCGAGCTGTTGAGAGAAACCTACCGAGAAATGAACAAAAGCTTTTGGAATGGGTAAGAAATTATGTTTCTGACCCCAGAAAGTTCCATCTTCTGGTAGACCCACGACTTGAAGGACAATATTGCATCAAATCAGCTCAAAAACTTGCAACCCTAGCAAACAAGTGCCTTACAAAACACCCGAAATACCGTCCTAAAATGAGTGAAGTGGTTGAGACGCTTGGAAGCATAATTAAAGAGACAATTTCTCAGTTTGAATGCACTCTTCAAGCTGTTGCAAGTGAAGAAGAAAAAGAAGAGAAGTTGTCTGAAGAGGACACTGAATCTGGGGCTGCTAAACAAGGGAATAATTATCTGAAGAAGGTCTTGCACTTCAGAGAAATGATGAGTTTAAGAAACAAGTCCATTAGAAGGTTGGATTGGAAAAATTGGGGTTTGCTGCGAACTTGGTGATAACCAATGAGCAATCAACAATGTCAGGCAGAGATGTTTCAATGAACACATTTGCCCAATTTTACATTTCTTATTTTGAATGTACATATCATGAAGCAAGCCACATTTTTTCGGTAATTGGGCTTTCTGGAGTGAGCATTTTTAGGCATACACCTAGGTAGGTTTCAATTTTTGACCCTCTAAAATTTTCACTGGCGTTCCCCCTTTCTTGTAAAAATGAGACGATATGTGAACATGTCTGCCCATGGGGGCAATGTTTTGAATATGAGGAGGCTACCAGCTCCACTAAATTGATTCCACTAATTTCATGCCAAATGGATTTGGCATTTACAGGGGATGGTTTAAGATCATTTGAATTCTAACTCGAATGCGCATCTCATGATTTGTACAAAATTTAAGGTCGGCTGTATTGTTCATGGTTTATGATTATTGTGACTTTTATAAACTTTAATTAACACGGATTTTCTATTGATCCTCAAAGGTAAGCTTCTCTTTTACCTATTTGCCATCTTTAGGTTGACCGAATAAAAAGTCAGACAAACCATACACCAAACAAAACCAGTTAATACCAACCAAGAGGAATTGAGTCTATTGGAAATTGAAACAATGTTCAAATGTCTGCTTGGATAGGTATTTATTTGATGCTCGACAGTGTTTCAAATAAGTCGTTTCTAATAAAAAAAAAATACCTATGCTTAGTGAGAAAAACAAAACCAGTTAACATCTAGATCTGATCGATTCAGGCCTAGTCAAGACTAACGGGTCAAGAGTTTTTGTATTTGCCTCTCAATTTTCATTGGATGGTTTGAAGGAAGGAAAAAGAGAACCCAAGTGTACAGCTTGATATGCAAGCACACTAGTGGAGAAATATATGGAGCGTGTTTTATCTCTTGGGGGTACTATTTTATTATAGTTTCAGACACTGGTATTTAGTGAGATATTTTAACTCCTAGATACTTAAACTTACGTTTGAGGGTAATAGACAGCTCGCCCTATATCGCCTAAGAAGAAGGGAGATTTTGCCCTATCCTTGGATCGAATCATGGTGAGTTCAGTCCCTTTTCAAAAATTTCTTATACAAAAAAAAAAAACAGAAATTTTGGTACAATTAGTACTATCAGAGTCCAATCTTAGGCTGGACAATTGACCTTCGGTCACATCCGACCAATACCCTGTGCCTCAGGATCTTGTTCTTTAGATAGTCGTCTTTGTATTCTCGTGAGAGCAGGGGCCCTAATCCTGCCTCCGAACGAGGATTAAGGAGGCCCAAGTAACTGTTATCGAACCCATGAGATGAACCTCTTGCCGCGGAGTTGTCAAACTTAATCCCTCACAATATTAATTTTGCTTTCCTTCTGTAAACCTCTCATAATGATATCAACATTATTACTATTAAACTACCTCAGTGTTCATTATCCTCCTAAACGCACATACCCTTGTTCCTCACGTCTCAAAACGAATTCCGATGTCCCTCTGTACTGCAAATAACGAAAATGGAGCCGTTCCAGTTCCACCATAGTGTCAATGTTCCCTTTTGACAAGAAAGAAGGCATCAACGAAGCAAGCAAGAATCTATGGAAGAAAAAACTATCTTGATCATACAAAAGCAACTGCGTTACATTCTGGCTACCTTCCCAACTATTTTGTAATTGTTAGCTGTTAATCAACACATGATAGCATACAGAATACATATGCCCATCTCAAACGGAAGAATGCCCAGGAATATACCCTCTGAAAACAGGATTATGTACAATCTATATTTAGGTAACATTATTATATGGTCACCAAAACAGGCATGACAACTTGTTAACAAACAAGATTGTGCTGTCAAGCGTAGAGTGGAGAATCAGAGGGCCTGGGATAAGCCCTCCTACCGTTAAAGTCATCGGCGCTTCTTCTCCGAGCACGAGACCGAGAGTTTTGACGGTTTCCATTTTCATCAACGGAGACTTGGAGCTGCTCCAGAGCTTTGACCACCTCATCCATGTCAGGCCTTATCTTGGGCTCACCGGAGAGGCATCGCAGCGCCAGCATTGCCGTCTTATGAGCCCTGTCGATCGAATACTGACCTTCTAGACGACTGTCCATAACGCGAAAGATCTTCCTTTTGTTTGCCAGACATGGCTTAGCCCATTCCACCAAATTGTGTTGACCGCATGGCCTATTCTTATCAACAGCTCGTCGCCCCGATAACATTTCCAGTAGCACTACTCCAAAACTATACACATCGCTCTTCGCCGTGAGGTGGCCTGCATCACAAAGAATTTTTTAGTTATCATGGCATGAATGCATCAGCAAAGTGCAGAAACTGGAAAACATGATCCAAACTTTGTTACCTGTGGCTAGATATTCAGGAGCTGCATATCCATAGGTTCCCATGACCCTGGTTGACACATGACTCTTGTCACCCGTTGGTCCATCTTTTGCCAGCCCAAAATCAGAAAGTTTTGCATTATATCTCTGTCATCAATTCATTTTCAAACATGTTAAGAAATTGATTCCCTCAAAACTGAGAATTTTGAATAAAAAGCGAAGGCGGCCACATACTGAATCCAGTAAGACATTAGAAGTCTTGAAATCCCGGTATATCACTTTGATGTTGCTGCTGTGAAGAAACGCAAGGCCTTTTGCAGCACCAAGAGCAACCTTCATCCGCAGGCTCCATGTGAGAGGTTGAAAATATGAACCTCCTGTTACAAATTGCAGCAATATATATACGTGTGTGTGTGTGTGTGTATACCGTTGAGGTCAAACTCAAAACACAACTCTTGAGTTCACGCATTGGAGAAAATATGGGACGGCTAGACCTTACTTCTGAACAAATGATTCTCCAAGCTTCCTCGAGGCATGAATTCATACACCAAAAGACGATGTTCATCTTCCAGGCAATAACCAATTAATTTCACCAGATGAGGATGAGAAAGCTGTCCAAGGTAGTTCACTTCCGCCTGCAACACAAGAACAAAAAACAGAGCAACTGGTTTACTGGTGTGAACATGAACAGAGTCCTTACTTTTTCTACCACTATTATTATGATTAGTGCTTGTACTCTGTCTTTTTTCTCTGATAAAAAGCAAAAAGAAGAGAAGTAGTGGAACTCACCAACCACTCCTTATGACCTTGGAAACCATCTTGATTAAGTCTTTTGACAGCAATAACCTTGCCGGTGCCAGGTTTGGAAGCCATCAGAGAGTGCTCATCGATCCACCCTTTATACACTGATCCAAAGCCACCTTCTCCTAACACACTATCTGGACGGAAGTTTCTGGTGGCCATCTTCAGTTCTGATAAAGTGAAACTCTTTAAATTACATGACTGCAAGATCTCGCACTCACTCCTCGGAGTCTGAGGAACTGACACTGCCGACACCTTGCTCCCTGTGCTGCTACCATCATTCCCATCACTGCTCACATATTTTGAATTTAACCCTGCCAATAAAATTATAAATCATTAGGCTTTTTGACTTGGGTCTTGAAGCTCATACAAGGTTAGGAATCACATTGGTTCATTTGTGGAGAACAGAGTCAACAAATATTCTTCAATATTTAGCAGAACCACACAATTTCATCCCTTGTCGAAAGGGAAGCAACAGGGCAGAGATGGAAGAGAAAACGAAGGTTCTAGGGAGGAAGCTTAAAACGCTACCTCAGAGAGGAGAAGAATTTGTGGAAAGAGTTCGGTCTCAGATTGAATGACGTTCAGTAGTATGGATTTAGATGAGTGTAAATTTGAAAACGTTATCCTGAAAACAGCGAACCGACAACTTACAAACATGAACATGCATTAAAAGTGAAGTGCATATGTGGAATACCTGTGTTGCATGGGCTCTCTGCTTTAATTTGGGCGCTCAAACAAACACCCATGCCAGAAACAAGAATCAATCCCTTCCCCTTGTTTCCTATATATTACAAAGAGCAAAGCACATGAATTGCAGATGGTGGAGGGGGGGGTTGAAAACAGAGAAGAAAACGGCAAGAATTGAAGAGACGAACCTTTATTTAGCAGAGAAGAAGAAAGAGAGAAAAGTGAGAGCAAGTTGACTAGGTTAGAGCTGAAGAAAATAAAAGGGTTAGGAAGGAAGGGAAGGGTGTGAGGCATTCATGGTGGAGATGGACATGGACCCGTCCCTGTTTTTATGGTCCCGCTTCAAGCTGGGCACCGCCCCTTCTCTGTATTCATGGCACCTCAATTCTGCGCTTTTAATACAACGGTGCAATTCAATTCAATTCTTTTTTTTTTTTTTTGTAAAAAAGAAAAACTACTGTTGATGCACATACTTTAGTGATACTTCTAGTGTTAATTAGTATTAATTTGAACGGTATGAATTATTCCTATGCGACATAATTAAATAGTTAATTTTAATTTTAAACGGAAGATATATTTTATATATTTATTAATTTTTTTAAAATTATCTCTATTGATATTTGTTCAATCATAATCAAATAAAAGAGAGAGAGAAAATATCATTAAATTATTTTAAAAAAATATATTATATTAATTAATTTAGATAAATAGATCATATATTAAGATATTTTTTCTTTTTAGATAAAAAAATAAATTTATTATTAAATAAGATAAAAAGATACATTAAAAAAAGGGAGTATTTTCTCTTAAAAGATAAAAAGATACATAAAAAGATACAGCTCAGTCGTGGTTTTACAAAACAGTCAACTCTTTCAGTCAAGTCAATGCACGTAATTGTGGCTATGCAATTTTTAACTATCATTATCTTGCATATCTAACAATCTGGTGGATTTATCTACGGAATTACCAAAAACAAGTCGGTTCAAAATCTTTGTTAAAAGTAAAAACCATGCTACATATCCACAAACTTTTAAAGCGATGACACCCGTTTCCAGAAGTCGCATTACTATTCCTGAAATGGAAGACAGAGGAAGACAAAGTTAGGCTCATGGACGTAAAGTATTTGGCCAGTGAGATATTCTCAGAAGACTTTTAGTCTGCATGCTTGGACAGCATGATGAATGTTTGTGTAAATGTGTGTGTGTGTAATTGGTGACATGCACTCTCAAGAAGAGGGAGGGGTCCAATCTCCAATGGCAAGTTGCAAAGTTGGGATTAATAGCTTTGGTGGGGCCAATTAATGCAATTGTAGTCCTCTTGAGTCTTAATTAACATTCCATGAATGTCATGATAGATCCTTAAGCCTCCTGACCTGATTTCTGATATATGACACAATCTCATCAGAGAGATAAAATGAACTGAGTGATTCAAAACCGTACATTTTCATGGTTGTGAAACAATATAAGTTTGGGAAAATTAATTATTTGATTTCTATAATTTCACTAATTTTATAATTTGCTCCTTATAATCTTACTATGTTTGTATCTCCCCCATGTTAGTGCCATATGAGATGAAGATGTCAAGATTATGAGACGCAAGGACGGCCATGAATAGGGTGAAGGTAAAGATGTTTACAGAGAAGAAGAAAAGAAAACATGGAAATCATCTTCATCTAATATGGCACTAACAAGGATGAGTTATAAACTTAATAAAATTATAATAATTGAGTTTTAACGGGTTAAACTATGTGTGTATTTGGTTTATTTTCTATAAAAAATTGATTATACAGTGATTTTAGAAAATAATTTTTTTATGAAAAGTGATTTAAAAAAATAAATATTTAGATAATTGTTATTAGAATAATTTGTTTATATAGATAAATTACTAGAAAGGATATGAGATAAAATGATAATGACATAAAGTCTAATTTTAAATTTATATTTTCTGTTTGATATTAAAATAATAAATAATATACATAAATATATATATGTTATTAGAGTAATTAATAATAAATAATTAATAAATTATATTTATATTTTTTATTTTCTGGTACACATTAGAAATTTAATTTTATATATTTCAATTAATGTAAATAATGAAAAAGGGAAGTAAAATTAACAAGAGATATAA
The DNA here is from genome assembly GCA_037074615.1 of Leucaena leucocephala. Classification (NCBI taxonomy): domain Eukaryota; kingdom Viridiplantae; phylum Streptophyta; class Magnoliopsida; order Fabales; family Fabaceae; genus Leucaena; species Leucaena leucocephala. Next base: position 19,518,727 of record CM073525.1, on the reverse strand, counting down.
TCAAATAAGAGGCAATAATAAAAATAGATAGATGAGAGATATCAAAGGGCAAAAATTAGAGGGACAAAATCATTATTTCTAATGAGATATATATAAAAGTTGATGGGATTAACTTATCTGAAATTATAATTTTAAACGAGAAAATTATAATTTTAGCTAAAATAAATTCTACTACTCAACACAAGTGTTTGGGTGTTGTTAGGCTCAAACTATATTTTGATTCAAAGGGTTTTTTTTTTTTTTTGCTAAACCAAACACATAGGTTATAAATTTGGTAAAATTATAAGAATTAAATAATTAATTTTTCTAGTATGTTGTAATGAGTGTTGAGACGACAACTTGGGTGTAGGTGGATTGGATGCCCTGTCTTACTCAGGATGGAAACATAAGCAGCAGCAGCTGTATATTTGTAATAACATTCAGCATACAAACGCCAATGCCTATGTCTTTCAGCATCTTTTGCAACTTTGTTTTTTTTTTTTTTATAGTTTTCACCCTTCACGTGTGAGTGATCATTATGATCCCGTTTCCATGATCTGCTGTTTCCAGATGTACACAGGTAAATTGAATCCGTGAATTGTGGAATTAATAATATTCACATGCCCTATGCCATCAACATGAGTTTATCTATCACAATCAATTTCAACCATCAATTATAGAATACCGGATTTAAAGGGCACAACATATTCCTTTACGGCTCACTATTTACATATATACTTGTGTATATATAATTATTATAATATACTATATATTCTTCTAATCATTAATATAAGAGCTAGTTCACTAATTTATATCAATTAAGAAGTATATAATATGAATTTATTTTGAGAGGTTATATTTCATTATAATTAACTAATTTATTTAACTTTCTTAATCTACTAAAAATTTTTAATAGTACTAATATTAATAACAAGATGGAGTATGAGTTATAAATAATAGTATCAACTTTTTTTAAAAAAAAAATGTGTGTAATTTTTGATAGACAACAGCTTGATATACAAATCTCTTTTTTATACATATAGTTCAATGGGGATACAATCACATGTTAGTGTGTGAGCACAAATGGATTCTATGCATATGCAAAAGGAATGGGAAGGAATGGAAGAGGAGGCTAGTGGGATTTGGATGATTGGGATGTGCAATAAATAGAAGAGGACCCATTTATTTAAAGGAAGTGAAGACAAACGTTGAACATGGCCGAAGAGAGTCATGTCCCTCAACCTCATTTCTCTGAGTTGGACGACTCCATTTAATTTTCACAAGCCTTTCGCTCCTAATTCTCTCCCACCCCACAAAATATTTAATGTTTTCCTACTTTCAGTTTAAATAGCATTTCATCGTATTCTTATCCTAATTACATGCCTCCTTCAGGGGACCTTTGCCGACTTATAATTACATTACTACCAACGAGTGATTCCATAATAGATCAAGCTTATGCGGCTCATGCCATCGATTAGCCGTTTAAGCTAAGATTTAATAAATGAACATCCATAACCCCGACTCAGTATATTCGCATCAACAGGCTGGCATCATCTGTTTCTTTCATAACCATTTGGGCAACCTAATGGTAAACTATCCGAACAATCAACTACTGGGTGAGCAGGATGCCTTCCCCAGATGCCAAGATGAGATTTAAACTCAATTCGACCACTTTGTAGTCTATCTAATTCGCCACTTGACCAAATACCCTTGGGTGGGTTGGCCACATCTGTCCCCCGTCCTACCCCAATCCCATTCATGCATTCCTCAGCGGGAGTAATTGTTTGATTCGACAAAAATCATTTCTGAGGAGCTATTAGGAATTCTTATGCCAGTTCTATGTGAAACACTCAACAAATAAAATCATTAGGCACAATACCAGTAAACGATATGCCTATTGTCCCATGACCATGGGCATCGTTATCAAAGTTGGGGAAAATAACAAACCCTGCCTATTGTCCCATGACCATGGGCATCGTTATCAAAGTTGGGGAAAATAACAAACCCTACACACTTTGTGCAAGACGAAACACAAGACATTAAACATATCGCAATTATTTGGGTGCTGTGTTCACCAAAGCCAAGTTCCAAGCACAGCACTGTAAGCCAGCCGAAGAGATCACCTCCAAAACATATCACTCTCAACTATGAAATTTAATTCTTCACAGTGGCAGACTTGATAATGTCAACGAACTCCGGCTGCACACACCAAAAGTATCAAGATAAAAATCAGTTACAAAGAATATGCAAAACCAAGAACCGCACAAGAAGATCATATATATTTAAGGAAAGAGGGAACGAGAAGTAAAGTTAATGGACCAAATGGAAAGAAAATGAATTTCAAGGACAAACATGAAATTAAAGATACAAATTTGATCCCAATGAAATTAATAGATGAAAGGAAAACCTCATATCAAAATAAAAGAATCAAAAGCGCGTGATTTTGTTAACTATGTTATATAATAATAATAATAATAATAATAAAATCACCTTCAAAGAAGCCCCGCCAACCAAAAAACCATCAACATCTGGCTGCCCTGCCAATTCTTTACAGTTTCCTCCATTAACAGAACCTGCAGTTAATATGTGGTAATTGAATACGAACATTATTACAAGCAGGGACCGACCCCAAGATATGCAGATAAAGTGGAAAAGCATAACAATTAAAGCCTAAACTACTTAGTTTTTTCTTTCTCAAAAAGGTATGATCAGATAATTTTCTTCTTTAGCTTCACCTAAAGCCTTAAATTAAAACTAATGAGTAAAGCACTTCCGTGCATGTAAATATGACAGAGATAGGTGGTAAAGCCATGGGGGAATACCTCCATAGATAATTCTTACAGATGAAGCGACTTCAGCACTGACATTGCTATAAATCCATTTCCTTAAATCAGCATGGACCTGGTACAAACAAACATCCAATAATCCAAATCCGCAAAAAATCATTAACCCAAAATGTTCTCCAGCTAAGGGCTCATTCTCCTTCACCAGGAGACCTTGTGCTGAGAGTAATGTTATTTAGACACGTTTACCTCCTGAGCCTGAGCAGGAGTTGCAACCTTTCCTGTCCCAATGGCCCATACTGGCTCATACGCCAAAACAACGTTATCCCAGTTTGATATTTTAGCTGAAAACACAATTAAGGTCGGCACTCAGCACTTTGATTGATAAAAAACTAATAACGCATGAAGTAATGACCCACTCTCCTAATGCAACCCGAACAGTTAAACGTTCACTCACAACAAATAGGTAATTAATATTTAGGACGTTAAAGCCTTGTGTAAGGAAGGTGAGGGGAAAAAGGTACCTGCAATCGCTTTTGTTTGCTCAGCAACAACAGCCGTTGTTGAACCTGCCTCACGTTGTTCAAGAGTCTCCCCAATGCAAGCAATAACTTTCAAACCTTGAGAAAGAGCATATGCGACTTTATCGCCCACAAACTGGGATAGACAAAGAGACGTGGAGAGTAACATGTGATTAGTAAATGTTATCTGGTTGCTAATACAAGTTGTTCTAAGGAGTAAAACAAATTGTAACATGAAGAAAGATATTTATGACAGACCATAAACAATAGAACACTTAGTACCTCATTTGATTCATTTAAAAGCTGCCTCCGTTCCGAGTGACCAAGAATGACCCAAGGGACACCCAAATTAACAAGCATTTCGGCGCTGCGAATATGACAGACATCAAAATGATATTTCATCATGGCCAAAAAAATTAAGAAAAGGAAAGAAATGACATGATACAGGTTAGTCAGAGCATCTAGACAGTGCAAAAGACATGGAGTAAAATGAGATTAAAACCAAAGAAAGAGTAACAGAATATTACTGATACGGGAAAGAATCTTAATAAATTAAAGAACCAATTCATAGCATACCTGACCTCTCCAGTAAAAGCACCACCTTTGCGAACCCAACAATTTTGTGCTGCGACATGGAAGTCAGGCCGCAACAAACCTTTCACAAGAGGAAGGAATACGAAGGGAGGGCTAACAACAACTTCTGCAAAAATAATAAAAAGAACACATGTTTCTTAACTAGTAATCAATTACAACTAAAAGAATATTAATAAGACGAACTCATATAAGAAACAAAGAAAGAATTGCAAATAGAGATAACTGAGTGATTAATGAAAAGAGGGTGGAAGATATTTCAGGGCAAGCAGAAATTAAAGTGAAGTGCTCCATCTCTAGACAAGTAAAATGCAAATTCATACTTTTCGGTTTGGCACTATAATTTTGTGATTAGCATCCGCAGAATAATCTAAGAACCAGACCACATGCCTAACAAGAATAAAGAAGGCCCATATGAAGCTCACTACTACTCACCCACAACATCTTCCCCAGGAACTTGAGCTTCATTCAAAGTAGTAACAATCTTCACCTCCTCGTTGGTCCCGTTCTGCAACAAAGTCGATTAGAACAATCAATTAATATTCCTTAAAGAACATCGAACTGCTTAATTTGTTAGTGCGAATCTCCCGAGGGAAGGATCTTCGACCCAGCGTTGTTCAAGGAAGAAAATAGTATCCCAAATCCAGAAATAAAAAATCACAGATCCCAGAACCGATCTGGTAGTAATATAAAGAAATGCATGCACGGAAGGAACAAATTTGTGTACATGCCTCATCATCAACAGGCAAAATAATAATCAACAGATTGTAAATGAAGCAATCTCAAATTTCATCGCTATGAAATAAATGTAGAGGGAGAACAATGAAAATGAAAATGGCTGTTAGAAAAGGCCTTGGAATTAGGAACATACGCATTTCCAGTTGCCACCAACGAAGAACTTTCTCCCCATCGTTTTGTTTTTGTTTTTTTTTTTCTTCCGATTCTAACGAGAAACTAAGCAGATACAGCGGCAGTTCTATCGAAAGTTCGCTCTCCAGTTTATAGGAGAATTGTGTGGTGCTTATTCAATTAGGTAAAGAGCTTTACGTCCATTCGATCTGTTGAACCAATAAGAATTTGCCACATGTCCTTCTTTTACGCCGTCAAACCCCCCGTTAGCCCTTTTGAAGTTTTTGAGAGAGAAAATGCATCGTAACTCCCAGAAACCAGCACGTTGGAGCCCTTAAAACAGTGGCGCCCGCAACCTGTTTCATTTAGAACTGCGCTTCGGATCGAATGTGCCCTGGTTCTTTTATACGGATGGCCCCTCTCCCCGGTTAACTTTATTTATTTATTTAATTTGAATCTCACTGACATGAAAAATTGCATCTACTTTACATAGGATTGAAGAATTTTTAATAAAAATATAAATATAAATAAAAAATAAAATTATATTAAAAATTTATTTAATAGATTAAAAATAAATATATAATTAATACATATTTTTAATATAATTTATAAATAAAATAGTTTAAATTATTTTATTTATAATTTAAAAAGATTTAAAAAAATTTAAAAATTTTATAGTTTAAGATAAAACAGTTTAAAATATTTTATTTATATTTCTCTTATCTTATTTTTAAATTTTTTTATAAAATTAAAATGATCTAAAATATTAAAAGTAAAATTAAAATGAATTCTATTATAATAAATAAAAAGATAATTTTTTTTTAATGAAATATGCCCTTGGTTTTCTTTGGGTAAAGGATAGCATTTGGGTTTCCTAGTTAAGAAAATCAAGCAAAACACTTTCCTGGAATTTTAAACTATATAAATATATGTATTTAAACATGTTTCAAAATTCAACCAATTCATTCAGAAAGTAGGAAAAATGATAGAAAGATAAATCTAAAAATAATAAATATTACAGTAGGATATTATATTGATAATATTTAATTTATAATTGGTAATATTTAATTTGTTGTTGGTAACTTTTTCATTTTAACATCGATTATTTTCTAAAAACAAATTCTATTATTTCCTTTAAAAAGAAACTAACCTTATAAATGAGTCATAAATAACTTTATAAAGGGAGTATGGTAGAATATAGACCATCTAGATATAGCAATGACAAAGTACCATTAGAGGTGAAAAAATATGATAATGTGATTGGCCCTTAAAAAGTCAAATTTGAGGAGGGTCAAACTTGAAATGTGTCTCTTAGGCAAAACAGCAAGGAATTTTCAATTTGGGTGGGGTGGGGTGGCCAAGTGGGGTTCCCATTTCATTCTCAATTTGAGAAATATCCATTAAAACTGGCCTTTAAAATGGATATTTCTATGGAGCCAGATTGTTTTGGGCCTTAGTGTTTTTTTGGGTTAGACTTAAAAAGCATCCATTCTAAAGGCAAGTTTTAATGGGCTCCAAAATAAAGTTAACCTGTCTAAACATTTTCTACGATGTTCAGTTTTAGGATTTGCATAAATACTACAATGGCATTTACATTTTCCAAATTAAGTTTTTTTAATTCGAATTCGAATTCGAATTCAATTTTTTTGTGGCCTTGATTGTGTCTTATATCAATCTGCCGCATTTACTATATGTAAGAAGTTGGTTTGTGGGCGTTAGGGAAGGAGGTGAACATACGCGAGATAAGCTTCAAGTAAGGCTGCTCTAATCTACTCCTCAGGGCAAAAGGAGAAGACACGGCTGCTCTCAATGGTGCCGGTGGTCCAACCATAAATTCACAAATGGTATGTTTTTGTGGCCTTGTGCCACTTTCCTTTTTATTGTTTTCTTTCTTGTGGTCCTTGGCTGTTTGTATATTTTTTTTATACAATTATCTTGCATTTTGAAGCTTCTTCTTCCTTTTATAGATTCTAAATAGTATTCCTAAACTGATAGTTAGAGACTAAAGATCACTTAAATGTGTTTTATTTCTCCTAATAAATTTGTTTCTATGTACACAGCTTAATTTGAACTCCATAACTCGTATTAAGGGACAAATCATCTATCAAATATGTCAAATTTTGTTAGTCATTATTTTGAGCTTCTTTTCTATGTTACAAATATGTAAGATATTATTGTCTCACTTTAATTCATAGTAATTCTTCTAATATAATTTTGTGTTCATAAAATTAAAACTCTCTATCGTATTAAAAAATAAGTGTTTTTTTTTTAATTTTGGTCATGTACTCATGTTAACTATTTTTCTGAAAATAAAAAATAATAGTTAAATGTTAAAAACTTTTAGCTTTCGAAAATTATCATTGGAAAGATATGATGGAAATGCCATTAGAAAGAGGCAAATGTGTTTTTGGAGATTAATTAATTAGAATATTATATTAAAGACCAATAAATATGACCTAATTATAAATGGGATGAGAATGACTGTTTAATCTCTCTGCCCAAAGCTCATCCTTATTCCTAGCCAGTTATACCATATTGTCATTAAAAAAAAATTATATAGCATATAATATTTTAATTTTATTTTTTATATGTGTCTAATATCTTAATCTTATTTGTAATATAATTTTGCTTATAATCTTCATAATTTGATAACATTTCACCCATATTTTTTTAATTTAGTACAATTTTATACATAATATTATTTCTCAAATATCAAGAATTATAAAAATTAAAAGAATTATTGTGAAATTATAGTAAATTAAAAATATTATAGGTAAAATTGTACTATAAATTAGATTAAGATATTGGATATATATATATATATATATATATATGAATAAAAAAGATTAGGACAGTGGGTGAACCCTCAAAAGAAATCAGCTCTCATACAGTTGTTGTGACATTGGCCAAGAAAAAATACACATACAAGGATATTCTTCCATGTCAGTTATTAGAGAAAATTTTAGATAAGGATAACTCTAATTAATTTATTCTTAAAAGCTTCCAAAATACTCTAAAAGATTAAACCAAAATTAACTTTGTGATGCTAAAAGATAGAAATACTCCTCCAAATGAGAGGAAAAAGCATATGGGTTTTAACAAAAACAATAAGAAGATTAACAACGCAAAATAAATGTATTAATAAGAATAATAAGAGTTTTAAAAACAATAACAAAAAAACTAACAAGAAGAATAGTGATATTAACAAAAAGAATATAGATTTTAACAAGATAAATAGAGACATTATGAAGACAAATAGAGGATATAATATGAACAATAAAAAATTAATAAGATAAATAAAGACATTAACAAGAAAAATATATGCTTCAATAAAAACAAGAGAATTAACAAGACGAATAGAGAAATTAATAAAAAATAAAAAAAATTAACAAGATAAATAGAGACTTTAACAAGAATAATAAAAAAATTAACAAGATAAATTAGAGCATTAACAAAATGAATAGGGAAATCAATAAGAATAAAAAAAATTAATAAAATGAATAAATGCATTAATAAGATAAATAGAAGTATTAACAGAAAGGATATAGACTTTAATAAAACAAATAATGATCTTATTAATGTCCCTATTGATCTTATTGTTACCAATATTATCTTTGTTAAAGCCCCTATTTGTCTTTTTAATGCCCATGTTCTTTTTTCTTTCAAATGTGGATATTTTGATCTTTTAGCATTATAAAATTAATTTCAATTCAGCCATTTAAATATTATAGAAATTTTAGAACTTTTTTAGATACTTTTGGAAATAAATTAAAAAAAAAATCCCAGGTTGTTACCTAGCCACGACCCACGTACTCCAATACTTCTATCTGTCTTGTTACTTAGCTATACATTAAACTAAATCAAAAAAAATCCCAGGTTGTTATGGAAAAAGGCTCCATGACCATATATATATATATATCATTTTAAAATTATATGTGTAATAAAAAGGCTTCATAAAAATCTGAAAATAACTGTGTCAAGGAAAACTTGGATTTCAAAAAAAAGGAAAGGTTTCTGAAGGGACACCCTTTAAATATTAAAATAAAGAGTTGTCATAAACTCTGGCATCCAAGATGGTGCGATCTCCGTAATAATTGATTCTCTCAATCGAAATTTTGAAATTCATGGCACCCAGGGGTTTGATTCTAGTGTTGGCAAGTAGTACCAACCAAAACATTTGTTCATACAAGAGAGGTTTGCAGCAAGAGATCAGTGCGAGCATCGAATTAGGTCCTACAGTTAACAAATTAATGACAAACTTGTTCTAAACTGACAAAAAGCAATGCCACTCAGATCAGCTTGTGGCAAGATTCCATTCTGGGGAGCATAATTTGGTAAATATATTCCTCTCTGCTCACTTTTATTTCCACAGGCATCTTTAAATCACAGCAAAAAGTAGTAATCATCATATGCATACATATATGTATACACACACACACACACACGCGCGCGAGGTGTTTAAGCTCAGGAGGCAGGTGGTGGATTTACATAAGGGGTAAGGAGTGCGGCCGCCCCTCCTATTTGTCAATGTTTCAATCTCATCATCATGTTTCTGTGTAATTCTCAGGAGTTAGACATTTAATTTGATCTGTCCAAGCTCTATTTTCTTTAATTTTTTGGACTCAATTTCTAATTTTAAAATAAATTGTTTGATTTGATTAAGTGAGAGACTCATTCCTCTAGACCAGAATGTTTTGCATAAACACCAAACACGATAAACTATGACGGCATCATTTATCTATGGGAGACTTTTCAATAAACCAAATGTAATATTCTAATGAATTTTAAATTTAATTATCTAAATATAGAATATTTATTAATTATTAAATCAAAAAATAAAAGTTTTTTTATTTTTATGTTTTTAGAAAGGGTTTGGGTATTATATCTTTATATATATTTCTTCTTATATCTTGAGAAAGATGTTACTTCTAGGACAAAACGCATTCTGTATATTTATTTTTATAAACAGTGAAATTAAGATTAAAAAGTTAGATTAGGGCTTCACCTCACCTAAATCCTAGATCGACTATAAAATTCAAACACGCAAAGTTTATTAGATGTATTACTATAGGAGCCGTCTTTTGTACATATGGATTGAGTGGGGAAAATGGAAGCTGAGGGAGGGAGATAAGAAGGAGAGCATGTCAAGCAAAGGAAAGCAATGACGTCAAGTTACGACTTTGAAACACTGAGTCGATTGTCAACTTAGAGAATGTGACAGACAAAACGCGTAAGCCTAATCACAGTTTGACGTTGACACTGCCCACTCATCATCATCTTATTCATACTATGCCCTTCCATTTCATTCATTCATTCATTCATTCTCTTTCTTCTCTTACTGTAGCCCACATTCTTTTTGCCCTTCGAGGCCAATTCCTAAATAAACAAGCAGGGAAAAGAGAGAGAGAGAGAGAGAGCATTTGGAGCCAAAGCTAATACTCCATCTTTATATATATATATATATATATATGTATATGTAAGAATGCATAAATAATGAACGAGTGAGACAGAGGGAGACGTAATCGATGAAGTGGAGGGCATTAGGAATCATAGGAAATAGTAAGAGAGATCGCACTAAGCTTGATAAGATAGTATAAAATAATGAAATACCAGTGAGGAGCTGCGAGCGAGCATCGATCAATGGAGAATGGTCGAGGTTTGAATATGCAGCAAGTGGGAGCATCTGTCTAGCTCTAATCTCAAACAACATAAAATAACACAAACATGATGATTAAAGTCAAGTTTAAGGATCCAAATTAAAAGCAACATTAGTATAATCAATAATTATCACTCTTCTTGGGGAAGCCAGAGAGAGTCAATGCGATTAGGCCATATATACGTGTTTGGTTTGGATCCATAGGTTCAGACGAGATGGAGAGTTAGGAGTTGCATGTTGGTGCCCTCTCATTATTGGTTCTTCCATTAATTAGTCAACTGATTAAGGTCGGTCGGTCCCCTCATTATGCTTTCCTCATCAACATTCATAATAATATCCCATTTTCACGCTCTAACATGATGCTTCATTATCCCAACTATGAATCAATATACTCATGACCCATGTATATGAACAACAAATTTACAAATAAAATACCCTTTTTACTTGTTTTCCCTCTGGAATTCAATCAGGCGAATGACCATGTTATTTAATTGGAATAATCTGAAATTAAAGTAATATGTTCATAAAATATATATACTGCATCGCCTCCTGTTCATCAAAATAAATTTTAGTTTTGGGGGGTAAACCAGAGGTAGAGTAGAAATAAAAGTGGGAGAGGGTAGGTGGGACATGCAAATGGATTATGGAGAAGGTGGCTGAGGGAGGATTTCCCACTTGCAAATATTTAATCATTATACCTTTGAAACCCTCCCCTTCTCCATTATTCCCCTCCTTCACGAATCACTCTTCCCCTTTGTCCCCCTTTTATTCTTTTTTAAGTACATGATGACTCTATTGCTCGAATAATTCCCCCCCCCCCACTGAGAGTGTGCTCGTGGTATTTTTATTCTTTTTTTTTTTTTTTTGCCAACGTAACTTTCATTAATCTAAGATGATTTAAAACAAACAACTTAAAATATTTTTATTGAATTAATTTACTTTATTTTTTTTGTGTAATACGTATGTAGTATAAAAACTATTTTTCTTCATGTCGGATTTAATTATTTTAAGATATTATATTTAATCATAATTAAGTGATTTAGTTGACTTTTTTAATCTACAAAAAAAATCAAGTAACTCTTATAATTAGAACTAAAAAAATATTACGATTAAATCTAACCCCTCAAGATAAATTTATATTATATACTCATCAATTTATTTAAATTAATCAATTACCTTTTATATTAATTATAATTTATTTATTTATTTTAATATTTATAAAAAATGTCAATTACCTGTTAGGATGGAATGTAAAAATAAAATAAGAAAGTGGTGTATGATTTTGTGAAGATAAATGTTTTCACCACAATTATACTGGGATGAGCTGAACAACATGTAGAGAAAAATATCTGCGTCATGGGTTGCTTTTTTTTTTTTTTGGCCAGAAGATCTGCGTCATGGTTGAGGCCGATATTTGGAGAGAGTCGGAGGTTAAATGCATGTCGCAAGATTAATCTAGCGGTCAAAGATTATCCAACAACACGTGGATCAAATCTACTCCATACAACGAGGAGCTCCCAAGTCCGTGGAGTCATATAAAAAGGGAGACTTCGGCCATCATGAAAGAAGACCACACGTTAATCCCACCAACATCCTCAGATCCCATGTCTCGCACACATACAGCTACCTATTGTTCACGTTCATCACTCCAATATTCTATATATCACTCAATTTTTGCCTATTTAGTCAACTTTAATTACTTCATTAGCTCATTTGATACATGTATTCACATTCTTTTTTGGTCATCCAAATAGAATATATATCATACTAATAGATATTAATATAATTAATAAAAAATTATTTTATAATCTATAATATCATAAATTTAAATCCTATATTCGATATAAATATTTTATTAGTATACAATCTATAAATATTATTGTAATTATTTTTAAAATCTAGAGATATACTATAACCCTAATAAATTTTATAATTTAACTCACTTTAACTTTTTTCTATAAAAAAAATAGAATATATGTCATAGTTCACCAATATATTTCCCTCTTGATGAACGACGTTTCGCTGTTCATCTGCATTTTTTGGAGGAACTCGTGGTAAAAGACTTCAAGATCTCATCATTGTCTTTTTAGCTAGTTCCGTTCATATTTTCTGATTAGCCTTTATTGAAGAACGCTTCTGGGAGATTGCCAATTATGGTTTTGAAAGTGGGATTGATGTTGAGAGTATAAAAATTAAAAAAAAAAACACGTATGGATTTGGAGTTTTCTAGTTAAGGACGATATTAAATTTAGGTAGACACATATATTTAGAAAATGTTGGTCTTTTGCCTTATTCTTGGGAATGTTGTTATTTTCATTTTCTTGTAATAATTTTTTTTTGTTGTAGTGAACAAAAATGACATTTTTATTGGCAAAAAAAGAAATAAATAAATAAACACGGGTGACTGAAATGAATAAAAATTCGAAAACGATTAGATTAAGTCAGAAGAGTGATGGCTAGATGGTTCTAATAAAATATTAGGAATCTATATATTTCCCATGTCTTTTAATTCAACTTGAGCTCTTTATTGTAAAAAAAACTTTTTAAATCGGCTAAAAATAGTATTTTATACCGTATAATAATTTAGTATAGAAATAGAGTGCACACTTTTTAAACCGAGTAGTTCACCAGTATAGAATGAGTAGAATTTAAACCGATCCCTTTTAAAATCAGGAGTATAATTTACTAATATCTACACGGATTATATGAACGTCAGTTGTAGAATAATGAATTTTTTATATCGGTTGTATTTACACCTAGTGTAGATTAATCTATTTTTTACATCTCATCATAAAGACAACTCGGTATAGATATTGTAATATTTACATATTGTTTCTACACCTGTCGGTATTCTTTATCCGGTTTAAATGTATTTTTAAAAAATGACCCATTCAATATTTCATTAACCCTATCTCCTAAAATTTTATGAATAAACTGCCCAAATAAAAGACTAAAAACGACAGCAATAGAGATAGAGTTCAAGATGGCAAAGACAGATTTTCACTTGCTCATTACAATATTTATTTAATAAAATTTAATAAAAAATGTAATAATTTGAACAAAAAAAAATATATATTCAGTTAATGATAAATACTCTTGAGAATGAATGAATTGAACAAAAAACTCAGCCAAAAGATTACGCATGTCCCCAATAACTTGTTCAGAAAATGGGTCAAATTGATCAAACATCTGAATCATCATATTAAAATCAAAGAAATTAAGATATTACTAAAATATATTAAATTGCCAAGAAATATGAAATTATTAAAAACACAATTTACCTCATCAGTTATGTCAGTTATATTTGACAGGATGATATTTATCATGTGTCTAACCATGTAAAGCCGCACAAGTTGCTTTCTTTAGGTTGCCTTTGACTTTATAATATTAACATGAATAAAATTATTTGTCATCAACAAAAAATCGTGGAGTATAAAATTAACACTTTTATTACCTTCGGTGTAATCTATTCAGGATCCCTCATCAAGTTGGCGGGCTTAAGACCCTTTGCAATTGCAAACATCCTTATAGCTCTATGACCAAAGTTATAAACTTAGTAACCCAAACTTACATTGTTTGCCCTTGAAAACTAACTCAATTTGCTTGTAACTACAGTTAATGCAAACACTCCTTGCATGAATTTTATTATTACATATTATATATATTTACATTTAAACTATACTTACATAAAAAATGCTTAAATGCACCCAGAGGTCAATGCATCCCTATGAGTGATAACAAATTTCACATTTGCATGGCCAACAAAGGTGGGTACCCCCACGTTACCCACAACTGAATTCATAGGTAACACATTCATATTGAACGTTTTGTCACATGTCAATAGGATCACATGTTGCATGGCATTCAAATTGGGAGATGTGGGAAGTTCGCTTGGGGATGACGCAACATGATTCAAAACAAGATGCTTTGGTTATAATATGAAAGTTCCCTTTACCTGACTAATTGTCTTCACCTCATCAATAGGAATTGGGACAAGAGCTTATTCAATTATCACGTCTTCAACTGACACTCTTAACTGATCGTCCTGAATTTGGATGTGGTGGGCAGTTGCTCCTAAATTATGAATAGAACTATGTGCTACTAACCTTTTGAGAATATCCTCCACATATAGATCACAAGGTTCAGCATCATTTGACATCAGCCTGGCCATGCAACAACTCCATTTAGTGCTAGGACGAGCTGCATTTGAGAGCATTTGGGGGCGCTTGGCTCCTTTTGTCTTAATTTAATCGTAGACAATATTTCTTTCTTGATCTTTGCCAACTCCTCTTGTAATCGTGCCTCAATTGAAGCTTTTGCCTATGCTCTAACCTCTGCCCAAATCTCTCCCTTAGCCTATGCCGTTATAGTGGATAACAACGATTACACTCTGCCCACATCATATATGGGGAATATTGTGGATATGCTCTAAAGTAATCTCTTATACCGATACCTCTTCCAGGCCATTGAAGCGCATGATGAGTTTCTCAAGGCGATCCATCAGAATGAGTGTAGTGGAGAAGGAGGTGTGTGTCTTCAAATTCATCTCTTATACACACACACACCCCTCCTCCATGGGGAATGTCTTTAAATTTATTTCTATTTCTTTTTGTGTGGCCAAGAATGAGATGTGTGTGTGTGAGAAATAAGTTATTGGAAGGTTTAAATAGAAAAAAATAAAATAAAATAGAAATAAATTAATGAGACAGAAAATACTAATAATAGGAATATTATAATATGGTTGAGGAATATTTTAAAAAAAAATATCGAATAATACAATTGACTTTCTATTATAATAACTACGAACGTTGAGAACCGAAAAAATAAAATAAACAGTATGAGAAAGTATAGAGCAAAGAAGAAAGAAAATATAGATATAAAATTGAAGAGTCAGAATAAAAAATATAGTTAACACCGGTTACATATAAATATAGTATAAATATTTTATTTATAAAAATATTAATAGTCATTTTTTTAAATTGTCTGCATAAAGATCAATTTAAAAATAAGACTTTAAAAACTATATTTTATATTAATAACTCTTAATTGGTTAAATTGAGTGGGAACGACATTTTATTAGTCCTTTGGGAGGAAGAGATTGGATGGGGTAATTGGGTGAGAGAGGGCAAATTCCCTGCGACTTTCTAAAGTCACAAATTCCTTCAAACATAACGTGCTTATCTCTCTCATAACCCATTTACTCTAGAAAGTATTTTTTTTTTTTTTTGGTGATACTCTAGAAAGTATTTTCTGTTTCCTTTTTCTTATCTCGATTAATTAATTGCTCACCCCATAAAGAGATCGATTAACCTAATGGACTAAATACTACCACTAACAGTAACAAACAATAGCTTTCCTTCTCTTCTGTTCATCTGTCAATTCAACGCTCCAAAATTAAAATACATGGCCTACGACACCTTTACCTAACACCTCCTCCTCCCCTGCCCAAATCATTAAAAACAAGAACAAATTTGACACCTCTAGTTGACAATAGTTTCCAATCATCCTGCGCCACGTGCTAGTCAACTCTTGCTTTCTTCTACATCCTCCCGCTGTATCCAACGGTGATCCTCCCATGCGTTCCGTTTCAACCCCAAAATGCTGGTATTATTAATATATTATTGTTTTCTAATTTTCGGCATTTTGACTTTTTTGAACCCTTACCCAGAATTCCTGACCAACTCTCAAAAGTCAAAACTTGGGAATCAGATAGCTTCCGATAACCTCATGAATCCCCACTCCCTGCCATTCCCTACCATTTTTTCCACATATGCCCTCACCTCGTTCGTTTGAAGCTCACGACTTTTCCCTCATCGCCACCCTTCAGCTCAAGCGTGACTCAGCTCCTCGTCAAGCTTGTAGCGTCGTCCTCTTCCTCCTACACCACCGCCGTCGCCCATCCTCCTCGTCGCAGCTCTATCGTTTGGTGGCAGGTTCCTCACCGTTATCGTCTGGTCTCTCCGTTTCGGTAAAAAAACCCTCTCAGATTTCTGCTTTCGACCTCGGGCCTTTGCAATTTGCAATTGTGGTAAATTCAGAGTGGATCTGAGTCTTTGCTGGAACTTTTGGTTAGTTTCAAGCTTCGATTATTGATTTGAGTTTTTTGCAACAATTTTCATAAAATCCTCCTTACTGTTCGAAGTCGATGGTGTTCACCGATTTGGTTTTGATCTGATTTTTGATAAAATTCTCCTTAACGTCGCATCATCTTTGTCCTCCTACAGTCCTAGTTCACCTCCAACTCTTTCCTCAATCCTTCGAGATCTCGTTTTTTCCTTCTTTCGCCCATCTATTGGTTTTTCTGTGCTGTGAGTTACCGGAGTTGGTGATGACGCCGGGGAGAAGAACCATTGGGGAGGGTGGGTGGAAGAACTTGTGGGCAGGGGCAAAAGGGTCGTTTCACTTTTATTTTAAACTTTTTGATAAAAAATTTTGATTCTCTACTTAAGCCTTTAAATAGTCAATGCCCCCCACACACCGAAAATCGGAAAAAATATATTTTATGGAGAAAATGAGACTTTTTTTTTTCTTTTCTTTTTTTCATTTTCAGAAAGCGTTTAATTTAAAAGTCAACGACCCTGTCTCTCTCCCACCTCTACTTCACACCTTCGGCTTCTTTCTTTACTCTATCTCTCACATCTCCTTCCTATCTTCACCTTGCAGCCAGCAGCCAGCAGCCAGCAGCCATGAATATCTGATTGTAGCAAGCTCTGTTATTTGCTCGGATTCCTTCATTTTCTGATGGGCAACGGCGTATGCAAGTTGACCGTTTGCTTTACCGGCGGTGGGGCCCGTCATCGGAAGCAGGACATATCTTATTTGATAACTCAGCCTCTTGACGAGGGACTGGGCCACTCCTTCTGCTATGTTAGGCCAGACCAGACCCGTCTGTCTTCGTCCAAAGTCCACTGTGAGGAGAACACTACCTTCCGAACAATCTCCGGTGCATCTGTGAGTGCCAACACGTCTACCCCTCTTTCCACAGCCTTCGTTGATTTGTACTCTTACGGTTGTATCGATAGAGCTGCAGCTTTCGAGAGTTCAACTTCTTTTGCTTCCCTTCCTCTGCAGCCAATCCCGAGAAATCTCATGAATTCCGGTCCCTTCTCGGGAAATCTTGGTCTGATTCCTGGATCGGGTCCGCTTGAAAGAGGGTTTATGTCTGGTCCAATAGAGCGTGGATTCATGTCGGGTCCAATCGATCGGGGCTTGTTTTCAGGTCCGATGGAAAAGGGTAGTTCCGATCAATTTCAAAGAAGCTACTCACACGGGGGTTTGGCGTTTAGACCCAGAACGCGAAAAGGCCGATGGATTCAAGTTCTTCAGAGGGCGATTTCAAAGACATTATCTCAGGGACAACACTCAATTGCCTCCTCGATCAAAGGGATCAAAGAACCGGAGTGGATTATCGAACCAGAGAGGCACAACGAGAATATGATGGTAAGTAGTGTGAATTTCAGCAGCGATGGTAGCTTAGAAGATGATGATTCAATGGAAAGTCAAAATCTTCAATGGGCTCAAGGTAAAGCGGGTGAGGATAGAGTCCATGTTGTGGTATCAGAGGAACACGGTTGGGTTTTCGTGGGGATTTACGATGGTTTTAACGGTCCTGATGCTCCCGATTACCTTCTGTCTAATTTGTATGGTGCTGTTCATAAAGAATTGAAGGGATTATTATGGGACGACGGGTCTGAATCCTGCAACGCCACCCCCGTCATGTCCGGTCTTCCGACGAATAGTTCTAATCTGGAAGTGGAAGAATCGTTACAAAGTATTGATCATGATGATGTTGGGAAGGGTAGGATGGGAAATACTTGTTCTCAATGTGTTGAGCAGGAGAACGATGCGTGCACAAGTGGAGATGCGAATATAGAGAAGAGAAAGCGAGGTAAGAATGGTAAGAGCAAGTATAACGGGGCAACGAAGAAATGGAAAGAGAATCATAGAAGGTGGAAGTGTGAGTGGGATCGAGAAAGAGGAGAGCTTGATCGGAGATTAAAGGAACAGTTGAATCGATCTGGTTCTGGTGACTGTCATAACAACCCAATAAATCATTCAGATGTGTTGGAAGCTCTTTCGGAAGCTCTGAGAAAAACAGAGGAGTCTTACTTAGAAATCGCAGATAAGATGGTGATGGAAAATCCGGAGCTAGCTCTGATGGGTTCATGTGTTCTTGTAATGTTAATGAAAGGAGAGGATGTTTATGTGTTGAACGTCGGCGATAGCAGAGCCGTATTGGGTCAAAAGGCAGAGCCTGATTATTGGCTTGGCAAAATCAAGCAGGACTTGGAGAGAATCAATGAAGAAACAATGCATGATCTTGAATGTTTGGACGATGATAGATCAAGTTTGGTGCCTAGCCTAAGCGCATGTCAGCTAACCAAGGATCATTGTACCAACGTCGAGGAAGTAAGTCAACCAGCTCAATTCTTAAGTTTTTAAAGTCAGGTTTCATTTTTTATGTGTTCATCTTGATTTAAAAATGTGTTAATTTCATTTTCAGGAAGTCCAGAGAATACTGAGAGAACACCCAGATGATGCTTGTGCCATGCTAAATGATCGTGTTAAGGGTTCCCTGAAGGTTACCCGAGCATTCGGTGCCGGATATCTCAAACAGGTTGGTTTTACGATGGAAAAAAGCTATGATTCTAATGTTTGACAAATACAATAACATGGTTAACCGTATTCTCGTACTGGCCTACTATTTGGAGATCAACCATATATGTGTGACTCTTCAGAAATGTTGGATTTGGGTTTGGGCATCATGTTAATGCTTGTTATGATTTGAAATGTTGCAGCCGAAGTGGAACAATGCGCTTCTGGAGATGTTCAGAATAGATTACGTAGGAACTTCTCCGTACATAACGTGCCAACCATACCTAAAGCATCACAGATTAGTGGCAAAGGACAAATTTTTGATACTATCATCCGATGGACTTTATCAATACTTGACGAACGAAGAAGCTGTGGCCGAAGTTGAGCTTTTCATAACGTTGCAACCAGAGGGAGACCCAGCTCAGCATTTGGTTGAAGAAGTTCTCTTCCGTGCTGCAAAGAAAGCTGGTATGTCTAATTTCTCATAAATGCCTTTTAACAAGATCAAAGGCACCATTTTTGAGCAAGTCTTCTGTTTTCAGGTTTGGATTTCCACGAGTTGCTGGAAATACCGCAGGGAGACAGGCGTCGTTACCATGATGATGTTTCTATAATTGTTATTTCTTTGGAGGGAAGGATATGGAGATCCTGTGTATAACTATAACGGAAATCCATATGTTAAACCTGAGGAAGAAACCAAAAAAGATATATATATATATATATATATATATATATATAATAGTGGCCAAGGATCAGGCATTTGATTTTAGCTGTTTTCATTTTAACCTCCCTCTGTCATCTTCTGTAAAATAGCAAGTAAGCTCTTGGATTGAGCCTGGGAGACTTAGTTGGGCAATGTAGTGGGTGTTGAGGGATGTAAATTTGTAAAAGCTGAATTTTGTTCATTCTAAGTTTATTATATTATTCACAGTTAATTGTAATTTTCTGGCGCAAGTCATTCCCTTAAAAGCTTGTTAGTGCATCTGTACCCTCATCACTTCCTGCCAATCTGTTTGCCACTTGGTATTGGAATGTGCGGATAAACAGAGGGAGAAAAATTGTCAGACTCTGAAATTAATGGGGTATTGTGATTTGTGAGAAAAAAAATATTCACAGGTTACCATTAACATATTTTTTACATTAATAGTAATGATATTTTAAATTATTAATTAATTTTTTTTATCAATTGAGCTAATTTTTTTAGTATAAAAAAAATTTAAATAAATTAGACACTAATCTCCTATTAAAGTTAATGTATAATCTTAATGTTCAGTAAATATTTATGAAAGATTTATAAAATTTTTTATTAATTTTTTTATAATAACAATAAGAATTGATTTTATGTTTTTATGAGATATAAATATATATTTTTATTATATTTGTTAATTTTCATTGACGAGTTAATTTTTGTTCTTGGTGAGAGGGGTTGCATTTATGGAGTAAATGCAGGGCAGGGGGTGGAAGGTGGGTATTAGATGTCATTGAATTTTGAAGCCATGGAGTTCGGTCCTACTCATTTGAAGCAATATTAATTGCTCCTAACGCCACCCAATGCATAATAAAATCGATTAAGAGTTCCCAACTAAAATCGATTTATAGATGCTTTTGATAAAAAATTAAAAAAAAAAATCAATTAGAAGCATGAAGAGATTTAGGGATTGCAATTGTGCAGGGAAATTACTGCGATCCTGCGACTTAGAATGAGCAAGTTGGTTTGGATATTTGAGGTTGCATTCTTCCGTATCTCATAATTGGTAGTTAGATTAATTTAGTCAACCAACAAGGTCGGTCCCCTCTTTGCTCATTGTGCTTTCCTCATCGACATTCATAATATCCAATTTCACGCTCTCACATGTTTTATCAGACACATGACATCATGCAAATTGGGAATATTTATTTATTTATTACTTGAATTTAATTTAGCAAGTGGCCATATTTTTTTTAAATTGGGAATATGATATTTATAAAAAAATGAATATAAAATACTTTAAAATAAAAATAAAAAGAGGTAGAGAGTACAAGACTTGAAAGTGGGAGAAGGTGGCTGTGGGGTGGTTTCCCCACTTGCAATTGTTGAATCATTTTACCTTTGACTCCCTCACCTTCTCCATTATTCCCTCAAACTGCAAAATCACTCCTTGTTTCTTTTTCTTTCATTGGGGTTGTGTTTGTGGTATTTTTACATTTAATATTTTCCATCCCTTAATATATCACCAATTGAACTAATTTATTATAATAAAAAAATTAATTAAATTAGTTAATATGAAGTTTTTTTTTAAAATACTATAACTATCTCTCGTAATTTTCTCTCACATTCATTTATCTGATTATTATTGAAGGAATAACAATAATAATATGATAATTTAAAAAATAGTTAATAAATATTCAAAATATGTCTTATATTTAAAATCATAATTAAATATTTAATTATGTTCTATAATAAGGATCTGAGGAATAATTTAAAATATATTATATTAAGTTAATTTAATATTTTTGTGTAATAAGGGTATATACAGAATATTCTTCAAATCCTTAATATATGATATATTTAAATAATTTAATTAAATTAAAGAAGTTAGTTAAATGAGTTAATATGATATATTTTTTAAAATATCATAATCATCTTCCTTAACTCTCTCTTATTTAATTATTATTGATAGAGTATCAATAAAGATAATTTAAAAAAATTATAAATATAAGAAATATATTTTATATTTATAATTAAAATTATTTTTTTAATTATATCTTATATTAATAATTAAGAGGAGTTTTAAAATCTATTTTTTATTTCCATCGTCTCAAGATGTGACATGGTGGAGATGAAAAGTGAAGGGGAAAATAAAGTAAGGAGAAGAAGCATAGGGGGAATGAGTTCCCACTTTGAGACGTGTTACTTGTGCAACTCAGAAGGCCCAACACGAATTTGATTATGCGGATCCATTCCCATCTTGTGACTTTTGATGTGAGTAATTAAATTTGTTTTTTTTTTTACCAAAAATGGCTTGATTTCTCCACCTTCATATACTTTAAATTGCTACTCTCCGAAGTAAGCCCCAATTACTTATACCATATGATCTCAACTCCCTTTTGAGGTTTACAGCAAACTAATCTCTTAAGGGAGTTTTAAAGAAATGGGAACAATATCTGGGATTAAATAATCGCAACCATATTTATCTAGCATAGATACATTCCTGAAGAATATGTAAACTGTTTTCTCTATCGTTATTGCAGTATCCACATTTTGCAGTAGTTGAATCCCATTTACTCCTCCAACCATTCGTTGGCAGACGATTATTAATCGCTGTCCATATGAAAATATGAATACGCTCCACCCCTTTCTATTTCTAGATATCTTTATATATAGAACTATATGTATTAAGTTGTTGGTGTTCAATGAGGAAGTAAGCATTTTTAATCGTAAAAGATCCATCATTCGTTGCATTCTATGCCATAACATCATTACCTACTTCCAACCTGGGTGATAACATACTAGGAATAATCTCAACAAGTCTTTGGAAATTTCAATTTCTAGACTCAATCCAGTTTACAACTTTACTATTTTTCTCTTCAACTGTCAGTGTCCTAAGACACATATCTTTTAGTTTTATGTTAGAAAATAACCAGTTATCAGTAAAAAAATTTACCATCTCCCCATTTCTGATATGTCATCTTGTGCCTATCTCTACTGTCTCTCTCTATTGGGATATAAACTTCCACGGCATCGAATCTACATTTCTTGCCTTAAAGAAATTCTCTTCATTCCTTAGCATATCTTTATGTAACAACACATCGACCCATAGACCTTTCCCACCATTGATTAAATCCCAAGCTAACTTAGCTCCACAAGTATGATTAAATGAAGCTAATTTCTTGAAACCAAGGCCACCATTTAACTTTGGTTTAACAATTTGATCCTATCTAACACAATGAAAACCATGAGACTTTTGGCTATTCCCCTATATAAAATTCCTTTGTAACCTCTCAACTTCCTAACAAACTGATATAGGAATCTTGGAAATAAGCATAGGATAAACTGGAATAGAACTGATAACAGATTTAGCCAAAGTAATCCGATCAGCTACAGTAAATGTATTTTCTTTCTAAGTTGCCAGTTTAGATTTTACCCTATCAATGATGTAATGAAAAGTATCTTTGAGTTTCCTCCCTCTGGTGATTGGAACACCCAAATATTTCCCTATTTTCGCTGAGGCATCCATTCCTGTAATATCACTAATTCTTCTCCTGGTATCATATTGACTTTTGGTAAAAAAAAATATAGAAGATTTGTTTTTACTAATTTTACCTCTTGAAGCAATGCAAAATTTGTCCATATAAATCTTCTTTAGCTAGTGTATCTATAACCTTATTTTAACTTCTATAAGTAGATTATCTATTTGTCCTCCACACTTGGAGTTAATGGTTCACACTAATTGTTTGTGATCTAATCCCCTTCTGATTTAGTTCTATTATTTCGGGCGCTTAGCTCTCATGTTTAACTAAAAAACAAATTATTTTTTAACCAACGGGAGTTGATCCGACTGGTAAGCGACTCGATATTGTTTAAGCGAGGTCTCGGGTTCGAGTTTTGGCATATACAGAAAATCCCCATTAGGAGATTCACTTATAATAGCCAGGTGCGCGACGCGGATTGGATTCGGATGTGGTTGTGGCAAAACTCTAGTGAATCGGGTGGGTAACAAAAAAAATTTGTGTTTTTAGAAAATTTGATGAGAACTTAAATTTATTGAAATATGAAATAAAATAAGGAAGTTGGGTATCATTTTCTTAGAAGAGAATTCCAGTGTAACTTAAAAATGAATATTAATTTGTATATATAAGAAAGATTCAATCCTAGAGAAATAAACTAATCAATTATGTTGTATGGAAACGACTTTTTAACCCATCTTATGACCATTAGTTTAAGTCAAACAGCAAACAAACGGGTTTCCTCTTTGTCCTTCCAGAAGGACTAAGCCATAATAAGCATATTCAACTTTCATACCCAAAGACCAAGTTCTGACTTCAGACATGTTGACTTTACACCGCCACATGGTTTTATTCTGCGTTCACTTCTTCAAACCCCAAAAAACTATTGACTTCATACTCAAATCTGACCCGCAATTCTTCATTGAATTCTCATCTTCACATAAGCAGGACTATCAATTCTTCGCTTTTCTTACTTAACTACCTATTTACTATATCCCGAACCCAATTCATCACGTTGTAGTAAGTTCGGATCGTTAGTTGGAGTGACAGGAAGAACAGCAAAATGAACGAGCCTCTGTTGCAGGAATTCAGAAAGGAAGCTTCTTTCTTCCTCAAGGAGAAAATCAAGACAGCTAGATTAGCCCTCACCGATGTCAACCCTGCACAATTTGTAAACCTCGTCACTTTTGACTTCATCTACGAAGATAGCTCTCTAGCTCTGGTTTTCGGCTCTGTTACTAATCTCTTGTCTATATTTGCAGGATGACAGAAGAGGCTACAAATGGAAATCCATGGGCCCCAGGTTCGCCGACACTCAGATTAATTTCTAGATCTGCTTCTGAAATACAAGACTACTGGAGGATCGTCGAGATTCTGCACAAAAGGTTCCCATTTTTACGTCAACTTTAATTCTGGTATATAGAAATCATGGGTGACTGACAAGAATTGTTTCGAAACAGATTCCTTAAATTTGAAAAGAAGGATTGGTGGGCCTCTTACAATTCTCTGATTGTGCTCGAACACCTACTAACTCATGGGCCGGAAAGTGTTGCAGTGGAATTTCAGAGCGGCAAAGATGCTATTAATCAGATGAAAAGCTTTCAGTATATTGATGATAAGGGGTATGGATTTTGCATTTCTTAATCTGATCTTGGTGTTAACGTTGTTAATGACGCTCGCATGGCAACATTTCGAGATTTTTCAGATTCAATTGGGGCCTAACTCTCCAGAAGAAATCGGACGTATATTGAAGCTGCTGACAGAAGGGGTTCCTTCTAAAGGAAGAGAGAGACCGTGCTCAGAAACTATCAAGAGGGATTCAAGGTTTTGGGAGTTTCAGCGAACGGTCAACTCCAACACACAGCATTCTACGAAGAAGTCTCGTGATGATTTGGGTAATAGTGGTGTGCTTCAGAATTTTGATACAAGCACGAGAGAAGACAAGGCTACTGAAGAGAAAGAGGAGCGTGTTCCAATTATAAATGCTGGAAAAGAAGATTGCAGGCTTAATACGTTGATGGATGAAAAAGAATATGGTTCAACAGATATGCATGCCAATGCTTCCCTGCTTTCTGCTGGAGACAGAATACTCCAACGTACGCTGCTAATTTAATTGTCTAGAGCTACTGAAATGTGAAGGGTTCGCCACTCGGCTTCTCCATTTTCTTAAGGTTGAGTTTTTTTAAGAAAAATTAATGTAAGTTATGTTTTTATTATTATACAAACAAATGTTGGGGTGGGGGGTGGGGGGGGGGGGGAAGAATTGACTCTACATATCAAGGTCCGAATATTGATATATATGAACATGTTAAATACGTAGAAGTAGTAATTCATCAACTGCCATTGATTTACCAGCAGAGGGTACAACAAAACGATAGAAGAATTAGTAATAGATAAAGTTTTTGAGGGAAAACTTGATTCAGTGCAAGGTATTTCCAGTAAGCCAGCCTGCAACTGCTTTCAATAGTTAACAAGAATTGCTTCCTGGGTGACAACAAGCTTTTAATTGATGCAAGTCAGTGGGCCAACTAGAGCTTAGCACGGGAGGTTCAACAATTAGCTAAAAGGAAAAAAACCTATAATACTACTTATTCAGTTCTTAATATAAGATCTATATAATTTTATTACAAAATAGATCTTATATTAAAGACTGGAGGAGTAATAACTATGCTAAGCAACCGATATCATCCCAGAATGGCAGAATAAAATGCTGTTCTGATGCAGTTGAAAAGTGCAGAGAGAAGCCAAGCTTGTCAAAGGAATTGCATGCAGAAAGTCAAGGATGGTCGAAAGAGACTTTGTGGTTAATGAAACGGTGAGTGATGTTCTAATTTGTTTATCTAGGGCTAGTTTTTGGTTTTAATCAAGAGCCATCCATATAAGGTACATGTTAAGCGAGCCTACTTTTCCTTAAATGTCTTGTTTTGGTAAGGTAGCAAATAAACACACATTAGTTTCGCTCTATTAGAATTATCTTGAGGGCACATATTGGGGCCACACCCCTGCTAAGCCAAAAACAGAGAGGATTATGATTGAAATGAGATTTAAACTGTTCAAAATCAAATTTGAAATTTTTTTGTTTTCAAATCTAAGACCAAGGACCATGGTACGCACAACATAAATGGGACCATGTGTTTTCATTTTTTTAGTGGCCACTATAATATATGCATCTAGAGATAGTAAAACAAGTTGAACCTATAGGTTAAGCCTGTTGCACATGAAAAAATGGCGGGTTTGACATTTTGTCAGCCCATTTGATAGTTTGCCCCTCCTAATCTGCCAATCCTTTCTTTTTAAATTATTAATATTATTTATTTTATTTAAATATTATTTTGAATACTCATATTATTAAATACTAATAAAGACGATTATTTATTTGTTAATATGTGTTGACATATTATAATTGATTAATATTATATTAATATTTATTTATATTTATAATTATAAAATTTGATATTTTTATAAAAAATAGAAATTTTGAAGAGTATAACATTAATAATTTTTTAATTATACTAATATAATATTATAAATTTTTTATAAGTATTTTAAAAATTCAAAAATATTTTTTTAAAAAAATTATTTTTTTTTTTTAAAAAAGTGGTGAGTTATCTAGCCTACGGGTTTAAGCTAACAAAATATAAGCCTATTTTGGGGTGGTCTGTCTCAACCCACAGATTATAATGGGCTAACTTGTAACCCGTGAGTTAACATGTTTTCCCATATGTACCTACACCCATTCATAGGATATCATTAAGAATAAGGGAAAGTAGCCAGCTTTGAAAACTTCACACGGCTGAGCTCAAATTAGTCTAATTTTTTAAGCATAAAATTAACTTATAAAGAGAAAATACCAACCAAACTTGTTTCCCAACAAAATTTATAATTTCTTTTATCTCATTAAAAGTATTTGGACCCTACTACTCATACGGGTACCCCACTCTCTTTTTTATAATTTGATAGCCTCTTGGTTTAATTTTTTGTGTGAGTAACGTTTAACTTATTTTAATTAAATGCTACTAGTACTTTTTAAGGTTTCCTCTGGCCAATTTGTAAGATGAAAGTGAATTGTACTGGAAACTTTCATCTTTTGTAAGAAATTAAGAAAAGAAAAGAGAGATAGAACACTGTCGTGTCTAATAAATATGTAAAGAGAATAGGTGGTAGAGAATGAACTACGTACTATTTGTAAATGAATTGTTCTTGTTTTGGGGAATTAACAAAAAATGATATATAGTCATGTCAAGATTCAGTACTCACAACTCAAGTACTCAACCAAAGAAATAGTGAAGCTTGTTCTATCCTACTTCTAGCGGAGAAGGAAAGACAGCCCACCTGAACAAAGATCAAAGTAATCTTTTCAGTACATTGATTCGAATGTTTCTTATTAGTCAAAGTTAAAACATTAACAATTATCCCTGGATTAATGCTAATGGGTTAAGATAGGAGATATGGAGAAGGACAGGCGTTGAAGAGTGAGTAGGTAGGCATATATAATTGGGAAAGGAACAAAGGCGGGCACGTTGGTGGTGAGCAGTTTGTCTGAAAAAAGAAACATGCCCTATTATTCTGTGTAGCCCACGTTTTGGGATCCTCTTTTATCTCTCGTCGTATCATTCATCAGAGCCTGCCTCCCCCTTAATCATTCTCTATTGACTCTCTCTATCATTAATACATGTATATCTAACTCTAATGGAATCCCATGTTTTGTTTCCACTCCTCATCCATTGCATTTTTTTGTTACTGCTGTCCCCATTCAACTGAATCTTAGTTACTTCCGTGATTTAAATTGAAGCCCATTATATCCCATGGGCTATATATTTAGCTCTTAGTCACTGGTCGCGGTGGTGTCCATATATAAACATTAATTATCAATCTCTCTCTATAATATGCGGCCATTTAAAAGGGAGAAGAGAAAGAGAATGGCGGGAAGGGAAGGGAATATATATATATATATATAGGAGAAAGTGGAAATAGGGCCTGGGTTGAAGCGTTGAGCAGGAGAAAGAGGGATGTGACTCATGATTGTTAGGGATGGGAAAATGATGATATCTCAGATATGGGAACTGATTTCATTAAGCATGAACGAGCATGCGAAGCAATTATGTCCCATGAGAGTGTGTGTTATTCACCTCTTTTTTTGTTTCATTATTTTAAGTTTGGCCCCCTCTACCCCCGCTTTATTCGTACCCCACACCACCATCATGTACTCTATGCAATAAATCAAACTACATAGTTATAATATTTAAGCATTGTTCATTTGTGATGGTTAATTCAAGAGGACAGAAATAGGTGGGTAGCTAGGTTGTACATATATATATATATATATAGAATATCAGAATTTATTCGTAAGATCTGTGAGAAGATCGTCCCTCAGACCTCTGGAACTGAA
Organism: Leucaena leucocephala; assembly: GCA_037074615.1. Taxonomy (NCBI): domain Eukaryota; kingdom Viridiplantae; phylum Streptophyta; class Magnoliopsida; order Fabales; family Fabaceae; genus Leucaena; species Leucaena leucocephala. Next base: position 19,490,158 of record CM073525.1, on the reverse strand, counting down.
CATATCCCCCAAAGCACGAATATCCGGTGGAGGATGATTGCTGGATAGGACTGAATATGGGGATCCAAAGTCGAAACCAAAATGTGTGGCAGTGCAATTATCCCACACTTGACAAATGGCCGGCGTTGGGGGCCCTTTTCTGAAACCCCACGTCCCATTTTTTCCACTCTCCTCATTATATTCTTGTTTCATCACTTTCTCTCTTCAACACACATGACACATTACATATACATGCATGCCCATTCATTTTTTCATCCCTTCATATTCTCCCTACACTCATTTCTTAATATTAAGATGACATTAAACTAGAGAGAAGCATTTGAATCTTGAAGCTGAGAGGGGCCCGCCCATGTCCTTTACAGGCCAATTCACAAAAGAAGAATGTGCGAATAGTAAAAGTGATCCTTATAAAGTTTCCTTTTCACGCCGGTAATAAACAAGTAAGCAGATGGATATGTACGTCTATATCTTATAATATGGAACATACAAATACGTATGATTTTCCATGATGAAGTTGATGGCGAGTCAGTCGTATTTAATTAGTGAAGGGGTGGAGGGGGAATGGCAAAAAGTAGAGAAGCACGTTAAAAGCACGTGAACGGGGGACGCATCAAAATTGCGAGCCGGCCACGTAAAAGGCTATTCGTACTTAATGTCTCTCGTACCCTTTGCATTGGATCCTTCGCCCAAACCGGCTCTCAACTCAACACTCTCTCTCTCGTAGTAACTAACTCATAAAAACAACATCCCTCTCATGCTGTGTTCTTCCTCTTTATGATCCACCCTCCTCCTCCTTTTCTCTTCCTCTGTAATTATTTTCTCCCCCTTATCCAATTTCCAGTCTCCTTGTACCTCATGCTTCTCTTGAATTCCTGAGCATCCATTTCTCCCCGATAAACAACACACACATATTTACGAGATGGGATTCAATTTGTTGGTGAGGCCCACCGTGGAATTCCGCGATGAAACGGAGTGGCAAAGTATTTCAACCCAAGAAGACGCCGAGCTTTGTCACGACCGCCAAGAAGGCGAAAGAGAGCGAGAACGGCCCCGCAAATTTGGTTCGGCAGCTAATTTGAAGCTCAAAATTCCATCTTACAATCTCCAGGTTGAGAAAGATTTTGATGACCCCGACGATGGGTGCAAGACTCCGACATCTTCGGATCAGAAAATCCCATCGGGCCTGCCATGCCCGCCTGCTCCCAAGAAGCCGAAAACAATTACAACATCCGGGAAGCGAAAACTTTGCGACACGGGAAGTTTTCTTGATCTGTCCAAAGAGATTGAATCTTTGTTTCCGGCGCCATTGCTGCTAGATAGATACGGTAAGATTAAGAAAGTCAGACGGGGAAATGGCACTCCAATGACCCATGAGTAGCGTAGTAGTACATCTTTCTTTCTAATATCGTTATTATTTCCCTCAACGGAGTGTAGAAACTTGCTCTTGAAATGGCTTTTCCTAAAATTTCTAGATGTAGTTCTCTTTTCTCTAATACCATGCTGGTCTCTCTCCCTCCGAGATGTTCAAGTAATTCCTTGGGCATATATTTTTATTCTAGAGAAAGGAAGGTAATGTAGCATTCATTACCATGAGGTTATTTCCCAGCCAGCACCTATGATAATTTTCCAGTAATTCTAGTATTTTAATCTTATTTATAGTTTATCAAATACTCTAAACTATAAATAAAATTAAGGTATTAAATATAATTAAAAAATAATATTAAAATTTTAAAATATCATAACAAAGATTAAGGTATTAGATACTATTTTGCACGAGAAAGAATTAAATTTGGTTTGAGAATGATAAAGATGTGATGAGGTAGATCAACAAATAGTTAGTCTAATAGTATAAGATTTTGTTAAATCATTTTAAATTTTAAGTTTGAGTCTTAAAAAAGATACCCCAATTATAAAGAACAGCATGAATTTTGAACATCAAATACCTGATAATATATAGAATCTAAAACAAGTACTAGATACCTGTTTATAGATGGTATAAAGAAAGATGCCATGAGGAAGATATGTGCACATAGCTAGACAGAGATGGATCTGATTTGAAGAAAGTAATTTCGATTGATGAAATAAGATAGTTAGAGGTGAGCTTTTGGAAGAGGCGACGTGGTTTGTTTGTGTATATATGAAATGGGATTTGACTTTGGGGGATTGAGGACCAGAAAGCGAACGTGGTGGACCGCATTGAATTTTCCAAAGGGAAGCAAGCATACCGCCGTGACGTTTCCTTTTTATTTTTATTTTTCGTATACAACCACCGATCGAACCACATGGATCAACTGCTAAAAGAAGTTGGTCAATAAATATGGATGAGAATACTATCAAACATGCTCTTCGTTTTTAGGATTCGTGTAGCTAGGTCAACATCAAATTTCTCATCTCATTGGATCTTTGAATTCTTATACTTTTTACCTTAAAAAGTGATTATAAACCTGTTTGGATATAATTTTAAAAATAGGTTTATCAAAAAAAGGGTTTTTTAGTAACTTATAAAAAATAATTTTTAGAGAATAGCTTATGAAAAAAAAGAAGTGATTTTGAATAAACGAGTGTTTGGATAGTTAATTTCCAGAAGTACTTTTATTATTGGTAAATTACGAAAAATGATATGAGTATTAAATAAAGAGGGATAAGAGATAAGAGGAGAAATGAGAGAAGTTGTAAGAAAAAAGAGGAGAGGGGGTGTAAGAAAAAGTAAGAGAGATGAAAGATGGTATAAGAAAAAGTAGGGATAATATAGTAATTGGTTAGTTTATAAACTTTTTTACTGTTCTATAACATACTCTGATTAGCTTATGTGAAATATTATTTTTAAATCAGGGTTTGATCAAAAGGTCCGTTTAAACAAATATAGTTATCTGTTTTAAAATTTCTCTAAATTTAAATTTTGTTCAAAAAAATTTATAAAACTACAATTTTCAATAGTTTCAAATAGGTATTATAGGGATTAGAGTGAAGGGAGCGCCATATGCTTATAATTTGTAGAATTTAGGGCTCATGCCTAAAAGTTGACCAAGAAAAGGATTCAGGCCAAATGTGCCATTTGGGTGGGAGAGAAATAAATCCCATCTAATTAAAAAAAAAAAAAAAAACTGATCGGAGTAGAAGTCAAGTCTCACTGAAATGAAGCAGTTGGCGGAGAGAAGAATATATAATGTTTATAATGAGCAAATTATCCTAATTTATTGTCATAATTCAAGAATACCCTTATGACGTCCCAAAAAGCACTGGTATTTCCTAGCTTCTTCTCATTCTTGTCGTTTTTTCCCTCACATCATCCTGCTTTAGCTATTTGAGCGAGCCTCGTACAGTTGCCATCAAGTATGTTTTTTTTTAATAAATAATAAATTTAGATAGATTTAACAATATTAATCCTTTATTAAAATTAAAATATAATTTTAAAATTTAAAGAGTATTCATGAGAGACTTATAAAATCGTTTATTAAAAGAGTCTTCATAACAATAGTAAAAATTGAACTCATATCTTTATAGAATATAAATTTATTTTTTATTATTTGTATTAATTTTTATTAGTCACCATCATATATGTTTTTTTTTAAGTAAAAGGCGAAAGAATAGTTCGCCCTGTGCCCACTGGGTGGATGCGTCTGTATACGGATCTGGGTTCCTCATCATAAATTGGGCCGGTCCATTTCTCTTTATCTGGCTCCTTCAACAAGAACGGAATAGCAGAAGTAAATCGAATGCCTATTACCCATTATATTGGATTAAAGTGTGTTTGATCTTTAAAAAATAATATTTTATTATAATTTTAGTTACAGTATTTAAAAATACATTCTAACTCTTGTATACCTAAATTTATATATGAGAATAATATACGACTTGCTCAGCCCGATATTAGTATCATCTAAGAGAAAGAGAGACTTCGCCCAACCCTTAAATCATGAGTAAGTCCAACTTTTTTTTAAAAGTTTTTGTATAACAAAATCTAATTCAATTGTATCAAAAACCAATAAAAAAATAAAACAAATGTCCAAAATTATATATAAAAAGAATCGAATGCCCAAACCCAAAGAGCATAATTAGATCTAGCAAAATGAACTAGTTAAGATCCAAATTTCTAATGCGAGAAGTGTGAATATCTATTACTAGGAGGATACCTGTACAATAAAAAAAAAAAAATAACCATGAGAAACTTTTTCACCTTTTTGGTGGAAGGTCACACGGTAATATAGATATTGAATGATACTGGTGACGGCCTAGTGGGCTACAAAGCCTTCAAAAGTTGAGCTGCTGAAGCCACACGTCGTTATCACAGTTGTTCATTATTCACCACAAAATGCATTATCAAGTTCTGTGAGGTAGCATCCGATGGGAATGTGCGGCCGGTATTTTGGGATTGTATCGAACCCAGTGCTAGGGCAACAGGACTGGATCCAACTCCGACACTATTATTATTTTCACTGCTTAAACACCTTTTCGTGAGATTAGATGGCATATGCATGTAGTTTTGTTGGAGTTAATCACAGAGGAGTACATCTGCTTTCTCGCTAAATCGATTTTAGAAGCCCATAACTCGTTTGTGGCATGGGCGGAAGAGGCAGAATCTTGAATGGTTGTTCCGCCAACAAGGGCATCCACGTCATTTCCAAAGACTTTCGGTGCTTCTGGTCAACATGGCCAAAATAATAATAACAATAAAGCTGACAAGCACTCTCCATCTCCTGTCTCGCTCTATTTTGACCCCTTCTTCTTCTTCTTCTTCCTCCTCCTCCTTCTCTCTCTCTATATCTTCCTTACAATTTTCACACACTTCTCTTCCCATTACTCCATCCCTCAAACCCCGAATTCCAAAATGCAAAATGCACAACCACTATTCCTGCACTCTTCTCTGACACCTTGGCTTCTTATGTAAACTTCAAGCTTATGATTCTGATCATTCATGGCTCCACAGGTATTTATATATATATATATGTATATATATGCTTCCCTCCATACTTGTTCTGGATTTTCCCCTTAGATTCATTATCATCTCCGAAAATGTGGATCTTACTTGAAAATTTCATCCTCTTCTCTTGTCTTCCGCTGAACTTATTTCATAACTTTATTTCCCAATTTGATGATTTGATGTTAGGATGAGGGATGGCCTTTGGGTTTACAGCCATTGAATGCGAGGATTGGTTTAGCTGGAAACGGTGACACTTGTGGCTCTACGTCATTCCACACCGTTATCACCGGTTCTCCTTCTTTTTCTTCTTCTACAGATTCTTCAGATTTAGACACTGAGGTCAGTTAATTTGTACCATGATTCTGAAAGATGACTCTGTTTCCATACCCAAAAATTAAAGAGTAACTGCATGTTGCTTTGCCGTTGTCACCACCAGATATCATGTGACGTGCTGGTTTCGATTAGGATATTATGCCCTCTACTTTTGTGTCTTAGATCTTACGACTTGTCCTTTTCTGCAATTGCATGCTTCTGTCATTACTCAGGTTATTAGGCTTAGAATGCCCCTATCACTTACCTGCTAATTAAAGAAAATTTGCAAATTAACTAAATAATTAAGGAGACACACGTTCAAACTTACTTCCTCTCGTACAGCTTTCAATTACATAATGGTTATCAATGGATTAGGAAGGAAATTTAAAATTTACCAATTGATACAATTAGCTTTTGCCTTTCTTGGATAATCGAGACTATGAGTAAATAAAATTAGATTCAATGTCTACGCACTACATGGCTACAAGGGCCTATATATATAAAGGATGGGTCTGTTGAGAAAGTATTGCAATTTTACCGTAGAATGATTACACATTAATAAATCAGATGAATCTTTTTCACTGGTGCATGCATAGATAGGGGGAAACTGAAGAGCTTCGGTGATTTCTAATATTAACCCTATATCCTTAATCTCTTTCACAGTTATTTGTGAGATTCACACAGCATTCAAATTAAAGAATCAATTAGTATACTTATTAGTATTAAATTTTGAAATTAGAAGTATATACTGGGGTTGTTTTTCTATCAAAATGACATTTGTGTGATTACATAAATTTACAATTAAAATTAGAGTTAGTAGAAGGTGCTGAAATAATGGTGGTTAGAATTCAGTCCACAGGGTCATTTTTCCCGGACAAGAGTAGGACGCTAGGGAGCATTTTGGAGCTATCAAGAAGATCACTGAGAACGGTAAAAGCACAAGTAATGTTGAAGAGAAACAAGGGAGAGAAATCCAAGTGGAGGTCATGGTTAGGGTGTTCATGCTGGAGGAGTAGCCTTTTTGATGCTGGCAGTAGTGAAGGGAAGGAGAAAAATGTGGCATCACTCGGCCATTTTCTTGCGGAGGAAAGAAAAGCAGCAATTGAAAATAGAAGGAACCAAAGCATCCCAATATATGGACCTGATGATGAGTTTGTGTTGGCTCAAACTCAAAACATGGCAGACTCAAATTCGCTGTTTGCTAATGGCAACGTAGCTCCCCCATCTGGGCGCATTCAAAGAGAGAAGGCATCAATGTTTTCATATGTTTGTGTGCGTGCACAAGCTGCACCAGGCTAACTTTAGCGGTCTTATTTTTCTTTGGCAGAGTAGGTCTTTGGAGTGCTGAGTGTGAAATTGATGATGTTTCCTTCTTTATGTTGAATAACACTACGAAATTGTAGAAGAAGAAAGAAAATTTTGTGCTAGTTTATCCCTTCGGAGTATTGTGGAGGATGAGAAAGCATGCACTTCATTTCTCCTTTTATTCCATTTTAGCATGGATTTGTTACTCATTACCATATCAATAATCTACTTTAAACTGCTATTAAATGAATATTATTCCTGGTAATGTACAAATACTAGTAATTTTATTCACATCTAATTCTACTTTACATTGTAAATTCAATCGTCACCACTTACCCATCAATTGAACAATTCCTCTCGAGTAATAAATACATCAATTCAGTCCACAGGTTATAATAAATACATCAATGACCCTGTGGACTGAATTCAATAGTCCAAAATGCTCCCTAGCTGCCTTCGTTCAACTGCACCTATTAAATACATCAATTCAACTTCTGAGGAAAACAATTCCTCGACTGTTATTCGTTTATCATACCCATCGATGATGTTGGTTCTCGAGTAATAATATTACATTATTGACATTAACTCCACAAGTCATAACCTCACTCTTCAATGATAGACCCTTGAAATCTGTTGCTTCCACCTTCATTCGAGTTTTTAGATTTCATTAGCTTGTTTTTCTTTGAACAACTCATACCACTATCTTTCTATTTATTTATTTAAAGGGATATGCATTAATAACACGAGGTTACAAACAAGAGCGAACCCACCTCTCTCTTACAACCACTAGGTCACAAGGTGGTTCGTCATACCACCATCTTGTGGGTCCGTGTTTTAATCTTGAGAGCCACCCATGTCAAATAGATCAAGCAGTGGAAGGAGGATTAGGCTGCTTGTAGCAGCAGAGGGCTAGTCTGTATGATGTCCTTAGTCCTGAACTTGTACTGTAAATTATCTCTTGCTCAAAACAGATGCCTCACTGGCCTACGTCACATGCATTATATTATGTGCCAGAAGGAGTACACGCCTGTTGGATGAGGTGGCCAAAAAAAGTGAACATGTTCCCTCATATTTAGACTTGCCTCCATCAATATAGTTAAAGAGCTGTGATTCATATTCTGACTCAATCTGATTGCATATCTCACTACAATCTACTGCTGGGCAGTAATAATACAGAGGTTGCCAAAATTACCTCAGTGACAGACAGTGTCATTTAACCCATCAGTGTTTACAGCTTTGCATATGTAAAATAGGTTTGAAACCAACGACATGTCATCTACTTCTATAAATGATAAGAATTTGCATTGATTGAGACATTTTACTATATCCATATGTATTAAGCTGATGTCCCAGACCTGCCATGTGTACCATGTTGGACTGGGCCTTGGATTTGAATCCAAAGACCAAAAGGATATCAGAATTGGGCTTCAAATCTTGATCAAATCCTTTTTCTCAACAGCATGTGAAGTACTCTCTGCTTTTGCACAAGACAAAAGGATTTCACTGGAAGGTCTGCTATTGGTTCAAAGCCAAGAATAAGAAGCGACCGGTTGCTTCTTCGCAGGTTGAGGTTGCCAAACAACGCAAAGATAGATGCATGAAATCAAATCCAAACTAAGATTGTCCCTTCATATATTACTGAGGAACTCCTAAGGTGCAATTCGTATTGATCAGATTTTAAGAACTTGTCATGCTGAGGGCACTATAGTATTATAACTAAGAGTGTAAAATGATTGGTAATGTACCCTTTTGTCTTTTTCACATTTTCAGTTATTATGAGTATATGATAAAGAGGACTGTGTGTGCGTGTGTAAATGAATAGTTATGGGACCCCATGATGAGGTAGGGCGGGTCCCACGCATCCGAAGAAAAGGAAAAGGAGAGAGGGCAAAGGCCACAACTTAAGTAGAAGAAGACGAAGGAGGAAAAGAATGATAAAGAGGAAGAAAACGGAGGGAAAAGAGAGAGAGAAGAGTGAGGTACCTTTTGCTTTTTTAAATCCAACGGTGCATGTTTCGCCACGTACACGTCAACCGCTCCGCATCAATTTCTGTGCCCCCTTTGATTCCAGCGATCCTGCAAATTTTACTGACACACCCTCTCTCTCTTTCTCATTTTGGATCAAATTTCCATCCTTCTTGTCATATTCTTATACTCTTAAGTTGAAAGTTCCAATAAAACCAATTACACAGCATTTTATGTTTTAAATCTCTCACAAAACACCACACTCATATTTTTTAAATTAAATTAAATATGGCCATTATTTTCGGGGAGGGGGAACGCACTGAGACCGACATGTTTGGAATCACAGGAAATTAAACCACAATTAAAAGCTACGTCCTCAAAGACAAGCTCATGACGCACGGACATAGAGAGGGCTTTTATCTGTGTTGGTCTCTTCTGGTTTTGTTGCTTTATTCGTTCTTGAAAGCTGTATTGGTCCCTGCAAAAGTTACCCTCTCATTGCTGCCTTTTCTTTTCTTTTCTTTTTTATTCATTATTCCGGCCCGGTTGGGATTATTAGAATATATAACAATTGAGTTCGTAATTGGAAGGATGCGAGCGTGAATTTTCGTAGGGTCTCAAACTTTGCTTTGACCGTAGAATCTTTTTCTCTTGTTTTGAATCTCAAGGATGTGGTATGATATGGTTTGTTAATTCATTTATTTGAAATTAAAGGTGGGCGTTTGTAAGTTGCACCATTGTGCCCAGGAAGTTCTAGAATACTCACCCACTTAGGCTTGGTCGGATATGGAATTGCATGGTTTTGAGTGGGATTTTGGCGTCTTCTTCAAATGCTTCCATTTGAATATGCCATGTCTCCCACTTTCAACCTCATATCAAACAAATAAGTTACGTCCCATATATCTCTCCCATGATATCTACCCTCATATATTAAAATTGCAACTTCATAACTCTTGACTTCAGTTATCAAGAACACACCATTTTTTACACGCCTACGTCTTTCTAGGTTTAGTTCTGGCAGATGAAAAATAAATCAGAAAAGGATTGATCTATTTAAATGTGGAAATGAAAGCCTTACTTCGTCTTTCTTAGCTTAAACTCTGCAATATTACCCAATTACGTACGTACGGGTCTATCACAAAGATGCAAATTAAAAAATTTGATTCAATTATTATTAATGTTCTAAAAGTTGAACGCTACGTGCCTAGCTTCCCATTCAAAATTAGCCATAATTATAAAGACAATTAAAGGCGCGGGAGCACTATGTGACTCTCGTATTCAAGTTTCGGAGAAAACCACCTTCATGAAAAGAGTTAGAGTGAATATCAAATCTGTTAGTTTCCACTTTACAGCGCAAAGGCTGACTTGTAAGTACGTGCCCCGAAGATTAAGAGCCAAGGAGATGATATTGGGAGTGGAAAATTCGAGGAAGAAGTAAATTTAAGAGTCTTGCATTACCTGAAATTAACGGGCACATGAAAGTTACCATCTACCTTGAAATATCGTTCGACGTTTAATTATATATATCCAAACCATTATGCATATATATATATATATAGGGCTTTGCATAAAGAGTATATCATGTGAACGTGTATATGTAGGAGCTGCAAGAGGTAAAATTAACTACATAAATCAATATATAATAAAATTACTAAGTGCATGTTTGATTAACGTTTTAAAACTTTGACTTTGCAATCTTTATTTTATATTTTATGAATCGCCGCTTATATATGAACGCGTTTATCAATGGCAAATCCAAGCAAATACTAAATCTTTAAGTCCCAAGCAATTATCCCGAGATACACTGCCTGGGACAAAACAAAACGAGGAGGCTAGGAGGGCACATTCTTTAATTAGTATCGGTTTTGTGTTCTTTACCGATGAATGTGTCATCTGTGAGAGAAAACTGTGCGAAGCAGTGTGGGGCTAGTAACCGTCTAGATTCTAGATAACCTCGATCGGAATATTTTGTATGGAGATGAGGTCATAACGCCAGATACCAAACAGAAAACATTACATCGTCGTACATGCACACACAGTTATACAAAGCAAGCCCATATATATAGTACACAAGAGACATGATATCCAAAACATAAAACAAAGACAAAGATGTATATGTCTATATATATATCGAATTCTGACCATATCTGGGAATAGACCTGGGGAAGTATGCTGGAGCATCTTCATCATCTGGGAACTTGAATTTCTCCGATGCATTGAAGATCGAAGGTGGCGCAATAATTAGTTGATGTGGAAGTTACAGGACATGGGTCGTGGAAGAAGAGGCAAGGCCTGATATAATATCAGTGGTAGGAGTCCATGAATAGTATAATTGGTTGTTATTTTCTGATATACTCGGAGCTTGCGATGACCTAGAAAAATTTAGGGCTCCATTATTGTCTTCCATTTTAACTGGAGGCACTTGCATAACCCTAGAACTCCCAAGTTCGATTTGAAATGGGTTTGATGAAGCGGCAGAAGCAGAAGCACCTGAACTTGATTGATCAAAACCATTATTCCAGAAAGGAAACTGCTTTAATCGCCACTGATCCAATCCTCCGCTAGAATTAAGTCCAATGGGAAACATGTGATCACTCTGTCCTTGCAAGCTTAGGCCCATGCTTCCCACACCATAGCGACTCAGATCCTGTAAGGAAGCCATGAATGGTAAATTTGATGCTTGGGACGGCAATTGACCAATCAGCTCCGTGGCTATGGCGGCCCCGCCTGTGGCGTCGGACGTTGGCTGTTTGACAGATGCTGCCGGAGACTTGGAGCGGCTTCTCTTGATCTTCTTGTTTCTGCGGCATCCTCCGCCAACCGGAACGTTCCTGAGAGCGCCGCCTCTTGTCCAGTAACGCCTACATGCCTTGCAGAAGTGCCTGGGCTGAGACAAGCTGTAGTTGTTAAAGTAGCAGAATTTTGTGTTGGTAGATTCACAGCGAGGACACTTTAGAGCTGCCTCCGGCGGCGGTAACTTCGCTAGCCGGGCTCGATCCGCCATCGATCCAGGCCTGATTGAGACCATATGAGGGGCTTGTAGAGGCAGAGGTGGAAGCTCACTGGTCTCATTTGTTTGAAGATAGTTCTGTTGCTGCAAAACACAGAATAATCCCAGTTCGTTGAAGTAGGAAGTATATATGAACTATATATAAATGAAAACACAGAAATCTGGTATATTCATCAAGAAGATATTACAGGGAATAGGAATAATAACTTTTGAAAAAATTGCTTTTGTTTATGCTGTGGCTGAAATTGGAGGAAAGCCTTACCTCCTGCTGCCAATTGGGAGGATCTAAATAGACTGGAATAGAAGAGAAAACCATGGTGTTGGGTTATCTTTTTATGTTATTTTCTTTTGTAAAGTTGGATGGGTCTTTAGAGATGGTGGAGAATCACGCTAAGGGAATACCAGAGCCGAGAAAGAAAGAGAGGAAAAAGGATCATTAGAGAGAGGGGGGGGGGGGGGGGAGGGAAGAAGAAAGAAAGCAAAGAAGAGGCTTTTGTTTTTGCTTTGCTCTTACTCTCTCATTTCTTTCATCTCTCTTTTTGTTTTATTATATTTTTAGGGTTTTTAGTGGGACGAAGTTTCTTAACCCATAAGCTTCTTTTCTGTGACTTCGGTCTGTAAATCTGGCCATTAAAGAAAGCAAAGTGGCTCCCATGCATGGAAGCTACAGACGTACGCCAAAAAGAAGCATGAATAAAGAAAATAGATAATCTTTTTTTCCCTGACAGAAAGAAAACTAGATAGCTAATAAATTCTTTCCAAGGGTGCAGACATTTTTTAAATTAATGTTATTCACTATAGTTAGTATAAATCCTATGCATCCAAGAGTAAAAAATAAATTAAATTATACATGAATTATATATAAATAAGGTAATTTGTATTTTTTTATATTATATAATTTTTAATATTTATATTAAGAGCCAGGATTATGTGGTAAAGTTGCCGTCAAATCGATGGCGAATGGGGGAATTAGTCGGCTCACGTAATCAGAGAATTTGATCGATCGTCAATGGAATGGAACGGGACCTAGCTATTATTGACATTCTCATATATATATAGTCATAGATCAATTATTAATTACGTGGCAATGAAAAATAAGTTTAAAGGAAGGGACGTATATTTTTATGATTAATGTCGATCGGGACAAAATTAAAAATTATGTGTTCCCAAATTCTCCAAAAAATTAATTACGCGGAGAAACGTATCCCATTCATAAACCCTTGACCTTGGTGCTTACTGTTTATCATTGTGATGAAATTTTTAATTTTTTAATTTTTAATTGCTAAATAACAATTCCATTTTCTTATAAAGTCACAGTTAATCATATATCATAATTTTTTTTACTCTTCGTCTTACATTTTAATGTATTTAGATTAATATGTTATATTTATAAATATTTTTTCTGGACAACGTAAAAAAAATAACTAATTACAATTTCAATTATTTTTTTTGATAATATTTGATTGCATGCGACAAGGTAATAATGAAATGTTATTTTAATTATAAACATCATATACAAAATTGAGAAAAAAATATAAAAAACAATTTCTAAAGATGGTTTTAAAAAATCTTAATATAGATTTATGTACTGGTAAATGTTATGATACGAAAGAATTGTATAACCATACGACATTAATATTTTTTTTTTCAAAGTTTCATTCACCCGATCGATCTTCGAGCTAATGTAGATTATTCAGACCTGTTTAAATGTTATTGGTTGGTTATGAACTTATATATAACTGTCACAATTATTATAAGATATTGTAGCCATTAACAAAAAACAAGCCAACACTGGATCAAGTAGCACCCACACAACCAATGACATTTAAAAGAAAGGGTTATGAAATTTTAATAAAAAGATATAAGATAAAAAAAAATTAATTATAAACAATTTTAACCCGACTTCTCTAAAAAAAATTTAAAATCAAATTCATTAAAATTTTCTTACCACTCCCCTCCCTTTCTATTTCATTCATGCCAAACAGAGAAGGTTGCATGTTCAAACCTTCAAATAGTGTGTGTGTATATATATATATATAGGTTGTGGGCTAACTTATCACAACCCATGGGTTGAGCGGGGTGAGCTATGTAGTTGGTCACAAAATGGGTTGGCTTAGTTCACCTTTTAAAAAAATATTTTTTAATATTTTTTAAAAAAATATTTTTAAAATTTTAAAATACTAATAAAAAATTAATAATACCATATTAATATAATAAAAAAATTATTAATATTATACTTTTAAAATTTTCTATTTTTTATAAAAAAATCTCAAATTTTACAACTATAATATAAATAAATATTATAAACATAATATTAATAAATTATAATATGTCAACACATATCAATAAATAAGTTATTATCTTTACTAGTATTCGATAATAAGAGTGTTCAAAATAATATATGAATAAAATAAATAATAATATTAATAATTTTTTTAAAAAAATGGGTTGGCGGGCTTAGGGCAGAATGTGCAACCCGCCACTAAATAGACTGACTTTTAAACTGGCTCAACCTATAGTTTGAGCCTATTTTATTAAATCTATAAATGGTACTCGAATGGGTTAGGATAGGGATGTAAAATAAAAACATTATCATGTTTTGGAGCGATGATAATTGTGTCCATATACTTAATTTTTTTTTATTATACAAACAGTTAGAACTAAAATGAGTGAGTACATAAAAAATATATACATATATGAATAAAGAGAATCCTTTAATTAAGAATAGAGGATGATGCATGCATGAAACTAATCAAGGAATGCGACAGACGGAATAATTAAAGCAGGAAGAAAGTTATTAACAATTATATATTGAGAAATGGTTACTAAAATCTGTTAAATATATCTATCGTATATTGGCGTTTGTTCCCCATTAATTATATTGCGCTCTTTACTTTTGGATTGTCAGCACTCAGCGCCAATAATAATTCAAGAGTTGAGCAGAGCACTGAGACTTGAGACTTGAGACTTGTGATATACAAACATGACATGCTAACTTGATCCAATTCTATCATGAAAATCTCTTTTCATATATATATATATAGTACGTGTTTGGACAACCCATCAAATTTAGATGTCAAACCTAAATTTAGCTCAAAATTTAGGTTTTGAAAAATTTTAAAATAAATAACTATATTTGTTCAAACAGATTTTTAGACTAAACCATGGTTTAAAACTAAAATTTTAGATAAACTGATCAAAGTAGCTTATAGAATAGTAAAAGAGCTTATGAACTAACTAATTATTATATTACTCCTATTTTTTCTTACACCATCTTATCTCTCTTATTTTTTCTTACACCATCTCTCATTTCTTTTCTTACACCGTCTCTCCTCTCTCATTTACTCTCTTATCTCTCCTCATTTAATACTCATAACCCTTTTTCATAATTTATCAATAATAAAAATACTTGTAAAAATAATTATCTAACCACTTATTTATTTAAAATCACTTTTTTTATAATTTTTTTTAAAAACTCTTTTCTATAAGTTGGTCAAAAGGTATTTTTTTATAAATTTATTTTTAAAATCTTATCTAAATAAACTCATATATATATATATATATATATATGTATGTATGTGTGTGTGTGTGTAGGTGGGAAAATCTCTAGCTCCTGTCCACTTTAATTGATATGCTTCACACGATGAGGACGCCTAATAGATTAACGTGTCCCTTTTGTCCACTCTTGTTTTACTTTTTCCTGTGGATATAGACCTCCTTTTTTTTTAAAAAAAAATAAATTGGTGAAAAATCCTTATTAGTTAGAAGAATCTAAATTTTATAAAAAAAATATATTTGATTAATAAAATTTTTAAATAAAAAATTTCCATTAAGTTTCTCTATATTTTTCCATCGTCGCAGGGATCCCAAATAAAGTGGAAATTAATTAAAAACACACCGTATATATTGATCTTTTGTTAGTGGGTAGAGGTCACACTCGAACTCAAAAACCCATCAAGAAGTGAAAGTGCAAATCATCATTCATTTCCACGTTTCTTCGGCTTTAAGAAATCTTTCTACATTCACATACATACATACATACATACATACATACATACATACATACATATATCCTGTGGCCGTAGGCTCTTTTAGTTTTTGTAACTTAGGGGCGTGCACGATATATGTTGCATGTACTAACTTACAAAAATACTCACTACACCATCTTCAGCAAACGAGGGCCCCATATAATTTAATAAATAAAAATATTATACGGCTATTTTAATATCTTGTTCATTATTAACTTCATGTATACGTTAATATTCGCTAATTGATCGAGCTAAACTAAGGCCTACTAAGGGACTTATCTGTTAATATTTTTTTTTAATAACGCGGAGAAAATATATGTTATTCCATTTTTTGGGTAAAAATGTTATCCTATTATTATTGGTAGACAATCTATATATAATATATCTATAAATATTATTTAAATCTAGAGGCATACTCTAAATTTGATAAACTAACTTACCAAATATTTTCTCCGCTAAGAAAATAAGTAAAGGGGATGTAGGCGATGTGAGCTATATACATGTAGCTCTATGGTATTTTGAGAAAGTGAGAATTGATGCAGTCTTTGATTTGCAAGCTATATAGCTCTCAAGTCTAAGGGATACATTACATTACTAGTTTTTTTTAAATTCATTTTTATAGCGTTTGTATCTGTTTGGTAACCTTCAAACCAATATTTTTAAAAGGGGCTTTTAGTACAAATATTAGTTTAATTTTTTAAAAATAAATAAATATATTTATTCAAAAGGGCTTATCGATCAAATTATGATTTTGAATAAATTCAAAAATAATTTTAAAATAGTAAAAAAATTTATAGATTATCCAATTATTATTTTACATATATATTTTTTAAAATACTCTCTTCTCTTCTTCTTTCTCTCTCTTATGCTCTTCTTCATAGATAAGCGTGGCATCATCAGTGGGAGGTCATAGTCCACATTGAAGTCACTGGACTCCTTTGTAATTATCATCATCATTGTTGGTTTGACAATGTTGGTCTGTCTCTAGTGGTTCATCGCTGGTTCATATCTCTGCTTTTGCTATTGCTTCTTCTTCCGTCGTCATATTTGTAGCGTCAATTTTCTAGGTCAAATCTCTACTGGTACTGCTTATTCTTGCCAGGAAAGAATAGGAGAAAAGGAGGGGGGGAAGAAGAGGGAATTATATTTTTTTATTATCTTATATCATTTCTAATAATTTACTAATCACAAAAATTCTTTTAATAATAATAATCTAAATACTAATTTATTTATAACTAATTTTTTCTATAAACTCTCGTCTAAAAGAGTTTATACAAAAGTTGTCCAATTTTTTTTTTTTAAAAAAAGCCTCTCCAAATGGGCTCATCCTTTATGTAGATAAAAACTATATGAACCTATGCGTTTACGAAAGAATATAGTACATATTTGGTAATCTCCAAAATCTTAATTTTAAAAAGGCTTTTAACCTAAATATTGATTTAAAAAAATTTTAAAACAACAGTCATATTTGTCCAAAAGGGATTTTAGACTAAACAATATTTTAAAATTAAAGTTTTAGATAAGCTACTAAGACTATCTTCTGGAATAGTAAAAAAGTTTATGGACTATCCAATTACTATTTTATCCTTACTTTTTCTTACACCCTCTCTCATCTCTCATCTACCCTCTATTCTCTCTTTTCTTTCTTTTTTCTTCTCCACACTCTCTCATCTCTCCTATTTCTTCTCTACCCTCTCTTCTCCCTCCTCTATTTTTTCTCATATTTTTAATAAAATCATACTCCCTATAGTAATTTTTTAATTATCAAAATTCTTCTGGTAATAATTATCTAAAAACTAATTTATTTAGAACTATTTTTTTCTATAATCTCTTTTCTAAAAGTTTTTTCTCTAAAAACTATTCAAAAACCTTTTTTTTAATAATCCCTTTTCTAAACTCTTTTTTAAACATGCCCATAATATATTGATATCAATTCCTTGACAAGCGGTGGATTTGGAGTAGAAAACCAGGCAAAACAATAGAGAAAAGAAAATAATACAAGTGAGGCCATTAATCCTATTATATTAAAGTGCTATATATAGGATGATAGGTCGCCATTGACATTGGGGTCCCTACAACTTGTCTCTCCCATTTTTAAAAAGGAAGAAAAAAACAAAAAAGCAGTCACAACAACCATCTTTTGATATTCTGTTTTAAATATTAAGTTTATTGGCATCACATGGAATTAATGTATTGATTGAATAAAATTGAAATAAAAAATGATAATTAGGACAAAAACTTGCCAAAAATTAAAAGGAAAGAGATTTTAGATTACATTATTATGTTGTGCATGGTTAAATCAAATATTTGTGTTAAAGACGCGACCATATATAAAGTTAATTATTAATTAGATTAGTATCTGTCAAATAATTTTGTTAAATATATAATATGTTACTATATATATAGTTATTGTGTGTATGTAATATGGATAAATAGGAAGAAGTGAAATTAATTAGGAGTGAGCAAGCTAGTGGGGGATGAAAAGATTTGGATATGTAAATAAAAGGTTAAGGAGGAGGAGTGTTGCAAAACATCAATGGCAAATTCAAGAGATGCCAGCGGTCGTGGATCCCATCCTTTGGTGGGTCCCCCGTTCCAAACACCCAACCTCCCCAAAGAAACACTTAAAACAAAAGTGCCCCTTATAATCATATATCATATGATCATATACTTCCTTTTAGAACTGGTAAAACACGGTTTGAACTCATTTTTCACTTAAATGGGGTGGGATCTATTTATTGGCGGGTTTTCTCACATTTTATAATTTTTTTAAATTATTAATATTATTATTTATCTTATTTAAATATTACTTTAAATACTTTTATTATCAAATATTAATAAAAATAGTTATGATTTATCGATATATGTTGACATATTGTAATTGATTAATCTTATGTTGTTAATATTTATTTAGATTTATTATTATAAAATTTAAGATTTTTTATAAAAAATAGATTTTTTTTATTATGCTAATATAATATTATGAATTTTTTTATTAATATTTTAAAATTTTAAAAATAATTTTTTAAAACTAGCCCGCCACGTAAATGGAGCAAGTTTAGACCGGCTAAAAGTTAGCTTGTTTAATAGCTAATTGCACAACTGACACCTCATAGTTTACGGATTATGGCGGGTTAGCCCTCAATGATTAACTAGTTTTATCAACTCTACCTTTATTTTATATTTGTCAATCTCCTCTCTCAATATATTTTAATTTTTATCTTCCTGGAAGGGACTTTGACTAGTAGATCATAAGGTCACAACCATGTTTGCATAAATATAAAAAATAACTTTAAAAAGAGTTACCTCCAATTAGTTTAAAAAAATTTAAATTTAATCCAATCATATATAAATATATAACTATAAAAATAAATTATATACTCTTTACGTTCTTTAATATAAAACTCAATTGATTAATTTAAAAAGATTAAAAAAATTAAATAAATAACTTAATTATAACATGTATTAAGTATAATTAGATTCTATATCATTTTATGAGCTAGATAAATTAGTTTAGAGAAAAAAGATAAATATAAATATTTAAATTAATTTTTTTAATTTTTTTAAATTAATCAACTGAATATTATATTAAAGAATGGTGATAGTATATCTATATCAACAAAACTTGATAAAACAAATAAAACATCATTTTATACTCACCAAATATTCTCCCATAATTCATGTTTTTTAGTAGACCAAACTTTATAGATATCCATTACTTCTTTCCAAATTTTTGTGAGGTCGATTATTAGTTTATGGTGATGATGATATTGGTCGCAACGTGGGAAGGGCCAAGAACTTGTGGGGTACAAGGGAAGCGACCAAGGTCGTTCTTTCTTAATTAAGAGACCAAGATGTCCGGTTATCCTAATCGATATATACATATAATATTATTTTTTTTATTTAATCAAGATATCCATAAATCACTTTAAATTTGAGTATAATCTTTTTTTAAATTTAGAGTACAATAAATTTTCCCCTCTAACTAATACGTGTGCTTTCTAAAGTTCAGATCAAATTGATTGAATGCATTAAAGTCATGTGGCTGAAGGGAACTATATATCGTTCGCTCAATTCTGTCCTCAAATAATTTGAAATGTCAAGTAGACGACGTAAAGCATTAAAATTGTGTGTCTTTAGTAAAGAGGAGCTTCATTGTCACTTTTTATGGGAAAACAATCTCTTAATCAATGGAGGAAATATAAATATATTGAGAACGACATGTTGACCATCCATATCCAATCCATCCCTAAATAATTGAACATTCATCAATGGCGCCCACTCATCCCACAATTACTTTCCAAAAGCAAAGCAAACACATTTCTCACGATTGTCATCTCCTTTATATACGTAAATTGTGAATACAAGTAGAAAAATCAAGAAATACGCAAAAACTGATGCAAGCCTAGCTAGCTGCTGCATCACCCACAAAACTTACTGTTTTTTTGAACTTGGAACACTATCCAAGTGAACAGCATAGAGATAGCCATTAATTATCGATTGAAGATAGTTTCAGCATTCGATTAGGTGTCAAAAAGCTTATATATATATATATATATATATCATGTTTTTTAATAATTACACACCGTTTTTGTGTTACTATTACTTTGCACTAAGGAAATAAGTTAGGGAAGTTACGTGAAATAATGTCAATCTGAAATTGGGATCATATTCATGAGTTAATGGGTAGAAGATTCAAAGAGATAAGGGTAGGTGCCTTGGTGGTGTTGGAATCTGATTTACCTTTTAATTTGTTGCGCTCACTTTGATGGGAGAAAAGCTTATTACTTAATTTCTTGAAATTATAGTTGTAAAGGCACCAAAATTGCAGCCTTAACTCTGCATTCACTTGTACTCTGTGTCTGTCACGCCTGTGGATGTGTCTCCCGTTCACATATTCGCACACACATATGTGTGTATGTATATATATATAGAGAGAGAGAGAGAGTATTTTGCAAAGGTAGGCATGCACGTGCATGAGATATATAAATCAGAAAGATAAAGAAGGGAGCGGGACCAAGCTAGATGAATTGCATGCATATATATAAATGCATGGCATTGTAGTGAGGGGGTCAAAAAGCATACAAGTTTCCGTCCCCATACGAACACTGCGATCTGCAAAAGATATGTGCCCTCACTTTTTGGGGCCTCTAGGGCTGGCCGCAATCATTTTTTAATTATTTGTTATGTATTCTCAGTGGCCAACCCCCCCGTGTTCATTCCATGTCTTCATCATTTATTCATCACTCGCTCTCAACACATTGAATATTATTTTATATATAGGATATATATTTTTGTACCAAGCAATGAAGCTCATGCATCTGTCTTTTACTTAATTAATTATATTACCATCAGTTTTTCACTTTACTTTTCGTGAATCCATTCTCTTATGCGTCCATAGTATATTGAGGATCCACGACTGCGATATGTTTTTAACATAATATTGTGTATGTATCATGAGTCCCACCCGTTTTTTAGTACAAAGGAGGGCTATCGCCTTAAAAATATAAAGCAAATCAAACTAGGGGGAATTAAAGCCCATATTCTCGTTAGCCGCTAAGGTCCAAAGATGGGTTGGACACCTATCCAACAAAGATGAATTTGATGTGCCATCCTTCGCTAAAGCATCAGTGAGTCTGTTTTGTTCCTGGAAATATGACATAATTGCAGGTCCCAACAAATACCAAGCTACATGTACTGTAGTTGATTTTGCTCTGTAACATATCAATAAATATTTTGCAATCAGATTCAAGGTTAATTTTCTTGGATCTAAGTCTCAAACTAATATGAGACCACATTATTAGGTGGTATCTTTGAAAGAGGGGCTAAGGCCTTGCTTTCGTCCAATTGGTACTTAATGGTGTGTATATATATCTTCTTATCCTGCTAGGTAGTAACAGTATTTAAGATACTGGAAACTTGGAAGTAGACTCAATACATTGAAAATATATTTGTTTTCTACGACTCAAAATGTGATGTGGGACGGCCCAAAATGTGCAACACAGACAGTACATCTACAGCTTTCTCTTGTGCAGGCGGTTGTGTGTGTTGAGTGTAAAGCAAACAAAATAAATAAAGGAGAGATCAATCCAAAAGAAAAGAGAGAAATGGAGTATAGATCCAATGAACACACAAATGCTATAAATTTAAAAGAAGAAGGACTTGAGTGGGAATCCCAGATCTCTTAGTAGGAGACTCAGGACTACAATTGGAATTGAGTGTTTGTTTAAGGATATTCATTTGTAGTCAAGAAATGTATGATGATCGAGACAAAAGCAGCATCCTCGAGCTTGTTCAACTCGGATTCCCAAACAACCTGATGAGGCCGTGGCTTACAGGATCTGATGAATCCAAAGTTAAGATGAAAGAGCTTGAAGGATTCTCAAATCCCATCAAATTATTAAATATACCTAGCAGCTGTGGCAAGTATGGCAGGAGCAGGACCAAGGATTCAGAAGGTGCATGCGCAGCCCAAGGAAGGTCAAATTCTCATTAAAAGAAAGATCTATCATTTTCAGCAGGCAAGACTAAAATTTAAAATTATATATAATTTTAATTTGTACACTATTATTTGAATGTGAGAGGAAGGGTAACTAAAATAAAAGGACAAGAGTGGTTAATACTATGATCCAAATCCTAAGCAGATGAGATTGAGTTTGTAGGGCCATCGTAAAGGGATCATAATTAGTTTGAAACACACTAGCCCAAAGTGTGACAGTTAGGGATGAGAATAGGTCAGGCAGCCTGTCAGGAGCCTCTAGCTTGACCTGACCTGTTTAAAAAAATACACAGGCTCAGGCATGTTTAAAAGCCTGTTCTTTTTAAGATGACAGACTCAGGCTTCTTACGAAGCCTGTCAGGCGGCTTGAGTCTGTTATTCAAAATATATTTAATATTAAAATATAATAAATAGAAATAAATGGATATTAAACCTACCACATATTGAACACAATATAAGAGTCAAACTATTAAACTAACATATATTATTATACATTTTATTCTTACATTTTATTTTAACAGGCCTGTTAGGGGGCGTGTTACGAAGGTCTGTTATGAATGCCTGTTAAGTGGCATGTCAGTATAATTAAAAAAATCAGGCTTTCTAAACAGGCTTTAGGCCAGGCCAGACTTAAGCAAAAAAAATAGCATATAACAAGTCACAGGCCAAGCTCAGGGCGAATTGTTATTTAACAGGTCTGGCCTGTTTTCATGCCTAGTGACAGTCAAGTTGTCCACTTGCTATTCCAAGCATATGGATTTCACGCGAGTCAGATTTAAATATAGTCGAGATAAAGATCTGATAAATTGGGTGAACAATTAAAAAAAAAGAAAGTCACATGGAAAATAGGCCTTGAAGGGCCTCCTCCTTCAATGGAAGAGAAGATAATCATGGCAATCTCCTTATAGCATAATAGTATAAAAATAATTTTAGAACTAAAAAATCCTATTTATAACAATCTCATACCATTAACATATGTCCTTCGAATTAAAAAAAAAACAGAGGTGACTGTGGAGATAGAAACATCTAGGTTGTGATGATATTGGTGCAATTCTTATAATTTAACTCATTTAATAGAAATTTGTAACGTAATTCTTATAATTTAACTCATTTGAGTGCTGAATTCTTATAATTTCATAACTTTAATAAAAAAAATGAGCCTCCCCTAACTCGTCTATGTTGCAGTGACACCACATCAGCAAAAAAAAAAAAAAAATGGGGCTTCTCACTCCTGCCTGCTCTTCCCTTTGCCGTATCTTGGTCTACCTCACTTTTTCTGCTTTCTTCCTCATCGGCGTCTCTCGCCTTCATCCTTCATTCCCCCTTCTTCACAGGCCAAACGCTGAAGGTTGCTTGGTGGGCGAGAGGAGATCAATTTGCAGTGGCTAGGCGGTGAAGACGGAGAGGAAATCGTCGCTAACAGTCGGTCGACGAGAAGAGACCGACTTGGAAGGGATCGACGGTGAAGGTGAAGAACGAATCAAACTCGGGCTAGGTGGAGAAGAAGGAATCACGGAGGGAACTGGGTAGAAAAGAAAGAATCATCGCATTAGAGGGAACCACGGTTTGAACATGGGGTTCTTATTGACTCGGAAGAATCATAGGGATCGACTTGGAAGCGGTCGGCTTTGATTAAGCTTTGCCTCTCATGTGTGGAAGGTTTAGATGGGGTTTTCAGTAGATGAGAACGGTTCAAGCATTGTGATTGGGAGCAAATTTGATTCAGCTCTAAAATCCCCCAAAACCATTCTCAGAAAACTCCTCCATTGATAACTTCTCAGTGCAAAGAGAAGCTTTGGCAACCTATATATATATATATATATAACCGATTATAATCCAAAATAACAATTTAAATCCGAAAGACTTAAACTACTCATTAAATTGATAAATGGAAGAGTCTGGTTGAGAAGAGGAAAATGTGAGGTAGAAGAAGACGAAGGTCCGAAGAAAAAAGTGAAGGGCACGACAGGGGAAGATGAGTGAGGAGCCACATTTTTTTTGCTGATGTGGCCTTGACAAGATGCTAAATAAGCCAATTTTATTACTGTCACTTCCCCATAGGATGAGTGAGGTCAGATGTTTTATAAAAATTATAATTATATAAAAGATGAGTTATAAAAATTTAATTAAATTGTAAATATTAGATAATTATTATTTTTTCTAATAATTTCAGCAACCAGGACTCATGCATTATATCCTCAAATATATCTACTAAAGCCCCAAATTTAATTGGGTCACAACACATTGCGTGTCAGCCCAACTTTGAAGTTTTTTTCGGTTAACCCTCATAAAATCTTTTGGTTCATATTCCACAAATAAAATTGAGGGAAAAACATATAATTATTTAAAATATATTTATTTTTTATAAATTATTATTTTATTATAATTTTAATCGCGATATTTAGGGAGTTATCATATTTTTTAGATATATAAGTTTACACTTGAACATAATAAACAGCTCACCTTACTTGATATTAGTTTCATCTATGAGAAAATGAGATTTCACATTGCCTTTGAATCATAGGTGAGCTCAACCCCTTTTTAAAAAAAATTATATATAAAAAATTATATATTTCACAAAGACACAAGTTCAATTCTCATTGTCGTTGTGAAAGTGTTTTAATAGATAATCTTATAAGTTTTCTATAAGCGTTCTTTGAGTGTTAAGGCTGTGTTATAGCTTTAGTGGGACAGTTACCAAATCTAACTAAATTTTTTTATATAAAAAAAATCTTTTGGTTTCCTAATCAAATAATTATTTATTGATATGAATATAAACAATTATTTTTGATAAGATTAAAAAATTTTCCTAGTATTGCACAAAAGAAATGTGGGTGATGCCATTTCAGCCAAGGCTGATTGGCATTTTATCAATTATCAATAATATCAAATATCACAAGATAGTTCTATCTTTATAAGTTCTTGACAATATATGGAAAAATAATTTTATTAATTAAAAATATATATAAATATTATATTAATCTCATGTAGAAAGTTTCAGAAAAACAATTATATATAAAAAATCTTATTTTTTTATTTAAACAAAAAAAATAATTAATCTTGTAGCTCGATGAATATTTATCAATATCAATATAAGAACATAATTAATTTTAAATTTGATTTTAAAATAATTTATATAAAGTTTAATATTGATTAATTTTATTTAATGGAAAATTCAAATTTTAAAACATATAAATTAAATAAAAAATATTTAACATGATTTTGTCAAGAGTTATACATCTTGGATCTAATGTTGATATGGCACATCAAGAATTTAACACATTACTATCCATGGTCGTGTCATTAATTGTACAAATCTTTTAGAAAAAAATCTATACAATGCTTAACTTCTATCCCAAGAAAACATTGATGAAAGTTTGGAGAATAATAATAACAAAATTAAATTACTTATTCATATAATTGATAGTACAAATCATAAAAAATCAACACCTTTGTCAAGAGGTATATTTATTTATTTTTTAAAATATTTTTTGAAAGATATTCAAAAAAGAAAATTGTTTTAAGTTTTATCCAATAAATTTAATTATAAATTTTTTTGACAAATCATCATATTAATGTGAAGTCTTATAATACATGTGATTAATTTTTTAGAATTATGAAATAATAGAATTATTTCTATAAAAAAATAATTTAAATAATAAAAATGATAATTTTATAAAAAAAAAAAAATATATGGCCGCAGTAAAACTCGCCGCTGAGATTTTTACAATTCAAAGGCTGGAACCACGGAGGATGAGTTTTTTATAATTAAATTTGTTGTAGCGGCAGTAAAACTCGCCGCTGAGATTTTTTATTCCCAATGACAGGAATTGGCAGTCACCCAAGGCCGCATTCGCCATTCGGAGCCATCCCTTTATAAATAATCGTAGTGTCGGCTTTGTGATTTCTTTTGATTTCTCCTTTTTCTTCAAAATCTCAGAGCTCTCGCTCTTCAACTCTCAAATTTCGTTTTCTGGAGCTCTTTGATTCTATTCCTGTTTATTGATGGCGTCTCAAGCAAGCCTTCTCCTTCAAAAGCAACTCAAAGGTAAGGGGTCGCTTAAAAGTCCTCTCTTTGATACTTTCTGGCTTTGTGTGGCCTTTTGATTCGGAGGCAGTCACAAAGGGTTTCGCGTGGATTTTCCGCGATGTTGTGATCGGCTTTTCCTTCTCTTGACTGTAGATCTTTGCAAGAACCCGGTTGATGGGTTCTCCGCCGGTTTGGTGGATGAAAACAACATTTTTGAATGGAGTGTGACGATAATTGGGCCTCCGGATACTCTCTAGTAAGCTCATATCGTATTTCTTTTACGTTTCATAGCAAGAAGTAATCTGATTTACGATTGCTATTTGGAATTTTAGATTTGCTTTATGTGCACATGCTCTAGAAATTCTTTGATCGTGCGCGCTTATGGGGTTGAAGGCCTGGCTTCCCCAATATCACCTAATTAAGTCGTTTAAAGTCCTTCCATTTTTTTTATTATTGCTAATACATTTGAATAAATGAGATTGTTGCTTGTCTGCCCTAACATGATGAATTCATCAAATTGATAAGAATATCGGCCGTTGTTCTTGTTGCTCTATATCATTATTGAGAATTAAGAGAAAACAGAAAAAAGTGGGCAACGTTGAAGCTTTTACTAATCCATCAAGTGATCCTTTGAATTTGGGTTGAAAGAAAGAATAATGAAGAATGATATAGGGAGACGTGAAAAATGGAAAATAGATTATATTGCATATAATGCAACTCCGAGGTTAGAGTCTGGCTTCCGGAAAATCACCTAGTTATACTTTGGTTTTTGATGATTGTTAATTTAATGAGATTGTTGCTTGTTTGCCCTAACATGATGAACTCATCAAATTGATGATAATTATGAGCCCTTGTTTTAGTTTCTCTGTATCACTGTTGAGAATTCAGAGAAAAAGGAAAAAAGTGGGCAACATTGAAGCTTTTACTAATCCATCAAGTGGTCCTTTGAATTTGAGTTGAAAGAAAGAATAATGAAGTATGATTTTGGGAGACATGATGAATGGAAGATAGATTATATTGCATATAATGCAATTCCTAGGTTCCTATTTTAGCATTTATCCAAATCATCAATTGTGTTACAAATTCTTGAGATTTGTCCAGCGTTTGGTCTAAATTCTCTATATTGTGGGAGGTAATCTTGTTTTAGATTCATTAGAGGGGGATTTTAATTACTATCTGAAGTTTCCATATTTATAGCAGTTCTGCTCATTAATATTTGTATTACTACTATTTTCATGTTATTGTACTGCTTGAGTTTTACTGACAACCGTTCTGTTCTATTTGTTTATTATCTGAATTTCTCATAGTGAGGGAGGATTTTTCATTGCGATTATGAGTTTTCCATCCAATTACCCAAATAGTCCGCCGACAGTGAAATTTGCCTCAGAAATCTGGCATCCCAACGGTTGTTTTTCCTAACTTGTGATGTTGCTCTGTTGAACGTAACATGAAACTAACTTATGCTGCTTCCTATGTGCAGTATATCCTGATGGTCGGGTTTGCATATCAATTCTTCATCCTCCGGGTGATGATCCAAATGGT
Source organism: Leucaena leucocephala (assembly GCA_037074615.1). Taxonomy (NCBI): domain Eukaryota; kingdom Viridiplantae; phylum Streptophyta; class Magnoliopsida; order Fabales; family Fabaceae; genus Leucaena; species Leucaena leucocephala. Next base: position 19,462,546 of record CM073525.1, on the reverse strand, counting down.
TATGAGCTTGCAAGTGAGCGCTGGATGCCTGTTCATACAGTATGTCAAAATATGCAACCAGTATCTTATTTTTTCCTTCAATACGAGACCTTCACCCTTCATTCTTAAATTGGTACCTTGGCTACAATGCTGAGGCTCTGACTCAATCAATTTAGTGCTAGGAATTTGAGATTGCTGCAGTTTAAATTTGACACCTTTAGCATACTCTTGTTTAATGATTAGGTTACAATATTGTAATGTGCTAATATGTGCTAGAAGTAAACCACATGATGCCTTTCTTTATACTGGTTTTCTATCATGTGGTTTGGTAGTAGTACTAGTGGACATTGTGTGCATAATAAGTGTTCAGTTCGAACTCTGTAATATGCAACTCCAAAGGAAGATGATAAGGGAAGTTGAATATGCCAACCCTTATCTTTGATAAAACCTTTATGCTTAATAATTTTAGAAGTCTCTGCAATTATATAGTCATACTGAAAGGCTCCCAAGTAGTTTCAGTTCTTTCATGTTTGTGATGTCTTGAGAGCTATAGCGTGAAAAAGTGTAATGACACAGTCAGTGCTTTACTGATCACCGGATCTGATCAAAATAGCCAACGTGCTTGTCATAACGACAAATCTTTAATACCTTAACTCTAATCTGGAGACTAGAGTGTTAAAACTTTCAAGGCTTGTTTTTCGTTAACAACCCTGCTTGGACGTCTTTGGTATGGTGCCACTGCTTGCCCACAACATCTGAGTCTTATGTTACTTATGATGCTTGTAAAGCTATCGATGAGCTATGCACAAGTAAATATGATATATATGCTGTTTTGCAGGTGGAGAGTATAGTATTGAGTATCATATCAATGCTTTCTAGTCCTAATGATGAGTCTCCTGCAAACGTCGAAGCTGCAGTAAGTTGACATTTTCTCTGGAGAAGTAATGCTTTTTCTGGTGATAAAATGCTTCAATGTAGAGATTCTGAGTTTTTTTTTTGGTATGATGCGTTATTGCAGAAGGAGTGGAGAGATAAGAGAGATGATTTCAAGAAAAAGGTGAGCCGCTGCGTGAGAAAGTCACAAGAAATGTTGTGACTTATGGGCCAAGCATCATCCTGCTCTAGTGAACGGGGAGACATGTATAACTTCATTTGTCATGGATCACCCGATGTGAAATTGCTATAGGAAGTCGTCTTTTCTTCAGTTCCGTTTTGTTTCTGCTCTGCGGGGCCTCTTCTCATGATTTGCAAAAGCCGACTCTAGTTGTTTTTGGCTAGTGTTTGTTTACTAGTTAATTGGAAAATTTCTTTGTTCATTTGCATGACCTTATTGATAAAATTTGAGTTTTAAAGTGACAGCATTAGCCTTTCATATGAGTACTGGGACCGTGCATGTTGTATTGCGACCCTTGTGATTTTGCCCCTTCCCGTTCCCTGCTCAAACCAAAGATTTTACGCTCTTTTACTATCACGGTTACAGTTGAGTCTTGGAGGAAAATTAAATTTGGCGATTAACGACCTGCAATTTAGGAGTCTATGTTGTTCTTGGAGGATTATTAATTATAATTTTTTATGAAAATTGTAAGAATAAATGTTTTATATGAAGGAAAAAAATTATTGGAGGATTATAAATTTCAACTTTTAAAACGTTATATTTTCAAAAAATTTAAAGGAAAATCTTTTATAATTTATGCTAAAAAATTTAGAATTTTTTTAAATAAGCTATTTTAGTAGTGATTAATTCTCTCGCGAGAGAACTTTTTTCATATACACTGTTTAGGACCTTACCTAGATGCTTAAGGAATTTAATTTATAAAATCTTGTTTATGAAGCCTTTTTTTAAATAATTATTATAGGAAATTATTTTTGAAATAATAGTTATCACTAAAAAATGTAGGAAAAAAACTGAGTAACAAGCAAATCAAGCAGAAAAATTATAGCTACATTCTTTTATTTCTTGCGGATCAGATGCATTCTTTTTTTCCTTTGCTAGGCGATTATAACTAGATTCTGTTAAAGTAAAAGGAAAGCTTACAAGCCAGACACTATAAATAAAAGGAATCACTTGCCGACATATCATTCCCAATTGTAATACGTTAGCTTCTAGCATCTATTATTGAATCAACTGTATCCTTTATACTAAAACCATATAAGGACTCTGAAACAACAGAGTGAAATTACAGGGAAGACATGTATTGTGGTGGGGATCATCATGATTAAGCGGAAAACACTAGAAACATACAGCAACAGAAATGCAGGCTTATCAAACACCAGATTTGAAGTTGAAAATGACACAGAAACCTAGTGATGATGATGTTGCGGAGATGGACTAAGTCGGCTTCCCATCCTCACCACTATGCCGTCCATATCTCTGACGTACCCGACCTTCTGCCCCCACTCCTTCTCCTCTGGCTCCCTCACTCCCACTGCCCCTTTCTCTACCGCCCTCTGTTCCATTCAAACCAACCTCATTATCATATATATATATATATATCAAGTCTCATAAAATCATATACGTAATCTAATAATTTTACCTTGTAGGCAGCATCCACGTCATCATAAACAAAACAAACCTCGACCGGTTGTCTTTCTCGACCGGATCGAGGTGCTTGGACCTTTCCGGTCAGATCATCCGTCTCGCGCTGATGCATCGGAGTGAAAGCAATGGTGGTCTGCCCGCTCTGCAACTCTCCCCATCTGACCTATTCTTGTTGTTGTTATTATTTGCCGTTTGCATTATAAATGGCAGTCCAGGGTAGTTTTGTACCTGTTTGATTCGTGTACGCAGCCGAACGTCGCAGCCGAAGGCTTCGGCATAGAAGGCCACCGATTCGTGTACGTCTTGCACGTAAACCACGGTGTAGCCATACGCCGACCTGAGATTCGATGCCATTGATTTCATCCAATGTTTTGCTGATTTCTTCTCGCAGCGGCAGCTTTCCCGTTTTAATCCCTTCTTTGGATCATCCACGTGCGCTCAAGGGTCTGCATGCGTGGCACTTCTTCCCCCGTTGTACACGTGGACTGCATGCATTTTACTTCGTGTCCTCTCCTCCGCCCGCTTTATATATGCTTCTGAACCAAATATATTTCCAGACACATCTCCTGAAATCAAAAATTATATTCAAATAGATAGATAGATAGACTTTCATCTACTTTAACATTCAAATATTTTTTTTATCTCTAGTGAGGAATTAAATCCCCTAATTTTCCCTTTTACCCAATATATCGCTCCTTAATTCAAACACATTTACTTAAATTTAGTTTATTTTATTAACTAAATAAAAATGACCTATTTTGCCTCATTTTTCTTAAAAAAAGTGCGCAGCGATCAACTCATTTATTTCAATTTTCTCCCGCTGATCCAGTGTGTCGTACGAGATTATAAAATTAACATGATCCAAAAAAAGAAAGATTTTATGCGATAGATATAGGAAAACACTTGTGCATTACTATTAATGTAATGGGGAACGATAATGAGCTAGGTACTATATCCATCAAAATGCAATCTCTTAATCTTGATTGATTTATAGGAAGATGTAAATATCTAATAAAATGTGAAATGCGAGGAAATTAAGAAATCTTTATACTGAAATGATCATGGCACATTCATAATTAAGCAGTTTGTCAACATAACTTCACAAATGGCAATAAACACATTAGCACTTGGGCTAGCAAAATGCAAGTCATAATTGGCGGCCGCTCCCAATAGTAGTACATATTTGACATATAATATTGATGATGCATATTAATTTATAAGTTTATAAATTTATTTATGAGAGTAATTGACGATTCATCCTATCTAAAATTAATATCATTTAAAAAAAAAGAGATTTTATCGTATATTTAATTATAAGTAAGTCAAACTCTATTCTAAAAATTTTTATAAAAAAAATATCCAAGTATAGCATTTTCCTATGTGCTCCAACACTATAAGTTCAATTTTCTATTAAAAAATCTTTATATTTAATATTTAAAAATGTTTTGAATCGAATTATTTTTAATAGACTGATTCTTACATTAATAAAAAATAAAAAAATAGATAAATTGCTGATTGTTGATTTGGATAACTTATTACTTTTATTATACACTGCATATAAATTATTAATTAAAATTAATATCACGTGTCGTTTCAAGTTCTCCAAAGCAGGGGACTCTACCATAGTTATTATCATACTAAAAAAAATAAAAAAAAATTATTCAAAGGAAATAAGTAAATAAATTCTTTTGCAGGATGGCTCGGCATCATTGTTTAAAATTAAAAACTAACATCTGTTCTGATCGGTGGTGTTTTACAAAGCTGTGAGGAACGGGACAGCAGAGGATGATACTCCCCAAATAAACGAATCAAAACGCGAATTCATAGCGGGGATGGACATTCACATGCCACAAATGTTCCCCAATTTCCACCGTACGCGTTCGAAAACTTGAGAGAGAGCTCCTGATGGTTGACAGGTGTTTGGGGTCCTCCCTTCTCGCACTTTCTGTGAGTTCTAACACTGATCCATTGTTCGAGAAAGCTGTTTGATCTGATCCCCTGTATAGCTTCCGTTCGGTCTTTCTGTCATCTTTGTTGTCCCCTAATGCTGACATCTTAATTCGAAATTTATATTTCAGGTGATGTTTTGAAAACTTTCAATACCTTGTTTTTGTTTATCCGAGTAAATTGGTTTTTATGTTAATCGGAGTTTTCGGCAATTATTCAGAATAATTTTACCATTTTCGTGCTTATGCATACAAGCCTCTCTAAATTATGAAATACTGCTAGCTCCGTATTCACAATTGACAGCATTTTCTCCTGGATTAAAATATTCCTTTTGAATTGAATTATTTAAATTTCACAAGAAATTGCCGTCTCCGTGACAACTTAAGATTTTTAAGAAAGCAAGTTCATCTTGATTAGCTTTATTTCTGCATAGAGGCTTTGAGGCTATTCTTTTCAGGCCTGCATGCTTTTTTCCCCTTTGTCGCAGCTTTGCATTTGTATCTATGTTTGCACAGTTCATTTTGAAGTAGTTGAATTATTATTATGTGTGCTTTCTACATTGTAGGGACAGCATATTGATTCCTGTTAACTGTTATTAATATTACTGTTTCTTTGAGCTCCAGTTCCACCATATATTAGTTAAATTTATTCTGGATCATGGATAGATGTCACAGCAATATAATCTTACCTTCTATAATTTATTGAATTTGAAAACATACTTTTGTTGTTCTGCTTGTCAGGTAACTTCTTATTCACGCAGTATAAATGGAAGACAAGTTGAGTTACTCTAACTCAAGTAAGAATTCTAAGACAAGCAATCTCGTCGCTGGAAAAAAAGCATATAATAAATCGCTAGGTGCATCTCTCCCCAAAAGTTTTGCCCAGAAAAACTATGAACAGCTTGTTTCGCTGACCCATGGTGGCTTTGGAAGTAATACTGTGGGTCATCTGACCCTGTTCTTACTTAAAGTTGCTGCATTAGAAACTGTAAGGAGGTTCTCCAAAAACAGGTGTCCAATTGTATGGAAAGGCCTTCAGGGTTTACAAATCCTTTGTTATCCGCCATTCAAATGGATTCAGAGGTGGGCACCCTTCAAGGGTTTGGTCAAAAGCATGCAGGTTTGTAATTATAGATTTTTCAAGGTCTGCAGATGTATGTGGATGACATTTTATTGCATCAATTATGATATACAGGGAAATAGCTTTAGGTACATAATAGAGCTTGGTTTTTAAGAAGTTTTGCTTTTCTTGGATGGCTTCTACTATCATATATAGCATCTTGCAAGTCTCTTCAACAAACGCCTTGCAATATACGTAGAGAAGCAACAGGATAGAGTATGATATAAAATCATTGATATGGTATACAATAACTACCCTGCCCCCCTTTTGCTTTTTTTTTTTTTTAATCAGGGTGGATGTCTTTTGTTTATTTACTTTATTTATTTGTCTTTTCATTTCTCTGATATCCTAATTATAGCTATATTTATGAGTCAATAGCTAATAGATTTCTTTGCTACAAGATCCTATCAAGACCGTTACTAGTTCTTTCAATTGCGACGGCTTTTACTGATAAACCAGAATGTAGTGATGGAACGACAGATTGTCATCCTGATTCCTCTGATTCAGAAGTAAGCTCAGAGTCATCTTCAGTGCAGACCAATTCACATATAAGGTAGGCAAAGTTATTAATGAATATATTTAATGCATATTATGCTGCCTGATTTAGATTAATTCATAAACGAATTATTGCATACATGAACTGAAAAATGAAAAAAAAAAAATACTTTTCCATCTTGACAAATTGAATCAGTTAGGTTATGCTATCTTCAATCTTTTTTGTTCAATTTCAATTTAGGTCCCTAAATTCCTGTCATTTTATTCAAGCCCCAGTTAAGAATGTTAGTAATGTACATGATTATTGGCCTCAATTGGTGTTACTAAATTATGACTGGCAGCATTGTGAAATACTGAAATCTAGCAGAGTGATTTTGACTGAAAGACACCAAAATAGTTTCCACAACTTGAGATTGGTTAAAAATCTGAAGGTTGATGATTTTGTTGAAACTTGATGGTACTGCTTATGGGTTTTAAAGTCTAATGGAGCCTTTTTCTTTCTTATTAAATATTTTTAGACATTCAAAATCATTGTAGACTCCTGAGGTTTTAGACCTTTCAAAAGATCCATTGAACGTAAAGGGACGTGTTGTACTTTGCTAGAGGGCTAGGGCTCCTCCAGTGTAGGATATTGATATCTGTTGCACCATGAATCTGAACAGTATCATTTAGATGTTTACTGTTGCCACAATCTAACCGAGATGTATTCTTGCTTATACGAGTTATACTTGCAAGCTTCTATTTTCAATGCATTTTGCAGTCACTGTGAGACAGCACCTCAAATTTTAGAATCTGAAAAGTGGTTGATTCAACTCCACAAAGAACTGGAAAATCAAGGGATCACTCTCTCGGAAAGGTATTCATAATCACCATGCGTTTACAGAACCATTTCAGAAGATACTGTGTTTTGAATTTTGCATGCATGCAAAAATCTGTTTGTAATCAAACTATTAATCACAACCATTGTACTTTTGATATTACATTATTGTGTTTCTTTGGGAAAATTCTGAAATCCTTGCCAGGAGTTGCCTTATAAGCTAGCAATAACATATTTACTTGCATATTTCTTGGTTTTTTCTCCTATGCCAGCGACCATGATTTGGTAGTATTTATGCAGAATTAACGAGAATGAGCTCCGGAGGTTTTATACAGCTTCTAACAATGACTTTTCAAGCTTCCTTGCCTCAGTCAAGAAAACGATTCGCTGGAGGGAAACTTATAGAATTCTTTCAGGAGAAGAGCTGGAAATGTGGTCAGATTTGGTGTTTTGGCATGGTTCTGACATGATGCACCGACCTTGCCTCCTTGTTAGGCTGGGGGTTGCTTGCAGAACTTTGGCATCACAAGATAGACCTCGATTTTCTCAGGCAGTCAGTATGTTTTTCTTTTTGGCATGCAGTATTTATTTTTCTTACCTTTAGCTCCCAAATATGCTGTGTTTTCTGGCAGTAATGTTTTTCCTTTCTCATTTGATTTTCCACTAAACTTATCTAGTCCCATAGTCTTATCGCTTGCAGTGTTTAAATAGCGTTCATGATTGTTACTGCAGTATCACAGGTGGAATATGGAGTCTTGCACTTGGTTGACACAGACAACCCCCAAATTACAGTATTGGTGGACTGTGAAGGGTTATCTCCGTTGAGAATTCCCATGCAAATGATGAGAACTTGTTCTTCCCTTCTGCAAGATCACTTTCCTAACCTTCTTGGTTGTTTACTTGTCATACGACTTCCAGCAGTTGTTCGTGTTGTTGCCCAGACTTTTATTCAGGTAACAAATTTATTTGGCTTGTGATGACAAGTGCTTCAAAATTGCCTTTCTTTTGGATATGATTGAGATTGGTTGTGAAGTACAAGCAAGCAATTGCATTGATGAGAATGTTATGATTGAGAAAATGATTTTCCATTCTTCTTTGACAATCTCTGGTGGTGTGACAGTAGTTCCCCAATCATATTGGCATCTTCAATATAATGTAGCCCAACAATAATAGCGTCAAGCTTCCCTTATCATTAATTGCTTATCCGCATGTCTGCATGTTATCAACAATTGCATTTTACATCCTTTGGATTATTTATTTATGCTGATTTAGTAGATGTAAACTAATGTGAGCATTTGAATCATAGGTATTGAATTGTTCTTTTTTCTGTTCTTTGGCTGAAGGTTTTGAAGCCGACCACCAGGAAAAAGTTGAAGATAGAGGGAAAGATGTATCAGAAGGCTCTTAATGACTTTCTACCCATACTGCCATCATATCTTGGAGGTAGCTGCACTTGCATGAAATGTTCTAAATCTGGCAGGAGGGATATGCAGCTACCTTATGCAACTGGGACCAGCAGCAGGGTAGATAGCGAAGCTGATATTAGTGACAACGAGGATTCTCCATCGTCACATCCATCCCTTGAATTAGATGGCCTCCTACTTGGTAATTATGATCACATGTTGAGAACCGCTATCATAAGTGTTCTCATAATATGGGTTTTCATTGCTTTTAGTGCTGGATTATTTGATCCAAGTAGTCGTCATTTGCCCATGTGATGTAAGACTTGCCAACCTAACTTTTACTCATAGGTGAATGCATTTTTGGAGAACCTAGTAGGACGAGTGTGATTCCTTTCTTTTTGTTTTCTTGTATCAGGATGTGGTGTTATCCTTGTCCTTACACTAAGTCTTAATGAGTGTCTAATAAAGTTCTGTAAGTTTCTGTCTGTGCAAAACGGGTGATTCCCAAATTGTTGTTAGAAATTTTGTATTCTTGTTTGAAGTTATATTAGCGCCATTACGCTGTAGAATAAAGAGATAGATATAAAGTCATGAAGTAGCCACAGTACTTACGAAAAGTGAAGTTGCCGTTACGTGCTTGAAAAAAAGTAGCTTTTACAGGCAAGAATGACGACCCAAAAGCTAAGACATTATGGCATTAGTCCAAATGTAACATCATTCAGATCATCAGATGCATTGAGCGAACTCCACAGTCCGTAACACAGCAATATTGCTTTTCCAACTCCTGTTCTCTGTAAATAAATGATATCGGAATCATCGTATAAAGCATGTCGTTCGATGCATCTGATTTGTTTAAAGAAACAAACCAACCCGCACTCCTCTATTGAATGAAGAGATCTGTTGTCTAAAGAAACATGTAAACCTATACTCCTCTTTTCCGTAGGACCCCATTTCTAAATTCCTTATCCATGGAGGATGAAGCCCAGTTTTCTTGATCTTGACAGCGGGAACCGTAACACTCACTCTCTCTCTCTCTCCCGCCAAAATCCAACACAGTAAACAGCAACTAACAGCTTACAGCTTGGTTATAAATGAACGTTGAAGAATTAAGGGATGTCAGAATTTCCAAAAGCAATATTTACCAAATCCATTTCCTTAATGAATAAATCAATAATTCCTAGTGGCTAGTCCCTCTAATGTGACTCTGTTAAACCTATCCCAACACATACTCTGCCACTCTCAAGCAAAAGTTAGTCCAAAGTTCCAGACCGACAAAACTCCATTATACTCAAGATCCCAACCACTCAAAGCCTTGTGGCTTACGTTAATGCTCTCTCCCGCCGCAGCAGGGGACAAGCCGAACTCATGATATCATGCATGGACATTTATTTTTTTTCTCAAGGCATTCACGCATTGTTTTTTAATTGAGTTATTGTCACGCGAGGCTCTTAAAAAATAAAAATAATTAGTTTATTTATTTGTCCGACTCACCCAGCACCTTCGGAATATGTATATCTTGTACAGCCAGCTCATGCCGCAGCAGTACTCGCATTCTGTAAGTTCCCCTGCCTCAAGCATACAGTCCTTGGCCTTACATGGATTCTTCTTAGTTCTCTCTCAAATCTGCCTCTCACTTGAAATCCCCTATCCCCCACCCTTACGAATACCCTGTATTGTCTTTGTATATATTTCCTTTGCCCCAAATTTGGTAAGGCATTTAAATGTTTTTTTTTTAGCTTGTTTGCTTTTTGGTGGTTCGGTGTGATCACTGTTTTGTCATAGTTGCCGTTGCCTAGGAGCTTTCATGATGGCCTTCAACTTTCCGTGAGTTTGAAGGCTCCGAAATTGAATTATTTTTCTTTTTTTCTTTATTTTCTAATTTAGCTTTTGGTGGGAGAATCCTCAATTTCTTGATCCATTTTCTTCTATAAAATGGACGTCTGATCGTTGACTTTTTAAATCTGAAGTCACAACTGAGCTGTGGTTTAGGAGTTTGGTTTGGTCTCTGTGTGAGTTTAGCAATCCGGTCCTATTCCGGTTCTTTTTCTGTCTCTTTCTTCTTCCCAGCCATATGCTATGGATCTTCTGGGTTTGATGTTGAAATAAAATTTGAATTACTCATCCAATGTTTGTGTGCAGGATTAAATTTCAGAAGCCTTGAAAATGGCGACAAATTCTTCTAATGGAGAGCATCGAACAACAACAGAGACAACACAGACAACAAAGCCACCTCCCTTGCCTTCGCCCTTGCGCTTTTCCAAGTTCTTTCAGGTGAACTGCCAAGTTGCCTATTGACGTCACGTTGCCATTATGATTTCTTGTTTTTACCAATATCTCTGATTCTTGACCACAGCCCAACATGAGAATTCTGGTCACTGGAGGAGCTGGATTCATTGGCTCTCACTTAGTTGACAGATTAATGCAGAATGAGAAAAATGAGGTTAGCATGCCTGATATCTTTCTGGACATGGTTATCAAGTTCAGTGTTGAATTGGGGGATCTGAAGTCTGAACAAACTTGATTCTTTAGTTTCTTAGCAGCAATAAAATTTTTATGCAACACATGACAGGCTCTGTCTTATTAGGTTGTTGTTGCTGACAACTTCTTCACTGGATCCAAGGATAACCTTAGAAAATGGATTGGTCATCCTAGATTTGAGTTGATTCGTCATGGTATATTTTCTTCTTTTCTCTATTCCAAATCCAAACATCCCCTGTGATCTACCTAAGAAATGGTATTCATAGGATGCAAAAAAAAAAAAGGTTAGAAAACTGTTGATTATTAAATCAGATATAAAACTAACTGAAATTTCAACATTTTGGGACCTTTATATTGCATCAAGTTTGAGATAAACCACATCATTCATGGCTTATGAATACTGTGGCTTCTTATGTATTTATATATATACATATATATATTGATATATTTCTTTTTATTTTTCCCTCTAAAGATGTGACGGAGCAATTGTTTATTGAGGTTGATCAGATCTACCATCTTGCTTGTCCTGCTTCTCCGATTTTCTACAAATATAATCCGGTGAAGGTGGGGAAATTTAAAATCTGTTTTTTTATTTTGCATCATTAATCATACGCTCGCATACCTATTCTTGTAAACTGTATAAAAAATTAGCCTCAATACCTTTCATATCCTTTCTCCCCCTTCTCCCTCCTGACTCTGAAATGTTGTCTTGATTTCAAATACGGTTCTCATGTATATTGCTATGCTGTTATATCGAGCTTTATTCGTGTTTCACTGATTAAGAATCCTATGTCTGTCTTGTGAACCTTGGGAGACTAACGCTTACATTAATAATCGTACAGACTATAAAGACAAATGTGATAGGAACTCTGAACATGCTTGGGCTTGCAAAAAGAGTGGGAGCAAGGTTGGATTGGGTTATAAATTTTGTTTTCTTGTTTAACTGATAATCTCAAATGCTACCATTAGTCGGTTGTAATCAGTCGCAGTTTCACATAACAGGATTTTGCTAACATCTACTTCAGAAGTATATGGGGATCCTCTTGTGCATCCTCAACCAGAAACTTATTGGGGCAATGTGAACCCTATTGGTACATGCTTATCTCTATTAAATTTTGCATATGCGGTATCTAAAGTAGGGGTACTGGTAATTGACTCATGATGTTATACTTACGCCCTCAATTACTATCCTTCCATTATTTCACAATAAGAATGTGACAGTATTCTGGCCAGGAAAAGGAAAAAATGATAAAAGTATAAGAATATGTTTTCGTGAAGCTCGTAATGATATACTCTTAACCTCAAAAAAGATGTCTATAACAGGAGTTCGTAGTTGCTATGATGAGGGAAAGCGTGTGGCAGAAACTTTGATGTTTGATTATCATAGGCAGCATGGAATAGGTAACTTTTTGCCTTCTTTTCGTTGTAACTCCTCATTCTTAAAGGATAGTGTCAAATCAATTTTTCTTTTTCTTTTTTCTTTTTACTTCATAAGATGTCTATTATCGCAGAAATACGCATTGCCAGAATCTTCAACACATATGGACCACGCATGAATATTGATGATGGGCGAGTTGTCAGCAACTTTATTGCTCAAGCACTTCGGTATTTCCTTAAACTTTACAATGATAGAATTGATAAATTTTGTGTATTTCCTGTTTCAATCTCAATGAAAATATTGGTCCAATCTGATAAAAATGACAGAAACAGTGTACTTGATATGTCTCTTATAAATTTGATTCTAATACCTCAGTTTAGCTTACTAGTCATAACTTCCATTTTGTCATTTTATTGTCCCCATTTCCAAATGGATTTTCTACCTATCACACTCTCGTATGGTATTGTGTGTTATAGTGGGGAGCCCCTGACTGTACAAGTTCCCGGAACACAAACTCGTAGCTTCTGCTATGTCTCTGATATGGTATATATATAACACACTATTTTCATTTGTATTTTGCTGCTTTAGTTTACTAGTGATCTGACCGATGCCGTTTGTTTGGAATTCGTTAGGTCGATGGCCTTATCCGTCTAATGGAAGGGGAAAACACTGGTCCAATCAACATTGGGAATCCAGGTTACACTCCCACCGTGAATTCTCTATGCAAAGCTTTTTCTTATTACAGTTACTAATTTGAATCTTATTTTTACAGGTGAATTTACGATGGCTGAACTTGCTGAGACAGTGAAGGAGGTGAGCCGTTTTATTTCCCATTGTCATTCACATCTATGTCTGATTATATTCTTGTAAAAGGAAGTTGTATTACACCCATATGCAATTTACATCAAATATTTGAAGGTGGTTTAATGCTTGAAGTCTGTTTTTGCAGCTTATTAATCCTAGCGTGGAGATAAAGATGGTGGAAAACACTCCTGATGATCCTCGACAGAGAAAACCAGACATAACAAAGGCGAAGGAATTGTTAGGGTGGGAACCGAAGGTCAAGCTGAGAGATGGGCTTCCTCTAATGGAAGAGGATTTCCGTCTCAGGCTTGGAGTTGCCAAAAAGAATTAATACAAGTTCGTTTTGCTCCATATGGATACTTGATAAGTCTTTAGGTATTTCACATTCATGATTACAGTGAGAAAATTTGCGGAGCTGCTGGTGTTTGTTTAGAATAAATAAACTTGTACTTCTTGTTGTCTTCTTTTCCACTGTTTTTACCATTTAATGGCGTTCTGGTAACATACGACCCAGAAGTAGGAGGAACCAGGAGGGCCAATTTGAACTACTTGTTCAGTTGTTGATAGAATATATTTTCTTGTCTGTCCATATGAAGTGAATTTTTCTTCTGTTATACCCGCGCCTTCTATATTTTTTGTTCCAATTGTCGTGCAAAAATATGCCACACAAGAAACCTGACTCGGTCCTAAAATTAAACATAAACCCATAATTTAAAACTATTTGAAATTAAGAAAAATCTAGACAATGATAAATGGAAATAAGGAGTCTTACACCTACAAGGCTTTGAGTTTACTGAGATCCTTTGTCAGTCTTCTGAGTGTAGTGACCTGCTCTTGACTTTTGGGAGGAAAATAAAACTCCTATAGCTAATATCAATCTGAAATTAATATCTATATCGTATGTCTAACAAAAAAAAAATAGTCAGCGTATAAAGTAACCTTTTTAAACACTTGCTCATAACTTATAAGGTAGACTGTCTTAAATTAAGATCCCAATCATGTATGATTAAATATCTTGATACAGCACACAACATATTATTGCATCCAAGCTTATCCCAACTATTCCAACTCATAACAATAGCATGGAGACCATTTGATCCTCTAGGGCTCCATAAGAAAACTGGAAACTGGCCCACCCAAACATAACTCGGTCTTAAAAAAAGAAGCCCGAAGTAGTATTAGCAGGTAGTCTGGTTGGATAGTAAGACTGAGTGTGTATTTGACACTATGATTTGAAAAAAAAAAAAAATAGATAAATTTTAATTTAATTTTTTTTAAACTAATATTTATATTTGTTCAAAAATGATTTTATATAAAATTATAGTTTTAAATAAATTATTAAAACTAGTTTTTAAAACAGTAAAAGAACTTATAGACTATCTAATTACTATCCTACCCTTACTTTTTCTTACACCCTCTCATCTTTCTTCTCTCTTCTCTACCCTCTCTCCTCTATCTTTTTTCATCTCTCTTCTCTATACTCTCTCATCTTTCTTTTCTACACTCTCTCATACTTTTAATCAAATCATACTTTTAGTAATTTATCAATATGAAAAGTGATTCTACTACTAATAATCTAAATATCTATATTTTCAAAATATATTCTTTAAAAGGTAATCCAAACAGACCCTGAATAATCTAGCTTAACCCAATAATAATTATATATTTCATTTTTATTATATTAATAATTTGATATATTTATTATTTCTTTTCCTTCTATTAACATATTTATTTTTTTTATTTCTATTATATTAATAATTTAATATATTTTTGCTAATTTTATATTATTATACTAAAAACAAATAACCCTTAAAAAACCAATTCCCACAAGCCCACAACAACAACAACAAAAAGTAAAAAAGACCACCTGAATCGGTCCATTGATCCAGTGGATTAAGTCTAACCCGATCGTAGTCTCGGGTTCAACAAGACCGAGTTGGTCCTTAGGTCAAAATTTCAACCCAATTCTTTTCAGACTAAACCACAAGTTGATGCTTAACCCAATCCTACTCGCCCTTTGTGCAGCTCTACAATGCTCTTCGGAAGGATATCTATTCAAAATTATTGACATATATTAATTAACTCTATTCCTTTTATCAACATTGGAAGATATTGGTATGCCTTGCTACATAGTATTTAAGATAAAAAAATTAGTTAACTAATTATAAATAATATAAGAATTAGTTAAATAATTTAAATAGATTAAATAATATAAAATATAAATTTATTTTAAATTTAATCATAATTATTTATTTTATTTTTTGGTAAATATAAAAAAATCAATTAATTTTATATTAATTATACATGGGAGCATAATATTATATAAATCTCTACCCCCGTCTCATATGTGTTATTCTTACCAATTTTTCGCCGGCACCTCCTGACTCCCGTCTAGTAAGATGCCCCAAAACCAACACGACAAAAACAAAACAGAAAATAGAAAAATAACAGCAAAAGCAAATCCTGAAGACTAGAGTAACTACCAATAACCCGCCACGCCTTATCACAGTGCCTTCTCGTTGGATGACGTGGCACTTTACAATCCCCCGGCCAGGTCACCTATACATATATATATATATATATATATATATCAACACAGCTGCCTTCCTGGTCTGCCTTTTTCTCCCAGGCCTCAGGACACAAACCACACGGGGCAGCCGCTAGCTCTATAAATTATTTATAAAAAAACAATTCAAAAAGAAAAATACCTTGATCGCCCCTTTTTTATTCGGGATCTCAAACTACCCGCAGGAGAAATTTGGCATTTCTGGCCGATTCCGGCATGGGAGTGCCGGGTGACGACGACATCGTTCAAATTCAGAAAGGGAGGAACCCCGGTGATCATTGCGTGGTCACTGTCAATTGCCCCGACAAGACAGGGCTAGGATGTGATATTTGCTGGGTTATTCTCGATTTTGGGCTGCACATTACTAAAGGAGGTAAACGGTTATTGATCAACCTTTTTTTCTTTTCTCTTGTTTGATTCTTCTCTTTTATCCTTCCTTTGGGAGTCGGATTCTCTGATTGGGACTGTAGCAGATTTTGAAGAATTATTCTAGCTGTTTCATTTAGGAAGATTTTGCATAATATTCTGCCTCAGCTCACATATAGATGGATAATCATTAAGAGACAGCATAATTTAGCCATTGCCACACCAATCTCCCGAAATAAAGAAAAACAATACTATAGATTTCACTTTTTTAAAACCTTCCTTTGAGCTATGCTTTCAGATCAAATCAACTAGGCCGTTCCTCAAAGAGCAAGGAGTATGTGTCCAGGTTCTAAAACATGTTTTCAGATGAACACCAGTTGCATATCTGATGCAACTGATTTGGAAGATTGTTTGTATACTAGATTAGGAAATTTTTACCCATTATAAATACTTCTGTGTTTGGTGGCTGGACACCTTAATTCCACACGTCCTTGGAAATCTTCTTGTAAAAACTCTTAGCATAAAATACATGAAGAAGAGCATATATCTAATGTGGGAATCTTGGTCTTTTCCATATATCTTATAAATTGGTTTATAAATACTTGAGAAACTTTTTTGGGTTAATTTGGTTCCGACTGGGATTTGACCTTACATGCTTCATCCTTGGAGATAACTTCATCTCTAAAGGAAGGCTCATTGGTCATATTCTTGACAAATTCAAATATCTGTGTATCAAGCAATAGCTGAATGAAAACTTCTAACTCAATGGTAATTTAATAATAAGTACTATTTTTATTACTATTACCATTACTACCACTACTACTATATTATTTTGCACAGATGAATTGCTGCAACATATAATATATATTGAACAAAACAATGTTTTAATATTATGATTTTAATTTCTTATATTGTATGCCTAGTTGACTCTGAACACTATGTTCCGCTCTTGTGGGATTTTCTCCAGACTTTTCAACTGATGGCATATGGTGCTATATCGTGTTATGGGTGGTTCCATATTCTGCATTGCTTTGTATGAGATGGTCAGATCTGAAAGACCGCCTTCAGGCAATTTGCCCGCCATGTTTAGCCTCATTTTACTTCTACCAACAACCTACAAGACCTTCTCCTGTTTATCTAGTGAAGTTTTGCTGCCTTGATAGAAAAGGGTTATTACACGGTAACAAAGAAGCTATATTGAAAAAATTTCTTATATTGTGTGTATTCCTGACTGTATGCTGACAATATTGTTCTATTTTGTTAGATGTTACACAAGTCTTCTGTGAGCTAGACCTTACAATTCAAAAGGTGAAAGTAACAACAACTCCGGATGGCAAAGTCTTGGACCTCTTTTTCATAACAGATAACATGTGAGCCTTTGTCTTGGGGTTGTGTATAAGGAATGTTATGTTTTTATTTTATTTTTTAAATTTCATGTACAGATTAGTAAATGGCATATCTTTTATCTTTTTTGTTTATAACTTACATGAGGATGAGAAGTTACTTGCTTTGGTCCTTTGTAGGCCAAAGGAAAGCAAATTTTAGACTATTTTCTTTAAGCCCAATTTGATACCCAAAAGGTGATAACTAAAATGCTTTCTTTTGGGCCAATTGGTGGGTTTCTTTGGTCTATGATACAAGTGGCTGAATTTTCAGAGACATTTATTTATTATCCTTCTGTATCTACCATTTGCTTTCCCTTGTAGCTTCCTAGTTAGGGTATTTTACTTCCAATTTAGAGGTCAAGGTTCATATCTTAAGTGAGAGACCATTGGAGGAAGCAAAAAATTTCTGTATCTAGTATCAATCATGTGCCCATGCTCATTCTTAAAGTTTAATATTGGTGATATCATTCAGTTTTACTCATATTCCATCCTCGCAACCGCCTAACATAGCCTCAAGTCTCACAACTTGGAAGCTCTAAGATAAAGGACAGAAATGAAAAGCCTAACTATTTATCCATTCATAATGAGTAATCTTGGATATGTCATTTAGTTGGCCTCACATGGGATTTGGCTCAACAAAGTATAAGCAATGTTAAATGCAGTTCCATTAATAAGTTTTATTTTGAGTGGAATATTGATGCCTTTTAGTAATAAGCACTCGGTTTAATCTGTTCTAGGGAACTTATGCACACAAAAAACCGACAAGATGAGACATGCAAAAGATTGCGGGCTGTGTTGCAAGACTCATGTATCAGCTGTGAACTTCAATTGGCTGGTCCTGAGTACGAATATAATCAAGGGGTCTCCTCTCTGCCCCCTGAATTAACTGAGGAGCCATTTAGACGTGAGCTAACAGGTGATGGAGTATGTTCTCAAGCTCTTAGTTCAGATATGAGGAAGTTGAGGAAAACCAATGTGACGCTTGACAATTCAATAAGCCCAGCTCATACATTACTTCAAATACACTGTGCTGATCACAAGGGTCTTCTATATGACACTTTGAGAGCTTTGAAAGACATGAATATGAAGGTACGGTTTTTCTTTCTTGCTTAAAGTTATTTGTAACACAGGTCCCATGGACTGCTACTTGCTTCCTGTTCATCCAAATACATTAAACTTGACAAATGTTATATCTTTTATTGGGTCAACTTTAGATAGATGGGACATGTTTACGTGGGTCTTGTTTTTGCCCCAATACAGAAATATCTTTATAACAATTTTAGTTTATGGCAGAGGCAATCAACTAATAAACTGACCAAATTTCTCTTTTACATTTTTGGATCAAATTAGATGATATTCACTCATAAATATCTGAACTTCTCTTATTCCTAATTTATAAGAGAATTTAAATTAAATGAGCAATACATCAAGAATTTTTATTTATAATGGTTCTAATATGATTACTAAATTCCATGAAAGTGTGCTCCGGGTGCAACTAAAATTCCCCTATTTTTAGTGATACAATGGCAACACATCCGTAAGCTTTGAGGAAGCACGTTGATGTTAAATTTCCTAAAGCATGGTTGTAGGATCCGAATGTCATGAAGAATAACCTACAGATTTGACTGACTAATCTTTTTACTGGATATAACCTCATTTTCCTTTGTTCTACAAAAATCGTCGAAATATTATTGTCTTCTACTGCTCTAAAACCAATAACATTTTTTAGTCTAAGACGAAGCTGATCCGACTCTCAGTAAGCATTGTAATCTTCTATTCCCCTTTTCTCCCTGTGGAACACTTCATTGTAATCAACAAAGACTTAAAGAAAAAAGACATTATAGATTGTGTCTCTACAATTCACATTCTTCTTCTCAACTGTGATCCAGATCTAAATATGATTGGCCATCCCTCAAGCTGATTATGCATGTTTCTCATGGTGTTATAGCTTAATCCATGCTTTTGTACTGTTCCTGGTTCTATTCTCCAGCTGTAAGGTGCAAAGTGCTAAGTGGCTTTGATTTTGGACGGGCAATTATCAGATTGAAATATCTATTCTAATGTTTTTGCAAATTTCTGCATTCCCATATGGCATTAGCAGTAACTATCATAATTTTAATACTCCATGCGAAATCTACACCCTTTTCCTTGTATTCAAGACTCCTAGAAGCCTTGACATTGAACCTCATCTATCCGCACCATTAATCCTGAAGCAAATTACAGGGCTCTAGCAAAGTGACACTGCATAAACACGTCCTTCATGGTTTCCAATGCATCATCACAAAACAGATAGAAACTTTGTATTTGCAAATAGTGGCTGTGAAGCATCTCCATTGTAGGAATTACATGTTGCAAGATCTTTTTAATCAAGTTTTATCCCTTAATGGTTTTCTTAGGTCTAGTCACCTTCCTATTCCTGTATATAGGCACCGAAGTGCTACTCCTCCATTATCTTGGACCTCAAAATCTCATTAAATATCTTATTAAGCCAAAATATACCTCTCTCTCCTTAACAATTTCAAACTTTGATAGGAGTATCATTTCACCAATGGTTTTACTATTATCCATTATCTCAAGAGCTTTTTTTATTTTTAACCTTTTCAACCTGAATTGTGCAATTGAGTGCCAAATTCTGTTTTCCTTTTTCTGCTTTGTAATACTCTGTTTTTTCTAATATCATTCTGCCCTTTTCATTAAAAAAAAAAAAAAAAAAGAATGCCAAATTTTGTTTGCCTTCCTCAGTTGTTGATTATTCTTCCATATCACTAGTCGTTCCTAATCCATGATTAAAAAGCTTGTAAAAGTAGCTCTTAAGTCTATCTTTTTTGTCGTCATCTATAACCAAAATAAATTTATGAACTTAAAAAAATTTCAAAACTCGCAAATTTTAGTTCGATGATTCTTCTTGTTTTTTTTTTTGTCAGAAGCTTGCTGACTTCGAACTTTGTGTTCTCAGATTTTATATGGGCGATTCTTCCCGAGTAACATGGGGTATTGTGATTTAGACTTATTTATTCAGCAGAAAGATGGAAAAAAGATTGTGGATCCTGAGAAGCAGAGCGCACTCTGTTCACGTTTAAAATTGGAAATGCTTCATCCACTGCGAGTTATCATTGCAAACCGAGGACCAGATCCTGAACTATTGGTCGCGAATCCAGTTGAGCTATCTGGAAAGGGAAGACCCCGTGTTTTTTATGATGTTACATTTGCACTCAAAGCACTTGGAATCTGCATTTTCTCGGTAAGAAAGATTTTTGACGTCTTGAGATACTATAACAATTTATATGCATTTCAGAATGGACACTGAATCCATATACATTAGGAAGCATGATTCATCGTTGTCTGTCTAGTTTCTTTATATAGCATAGTGGATGGTCCACATGTCGTGGCCTTGAATTCAAGGAACCTTTTGCGCCAAATTAATTGCTTTTCATGCTGATTTGGTACATAGGCGTATCGATAATATACTTGTATGTTAACAAATCACATTACCTTTTTTCCCCTTGTTGTTTTAGGCTGAAATAGGGCGGCATTCGGCATCAGAACGTGAATGGGAGATCTACAGATTTCTTTTGGATGAAAACTGTGAATTTCAACTATCCAGTGTAGTTGCTAGAGATCAGATTGTAGATAAAGTTAGAAGAACTTTGATGGGGTGGTGAGCAGATTGATTTCTTCTTCGTTGGGATTATTGGCCAAGTGTAGAACCCCACTATATGTTGACAAAGCATGGGTTCCTGTGAACACGAAAATAATACGCAGCATTTTGCTTTTGCCCATTTAAACATAGCGTGTAGTCGCAACGTTCGAGGTTCCCTGACTTTTTTAAGGCCTGATTCCAGGTTCAGGTTCCCCTGGGTGGTGTGATGGTCAATATTTTGTATTTTGGTGTGAGAAGTCATGGCTATTTTTGTGCTTTTATGTTCTTGTATTTACGCCTTCTGCAGGAAACCAAAACATTTTACTTTGGGGGGAGAAATTTATTAGTGATAATTAAAATTATTATTTTAACTATTTGTTAAATTAATATAATAATATAAATTTTAGATTACTTAATTAAAACATGTAACAGAATAAATATGATTACTTTAAGGGAAAATTATAATGAAGGACTTGAAGAAAATGTATTTGTTAGGAAGGATTTGAAAAATTATAATTATTTAGAATGATCAAATATTAATCTTTAAAATACTATACTTACCTTTATTTGATAAAATCATTTGCTCCTTTCAATATTTTGTATATGTGGGTTAGAACAGAAATTAAGAAATGTGAGGATGCCTTTAAGAATGGGGAGAAGTGGGACCCCAATTTCACATCTTCTGTACGCTGATGATTTGCTGCTGTTCTGTGAGGCAGAGAGTACACAACTGAAAGCCGCAATGAGATGTTTAGATGAGTTTGGAGCTGCATCGAGACAGCGAGTTAATATGCAAAAACCATGATCATGTTCTTGAAAAATGTTCCAGACATGAGAAGAAGTGAATTGGTTAGGATTTGTGGCTTCAAGCAGAGGGGGGAATTGGGAAGGTACTTGGGGTAACATAACACATACGGAAGGAGGACGAGGCCCTTTTCAATTTTTGGTTGATAAGATTCAGAATAAGTTGAGTAGATGGAAGGCAAGCAGTCTCTCTTTTGCTGGAAGGCTTACGCTTGTACAAGCTGTGACTCAGCAAGTCACCATCTTTAGTACGCAGCATGAGGGTATTCCGAAAGGGGTATGAAAAGAGAGAGAAAAATTCAAAGGGATTTTATTTGGGGAGAAACAAGGGAGAAGAGGAAGTTACACGCGGCAGGTGGGATACTATGTGTTTGCCAAAGGAAAGTGGGGGTCTCGGGTTGAAAAATTTAAATTGGATGAATGAGGCTTTACTTTGTAAAATAGGGTGGGATATTATAGCCCAGCCGCAGAAGATTAGTTCTTGTGTGTGGATTGAGCGCTATGGAAGGGGTACTGATTTGTCATCCTCTTGCATTGTGAATGCAACTGATTCAGTATTTTGGAAAGGTTGGGAAGTCTGTGGCCTGAGATTGTCAAGAATATTGGCTGGGAAATTAATAACGGGAAGAAGGTTAATTTTTGGCAAAGTAAATGGATTTGCAGAGAGAAAACCTTTTCGGAATTGTGTGTTAATATGCCTGGGGTAGATGAATTGCTGAAAAAAGTGGGGGATTATGTCGATAGAGCTGGGTGGAAGATTGAAATGTGGAGAGAATTTTTGCCTCAGAACATCTTAGTGATATAACTGCTTGCCTTCCCCAAAGTGAGGAGGATGGAGAAGATATTGTTAGATGGATTGGGAGGAGTTCGAGAGGTTTTAATGTGGCTGAGATGTATGAACAACTCAGTGGAATTAGTAGGGGTGGTGAGGAGTCTTTGTGGAAGGTTTTATGTAAATGGAGGGGTCCTAGAAGAATCCAAATTATGTTGTGGTTTGCAGCAGTGGATGGGTTGCTAACATCCGAGAGAAGATGTCGAGCAGGTCTGTGGTCTCCAGACTGTTGTAGATGCAGGAAAGGGGTAGAGTGTATTGCACGTACTCAGAGATTGTGAGATTTCAAAAGAAATCTGGGATCAATTAGCAGAACGGGTGCATATTGTTGATTTTTTTAAATTGCAAACTAGAGACTGGTTTCCTACAAATCTGAAATCTGAACTGATTGTGGATGATGGGTCTGAATGGCGTGTGGTGTTTGGGGTAACATGTCGCTTTTTATGGTATTGGAGGAATAGGACTCTGTTTGATGACAGTTTTGAGAGGAGTGAGATAAATGTGTTAGCCATTTTGAGATATACAAATGATGTGCAAGGTGCTTGATAGTTTAGGGGGAATTTTGGCAAAAGGATGGTGTGACATCAAATGGCAGCCACCTGATGCTGGTTGAGTGAAGATCAACATGGATGGAGCAGCTAAGGGCCATCCAGGAAGGGCTGGTTGTGGAGGTATTGTTAGAAATGAGAGAGGGGAATGGTTGGGTGGATTTATCAATAACGTTGGTGAGTTGTAGGGAGCATGGTCTGGTTTCAAGGTGCTGCAGCAATTGGGTTACAGGAAAATTATTGTCGAATCGGACTCTACTGCCATTGTGCCTAGGATTAATGATTTGTTTGTACATAGCATAGTCAAAAATAGGGTTATAAGGCATATTCAGAGAGTGATTGGAGAGGAGTGGGAAATTAGAACTGTACATACCTATAGGGAATCAAACTATTGTGCACTGCAGACTGGTTAGCAAATTGGAGCTTATCTAATTGCTCTGGCTTACGGTTGCTGACTGAGCCTCCTGCGGATTTGCGTCAACTTCTGGATAGGGATGTAATGGGCCTTAGTTGCCCGATACTGATTAAGTTGAATGAATAGTTTATCTGGCGGTAGCCCCTTTTCATACCAAAAAAAAAAAACAGAAGGAAAGAAGAAATATGTGGGTGGACTTGATGCAGATCATGGTTTGCCCGTAGTATTTGAGGCTCCCTCTGAGCTTGTTATTCTGAATACGGACTGCATCCATGGCCATGCAATCACGTAGTCTCTAGTGTGGTTTCTTTTGATATCTTTCCTTGTATGCTCTTAATTTATTTTAATAATCAATGTTACGTTAAATTTCTAAAGTTAATGAAAACATTAAAACAAAGGTATGGTATAATTGAAAAAAATATAATTAATGTTATCTTCAAAATTTAAAGTGGTATATACAAAGGAACAAAAGTTTTTTTTTATAAAACATGGCAGTTATAAGAACAAGAGATTAAAAATCATTCAATGTCTAAAAAACTCATGTATTGAAATTTCAAAAAAACTGATAAATGTCTGGAATTTTTAAATAGAGAGAACAATGTTTTTGGCAAAAAATAGAGGGGGCAATTTAATTTGATTATTAATCCCAGTCTAATTAGTTCCTTCACTAAAAAAGACAATGATTTATGGATGTCCAGAAACGACGCGTGTATTGTAACTTACTCTGCGCGGTTATCTCCCGCCGAAGTGCCGCTTTATCCAAACCTTAAATCAGATTGGAGAAATTAACACGTGTAAGGATGGTGCTGCACTGAGCTTGACACCGCTTCCAATATATGTCAATGTGGAATCATCTTCTTAATCTTCTGTTATGGTTTGATTTTCCGTGCAGCCTCTCAGAAGATGTTTACGCCATGTCTGGATAGGAGTTTGGGCTAGAGTTTTCCCCCCGATATTTCTCTTCCTCTCTAGTTTTTCCCTTTCAAAGCTTGATCCTAGATTCGAATTTAGCGCTGTCCATCGGAAATGACTGGAGTTCATCCATCTCCTCGAAGCGCTGCTTATCTCGAGGCTCTCTCTGAAGCGATCCACAAGAAGCTCCAGCGGGTTAGTTATCTTGCATATTCCAGGTGGTTCTTTTAACTTTTGTTTAGATGTTTAGAAAATTGAATCAAGGTTTTTCTGATTCTCGCTAGAAATTGCTGCTTCATATGACTCGGATGGTAGAATGTAGATTACGGCTGGCTGGCTCTCACCTAGTGATTCCTATTTTATACATCATGATATTTGAATTTTGAATTCTTCGATTTCAATTTTTCTTCAAAATCGACGAGTGTCAACGCTGATCATGTTGATACCTGCATGCATGTACAATGGCATGGTTAATTTTTTCCTCATTTGATTTGAACAGTCGTTCGTTAATACCCTCTATTATGCTTTTTCAAAAATTTTGTTATGATCCCTCTGTTTGTTACTTGCCTAAACAGAATTACGTTTGGTAAATTTGTTTTAGGCTCTAGCTAGTTCGTCACAGAGGCGCAATTTGTTGCAGGAGCTATTTGCAGACATTGCTTTAGAAGTTGATGACCGATCCAAAGGTGAGATGTAGACGGTAAAAATAAATAGGCTGAGGCACTGATCGCCACCATAAGTTCTCCAAAGCATAAAAAATTAACAACTAGTTCGTATTCTGTTCCTCTTTATGGTCAGATGTTTTATATAATTATTAAAATCTAAAGATTCTGGTGGGCCTGCTGCTGTCTGCTCTATGGATGTTGTTTAATTAGGCATTAGAATACTTGAAATATTTGTCATATTTCACTAAAAAAAAAAAAAGAATGTTTGTTATTGGTTTTCCTGAAAATGAAGAGTGCATTGAATGGGCGACTAATATTCTATTCTAGATGTACTAATATAATTAGCTGATCTACTACGGTGTTCCAAATTCTAACCATGATTCGTTAATTGCAACACTTGATTATTTGAACCAGAATTTCTGGCACTAGCCAATTAGGTGTCGAGCACAGTAATTTTTCGCCACATTTGAGTTTTCTTCCATATTCTCCCAAACAGAATTACCAATTGCAATTTTTTTTACAATAACAGATATAATTTTCAGCAGGGAAGAAGATATAATCTCTCCTACGGATGATGGTATCAATAGTTTATTATGCTTTTATGAAGTGCTTGCTGATTATTTTGTTCGAGTGCCTGAACATGGAAAGCCTATCCTTGACTTGATTGTCCAACTATGGAGCCAGTCATTTGCTTCAAATATTTTTGCCCTCCTATTCCACAAATGGGTATGTGAGCACCATCTATATAATTGTTTTGCAGCCTTTTATGCTGGTTTTAATATATTTCCTTGTTTATATTAAATTATTCTGAAGTTTACGATGCATTAAAGGATCAGTTATAGATTACATTCTTAACCCCAATGAAGTCAAGCATTTAAAGTCTGTCCAATGGATGTTTTCATCATAATCAGCATTCCTCATACATCTGGAGACTAAGCCAAAAGAAGAGTTTTTGCCTATATATTTGTGATATTTAATTGATTTTACTTCTCTAAGCTTCAACATATTTCCGTTTTATATTATGAATGTTCTGTTCAGTGAAGTTAAGAGGTTCAATAATGATCATTGATTCTGCTTATTTTGAATTTGATAGATCAATTTTTATGCTTATGTAATTGAACTTAATCTTTACTGGAATTAGCATAATTATTCTAATCACTGTCTGCCTAAGTATATCTAGTTTCTTGAATAAATTTTTAGAACGTAATATATCATTGCATGTTATTTGTGTGGAATGCATATTTAACACCAGATAATGATAACAACAAACAACAATTGATGATGAAGAAGATTATGATGTAGGTTCAAGCTTCTATTGATGATATTCCATTTTCTATAAATTTGTTTTAGCGCCTGCTGCTATTTGTGTGCAACGTACTTATTATCTCGACAAGGGTAGTATCCTTAGCTGGACGATCTTTTTCAGTATTTTTAGGCCTCCCGTTGCTTCTTTTAACACTCACTGCTTGTCAAGGACCAACCTCCAACACCAATCGTACTTCACTGAAAAAAGTGATATGCAGGTTACTGTGGCCAATGTTAACTGGTAAATGCTAAAGTCTCCCGGGAAACTAAGTCAATGTTTTGCCATGGGAACATGTGAACATATTATATGTCTTGTGCGTTTTCAACCTAGAGTTTAGCTGGATAGCAAAAAATATAATAATAATTTTATTATCTGAAAAATCCCAAGCTGCAGATAGGGTAATTTTTGTAGATGTTTTAGTCATGGGTATTCATATTTGAACTAATATTGTGGCCTGTAGAGGTACCTACTTTGGTTTAGACATTGGTTTTGATGAGTCACTTCTTCGCATGCATGGGGGAGCTATGCAGTATAGTTCAAATAAGATTCATCAATAAAAGTATAAAACCAACGTTTTAGCTTTTAGTTTTTTTTTGGTGAAAACATTTAGCTTTTATTTGGTGTAGCTGTCGTATTGCACAATAACTCCATCTTGCGGTTTCCCAGTTATTTGAAGTTGAACTTGATAATCCAGAGGTACTTCTCCGATATTCATCTGCTCTGGTTGAAGGCGCAAGAAATGTTTTCTGGTAGGGATACAAGCTCTTTTGGATGAACTGACTTAACTGGGTATCACTTACACCTGTAACAATGTCTATTCTAAACTTTGCTAAATCCAAACACCCAAAAAATTGAAGCTTGACCAGATTTGAGGTAGCTAGTTTTTACTAGTTTCAATCTGGTTTTTAACTTAGAAGTGGGTAGAAAAAATTATTTACTGGGACTCCTCTATCCATATTTTTAATTTGTATTCAATTTATTGATTTTTACAGTTTATTGTCTTATTTTAATTTTAATTTTTAATTTAATATCATCCTTCCCGTGCCAACTTAAAGCAATCTGTCCAAGCCCAACCCGCTCCTGCTTTCCCAAAAAAACCCAAAAATGAAAAAAACAATGTCCAATGTTATAAACCTCTGCCATTGGTGTAGCAGTAGCACCATGTCTATAACTTTAATCCTGTGGTGATAGGCTATAATTTTTCTGATCATACGCAGGATTGACATTCAAACAAACACAAGGCTTTTCCAATCCCTCTTTCATGTAAGAGTTCATTACACTTGTACTGTTTTTAGAATTTATGTTCGTCTTCACTTATATTTATTTTCTGGAAATATTGAAATCTTCCTTTCTAACTGGTACTTCTTTTCCCCCTTTGAGTTCAGTATCTTGTGGATGATGTTGTGCTAAACCATACTCGATTGAATAAAATTCCTGTGCAGGTTAGATAACCTCAAAATCCCTTGACCTGTTGAGCTTTAGTTTTTGAATAAGATGAAATTTTGCATTTGTTAATACTGAATCTTCTAGTTGGTGTATGATTCCTGCTAGCAATGGCATTTTGAAATTCACTACTTAAAATTCTCAGGCTCAGCGAGATATGTATCTTTTGCTTTCAAGGTTTCTTCCATTTAACTCAGGTAGACATATTGAGGAGTGGATTATATCCTCTGAATGGCATTAACTTGTCTCATATAACACTTCCTTCTGCTTGCAGCTGACAGAATAGAAAGCTTCTTGAAACATTGTCCCACTTTCCCAAATGCTTTCTTTGTCGGCGGCCCATCAGATATATTTGTTACTGAACTTACTGATCAGGTATATTTACATTGACATTCATGTTGGTTTCATAGAAAGAAATGGACATTGGATTCTTATGCTAAGGCGTTAGACATATTTATGTTGGTAGCTTCTGAAGTTGAAGGTGGAACCGGTGCTGCTGCATTATCTTTCTCAAATCAAAATACTTCAGGGTACTACATCGGCCATTCAGATGCTTTTGATTGTTCTTTCAACTTAACATAACTTCATTGATTTCTATCTTGGTCATTACTCAGGTATGGAATTAAGAATGATTACAAGTACGAGATTGAAGAGTTGTTTGTATAGTTTCACATGTCCTGGGGGCCCCATGTATCCCACGAGAGCTGTTCGCCATGCAGCTTGGCAGGCTTTAGATTTGCTTTTCCCTGTGAGTATTTCTTGATAATTCATGATTAAGTTACCTTAATTCATGATTAATACGAGTCATCAATCTTTAATGACCCCTTTAATATTTGATAGATATAGGAATGAAAAATTTTGGTTCGTTAGAGCTAAAAAGTTGATGATACAGGTCGGGAGATACCCTCGGCACCTCATAAGCCTGTTCTTCAGATTGCTTTATCCGTGGTATTGGCCCTCCTCCTGCTGGAACTTCGTAATTTCTTGCGTGAAGGCAATCTTGTGCTCCTTGTTGAGATTGATATTTTCTAGTTGGGAAAAGTTTACAAAGCCTAAGCAATCGTAAATTCCCATCTACTTCCAATAACAATATGGAATTTTTGTTGTTCTTAGAAATCTACAAGTACATTATCAGTTATCACTCCTTTGCAAGTTTGCTTAAAAGGCTCGATCCTCCGGTGTTTTTTGGGTCATCGGGGTGAATTAATTTTACGTTTTATAATGGTATGTAGAAGTCGTTATCAGTGTTAAACGTTAATCTGAATGCAAAATCAGATGCAACGGTAAAAAGAATGCCATAGAACATGCGAGAAATGTGATTGAAAAGTAAATGGATTTCATGTCTCTATTTTAAAAATAATAATCTTAAAAGAATAATTGTAAGAATGTAGTAAATAATATGAACGCGTATCCAAATCCCGACATGTTTTACAGAGTCGATAACGATCTCAAACGTTTTACAGCGAATTTCTTATTCTATTGGAATTTTCAAAAGCCACTGTAACATCCTGACATTTGCCTTCTGGTTCTACTTTGTACGAGAATGCGAATAAATTCTTTATATAGTAACAGAAGGCAGTATGCAGCATATCTTGTTGCCATGCCGTATCTGGGAACTAGATGCCGCCAAAAGGCACAAGAACAGCAGGAGCGATTGTGACACCGTACATCAAATATTCAAATACACTGGGAATGAATGGACTCAGACAAAGCGTATTGAAAATCATTTGGAATTAACTAGGCTACGTAGCAGCAGTATAAGGTGCCACTCGTCCCCGGCCCTTCAAGCTAACGGATGTCAACGTTTTGTTGTTCTTAATGATGTCGTCCGCGATCATATCCAAAGCCGAAGGCATCTTTATCGACTTCCATATAGAGATGACCTGACAAATGAGACGAATGGATATAACGTAATAGAACAGTTTTCAAACATGGTGTCGTGGTGTAGTTGGTTATCACGTCAGTCTAACACACTGAAGGTCTCCGGTTCGAGTCCGGGCGACGCCATTCATTTTTTTCCCTATGCTCCCCCTTTATGTGTACCTTAAGTCTGAACAAAACCTTCACGGGCACATTTTTTGTTTCTATAAATGAATTGCTATTTTATCATATAAAACAACCCCAAACCATAAAAACAAAAAACATTTTTGGGCCTTAAGTATTTAAATTTCTCCACACACAATTTTTCGTAAACACTCCTATATTCCTCACGTCAGAAAAAAGCTTCAATAGTCAGATAAGATTGTAACATGACAAGAAAAGGAAAACCTCAGAGACTCTTGCTGGGGATCAAATTCAGATAATCCTTGTCCATCTTCGTGCAGAAAGAGCCAAACCCCAAATATCTGCGAAAAAATAGCCTCGGAACTAGAACTAAACGACAAACGAGGATAGGCTGAAAACTTAGCGAGACTTGCAAATATGTTTATAATTTATGGCAATCTTGGACTCGTGCAGGAGGAAAAAAAAGCTTTTTAATTGGAATCAGCAATCCATGTAACTTACAGCGGCAATACCATAATAAACGGTTCTATACTACAACTCCTACAATGCATCAAATGGGCATATAGATCCATATTCGTCAAATATGAAGCATCATCAACAGTAAATAGAAACCTACAGACTGCAAATCTAGACTTAGGCCCCTCGATTCTTTCAAGAGCTAGTGAATTTAGTCACGGCCTTTGTGCCTTCGGAAACAGCATGCTTGGCCAACTCTCCAGGCAAAACAAGTCTCACTGCGGTTTGAATCTCCCTGGAAGTAATTGTAGGCTTC
Source organism: Leucaena leucocephala (assembly GCA_037074615.1). Taxonomy (NCBI): domain Eukaryota; kingdom Viridiplantae; phylum Streptophyta; class Magnoliopsida; order Fabales; family Fabaceae; genus Leucaena; species Leucaena leucocephala. Next base: position 19,431,929 of record CM073525.1, on the reverse strand, counting down.
TTGTTGTATCGAGCGAGTCTAGAAGACTCCTGAGCAAGTTTCTCGAAGATATCGTTGATAAAACTGTTCATGATTCCCATAGCTTTGCTGGAAATCCCAATGTCAGGATGGACTTGTTTCAGCACCTTGAAGATGTAGATCTTGTAGGTCTCGACGCTCTTCTTGTTCCTCTTCTTCTTCTTATCGCCGGCAGCGGCGCCACCCTCTTTGGGGAGTTTCTTCCCGGCCTTGGGTTTCTTCTCCGCCGGTGGAGCCTTTTCTGCTACCGTAGACTTCTTCTCCTCCGCTGGCTTCTTCTCAGCAGGCTTTTTCTCCGCTTTGGGAGCCATTAGGGCCCGTACAGAAGACTAGGGTTCGAGGAATTGAACAGGAAAATCGCGATAGCAATTGCAGATGGAATTGCCGTGGGAAGAGAATAAGGGAGTGGTTAATATATAAAAATGTTTCTGTATTATTATTGGTTACTTAGGTTATATGCGGATCGGTGACTTGGACATTAATTTATGCGTAGGATATTTCCGTGACAGCGCATCGATCGACGGTACAGATGTATTGATGACGTATCGTTAGCGCGGATCGATGACTTGGCGATTTTCTAGTCCGTTGAAGAGCATAGGATTCTAGCAGAAGATTGATGGATGAGATTGTTTTAGCGGAATTCCCGACCAGATAAAAATGGAATATAAATTGTATTTCGCGGCGGAATCTTTTCGCAGCAACAGTTTAATTTTGGCGCCAGAATTGGGGAGGATTTATGAGTTTGGTTAATAAATGAAAGGAAATTAAATACAAATAAAAGTATGAGTAGTTGTGTATCTTTTTAGAAAAATCGTTATAATAAATTTTTAGTTTGTGATTTATGGTCAATAATATTAGTTAGTTATATATATTCTTTTTTTATTTTTATTTTTGCAGCCGAACAAGTTTTATCACTTTGTCATTCTTTTTTTTTATACTGTAATTATAATGTGTTTGATTTCATATTAAAGACAATTAAAATTATGGTCCGATTTGGTGGACAAAAAACAAAAAGATAATAGAAGGGTTATATATAGTCTGATACATATAGGGCTTATTTGAATTATTTTTTAGAAAATAAATTTGAAAAAAAATAAATTTTGAAAAGAATATATTTTAAAAATAAAAATATTTAGATAATTAATAGTAGAATCACTTTTTATATTGATAAATTACTAAAAAGGGTATGATTAATTAAAAGTATGAGAAATTGTAGAGAAGAAAAAAGAGAAAGGAGAAAGTGTAGAGAAGAGAGAGGGATAGGATAGAGAAAAGAAACGAGAAAAGAGAGAGAGTAGATAAGAGAGATGGAGAGGAGAGAAGGTATAAGAAAAATAGGAGTAAGATATTAATTGAATAGTCCATAAGTTCTTTTACTATTCTAAAAGTTAGTTTCAGTAACTTATTCAAAACCATGATTTTAAACCATAGTTTTGACTAAAATCACTTCTGGACAAATACGGCTATTTGTTTAAAATTTTCCCAAACTAAAATTTTGCCTAAAAAAGCTTTTTAAACCATGATATATATAAGATCCGTTTGGATAGGATTTTAGAAACGGGCTTATGAAAAAAAATTGATAGCTTATAGAAAAGGGATTTTGGAGAAAAATTTATAAAAAAATAATTTTAAATAAATGAGTGTTTGGAAAGCTATTTCCAGAAATAATTTTCTTATTGGTAAATTATAAAAAATGGTATGAGTATTAAATGAGGAAAGATAAGATATAATAGCAGAGAGGGTCTAAGAAAAGAAGTGAGAGAGGGTGTAAGAAAAAGTAGGAGAAATGAGAGAGGGTGTAAAAAAAAGTAAGGGTAATATATTAATTAGTTAGTTCATAAATTTTTTTACTATTCTATAAGCTACTCTCACCAATTTATATAAAATATTAGTTTTAAATTATAGTTTACAGTGTGTTTGGATGGCTTCTAAACCTAGGTTTAAACAAAACCTAAATTTTAAAAAATTTTAAAACAAACAGTTATATTTATTCAAACGGGCTTTTATACTAAATTATGATTTAAAATTAAGGTTTCAGATAAACTGATCAGAGTAACTTATAGAACAATAAAAGAGCTTATAAATTAACCAATTATTATATTACCTATATTTTTTCTTATACTATCTCTCCTCTCTCCTACTTTTTCTTACACTCTCTCCCCTATCCTTTTATATCTTATCTCTCCTTATTTAATACTCATATATTTTTTATAATTTACTAATAATAAAAGTACTTATAGAAATAATTATCCAAACACTAATTTATTTAAAACAACTTTTTTTCATAAATTATTCTCCAAAAAACTTTTTCTATAAACTGCCCAAATTTTTTTTATAAGTGTATTTTTAAAATCCTATCTAAACGAACCTTTCTAAAAATTTATTTGAATAAATATAGCTATTTATTTTTAAAAAATTTAAAATTTAAATTTCATTAAAACTTATATTTAAAATTTAAATTTTATATGTTTTTAAACACACATATGTAATGTTATGTTAGCTTCGGGTGGAATTGTTTTATTTTTAATAATTTAGTACAAAGGCAAATTAGATCCCTAACTAATATTTGAAGGCGTTGGATCATGGATATAACTACCAAAATAGTTTCTGAGCGTAACTGCACCTTAACCATTCTATTAAAAAGTTTCTAGAACTATAATTGCATGCTGCCTTGGTAGATCTATGATGTGGCAATTATTGCATCGTTAGATTTATTCAACGGTGAAGATGCGAGGAAGATATTCCCTCATCAAAAGAAGATGATCTGGCTACACTTCAAAACTTTTTTGTATTATAGAAAATAAATAAAGTAAAGACAAGAAATCCATGGACAAAGGGGCGCACTTTAGCAACCCAATAGAGTCGGGGGAACTTCAGAAGTTGAAGGCAATTAACAGCTCCAACATCAAAATTTTAGTTAAAAGGGGAAAAAGTAACGAAAACAGAAACTCTCATTCCTTTCTCTCCAAATCTTCCATCACTTGTGAGCTTTGGAGATTCTCTCGCTCCCCCCATTTGCCTTTCCATTTCTGATCTGGTATGGTATTTGTATCATTTCTCTCAATCTCTCCTTCTTGCATTTCGTACGGAAATTGTTAATTAACATTAAAATGGTCGATTGAAGCTCGATGGCTGCTCCACCGGCAAGGGCCCGTGCGGATTACGATTACCTTATAAAACTCCTCTTGATTGGCGACAGTGGTACGTGGCATCTTCCCTCTCATCATTTCAGAAAATGTGCGATTCGGAGTTTGAAAAGCATAACTAGTGACTCTCTTTTTAGTTTTTACTTAATATTATCTGTTGCATCTATTTATGATTTAATTTGAGCGTGAATTCTAACCGTTGTGCAGTTAAAATGCAATATCGACGTGATCATATCAAAGTTGAATGTTCGTTTTGATCTTGATCTCTTACTGTCTTTGTGCATTTTGTATGAAGTTGAGAATCTCTCTGATTCAATGATGTGTTTAATTCGTAGCACATTACTTGCCAAAGCAGTCCTCGAATGGTCTGGTTGCTTCTAAAATGAAAGACGACTGTGGTTGATGATCCAAGTAAATTTTTCCTTTTGTCATAGTAGTATACTAATATAAATTATCAACCAATCCAATTTTCGCTACAACATCAAAGTGTCATACGTCCATCATCTCCATGTGTTAGTGCCTTTTCTCCTGGGAAATCTGATAATAATAATATTGATGGTTTGTTGAGGCACTTTTAAAAAAAAAAGTTTATTGGGGAAATCACTAAAGATAATAATGGTGCTCTACCGTACAGCTTTCATGGATTGAGGATTAACCTCCTCTGCTATTAATTTTTGCAGGTGTGGGAAAGAGTTGCCTTCTTCTGCGTTTCTCAGATGGTTCTTTCACTACCAGTTTTATCACAACCATAGGGTGCGTTTTTAAACAACAGGAGTAAAACTGCTGATCACAGTTTGCTACAAATTTCTCTTATATCACCAAATGTATCTTCCTCATGCAGCATTGATTTCAAAATAAGAACCATTGAGCTTGATGGCAAGCGGATCAAACTCCAAATTTGGGATACTGCAGGTCAGGAGCGGTTTCGAACGATTACAACTGGTAAGGCTTCTTCTGATTCTTATTGATCTTCAGAACTGACGTGCCCATATTGGGCAGTCCACAAGTCAAATTCTCAGACAATTCTACATACATAATAGAACGAAATCAAATACCATAAATCACAACCAATTCTGAAGCCTAAAACAAACTAATCTTTAAATTTGTTATGGTTCTATACCACTTGCATTGCCATCTTATGGAAGTTAAATTTGTAGATTTTTTTTTGTTTAACTAAATGATTGATCAATCTCTTCTTGGTTACAAAAGAGGCATGAGGCATGGGGAATAGGAACTGAGGATCAGGTTAATATAAATATCAAATTCATGTGCGGTATGACCTCTTGACAGTTAGGCCTATTTGATTATTAGAAAGGATATTAAGGGAAAAGCATGAAATGGAAATGCTAATAATTTTGTTTAGCATGATATTAGGAATGTAGAAACAAATTTATTTTTTAAATATTAATTAAATGAAAATGTTATTTAAAAGACAAAAATGCTTTCAAACAATTTTTTTCCCTTCCCTTCTCTGTTCTTCTTCCCTCTTCTTGACAGCCATCACAACACCTCCATTGCAAACTCACCATCACCTTCTCCAACCCTTCCCCACCACCACAGTTGCTACCACTCCTTCCTCCCCCTATGACAGTCTTACCACTCCAGATATGTATTTCCTTACCAGGGATGGGCCCTTTTGTGGGTATTGTTTCATTGATGTTTCTTTCAGTTTTTTTCTTCATAGATTTTGGCATTTTGTCTGATTTCTGCGTTTCTCCAGTTCATCATTTTACACTCTAGTTTACTAATCATTTTACTAAACTGTTTTCTGTCCAGCTTACTACCGGGGAGCTATGGGCATCTTGCTAGTCTATGATGTTACAGATGAATCGTCATTTAATAGTAAAATTCCCAGTTCCATCTTCTAATTAAAATTGGATTTCTGAGATTTTCTCTTTGTATGATTTCTTATCTGGAATTTTCACCTAGCTTCTAATTGCAGATATCAGGAACTGGATCCGAAACATTGAGCAACATGCTTCAGACAATGTTAACAAAGTACTGGTGGGGAACAAAGCTGACATGGATGAGAGTAAAAGGGTAGGCAAACTTTATTGGCAATTTCTATAAGATATATATATAAAGAGAAAAGTTAAGCACTTAACAAGAGTTAGTTACTAGGAAAAATGAGCAAAACATTCACTTTTGATTTTATTGATAAAAGGTACCTTAAATATATAAATTATATAAAAATATATAACCCTCTTTTGCTTCCCCCTCGCCGCTCGTGGTGTTTTACGTGACGAGAACATAGTGTTCACGCCCTGACTCAAATCTAAGACCCCTCCAACGTCAATTTTGACCATTAGAGATGCAGAGATGTGCACCACGGCGCTTAAATGAACTCTAAACTTTATAAAATGTACTTACGTCATAATTGATATGGATGCTTGAGGAGTAAACCCTTTTTTTTTTTGGCTTTTTATATAAAATTAATTTGATGCCTCCAATTGAATTAGTGACAACTGCAAGCCACTCTTCCGTGACTCAGATTCGCCCCGATAGTAATGATATACATTACCTTCTTTTTTTAGGCCGTGCCAACCTCCAAGGGCCAAGCACTGGCGGATGAGTATGGAATTAAATTCTTCGAAACAGTAAGTGCTGCGTACTTGCTAAGGTTGAAGCTGCCGGAAGTTTCTTTTGGTTAGTATGCACTGAAGGATTTTATTTATGTTGCAGAGCGCAAAGACCAATCTAAATGTGGAGGAAGTTTTCTTCTCCATCGCAAGAGATATAAAACTGAGGCTTGCTGATAGCGACTCTAAGACAGAGGTAATTACACTTCCTCTCGGGCAAATTGATATCGTTATAGCCCTCTAAAAAGTGAGTTTTTCATTATGTATTTTTTTTTGGCAGCCATCAACAATCAGAATCGGCGAGCAAGAAGCTGGGGGCGAGCAGGCTGCTCCCAAGTCGGGCTGTTGTGGTTGAGTCGAAAGTATTTCTAGTCGGAGGGAACGTATTATCCAAGAACAAGCAGGAAGGATAAAACATTACTTGTGTGGCGTGGATAATTTGTGCTTTAGGCATTTTTTGTATTCGTTTCAAATTTTGGGTCTGAAAAGTAGTTTCTAACTAGGAAACGCATGCTGAAACGCCCTCGGTTAATAGAAGGAGGGCCGATCATTATTTGTTTTCAAATATAAACCGAGTTTGCTTTAAATAAATATGCGTGTCGCTCAGCAAGAGCGGAAACCCATAAAATAAATATTCAATTGTCAATGGCTTACAAAAAATGCATAGCCCAACACAGGACGTAGCACATAAGGCAAAAACGATACTATTGCTGCCAGTCATAATACCCAAGTTTCTATTATTTAAATCTGCCCACTTTTATATGTATCCACATTCCACTCTTCTTTGGCAAAATAATATTACATCACAATCAACTAATAAAATTATAAAAGCCCGGAATTTGGAGTTCTGACTTAAAGGAAGAAAATGCGCTTCCTTTATCGCCAATTGGTTTACTCTCACGCAAACAAACACCAACAGAAATAGTGATCTCTACTTGATATGGGAGCATTTTATCTAAATGATGGCACAGGGCGATATTCAACTGAGAAGGGCAATGCGCAGACCCACAGTAAGGGAAGTTCATTGATATTTATGTGGTTGGAAATTGACTTTTCTACTGTAAAAAGCCAATGTTTGACATAATTTTGGAGATAATTAACTTTTTCTTCAATAGCCATTTTAAAGTCAAAACAATTTTTTTTTTATATTTAATTTGAACCTTTTATAACTAACTTTTTAATACATCATCTAAACAAATTTCTATCAAACTAATCATTTTATAAAAAATTATCTAAACATAAATTATATTGTACCTAACTTCTATAAATTTTTACCTCAATTTTACTTTACAAAAGTTAGTTGAGATACAAAGCACTTTTATCAACGTTAACAAGCACTTAGTCATTTACCCTTTTGTTTTCGAGATGAATCCGAACCAGCAGCCCAAATTCAAGTCAATACGTGTTGCTCCTTTTCTAACAAGGGGCATCCCATCTATTCAACTTGGCCGTACATAACCAACGGGTTGGTCTGAGTGGTAAGCGGCTCGGTATCGCTTAAGCGAGGTCTCGAGTTCGAGCCTTGGCGTATGCAGAAAATCCCCATTGGGAGACTCACCCACCATAGCCAGGTGCGCGACGCGGGTCGGATCCTGATGTAGTCAGGGCAAAGCTCTGGTGAACCGGGTGGGCAACCAAAAAAAAAAAAACTTGGCCGTACGTAGTATGCACTATGCAAGCGGGTTGACGCGCAATTGGAAAATTACTTCAGATTGGTACAACTTCCTGCGCATAGTTGAAAGCTAACCATAATAATATTTGTCCAAGGCTTGTGATTCAAATGTTTGGTTCTTTCTTTCCATAGACACGTTGAAGCTCACGTGTAGCAGCTTCAAAAGATTCTGAAGAGAATTGGCATAGGTAAAAGAATTAGATATGTGATGAATCAAATAATCCAGAAATCAAACCTTTCTGTATGCCTGCATGTATTTGAGTGCAAGACAGACACAAGGAGTAATTTGTGTACCTTTCCAATTGCGGAACGCTTTCTGATTAATCGGAGCACCAAAAACTATTTGGATTGTATCAAACAACAAACTTTCAGGGCTACTCCTCAGCTCCTGTATAATCTGATAGATGGTCTTCCCGTTTCAAAATAAATGTGTTTGTTTGGAAGTTTTGTTTTCAACCAGCGTGTCTCTCAAAACTCGTAAGCGTTCAGAACCTGAATCATAAATCATCAGTTGAGTATGTGGCAATTAAATATGAAGAAGTTGAAAAACAAAATGAATAAGGAAGGGGTTATGTCAGATTGTGGACCAGCGGTGACTACTAACCTTGGAATAATTACACGATTGGCACCTACAAAGATAGCCAGAACCTTTTATACGTCCCCTAAGTTCCTTCAACCATGCAGGTACATAAACATTACTTAATAAATAGCACTGCGAATTCACAAATTAAACAGGAGAGACCTGAATTTACCTCCCGGGAAACCAAGACATACTTTGCAGGAACGCCATCAAGCATACCAGTGAATATGAAGCTCCTGACATTAGAAGGGAAGCTGTTTGGAGCTTCTTTCTTCGCTGCTTTGAGATCTGGTTTATTCTTGGACACAGGTTCAGGCTTTAGTTTATCTACCTGGGGAATACTTACAGTTTCATTGGAATTTGATGCATTCAACTCTTTCTCATTAGCTGTTTTTGATACTTCAACCGAAGATAATTTATATAAAGCCCGAAGTCCTGCCCACGGGGACAATACCCTGTTCATCTGGGAACCCGCAAAAAGATATTGTATTTGTATCCTCTTTATTATAGGAAACACAAACTGATACGGCATTATCATCACCTTTACCATAGGCCTCCCTTAATGATCTAACATGGGCATCTGCTCTGTTGGTGGAAAGTTCCATGAGAGTGACATTGCTGCCTTATCAAAAGCTTGCCTACTTGACATATAACCCGTTTCAGCTTCACCATTATAAGCCTGATGTCACTGTTATTCTGCCAGATCAAATCGTGTCTGCCTTCAGCCCACATACTGTCAGATTCCTTAACCTCAATTACTTTTTTAATTCCATCAAAGCTTAGACGCGCTTCAGTTTCTTCAGACGCGTCTTCTCCGTATTGATTGCTTATCATTTTCGTCCTCACATTAGAATTATCATCCACAAGGTAAGAACTATTCTTTTCCTCAAAATTGACAGGCTTAGATTCAGACCCAAATAGTTGGCCGATAAATTGGTTAGGAACTGAACTAAAATTAGGATTGTTCTCCCAATGAGAAAAAATTACACTTGAAATTCCTGAAACTGATTTTCCAATTTCATCTTCCACTGCTTGTTTCTTATTCGGAAAAAGATCTACTTCAGCAGCATCAATAAACCATTGATGAGTTCGCTTTGATTCAATTTTAGAAAGATTATCAAATGCGGTCTCTGTCATTGATATGTCCAGTGCCCTTTACCGTCCAAAATCCCTTGCTTTGGTAAGACTGCAGCGGAAAATATTGGAATTCACACAGTAAAGTAGATGAGACAGAATTGCTACATAAACAGGTATAGAATGGGGACAGAAGAATAAACTTTAGAATTTGAGAAGGGATCCCCCCCTCCCCCCCAAACCATCACCCATCCCTAAAACTTATCTTAATAGCCAATGAAGAATAACAAATTTAAATCCAAGTCAAGTGAAAATACGTTTAGGTCTCAAATGAACTAAAATCTAACCCTGAGTGCTTCTTAAGAAATTATAAAGTAACTCCGAGAGTCATTAACAACTACCATATCTGTGCATGCCTGTATGCACTTATAGATGAATCATTTTAGCCGTTATTCAATCTGTAGTTATGGAACTTAACCCTCAGAAAGTAGACAAGGCTATTTGACAAAACAGCCATATAGCAATAACAAATCTTAGATATATTTAATAAATTATTTCCAGAAATTAATTGGCACTAATCTATCTCACATGTACATTTACGTTCACGCGGGTAGATACACGCTCAAGTATCAGAAGCCTAAACCTTAGCGCCATTATGTTTTATATCGTGCTCTGTTAATTTTGTGTCCTGTGTCTCATGCCCGCGCTTATGATTCATAGCCCCTCTATCATTCCCTGTCCCCTTCCAAAGAGGAGAGAGCACGGAAGCTCTCCGAATCAAAGAAGAGAAGTGATGGAGCACCACGCAACATTTACACCTTCAATGTCTATTGGAGCGTGAAATGAACTCTTTATAAAAATGCAAACAAAGCATAAAGTAAAACACTGTGAATAAAAAGAGGGGGTGAAGAAAGCAGAATCTAGTACATACAATCTGTTTCTACTTCAAGGGATAAATATTCCTCAATCCACGGGGACTTTCTACTTGGCGATACTATTACTATCCAGCAGTGTCCACGGGAAGTCCAAAGCTCTAACAACTCCTGCATCTAGACTCTGCAGGATTCACGTCCATCGAGCTCAACAACGGAGCAGAAAAAACAGAGAATATAAAATAGCAGAAGGCAAATCGTAAGAATAAACGATTACGAAAGCTTACATTGGAAACATGAGAGAGGAAACATATGTAATACTTCGTTATCTGTCAATAATAGAGATTTTGCAAACAGAAGTTTTCAAATAAGAGAGATTCATCGCACATAAACGCCTATAACTGAGCCGAAGAATTGCAAGCAAGCGATTATACGTTGCAATTCAACGATCCGATCCTCGTCGATGAGATATACGTCGATGAGATATACGTATCCGATCCTCGTCAATTCAACCGGAAGGTCTTTCTCAGGCACATATATTCAGAAACTTCCAGCGAAGCCACGCGGCCTTCAGAGGGAGAAAGCAATGAGAGATTTCGCCGGTGTCTGAACGGGTGGAGACGGGATGAGCCTGAATTGAGCATAACTAAGGGTGACCCTTGTTATTGACATACACGTGTATGTAGAAAACAGATGTAGACCGTTGATGGAGGGGAGCAACTTTCGCTTTTCTGGGTGAAAGGAGAGTAGCAACTTTGGCGATGCCCAAACTGGTCTTTTCGCCTTTTCGGCTTTACCAGTGACTCTCACTCTCAGAGAGAATCAAAAACGGGGGGCTGCTACGAACAGCCATACGTGGCAGTGATTGGAGGAATGGTAATTTAGAAGAAGAGGGCGTTTGGAAGAGCGTATTTTTTATTTAATGCAACATAAAATCATTTAAAAAAAAATCCAAAGTGGAAGAAAAGGAAAAATGAAATTGGTTTATAGTATATATATCAGAAATCACATGCCCACGGAAAGAAAATTCTTGTTAAAAAAATAACGACATTTACAAGTTATTGAATGGGATCTATATTTTTGGTGATAGATAATGGAATTGTGTCATGTATGTAATTATCTTTTCTTAATAGGATAAAGCCTGCCGTTATTTTATTATTAAATATTTAAATACACAATATGCAGGCAGGGTTATTAGAGAAAATGAATAGGGACAGAGCTGCTGATGCGAAAGAGATGTCAAAAATTAATGAAGAAAATATACAGTCTGAGTAAAAGGCATCATGAATCAAGTATGATCGCCTCGTGCATATTAGGATCCAACAAGAAAATTAACGATGGGTGTGGTCAAGTTGAGGTTGAGATGATCATTTTCGAGAGGCGTCAAGTTCAAGTCCAGGCATAAATCAAACTTATTATTCTTATGAACAGGAGCTCTATGCTTTCTCATGTGACCTCCGAGGGCTTGTCCGATTCCAAACTGGACTCCGCAAATGGGACATGGATGCATCTTGTTGAGCTTCAAAGGAAGCATGAGCTTGGGCTTCTTGCGCCTGGCTCTGTGCCCTCCAAGAGCTTGAAAAGAAGGGAACACTCTGTTACAAGTCTTGCACTTAAAACCACCCTCACTACCCTGTGATGAAGGGCTCGTCACCCCAACTCGAGACAGTAACATCAAACACTTATCCATGTTTAAGCCTTCTGGTTCACTCTCATCTCTTGCTCTCTTCATGGCTACTGCGTTTACAAGGTGGACATGGGATTATGAAACTTATTAGCTGAGTTTGACAGTTGAAGGGAACCACGAGGAATGTGTGTGGGTATATATATATATATATATAAGAATCAAGTATGACTTGGGAGTTACGTTGGAGTTCAGTTTTCTTGGTAAGTAAGGAATGGAACGGGCCCGATCGAGAAGTTGATGGCATTAGGTGTAATTTAGTACATGAAATAGTAACGCAGTTTCGCGGTGCTTGCGTGACCGCGTTTCATGGGGAAGTTAGATAGACAGCGTGGAGCTTTTTTGTCTTGTGACTGCGCTTGAGTTCTAAATCTAGTCTTGCATTCATGAAGCTGGCCCCCTCCCCCCAAAAAAAAACGGCTTTTCTTTTTCTGCTTTTCAAGTTAAGGGGTTGGCATGCAGTGCATCTACAACTCCAATTGAGCGTGTGACCTTGGGAACTCAGGAAATTGCAGCGAAGTTGCACGGCATTTCTGGTGGTATTTGCTACGGGCTTTTCAGACGGCCGACGTCAGCATTACTGTCTTACATATTCAGGATCCAATTTTATTTCATATGTCCAATTATTTTGACATATTCAATATATATGTATATATATCTTCTCCCATTTGCTGATGCTCATACGTCATCAGGGCTTACGTTTTCAATATATGACTAATAAATTGAAGTGTGTTCATTTGTTTGCTAAGAAAATGCATAATGGTCTCCAAAGTAACACCACATTCCAGAAACTAGAGAAAATTGCAGTGCCATAACATTGCTAACATCAAACATGTCTAACTTGTTTGATTTTGACATACGGAGAACCTTCAAGTTTTATTACCCCTCTGATCTTATATATAAACTCTAATTGTACTATAAATTAGATTTTATATTTTGGATAGGATGAGTATTTTATATTGGCTACCATATTTATTTATACTCTTCAAAAAATGAAACTGTATTTATAAACTATATAGTTGGAAACTTAGTCGTTGTTCAATTCTATTTTTTTGGTCTCAAAGATTCAGTGCTACTTAATTCTTTGGTCTTATCTTCTAGTCCTAGATGACAGCTTCCCCTTGTGTCTATCTATCAAATGGTTCATACATTCACCAGTTACCATTGAATTCGAGGTTGAAGTTCGCAGAAAAGGGAGAACAAATGACTGCAATTTTGAAATATCCTTGAAAATGTCTCATGCTGCCGACTTCATACTAATTCGTTATAGGATCAAAATGCAGAGCATTTTAAACTCCCCCAAGTGCAATAGTCCGGGCACGCGAATTGAACTAAACAAAGCGCGTTGATATGCAGTCTAAGTAACTAAACAAAGAATTGAGCCAGCCATAAGAAAATGACGATATGAGCTGCAATTCTCAATCGTAATACGATAAACTGCAATCTTCGCTCAGTAATGCACAATTTGAATAAAAAAAATTAAATTAAGGAGGAGAGTTGACTCTAAGAAACTCAGATTTCCAGCTACATTCTTGAGGTACCAACCGAAAGTAACAGATAAAATATCACGGAGGCGACCTTTCGGTTAAGAGAGACAAATTATCTCTTAGCGATGCTCCTTTCAAGTCGACAGCTCCACAAATCAGTTGATGGTAACCGGAGTCATGGCTGTAAGACAAAGATAGCTCATCCTGCACTTCATCTTGCATATCAATCACAATGTTGTGAAGCAAGCAGCAAACCAGAACAATCCTGGGCAACTTATGTTTATCAGGCCTCCACATCACTCCTTGAATAATTCTCCACATTTCCTTCAGCCGTGTCAGTGCCCTCTGCGCCACGATCTGTGTTGCGAAATGGCGCCTGTTAAACTCGGCTTTTGGCTCCGGAAGTTCTTTATCTTCATAAGGGACTAGCAGGTATGGCAGTAGAGGGTAACCAGAATCCCCAATTATGTATTCCCTTATTTCTGATCCTTCAGGAAGCACCAAGTTCTTTCCATTCAATCTTTCTCCTTTGTTACAAAGTTTGTAGAAATTGGAACTCTCAAAAACCAACCAATCCTTCATTCTGCCGGGCCAGCCGGTGACGATGTCCCTGAACCTCATGTCAGGATCTACTATTGCCTGCAACACCATGCTGTGATTCTTCTTGTGATCCAGCCACACATTACTAGCAGGTTCTGAGGCAGGCAAACACATCGTGATGTGAGTAGCATCAATTACGCCGCAGCAATTAGGGAGGCCCCGTACTTTCTCAAATTTGGACTTGATTGATATAATTTCTGCTTCTGTAGAAGGCCATTGCAGATGCCGAAGACCCCTTTCTTCCATAGATTCGACAAATCGCCAAGTCACTTGTGAAACGGTCGAGTGATTCAGCCCAAAGGAATCGCCGATGGTGACTAGTGACTCACCAGATCCTAGTCGTCTTAAAGCTACGGCTACTTGATCATATAAAGACATAGGCTTGCTGTTAGTAAACACGAAATGCGCCGATTTTGCCTTCATATCATCCTTCACCAGTGAACATATGTACTCAAAAGTCTTTCTGGAGATCTTAAAAATAGATTCAAAGTTATCCAACTCCTTTGGTGGAGACTGACGAAGATCTGCTAAGAAACAAAAGTTGCTAAATTCAAATTTGGATAATGCAGATGTAATTTTCAATATACCGTAATTAATGATGCGGCCATTCAGTTCATATTCAGACATGAACTACCTTTTTACATGCAATGAAGCTAGTGCATGCCTGTGCTCACAAATATTGCCAAGAGACACAGCGATGTTACAAAATTCTGATTTCCCAGAAAGAAATGTTGGAAACCGAATCACACAATAATAACTGAACAAGAATAACAACCAGAGTATTTAAGAGTAAAAACAATGATGTGCCTGAGTTACAAATTAGGCAATATAATGATATTAAAATAATAAAACATAGAAGGTGATTAGAGGCGAGCTATGGGACAACTTATTTTATCCTAAATTATCCCATGTTATGTTGCTACCAAATAGTCCTAACGATACAATTCATTGCTGGAATTTCAACGTGAAACTGCTTTGACATAACCTAATCAACGGTAAACTTCCCAATATACTGAATTAAGCCCTTTGTAGTTTGTATATTACAGTTCAACAGTAAATAGCTTTGCACATATCCTCTGCTCCAAACCCCATGTTTTTTCATGGTTTGAGGACTATAACCTTCATTAAGAAAATTAAAGTATGCCAAAACTGACATACCTCAAAATTTCTTCAATCTTAATTTGCAATTGCCTCAATAAGCAATCATTGAGTATTTACAAATAATATGATGCCAACCAGAATTTAAGTATCTGAGTTAACAGTTGTCTGAAATGGCCCACAAAGTTGACTTTAAAATTGTAGAACAAAACAAAAAAGAAGGTAATTTCTGAAAGTTGAATGCTGGTTTTGACCTCCTCTAGCAGCAGATACTACAATGAACTTTATGTTGTTCTGTTATATAGGGTGTTTCAGGACATGTGTCCTGACAAATTATAGAAAGCATTCGATATAACCCTACATGTTGGTCATACATAACTAAAATGAACAATTTCAAAATAAAAATAGAATGAACAGATATAGATCATCAAAGAGAATCCTACTAGAAACTTGTAAACATAACAGATTTAAGCTAATACTAATCAGAAAGGAACAGAGCAATCCTCCTACGTATAGCAAGTTATCCACTCAGTAAGCCCTATCAACAGGAAATTTGATTATCATTATTAATTAACATCTTAATTATACAGACAGCAAGATGCTTAGACGACTATAGCGTAAACACAAAGCAATGCCAAATGAAACTTCCAGAGGTAGTTGCTACGGAAAGTGAGCCGAGCACTGAAAGTTTAAGTTTACTGCCATGAAACTAAATAACAGCATGTGTAAAACTAAGCAGCTTACTAAATACTCATCCAGTCCTTAATATAGGACTTAATAAAGAGTTTATCTTAATCTTAAATATAAGACATGTTTACTATATTTATCAATTTTTCCCAAATTATCCTTATTGATATTCTCTTAACAATAATCAAGAGAGAGAGGTAGTAGGAAGTTAAGGAAGATGATTAAGATATTTTAAAAAAAACGTGATATATTTTCTGATTTAACTAACTTGCTTAATATAATCAAATTAATTAAATAGGTCATATATTAAAGAACGGAGGAGTATCGCATATATACACCAGCCACAACAACTTGAGACTAACCATTCATACCAAGGATTTGATACTGAAGACACAAGGAAGAAAATCCATTACTTTGCCGCCCAAAAACCAATAATAAGATAGTGCTTAAGTTTATCGTGTGACCAGCATGATCTGGATCAGTCACCCTTATACTCAGCTTTGAACAATCAATTGATAGCTTGAATGCAACTTTCTCTTCTATAATAAATATTGCCTATTAAGCTTAGCTATATGCATTTCATAACTTGACTGCATCCTGCCCTATCCTCAATCCCCCAGAAAAAATGAAATATTTATAGAAACAGAAGTTTGTACAAAAAGTCCAGTGAGAAATTTAAGATGGGATCATAACTAAGATATGCAATAATAATCCATATCAGAATGACAAGAAACTTTCAAGTCAAATTAGGGATCCTCGACTTCTATACCAAAATGGATTTGCGTAACTAAGCATGAACTTGAGCAAAAAAGCAAGCAACGCCAAAATTCTACAGAATAGATACGGAGATTAATCAGCAAGAGCAATACTATCAAGAGAATTGGATTAGAGTAAAAGCATGAGAAGTCAAAAGAAAATTACCACTAATCCTCCTTGAGAACTCACTCCACCAATCTAGCGGGCCCTCTTTCGCCGGCAAATCAGAAGCAAAACTATCCTCGTCGTACTTCTTCTCAGGCTTTTTCCTCTTTTTCAAACCTCTCACAGGACCCATCAGTCACAGGAATTTAATCGAATCAATACTTGGAAACCTATCTGCTGCAAACAAGAAGGATTTGACGGAGAGTTTTCAGGAAAAGAGAACACAAAACAGGGAAAAAGGAAAAAGAACATGTATTATTAGCAGAATGACGCTTACCATACACTTAAAGGAATAATAGGAAGTAACATGGCAACGAGTTGATAGCAGATAATGGGTGAACAAGGAGGCGTTGTGAAGGCATGCAAGAAAGATGAAAGCTTATGCTAAGAAAGAGAAGTGGGAAAAACGGAGTGAGTGAAAGAAAATCGAAGGAAAACATGTTGGCTGGTTTTCGTCTAAGACAATGTGGCTAGAGGAGAAGTGAGGAACATGGATATGGATTCGTCACTATATCACTCCATATCACAAGTCAGAGGGAGAGAGATATCTGGTTCTTCTAGATGTTTGCCTAATTTAAGTTCCAGATTGAATTCCAGGCGAAAAATTAACTGGGAAAAACAAGTATTATTTATTTAACCTCCGGGGGAAAAACAAGTATCAATCGAGAACCAAACTCTTAATCAAAACACAAAATGGCAAATTTACCAGTGGTCCCTGCGAAATAACTTCGTGAAAGAGAGAGGACGTGAGACCGTACGGGATATTTAACATTGAGGTAAATAAATTAAAAATATTAAATAAATAAATTCATTATAATTATTATAAAAATTAATTAATAAGTATATAATATAAATTTATTTTAATATATTAAATTTAATTATAATTTATTTATTTATTTTTATTATTCTATTAAAAATAAATTAATTAATTTTTATATTAATGATTAGAGGGAATAAAATAACGACTATTATATATATTGAGCATATAAGGTCGGGCATATCAATATATTTTGTGCGTCTACAGTAAAATTCATCTAATTAATAAAAGGGTTATCTCAAATTTAATCTAGATGTGCCATGTTTATTAATCAGCCTAGAAGAAGACTTCTTTGAGTCGTGCATATGTATAAATAAATAAGGATGTTTTCGCCTTCTTTTATGTCTTCTGGTTCTTGGAAGCAAGACGAGTAATTATATTAGTGTTGGTTTACTAAAATGAATTTGCAAGGAAAACTAGAAACTTAGTTAAAAATAGTCGTCAAAGCGGCATCCAGGAAGAACGTAGGAGAGTGGATTCGCTATTAGTGGATACCCAGGGGAGTGAAAGAATGTTGACGTGGAGTCGCTGACTTGGCATTTCAGATGCTGCAAAAAGGACTAAGCGTAAGTACATTTGAAACATATATATATATATATATATATATATAAGAAAAAGGGCGCTTGCAACCCAAAATAGTTGACTTATCAGTAGCACTATATGGAGTTTCAAGATGAATTTCAATTAATTTAAATAAATTAAAAAAAATAAAATTAATTAATTATAATATATATGATATAATTTTTTTAAAATATTCGTATATAATATGAGTTTACAAAATAGCCTTTCTGAGGCTTATGCTAAACCATGCTTATGTATTATTTTATGTACTGTTGCTCCCAAAATCAATTCCATCTATCCCATCCCATGTTCATTACTTCTTTTAGCTGCGTACCCTTTTAAAGTTACATAGCTGCGTACCCTTTTAAAGTTACCCTTTTAAAAAAATATAATAATAAATGCATAAAGAGACTAATGAGAGCAAATACATGCAAAGCGGGTCAGTTATAGGGGTATGGATTGGGCTGAAGCCCACTAAGACGGTCCAACAAGCCAGGATTGGACTAGAGGAGAAGGGAGGATTTGAAATATTTTAATAAGTTCAATCTTAAGAAAAATGGAAAAGTAAGGTTATGAAATTTTAATAGGAAGAATATTTAAGAAAAAAACATGTATAAAAAATTGAATTCATTATAAATTTTCTCCTCCTCCAACCAAACAGAACAAGCTAGCTGATGAAATTTGGTACATTTTTTTTCTAAGTATAAATATCCTTCTATTGAATATAACTTTACTTGAGGTATAGTCGAACATTAAATATGGATATCTCTCTTAATAGGGATTTGAACTTCAATTCACTATATTTTAGAAGCTAACCTCTTTTACTATACTCAACATATTGATAAAATAGATCTAATTAATACTCTCTCTAGTCTTAATTATAAGAGTTAGTTCACTTTTTAGAATAAGTTAAAAAATCAAATAAATCAGTTAATTATGATTAAATTCAACATCTCAAGATAAATTCATATTATATACTTCTCAATATAACTAAATTAATCAACTAACTCTTATATTAATTAAATTAATTAATTTATTTAGTTTCTTTAGCAAATAAAAAAAATTAACTAGTTTTTATATCATAACAGAGCATTATTAAATGAAGATTGAATTCAAATATAAGTGCACCCACTGATCTTAGCAGACGAAAAATCTAGAAATGCAATACCCAAAAACAAAATATAGGAATTTAATTCATAGAATTTCACTATGTATGTCCAGATAAGTTAATTTCTTGAGCCAGGACAGGACGATACCTTTGAACAAGAGATTGAAGAAAGAAGATGAAGAGATAATAATAGGAGGGAGAAGTACCGTTGAGGCCACTTGGTCGGCCTAGAAAGAATTATTATATGCTTGACTTGAAATCTCATATTAGCGGCTGTAAGTAATTTGCTTTCTTTGTGGTGGGTGCGCCCAAGTGCTTATTCATCACTCCAACCAAATGCTCTCTATGTGACATTTGACCCATCTTCACAGAATCATCACCATGCAACACCATCTCTCTCTATATATATTTCTTAGATTTATCTTTGAAGAAACTCTTTTTCTTTTTTTATGATCACTATCATCCATCAAAGGAAGCATCCAGATAGGTAGGGCTGTGCTCATTTAAAATATTTTAAGTTGCTTCATGAATACATCTCTTTTAGTGGACAAGGGTTTCTGATGAATTTTGGGCACGTCTTCTCCGCCAAGAAGCTTAATTAACAGGTTCTTCCTTTCTTTTTATAGAGTCCTTGCCACTTTGCCAGATTCTCGATCTGCGGGAGGCTGCGAGCACCCAGTATTCCTCATAGGGGAGTACTTTTAAATTATCCCTATTTGTGCTAGGTAGGGTTTTTCATGTTTCTAAGAACACCTTTCTTGGGTCAACTTTCTGATTAAATATATTTTTCCCTTTTTTTTATTTTTCCTGCGACTGAAGTTCCCAAAGTTAACGTTTAATCATTTGATTGAACTCGCACTGCGACAGTACGGCAGGAGAATAAATTCATGGACGAACAACCCAAAACGAAGCACAGGGAATAATCACTAATGAAAATATGGGAAGGAATTGGATCGCTGCTTTACGTCGAGCACATCTATATAATGAACTTACAAAGAAGAGAAAGACAACGACGGAATAATTGATTAATTACACCAAGATTTGAAAAAAAATAGTAAATCCCAAAAAGTAAAAATCAATAAAAAAAATTCTTGTTTAAAAATTTTATAAATTAAAAGAATCAATATTACTTTTTACATATAAAATCCTTAGAAGGCCCTATGACTAATCAAATTTAGGGCTTTATGACTAATAAAATTTATCACTATTGTATTCCTAAAATTCAAACTTAAAACTTAACACGGGTTAGCGGTGTTAAAAGAGTAAAATTAAAAGATTTAATAAATAAAATTATATATATATTAAATTAAAAATTAAAGAAAACTACATATATCTCAAGTATGATTTTCCCTAGTTTTATTTCAAAAGTTAAGGTTTTTTTATGAATAAAATAAATAGAAACATTTATGTATATAAACAAAGAGAAAGTAAATAAATTATCTTCTTGTATTTACTCACCATATTTTCATAGCACCCAGCAAGCATGAAGAGGTATAAGAGCAGCCGTCGTCTTTGTTTCCAGCAGTATTAACCACTGTTGCTTCCACCAGCATTACTACCACAATATTCCTAATGTTATTGTTACCTCAGTTTGTTCGACTATTCCATGACAGGATCAAACACAATTCCTAGATTGTGCACAGCGCAATTTCACATTTAATCAAGAAATAAAACAACTATCACAGAATACTCTAAAGAATAAGAAACTAATCCAAATTTAGAAGGAAATACTTTTTTTTATCTTAATTCATTTTGTCATTGGCCGAGACAATTTTTTTTTTGAAGAATACTCATATATACTGACACAATGTTTCTGAGAATATACGTGTTTTTCTTATGTATAATGTAATATTATTCTTATTTCATGCAGCGTCCCCGCAGCTTAGATATCCAGGAAGATTCAACACCAAAAAAAGATAACTAGAACAGATTCTGCGTATTATGTCATAATCCCATTCCTAGACGTTCCACTCACTATGATGTTTTTAGTCAATAAGACGTGTCGTCCTAGCTCATCGACTCATCCTTAACAGTTCTTTAATCTGATGATAAAATTATTATAATATTTTTTTGAATCCTAATAATCATCCATTAAGTCATCAACCTTCACATGCCTTTCCAATGATCAGTCATGACCTCATTTATAAAAATAAAAGAATTTCAACTTTGTAATCAAATCTTGCATATCATAATAATTGGGCAGAGTTAAATAATTGATCATAGGAACTGGCTTACCTGGGAAGTGCCAGACGTAAGTAGCTCAAGGGACAAGGTGCTTTGCCCAAATAAGTAATGGCCACCCCATTATGGTAAATCACTCTTTTTGTTTTTGGGTAAACCAAATAATCATGGAAAAAAAGAACATGTCACCCTTCAGAGAGGGTAGGGACATTCGATCGTTTCCGTAATTCTCATGCAATATTTCTCCACCACCACTTGCCTTTAGTGCAGCCTGCAAATTGTAGCACGAGAAAGACCAATGCTTGTATCATTTTCTTCATCGATATTAGAGAAAAGGTAATTAAGCACTAAACAACATTATCACATTTCATTTCTTTATGTTATCGTGCATTCATGCGACATATAAAATAGTACAGGAAGATACCTGCTAGCTATCAACGATTGATATGGCATTCCCTGTTGTCAAATGAAACCATGATAACGTAATGGAATATCCAGGACTGGGCCACGTAACAGATAAAAGCACCATAATCTGGGACCATGGATCATGAGCTGCACTAAGGAAGAAGAGAGAAGAAAGGATATGGGGGTTGATGATGGCTGGGAAGTGGTCAAATTTCTCTTTCTCCATGTCGTTACTCAGTCTTAATTTAATGATAAGATATTCAAGGGACCACCATTAGCTCTAAATTAACCCAAGTGACAGAGAAACCCAAGAGATAAGATTAAGTGGTTTCCCCACAAATTAGTGACATCCACGTCACTAACTGATCTTTATCTGCTAATTTTTTTGAATCCAACGGGGGCGGGAAAAAAACAAAAAGAAAAGAAAAGAAGCCCTAACATGACTGTTCACCGCCCCAAATAAGTGCTGTTTGTATGGACGCAGACAAATGATGCAATATTCCACTCTGCATATGTCTGCTTATCATGTTTCTGGCTCATTAACGTAATATCCTCATCTTCACATCTGAACATGTCAAATCTCAGAACAAAGCCTGAACTCCACATATATCCAATAGATATGCCTCCATTATCTTTAACCCCAGTGGATACGTACCACCTGTATTTCCTTGTTCTAGATAAATACAAAATAGACAGGAAAAGGAAGGGCAATTCCACAAGTTAAAGCTCTATTTATAAATCTTAAAATTCTAAATCCCATCTAAATTATATTATCCAATACTCTCTACTCTAATTTCATCCTAATCAGAAGCAAAGAAAAGCTAGCTAATTACATTACCGTATGAGATCTAAAGTATAAAAATAGATATTAGAATCAAAGACGATACAACATTCATACTTTCATAAGCAAGCATTTTACGAGAAATCTTTATGTTCAGAGGGGAAGTTAATCTGCCTGCTCAATAAGTAAGAATTTCACCCACTGTAAAATGGATTTCAGACCATGCTTGATCGAGGCACTTCATTTATATGCTATTCGATGTATTTTCTGTTTATAAATGATGAATTAGCGATTAATTGAATTTATTTTTTTATCAAATCGGAAAGAAAGTACATGGACCAAGGGCAAAATGAAATCAATCGAATGGACATGATGGTCTATCTGTATGTGTTCCTAGAAGGAAAGCTAAAGAACTGAAAAGCAGTAAAATATGAAAGCGAATGGAAATTAACAATTTCATGTGAATATGCGGGCTGGGCTGGCTGAAACCAGCATATAAAAAAAATAATATTTTATTATAATTCTAAACATAATATTTAATAAAATATTATAAAATAGATTTACGTTTGAGAGTAATTAATAACTTACCCTATTTAACATTTATATAACTAGGAGGAATAGAGACTTAATCATATCTTTAGATCGTCAATAAGTCAAACATATTTCTAAAAAATTTTATACAAAAAAAAATCTCATATGAACACTGGAGGAAATTTTTTTAGTGAATTTAAAAAAATTATAAATATGCTTTGATATTTATTTTATAATTTAAAATTTAAAAATATGTAATTTTGTCAATATTTTTATAATGATATGTATAAAATATTTACTTAACATTTATTAAGTTATATGTTTAATACCAATATTATGTAAATATACAATTAATGAATATTATATTTATTGTGTGTTGGGTGGGGGATCTTGGCATGCCGGCGGAGGGAGCGATTGTGCAGATGCAGAGGGTGGAAGGAGCCACCCTCGGATACGGTTTAGTAAATAGTTGAGTTTATAGCATTTGGGTATTGTTAAAGCAAGCTCCTCTTTTTGCCATAAAAAAACAAAGCAAGCTCCTTTTTTTCAAAACTTTTTGGGAAGCACCTTATGATTGGTTGTTTTCAATCATCACAAATTGGGAGTGGCTATTTTTATTTGGCTGTGGCCTTTTTATTTATATTACATGATTGAGTAGAGATTATAACTTTTTGTTAACTACTCCCAAATCTTTGATTATTTACCACTGAAATCAACCATATGACTTTCTCTATTTTCCTGAGGCAGCGTGAATTGTAATTTTCTTTTAAAACAAGATAAAAAAAAAAAAGTAAAGTTGCCTCGCATGATTCCAGCCTAATCCTGCTTAGGCCACCGCACAACCTTTTTTTGTCTTTATCTGGTACGAATGTCGATAACTTTTCCAATACTTTCTAAGCGTATGGGAGCCGAAAAAGGGTAAAGAAAAACAGCTTATTAAAGGAATATCTGGATGTAATTTCTACTAAATACTATTATGAGTTTGTCTTCTTTCAATCATGTCCTTAACATAAGGTCAAGGGACGCGACAATCATTTCTTCAAATCTATGCTTCTAAAAAGTTGTAGGATGTGTCAAAGAAATAAATCACTCTAGTTGTGTAGAAAGAAAGAATCCCAAGTGGCCGAAAGGAAAAAAAAAACAAGAAGAAGATCCAGCTCCATTCAAGTTTGGGAAATGGTTCCAAACTTTGGCCTCTTATGTTTATGAAATATGCGATTATTTTGGACAGTCTTCATGGAAGAGTTAAATGGGTTGTCTGTAAGAAAGTCTATCTCAAACAGAAGCCACCACTGCCTAACTACAAGATCTGCGTGTATGCTGAAGTGATAATGGATCCAAGCACAACTTTGTCTGATGAGGGCCAAGTCAATAAACAATTACAGTAGTGGAAAGAAAAATAATACTGAAACTTACATGGACGGATCGATCTATGAGTCTGATTATTTGCCTATAATGGCTGACGACAGCTTCATAAATTGACAGTATGACATGAGCACGCGTGCACCACATGAGCAGGGGATATGCAGATGTGCTTATTGAAAATAACAAAACAGGCTAGTATATAGCATATATAAATAATGGGTGTGTGCATACATTAGTCGCCATAAGTGATTGAGTGGAGCAAGTTCCCTTTTAAGAAATTATTCGAGTAGAGTAGCTCAGGAAAACAGAAGAAAATGGTTCAACAGGTATTCCGGAAAGGTCCATGGACAGAACAGGAGGACATCAAATTGGTCTCGTTTGTTAGCTTGTTTGGTGACCGGAGGTGGGATTTTATAGCCAAAGTTTCAGGTTTGAAGGTGGCGGGAGACAGTAATAGGTATGCTTATTTGGGCATACTGGATTATAGAAGAAGCAGTCTTTAACCACCTCATTTTGTTGTAGGTTTGAATAGAACAGGTAAGAGTTGCAGGTTACGGTGGGTTAATTACTTGCATCCTGGTCTCAAAAGGGGCAAGATGACGCCCCAAGAAGAGCGCCTCGTGCTGGAGCTTCACGCCAAATGGGGAAATAGGTTTGAGAATATGCAGAAAGCCGCTGACTAGATTTTTTTTTCTACACGTCATTTATTCTACAACTTTTTATAGTTAAAATCATCCAATTTCTTTGAAGTTGCTTTCCTGCCTCAAATCCCTGCTTTCGATGATTGTCACGTGCAGATGGTCAAGAATTGCACGGAAATTGCCAGGGCGCACAGATAATGAGATCAAGAATTACTGGAGGACTTATATGAGGAAGAAAGCCCAGGAGACAAAGCGGGCTGCCACCCCATCATCAACATCTAATTGTCATTCTTCACTGTCATCAAATAATCGAGCGGTGGGTTCACATCCTTCCAAAGAGAGTGGAGAAGAAAGCTTTTATGATACAGGAGGGCCTAATATGATCGACTCAACAGAAATCAAGATAGGGGGAGATCAAGGTGAACAGTGTTACTCCATGGATGACATATGGAAGGATATTGCTCTGTCAGAAGAGAACGTTCAAAATCCAGTCCATGCTAGTGTTAGGCGTATCGAAGAGGATTACAAATTCTTTTGTTGTCATCTTCCATCTCCTTCTTGGGAGTATTCTTCAAACTCGCTGCGGGTTATGGATGAAGAAGAAAGTAAGACGTTTCTCCCTGCAAGTGATCAGCAATTCTTTTCCAGTTTCGAAAAAGGGGCAGCATTTCTAACTGGCTAACAGGAAATTATTCTAAATTTGTTCATATGTGTACCACCTGTCCTAAGGAAGTCTAACCTATGTAGCATATATAGCTAGTTTCTTTAAGCTTTTGGTGATGGTCCTTCGTAGTGTGACACAGCTGTTATCTTCTTATGCATATTTGTAGACTTGTAGTCCATGTCCAATGCTTTATACTTAAAAACGGAAACTCTGAAGAAACCTCCAATAGGGAGGGCATGATGTGTTCTGAACGTAAAATACCATGCACCTGTTTAATTAAGTTTTTTTATTTAATCTACACACATATTAATAGCTAATAATGCATGAATAATCTACATAACTCTTCAATTATAATTGAAGTTACATAACCTTAGATTAATTTTGGTATCTTTCTTGTTGATATGAGACTCTTTGCTGATTGCCTTTCTAAAAGATGATAATTTATCATTGATTTATTATGATATTCAATTAGCTTCAACTTATCATATTTTCTAATATATTTAAAGATAACACTTTTCACTCAAATATCCTAAAAATAATTCAAATAAAAAATAATAGTATAAAAGAGATAAAACAATTAATAAGAAAATAGGAAAAGATAACACCATTATCTATTATTATTTAATTAAATTTAAATATAAGATATTGAGGAATTATCTTTAAATTAATTCAAATAATATTAAATTAATATAATATAATATAATATAATACTAATATTATATTATATTATATTATATTATATTATATTATATTAAATGAATTAATTAATATAGTATTATTGGAAGTATTTTAATTTTTTCTAATTAGATATTATTATAATTTTCTCTTTTAATTTAACAATTCTTCAATTAACTTTTCTCATATAATATAATTGTGTAGTAGAAAGTACTTGATGTAGATCATAGTAATTATTTATTTATTTTTTCTAATTTCTTAAAATACATAAAAGTAAAATACATACAAATTAATTTAATCAAAAGAAATAATACAATCAATAAAAACACAAAAGAATGATATTTTTAATCATTTAATTCATATAATTAATTAAAGTATAAATTAAATAAAACTATTATAATAATACTTATTGAATATAATAAATTTCTTAAAATAAATAAAAGATAATATAATAAAACAAAAATTTATCGCACCGTCACCATAAACTTACTTTACGCTCAGGCATGCACAATCATATAACCATTTATAGGACAAACATGATACAATACACTAAATTGACGGTGCAAGAAAGGAGAACAGGATCTGTTAGCAAATTGGTATAAACAATTTTTGATCATCATTGTGCACTTTTTGGTGGTTAAGAGTAAACTGAGGCACATGATAGTATTCGATTGCAGTTTCAGAGTTAACAATATTCCGAAAACATTTCACATTTCGTGCCTAGAAACAAGAAAAGATGAGATAAACGATGATAAATTACCAGGAGGAACTACTTCAGAATAAGTATCTTGGGCAGATTCAAATAAGCAAAGGATAGCAGACAGATAATTACCGGATCGAACAACTACGTTGCTATATAGCATTCGACCTTGGGGGATGAAGAGATTTT
Organism: Leucaena leucocephala; assembly: GCA_037074615.1. NCBI lineage: Eukaryota > Viridiplantae > Streptophyta > Magnoliopsida > Fabales > Fabaceae > Leucaena > Leucaena leucocephala. The sequence continues at coordinate 19,404,893 of CM073525.1, read as the reverse complement.
CAATTTTCGCCCAGCTTGCAAATGCAGCTCTCTTTCTCTTTGATCGGTGGCGTAGAATTGTAGAAGTGACTGTGTTTTCTATCAATCTAAACCCTTACCCTAATTGACTGGGATTTTCTCGGGGTGTTATTGGGACTTTGATCGTGCCAGCGTTTTCGCGCTCTTTCCCCTCCCTCCCCGCGCCGTCCTCTTCTGTAGTTTTAAATTTTGTCGCCTATCGTCTCTTTCTCTTTTTTTTTTTTATATTTAATTTATTAAAATTTTACCCTGCCTATATTCGAATATGACTCACGTTGAGTACCTAATTATAGTAGATAAATCTTCAAACAAAATTTTTTTATATACACTAAAACTTAAATTTAAAATATTATTTAAACAATATCAAATTATTTACCAATCATATCAACACTCAATAGTTGTTGTCTATCATCTTGAAATCATTTTGGGTCATTTCATTCTTATCTTGGCCCAATGAGAGGTTGCTTTATTCATAATCTTATTTTATTTCTTGTTGGTTAATTATATTTATAATATTTAATACGACTATATTTTTTAATAATTCTATATCTGCTATGTTGTTGGCAAAAAACAAAAAATCTATCTCATAAAAGTTCTTAAATGAACGTATTCACTTTCTACATTCCTCTATTTCAAAATTTAAAATAAAAAATAATTAAAAACAAGTTAGTTAAGTAGAGGTTAAAGTAAACAACACGTAGTCAATGGCCTATATCCTCAACTACTTAAGCAAATAGGCTTGCTGTATTTTCACAAGGACTTTAAGTGCGCTTATGTATATATTTAAATTATATTATTTCTCCTATTTTTAATATAATAATTAGTTACAGAGTTCATTTTGATTCAAAATATAAAATATAATTTTTATATTTATTTTTTTAAAATTATTATTATTTATACTCTCTCGGGATGAGGGATTTAAAGAAGATAGTTAGGATATTTTAGACAAAATAAATTAACTTAACTAATTTATTTAATATAATTAAATTAGTTAAATATATCATATATTAAAGATAAAAAATATTATTTAATAGCTAAAGTTAATATATAGATATATAATATAGTTTTTGTTTAAGAGGTTTTGTTTTAAACAGGCCTAAGCCTCTTTTAAATAGGCTTATAAGGCAAATCAATTAAGTGTTTAATAAAATCAAAGGTTGAACCGTGAAAAAAGGGGGTGGGGGGGAGCTTAAGCCTTTAGCCTATCACATATGTTTAGATCTATTTGATTAAAAACCTAATTTGATCTTACCTATTTTTATCTCTATAGTCAAGACTGCTTCCTTATCACTTGAATCCCGTATACAGTGGGACTTACATAGCCTCTGTAGTTTGATTTCTTTCATTCTCTTAGTTATCATGAAATCCTCTAGTTTTAAGAATGTCAGGATTAGCATAATAAGAATTGAAGACTTGTTGCAGGAGGAATTATAGGGACTGATAAATCTTACAATGATTATATCATGGACTAATTAATTAAATGTGAAGTATGACTTTGAGATGAGAATGAGAGCAGCCTGGCAATGGTAAACTTTTCTCCCTTGGATTAATTAATTGGAGTAGAGGAATGAAGTTCGATTCAAGGCATATCAGGAAAAACAGAAAAAGAACAGTAGTGCTAGTCGATGAAATGATTTACAAAACACGACCGACTGAGAACTGGAATTAACAACAAGAGGAAACAAGACGAAAAACAACAGAGAGCAGCTTGCAATGCAAAAGTCAAATAAACACACCCACTTTCAACTTAATAAAGCCCCAGCCTCCTCCTAATAGTCAGTGGTCGGAAGTTGTTCATGAGCGTTCTGGTTGATGAAGAAAAGCTCATAGACAAGAGCTGCAATACCGGCTCCGACAAACGGACCGAGCCAATAGACCCAGTGGTTAGCCCATGTCCAGCTGACCACGGCCGGTCCAAAGGACACGGCCGGGTTCATGGACGCACCATCGAAGGCACCACCGGCCAGAATGTTGGCACCCACTATGAAACCAATAGCAATAGGGGCTATTATGCCGATGTCTCCCTTCTTTGGGTCCACGGCCGTTGCATACACTGTGTAGACCAAACCGAAAGTCATCACTATCTCAAATACGACTGCGTTCCATGCTCCCACCCCTGCAGACAAAGCGAATGCCGAAGTTTCCTGCAATAAAACACATACGCCATCTTACTTCAACTTGATATTGCTGAGGCTAATGTGGGGGGTATTTATATTAATAATTATACTACTTCTATTATTAATATTATAAATTTTTTTAATTTTAAATAGATTAAAAAATTAAATTAGTCAAATAATTATAATCAAATATAATCATTTAAAATTAATTTATTTATGTTATATAATCATTAATTTATCAAAACTAATTAATTAACTATTATATTATCTTATATCTTCAATATAAAAATTAATTGACTTTGTTTTAGATAGATTAAAAATCAATTAATTATAATTAATATAAAAATTATTTAACTAATTTAAATAGATTAAGGGTATATAATATGAATTTGCATTGAAGAATTAGATCTAATCATAATTAACTATTTTATTTGATTTCTTTGATCTACTAAAAAAAATAAAATAACTCTTATAATTAAAGTTAAAATAAATATTAGTTATAATTAATTTAATTATTTTAAAAAGTCAAGTGATTTTAACTTTCTTAATCTTTAGAAAAAGGTCAACTCGTTCATTCTAGTATTTGTCAAATTGTCTTGAATTTACTTGATTCTTGTTTGAGAAAACGAAGGGTCTTACCAGTCCACCGGTGGCAAATTTAAGGAGCAAACAAGCAACCACGGAGCCTAGCAACTGGGCAATCCAGTACAAAATGCTTCTAAGGAGGGTAATGTGGCCACCGACGAAAGCTCCGAAGGTAACAGCGGGATTCACGTGACCACCGGAAATGTTGGCGCCGACGGAGACCGCCACAAACAGGGCAAAGGCATGAGCTATTGATGCTGACACTAGCCCTGCTGGTGTTGCTGAACCATTGTTTGTGAGCTTATCTGCAAAACACATCAAATGTGGAAGTTGATTATTTATCCGTTTACTTTGGAACTTATTAGCAGAAAACCAGTATGACTTCAACTAGTTGAATTAGGCCCTTACTGAAAGCCATGCCGGAGCCTTCGCCGGCAAAGACAAAGATGAGCATGGAGATGAACTCAGCCAAGGCCGCCTTAAGAGCATCGGCCTGACTAAACTCAGACGCATCTCCGATGGCAATTCTGGAAATCGGCATATTTGTGTTTGCTTTGCGATCTCAGGCCACCAACGCTCAAAGCTAAAGTTTCTTATGTTTTGGTTACCTTCTTCCTGGTTTATATATATATATATATATATATATATATATGCAAGAGGTAGCCCAGCTCATGGGGTTAAATTACACCCAGGGAAATACAAAAATTTTCTAATGAAGCAGGTAGCTTTTCTCTTTTTGCCACCCTGTGAGGACAATAGTGGAGAGCCTCCAGATTGTTCCTGTGATGCCACGTGGAGGGGCCTGATGTGATGTTCAGAGCAACAATCGCCGACCAGTGTATTTGTGGGTGTGGGGGTCCCTCAATCATTGTCTCCCTAACCGACATTCTGCATTGTTTACTTTGGCAGCGATGTGGATGGGGCCATGGTGGATTAGTTATGCTTGATTATTCATTACTTCATTAATTATCACGCCCTAATGAAGTTTGTCTTGCCAACAAATAAGGAGCGCTTAGTGGGGACGATGAAAGTTCATCATATATATATAGATATATATATATATATATATATATGATACCACAATTCAATGGTGGTAAGTCACCCCTGTGCCTAAGTGACTAAGTCTAATATTCAAATGGTAAGAAGATGACAAGTCTCTCATGTGAAAGTAAAATCGATGTGATCATCTTAAACCGCGCAAAAAACTACCCCCTACTTCCAATTTTAAACCTAAGATATTAATTGTAGAGCAATTTTATACTACAAGTTCATATATTTAAGATTGGAATGAGTATCTTAATGGTAACCCCTAAATCAGGAAAAAGAGAAATCATAGAGAAACTATTAGGTTTGTGGAATTGCCATTTTTACGTCAATCATTGTCCACAGGGGATTAACGATGAAGACTATGTTTCATGGGGTCGAATACATTGTTTTGTAACTTCGAATTATAGTTTTAGTCAGAATCGTAGTTTTTTTTTTAATGATAAGACTGCAAGAGTCGACAAATGTATTTGGTCATGCTCTAAATTGTTCAATATAATTGAAAATGAAGTAGGTAACGCCAGGATCTAAGCATCTAATTTTGTGACCATATATTTTTGGAAAATAAATAATAATGCATTGATATACGAACAAAATAATAATGCCGTGGTGGTGCATCTGTCAAACTCAGGGCTCAAGAGCCACAAGTTTTGTAAAGGTATACTTTCATTGTCGGCCCCACAACTTTATCTCAATTCGTAAGCTTATCTTCTCTATAATTTATTATTATCACGGACGGCTTGCAGCGGAATAATTTAAACCAGATTGCCATTGCACCGAAAACGATTGTCTTTTCCTCTGTTCCGATCTAGTGATGAAAATATGCCTACGGTTGGAGCTCCCAATTGGAGTCCATATCTGGGATCAGACGGTGCAATGGGTTCCCTTGGTTTGTTCGGTCGACACTTTGTGGGTTTTGCTTTGAGAGGGGATACAACAGAGATGGCTGTAGCCTTATTTCACTTGTTTCTTTCCAGTTGGCCTCGTTTTTGCATCTGATGGACGGACCTGAATATGCAGTTTTCACATTAATAAACGAATGATGCAAAAGAAGCGTGCAAAGAAAGCAGTATTTGCCCGAAAAGCCCTTATAGACACATCATTCATGTGAATGAGCGGAGCAATAGGTAGAAAGCTCCCGCGAATTGAAAGCTGAGTATAGATGGAAATCGATGCCACGTTAATAATGTTGTCCTTTCTTGCTATTTGTATTTCTTCCGAACTCGTTCACATAATCCTTGAAAAAAGAAGAAATAATAAAACGAGGAATCCCTCTTAGTCTTACATTATCCAGTATTCCCGTTTAAGTGTCGAACCACAACTCCACAAACTAGACTTTTGATGACGAGATTTTCAACCAGCGCCTACAATAAATTAAACTGTGAGAGTTCAAGTTGAATCTCACTTGCATTCAAATAACCGACCACAGATTTGAGATCTGAGATGGGGGCTTATCATTATTTTTTGGCTTTTACCACCTCAAGAACAAATATAATGAAGCGTCCACAATACAATCCTGCAGAGCTGAGGGCACTCATCAGGGAAATTTCCTAATGCCAATCTCTTGGCATTGATAGCATGGAAATTGGGTGTGACTCTGGAGCTATGGGTGAGCAAGGAGAACGTAGATTGTGGAAACTATGCAAATATAGGGAGGAAATGGCGTGGCTGCTTAACAAACAAATTTTATGGTATCCTTCCAATGAGAGCTAATAATAAAATTTGGAGGGAGGCCACAATTGCAAATAAGAACTCTACGACTCGCCCAACAAATGAGGGTGTCACAATCTAGATTCTTAAACCACATCCACAAAACCACCGTAAGTTCGAATTTAAATCCAAATCCTAAGATCAATGATGTCCTATCCATATTCCATCACGGTGTAGCTTGCTAAAGACATAAATGTCCTAGGCTTGGCATTACCTTCCAAGAATATCCGCAAGAATCACAAAAGAAAGTAGACTTTGTTAAAAGGAATTATGTCACCTAGTCTTGTGAGCAATGTTAAAATGCTCAAGCACTGATTAAGTGTCCATCAGTGGATAAAGGTGGATACTTCACAAAAAGTTCTAAGCTGATGACACCGATGAAGAAATAACAGGTCTTAAGGGAAGTTGTATCCCAGTCAATTGCTTACTACCAAGCTCTAGAAGGCTCAATATACATAATTAAGCGTTGTACTATTTTCTAAAAGAATAGGAAATATGTAAAACAGGAAGTTCAAGCATGATATGAACAAAGAAATCAAAAAAGTCAATCTATTGTTTAACGCAATGCTTGGTAAGGATTTTTTTCCATAGTTAATCAAAGATCATAGTTAATCAAAGATCAATAATGAAAATTACAGATGGAGAGAGTATGTAGGCCATCTCTCTTCTGTTATTACAATCTGTGACACCAAGACAAGCAAACCTCTCGACACAGACAGACACTGAAACAAAGTGCAACGCTGGAAGCAACACAAACCACTTGGAATCACCTGGAACATAGGAACAAAACAACCTCGTTAACTACATCCAAAAACTAGTACGGATTGAAAGAATATCATAATTATGGGATTTGGCAATGCAGCAAGCAAAATAATTGGGGAACAAGGTCAAGAGAGGCCTAATACCAATACATCAATCACTTCAGCCATAATTTTACTCGAGTTATTCTTTGCATAGTGCAAACTAGTGCTCTATTCATCCTGCGATTATATCATTAGCCTAAACGGATGGGGGTACCGTACTACAACTAACAATCTATAATCAATGTATTCATTGAGAGCAGAGTATTATGCCATCGAGTTAACGAGTCACTGTTTCAGCTTTCCACGATCGGAAAGCTGAGAGGCGCATTCATTTCATATAGCAAATACCAAAAAGGCGTAGAAAAAGGGACTTTGAAGAATGGTGATGGATAGGTTACCTCCTGTGCTCCTGAACGAACTTGGACTTTTTAGCATCTTCCTCTGAAATAAAAAATCAGATTCAGGACAAAAATAACTCATTATGAGATCCAATAATCCGAGTCCAAGTAATTGGGGGAAAAAAAACAGATCGAGATGACTTCTTACCCGTAAGACCAGCGGTGAACTTGACGATTAGGGCTCCGGTGATGGCGAAGCCAACCAGGAAGGGCCAGTTCCGGTTCCATTCTCTCCTGAAGAAAACTGGCCATGGATCGAACTTCCTCATTTCTCACTGCTGCTAACCCTGCTACGCCTTCTTTGCCTTTTCCACTGTCCGGCGACCTACTCTACCTCGAGCGAAATTCGTAGGTTGGAACTTGCGAACGCTTCTTGATATGGCTTGGCGATCCGCCTATACACCCTCATTGCAAACTTCGCAATGGACTGGACTTATACACAATATTAGAGACCCAATCAACAATAGTGGGCTCAGAATATATGATATATGGTTTATTGGGCCTCAATAAACTATTTTAGGGTTTTGATCCACTAATCAAGTTTTTTTTAATAAAAAAAATTTAGTGAGTTGAGTTTGGGATTAAGATATACTTCTAGACTCAAAGAGTATTTATAAAATTATAAATTTTCCATCAACAAGGTCCTCATATTGATAGCAGGATTTGACCTGATTATTTTATAAATTATGAATTAACTCTTTATAAATTAAGTAAACTTTTGTTAATTCATACAAGAGGTAACATTCTTTATAAGCATATATCTCTTATTAGAAACCATATTCTTTCCAGATATTGTTGGGCGTTAAATATAAATAAATCTTTTAAAAAATTAAATAATTTATAATATTATAAAGGACTAACTCATTCTAATAAACTTAACCCCATGCTAAAAAGGAGAGAAAGAAGAACTACAAATAACTCTATAGAAAGTCACCATGAAATTACTTGATACTTTGATAGATTTAATCAAGTTTCTTAAATGTGATGTGAAGGCTGAACAAATGCGGAAGGAAGATGAAGTAAATTATTTTTATTGGACAAAGAGTGGAACAGAACATCAAAATATGCAAAATTAAAGCAATGGGGGTAAAGAAATCAATAGTATTTTTTTAAAAAAAATATTGCCATACTTGATAATTTTTCATATGTGAGAGATATATGTTAGGAAACTCAATTAATTGCAAGTTTTGACTATCAAAGAAATAAGTATTTATATTAATAACCTAAATAAGGATTTTTTTTTATATATATAATAAAGCAATGCAAAGAGAAAGTTTTATGATTCTATATTTATTAATAACGTCGTTTTGAAGATTTGCTTCAGAATTTATTGATATGCAATTTATGAGGAAAGGTGAAAATAAATTAAACATGCATTGGTCAAATAGTCAAAACATTCAAAAACAAAAAGTAATACAAAATGGCAACGAGCTCCATGAGTCAATTTGCCCCATGACGGTAGTCATGTGAAAGATGGAAAGAGATGGAAACCAATTCACCTTTGGAAGATGGTCTTCAACTGTAGTTTTCATTTTGCAGATGATCTTATCGAAGCATGCTCTAATCAAGTTGAGGTCATTGACAAATGCATCAGAAAATTTTGCACCTTCCCACGCCAGACAATGAACAAGAACAAGACTAAGATACGTGGAGATTCAAAGGTGTTTTTTTTTTCTTTTGTGATTTTTTATAACCCAGTGCTTTACTGAGATATGTTGAACTAGACTCACCTACTTTAGTAAGTTCATACCTTTTTTTACATACTTGGTTTTATTTTTATAATAAAATTCTCGTAAAATCAAAATAGGAAACTTACTAAAACAAATTTATGCATAGGGCAACATATAAAGTTACCATATATGTATAAGAAGGAGAGCAAGATTTGAGAGGATTATAAGAGGAAGACTCAATCGAATTAAATCCCTGGTAGATATTTTGAAGAGAAACCGACCACCTTCCTCATCATCAATCTCTTACCGCGTGCAATAATATTTTTCTATAAATACGAATAATCAGAATTATTTGATGATTTCCTATTCTTCCCATGTTGTCACCTAGTCTCACAGCAGGAAGGAGGTGAAATCACAGAGAACATGGGCTCTCCGTTTCTTGCTGGAGAGGTAGGTGGTCATTGCATAATTTCTCCTCACTCACTTCAATTCCTGTTATTTCTGTTTTACTCCTCTCTCCATTGTGCCTTCAGACCTCCACGGCTTGCTAATATGAAACTCTTGTAAATGACACTGACATATTCATGGTTTCTCTGGATTTCTTTACTGAGTTCTTCAGATCCATGATTCTCATGGAATTTAACTTTTGAGATTGTTTATTCCTTACTATTTATTATTTCATATTTTGCTTGCTGGTGCTACTTTAGTCCTTTCCAAAAAAAGACAAAGGCTGGAATTCTGTTTTGTTTCCGGTTTACAGTTCCAAAAGCGAAGCTTTATTTATTTAACCCAAAATAAAATGTGGGGAAAGAGGCCTACCCATTAGAGCCTAAAGTTTTGATTTTTCTAATTTTCGATTTGGTGTCAACGAGAGCAAGCGATATATAGTTACCACGCTATTAGGATTCAAGGCCATGGGCAAAGTTTTGATTTTTAACTGGCACTTCATTCTTCCTCCTCAAAGAATGTGTTTTTCGTCAACCGTAGCGAAAAAACATTATTTTTGTTTGGAAAAAATGAAGAAGCTTTCCCCCCTTACTGAATAACTCATAGTGTGGTTGGATTGCAGTCTCTAACTGAATAACTGATATTCCAAAAGATAAAGTGTGGGTCCATTATCCGTTTAAAGGCAAATAAACCTGATCTAATATTGACACTGAAGTTGGTGTCTTCCTTTTAAAAGCGATTTCGCATATCATAATTTATAACTGACATAATAGTTGTTTTGATTTTCCAGACAGTTGATGGATTGATGCTGAGGCTGCTTGAGACCAATGTTAAAATAAATCGCGCCAAGGATCTCATGACGCGACTGCAGAATCTAGTGAATCATATTTCCGAGGATACAAACAGAATTGAACTTCAGCTGCGTCCTCATCTTCAGAGCATGATTCCTGAAGGCCTTCTCTCCCTACATTCTGAATCAAGCTCAGCCATCACAGAATCCACTTATTTCTCTCACATTTCCTCCCCTGTGGATTCCTTCACGGACCGTGGCTCTTCCTCGAACTTCTCAAATGTCAACCACGTTTTTGACAACATGGGTTTTGTCAATGAACAAACATGGATTCAACAAGCTTTGACATATCCAAGAATGCTAGAGTATAATTGTGCGAGTGTGGGGTTTCAAAATGCTGTGGGAGGAATCGTTTTGCCAGAAAAGGGGAAGCTTCTGCGCTCTGTTAAAGATGCAGGTCCTTTGCTTCAGACGCTTCCTATGTGGCGTCACCCACCTCCACAAAACATCAACTTTGCTCCAAATCTTACCATAAAAAATCATGACATAGCCGATATGGGGACTTGTGCTGATCTCCAAGGGGATTCCTTTTCAGATTCTTTGCTAAATTTGTCAGGGCTTCACTCTGATCCTTGGATCCACGATCAAGTCCCTGGAAGCAAGCGACAGAGGCCGAACTAACTTACATGACATTTGCTTCTCTTCTAGCTTGTGTTTAGGACGTAATCTGATTTTAATTTATGGGTTAAGGTATAATTTTGTTTAGAAATTTTTTGCTTAGGAAATTTTGTTACAATATCACTTAGAGTATTTAAAAAAAATAATGATGCCTCTGCTGTTAAAATTTCAAAAAAAAAACTTTGGAATACTCATAAGCCACAATTCTTATACCAAAATTTTTGGAGTAAAATTAGATCTTAACCCTAATATTAATATATATGAGTGTTACAACCAGCATTTTAGATTTTGGTTAAGATGTTGAAATAGGACATTTTTCTTCTGTGTTTAGAAATAACTTTTTCATCAAAATATACTTAATTAGGAGACTTTTAATATTTGTCATCTCGAAATTTTGTTAGTGCATTTGACAGTCTTATAAAATGAATTGACAGGATTTGTCATCTTTATCATCAAAATTTATCTATTTATTGCTTTCTCTTAATGAATGAAATCGTTAATGTCGGTGGCAATGTGCAAACAACAACATTTTCAGCTAGTAACTAGGATCGAGTTATAAGGTTTGCCTCTAGAGATGGAAAACACGCTGCCCGCTTAAAAATAAGCTAATTTGTCCCAAAACGAGTTGATAAAATATCCGTCCGTAGCCTTTTTTTTAAAATATTTTAAAAAAAATATTTTTAAAATATTAATAAAAAATTCTAAATATTATATTAGTATAATTAAAAAATTATTAATATTATACTCTTAAAAATTTATATTTTTTTTAAAAAAAATCTTAAATTTTATAACTATAAATCTAAATCAATATTAATATAATATTAATCAATTATAATATATCAACATATATGAACAAATAACTAATCATTTTTACTAGTATTTAATAATAAGATTATTTAAAATAATATTTAAATAAAATAAATAATAATATTAATAATTAAAAAAAATTGATAGGTTGATATGCTTAAAAATGAGTTAGCCAGCTAGTACTGGGTTAATTGCCCTAAAAAGAGCTGATAAAATATCAATTTATTTTTAGTATGTTTTAGCAGCTCTATTTGCCTCCAAAGGAACATACTCTATTGTCTTCATACATCTTATCTTGTTACTCTGTTTGTCTTGAGCGTTCTCTTACATAAGCTATCAATGAGTTAATCAAAATCGTTTGCAAACTCAAGGTAATGTAACCCAACACGGGAAGTTTCAGCATGTCTTCAAATTCCACGAAGCCTGATGTGCCTTTGGAATGGAATGTACGACAGACTACTACACTAATTATTGTCTGCATCGTTTTCCTGTTACTGAGTTACCACAGCGTATTGAAGCGTATATGTTGTGCAAATTCTTCTGGGAACCAAGCAAGCAGAAGGCGACTTCTAGAAGGTCCATTCAAGATGATCCTTCTCTACCGTCTCAAAGCCATGGCTTGGAGATCTCTGTAATACGTTCTCTTCCCAAGTCAATGTTTACGCAAAGTGAAGGGGAAGAGAAGCCGAACAGCTTAGACTGTGCAATATACTTAGGTGAGTTTGAAGAAGGGGAATGGCTCAAACATCTTCCGAACTGCCACCATGTCTTCCACGTTTCCTGTATTGTCTATCGGCTTCGGTCCAGCTCAAATTGCCCTCTTTGCAGATCTCATGTTCTCCATAATCCTCTCCCCGAGGCTCTAAGTGCTCTGTCGAGGAGATAGCCCATGTCTGGTCCCCATTTATTCGTCTCTTTTGCCCCCATTTCATAGATATAATTTTTATTTTTTAGGGACATGTAAATATAGATTGTGGATCTCAGCAATTGGAACGGATGGATCATTATGAATCAGAGTTGTTGACCTTATCATATTCAAGGCATTGTCATTTTTACTCAAAAGGCTAACACATGTTTATTGCATCAATTCCCCCCTAGCATATTTAAGTATTTAACAATAATATGAATCTTGGGGAAGAAACAGCTCTGCCAGTTATGACTTATGATTAACCTCGAACGATTGCTACCAATGGCGCTGCGAAAATTTCCGTGGAGGAAGAAATTGAGAGAAAAAAGTTGTGTAAATGATATACCCATTAATTGGTTGAAATAATTTTCAAGCAAAATTTATAACCCGCAATCTACTCTTATGTCATTTGAACACAGCACAGTGAAAAACACAATAAAATGTAAAAACATCTCAAAGTCTCCTGTTAATGGGCTCCTTGAAACAGTCTAAAATCTGGCGCAAATATAAATAAACAAGGCGAAGCCACCAAAATTTAGATGATTCCAATCTTGTTGGCGACATCCAAGGCATCATAATCGGGAGTCAACCTGACATAGGCCTTCTTGGTACCGTCGGGCCTGCAACAGCATGAATTCGACTCAGAATATGCTCAAAAATGTAACAAAAAGTAAAAAAAAAAAAAAATGCTCAAAAAGCAACCATAACAAATTACTCGACATAATCAAGAAGGCCTATATGTAATTATTAATCAGCAACTGTTGAGTTACCAGCCTATATGTTTGAGACATTAATCAAGAAGGCTTACCTTATCAAAGTGTTTACTTTCTTGGCCTGAATGTCGTACATTTTCTTCACAGCATCCTTTATCTTCTTCTTGTCTGCACGTAAGTCAACAATGAAAACCAAAGTGTTGTTGTCTTCAATCTTCTTCATTGCTGACTCGGTGGTGAGAGGATACTTCAGAATTTGATAATGATCAAGCTTATTTCTTCCTGGAGCACTGATACGAGGGTACTTGGGGTTTCTATCCTTTTTCAATGTCTTGGGTCGATGGAATGTGACTGATGTTCTAATTTTCTTGGCCTTCTTCTTGAAAGTGGGGCCTGATTTTACTGCCTTCGCAGTTTTCAAGGCCTGTGCCTTTGGGTCAGTCTTCTTTGAACTATCACCTGCACAATGACAAGTACTAAATTCACAGAATTCACACTTTCAAAGCCTGTGCCTTGGCAGTTATGATGTAACGGCCAACGACAGGTACTAAATTCACACTTTCACATGGGAAATCAGTCACAGAAACCTAAAACCGCTCAACAAGTGAAGAAAAGGATGCAAAGAATGCAGTTTTAGCTAACTGACATCAGAAACTGGTTAACATGCACGAATGCCACAAGAACAAAATAAGTCCTCAGCAAGCTTATGAAGAGAAAGATGACGATACAGAGCACAACTCATGTTTTGTCAAAAACATCATAACTATATAGTACTTCTTTCATAACGTACGCCCTGGAATATCACAGCCCCAAACCATTACTATCAAATATTCAAATTATCAAATTAATCATGTAAAATGAGCTACTAGCAAGAGAGGATATCAGTATTAGCTTTTGTTCTCAATCAGAATATCACATTTTAGGAAAGAAATTTTAGTGACTTACGCCAAGGATATTACACTAAAGGCTAGGCTTAGTATGGTTTCCTTCCTCAAAAACAACAATGTACAAAGAGATTAGTCTTAGAATAGCAGCTAGAAAATTATTCTCAAATATTTCCCAAGGGCGACAGATTGAAGAAAAAAGGGATCGCTCTACTGAGCTTGGTAAGGACTTACGCAGTTAATTTCGGCTGATTTACTAAGGATTTATCAATTATTAACTTCCCCTGCTTTTTTACCACATTTCAGGGCTCAGACGATTGACATCCAAGTTACATAAGCCAAGGCCACAGCAAAACTATAATATTCCAAACAACGCATTTGCTGCGTTTCATAATAACAATCACATCAAACAAACATAAAGTATAAACAGGAAATCATCAAAGAATTTCCCAGAGCTTGCAGAGTTAGTAGGGCATTGTACCATCCCCGGGCTAAATTAAAATGTCGTAACTACATATAGATTCTACAAGCCCAGGGTCAAAATTGGGGTGGGTGGGGGGGGGGGGGGAAGGGAAGCGAGAAAGAATGCAAATACAAAAGAAGCATAGAAAAATGAAGACCAAAGAGTTACCTTTAGGCGCCATGGATAAGCAAAAAAGAAACTTGGCTCGTCAAATCTTCCTGAAACCCTGAAGGCAAAATAGATAAAAAACATTAACCTGCTGAAGTTCCGTAAGACAAAGGCACCAACAATAAATGACAGGGAAGATACCTGCGCTTGAGAAGCAGGGGGACTTGCCAACTCTAGGGTTTTCCGGAAGGGGAAAGAGCGCTTTATATGCATATATCCGCCATGATGGATAACCAGAATATCGGATCGCGTTGCTTGCTTGGGCAAGTGACCCGCCCAGCCCAATAATTCGTAGGGAGTGGCGGGCTCATTAATCGCAGTATTTTATATTTTTTTATATAAAAAATTTTAAAAAATAATTAAACTCACCCACTATTAAATAACAAAATAAAATATCAATTCATAATAAATAATATTAATATCAGATAGGACGAATCATCGGTACCTTCTCAAACGTCGACTAAAACCATAATAAAATAATACTCTCTAAAATTTAAATATATTTTAAATAATTATATGGTATATTTTTTCTCAAATTAAACTGTGGTATTTTGTATTTTTTTATAATAATTAGCGGAACTCTTTTTATTTGATATATATGGGCTTTTAGTTCAATATGATTGGATCCGAATATGAGACACTGTTTAATATTTACATTTTCTGGTTAATTTGAAAAAGATCACAAAGATGACGAAGATTTTTCAATGTTCTTTTAAAATAAATAAATTTACATTCCCAATAATAATCTTTCTAAAATCAAATAATAAAGGTGAGAGGGGTTTGAATTTGCCTCATGTCCTTTTTTTTAATTATTAAAAAAAATAAAAGGTAAAAATGATGGGAACGGAAGTTAGGATTAGGGGTGTACATAGGTAAGATTAGGTAGAGCAGTTCCTCTATCCGATGCCCTAGCTAGAAAAAATATAGGTTATATTTTACAGCTTGATGCCTAGCCTTAATCCGTAAAAGCCCTAATAATTTTAGATTAAGCATGAGTGGGTTAGGTATAGGCGGGTTAGGCATACCTAAGTTGTGATGACTTGCTTATGTTATGAAAAAAATCTACAATTATGAACTTCTAAAATAATATCATATTCATGTGTATTTAAGAGTTAAATAATATATATAATATACTAAAAATAAGGTAATAAAAATAATAATTAAAGTTTTGAGATATATTGCATATAAAAAATAAGCATTAAAGTCTAAATAGTTTGTTATTGCAACTTTGCATCAATCTCTTCAATATTGACAAAGATGAAGTATCTAAAAAAATAAAATAAATAATTATAATTTTTAATATAATTATATGATAATTAACAAAGTTAAAAAAAAAGAAAAAATTAGTATAGTTAGTTATAAATATTAAAAGATACAACTTACTTACTTAACTACTCATATTTCTAAAATGACTTTATAGTCACCAATAACTATCATATTCTCCCTTTCAAGTATAGCATATTAATATATAGAGAAAAATATAAAAATAAAATAAAATAAAAGAATGGGTACTTATAGGAAAGGCAGGGCATGACAATCTCTATACTTAGTGCTCAACCTGAAAAATATATAGGCTATATTTTATAACATGATACTAGGATTTACTCTATATTTATTAGATTGGGTAAATTATTTTTATTATAAATTTAGATAGATATAGTGGATCATGAGTTTTATGTATAGCCTAACTAGGACATGCATGTAATGCCCGAATTTCTTTTTTTTCCGCTCTTTCGGCCACAAAAGCACCGATGTTATCATTCAACCTCCAGGCCTATTCACAAGAGACGTTAAAATCACTAGTCAATTATAAAATAAGCTAGAGGAACCTATTTAATCAGTGAATAAATGAGATATATAACTATTTAAAATATATTTAATTTTTAAAAAATATTATTTTATTATAATTCTAGTCATAACATTTAGAAAAATATTTTAACTCTTAGATACCTAAATTTACGCCTAAAGATAATTAACAGTTCATCTTACTTGATATTGGCATAGTCTATGAGGAAGGGAAACTTCACCCTACTCTTAAATCGTGAGTGAACTTAATTTTTTTCTAAAAATTTTTGTACAAAAAAAATAAAAAATGAGCTAGAGGTACCCATCGTTTATAGGTTCAATTAGTAAATAAGTGAGATATATAACTATTTAAAACGTGTTCGATCATTAAAGAGTACTACTTTATTATGGTTTCAGTCGCGATGCTTGGGGAGACATCCTAACTCTTGAGTACGTAGGTTTATGACTGAAAGTAATTGACGGCTCACCCTGCTTGGTATTGGTATCACCTAAAAGGAATGAAAACTATCTTGCCCTTAAATTGTAGGTAAAATTAACCTCTTTTTAAAAGTTTTTATACAAAAAATAATAATAAGCTAGAGATAATATTCATTTAATTCTTAATATAAGATCTATGAGAAATTAATTATCGTTATAAATATAAATATTTTTTATATTTATTAATTTTTTTAAAATTAACTTTTTAATAATATTTTAATAATAATTAAGTAAGAGAATATGAATGAGATTAAAGAAAATAATTATAGATTTTTTAAAAAAAAAATATGCTTTTTTAATTAAATTAGTTTTTTAATATAATTAAATTAATTAAATAAATTTTAAATTAAGGATAAAAACAATGTCATTTCAGTGTACGTGCATTGCTGGGTTGTTCGCAGTGCCTCGCGTGGTTCTGAGCCAACTTACATCATAATATAAATTGTTGATTGTCATATTAATACTTTCTGTAAAACATGTTATGTAACAATGCACATCCCAACCATTTTCGCTGCATGATGTCATGCACATCGTATAAATCTCCATTTGAGTATATGTACTTGAAGAAGGCAATCCAATTGGGTATCCAACGCATTACGTTTATATGAAAGAAAAAAGTTCAGCACAATACAGCAGCCAAATGCCAGCTCAAGTACCACAACGGTGAATAAAGACATTCATTTAACTCATTCAGACCTCAACACGAAAATTCTGTTCGCGTCCCACAACACTCTCATGACACCTAACTTGGTTTCAGCCTCTGCGAACGAGGAGCCGGTGGCTTCCGATGGGTAAGGTAGCTGCGAACCTTTATCAGCTTTGAGCTCATATATATCCACAACATGTGTCTCTGATTCCTCCAGACTCTTCCCACACCACTTACCACTAACCTGAAACACCTTCCCTTTGCTGATTTCCTCTCCTCGTTTATCGACAAGCACAACATACTGACCTGTCTTGCACCCATCTTCTGGAGGCCCAAGATCAACAAACTCACCCATCAAACAATCAGACTTATGACCAGAACTAATATTAGAGTGACTTGGAAGTTCTTTTCTTGCATTTGATGCATCACTTGGGCTATCCGGGGAGTCATAGGAGCCCTGTACCGGCCCCTTTTGCTTGTCGGGGACTGAAGTGTCGACATCTGCTGCTGCTCGAACATCCCTCGAAGTGCGGGCTAGCCTAGCTTTTCGATTGTTCGGCCTAGTATCATAAACAGATAATTGTGAATTTCCACAAACACGATATTGGTGGTATAATTTTGTTAAACACAGCTTCGAAAGAAAAAACTTGAATATGATTTCTGCACTAGATGTTTTGCTATATTATCCTAAACGAAGAATAAGGTATATCATTGTCTTCTCTTGCTTTTTTTTTTTTTGTTTTTCCCAACCGGATTGTTTGATGAACAATGAAACAACTATTTGAAATGCAAGCTGTAAAAAAGGTAAATCGGCATCCTCACCAATTTTTAAGCTGTGAAGGTGTAACTTCGGAACCCTGGACGGCACAATGCAGGAAAGATTCATAATAAATATATCATTAAGCATAATTAATATATATATATATATATATATGAGTTGTGTAACACGTGACAAACATGATGACTTAATTTTTCAGACCAGGACAGTAGTAAAGCCGCATTTCGCTGCATCTCAGGCTCATCCAACAATACCCTCTCAATTAACATCACCTGTTTATCGTTCATTATAGTTCGCTTTCGCTTTTTCCTCTGTTGTGTTTCAACCTTCTCAGCTTCTGGATTTTCTCCAACTCCAACCTTTTCACCACGCTCAACTGATTTTGAAAGCTCAACGTTGTCCATAGGATCAATAATACTCTTACCTTTGGCAGAACTGGTATCGGAACCACTTGTTTCAACATTTTGGGAATCCTTGTCTGCATCTCTTGCACCTTCTGATGCAGTCTTACCAGAAATAACTTTATCTTCCATCTTATCTTGTTGATTTGGGCCAGAACCTTGATTAATAACTTCAGCTCTGGCATCAAAATGGTTTATGTCCAAGAATGCAGAATTCTCAGACATTCCTTCCCTTAAGTTACCACTCTTCTTAGTTAGATCAGCAAGTTCTTTTACAGGTAAAGGTGATAAGCATCCGCCTGGACTCTGAGCCTCCTACAGGGAATCAAACTAATTCTCATTTCACTTTGTTGAGGACAAGCTACATGCCAAACTTCTCATTCTCGCTGCTAAAGTAATATTTTGTTCCTCGCATTAAAGTAAAGTCTGAAGTGCATGTGCATGTCTAGCGCGAAATACTATATGCTTACTATGGATTTGAGAAAACTCCTGGCACTCACCTGATATTCATTGATGTTAAGTTTGGAAAACTTGTCACAGGATAAGTCCTTGCTATCCTGAGTTGCTCCAGCAGAACGCAATATTTTAAAGAATTTAAACACAGATCAAGAAAGAACATCAGTGAAGAAAAATAGAAAAAAATTCGGTAGAAATAAATCTGAAATAGTACAAATGCTTAAGAATAAAGGACAAAGGTTTACTTGAACACGATTTGCCCTAAATCCAGCAGAAGTAATTAATGACTCTAATTTGTCAGAAAACACCCTGCAAAGAATTTAGGTAAACAAGTTATATGTTTAAACACGCAAGTAAGAAAATGGATCATCATCAACTAAATTTGCATTTTTTGCTCTAATGGGAGAGGTATAAACTTTATATGGCTCTTAACAGTGTTAAAATAAATAAATAAAACAAAGAAAGTAAACCAAATGCAAATGGAGTTAACAATTTCAATAACACGTGTTCAGATTATAGTTTTGAAGTAACTTTGTTTTGTTTAAAAAGAAACGATAAATCGTTCCTAACATTGGGTTTATAAGCAGTTCATGCATGAAGTAAAGCTTAGTTAAATAATAATTTTTTACATAAAATGGCATATTTATCTAATATTTCAATTAAGCATGTTCAATTCAACATTTAAATGAGAACTGAGAGAGCAAAAGTAACCTTAAAAGATGCACATCCTCCACATTTAAAAAGTTTGGAATCAAGGATTCTGCATGACTCAACAATGAGCCTACACAAGAAAGATACTCAATAGAATTAACCATATTTTAATGATATTTCCGCAACAAGAATAAGTAAGGAAAAATCATTACGCAGGTTCTTGCAGATGCTGGTTGCATTAGGAGCATCAGAAGCAAAAAGAAAAGGCAGGCAGCAAGTTACTTAAATCCATTTGCAAGCACTCCAAAACCTTAAGAACGAAAAGGTTCCTCTCCTGCTCTGGGGATTAAAATAACAACTGATAAATGGCGAGCGGAAATTATGAATATATATACATATATGTACTGCTGTAAAGCAATTAAGTTTTTCCCAAAAAAAGATCAAAATATAGGCAAAAAGTTAACCTTCACATATGTTGGGAACAAAACAATGAAGATTTGCTATGACTTTAACAAATAATGAAGTCCTATGATGTGCATAAGAAGCCTGAGGCATGCTGTTACCAACAAGGTTAAACTCCAAATTTGCCGTATTTAATAGATCCTGCCATGAAGTATTATCCAAAATCCATCCAACTGCAGAAAATATATCATATTCAAGAGTTGCATCCTCCTCCTTCTCTGGGAGGTTAGATGAGCACCAGCAGGACAAAAAATCTCCATGGGAGAGCATAAATATTGCCGCCAGAACTTTAGTCTGGAGTCACATGAAAAGTATTAAAAATTTTGAAAAAAAATAAAAGAGCCAAATAAGATGAAGATTTGACCATTTTTCATTTATTAAATTGTGGGTGTTGAAAAAAATGCTAGAGCCAAAAACTACAGTGGTGGCATGACAAGAGTGAGGCCAATAACCATAAGCATGTTAACTTTTTGTACTCTTATAATGATAACTTACAAAACAAATTGTCATGTAAGATCGAAAGTTTGAATCATCAGAGAATATGTCAGCTAGACGCATTGCATTGAGCTGTAAAAACCCCATTGGGTAAACTTTTTCAGCTTTGAGATTCTGAGGATTATTTCCAAAAGCAATCTTCAACACATCAAAAACCTGAAACATGAAAGCATATTATAAGTAGACGAATGGTAATAAATACTTATGCATGCCTTTCGTTCTATGCAGAAAAAATAATTCATTGAGAGAAGAGCAATATTAAAACCAAGGATAAGAAATCCTCCAAAAAAAAATAAAATTAAAAGAAAAAAAAATACAGGCTCAATAGTTCATAAAACTTTCCAATCCCATAGTAAATCCACAAGCCACCCTTAAAAAAATGTTGAAAACTAAGGCCAAAAAAAGTAATTCTCCTCAGTTCAGTTGTAAAGGCATAATTCTTTTATCAAACACTCATTCTTTCCCAACAAAATAGCCCACAAACCAACCAAGACAGTGCACTGCCAAAAAGTACAAAGCTCCTTCTTCAGCAAAAACAGCCAAGACATGTGCATGGTTGACGCATGAAATTATGTTCAAGGCTTGGCCGTTGGCACTGTAAGACAAACAAATTTGACACATTAAAGGAACAAATGCTTTTTGTAAATCATCATTGCACATGAGCAATATAAAAGATTTCAAAAGATAAACTTAAGAAAAACAATAATCCATATTATTTGAGAGGCATACAAAAATCAATTGATCAGTAGATGTGTAAAATTTCACACCAATTAAAATTGAGGATTAGGAAAGTTAACAATGCTATAGCTAAATCATTTTAAAGGAATAATTTCCATTCAGCCATTTATCAGTAAAAGCACACTAAAGCAATGGAACCATTTATACTTGACAATTTACATAGTAAGCTACCAGTTCAAACGAACCTCTAAAGAGACAGACTGAGCCAAATCTAAACTTTGTGATGAGCTGGCAACTTCATCAAGATAAGAAGTGTTTTCTGCTTCACACAAACTCAGCAGCTGATGATAGAGTCATGGAAGATAATCATTGAAATGCACAAGTTATCAAGATCTAACTTAAAAGCAACGATTTATGGCAGATTAAGACTCACAAGGTATAGTATCTTAGACTTTAGCCGGGACAAAGCAGCCATAATCCTGGTTGGAAAATATGGTTGAATGTTTAACTTCAGAATGGACCTAAGCAGAAAAAGAATACTGCCCTTTCTGCACAGTTCCTGAAATTATTTTTTTTTAAAAAAAAAAATGTAGTTCATATATATAAAGGAAAAGCACAATGCATCCCATAAATTGAACAAATCAATGAAATGGCATTAATGATCCGCCATGATGACTACGTTGCAAGTAGACAGTTGGTTAAACAAAGTCCATTGCCCCTTAAACTCCCATTTCTCACCCTAACTATCCATCCTTAGAGATATGCTACATTTTCTTGCACAAAGAACAACAAATAATACAAAGAAGAGTTGAGAAATGTAAGAAATTACTATGATAAGGATGGGTTCTCACAATTAACAGTATTCAGATTGGAGAGGAATATATAGTTTAATGTTTTCATATATTCATGGGAATCAAATAAGGGTTTGTGGACCCTTCTCAAAGATGGAAACAAGAATGTGTGTGTTTATAGAGAGAGAGAGAGAGAAACAGAAAGAGTTGACTGTCTACTGAGCTATGTAGTCCTTGACTCTTAAATTTATAACTGGTAAAAGAAATTCCCTCTTACAAAGACTTCTTCATCATGTTTCTCCATATTTATAAAGAAAGTCTAGTTTGGAAAACCTTATTCTTGAGTAGGCACTCCTTAAACAACTTTTGTTGGCACAACGACTGAAGAAACTGTAAAGAAGCCTCACATTGCTGGGTGAGAAAATAAACTACTCGTTCAGCTGTTAGATTGGGTCCCACGAAGTCGCCTTCATGGTAAGTTGACAAGGTAAGCTCAAGAAACCTAACAACCTTGCGAACTGATCCAAAAGCGACATCCATAAATATGTCAACCTGTGACAGAAAGCTTCATAATTAGTCATAGAATATGTGTTATAAATTATAGCATTCACTTAATGTCATGAAAAATATAAATTACATTATGACAGAAATTAGCTGGCGGAAAAATACAACCAAAATCCACAAGACAATTCGAGATGCATACAACAATTCGATAGAACAGAAATTAATTAGATTTACATAGTGGCTTCTTGTGAGTTAAAGAGAACATTTGACGCCAACAAAACCTTTTTAAAGTATTGAGACAATCTAAAACTTAGAAATGCAACAAAGGAGGAAGGTATGCTCAAAACAACCCAACAAAACGGAGCAGAGGATAGAAACAAACATATATATATATATATATATATATATATAAAGATTCAACCAATCCCTCTACAAAATAGAAATCCAGACTTCCTTGAAACAAACTTGCACCAAACACCAAATTAAGGAAATAAACACAGCCCTATCCCATAGCATATGCAAGGGCAAAGACATGCCAGTCAATATATGGACTTTCAAATAGTTTTGACATCATAAATTCTTTTATATATATATGGACTCTAAAAGAATATTTTCTTCTAACCCTCAATTAAGAATAGACTGAAGAAGAACTTTACCTTGGGGTGCGCAAGCAATACATGAACAATATCTTGCCATTGTGTTGATATAAACCCAGTTAATAGATGTAAACTGCATCCCACAAGAGCTGAATGCAAAAGGTGCTTGAGACTAAAAGTATGGCCTACCTGAAACATGAGTGAAAAATCTAAGTGCAGATTAAAAGTACAGAAGTTTAAACTACAAAAACAAGAGCTAAAGAAAACCTGTCTGTAACCACCAAGAACTATTATCACATAGAAAACCAAGTCAATCAACTGTTCCAACACTTCCACATCATCTAGGAAAATCTGCTTCATGTTTCAAACACAGAAATCAGGTCTGCCATCAAAGTGTTACAATAATCTTCAAATTTGGAAAATAAATACCTATGTTCACAATAATAGGTCATTTTTCTGCTACCAACAAGGTGCATAAAAGAATGAATACAACTTCCATAAAACTTATCATGTTCATGTACGCATCTCTTTGTAAAGTATGACTTATGGACTATGGAGTTAATTGTAAGAAACTGCATAGAATAAGAAATAATAACTACACGTTGACTGATTCTATGTTACTTCACCACCACCCACTCAATATAATATGGATAAAGTAACCAACTTAGCCCTGAGCTCATGCTCTTCCTCATCTTTAAGTAGGGTCCCCAACAGCTCAAGCCATTAATCACTGACTTGAAAATTATTGTTTTTAAGTACACAATAAATGTTTCATATAATGTCTTTTCCATACAGAAAACAAGCAATATCAAGACATCCGCATACACAAGCAAAGAAGAGCAATATATAAGTTAATGGGCATTACTGACACTAACCTGTTCAAGTTTAGAGTGACGAGGAGATAAATCACACAAGGAATGCAAGAGGCGCATTCCACATAACATGTATCTCATCATTGATTCATCCCTATCAGATGAGATCAGCACTGCAATAAGATGCAATGGAAGAGATCCTGCAAGCTTTTCCATATCAATCTGCACACAAACATGATTAAATAAAACAAATTGATAAAAACAAGAACAAGATAATTTTGAACATGAGACAGAGAAAACCTTGCTCGTTGATCCTTTTCTGTTTAGGTAGTGAATACTAAAATTTTCAGAGTTCCTCAATAATCTATCAAGTTCCTGAGAACTAAGCCCATGTAACTCCTTCACTGCTGATATGAGGTCAACCACCTGTTTGAGCAAATATGTATAACTTAGTCATGTTACTAACGTGAGAAAGAACATGGGAGAAGGGAGGGATTGGGAGGGATTATGGGGAATCCAGGTTATATTTAAGTCACATGTGCTTGCCTGTGCATCACTACTTGATGGATCTTCCTTAGAGTGTCTCATTCTGGAAAATTAGTGTAAAAATCACAAGCATACACTAGCAAGAGGCAAAAGAAACGTGAGACACATATATAACAGAATTAGTCAGTATGCGTGACTTTAAGCATATACAACTGATATTTAGCATATTGGGATGAGAAATGACTTGTTTATTTCAAAGCAACTATGGCGGGCATTAGATTGATGGCAGCAAATTGCGCCAAGCGAGGAACAAGCTAGCATTTCAAAGGAAGAATGTATTAAAGCTCTAGCAAACTCCTTTTAGCTTACTTTCTCGAATGCATAAGAGGTATATATACACTACTTAAAATCCATCCACGAGAATTTACATTTCAGTTTATAGAGTTGTGAAGCACAAATATTACTCCTTCAGGAACAGTATAAAAAAACAAACGTTTTAAACTAACCATATCCACTTTTCACCTTCAAAGTTCTAACTAATTCTCTGGAATAAAGTATTTACTCATTAATTGGGAAATCATGTCTGCCACTGCCCAGTCACCTAGCCCCACAGGGGAGGGGATTTTAAAATATCAAACTAAATAAATCAATAGGTCCAAAACAACCAAGAACTCTCATCCATTATCATAAAGCTCATACTCATAAAGCTAGAATGCCCATTTTCACTTCAAGATCCTTCCTTGTTCACGTGAAAGGCACAGACCCCATAGAAAGGGAGAGGAACTGCACCACAGGTGTATCACTTGACCAAAAAACACAATAAAAAAAATCCAACTTACTTGATATCAGCAATAAAGGCATGTAGGAATGAATAGAACTAACAACACAACCCCAATCATAAAGTATTCGCAACTTGAACTACAAAAATATTAACCCTAGGGATTTGTAACATGGGCAACCCGAAAATCGATAGAGGTAAGAATATAGACCTGGATACCACAGCTACCTTATTTATGCAGAGAATCTGCCCAATTTGTTTCCCCCGTGACTCAAAGCACAAGGATTATGCACAGGAAGAATGAGCATGAGATGAGTCAGATTGGGCTTAGCAAATGAATGGTTTTATCTAGATTTCCGACGCTCAGTTGCCTTTGCTAGCCATTACCCAATGTTGACACATATTTATTAGAAGAACATTCTAGAATGCTAGAATTTTAGACATATCCTATCTTATGGATGTGTCTTTGAAAATTTTGATTCCTTGTTAGGGCAGATTTTGATAGAGGTAAAAAGAAAGCCATGGAAAGAGGTGTTCCTAAGAACACAATTTTCCTTTGTTTTATTTTACCCTTCCAAATGGATGGAAAGCAAAGCAATAGAAAATTCTGACAATGAAAATTTATGCACTTCCAAATCTATCTAACGGCAAAAAGGAAACAACAACAACAACAACAAGCCTTATCCCATTAAATGGGGTCGGCTACATGGATCATATGACGCCATTGTGCTCTATCAAAAACTAAATCCTTGGATAGGTTATTAACCAGGAGATCCCGCTCAATGACCTCTTTGAGCGTTCTCTTTGGCCTTCCTCTAGTCCTTTTAACCGGTGTCCATACTGTTTGATCCACCCTCTTCACTGGCGCATCCCTTGACCTTCTTTGTACGTGTCCAAACCACCTAAGACGATTCTCTACCATTTTCTCTTCAATAGGTGCCACTCCAACTCTTCCCCGTATATGTTCATTACGAATCTTATCTTTTCTTGTATGCCCACACATCCATCTCAACATCCTCATCTCAGCTACCCCAACTTTATGCTCGTGCTGTCCTTTTAAAGCCCAGCATTCACTTCCATAAAGCATTGCTGGTCTTATAGCAGTGCGATAAAACTTTCCTTTTACTTTATCTGGCACTTTTCGATCACATATAACTCCAGTAGCCTTTCTCCATTTAAACCACCCAGCCTGAATTCTATGATGAACATCTTCCAAAATTTCACCGTCCTTCTGTATAATTGATCCCAAATATTTGAACTTATCTATTTGTGGAATAACTTGATCTCCCAATTTGACCTCCAAGTTACTTCTAAATTGCCTCTTATCAAAATTACAATGCATATATTCAGTCTTACTTCTACTCAGACGGAAACCCTTCGACTCTAAAGTACTTCTCCATAACTCAAGTTTAAAATTAATTTCTTCTCTTGATTCCGCCACCAGAACTATATCGTCCGCAAAAAGCATGCACTTAGGGATTTCCTCTTGAATAGGCTTAGTTAGAACATCCACTACTAGATTAAATAAATAAGGACTCAAGGATGATCCCTGATGTAGACCAATCCTTATGGGAAAATCCTTTGTTTCGCCCCCAGACGTTCTTACAGTAGTTGTTACCCCCTCATACATATCTTTTATTGCCTTGATATATGCCATGCGTACCCCTTTCTTTTCCAAAGCTTTCCAAAGCACCTCCCTTGGCACTCGATTATATGTTTTTTCCAAATCAATGAAGACCATATGCAAGTCTCTTCTTTTAGTCCGGTACCTTTCCATTAACCCCCTTAATAAATAAATCGCCTCTATTGTAGATCTACCCCGCATGAAACCACACTGATTCTCAATAATATCAGTCTCTAATCTCAATCTGTGTTCAATTACCTTTTCCCACAACAGCAAAAAGGAAACAAGAGAAGAAAATTAAAATGATAAGATTATATGAAAACTCTTTCCTTTTTGTTACCAACCTTTTTGTTTGCTCATGATTATCCATAAAAAAAAAAGATCTATCTCATTTCGTTCCGCATATTCAAAACAAACTTTGAATCACTTGTACCTTTTAGAACCTAATAAATAAAAAACCTCAGAATCACTGTCATTTTTACTCTTGTTTTCCAATAATTTTATTATTTTTCATCTGAGTTCCTTAATATGCACATAACAGACACTCCGCTAAATGTCTTTAGATTCTCAGACCACCATTACCATTCTGAGTTAGTCTAGCACCATTATAATGCTAATTATACTGAAAGTACTGGATGCATGTACCCTTACCTCTATCTATAATCATGGAACATAATGTACCATGAATTCAACAACTCTGAATCTTACATATATTTCTTGAAGAAATAAACAACAAACAAAATCTATAACCAGATTAAGAGAAGTGACTTGATAATATCAAATGTATAATTAATATCCTATCACATGAAATGAACTATATATGTATGATTTATACAAAACAACAACAATAAGCCTTATCCCACTAGGTAGAGTCAGCTAAATAGATAGGTATATGATTTATACACAAATGAGCAAAATTCCCAATCCTCTGATGTAGAACCACATGTGAACCTGAGCTAAATCTTATTATATTTTCTTAGAAGAATGAGGAAAACTCCATTCTTTATTTTATTAAATATTTCATCAATGATTTTTTTCCAAATTTTTTTCTTGAACTTGTTCCTTTTTTTTAATTGAAGTGAGCAGTAATAATTATCTTAATTTTATATTTCCCTTTTTTTCAAAATAAATAGGAGTTACATAGTATTAATCACTTCAAATATTTACCCCTCTCTTTGGAAAAGCACAACAAAAAGCAAAATAAATCTGAAAAAGTGGTTAACAAGTTTTGCCAAATATTCAACCTTGAGACTGTGTACATGACCACCACAGCCCCAGACTACTTTAACTGGCTTATTTCAACAGGCATAATAATTGATGATCACATTTAGCTCCGAATGAATTCAATCAGATACAAACATCAGCTGGAATAACATAAATAATAAAGCCAACAAAGTTTAGTTTAGCTAGTAAGGTTGGCCAATACCCTTCAAATACTACTAACGATGTGATGACGTTATAGGTACCCCCGTGAGGTCTACCATAATGAGACATTGGACCTAACTGCCTTACAACTTTTTGTTCCAAAAAATAACAATAAGATAATTTGAATATTACGGCAATTATTCCCTCAAAGAGGGGACAGGGAAAAACACTACATTGTCCACATGTTTACATTACGGTTAACTTCTCAAGTTACTATTCCTATAAACTTCTACCCGTATGTGTGTGTGAGTATGTTTGCGTATATATATATATCCCTGCATGTCGAAATTCTTCCATTCTTGAAATGCCTGTATTTGCTGGATCCTCCTATCCAATTATCCTCACTTTTGTCACCCCCGTGGCTCACATGTTCGCTTCGGGAACAGTTTATCCTCTTCTCGATCTATTATGATTCCAATATATGCTCCCCTTCAAACAACACACTTCATGTTGCCACTAAAATCATGATTCTTTCAACTACGCTACCTTTAGCTTCTAACATAGAATCAAATACTCCCGTACAGCCAGCTATGTTAGTGGCTGCCTAGACAGTAAAGGGAAAACTAAAACATCCAGAAGTACTAAATTTAACCACGAAAAAAAATAGAAAATAATGTGACAGTTTATATGCATAGAAGAAAGGACTAGAAGGGGGAGGTATAATGAGCGAGAAAGAACCTGCAGGAGACCGGAAGTTAGTCGAGGTCAACGGGGACGGTAGCGGTGAGTGACGGTAACGGAGTGAGGAGTGAGGAAACTCCACAGAAGGGAGGGCTCCGAATATAATTTTGAGAGCGGAGCAGCAGCTGCAGCCGACGGCAAGAAAGCTGGCGGCGACGGGATCAAAGTAGCAAAACGCAAACTTTGACGGGTTGGAAAAATAATGTTATATTATCGAATACCAAATGTGCTCTATTTCTTATTGTTTTATTTATAACTCGTAATTTATGATTTATAATTTGGTTAAATTAAAATCTATCATCTATATTGGTCATCCATATTAACCACCATCATCAAAATATTTATAAATATTACATGAAAACAATTTCACTGTTTATAAATTATTGACAAGATAAATTATTTTATATTTAGAATAAAAATAGATGTCATGCCAAATAATAATAACATTACTAGTAATTATTGTTTAGTGTTAAATTTTGCAACATGTATCATTTATAAATTTTTAACTGTAAATTTTTTTTAAAAAAATTACCTATATGTCTCATATAAAACAATTAAAAATAAATAGATAAAAAAATATAATAAAAGATCTTTTAAAATTCAAAAGGATGAAAAATGTTTCTAAATTTTTAAAAAGACAGATGAATCTGTCATTGACAAATTTTGAATAAAATACGAAATTGCCCTTTAGTCATTTATTAATCTTGCAATAGATTTATAACTTGAGCAGTAGTTTTGATAGTTAACCTCCTCTAAAATGTTTACAACTCTATAATAATGTATCACCACCATATTACCATCATCATCAATCTGTCTTTGCTCACCCTCTTTTGTCAATCTCCTCTCCCAGTCGCTCTGTCAAAATCGCACTCCAGCTCACAGTCAAAGATGCAAATCCAAGCTCCTAGTTCACTGTCAAAGTCACACTCGATGACCCTTTATTCGTCATCGAAGTCGCAGTCGTAGATCAAGGCTTCTAGTTTGTTGTCGATGTCGTCACTCTAACTCGACACCCAATCTGATTCACTGCACCGTTACTATCTCTGTTTGTTGTTGTGTCTTACTGTCTTCATCGTCCTGCTCTATCGGCCCTTCTTCATGCTGCTTATGTGCTCACCATCGATGGAAGAGAGTGGGTAGAGGAAGGGTGAACAAGAGAAGAATAATGACAGTTTGGGGTGATAATGAGTAATAAATATTGTTGCTTAAATTGTCAAAATTATTGCTCAAATCTTAAATCTTATTATATAAGTTATAAATGACCAAAACAATTACATGTAACTAAGTTGGTAATAAGAATATTAAATCTCATTATTCAAGTTGTTAAAATTATTGATAAAGTCGTAAATCCTATTGCAGGAGTAGTTGCATGTAATAGCGTTTACAACTTATGTAATAGTATTTATAATATGAGCAATAATTTTGATAACTTTCTTATTAACAACTCTCTGTAACAACGTACTTACAAGTAATTATTTTCGAATTTGCAACTCCTGTAATAGAATTTACAATATGAACAATAATTTTGACAATTTCTCCTAAGACATTTATAACTCTTTGTAGCAATGTACTTGCAAGTAATTATTTTTGGATTTATAACTCTTATAATAGAATTTATAACATAAGCATAGTTTTGACAACTTCTCTAAGATATTTCTATAAATGTCTCAAGGGAAGTTGTCAAAATCATTATTCAAATTACAAACCCATTATAAAAGTAGTAAATGATTAGAAAGCAATTTCTTCTTTTACCCTAAATTTATAAAGGATAGATTGGACAGAGACCTAATCTATCTTTTTTAAAATACAAATATCCTTTTTATCTTTTTAAATTTTAAAATATATTTTATTGTCTTTTTCCTAAAGAGATCTCTTGAACTTTAATTAATATTTTTAATATCAATAAGTTTGTTTGGGCCTGGATATTTAACAAATTTTGGGGTGGTTTTCAATTTGGGTTATGTAGCACTAGCACTTAATATACTAATTTTATTTTTTATAAACATCTAATATTTTAATCTTATTTATGATATAATTTTATTTATAATTTTTTTAATTTAGTAGAATTTCACTTATAATATTATTTCTCAAATACCAAGATTGTATTAAATTAAAAATATAAAATATTATAGGTAAAATTGTACCAAAATAAGATTATAGTATTGGACGTATATAAAAGATAAAATAAGAATATTAGATGCTATATAACTTTTTTAATTTTTTATACTACTATTGGATGGGTGGGAGGATACTAGGCTATGTCTTTTGACAATATAATAAAGATTTGAATTTTACACATGTAACTATATAATTAATTAATATGATTAAGTCTAATAGAAGATGTTAGTCTCTTACAATATAATGAAATAAGATTTAAGTCTCTATTAAAGAAGGTGTCTGTATTTAGTATGTACTTTAAATAGGATTATTTTTAATAAGAGAATATAGTGAAAATATGCAATTAGGGCAACATCATACCATGATATATTTGATTAAAAAGAGAGGGCAACGTTGGTGAATATAGATAATTTGAAGATAGGGGAATTTGGGGTGGAATGGTTGGAATGTAGGAAAAGGGAGAATGATAAAGATCCGTTAACGTCGCATTCATGTGTAATTCAATCCATTAAAAATATGTATCTGTGTCTCGTAAAGCAGCAGAACCCAACAAAAAAGCCTCCGCTTCAAATCAACATATGAATGCTAGTGGTCATCCTTCTCTTCTCTTTCCCTCAACCCTCTCGTTCACTTTTCTTGCTTCACTCATGTATATCAAATCACGATCGTGTTATATATCCCCTCCTCTTCCATTTTCTCCGAGTGGCGCGGTCTCGCCTTCTGTACTTTCTGCTAGTCTTTTGCTGCTTTACACATCATTCTTCTCATTTCCTAATTAATCATTTGTTAATTCCCCAGAGCCTTCCATGCATTTTCTTCCCTCACCTAATCAAAGAAATTAAAGCAGCCCTGCCTACATGCCTTTGGAGAGAGCAGAATTCTTTTGGGAATTGCAAGTGCAAGAGCAAGAACAAAGAACAAAGAGACAGGAAGTAGCCTCACCACCCGCATATACTATAAAGCGTCTGCTCTTCCCTCATCGTTTTCCTCAATTGTAGGGAACCTAAATTCACACGAATAAAGCAAAGTGATTAAACACTCCCTCACTAACTCCCACCTCTCCCTTTATCCTTGGACCCTATCTTTTAGTTTCTTATTAATAAATTGTTAGTTGAAATGGGAAATAAAAGATAACACGAGTTCAAATAACAGAAAGTGTATTTTGTATGAGAGATAAAAATATAGTAGGGATACCATTGACCAAGAGAGAAGAATGTGGCTTTTAAAGGACAACTAAGCCATTGGACTTTTCATAATAAAGTAAGAATGTGAATGTTTATTTTATGTCGAGATCGAAATCTTCCACTTCTGCTAAACACGTATGTCGGTAGGAGGGTTTAGCCTGATCGAACACCCTTACCACTTTTCTGTTTTTCCCTTTCTCTGTTTCATATGAAGTGACCATTGCTCCACAGGCAGATATGGAAGGAAGCATAAAAATCAAGGAAGGAAGACGAACGCAGAATTATATACAGCCTGGAGCTTCACCAGTACGAGAAAGACATACATGAGGCCTGATGAGTCATCAAACTTGTAAATTATATAAGCAAACAGATCCTGGAAGGCGTGTCAAACTAGAAATCTATAATATACATGTTAAATGATAACAGGAAACAAAAAGAAAAAAATTATGCCCTTGTATAGCTCATACGCCGACCAGGGACGAGGATGCTGAAGAAGAAGATGGCCAGAGCTGTGCATTCTTCACCTTGGAGACACTGGCCAGGACGCCTAGTGGCGTCACGTCTCCTACAATTGTTACTTTCTTTGTCTCGATATCTATGCTGAATGATGTCACTCCTGCGTATAATTCATTCATCACCACAACACATAAAAACTCTGACACATATTTAACATTATTAAAAACAAAACCCCCTCGTCAAAATCTGACCTTGCATTCTTGAAATGTGCTTCCCAACTTTCGCCGCACAGCCCTTGCAGTGCAATGACACCCTCAGAACCACAACCTGCAAAATCACAAACACAAGATCAATAGAACATGACTTATCCAACAACATATACTTGATTCATGAATATGCCGCACCTGGTGCCGAGAGCGAGGCAAAGAAGAAGAAGGAGAGTGATCACTGTGGATGAGAGAGGAATCAGAATCAGCGAGGAGTTGAACATAGCTTTTCCGGCGGATGAGGTCAAGGTTTTGCTTGTCTGCAGAAGAACTCTTTCTGTGCTTGTCGTAAGAAGGCATTGGGTTAATGGGAGAAAGGGAAGAGCGCGAACAAGGCACGGGAGAAAGGAGGCCGTAACTTTTGTGGGTACGGCGGCGGCGTACCGTAGAGCGCTGGGCGTGCATAACGGAGATTACAGCGGTGGAAGCAGGGGAAGAACAGAACAAGTCCATTCCTTTCATGATTTAATTTGTGACTGAGTTGGAGGCTATGGCTGTTGAATCATATGCAGTTACCTGTTCTTATACTTGGGTGAGATATAAATAAAGAGGGATATTCAAATCTGAGAGAGATAACAATGGATCAGGTCCCATTGGGAAGATTGGGTGATGCTGCCTTCAAAGATGTGTGACTAATGTGGATTCTCAAAGTTGTGTTGCAACCTATTATCGGCGTTTTTTTAATTTTTAAATTATTTAAAAAGGTGGGGCTTAAGAAGCCGTGCCGATGCTTTCCGTGACTTGGAAAACAAAAGATTTTCAGGTAGACCTTCTATTATCGAATCACCATTGTTTTTCATTCGACTCTGCAGCAAAACCTGGTGGGCTCCTTCTAGTCTCTCTATGGATGGGAGAGGTACCCACATATTCTGTGCTAAGGTGACTCTAATAAAAAAAAATATATTTAATAAGATAAAATAGTAATCTTATGATAATTAGAAAATTTATATGAATCTTAAATATAAAATATATTTTTCATATCAATCATAATTGAAGGGTGAGTATTTCCGAAGTGGGGGTGTAAATGGTGACTCTTATCATTAACATGGCAGCGATGGCACTTTGGATGGTAAATTTTGCAGCTTCCTTTAAACATCAGTCATGAATGTGTATTTAATGACGCTACTTTCCTTTTGATAAGTTATAAACATTAAATAGTGAAACTTTTAATAATGTGTGGGATTCAGATATTCAAGATACTTAAAAATTGAATAGGAGGAAGAATGACAAAGTCCAGGGATAACTAAACTAGAGAAGACAAAACAAATAACAATGGCCGAAAATTTCAAAAATAAATTAATTCAAAAGAAATAATTTCATCATCTTGTTAAACTCCTGTACTTGAATGTCAAAGGTTGACATACGAATCAACCATATGCTTCTTGAAGAGGCATTGTGTATATGTTCTGGGCAGCATATGTAACTGTTCATAGAGCTAGCTCTTTTTTGTGTGCAGCTATGGTAAATAATGAGTTCATCGCCTAAGGGTTTAATTAGTAAAGGAGTGAGATATCGTATTATTTAAAATGTGTTTAATCTATATGAAGTATCACTTTGTTGTGATTCTAGTCATAACGCTTAAGAAGGCATATTAACTTTTAGGTACTTAGGTTTATGTCTGAGGGTAATAAACAGCTCGTCCTGACCGACATTGGTATTACTTAAGAAAAAGAGAGATTTCATTCTATCCTTAAATAGTAAATGAGTCCAATTTTTTTAAAAAAAATTCTTATATAAAAAAAAATGTGCAGCTACCCTTTTAATTTTTTTTGTTTTCTGGGCCTAGGAAAGCATCCAGAAGGAGTCACTTCTTTTATTTATTTTCCTAATTAAACACCAATTGCTAAAAGGCCTTAAAGGCCCGATCCCATGAGATATTTAGTAAATGAGGCCCATATCCACCTCATGCCGTTCCTTCGGCCCTTCCTTCCCACCTACCGCCTAAGTGGGTGACCAGGCTAAGACCTTGTAGAGAAGTACAGTAAAATTGAAGTGATGGCTTACCTTCTGAAACTTGCTCTTTTTATTATGTTCTTTTAAAAAAAAATAAGAAAAAGTCCGTTGATTCAATTTTTTTCAACTTTTTTTCTGTGATTGATTTTTTTCTTTTTCATTTTTAATTCCAAACAAGCCATGTTATTTTAACTGATAATTATAAATTCATAATTTGATATAACTTCAGGACGCAATTTTCCCCAAAAAGTGAAAGGCCGTGTGGGGTTTGATGTAATAGTGTTACTAGGTTGGTTGAAAAGGAATTATAAACTGTTCAGTATAAATATTTGATTTTTGAAATAACAAATCAATATAAAAGAAATAGGGGAAAATCCTTATAAAATACCATGAATACTTCCAAAACCTAAAATTATGCTTATGACAAATCCCAAATTGGTATGCAGATGTAAAATGAGATTTGAATATCTTGGCAAAAAGATAAAAGTGCCCCTCCGTTATATCCTACAAATGACAGGGAAGAAGAGTTTTATAAGTATAATAATTCCATTATCTTAATTTGTTATTGGGGCTTATCTCGTTATCGTCATTTTATCTTCTATTGTGGTAAATAGACACTACTACCAAATATATTTTATAAAATCTCATTTTTAAATTATTTTTCATAAAAATGGTTTAAAAAAATAAACGGTAGTATTTTTATAAATAAGAGTGAAATATTTATATATGATAAACACATTATCGATATAAAAGAAATGAGAGTATCATTTTTATAAATAAGGATAAAATATTGATATATGATGAACATGTGACCGGTATAAAAGAAATGAGTAGTGATATTTTTATAAATAAGGATGAAATATTTACACATGATAAACACATGACCGATATAAAAAAATGAGCGGTGATATTTTTATGAATAAAGGTAAAATATTTACACATGATAGACACGTGACCAGTATAAAAGAAATGAGCGGTAGCATTTTATAAATAAGAGTAAAATATTTATACCTGATGTATATTTAACTGGTATAAAAAATAAATAGTGACATTTTTGTAAATAAGGATGAAACATTTATATCTGATGTACACGTGACCGGTATAAAATAAATGAGTGGTATCATTTTATAAATAAGAGTAAAATATTTATACCTGATATACATGTGACTGATATAAAAAATGAGCAGTAATATTTTTGTAAATAATGATAAAATATTTATACTTGATATATACGTGATTAGAGTAAAAGAAATAAATGGTGACAGTTTTATAAATAAGGGTAAAATATTTATATATGATGTATACATGATCGGTATAAAAGAAATGAGCGATGATATTTTTGTAAATAATGGTGAAATATTTACACATAATGTACACATGACCAATATAAAAGGAATAAATAATGACAATTTTATAAATAATGGTAAAATATTTATATCTGATGTACACATGACTGATGTAAAAGAAATAAGCGGTGACATTTTTGTAAATAATGATAAAATATTTACATATGATGTACAAGTGACTGAAGTAAAAGAAATAAGCGGTGACATTTTTATAAATAAGGGTAAAATATTTACACTTAATGTACACATAACCGATACAAAAGAAATAAGTGATGACATTTTTTTTAAATAATGGTGAAATATTTACATCTGATGTATACGTGACCTATGTAAAATAAATGAGTGGTGCATTTTTATAAATAAGAGTGAAATATTTACATTAGATGTACACGTATTTGGTGTAAATAAATAACACATCTAAACAGGCTGTAACTTTGTTCGATTTACATCGATTGTCAATTTGATCTGTTGTAGAATATTGCTACATCTATATATTTCTCATTTCTCTCATCACACTCCCAAAGCCTTAATTGCCATGTTCCCTTATTGTCGACTTCTCCTCCCTTCAACCTCGTTGATGTTGTCTCCCTAATTGCTATCTACTCCTTCCTTCGGCCTTATTGTCGGCTGCTTCATCCTTTATCCTCTCACTCTTGGTTATTCCTCTTTAGGAAATTTTGATTTAGCAGATAAAAAATCCAATGGGTAAGTTATAGTTTTTCTACTACTTTATTTTCGCTCATCTTAGTTTATCCACTACTATTATTAGATTTTCTCTCTGTTTCTCAGTTTTGGAAGTTCATTGTTTTCTGTTGTATTTATGTTTTTCTTATTTCTTTATTTATGAGTTTTGTTTAAATATATTTCTGTTTGCTTTTGAAGAGGGAAACCAAAGGAATTGGTATGGGGATTCTATTTTTTTTTTGTATTTCATCTGTTTATGTAATATCTTTAATTAGGTGATGATGTTTCTAGATTTTTATTTCTGTGTATATATCTAAATTTTTACTTATTTCATTTTTTGATTCATTATATTTTTGTTTTTTTCATTTCTATGTATATATCTAGGTTTGCATTTTATAAGTATTTATTCTTTTTCATTACTCTTATCCTCCTCCTTCAGATTTATAATGAAAAATGAAAGAACTTCAGTACTTTAATGATAAAACTAGTTTAAGAGTTTCTCTGATATGAATATAGAGTTTTTCAATTTCATTTTTTTTTATTTTTTAAACTGGTTGTAGGGAGCAACCAGTTTAAAAAAATTGAAGATTTCAATTTTTTATTTTTATATAGCTTTTAAAACTAGTTATATAGAGTAACTGGTTTAAAAAATTAATTTTTTTACACCGGTCATACAACTAACATCAAATATCAAATTTTTTACATTGTATCTAATATAAAAACTTAATTTTAACTGGTTTAAAAAGTTTGGGATGGACACTTTTTTAAAAAAAAACTATAAATGAGGGGCACTTTTATCTTTTTACCAAGATATTCAAATTCCATTTGATATGGGAAAGTACTTCCACAAAGTATATCTATATATCACCGTGTCGGGATTATAACTAAACACTGTGTGGCCACAAAATATAATAAAATTTATTTGAATAAAATTTTAGAAATGGGCTTATAAAAAAAGTTTAAATAGCTTATAGAAAAGAATTTTTAGAGAAGAGTTTATTAAAAAAATAATTTTGAATAAATGAGTGTTTGGATAGTTATTTCTAAAAATACTTTTATTAGTAGTAAATTATGAAAAAATGTATGAGTATTAAATGAGGAGAGATGGTATAAAAAAGAGATGAGAGAAGGTATAAGAAAAAATAGGAAAGATGAGAGAGTGTGTAAAAAAAAGTAGGAGATAGAAGATAATATATAAGAAAAAATAAGAGAGATGAGAGATGGTGTAAGAAAATGTAGAAGTAATATAGTAATTGGTTAATTCATAAACTCTTTTACTGTTTCATAAACTACTCTGATAAGCTTTAAAACCTTGATTTTAAACTATAATTTGATTTAAAAACTCGTTTGAATAAATATGATTATTTATTTTAAAATTTTTATAAATTTAAATTTTACCTAAAAAAACTTATAAAATTACGGTTTTATAATTTTCAAACGGCCCCTAAATGGATTCGTTACTCTCAATACATTGATTCTTTTAGACGTCAAGAGCTGGCAATTTACTAAACCCCAAATCTCAAATTCACTCTAAAGCAAAGCAACGACAAAGAGAGACACCCTTTACTTGATCCCGCGGATCGCTCATTTTGTTTCCTTTTCGCACACCCTACTTTAAGTCTGTAACAGTAATACTCAAGGACATTCGGTCTATGGATACATCGACAATGAAATCATAAATTAGTCGAACTGAGCTCAAATCCCACCCTCTTAACAAAAAAAAAAAAAAAAACTCTTGGGGTGAGTCATTTGGCCACGAAATGTCGATCCGAATTCATCGTTTTGCATAAATAACTTATAATATAATTCTGAAAACATACTGGAGGGATGTTTCAATGGGTTATAAAAACATTATGTAACAGTGATAAAAAAATTTAATGGTAAACTAAAATAAGAATTTATAATTTAATGCATATTTTAGGATTAGCTAGCCATATTTTAGTTTAAGATGAGACCTGATTTTTGTAGTATAAATTAGATGATCAACTAAATTTTATATTGAAGGACTAGATGAAATATAAATTAGTGAAAAGTTTAATGTAATTAATTAAATTAACTAAACTTATTAATTATTGTGAAGTCGGGATGGAATACGTAAATTTGTCAAAGCGAGGATTAATAATTTATGTAAGGGGAATAAGCAGTGATTAGTGAGGGTCACCAAGGACGATTTTTATAATTAGGAGTATTCATAAGTAGGACTGAGTAGAATAATTATCTTATCCAATGCTCTGCTGAAAAAAAGTATAGATTATATTTTGCAGCCCAATGCTCGATTCTACCCGATAAAAGCCCTAACCATTTTGGATTGGGTATAGGCGGGCTAGGTGTGGGCAGGCTGGGTATGCCCAAGTTATGATGCCATGCTCATATTATGAAAAACAACATACAATTATAAACTTATAAAATAATATCATATTCATATATCTTCAAGAGTTAAATAATATCTATAATATATTAAAAATAATACAATAAAAAGATAACAATTAAAGTTTTAAAATTTATTTCATATAAAAAAAGCCTTGAAGTTTAAATAATTTATAATTATAATTTTGTATCAATTTTCTAAATGTTGACAAGGATGAAGCATCTAAAAAAATAAAATAAACAATTATAATTTATAATATAATTATATTATGGTTAGTAAAGTTAAAAAAAAATAAAAAATTAATATAGTTATAAATATTAAAAGATACAACTTACATACTTAACTACTTATATTTTTAAAATGACCCTTTAGTCACTAATATCTGTCATATTCTCCTTTCTAAATGTAGCATTTAGGAAGAAAAGTAAAAAAAAAAAGAATAAGTGTTTATAGACAGGGCAGGGTAACCCTTTACCCAGTGCCCATCCTAAAAAAAATATGAGTTATATTTTATAACCCGATATTTAATCTTATTTTATATTTATCGGGTTGTACAAAAATTTTTTTTACCGATTTAGATGAGCACGTCGGATTATGCTTTATAAATACCCCTACTTATAAATACTCAAGGAGGAAGAGGGCGGAAAAAAAAGTCAAAGCGCTTAGAAGAATAGTTGTGAAGAAAGTCAGAGAATGGATGGCATATTCTGTTTAGTTGAAACAGTTACTACTCTCTTCCCCAAACTCCAAAGTCAATGCCCAACCCCGACCATGTCCCCCTATTATTCAGTCACCAGCAGACAGGCAATTCCCCAACTACCACGTATTCGCTCATAGCTTTCCACTCTTAATTGGTTAGCTTAAATATGTATATACTCTTCTTCATGTATTTAATATAATATTTATTTAATTAAATTAAATAAAAAATATAACATCTTCTTCATATCTCATTGATGAAAAAAAAGTATAAATAAACTTTTATATACATAAAAATATAAGTTAATAAGTTAAATATAAACTATATCTCAATTTTAATATTTTAGATTTATTTTTTTAAAATATAATAATATAATTATATTATAATTTTTATATCTCATATTTATTTTTCTAAGATTTAATAATATAATCTACTCCAAAGAATAAATAATACAATCATCAAAGATAACACATTCTAAAAGATAATAATTTTAATATATGACCATCCATTACTCCCCATCAAGTCAAGTTGGCGCATGAAGGTTTGTAATGCCCAACTTGAGATATAGGTGAAGCAAGTGATCACAATCTGGGGCCTTAGTGAGCATGTCAGCTATTTGTGAGCTAGTGTGAATCTGAGAGGTAGAATTTCCTTAGACTGGAGGCTTAACTTATTTTTGAACACCTATTTATAGCCCATAGCTCAATTTCCCGATGGAAATGGTTCAAGTGTCTAGGTGTTGTTGGGTTCAAGGGCTATGATTTCTTGTCTCATAGCTTCCCACTAGTGTTCATGTTTGTTTGCCTCTGTAAGTGATTTTGGCTCATCGTATTTGTCGATGGCCACCAAGAAGGCTACGTCTAAGGGAGAAAATCTCGTATTGACAACATAATATGATAAAGAATGTACCATAGAAGTTCATATTGGGACAAAAGATTGCACATGATTGGTCGATGTGGGAAGCTTAACTTCATAATTTACAAGGCGTATGGGTGCATGTTGGCTCTTTGACTTTGTGGGATGGGCACTTATGGATGGCATTAGCAGTTAACTTGAGTTGGCTCTGGTGTAAGGCGTATTATGGGGTTATGGATTCTTATTCTCCTAATGTTGTTCACCGTCTATATATCCTTCGAATACATCATCATAATATATTTCTACTGGATCATGGCGATAGCATGGAGGTTTTGTTGGCACCTCGAGTTGCACTTTTATCTTCTTAAAAAGGAACTCTTCTTCAAGAAACACCACATCACATGACATATGGGTTTGTCCACTGGACAAGTCATACAACTTGTACCCCTTATGTGTTGTGGGGTATCCAACAAAGACACACGGAAGTCCCCATCCATCAAACTTATGTTTCTGATTCTTGTTATGCAATGTAGGCTTTACACCCGAAAGTCATCATGTGTTCATGCTTTGGTTTTTCTCCAAGAAGCATCTCAAAAGGCGTTTTGTGACCCGTTGATCTAGTGGGTAGTCGATTAATAATAGAGACAGCTATGAGAACATATCCCCCCAAAATTCAAGAAGCAATCTTGCCTAAAAATGAAAAGTCGTACCATATCGAAGATGTACCTGTGTTTTCATTCCACTCCCCCATTTTGTTGTGGTATGTAAGCGCAAGTGGTATGAAGCAAGATGCCTTTTTCATTGTAAAATTCCTACATTTCTCTTGACTAAAATTCTGAGTCATTATCAACTTGTATGTGTTTCACCTTCTTACTATATTTTATCTTAACCATAGTCCAAAACTCCCATAGGTAGTGCTCTACATCAGACTTCTGTTTCAACAAATAAACCCAAACATCTCTATTAACATAATCTACAATCTTAAGGAAATAATGTGCACCTGATAAGGATGCAACTTTGTAACAACCCCATATATCACAATGAATTAAATCAAAACAAAAAAGATATTTTCTTCCACTAGGTAGAAAATGATTGCTTTATTTTCTCAGCTGGTGCATGTCCTAGCCATTGGTGCCATAGTTTAGATTATATTCTCTTGTGTGCCAAACACGCCTTGCTTCCTTCTACGAAATCAAGCATGTACAACCCATTACACAATCTAGTCGCACCAATCAGGTTCCTTGTACATGAGTCCTATATTAAACAACCACGAATCAAATAAAATTATTATGCAATTATTTTCCTTTGTCAATTTGCTAACCGAAATAAGATTACACTTAAAACTGGGTATATATAGAACTCTATCAAGATTCAATCTATTTGGCAATGTTGTCTTTCTAACGCCATCTGCCACCAGGGTTTTTTGTACTGGTAGGTGTGTCCCACCACTTGTTCTTTCTTTAAGTAGCGCATCACTGAAAGTGATATGATATATGGCCATGGAGTCTATGATCCAGTCTACCATAAATTATTTTACTTGCCATATTCGCTATTGGTTGATGGTCATTTTGTCTTTCTTGCTCTTCCTCATGACTCAAGTACTTTATCAGTTTGTCGTATAATTCCTTCGACAAGGGCCTTGGTTCATTATCTTGTGAAACTTGAGCTGCCCATGGGTTCTGCCTTTGATCATTCCAGCCATTGATTCTGCCTCGTCGATCTCTTCCTCCCTTCTTCCAGTCTGAAGGGTAGCCAATAAGCTCATAACATTGTTCCTCAGTGAGCCTAATTTTCTAGCAATTGCCACACTTAAGTTTGTTTTGTCTGTGATCTCCTCGATCAAATGAGCCTTTAGCGGTTTACACCTAGAATGCCGCCGCTTTGACCATGGGCTTCTAGCAGCCAATATTTGCCTTTGTTATTCGTCCTATGCCACCAGGTGGTAAGCATTGACCAACCTCGGCGTAAGACTTGCACTAAGAATACATGTCTTCAACATGTTGAATGTTTCGTCCAATCCCATTAGGAAGTCATAGAGTTGCTCCTTATCCTTTATCTCAGTGAATTGTTTCTGTAAGTCACACCTGCAACCCCCCAAGAGTACTTGGGCAGGGGTACTAGCATAGCCATCTCATCCTAAAGCCCTTTAAGCTTGGTGTAGTAAGCTATCACGGTATAGTTTTCCTTTCTCAAGAGATTTAAGGTTCGTCGTAGCTCATACTTACTTGGTGAACTCCTTTTACTGAACCTCTCTTTTAGGTCAACACATATCTCACTTGCACTCTTCGCATAACATATGCTGGTTACCTCTTTGCTGATAGAGCTTTTCAGTTATTTCTTCACCATCGTATCGCACCTTATCTAGTGCGGGAGGTCTGCCGAATATGCTACTGGCATGGTTATGGTTCCATCTACGAAACCAAATTTGTTTTTGGCATTCAGGGCATCACTCATGTCATTTACCCATTCACCTTAGTTGTTGTTGCTTAATAAATAGCCGTAAAAAATCTGTCCGGGATTATTTGAAAGGCTATAGGTAGTATATATATGGTGACTGAAAATCAACGCCGCTTTGTGATTTATCTGCCATTGAGCGTGTTAATTATCAAACATTGCTCTGGAACCATAAATAATGTGGTAATATATTCATATCTTATTGATGGAAAAGAAGTTCAAATAGGCATTTATATAGACAAAAATATAATCTAATAACTCAACCTAGAATCTAACATAATCTTAATATCTCAAATTTATTCTTCTAAGATTTAATAATATAATCTACTCCAAATAATAAATAATGCAATCATCAAAGATAATGCATTCTAAAAGATAATGATTTTAATATCTGATCCTTCATTATTAAGAAAGTTAGTTGAGTTAGTTAATATAAATTGTTCTTGTTAAAACACT
The DNA here is from genome assembly GCA_037074615.1 of Leucaena leucocephala. NCBI lineage: Eukaryota > Viridiplantae > Streptophyta > Magnoliopsida > Fabales > Fabaceae > Leucaena > Leucaena leucocephala. The sequence goes on along the minus strand of CM073525.1, from coordinate 19,361,307 downwards.
ATAATTATTTTCTTTAATTAATTTCCCACATCCATCTCTTACTTTTTTTTGATAGAGTATTAATAGAGGAGATTTAAAAAATAAATAAATATAGAAAATATATCTTATATTTATGACTAAGATTAACTTCTCAATTAAATCTTATATTAGGGATCGGATGAGTAACTTGCTAAACAATGTACCCTTTAATAGTTCATATTACATGTTACTTATTTAACCATCTTTAATTTAATAATCTATTTTGTTTTTATGAGAGCTAGTTAGATAATTAATTTATAAATATTAAAAAATAATTACAATATTTATTTGTAATCAATATTTGTGAGTTTTTTTAAATATATTCTTTAGTTACGTGCATTACAATTATCTAGCAACCCCTTAATATATTCAATCTTTTTAAAGTAAATTGTTGTACAAATCTCAAAGTTTGTAATATTACCTAACTCTTAGGAACTAGTTAGAAACGAGTTCTTCTACATAAATTTACCACTAGTAAATCACATAAAGATGGTTTGTAAGTTGATTGAGAATCAGAATCATTTTTTATACGGCATTATATGTAAAGCATAGAAGTTGCGCAGCCAACTTATCCAAGCATTCATGATATTGAACCATGGATGGTGATTAATTAAAATTGAACTTTTTAATGTAATAACAAAAAACAATCTACAATTTCACGTATACTATAAATGTGCCGCCGTATTCGGAGGATTACTTAAGCAGACATAAGCCAAAACGTATTAACAGAAAACAGGAGATTATTTGATCCTCGTTAGCTATGACTTGATCAAATTCTCCGGAGCAAGACCCGGACAAGAAATGGTATTTGAACTTGATTTTAAATAAATAAAAAAAAAAGATAATGACCTGATACTGAATTAGTTTGTTTATTTAATTGGAAAAGAAACAGATACTACATTGAATAAGGATAATATATAGCCATACGATGAGCGAAATAGTATTAAACGACAAACAAATCCAATGGTGGCGGTTGACATCAGAAACGAATGAACCGGTCCACTTATTAATTAACAAATAAACACCATGTTTTACCGGTAATTTGGTGTAATAAATTATTAATAATGTTACGTTGAAGCTAGAGGAAAGCGAACAAAACAAATATATGCCAGATTTAAATAACGATGGCATATAAGTTAACAATTAATTAATTAATTAATTAAACTATAGATTATTATAATATTAATTAGAAATTCGAATAGGGCAATCAGCTTAGCGGTAAAGCGGATCTTGATCCCTCCTAATTTGGTAGATTATTTGACTTGGTTATACTCTAATGTGATTGATTATATTATATTATTAGCTGAAACTTCCACGTCATATACCTTGTCATCATTATATAATTATTTGTTTTTAATTATTACCAGACTTCTGCTCAAATAAAACCTGATCTTCTATGAACCTTTTTATGTATTGTCAGTAACATTAACATCTGATTTAAACCCCCACTATATTTAGTGTATCTCCATGAGAAGATGTCATATTTCTTTTAGAAAAAATTAACGGTTATGTTGAAAAAAATTCAACAGTTAGAATATTGAAGGCACTTTACTGTATAAAAATGTGCTACCTACAGCTAGTTAGATGATTAAATTTAGTTTTAAATATAATAAAATTTTAATCTATTTTATATATAATATTTATTATTTTTTTGTAACTAATTTACTAAACTTACAAACTAGCATATATAACATATTTAAATAAGAATTTGAAAAATAACTTATAAAAAAATAGATTTTTGGACAGTTTTTAAAAAAAGGGTTTTTAGATAAGAGTTTATAAAAAAAATCGTTCTGAACAAATGAATGTTTAGATAGTTATTATTAGAAGGACTTTTGTAATTGAAAAATTACTATAAATGGTATGATTTTATTAAAAATAGGAAAGAGAAGAGAGGGTAAAGAAGAGATATGAGAGAATGTAAGAAAAAGTAAGAGTAAAATAATAATTTGGTAGTCTATAAGCTCTTTTACTATTTTAGAAATTAGTCTCAACAGCTTTTATAAAATATTAATTTTAAATTATAATTTAGTTTAAAATCCTTTTAAACAAATATAATTGTTTATTTTAAATTTTATTTAAATTAAAGTTTATACTAAAAGCTTTTTTTAAATTTTAGTATGATGATTTCTGAAATAGAAACATAATCTAATATTATAAATAAATATTTTAAAAAAATTATATTATGTTTATTATAATTAATTAATTTTTTTAATATCTTAAAAATAGTGTTTGAAGTTACGAGCTATATATACAGACAGCAGTAAGCAGCCATGCCCCGCTAATTTATGAGGAGACTGAGTCTTCTTGTATCACAACTTGAATATATGTACGTATGAGCTTTTTTGCATTTAATAATTAAGGCTGCAACTATACTTTAATGCGGACATACAAAAGACTCATGAAAAGAAAGACCAAGTCAACTTCATCATATGCTCCTTGACCAATTATAATATTAATCCTGCTGATATATATATATATATATTATCAAGTTTACTAAATTCCTAAATATAGGAAGTTTCAAAAGTGACAGTTCCACCAAAGGCTATATAAATATTTGCCTCTAAAATACCGTTGCATTTGTGATCCAGAAACTTACATATCAATGCATCAAACCTATAACACAATCCATAACATAGAATTAGTTAAAAAACGCCCAGCCAATAATATATAGTTACAGCAAAAATAACAGTAATCCACCACCTCCAGAAAATAACTGACAAACACCAAACCAATTTCAGAGGTGAGGGGGGGAAAAATCAACCGATCATAAAGTTATCTTGTAATAAGTACCCCATTCACAAGAAATGTTTGCTCCTCGCCTTTTACAGACTATTCATTAGAATGAAATAGGACCCAAGTAAGAGCGAAGAAAACTCTCATACAGGAGGGAAAAAAAGCATCTTCCTCTCTTATGAGAGAGAAGAAGTCAAGAAACCATGCATGCACCGCTAGAAGAAGAAGAAGAAGCTTCCCAATAGAGAAAATGGTAGAAATCAAGTTCAAACAAACACCTCATCTTGAATTAAAATGTTGTTTATACATGTTTTGATCATATGGATAGTCAGAAAACCATTTTTATTTCAAAACGGTGTGTATAGAATTAAACACTAATAGGTCAGCGTGCATTATATATTGTGTTTGTTTAATTTATTTTGAGTATATACTCGGGTTTCAGTCATCCCATCGCTTTTCCAAAGAGTTTGTCCTCTTAGTTACTTGATCAACGTAACCACTCCTACGATTATACTACTCCGGACTTCAATATAATATTTAATTTATAATATAAATTATACTATAAATTATATTTTATATTAAGAATTAAAGGAGTATATCAAGAATTAATCTTAAATATATAAATATATAATTAATTTAATTACTTTAAAGATTTTAACTGGATCAATTATTTACATTTGCATAAATAGATTGACTGAGCAAAAAAAAAATATTATATGAAATTTAAGTTTTCCCCCATCCAATTATATTTATTTTAGCCGTTATTTGAATATATGAATATAAATATAAATTTATTTGGATAACATTCACTCGTATTGTTAATTAATGAATGATGTTATACTACATATATTCGTTGTAAGATGATAATATTAAAAAAGAGATAAAAAAGAATGTTAAAAAAAAAAACTCCTTTACAGTAGAAATGATAAGCTGAACTTTATAAGGAGAAAAGTATGCAAACAAACAACTTATACGCGTATATATACGGCCTTTAGTGTCCGGTCCCCACTCACGCTGATTCTTACGCCGTTTCCTTTTTGGACCCTTATTCACTGCCGCCACCTATATCTTCTATAAATACCCCGTCTCCCCCCTACCCCTTCCTCTCAAACAGACTCCTCTCTTCTTCCTTCTATGCTCGACAAAACCCAAAACGCAAACTAAGAAATCGCTTTGAGCTAAATTCTCTCTTATGTCCAAAAAAGGAATGAGGAACATCTTCTTCGAATATTCTTCTCCTTCTCCCTCTTCTTCCCCTCTATCTTCTCTATCCTCCATCCCACCTTCTTCCCCTCTCCCAACATTCTCCCTTTCTCTCATGGAAGAAAACATTGAGATCGCTCGCTCCCTCATCTCCAAATGGGACTCTAACCAATCTCCCCACGCCAAAATAACTCCTCTTTTCTCCGGCAACCGCCAAGAAGCCAGACACTACCTCAGCGCCGTCAAGGCCTTGCAATCCACCATGCGGTATCTCGTCACGCTGGATTCCACCTCCCCCAGGCTTGTTGATGCTCAACTCTTGATGCAGGCTGCGTTGAAGAGGCTCCAAAAGGAGTTCTATCAGATATTGTCTTCCAACAGAGATCATTTGGATCCTGAGTCCGTTTCCAGTCGCTCCTCCACCTATCAGAGAACCAGTGTTTCCGATTTTGACGATGATTTCTCAGAGGATGAATGCCGTTCTGTCACTGATAATTCCATTTCCGAGACGGAGAGAGTTTCTATGATTTACATGGAGGACTTGAAAGCCATTGCTGAATGCATGATTTCCGCTGGTTATGGAAAAGAGTGCGCTAAGATTTACACCCTCATGAGAAAATCGATCGTCGATGAGGCTATGTACCATCTCGGAGTCGAGAAGCTGACTTTCTCTCAGGTCAAGAAAATGGATTGGGAGGTGATCGAGTTGAAGATTAAGTACTGGCTGAAAGCCATCAAAGTCGCCGTCACAACTCTGTTTTACGGGGAGAGAATTCTCTGCGATCACGTATTTGCCTCTTCAGGGAGAATCGTTGAGTCCTGTTTCGCAGAGATTTGCAGAGAGGCTGCTATGTCTTTGTTTGGATTCCCCGCACTCGTGGCAAAATGCAAGAAAACGCCAGAGAAAATGTTTAGGACTCTTGACTTGTACGAAGCAATCTCCGATAATTGGCCACAAATCGAGTCGATCTTCCCATTCGAATCAACCTCCTCCATCCGATTACAGGTCGTCAATTCCATGGTGAAGCTTGGTGAAGCGGTTCGAACAATGCTTTCCGACTTCGAATCGGCAATTCAGAAGGACAAACCCAAGATGCTGGTGCCAGGTGGAGGGATCCACCCACTCACGCGCTACGTCATGAACTACATCTCATTCCTCGCCGATTACAGCGGCACACTCGCCGACATAGTCGCCGATTGGCCACTAACGACACAATCTCCGTTACCAGAGTCTTACTTCCAAAGTTCAGGAGACGATAACAACCCGTCGTCGGAAATATCGGGGCGGCTCGCATGGCTGATACTCGTTGTCCTCTGTAAACTCGATGGGAGAGCGGAGCTATACAAGGACATCGCACTTTCCTACCTCTTCCTCGCCAATAACCTCCAATACATCATCAGTAAGGTGCGCGCATCTAATCTGAGCTTCCTTCTCGGCGAGGATTGGTTGATGAATCACGAGTCGAAGGTGAAAGAGTATGTATCCAAGTACGAACGCATGGGTTGGAACAAGGTGTTATCGTCACTGCCGGAAGATCCAACGGCGAAGATGTCAGCGGAGCAAGTGAGTGCGTGCTGCAGGAATTTCAACGCCGAATTCAGTGAGACGTGCACGAAACAATCCTCGTGGATAGTAACGGACGCCAAACTACGAGACGAGATCAAAGCGTCGATATCGTCGAAGCTTTTACCGAGATACGGAGAATTCTATGAGAAGCATCGGGTGGAGTCGAGAACGAGAAGAGTATTAGGGTCGGATTCGGTTATGAGGTTTTCACCCGAGGATTTAGCGGGTTACCTGTCAGGCATTTTGTGTGGGGCCGGAGATTCAGGCCGCGTGTAGTCGTCTTCTCATCGCTCCAATCGCTCTTGAAGTTGGAGGAAATCGCTGGCTAAAGAAGACGGCCGTAGATATATAATACGAGAACAGCAAAATACACACGCGCGCGTGAAAGACGTATGCTGTATAGGATTTTATGAAAAGGGTAGTGAATAGGACGGTTTTCCTCTGATTTATCGTGCAAATATGTAGTTTTCATGCAAATTCTGGTTTCTAATAATCCCACGAGGGGCGATGGTGAAATGTGAAAATAGAAAGTTTCAGGCATTAAATTGCAAGTTGTTGCTTGTTGCGTGTCAAATTCAAATAGATACATAGCTTTTCCCCTGACGCCACTCCATTTAGATAAAGTTAAAGCATATTGCGATGTGGACCTAATCTTATAAGAATCAGTGTTCAACAAGCTATGCAAGACAAGCTAGCTGTAACATTAAGGACCAATCTTCTTAATTAGGGATTTATTGGCCATTGCTCGAAGCCTTCTTCATAGCGACAAATTCTGGCTTTTCTTTTTTCTGTGCAATTTTTTCGTATTCTGAACGTCTTAACGGAAATGGAAGCTTCATCAATTTTTCTCTGCTCAAACCTTCCTTCTAAGCATCTTATTCCTGTCTTCTTTCTGCACATGCCACGAGAGGCTTTTTTTTTTTAAAAAAAAAATCACCAACATTTTTCGTACATGAAAATTACTAAATGGGCAAAAGAAAATATTTAATTATCAAAAAGTTATAAATAATATAAAGTTATTATTAACTTCTTAGTTATTATTAGTAGTTTTAGATAATTAAGTCATTTGCTCGTAAGCTCATTGTAATTCCCATTTTATTTCCTTTTCTTTTTCAGTATTTCATATTTTCATTTCCCACCAACTCCGAAGGTCCCCAAAATAGCGAAGATCATTGCAGCAGACAACTATATCATCTTTTCCCCCCTCAAAGAAAAAGAAATGAACACTATGGTCTATGGTCTGTGGCTGGGGCCACCAGTTACTTTTGGGATGCTTTTGACTCTTTTTTATTCAAACAATTTTGAAAATGAGTTTTTTTTTTTTACAAAAAAAAATTTAGGATAATTCGACATTAATTCTCACTAATATTAAGATACAGTCTCAAAGTTTAAAAAATATTTACTGTAGAGACTTATGAGATCACTTCTTATAAGAATAAATTGAACTCATGTTTGTTAGACACAATTATATTTTTTATTATTTGAGTCAAAATAAGCCTCGTTATGAGGTCGAAAGACAGTAATTTAGTTTAATATGTGATCTAGATGAGCTTCATCTCAAGGACCCCCAAGGACGGACTCAGGATGGGCCCATTTGTCTTTGGATATTGGGGAATCGTATTAGCTTCTAAACATTGGCCCAAAACGTTGATGAGTTTATATATATATATATATATATATATATATATATATACAAGTTTAGATAGATTTAATACCAATTTCTTACTAAGACCAGGGTATAACTACAGGACTTAGAGAGTGCTTACAGTTAAGTGAGTTGCATAAAAGATGATGAGTTTTTTTTATAAGAGATGACTAATACTCTCTAAATAAAAAGATTAACTTATTAGAGGATTGAATTTCAAATACTCACTGTCAATTAGATTCTTTAAATGAGAAGGGCATGAATATAGCACTATTATGTTGGTCCATACATATTTTCCTCCTTAAAGAAAAAGAAACGAAGGCTATGGTCTATGGTCTATGGCTAGGCCACCATTTAGTTTTGGTGTGCTTTTAACTTTTTTTTTTGTTAAAAACTTTTAGAAAGGCGTTTGGCTCCCCTATAATCTAAATATAGGGTGAAATCTCTTTTCCTTTTAAGTAATACTAATGTAAAGTAAGACGAGTCATCAATTACTATCAAACGTAAACCTAAACACTTATGAGTTATGATGCTCCCCTAAACTCTACGACTATAATCACAATAAAATAGTACTTTCCATAAATCAAATATTCTCTAAATATATGTGTCACCCCTTCTTGACAATAGGTGGTGTGCTTTTTTTTTATCCACCCTATTCATCAGAGTTTTGCCCATATTACATTTGGATTTAACTCGCGTTGCGTATCTGGCTATGGTAGGTAAGACTTCAAACGGGGATTTTTTACATATACTAAAGCTTAAATTTGAGACCTCATTTAAAGATATCAAACCATTTACTATTCAGACTAATTTCGTTGGTAGTGTGCTTTTAACTTTGGAGAGTGTGTCAGCCCTAGAAAAGGGAGCCCCACTAAAGGGCCGTAAGACAGTAATTTAGTTTAATATGTGACCCATATAGATGAGCTGCATCAACGGGTCAAGGAACCCCATGGATGGATTCAGTTTGGGCCCATTTCTCTATGGATATTGGTGAATCGTATGAGCTTAGTCTAAACATTGGCCCAAAACGTTGATGAGTTAGTTTGGTAGGACTTGTGTGTGAAAAAAATATAACAGTAAACACGTATCTACCACCTAAAGTAATTTTAGAACTAAAGTATTTAAAAATATAATTAATAATTTAAAATAATTTTAGAGATATGATTAATATTATAAAATATTTAAATTGATACAATTTTACCCATTTACTAATAAAAATATTAACTTTCATTTAATATATATGACATAAATTTTTTATTTCAACATATTATTATTTAAAAAACTATATGCATAATATTATTTTAATAAATTATACTAAATAAACTATAAAAGTTTTTAATATTCACATATGAATTATTTATAATATCAATTTTAGAGTTTATTCAGTATTTTTATTTAAACAATATGACATATATAACTTTTTAAATAATAATATGATAAAATAAAAAAGTTTATGTAATATGGATCAGTCAAAAATTTGTACTTTTATCAGTAAAAGTATGAAATTGTATGAATTTAAATACTTTAGGATGCTGATTGCGTATTCAAAATTAGTTTAGGGTGTTAATTATACCTTAAAATATTTTAGTGTGCTAGTCGCATTTTTAAAATTAGTCCAATGTACTAATTGTATCCTTAAATATTTTAGGGTGTCAACTACTCCTCTAAAATTAATTTGAGGTGCTGAATGTAACTTTATCTAAAATATAAAGATTAAAGCCCGTTTGGTAGGGAAGGAAAAGGAAAATGGCGCATTTTCCATCATTAGACAAGTTTGGCACAATGCTCTTGCTCTCCCATGTGAACCAATTTTCCTTTCCTTTAAGCATGAGAAAATGGCTTCCTTCCATTTTATGTGAAAACATATTTTCCCACGTGAGAGAAGACCAAACTATCCCTAGCCATTGAAGCAAATTATCAATTATGCCATAGGTTATTATAGTCATTTCTCTTACAAATTAATAAATTATGAGTAGAGAGACTAATTAATATGCATAATTGAGGAAATTATAATGACCCAATAAAAAATCTACAAGAATATAATAAAAATTAGGTGAAATTATGATAGGTTTAATATTTTCAATCTTTAAAATGATATTTTATTTATTTGGGTTTAACATAATTTGATTCATTATACATTATTATTACATATAGGTGTGCTTTGGGCAATTTGCGTTTTTTTTTTATTTTTTACTTCATTTTTTTTAGCATACCAAATGTTCCCGATTCTATCAAATTTAATTCTTTCCACCAAACAGGCCCTTAGATGATGGGGCCCTCCCATGGTGATCATCAGGGCGATTCCTAACTGCCACATTTTTTAACCAAAAAGAAAAACAAAATAAAGTTTTATAGGATTTGACGAGAAACTGCACTTTTTTTAACAACCATTGGAAATCACAGACAATTCCATGACAGCAGAGTATAAAACCCTAAGACATGATGACGGATAAAACTAAACTAAACTTGAACAAAAAATTAACTTGGTCCATCCATGGCATTAGATACAAAGGGATTGATTCATTCAGAGTTTTGCCCGTTCTGTACACACACCTGAAGCTAACAAAATTAACTCAAATGGAATCCATGGCGACCCCAGAAAGTTAGTTGTGAGCAATAAACATTGATTTGCATAATAAAGGAAACACAAACAACGTAGGTGAAGAACCCACAGAACGAACTTAGAGCGTTAGCACGTCAACATGCCTTTTGTTTTGGCTCTACGTGAACTCTCTTTCGTGGGCATCAAGATTATAATGTACACAATAGGAACTATATCATTTCATGCATTATTGTCTCGAGACTTATGGGATGGAAATCCAAGGAGTTTGTTAGGTATCTTGTTTTATGGTTATATGATATTTAATATATGACATAATTTACTAATTTAATAAAATTAAAAATAATTAAGTTAATATGATATATTTTTTTTAAAATATCATAATTATTTTTTAAAATATTCTCTATTTCTCTTATTTGATTATTGTTGAGAGTTATCAACAGAGTAATTTAAAAAAATTAATAAATATATAAAATATATTTAATATTTATGATCAATATTAACTCCTTAATTGCCATATATTAAGAACTATGGGAGTATAAGTAGTTGATGAACACATAGGCACGACATAGTGAGGAAGAAGAATTGAAACTGCATGTGGGTGATCATATGCGGATTGAAGTGGAAGATGAAAGAAGAAGCTAAGGGAAGAGAATTGAGGAGCGGTCCATATTAGCGGAAGAAAAGGACAAGTGAACAGAGAGGGAACAAGGCAAGAGTAAGAGATGCTTGATCCATGATAAAGCCATTATAATTTGCTCCACAAAGACCGCTCTCTCATTCACTTTCTTCATACTTTACCACTTCTTTGATTCCCTTTTTTTTAAAAAAGAGATTTTTAATATAAAAACTAATTAATTTTATTATAGATTAATAATTAAATACATAAGTTGATCATGATCAAATCTAACTTTTTAAAATAAATTTATATTCTATACTCATTAATCTACCTAAATTATTAGTCAATTAATTATTATATATTAGTTATAATTAACTGATTTCTTTAACTTCTTTAATCTATCTAAATAAGTCAACTAACTCTTATATTAAGGATAAGATAAATATTTTATAGTTTATAATGCAATTATTGTTATCGTTAATCAGCAAAGTTTTTTAAAAAATGTCATTTCTATTTATGACTAGTTTAGAAAATTGATTCATATTCTTATTCTTATTATAAGGCACTAACTAGAGAGTATTTTTAATCATTACCAATAACCTCATTAATTACTATTTTTCTATTTTATTATTGTCATTAATTGATATTCAATATCTTTTGAATGTGGTTTCTCGAACTTCATATTTTAAATAGGGCTAAAGTTAAACAAATTTATCAATTTACGACAACTTTAATGACTCAATTTCCATTTTTTTGTATATGAGAATTTGTTACAAATAATCTATATTAAGGATAAAAAGGAGTAGGTTGCTTTATAAATAAGTGTAAAATTAAAGTTTACATTGTTTGCATATGAATCGGTGTAGAATTTCCAATCTTAAAACCCTTTTGTTTGCACCATGTCTTTGTATAGTTATTACTACAATAACTTTTATAATTAATAAATTATTAGAAAGAGTTTGAGATAAAAAAATTTGTTCAATCGTCAAAAATTCTAGCAACCCACTATAGCTCTTCTTCGTCCTCTTTTATAATGAGTCAAATGATAGCAATGATTGAGGAGAGATTGTTGACTCCAGTGACCCATGGAAAGGCTATTGTAGACTCCAACGACCACGGTAGAAATAGAAGGCTATCAGACTAGAACTACAGCAGACATAGAAGGGCAGTGATGGCGATATAGAGGCGAGAAGAAGAGAATGAGAGAGAGAAGATAAATAAAAGAAGAAAAACGGTATAAGAACAAATAAATGTTAAATAATAATTGAGTAATTTATAAACTCTTTTACTATTTTAGAAGATATTTTTAATAACTTATTTAAAATTATTATTTAGTTTATAAATTAGTTTAGATAAATTTAATTGTTTGTTTTAAAAAAATTTAAACTAAAAGTTAGGTAAGTAGATTTGGTAAAATTTAAGTTTGGAATTACTCAAAAATAGGTACTATATGTTATGTTAGGGTGATGCAATAATTCATGGTCTTCATCGATGCATGTGTAGAGGTCAATACCTGTATGCTGTGATGTACATGCACTTATTAATTGGGACTTCAAAAAGTTCTATTTCTTCATCCCTATAGCTAGCTGTATATGTCGTATTCATGTTGACATGTTCTGCCAGTTGACTCACGTCGCCATTAATAACTTATAATTAAACTTTTTTAATTTGGGTGTCACTGTATAGGAGTGAGTTCCGGTGCTAAACGGACTGATTAACACAATTTGAATAGTTTATATTGAATTTTTTATTTAAAAATCTTTTAGGAGTGAGTTCCGGGGCTAAAGTAGGTCATGTAATAATTTTTCCACAAGTCTTTTCACTCCTATCCTCTCATTTTCCTTCTTTGAGAATTGAGAGTATATTTGTATACATGACACGCGAGAAGAAAACCAAAACTGGAATTTACTAATCTAGCCACCCATTGGGTGATTCAAATTAAATCCATAAGCCCACAAAATATATAATTAATTAATTAAATTTAATAACAAATATATGTTACTTGATGTATATGATGGGAAAAGATAAAAAAGATCACCTTAATTATTTTTGGCAAGGGATGAGTGGCTTTAAAACTTAAAAGTGAGACCAAGTTTTAGGGAAAAAATAAAGTGAGACTGAGTATAATGAAAGTACAGGAAGAGTAATAATTCTCTTAAAATCTCTTCCGATGATTAAAGAATTGAAGTTCTTTATGCGGTTTCTAGAAGTAGAAGCGTGTCATGTTAACTTGCTTATCCGTTAATATATAGAATTAGCTTAAGACTGTTCATCTTAATATATCAAGACGAAATAACCGTGTCTTGTTAATATTTAGTAGGTATTTGGATAGAATATAAACTATGGTTTGAAAAGCCCTTTCGTGCAAAATCTGATATGAGAAAAAATAAAACAAATAAACTTCAAATGTCTAAAAGAATTTATAGACTAAATTATAATTTCATATAAGTTTCTAAAAATAGTTTTAGGATAGGCAAAATAGCTTATGAGTTGTCTAATAACTATTTTACTTATATTTTTTTTAATACTTTCTCTCTTCTTTTGGCTGCTGCCTTCTTCCTCAAAGTAGAGCAGGTTCGGCTGGAGCTCTCTGTTGTTGTCTATCTCAATCGTTGTGCCTCTATCTCTCTCCCTCATATGCCATCGCTACTCTCTTTCTCATCTTCAACCTTTATCGAGGAGAAGAAGAGAAGATGATCTGTCGCGGGGGTGGGGCATACATACGGTTGTAAGATTTTTTTTTTTTTAATTTTTTTCACCTCATATCCTTTTTAGTAATTTACCAATCATAAAAATTATTCTAGTAATAACCATTTAAATACTTATTTTATTTAAAATCACTTTATTTTAATAAGTAGAGCTTCTTCAAAAGAGTTTTTAAATTATTTATTCTCCATAAGAGTTTTTCCAAAAACTAAATCAAATGGATTGTACTAGAAGTAGAAGCTTGTCTTGTTAACTTGAAGTGAAGTGTTGATTAGATATAATATGGATAGGAAGAGAAAGAGGCATTTACGACAAAATTAAAACGATAGTTAGTTGGGAGATAAGGTTGACTTTGAAAATGAAGCGTTGAATTATACTCCTATAATGGACTCCTATAATGGAGAGGAAGAGACAATCTTTGCATGCAGGAAGTACGATTGTGAGTATCAATCTCTGACTTCAGTGCATATCAATCTCGAATGGAGTCACCGTATGCTTTTGTGTTTTTAATTAATGACTCCTCCAAGTGTGACTTCTTATTAACATGCTTATCCATTATATAACAGTTAATAAATAATATACAATTAGTTTTTGATACATCAATTGTTTATAATAATTCAACGTCTAATTTTCTTCGTAAATGTTCGGATGGGGACAACTTTGACCATGCACTCATGCATCCAAAACACAATTAAAACAAATTAGTTGGGAGTTAATTAGTAAGGTTGACTTTGAAATTAAGCTTCACCAGCAGGAGGACTAGGAAACTTCACCCACGAGAGACTGAAGGATATCATTTCAATTTTCAGGCGTGAATATTCTTAACCAACCAGTTTTAATTAAGCTTCTCCTTCTAATGAATCCACACTGTGTGTGTGTGTGTGTGTGTGTGTGTGTGTGTGTGTATATGCAGCCTTTCCATTCTACAATGTGAAATACCAACCGACACTTTTAATGCGTTAGTAACTCCAGCGCAACTACCTAAAGCTTTGTAATTTTTTATATAGCTGTCAATTTGATTATATTTGAGTGTTGTTAGGTCTAATTGTAATAGCTCTCTTAAAAATATTTTTTAAATTTACATAAATTTAAACTTATGAACTTATACTTAAATAGCCAAAATCCCCTTTTTACTGAGTTTAGAACCAGCATATGTCAGTTTTATTGCATTGTTTGTGTGCGTGTTATAATTAATTTACACAATGAGTTTATTGCCTATCTACAACCTTATTCTATGTAGTATGAATTATTTTTCGAGTATTTAATATATGACCTAATTTAAGAGTTAATTTTAACATTAAATATAAGATTTATTTTCTATATTTATCAATTTTTTTAAATTACTCCCTCAATAATAATCAAGTAAGAGAGGGAAGGAGGGGAGTTAAGGAAAATGATTAGGGCATTTTAAAAATATATTATATTAATTAACTTAATTAACATCCTTAATATAATCAAAGTGGGTTTGGATAGACTTTTTGAAAATAGTTTATAGAAAAATAGGGCTTTTGGGTAGCTTTTAAAAAAGGATTTTTGGAGAATAGCTTATGAAAAAAATAGTTCTGGATAAATGAGTGTTTGAATAGTTATTACTAAAATGACTTTTGTAATTAGAAAATTACTAGAAATGATATAATTTTATTAAAAATATGAGAGATGAGAGAGGGTAGAAAAGATAGAGGAGAGAGGAGAGGAGAGAGAAGAGAGAAGAGAGATGAAAGATTGTAGAAAAGATATAAGAAAGAAGATAGAGGAAAGAGGGTGTGTAAGAAAATGTAAGGGTAAAATAGTAATTGAGTAGTTCATAAGCTCTTTTACTATTCTAAAAGCTACTCCTACCAGCTTATATGAAATTATAGTTTTAAACTATGGTTTGATCTAAAAGCCCTATGAGATAAATATATCTGTTTATTTTAAAATTTTTCCAAATCAAAATTTGGGCTAAAAACCCTTCTAAAACTATAGTTTAAGGGTTTCCAAACATACCTAAATTAGTTAAATATATATGTCATGCACTGAGGAGCAGAGGAGTATATTGTTACCATGTATATTTAGCTACCACAGTTCACCTTCCTTAAATGTAGATGACCATGTTCGGTGAAGCTATTAACCATGAAACCCTACATATATGTTTTTAATATGAAGCCGCAAGTTGTCGATGCCAGGCTGCCACATCGTGGTGTTTCGATTTTACAGACTCGCAGAAGCAAGAAACCCTTTGTTTCACATGCACTATGTGTGACCTAGCTAGCTAGAAAGTGGCCTTGTTTTAATTTTCACATCTTGCAAAAAAGTTTAACACGAAATTGCAGAGAAGATATCAGTTTGTTGGGGGTTGATCTTTATTTTTAACACATCTCTCAAACTCCTCCTCCTCCTCCTCATTATAAATATACCACTCGATCCCTTTCAAGTTCTTCATCTTCTCCAACAACGTAACCCGTCGTGTTCAATCTTCTCTGATATATCTCTCTCTTTCAATTATTCCCTCTCAGCTATGGAGTTCTTCACTTTACTCTGTATTGTTCCGATGTTGTATCTGTGCTTCGTGATATGGAAGAAGTTGGATGAGAGAAAAGATCAAGAGTGCTTCATTTTAGATTACCAGTGCTTTAAGCCACCGGATGATAGAAAGCTCGGCACTGAATCTTGTGGCAAGATCATCAACAGGAATCCTTACTTGGGCCTCGACGAGTACAAGTTCTTGCTGAAAGCTATCGTGAGCTCCGGCATTGGTGAGGAAACTTACGCCCCAACGAACTTCTTCTTGGGCCGTGAGGCCCAGCCCACCTTGGAGGATGCCCACTCAGAGCTTGACGAGTTCTTCCACGACTCCATCACCAAGCTCTTGTCCAAATCACGACTTTCTCCCTCCAACATCGATGTTCTTGTTGTCAACGTCTCCATGTACGCCGCCGTTCCTTCCCTGACTTCACGTATCATTAACCATTACAAAATGAGGGAGGACGTTAAGGCTTATAATCTCACCGGAATGGGTTGCAGCGCCAGCCTCATTTCTCTGGATATAATCAATAACATCTTCAAGTCCCAGAAGAACAAGCTCGCTCTTCTGGTAACTTCCGAGTCTCTGAGTCCAAATTGGTATTCTGGGAAGGACAAATCGATGATCCTCGCGAACTGTTTGTTCCGGACCGGTGGCTGTGCGATTCTTCTGACGAACAGGAGGAGTCTAAAGAACAAAGCCAAGATGAAACTCAAGTGCCTGGTGAGAACTCATCATGGAGCTAGAGACGAGTCATACGGATGCTGCATGCAAAAGGAAGACGACGAAGGAAGATTAGGTTTCCACCTCGGGAAATCTCTCCCAAAAGCAGCTACGAGGGCTTTTGTTGATAATTTAAGAGTATTATCCCCTAAGATTTTACCCATGGGAGAGTTAATGAGGTTCACGGTGATGTCCCTCGTGAAGAAACTCAACATTACAAAGAGCAATTCTGCAAAGACCTCAAGCACAGGATCAATGGGGAAATCGCCATTGAATTTCAAGACAGGGGTTGATCATTTTTGTTTACACACAGGAGGGAAGGCTGTGATTGACGGGGTTGGAAAGAGCTTGGATCTGAACGAGTATGATCTGGAGCCAGCAAGGATGACACTCCACCGTTTTGGGAACACATCAGCAGGGAGCCTGTGGTATGTTTTAGGGTACATGGAGGCGAAGAAGCGGTTGAAGAAAGGAGAGAGAATATTGATGATAAGCTTTGGTGCAGGCTTTAAATGCAATAGCTGTTTATGGGAGGTAATGAGGGATCTTGAGGATGCCAATGTGTGGGAAGATTGCATTGATGAATACCCACCACCGCGCTTGGCCAACCCTTTCTTGGAGAAGTTTGGTTGGATCCATAAAGTTGACGATCTCACCAACATCCAAAAACCTGATTTTCTTCTGAGCTCATGATCTCTCTCTCATCTCTGGTTCCAAAGAGAATAAAAAGAAAGAAAAGGGGGCATGTGTAAGGGAAAATAGGAAATATACGTATAGTCCTATAGTTTTTAATTAATGGGGTGTGTGTGGAGATTTGTATATGATAATAAAGTATTGCTTATCATCAATAATCTCCACAACATCCTCCACCGCCATTTTCATACGTGTAGCTAGAAGCATAGTTGTTTCTGTGAATTTGGATTATATTCCATTTTGCTGTGTTGTACACTATATGTTACTGTTGAATTCCGCACTGTTTAAAGGGTTATGGAAATAATAACCTTTTACTCTATTGTTCTTTTTGATCATATGAATTCAATTTCATGTTTGAATACTTTTTGATTCTACATGTATATATACTGCTCAACATTGTTGATCTCCACTAATTGAGTCAAATCCTTATCAACTGAACTAATTTTTATTGGCTAACTTATATCTAATTTCGGAATATAAGGTAAAAAATGAAAGTAAGATGATCTCATTCGTCTCATAGTAGAAAGCGACCATGGGGCGTGAAGGAGAGAGAGAAGAGCACACGGATTGGGAGAAATGGCATTTCAATAGGGAAACGCAATAAATAAGAGGGAGTAGGGAGGGGACACATTCACGTATCGGGAAAACGAAGGGAATGAAGGGCCCTACCAGCTGCAACAGCATTCAAATCTCTAACAGCAAATATTGAAGGACTCTGATCATAGTAATTCAGCACATGCTTCTGCAATTTCATGTCATTGGCAAGAGCTGTGAGCAAGTACGAGTGAGAACATGCCGAGTTTTCTGATTCGTTGTGGGTGAGACAAGATGATGCCTTGCTAAGTCAAACACTGGATTTGAAATTTGAATAGCTACGGTGAATGTAATAAAAAAGTCTCGGCGTTGCAGGCTACATCCAGAGCCTTGTGAACAAGGTATAAAACTGGAAAAAGACATGAGAATTACTTAGCTGGCGTTGCGTCAACTCAGGTTTCGTTTGAAGTCACTTTTATGATAATTAGTTTTTTGCAAATTGAAATTGAGATAAAAATGGATTAGTGTCTTGTGGTTTATATTTAAATAGGTTTTTATTAAAAAAAATTAATTTGTACATTAACTTGTTTAAATGATATATTAAAAAGCTAGTTTTACAATATTCAAACTTAAATCTAAATTTACCGTTTGAGTTGAAAATATTAGTTTTTACACAACAAACGTGACGCCAAACACACTCTAGATTATAAAAATACTTTAAGGACCTATAGGAAAATATAATAATTTAAGCCTAAATTATAAAAATGAACTTATATGAAATCCAACAAAATAATACAGAATTTGAGAAGAATCACATTATTCATGTCTCATGAATAGTCTTTATATGGATTATATATTTCAAGAAAATTTAGAAGGAATGCTCATATTCTAGAATATTATATAGGTGTTTTATACATTGGAAAAATTTTATTTATTCTATTGAAATCTTTATTTAATTATTATTATTATTATTCAATAGAAGAATGACAATTTTGAAGATGTGAGTTTTTTTTTCTCACAAAAATTTTGGAAAGGGTACTCATCTATCTAAGAGTAAGTAAGGTGAAGTGTCTCTTTTTTTTAGAAGATATAAATATTAGGTAAGATGAGCTATCAATTATCTTTAAAAATAAATTTAGACACTTAAAAATTAAGATATTTTTTTTTTCAAAAAAATTAAGATACTTTATCAAGTGCCTGGACTCCTATACATGAGTTTATTGGTTAGTGGTTAATACTAAATTGATCTCACCATCAAGCCCAAATTTTGAACGGCCACAGGGCCCAATAAGCCCAAAGCTTCTATGAAGGAAGAACGTCAAAAGCCTCTTCTGGGTTCATAAAAAAATCAAAGATGAACGATAGAATTACATCTTAGTATAATTGAAATCTTAACTACCTTTAATATCGTTTAAAAAAAATAAAATTTTATTCTATCCTTAAATCATAAGTAAGCCTAACCTCTTTCTAAAAATTCTTAAAATGAAAAAAAAAACAAGAATCATATTTAATGATTTAAATATCAAATTAATAAATAATTTAATTTGTTATTTGTAAATACCAAATTTTAAATCCTAATCCTGTAAAGTCATACATCTATTTTTTTTCAACCAAAAACCATACCTTCTATTCAACGGTCTGCTCACTGGTCCCAATAATAGTTATATATTAAAATAGACAAATATGACTTGGTAGCAAATAGCCAAATACAGGTGAGTGTTCACTGTTATGTGAAACAGTATCGAAATTGAACACTATTATGTTCTGTGTGCTTACAATTTATGAAGTAGGTGGTCTAAGAAATGAATCCCCACACAAAATGGCAATTTGGAGAAGGAACATCATTTTTTAAGTGAGAATCTCATTATTGGCAAATAATTAAGTATGGAAGTTCTTGAACTACCAATGGCTTCTCTCGCTTGTTTAGGAGCTCATTTTGGATATTTTGTAACCAAGGACTTTTAAGGGAAAATTATAATTAAGAACATATAGTAAATTATATTTATTTAGAATGACCATAAAAATTGTAATTATTTAGAAGGACTAAATTCAAAAATAAAAAATTACAATTATTAAATTCCCCCTTACTAAAGTCCTTATATTTTCTTCCCCATTTTATTCTTAAAACTAATATAAATTTTTAAACCCTTTACATTCTCTCCTTCAATCTCTCCCACATTAAAACCTCATTTTAGTAATTTTAGGAGATAACGTAGGAGGTTTAAAACTTCATATTAGTTTTACAAATGAAATGTGGGAGAAATGATAGAGTTTGGTAATGGGTAATTTAGTAATTGTAAATTTTTATTTTTATATTTGGTCATTTTAAATAATCATAATTTTTTTAGTCATTCCCAATAAATATCATTTACTATAGACCCTTAATTCTAATTCTCCCTAATTTTAAATACTTTTTCCACACAATTTTTTTAAAAGAAAATAAAAGTACAGCAAGTCACATAATTATGGATATTGAGATTATGAGTGCCCCACCTCGTAAGAACAGAAACACAAATTCAAACTTGAGAAGGATACTTTAAGAGAACTTTAATATTAATGATCCCATCCCAATAGATATTAATTAGGATCAAGTCTAAGGTAATTTAGGAATACTTTTAATTTATGCCAAAACAAATAGAACAAAGGTTAAGAGACAAATTTGTCAAATTTTCACTAAGGACCAATGTTATTCCAGAAATTTTTTAGATTCAATATAAGTATTAAAATAGAATAATGTTACTATTTATCATTAAAATATTAATAATTAACGTTAATTTTTTAATAGTCAAATATAACATAGTAGGATAATATTATTATATTTTGAATATTCTACGACTATATTAAATCTAAAAAAAAAAATCTAAAATGACATTGCTATTGAATAAAAACATCCGTAAGCAAACTTACACATCCTAATAGAATAAATATTTCCCGTGAGGGAGTGTGGCGAATATGACTGTTGACGAATGGAGCCATCAATGATATAAAAAGCGATGTAACAGGTAATTAATTAACACCTTACATATATTTAATTAGTGGATGCTTAATCAATTAATCTGTGAGCCTGTGACTACCCTATCAGCCCTTGGTCCCATGACATGTCAAGTAGTATATTTTCTAAATTTTAGCTCTTTCCATAGATATAACTGTCAAAGATCGATCGTTTTCAATGCCTATTCCACCTAACCCAGCAGCTTATGAAACGCTTTTAAGGTCAGAAATTGTTTAATAGTATGTTCGTAACTGACCGTTGAAAAAAATACAGGTATATATATATATATATATTCATAACTGATATAGCTCCTTCCAGTTGAATGATTAATTAACTAATCCGACATGATATATCCCTTTAATTCATCATCATCTTACGTTTTGAGTGTCAAAGTGATATAAGGTTGTCGATGATCTGTTTGAGGTGCAACCAATTTTGCTTTAAGAGATTTCTCAAGAGCGGTGGGTTTACAGAGAATTTTACTTTTGACACGGAAAGGGGTTTCATTGGCTGAATATGAAAATTGTACCGTACATGTACGTTCCTGGTTTCACGTGTTTCACTGTGGACAACTTTAGTTGTTCAATTGTCAATATATATGATAAAATTTTAGAAAAAAATTTATTAAAAAAAATAATTTTTTGATAGTTTTTAAAAAATAATTTTTAAAGAAGAATTTATAAAAAAAATAGTTCTAAATAAATGATTGTTTAGATAGTTATTATTAAAAGAACTTTTATAATTAAAAAATTATTAGAAAGTATATAATTTTATTAAAAATATGAGAAGTGAGAGAGTAGAGAGGGTGAAAAAGAGAGATGAGATATGAGAAATGAAGGAGAAGAGAGAAGAGAGAAGAGAGGAAAAAGATGATGTAAGAAATAGTAAGGATAAAATAATAATTAGATAGTTTATAAACTCTATTATTGTTTTAAAAGTTAGTCTAAATAGTTTATCTAAAATTTTAGTTTTAAACTATAATTTAGCCTAGAACACTTATGGACAAATATAATTATTTATTTTAAAATTCCTTCAAAAGATTTTGGTTAGAAAACTTTTTAAAATGTTAGTTTAATAAGTTTCCAACAGGCCATAAGATAATAAATTACTACTCATTATATTCTTAATTATAAAAGTTAGATCGTAGATTGAGTTTATTTTTAAATAAATACTTTAATTTATTTTGTCTTCTAAAATTGTAATTCTCCTCTCTCAACACATCCATATATAATTATACATATTAATATATATATATATCAATAGTAGCTCAAATGCATATAATTAGAGAGACGTATTTTAGAGAGATTAACACAATCATTATAATTAATTAATTTTTTTAATTTTATTAATTTATCTAAATTAGTTAAAGATATTTTGTAATTAGGAAGTGGGGGAGTATTATTTGTTACAGTATCGTGTTGTCACTCTCCTTGATTGAGCTTTTTTTGGATGACTGGTTCAGAAAAACAACAATAATGATAATGAAGAAGAAGAAGAAGTGATAGGAAATATGTTAGAGGTGATATGTTAGAGGTGAGATGAACCTGGTCAATTTTGATGTAACGGTCAAAACCAAAATTTAAATGTCGGGTGTGGATGATAGTATATAATAGTCATACGAAGGAATAAGAGCATCTGACTGGGAGCTATATATATGTATTCTGACGCACGTGCACCGTTTGATTTCCTTATCCTTTGGAAGCTCCACTCGTGTGAGAGAGATATATCTTCATCAGTTCCCATAACTTTTGGATGAGAATTATGCGAGTAATGAAATCGATTTTTAGATTTAATATTCTGGGAAGTTTTATGGAAGACAACAAAGGGATGTCAGATTTGCAAAGCATAGAATATAATTAATCACGGACTCCTTTTAAAACAAGCAGGCAATTCGGCGGTGTTGTTTGTTTAATTTGGAGGGCATGTGAGGCTGATGCTCTGTTTGTTGCCTCCTTATTTCTTTAAGCCTCTTCCCCTTTATGGATCCCTCCTTTTTCACTTGGTCTCCTCTTGTCCACCTTTCTGCATTTGCAAGATCCAAACAATCCATTATTTGCATGGCCTTTCTTAACTTCTTTTTCCTCCGTCGTTAATTAATCTGCAATTGCCTTTCTCTCATTTCTTCATTACGAAGTATCCCCCCAAGAGAGAGAGAGAGGGACACCGTGTGTCCTTTTCATTTTAAAGGGCCGAGAGAAATTAACAACAAATTAAAGCATGGCTATAACATGTAATAGAAATTAAAGTATGATGTCCTCCACTCTAGTTCATGCAAGTACGAGAAAACAAAATTTCATGAAGAGTCATATGAATTGAGTCCGACAAATACACACAAATTTGACACAAAAAATAGATGCCAATGGTATGAAGAAAGTGAATAGAAAAGAACTCCTATAGCTGTTTTTTGTTTTGTTTTGTTTTAAGCAAATGGTACTGAAAGATGGGAAGATGTAATGGGTTGGATCCTGATGTTGAAATGGCTTGAACATGCCTAAATGTGTAAAGAGAAGCTCTGGTTGGAGAAGAAGCTGATGAAGAAGGATCACTTTCCATGTGTATAATAGTCTCCAAAGGTTGGCTTGTTCTTCAATTTCATAATAAGGAGGTTGAATTTGTGGGTTAATGGAATGAGATATGGGATTCAATGAATGGCATTAAATAGTGGGAAGAGGATTGATGGATGCAGTGAGTGTCCCGCAATATACAAATTGTAGCAAGTGACATCATGACCGCTGTGTAAAAAGTCTCCCTTCCATTATGTGGATCACCCACTTTACATACAAGCATTCCCATTCTTCATTTTATGTGAAGAAGGGTTTGTATATATAGGGTTGTATTATACATAGAAACCATATAATATTCATGAGAATATATATATAATAAAACCATATACGGGTGACCCATCTATAACTCCTTCAATAATTCTTAATTAATTAATTAGTTAGTTAATTATCATTGTTATATGTCATTTTCATTTTTAATTTACAATACGCACCCCCATACCAAACCCTCAATTAGTTCCCGTACGTCTAACAAAATATTATTTTAACAGAATTCTTACATCACGCTACTAGTCCATAGTTTTGTTTTTATCATTATACCACTATTATTATCAAGTAAATATAATAATTTATTTTAAAGATGATAACCAGTGCATAGTTAGAGCTGTAAAACTTATTCCACGAAAATTAATGATTTTTTTTAAAAAATTTAATATGAAAATAAAAGGAAAAATTGGCCGGCTCGATCGAGCTTTTGACAACTATATAAGTTCCAATAGGCCTAGTTGATAAGGCTTTAGTGCTGGAAAGGCCTATATATTATTTTAGGAGTGTGTTATTTTTAGTGGTTTTAATTGGTGAAGAGATTAGAGATGTGACTATTTGGAATATATTCGATCTTTGGTTAGTACTATTTTATTGTGATTTTAGTTGTTACGCTTGGAGAAATATGTTAGTTCTTGAGTGCCTGATATTAGTATCGTTTAGGAGGAAATAAAATTTTGCACTACCTTTAAATCGCAGATAAACTTAACCTATTTTTAAAAAAATTTATACAAAAAAAAGATATTTATTGAGAGGAACCATGTTGTGTAAAATGAAATAATTAAAAAAGGGGTGGGGTTAATTACTCTTAAAAAGGTGAAAAGGAAAGAAGAGAGAAAGTCAATGAGGTGCGAATAGGCATAAAAGTCATGGAGGGATGGTTTCAATTTGGAGATATCTCCATCTTCCTTTGAAAAACGAGCGGCTGTCTACATACTCACTTCTCAATTGTCATCATCATCATCTTCATCTTCAATCACCACTCTATTTGTCTCCAACCCCTCATTCAACGCTCCCTGTCACATATTTCCCCCCTTTTACTTTTGTTTTCTCCTATCCTTTTTCTATACACAACTCATCATGTCATGTCATGAGCACAATTTTAAAGAGAAAGCTCATCGACTAGCTTATCATAATAAAGTTTTTTAGCTTATAAACCCTATTTTATGTCCCCCCCACCCCCCCAATAGTTTTATGTCAGGACACTTCATTCGATTTCTTACCATTTAGAATCTTTCATGAATAGGTAAACACCGAAAACTCAACAAAAGACTCTTTGTCATGAACATAAAGGGAGAGCTCCTCCCAAAAGAATAATATGTTAGAAAGGAGAATCCCTTGAACTTATGAACCTCATTTTATTTGTGAAGTTTCTTAATGTGAAACTCATGATAGCTCACTCTCCTATTTATTTTATTAATAATGTTTATTGAGACTAATCTCTTTTAAAATAGTAAAAATAAAATATATACTTTGAAATTTTAGGTGTATTTAGATTAGATTCTAGAGAATATATTTTGAGTAGAATAGATATTCGAGAATTAATTCTTGAAAAAGTTTGTATCCCTAACTTATATCAAAACTATAGTTTTAATAAAAAAATATATTCTAGAAAAAAATGAGTATTTAGATAGCTTATATTAAAATTATAGTTTTGGTGAAAAATTGATGATTGAAAAAAGATATTTGAATAGATTTTTTTTTCAAACTATAGTTTGAACCTAAACCAAACACACCAAGTTTTCTTTATATACAATGAGGGGGGATTAAATTTCTCACTGATTATTATTTTAAAAAAAAAGAATGAATTGTCTATTGTTTATGTCAACCTAAGTATTTAATTACAAACGGGGACTGTAGTTCAAAATGTAATCATGTTAGGGCAATGGAGACAAATTAAGCGGGGCAGGGATTCAAGCCGGAAATTAAGGCTATATTCTGTGAAATCAAACTCATGCAATGGTTTTAGTTTATGGCAATTAGGCTTAGGATCATCACTCTTCACTCACCATGCTTCACCTGAATTAGATAAAGTGTTTGATTGGGTAACCCCCAATCTTATATTTTAAAAAGCTTTTGACATAAATTTTAATTTAAAAAAAAATTAAAATAAATAATTATATTTGTTTAAAAAGATTTATAGATTAAATCATAATTTAAAACTATAGTTTTGAATAAACTCATAGAAATAGCTTATGGAACAGTAAAATAACTTATTTATTATTCAATTACTATTTTATCTCTATTTTTTCTAATACACTCTCTTTGCTATTCTCTCTCTTCTGCTCTTCTTCTTCTTTTCTGTCAGTGTTTACTATCGTTGTGGCCTTTGCCATTGTCGCTTCTTTAGTCTCCTCCACTATCGCTCCATCTGTCAATTCTCTCTCCTTCTTACCACTGGTGCTTTTGCTTGGTCTCTTTCGTCATCTCTCTCTCCCTTCTCTCATTCGTCTATTGCCTTCACCTCAGTTAACTATTCACCTGTGTTTAGCTATTCTGTCTTCTTTAGCGTCGTCAGCCTAATGGTGCTTATCATCTCTAGCCACCTGTGTTCAACAAGGAAGGAGAGGGAAAAAGAAGATGTGAGCTGAATAGTAGCGGTGATGCCTGATGGGACATGAGCTGATGAATAATTAATTTTTTATCTTATATATTTTCTGATAGTTTATTAATCACAAAAATATTTCTCATAATAATTATTTAAATATTTATTTAATTTTTTTTAATAATTTTTTTTTAAAGTTGATAAAAAAATATTTTTTTTATAAGTTATGTTTTAAAATTATATCAAAACATGTCCAAAATGATGTGGTTTCCTAAGAATTTGTCCGGTCGGATCACCCATCGCCGCACCCTGCGGCCCCCAGCTAGTTTATCCGCGTGCGTTCACGCTCCCTTGGCTCCGTAATAAACGAGGGGTTAAATTCTGGGGAGAGAATCACACTGTTATGCATTATTGATGGAATTAAGAAAAACCACAATTAAATTATTTTTTGTGGGGCCCTCTCGCCTGTGGTGCTGCAACTTGCGACGTTCGCCCAAAGACGACCCCTTTTGGTCCAC
The DNA here is from genome assembly GCA_037074615.1 of Leucaena leucocephala. Classification (NCBI taxonomy): domain Eukaryota; kingdom Viridiplantae; phylum Streptophyta; class Magnoliopsida; order Fabales; family Fabaceae; genus Leucaena; species Leucaena leucocephala. The sequence goes on along the minus strand of CM073525.1, from coordinate 19,334,920 downwards.
TCCCGTGGGCCCCCCCTGGCTCACTCCACTAACTTAATAAACAGACAAATCTACACGTGGTTTTGCATGTTGGAATGGATAAAGCTCAGCAAATAACTCCTATTCTTTATAGTTTATACTTTCTACTTTTTTTCCAATTAATTTTTTTACCTAATAATGATAATAATAATAGCTTGTGCTTTTTTACACTTGGTAATTTTAAGGGGTTAAAGGTAAAATTAGATGTTGTTTTCTTGAAATTACTCACACATGTTAAATTGTTATAATAATAATAATAATAATAATTTCAACGTGTTTGTATCACCATCGGAGTTCCACGTCAATCTTGTTCCCTTCTACCATCTTAGTTTACCAATTTAAAATGAAATATATAAAATTAAAAAATGATTCTAACAATATAAACTAATGATTTTAAAAGAATATTAAGTGATTAAAAATTAGATATTTTTATTTTTTATTGTTCCACAAAATATTTTCAAGATAAAAAGAGGATAAGAGTATTTTTTTAATCAATTAATTAAATCAAATGCTTATTTTTTATATATATATATTTGTCATTTCCTTGAGCAGAACATAGTAAAGGACAGTATTTGCCGACTCAACAATGAAAACAGAAAATGATTGTCGTTTGTACGCAGAATGGTCTATTTTTAAGTGAAAACGCTGAAAAGGGAGAAAAGAGAAGATCACGCCAATTCCTTACCTCAAATAATTTTGAAAAGACAAATTAACTGATTGTGACACGACACCGTACTAATTGAAAAATTCAAGACACAAAAATATAAAATATTATTTATATGATAATAGTAAATTTATAGGAAATATTAGTTCTCACTCATGATAATTTAAAATGGTTAAGTTATAAATTTGTATCCAGAAAATTTTACTCAGCAATAATGTTCCCCTAAAAATATTTTAGGTTTAATGTCATTTTAAAAATATTAAAATAAAACAATATTTCTTATTACATTGAAAATATTAATATTTTATACTAATTTTTTAAATAGGATAAATAATATTACTATTTTTAAAAATTCTGAGCATTAAACTTAAAAAAAATTAAGAAAAATAATATTAGTTCTGTATAAAAAAATTTAGAATAAATTTACGGTTTAATCTTATTTTAAAATGACCCAATAATGTTGCCTTATAAAGTTCAATGAATTGAGTTTTCCTAAAAATAAACGAAAGAGTCAACCTGCAAGACTGTTTCGTTAAGCGACGGCACCAAGTCACCAACTCGCGCCTCAAGATATTGCATCGCGCGTGGTTCTGTTATTTCGTTGTCATTGTAATATTTTTTGCTCTTGGCTCCTTTATTGGCCACCACTACTGGTTTTAACTCTCGGGGGCTATTCCTTCCTTCCCTATTTCTGATTCTCATCATTTCTTTTTCTGGGTCTTACCCCATCATCATCATCATCATCATCATCATCATCGACACCTTTCGAAAATGTTCCTTTTTTGTTGATCAGATTGGTGCGTGTATCATTTCTATCCTCCCTCAGATTTAGATTCTTCCCCATTTCTTCTTCCAGTGTTTTACCTATCCGATATATATTTCGATTGGCTCTCTCTGATACTACTCTGGCCTCTGGTTTTTTCCTGAATGTTCGATTCAGGGGGTCCTGACTAGACCATATTCGGCTTCCTGAGAGCTGCTCTCAAATCTTAGGCTTTCGTGGCTGTTGACGGAGGACAGCAAAAAGAAGTTTCTCCCTCAAACTCAGGTCAATTTGGTAAAGCCATCCCATTTTTCTCCCTGCTTTTTCGCTTCCGTAGAATGATCTCAGGAATGCTTGAGTCACGCTATAACTATTTATTTATCTATCTGCATATTCATAAATTCTAACTTCTCTTCTCTCCCTCTATTTTCTTTTGTGAAGAACGCAATAGAAATATCTGGTTGAATGGTTTTAAACCGGATTTGTTTTCATTGGATGACCAGGGGCCTGATTACGGATGTACGCAGAACGAAGGTATCAGAAACAACCGATTGTCGGTATTCCACAATGGTTCGATTGATGCATCCCTTCGAGCTGCTTCAAGGAGGCAATAATAATTATTCGGGATGAAAGATGTTAGTTTTGATCTGGGTTTTTGCTGGAAAGAAGAAAAGAGGTTCTGATACAGTAATTAGGATTAGCAAATAGAAGGGTTCTTAGATAGGCGAATTCAATGGCAACGTCCACCACGGTACAGCTTCCAGCTGCGCAAGCAGTAAGCACCCCTAGGAAGAAAATGACGAAACAGTTGACAGGGAAGAGGGATGATAGCCCTCTACACACAGCAGCAAGATCAGGAAATATGGCTGTTGCGAAAGAGATCCTTACGGGCACCGAAGAAGAATCTGAACTCAATGTATTGTTGGCTAAGCAAAATCAAGCTGGTGAAACACCTCTTTATGTTGCTGCTGAATATGGTTATGTTGAATTAGTTAGGGAGATGATCAAATATTATGATCTTGCCAATGCTGGAACTAAAGCTAGAAATGGTTTTGACGCATTCCTCATAGCTGCCAAACAAGGCGATTTAGGTATATATATCATTGTTAAAAGTTTTTCTGCTTGTTCTTTGAGGACTGTGATATATACAACACAGAGAGAAACCTTACTTCTTCTGTTTGGCCTGTTGCAGATGTATTGAAGATCCTTATGGAGGCTCATCCTGAATTATCCATGACAGTGGATCCATCAAACACCACAGCTTTGCACATGGCAGCAACCCAGGGGCACATAGAGGTGGTGAATTTTCTATTGGAAGCAGGAAGTAGCATAGCAACCATTGCCAGAAGTAATGGGAAAACAGCCCTGCATTCTGCTGCAAGAAATGGGCATTTGGAGGTTGTTAAAGCGATTCTGGAGAAGGAGCCTACGGTTGCAACGAGGACCGATAAGAAGGGACAGACAGCACTTCACATGGCTGTGAAGGGACAAAACCTTGAGGTAGTGGAAGAGTTGATAAAGGCAGATCCTTTATCAATTAACATGGTTGATAACAAGGGAAACACAGCATTGCATATAGCTACGAGGAAAGGCAGGACTCAGGTAAATTAAGATTGTGCTTTGATTCCTTCGTTCTGCTTAATTCAAACGAGGATATTGATTTTAGTAATTGGTGACTGCCTCCAGCTTGAATAATTTCTCCCTTGCGTGTTGATGAAGAGAAATGAGAGTAGAGTAAATGCATTAATCTGTGAAGGAAGTGAAAGTCCAAAATGTTTTAAGATGTATGATATTTTTTTCTTCTGGAAATAGTCATCTAAGGTAGTTGTGATGATTTAATACTTGTCTATGTCCTTCTGAATGGGATTGATGAGCCAAAGGCAGTTGTCTGCAACATTTCCCTAAATACATTAGCCATTAATTTTAAGTGAACAAATCGATTGGCCCATTACCCTATCTGATGGTATTGCTGCTCTGTCTGGAACTTCATGGACCTTAAAAAAACAAAAGCCTAATCTTTTAAGGAATGTTTAATTTATTGGGTCAATCTCAAACATGTTTCAGTAGAAGGAATTCAAGACAGGAACCTTTAATTTCTTCCCGGGAATACAATCTCATTTAACCTAATCTAATGTACACCCTTGTTCAACTTAACTTATTGCTCAACTAGTGTAAAATAGTGTCATTGAATAAAACAACTTCAGTTGGTGAAAAAGATTTCCATAGTATATGGTTTCACAGTGATGGTGACAAATCCTAGTTTGCGTTTTGTGCAGATTGTCAAGATGCTTCTTGGACGGAGGGAAACAGACAAAATGGCCGTTAACAGAAGTGGTGAGACTGCGGTTGACACTGCAGAGAAAACTGGGAACGCTGAAATTAAAGCCATTCTAGATGAACATGGCGTGCAGAGTGCCAAGAACATAAAGCCACAATCTGCCACAAACACAGCACGTGAACTGAAACAAACAGTGAGTGACATAAAGCACGAGGTACATTACCAATTGGAGCACACACGACAAACCAGAAAACGAGTCCAAGGCATAGCCAAACGTATAAACAAAATGCATGCAGAAGGGCTTAACAACGCTATAAACTCCACAACCGTGGTGGCAGTACTAATCGCCACTGTGGCCTTTGCTGCTATATTCACAGTTCCCGGCCAGTACGTTGATGACCCAAAAGAGATACCTCCGGGAGAGACCTTAGGCGAAGCAAACATAGCCCCACAAGTTCCGTTCATCATTTTCTTTGTGTTTGATTCCATAGCCCTCTTCATATCTCTGGCCGTCGTGGTGGTGCAGACGTCGGTGGTGGTGATAGAGAGCAAAGCGAAGAAGCAGATGATGGCGATTATTAACAAGCTAATGTGGCTGGCGTGTGTGCTGATAACGGTGGCGTTCTTGGCGTTGGCGTTTGTGGTGGTGGGGAAGCATGAGAGGTGGCTGGCTATCGGAGTGACGATAATAGGGACAACAATAATGGCGACAACGTTGGGGACGATGTCGTATTGGGTGATTAGGCATCGGATTGAGGCCTCAAATTTGAGGAGCATTAGGAGATCTTCTCTGGGAAGCAGGTCCAGGTCCTTTTCAGTGTCGGTCATGTCAGATTCTGAGTTACTAAATAGAATGTATGCCATTTAGAAGAATCCAATAATACATATTCACAATGTTTATACAGCTCACCTCGACTATTTATATATCCACACCACCCAAAAAAAAAAAATATTACCAACATATACTAATCGAGTTAGGTCTAAAAAAAAGAATTAATTTCTCATAATATATTAAATTAATATTTAAATTGTTGTTAAAAAATTATTTGTAATAAAATGATGCATGTTTTTTTTAAAAAAAATTGCAGCCATATTCATTTCAATGCAACTGGCAGGTACAATTAGCTTTGAACAAATTCTTACGAACAGATTAAAAACCCATTTTACTTTTTTATTTAAAAAATATATTATGAATTTTTTTAACAATAGAGACGAATCACAATGAAAATATTAAAAAAAAAAAGTAAGATGGTTTCGAATTAGTCTTGTGTCATACATAAGCGTTTCAGAATGGTCGAATTTCCAACTTTTTTTACCATACCAAATTTATTTATTTATTTTTGGGCCAAACAATGTGCTAAATTTAAGAAATGAATTATTCATGATTTATAATGTATTCGCATATAAAATTTGCTTTAAATTTATTAAAAACAGTTCATTTTTTAGATAAATATAAAAAATTAAATAAATTACTTAATTATAATCAAATATAGATTCTCAATATAAATTTATATTATATACTATTTAATATATAAAAATTAATTAAATAATCTTTATATTAATTATAATTAATTCATTCATATAATTTTTAATCTATTTAATAAAATTAACTAACTTTTATAATAAAAATTAATAGTACATACTTACTGAATAGTACAGAAGATTGCACATCCATTTGTCACAAATGATTCTAACACATTTGACTTATAATTTGGAGCATTTAAGTTTTGTTTTCTTAAATAACAATTTATTTTTAAATTAAGATATTATCTATTTGTTTTGGCTTTTTCTTTCATGAAAATACTTTTAAGAAATTTTAAATATTTATCCATGTTCTTAAAAAAAATCATAGATATTGTGAAAATAAAGAAAACATAAGATATGCAACACGGGCTGGCGTATACGATCATTTTCTCAAGTGAAACATGCTTTACTTGGAGCGTCGCATTCATACCATGCCCATGTGTTTTCTTTTAGGCCTGGATGAAGGCACATTTCCTGTTCATCTGTTTCGGCCATAAGCCTACAAGATCACAATACATTTCTTTTTAAGGCAGTCAGCAAGTTAACCTAAGAACTGTTTAGATAAATCGACGGTAAACAACAACGACACCAACAACAATAATAAAGAGAAAAGGGAACAAGATACTAACTGACCATTAAATAAAACACGATTTATACTAAATGCCAAATTGACAGAACTAAATGCTGCCATAAGACTTACATCCTAATGAATTAAATAAACCCTTAAATTGAATTTACATTTGAAGTTTCTTTCCTCATCAATGTTGGGGCAGGGGCGGTCTCTTCTCCAACATTTCATAATGAAGAACAAAATTATCCTGCGAGTAGATTGTCCATTAAGGTAAAAGATTATAAAGGAAATATAATTAGGGGGAGAAGGGAAGTAATACACACAAAATATAACCTTGCGGAGTGTTTCAAATGTGTTTGGATCAAAACAGTGATATGACCCTCTCTCATACGTGTTTGTTTTGACCAGCGGCTCCATATTAGCAACTCTTATAAACCACAAACGAAGCTCTTTGTGATAAAACCAGCCTCTGTTGTAACTGAAAGCAAGAAACATACCTTGTTAGTAATTATTGCAAAGCAAAGAAACTAATTCGTGAGTCTTCCCATTTATGAGGGACGACTAATGTATAACTCTTGAGACACTTCTTCCTAGTTGCAATCCATTACAAAGTTAGGTAGCTTTTAGCCATTAGATGGAAATAAAATTATTGCTCCAAAAATGATGCAAGAGTTTTAACTCCTGCTCTGTATATAGATTAAAAGACCAAAAGGAAGAATGTGCATACAGCTCATTTGCAGCATATAGTTGAGCCTCATCTTTAGGCATACTGCAAAGAAAATAATCACAACACTAATTATAACTTATAATAGAAAGCAAATCAATGCAGAAGTGAACAAAGAATAATGCTATAAAAAAACCTGTAAAATATGTAGAACAATGTTTCCACTGTAAACTTAGAAAAATACCCTTGCTGCACCACCGAGGAAAGATTTAGCATAAAACAGAGATGTAGCCACAATGAAAATTTTAAAATGTAATGATGAGCATCTCACATGCAGGGCAGGTGGCTGTTTAGCATAGTAACATTGTGGCACGATGAACTCTGGATCACCCTTAGCTGGTTCATCAGACCACGGAGACCCAAAAGTCTTGTGAAGATTTTCAGATGAATTCAAATTTAAACCAAGTGTAGTAAGATCAATTCCTAGTGCAAGAGATGTTAGATCAGGATCACTCATCCTTATGACACTTAACAAGCCAAGCAAACCAAATGGATCTAGAGTAGATTGTGAAGCCTGCATGGACTTCATTCCCTGATCCCTAAAGGACTGATTTACTGCTGTCATTTGTTGAAGGCGGAACTGAGACTGGTTCTGGTGCTGTTGATACTGCTGGATAAGCTGGTCATACGATCCCATACAAGAAACTGAATTTGGAGAATTTAAAGGCCTTAAGCCAATGCCAGGAGGTCCGCTGGTCTAAACCAAAATTCAAAAGTGATTGTGTCAATGGCATTTACTTTGACAGACTCGTGAACACAGAAAAAGCCCAAAATTCAGCTTGAATGGTCACCTATTACAGCCAGACCAGCTATAATCAAGAATAAGAGAAAATGGCCTAGTTAAAAAAAGTACCCTCAGTTACTCAAGCAAGAAAAGCAACCAGCATTAAACTTTGCACACCTGTGAATGATAGGTTGAATGTGCTGGTGGGAATATATCTGATCCATGTAGATGGAGAAGGTCCTGATTGTTTACAGATGAGAAGGAGGCACCTCCGCTACTGACTGAAGGAGCATGCTGCTGCTGTGGACGATGTGAAGAATATGATGCCCCCAAGCTGAAACCAGCAGACCTCCCCATCTGCATGTTGAAAGGCACACAACAATGATTAAAAAATTCCACCCACGAACATGTGTATGTGTCCACCTGGAGTTTTTCGTCAAAAATAACATTTGAGTATCACTCACAGAGAAATGCTGAGATTGCATCATTGACACGGAATTGTCATGAAGTTGTTCTTTTTGGTGCATATCCATAGCATAATCTGCATTACCACCTGAACAAACCCAATATGATCAAAAGTGAATTCTGAAAGCAACTAGACAATTTCTGTACACAGCGCAAGCAGAATTTCTTGAGAAAACCTAAGAAATAGAATGACTCTGCAGTTTTAAGAGTCAATAAAACATCATTAATAAGCACATATGACATACGAGGGCATATGAAGAGAAGAAGATACAGAAACCTGTAGTCATCTCACCTATCATAACCGATCAAAGCATTGCTATGGGGATAGAACAATGATGCATACGGGATTAAAATGAGCAAAAGCAGAAAAGGGAATGAATCCAAGCAAAGAAAGTAACTAGAAATGTGCTCCCAAAAGCCCTTCTGAAAGAGAATATAATCTTAATACATGCTTAACATCTACAAGCACGGAACCAAAACACACTAACCTTCAGAACAAGAAACATGTATTCTACATTAGAATAAAGCAGCTAAAACATACAACAATTTGATCATATAACTGAGCAAATAAGGTACGACACCTTTGAATCCAGGCAAAGCTGGAAAATCTTCATTTTGAATGCTGAATTCTTGGTTTTGTTGGACAATAGGACTTACCCCAAGACCCTGCTTCCGTAAGGAACCTGAAATTTTTTCTCGACATCATTTTTACTGCAGAATTTGGACACAGTAAGTGAAATAACATTTTCATAAACATACCCAGTTGTCCTTGAGGCCCTCCAGCAGAACTTGGACGGCTAGTCAATTGAGGGAACTCATTGATGTCAAAAGGGGACCCGTCATTGGAATTTACATCATTCAGCATCCCTAATGAGTTCAAATTATTTACTGCTTGAACATGGCTCTGAGAAAGTGGACCTCCACCACTGGGATAAGAATTTCCTAGCATTGAAATTACCTGTGGTGATCCTGAAAATATGGGGGTAACCTCAAACAATAAGAATCATCCTGTAAATAACATATACATTCAAGCCACTTCAATGCAATAGTGAAAGACAAAGTGAATACCTTGAGGAAGAACACCACTCATCAATCTGTTCTGTCCTTGCACATTTAAACCACCAGACCCACTGTTCACATTTAAATTTAGTCGAGAAGCAAGTCCAGGTACAGACAGCCCTCCAGCAGAGCTTATACCCCTACCAATGTTCCCCCCGCCGACCATGTTTCCCATTGAACTTGTAATTCGAGCACCTGCATTTCCCAAAATTGGGGATACACCCAATCCTGGAACACCATTTCGGTTACCAATTGGAGCAGATGTTGAAAGAATCCCAGGAATAGAACCTCCAACTCCATTTGTGCTACTACTAAATCCAGGATTTCCTACAACACTTGTACCTCCTCTATTGGTGACTCCTGAATGTCCATGGGAGCTTCCGTGAGATAGCTGTAAAAATGATAGAGAACTATGAAAAAATTGCATATGATGTGACAGGGGAAATAAATGAAGAGAGAAAACGTTAAAGTTTAAAAGAGTAATCTTGTGTAGTCTTATTACAACGTAATTGCATAAGCAGAAATACCTGAGATAGGGCTACAGGAAGATTATTGGACCCAAATCGTCCACTAGAAAGGTTTCCTGCAGGTTGTTGAACCCCGCCAGATGGAACACTACTTATCGTCGAGTTTCTTGATGCAAGAGCACCTGGCATGTTAGGAACATTAAAGCTTCCATGAATATTGTGCAACCCTTGAATAGGCCCTGCAGAAACAAGCTAGCAGTTATACAACTAAATGGGGATGGGGAATCATTAAATCCAGCAAAATATGCCCACCAGTGTGATGAAAAACAGGGGAAGCCGCACCAGACTGACCAGAGAATGATGTAGCAAAAGACCTCCCAGCACCATCAGGATGATTTGAAGCAGATCCGTTCAAGGAAGACTGCAAACAGAAGTCCGTTACATTTTACATTGATGGTTGAGATTCAAGACTTTCTAGAAAGATTGACAACCAGTAGAGGCGAAAATCAAAATCTTATGAGATTTAAAACTGCTACATGAAGTTGCAAAGACTTACGCCCATTCTATGTAGCACAAAACACGCATGCGCAAGAAATCTTCACCAAAAGAGTAAAATTAACACTTTAACAAATAGTTTCTGGAAACAGCAAACACAAGCATCCATAAAATGACAATCAAAGATGTTTTTTTTTAAAAGAGACCAAAGAAGTTCTTCATATAAGTACTAAAGAATCTATGAACTCAGAATGAAAACATCTTTAAAATGAACGTGAATTGAGATCCCATGGATAAAACGAAAATAAAGTATCAAGTTTAGGCGATCGCTACTTCCTCTCTTCCCTGTAAACACTCCAATTCAATTCCAGCTGGACAAACACTATTTGCGTTGGCGCTGTGACACTTAAAACAGATATCCAAAATATGTTATCACAACGGTTTAGAAAAATCCCACAAGCATACCCCAAGATTTAAAACCCAAGAATCCCATAAAAGGAATGTTATTTATATATCAAACACATCTATAAACAGAAAAGTCCAGGAAAACAAACAAAATGGAACTAAAATATAATGAACTCAAAACTTATTATTGAGGACTAAACAGTGTTCCAATATAGGCCACCTAATGCAACATGCAAATAGTCTCTAAAAGCAGAAATTAAAACAAGAAAAAACACAAGACTAAAAAGTTTAGTAGGACATAAGGGAATACATTTAATAGGCCCGACATTGCATAAATTTCAATAGGTCATGCAAGAAGTCATCCCTTTGCTGAAAACAACCCTTCTTATAGTAAATATCAACTGATGGGAGACCAAACGGATGATCCTTTCCTCGCAACTACTCAAGAGCCTGACAAATTGTAAGAGACAAAACCAGACACCATATGATCCACTTGTAAGCTAAGCATCCCTCTAAAGCAAACCAAACCAAACCAAAAGGTAGCAAGCAGCAGAAATATGGGCATAGAGTGAAGTTCAAATAGAAAAATTCCCCTCAAAAGAAGCTCATTCCGTTGACCATACTAGAAAACTGAGATCCATTTAGGTTATCTCATTTAATCCTTCGAAACCAAAGCATATAACTCAGTAAAGAAAAAGCATTTGCCTGTGTAAAATGAGTGAGAAAAAATGCACAGGTTCAAGACAGGTAGGTGACGGGTAAAAGTTTTACTTTCAGCATTACTATATCATATAATCTTGTATTATGAACACTGCTTCTTGGTGTCAAAATCGTACGTATTATGAACACCTCGAACGTGGACGATTCATACGCAAAATTTGAACAAACTGTAATCTAAGTAGCAATTATAGTTCATTTGTTCACAGCCCTGACAAGATAATTAGATAGAGAAGCTCATTTCGAAAGCATCAAGTAGTGGAAATAGGCTGTCAATATATATTCAATATCCGGAAGGATATATTTCTGATCTGATACTAAACTATTTCTTTATTATCTCTTATTACTTAACATCTGCAGAGATATGATCTTCCAATCGGATATTTCTTTCAGAATTTTGAAAGATCAAACAAAGACACAATACTATCGGTATAGAGAAGTTTTACTTCAGCGAATAATAAGCACCAAATATACATGATAATTAAATTTGCATGCTTGGTCATCAGAATATCTTAACAGCACATATATTATATGTACAAATTCTTCCTTTCTGTCCTGAAATTTAGCCTCTAAAATACAGAACCTCTGAATAGAGTCCCTCTGGAAAACCCTAAATAGCAATGAAAAACCAGGATCTAAAAGAAGAAAATAATGAAATCGGAAGCATACTAGATCGAACTTGGGAAGGGGCGGAATCAACTCGGTCTCGATTAGATAGAAGAAGGACAACGGAGGAAAGAGTACTTGAAGAACAGATCAGCGAGGGATGAAGAACTAAGAGCCAGAGTCAAAGAGCGAGCTCGTGTGCCCTAAATCGGGGTAAGATGGCCCTGGACGAAGACACTTCGATAGGGTTAATTGTCCAAAAACTTCTTGGGACGAAGAGAGAGTTTTTTTTGGGCTGAGGAATGAGGATGACGACAATCAGAAAATTAAAAAGGTAACACTAATCAAATTGATTCGAGTGTGTTAAAGAAATTTAATATTATTTAAATAAAATTTTTAAATTTAAATTTTAATATATATAAAAAAAAATTAGGAAATTTATCTATTATAATTAAATATATGATCAGGATCAAATCTAAATATAATTAAGATAAATTTTAATAATTAAATGAGAAAAAAATAAAAAAAAACAATCTTTTAAAATCTACAATTTTAAATAAATAATTTTAATTTTACAATCGATAAATTGGTCACAAGTCCTTATCTATATTTTTAAAATTTTGAAAAATATAAGGAAATTGACGCTGAATGTCCCCTCTTTGTCATTGTATATAGAATTTATAATTTTATAATAGTTAAAGATATTTATAACTCTATTTAATAATTTATTTATAAATAAATATTTTAAAAAATATAATTAAAATAAAAGTTATTAATCACATTATAAGAGTAGTAATTGACTCAACTAATTATTTATAATTAAGTTATTAAAAAGAATAATAAATATCGTAATTAAGGTGGTTAAAGTTATTATAAAAATTGTCAATCCTATTACACGAATAGTAATTGACTAAAATAATTATTTTTAACTAAATTATTAAAGAGAGTAGTAAATATCTTAACAAAAATTATCAAAGTCATTACAAAAATTGTAAATTCTATTATACGAGTAATAATTTACCTAAATAATTATTTCTAATTAAATTGTTAAAAAAAATAATAAATATTTTAATAAAGATAGTCAAAATTATTATAAAAATTTTCAAGCATATTATAAAAGTAGTAATTAACTACATTCATACCTCAATCCACCATCATCTTCTCCATGCATCCATTTTCCTTTAGAGTTGACATCTTCCCTCTCATATACTCACTCTATCTCATCGTCTTCATTCATTTATCAAACCTTTCATTCACATCACCCATACCTCCATCTATCATTTACTTACATATCACATCACTCCATCTACCTCTCCACTTGTCTATGCATCAATCATCATCTCTCCAGCAGTGGACTTCATTCATCTCGATACTAGCATTGACAGTAAAAACAAGCATGATAAGACAATGTTGGATAGAAGTATAACATAACTAATAATTAGGGCAATATAAGAATAGTGACAATACCACTCCTGTCTAGCCTCTATTTACTATCTTTATTTTATGACTCCATTCCTTCATATCCAACACTTAGTATTGTCAACGACAATAGCGAGAGAGGAGAGGAATATCGACAAAAGAAGGGTAAAAAAATCATAGAGAAAAGAAAGAAGTACAATTTTATCTTTTTTTTTTATATTTTCAAGGATAAATTGGTATAAGACAGATTGGTACATGTAAGTAATTTGTCATTTGTAAAATTAGAATCATTAATTTAAAATTTTAGATTTTAAATAGTATTTTTTGGCATTTTTTCCAATTAAAAATTAAAAACAATATTCATATAAATTTTATTTCTTTTATGAAAAAATATATAAATTTAATTTGCTTTTGATAAAAGATCAAAGTATATTAATGTTCTAATATAATATTTTTATATTTTTTTCATCGTAATCTTTTATAATTTTTAAAAAGACTATAATTTAAAATATAAAAAGGTGTAATGATAGAGAATTAAATTAATTTTTTTCACAAATCCTTTACATATTTTTTAATGTTTACATTCAAATTGTAATCAAAAGTGTAAAAACATGGAAATGATAAAATATCCAAGCCTTAAAAATAACTTATCATTTATAAAAAATAAAATGATGAATTATATAAAATAAATAAAATTATACTTATGAATTTATATTATATTATGTTACTTTACATAATTTGACAGACCTGTTGTTTTTTTTAAAAAAATAAAAATGAGAAGGAAGCAAATAAAATAGAAGTTGGCCGTTTGATTTAGCTGCGGGAGAAGAATTTATAGATAATAAATTCTAGATAATAATTTTTAGAAGAGAAATAATTTTAAAAAAAAATATTTAAATAATTATTATTAAAATATTTTTATAAGTAAATTATTAAAAATAATATAAAATAATTTGATAAAAAATGAATAAAATAATTATTATATAGTCTAATTTTTTTTTTCATTTGAAATATAGTTTTATAAATTTATACAAAACTATAGACCACTCAAAACTATGGTTTAATATATATATATATATATATTTGATTACTGTTTATTTAAGTTTTATCCTAAATTTAGATAAAACGTACTTTTAAAATTATGATTTTCATGTGAACCTAACAAGTCACGTTACCCGCGTTGGTCAATAACTGTTTTGGTTAGTAGGCACCTCAGCCGCGCTCGCACAGCTCCCCTCCCCTCCCCTCCCCTCCCCTCCTTCCGCCTTGCAAGTCGGCGCCACCTCTTTTCCTCACCACCAGTTGTTCCCACCAGCCGCCAGCGTCAACCATCGCTGGTTGTTCAAACGATCTCAGATCAGAGGTAAGGCTGTAAACTGTTTGAGAACTGCTGGTGTTATCCACACATAAATATAGCCAATGCATGCTTTGCGTTGAGTTGATGAAAGATACGGAATGGACTGAAAGCTTTTCAGGCTAGACGGGCAAGTTTAAAACCCATTGTTTGGATAGAGAGGTCGAAGGAGAGTTACTTTGATATTGACAACAATTCTTTATTCAGGTTAACAGCGAATAATTTCAGTGCTGGGTAGAGATATGGGTTTCTTCGACATAAATATACCGTACCTAGAACCCTTGCCGACTGAGAAGGCCACTCTCGAAAGGCAACGCACAAAGATTGTTGTCAAGGCTATGGAGTTGGGCTACACAGGAATTGCTTTAACCGTACGATCAAGGGTGTGATGTCTGATAGTCACCGTTGCTGCATTCCTCTCCTCACGCTCATGTGTTTCCTCAAGGTTGCTCCTTCTCTTTCCTTATCGGTTAAGATCCACCGTGACCTTCTAGGAATCCCGTCGGCTGCCCCGCTCCGTCAGTATACGCGGCTTACTGTTTGCGTGGACAACTCATCGCAGGCTCAGGCCCTCAATTCGGGAAATCCCATTTTGAAGACCTACGATTTGGTTGCCGTTAGGCCATTGAATCAGACTGTGTTTGATCAAGCTTGTGAGAGAATGGAGGTTTGTTATATTTCTTTTGCTTTCTAACACATGATTCTTGGAAACAAAACTGGATAATTCCTTTTTCTGTGACCCTTCATTATTGTGTTAGTCCCAGAATTTTCATGGAAATAGTAGCTTGTGTTTTATCAATTTTAGTCTCATTACAGGTCCTGAAAGGCATGTGTTAAAGGAGAGATAAGTAATTATCAAAGATAATGCTAATGATTGCTATCTAGTAACAACTGAAAATCCTGAGAGTGAACTCTGATATGTAAAGTTATTGTAGGTAGATATCATTTCCATGGATTTCTCTGGCAAGTTGCCCTTTAGATTGAAGCAGCCTATGGTCAAAGCAGCAGTTGAGGTTTGCCCTCAACTATAACTTTTTCGTTTTAATGTTTATTCTTTTAAAGATGAGAAAAGCATTTCAATGATCCTTAAAACATCTAAATTAACATAGGGCTTATTGATATGCAGCGGGGAGTTTATTTTGAAATTATTTACTCTGGTCTAATCACGGACACTCAAATAAGGAGACAGTTGGTATGCAATGTTAAGGTCATAGCGACCCTCTATTTTTTTATTTATTCCAAATCACTAAATGCATTAGAAGATTTGGATCGCCTTTATTGTTTATTCTTCATTGTGCATTTTCTCTTCTTTTTTATTGTGACTTATATTGGTCTTGATCACTTATTCACATGGCCCCAGTAAGTAAAAACTAGCTTGGACATTCAGGAGTGGTGGGTTCGTTTCTACTGCATGACTCTATTCTTGCAGACTTCTGACATTTTTGTTCTAGCGTTGAGATTCAAATTATATGCTCATATCTTACTCATTCGTTCCCAAATTATCAACAATGGTAAACTTACGATCTGATTAAACATATAGTTGTTGGTGGATTGGACTCGAGGAAGAAACATCATATTATCAAGTGCTGCTCCTTCTGCTAATGAACTTAGAGAGCCTTGTGATGTTGCTAATTTGTCGTCATTGCTTGGGCTTTCTAAGGAGAAATCTAAAGCTGCTATTTCTAAAAATTGTAGGTATGAGTATGACAACTTGCCAAAATCTTTCAAACGTCTTATTCTTTTGTGTAAGGTATATTGTATATCATTCAAATGGTTTGCAGGACTCTTTTAACAAATTCTTTGAGGAAAAAGCAATATTTCAAGGGGACAATAAAAGTAGAAGTTGCACCATCTGGTGCAGCATCTAAGTCCGAAGAAGCTTGGTATAAAGAATTACTTCAGCGGGATCCTATCTCCAGTGGGGAAGGTGATCTGCTGTAGGATGACATGGCCAAGTCATTTTCTTTATCTTGTAATAATGTATCAAAAACTACAAAAGTGTTGGTTGACATGCCAACGATGACAGGGAAGATAGTCAGAAAATGCGATAACAGGTTCTGTATCTCTTCATTGTTATGTTACACATATATACACACATTTGAGATCCCAAATCAATGGGATTTACAGCATGTAATCCGGGATACATTAAATCAAACAAAATCATATCATAATCTCCTAAGATCTCTCCTTAATCCCTACAATCTCTCCTATTCAATGCTAATATCTCCAACACTCTCCCTCAAGTTGGAGCATAGATATTTATCATGTCCAACTTGCCAATCAGGTATTCAAATTTATCTCGGGTCAATCCTTTTGTAAGCACATCTGCTGTTTGTTCTTTGGAAGGGATATATCGGAGGTCAATTGTCTTTGCATCAATCTTCTCTCGTATAAAGTGTCTGTCAATCTCTACATGTTTTGTTCTGTCATGCTGAATTGGATTATGTGACATGTTGATGGCTGCCATGTTATCTGAATGTAAACTGATGGGTAGTTTCATTGGCATCCTCAATTCTTCTAGTACTCGTTTTACCCACAGTCCTTCACATATTCCTAGAGTTATAGCTCTGAACTCAGCTTCAGCACTGCTTCTTGCTACCACACTTTGCTTTTTACTTCGCCAGGTGACTAGATTTCCCCATACATAGGTGACATAACCTGAGGTGGATCTTCTATTATCTTGATCACCTGCCCAGTCAGCATCTGTTAACATTTGTATACTCCTGTTGTCAGATTTTTTAAACAATAGACCTAATCCAGGTGACCCTTTCAAGTATCTGAGAATTCTGTAGACTTCATTCAAGTGTTTCTGTTTAGGATCATGGGAATGTTGGCTCACCATGCTGACTGCATAAGCAATGTCTAGTCGAGTATGTGATAGGTAGATCAACTTGCCAACCATCCGCTGGTATCTTCTCATATCTACAGCTTTTCCCAGATCTTCATCGTCGCTGATTTTGTCTAGCCGTATAGGGGTATTACTGGGTCTGCAGCCAAGCATACCTGTTTCTCCTAGAAGGTCTAGTATGTACTTTCTTTGCGAGATACTGATCCCTTTCTCTGACCTGGCAACCTCCATCCCTAGGAAATACTTCATTCTCCCTAGGTCTTTAACCTGGAACTCTTTATTCAGTGCCCCTTTGATCCTGTCAATCTCTGCTTGATCATCACCTGTGAGGACTATATCATCGACATATACTACTAATATTACAATTTTTCTATCCAGATGTTTGAAGAATAAAGTGTGGTCACTTTGCCCTTGAGTATAATTTTGATCCTTAAGTACCCTGGTAAACCTCTCAAACCAGGCTCGAGGAGACTGTTTTAAACCGTACAATGATTTTCGTAGTCTGCACACTTGGTTCTCCTTTCTTCCAGGGAACCCAGGGGGCATCTTCATAAAGACTTCTTCCTTCAATTCCCCATTTAAGAAAGCATTTTTTACATCCATCTGGTGTAGAGGCCAATCTAGATTTGCAGCGAGGGAAAATAGTATCCTGATCGTGTTTAGTTTGGCCACGGGAGCAAATGTCTCGGTGTAATCCATGCCATATACCTGAGTGAAGCCTTTTGCCACTAGTCTTGCTTTGTACTTGTCAAGGCTTCCATCAGCACAATATTTTGGGGTGAACACCCACTTACAGCCCACTGCTTTCTTGCCTTTAGGCAGTTCAACTATTTCCCATGTTTTATTACTTTCCAGGGCCTCCATTTCTGCCATTACTGCCTTTCTCCATTCAGGACTATCAAGAGCCTCATGTATACTTTCTGGGACCCTGACCTGATCAAGATGAGATACGAAAGCACAATGTTTTGATGATAAAGCCTGATATGAGACAAACCTTTCTATAGGGTGCCTAGTGCAGGATCGTCGTTGCTTTCTTACTGCAATTGGGAGATCAAGATCTTCGGTTGATATTGCATGGTCAGGACCCGCTTCTGGTTCAGACTCTTGGGTTGTTTCAGTCGCTTGCGGTTCATTACCTGTCATGTTCCTGCGAGTATAAACCTGTCCCCACCTATTGTTGTCTCCCCCTGAACTAGTATCCTCCTTAGGTTCCCTTTCAAGTATATAAATCCGATCGGGTTCATGTTGAGGACATGTGGGTTCGGTGTCTTGTATGTGAGGAAACGGAGGTTCACTCCAATTCTCCCCCTGAACCGAGGAATAAAAAGGAACAGATTCATGGAAAGTAACATCACAAGTGACATAGAGACGTTTGGAGGTAGGATCAAAACATCTGTACCCTTTTTGGTTCCGGGCAGGCCCTAGGTAAATGCACTTGATAGCCTTTGGGTCGAGTTTTTGGGTATGGTGGAGGTGAACAAAGGTGGTGCAACCAAAGACACGTAGAGGTAAGGTATTTTCGAGATATGGTAAGTTAAAATGGTGGTGTAGAACCTGGAGAGGTGTCTGAAAAGACAAAGGTTTACAAGGCATTCGGTTAATCAGGAAGGTAGCGGTGAGAATGGCATCATCCCAATAATAAGCAGGGACAGAGCTACTGAATAGGAGAGCTCGGGCAGTGTCAAGGATATGTCTATTTTTCCGTTCAGCAATGCCATTTTGTTGGGGGCTATGAGCACAGGAACTCTTGTGAGTAATACCTTTGGTTTTAAGGAAACTGGAAAGCGAAAGGTTAAAGTACTCGGTACCATTATCGGTATGAAAAGTTTGAATTTTCGTGTTAAATTGTGTGTGAATCATAGTATAGAACTCAATAAATGTTTGACAAACCTCAGTTTTATCCTTTAAGAGGAAAACCCAACTAACACGTGTGTGATCATCAATGAGAGTCATAAACCATTTTGAATGAGTGCGATTGGGAATACGGGACGGACCCCACAAGTCACTGTGGATAATTGAAAAAGGTTTTGAAGGGCGATAAGATATGGGGTGAAAAGAAGAACGATGATGTTTTGCCAGTTCGCATGACTCACAAAATAATTCTGGAGTTTTATTTGAGCAAATAGATGGGAACATCTTACACATATATTGAAAATTTGGATGTCCTAGTCTCTTGTGCCATAACTCAAATTCACTAGTTCTAGGGAGAGACACCGTATTGCAGGAAGGGGTTACTGGATGATGACAATCATTCAGGTAATAAAGACCGTCAAATTCTTTAGCAACACCAATCGTCGTCCCCGTGAACAGATCCTGAAAAACACAATGAGTTGCAAAGAAATCAGCATGGCATCGTTCTCTTGTCGTTAATTGTCTCACAGATAACAAATTACATTTCAATTTTGGAACATGCAGAACATCGTGAAGTGTGAGAGTGGGAGAGACGTTAATGGTCCCACTACCCGCTACTAGGGAGTCAGACCCATCAGCAATTTTAACAGTGAGACGTGATGTGGCAGTAATGTAATTTGAAAATAAGGAGACATCACCAGTCATATGATCTGAAGCTCCTGAATCAATGATCCAACAGGAACCAGTTTTCTCACCCTTAATTGTAGTCAAGGCCTAAAAGGGATTACCTCGTTGAGCAATACTGGCAACAGGTTGTTGTTGACGGGACTGGTTTTCAAGTGCACTCAACCTGTCCAGAATGATTTTTAATGGATCTGGTGCAGTGATTGGGCCTAGGTGGATTGGGCCTGCAGAAAAAGAATTGGATCCTGCGTGTCCTCCTTGAGCTGGGCCTGGACAATAAGGCCCTGGAAGTGAACCTGCGTGAGTTGGGCCAGGAACAATTTGGGCCTGCAGTTGCTGTGAAGTGGACCTACCGACGCTGTGAGGTGTGCCTGCAGTGACGGAGCCTTCATCCTCTGGACCCTGCGCTTCAACCAGATGTGCCTTAGGTCGCCGTGGTTTGGGCCGCCAGTCGGGGGGTTTCCCGTGGAGGTCCCAACATTTTTCCCTTGTGTGGCCGACCTTCTTGCAATGGTCACACATTGGACTGTCCCTCCTGGACCCAGAGTCGGCAGCTCGGACAGCGAGAGCAGATCCTTCAATGGGAGAAGGGCGAGGTGTTTGGTCGGCGAGCATGATATGGCGTCGGGACTCCTCGTCTCATAACAAGGCAAAGGCTTCGGTGACCGAGGGGAGTGGCACTCGGCTGAGAAGACGACCCCGAGTGTCGTCGTAGGCAGAATTCAAGCCAACCAGGAACTCAAACAGTCGTTCCTCCTCCACAGCTCGACGGTACTCGGCAGCATCTTCTGGGTCTCTCCAGATTCGGTGTTGCAGTAGGTCAAGTTCCTGCCACAGCACGGTTTTTTCAAGGTAGTATGCATTGATGGGTCGCGCGCCTTGTTTGACAGTCCAGAGGCGAGCTCTTAGATCAAATAGCAGTGAGCCATTTGGGCGTTTCCCGTACGCGTCTTTCACGGCGGCCCATATGGCTTTGGCGGAGGTGAGGAACATGAAGCTTCGCCAGACCTCAGGGAGCATAGAGTTGAGAAGCCATGAGGCGACCAAGGCGTTGTCTGATTTCCACCTTCGACGGGTACTGGCATCATTAGTGGGAGGCTGGTCGCTGTTGATGAAGTCGAGTCTATCCCGTCCGTCTAGTGCAAGGAGCATTGACTGGCTCCAATCTAAGTAATTTTCGCCGGTAAGATGCTCCGGCACGATGAGGATGGCCGACCCTTCAAGGCCGGCGATCTTGGTTGAGCTGTGACGTGACCCACCGTCGGACGGGACGGTATTGTCGTGCTCTGTGGTGGAAGATTGGACAGAACCACCGTGCTCTGATACCATGTTGGTTGACATGCCAACGATGACAGGGAAGATAGTCAGAGAATGCGATAACAGGTTCTGTATCTCTTCATTGTTATGTTACACATATATACACACATTTGAGATCCCAAATCAATGGGATTTACAGCATGTAATCCGGGATACATTAAATCAAACAAAATCATATCATAATCTCCTAAGATCTCTCCTTAATCCCTACAATCTCTCCTATTCAATGCTAATATCTCCAACAAAAAGCCATTGGCTTTGCTTCTGTAATTGGCAATATACCTTCTCATGATTTTCAAGTCAGGGATTTCTTATCTGCTAGTAATTCTGCCCCTAATTCCTAGATAATAAATGATAATTCCCTGCATGTTACTGAAAAAGTAACTCCGTCACAGATTTGCTTAACAACCCAGTTGAACAGTCAACCACTATTGATGTTTGTCCTGAATCAGATGAAGGATTATCTGATGTCGTACAATACATCATGGTTCCAACAGTGACGATCTGACACTAAAAAGTTGTACGAATGGCTCTTCTGAAGCTTTTAAAGTTACTGAAGAGATGAAGACTCCAACACGTGATACAGAGTTAGAGTTTAAATGTCTAAATTATTTAGAGGAAAATCGCACCCATTTAGAAGCAAAAACACATGAATATCAGTCAGATAAATGCATCTCAAGTGTGGCATTGGATGGTATAATACCAGAGGAGAATGGGAAACTGGACATGTGTTCAGCAGATGCCAAACTAGAGGACGCACACCATATCAATGGTAAACAAAAATATCTTCACCCAATCTACCGAAATTGATTTTCCTGCCACTGCATATAATTAGAAAAAGATTAAGATAACTTCTGACATCAATTTGAATGCAGGGATTGCCAAGGTTCTGGAAGCCTTACCAAAGCAGGATATTGTAATAGGAGAGCTTACAGCCTTGGAGATGAACCAATCTATATGTGAAACTTCGATGGTGGATGAACAATTTAAAAGACGTGAATCTGAAGCAGTTGAACTTAGTGAGATGTCTGAGAACATCTCATGAGGTAAAAATGGAAGATGATTATTCAGTGGCAACACAAATAACAACGGATATGACTATGGAAGATCAAAATCATGTGCAAGGTTGCACTTACTCTCATCAACATGGCAGGTCCAGTCTATGACAGGTATCCCTAGACTTAAGTTTTGTTTTTTTATAAAGTTATGTGTATATATATGTGCGTGTGTTTGTTTCCTATTTTCAAAAGTGTCTACTCTCACTATCATAAGCGAGTCTTGTGCATATTTTTCCAAGTTTCCTCCCTATGCTTCCTAGGATCATAATCATATTGCTTTGTGCGAAACTTGAGAAAATTATTCTTGATGTGTTCTTTTCACACTGCTGAGCTACCAAAAGAGTTTATTTTCAAAATCAGACCTGCTCTTTTACACTCCAGTTATCAAGTCCTTGCAGGTGGACAATTCTTAGTAGAAACATATTTCTTCTTGATATGTAGGTCATAAGTAATTCATTGTACTCCATCTTTATTGTTTTATTTCTCAGAGAGTCATAGTTTTTCCTGGAACTGCACTAAACAATATCTCTTGCATCTTGAACAATATTTATGAAACAGAGACTGATTTTCTGCATTTTTACATTGCCATATCTGTAGGTAGATCAATAGTGAAGCAGGGGACAAAGGGCGGTATGCACCTCTCACCTTTCAAGCGATGATTGAATCCAATGCCTTTCAGGAAGAAAGTTCAAAACAATAAAAAGTAGAACTAAGATGAGATAATTGTGATTCACTTTCCCCTGACTTTTTTTGCCATTATTATTATTTCTTGGCCAAGGATTAAGGTAAAATTTCAGTTTCCAACTCAGGGAAAAAAATCTTATATAACCCTAATATATCCATTTTATATAGTGGTGGCAAAATCCTGTACCAGGATGGTTTACGGCTCACAAGGGCTGGTTAATAGGTGGGAACAACCGCTTGTTTTTGGTTTAATTTTCATATGAACACAATCCTTACAACAAAATCAAGTCAAATTCCCTTTTTATAAATTTTTTAGTAACTATAGTAAATATAGCAGGATTTTAACATGTTATATTGGTCGAGGCGGTAAAAGGTATTATCCTAATAAGGATCATAGAAAGCACACTTAAATAGGGTGAGGAGAAAATCAGATTATATCTTTAATTAAATGGGGGAAAAAAGGTAAATAGAGCGGAATCATTTGTTTCGTCGTAGCTAAGTAATGCGGAAGCCACCCATTAGCATAGTGCCTAGGCGCCCGACAATACAGAAGCCGTTCGCCCCTACTTTCTCATACGCATTGAGCCTTTATATCAATGACTTTACCAGATTACACATGGATTCAAACATCAATCTTAATCATTATCCCACGTTATAATCCCTTTTCATTTACCCATCCTTTTCTTTATCTATTTTTCTCATCAAAATATATGCAATGATCATTAAGTCCCTATTTAGAAAGAAAAAAAATTTAAAAAGACTTTTTATCTATATTAAAAAAAATTAAAATAAATAATTATATTTATTTAAAATAATTTTTATATCAAATTATGATTTAAAATTAAAATTTTAGATAAATTACTGAAACTAATTTTTAGAACAATAAAAGAATTTATAAATTATTCAATTATTATTTTATTTTTATTTTTCTTTACTCTCTCTTATCTCTCTTCTCTTATCTATCATATTTTTAATAAAATTATACTTTTTTTTTAGTAATTTTTCAATTATAAAAGAATAACTATATAAATATTTATTTATTTAAAATTAATTTTTTCTATAAACTTTTCCCAAAAATTTTTATGTAAAAACTATTTAAAATTGTTTTTTTTATAAACTATTTTTTTAATTCTTACCCAAACATGCCATAAATCATCATTTTTTAGCTCACGGAACAATTAGTTCACAGGTTGGCAAAATTTATTAACGTTGCGGCGCGGCGTTTGTTATGCTTTTGTTATGAATATCGCACCTTCTTTTTATAACTGACTGTTCACCGACCAAATCACAACTCCTTTATCAAGTTTCAAAAACAATATTTGATTAAATTCTTATGCTTTCTTATCTTAAAACTTATATCTTTAATATTATATTATCCTCATTTAATTTTATTTATAAATTATTTTTATCATATTTTATATAAATTGAGAAAAACCTTAAATTTCATTAACTAGTTTTAAAATTTAACAGCTTTTTAACTTTATCCTCAATTAATATTTCTCTGATCTTATTTATAGAGCAGAAAATGAAAATTTGTTTTAGAGCTATTTATAGAGAGGAGAAAGCAAATTTTCATATGCATATCTAATTTTATTATTCATTTATTTATGTAAAATTTATTTTTATTAAGTATAGTATATATTAAATAGGAGTAAAGTAAAAAAATTATTAAATTTTATTCTATAATCAATAAGTTTTAAAATTTTTCTTAATTTAAGTAAAATATATTAGAAGTAACATATAGATAAGACTAGATGAGTATATATTATATTTATAAGAATAAAATTAATACAATAATAAATAAATATTAAAATTATATATTTATATAAAAAATTTAATTATATAACTTATAAATAGTACTCCTATGAACTCCAAATTAATTAAATAACTGATATTCAGCCACATTGAATGATATCAATAAGGTTACCCTCAGTACTTCACTTTCTTATTCTGAATCCATCAAGTCAGCAGCCATAGTAACAGTTACAGTGCAGCCCCCTCATGGTTCGTGAACAAGATTTGCAACTACCAAGTTTTCAAAAAAACTGGCCCAATTCTCATCTTCTTCCTCTTCTCCACTCTCATTCTCACTCATATGACTCTTCTTCTCAGTTTCTTCACTCTTTGCAAATCTTCCTCTGATGCGCGGCCTGTTGTCCGCCAACGTCTTCCTGCATTCATACTTCCCCCAACACACAGCAAACACATCTAATTATTACTTCTTTAATTTCTTCCTCTAGCTAATAACTAACTCATCATATTTGGGTGATCAAATTAAGGATGATTAAGAATATTGAAAGCAAACCTTAATTTTCTTGTTGAAGTTCCTCTTATGTCTCTTGATTCTGTATCTCTCAATCCTCACCCTCTTCTCCTCCGGGCTATAAGGGTACGCTCTGCTCATTCCTTCGATGATCATACTACTTTCGCTCCTCAGTAGACTTCCTGAGAGTGACCGCACATTGTTCTGCACTACGTTCATCCTCTGTTTCGACATGTATAATCCACGCGTGCTCATTATCATCAGTTACTTTACAAAACAAAAAGAAGAAGCCGACAGAGCAGTTGAGCTCGCCATAACTAATTAGTTATCATCAGAAAATATAACCGGAAAAGGCACCTGCAAATCACCGGCACTGTAAACTTTTCTCACCGGGGCCTCCTCCAGCAAGTCGGCGAATGAAGCCGAAACTGGGTGGTGGGGCCCACTCCTCTGCAGAGAATGGCTGCTTGTACTCCTCTGAAACATGCATTGGTAACTCATCAGAGAAGTCGGCGATTCATGGCCGCTACACCAGCTGCTGCAACTGCTGTGGCTCACCTCCGACTCCGTTTGGCACTGAAAACCCTTTCCGGGAAATGAGCCTGCGTCCGGCGGCGACATATTACCCAGGAAGTCGGAAGCGCTTAAGAATCTGGCGACGGTGTGATTCATGGAGTGTAACGTGGTTAACTGAAGCCAGAAGAAAAATTAGGAGCGACCCACAGAATAAGAATGATATCTATGTATGAGGGAGTGAGTGCGTGTGTGGAAGACGAGTTTCTTTAGTATATATAAATTATAATGGCGCCTGCAATTGATGAGAGATTCCAAAAATAAAATAAAAGGACAAAAACAAAAAGGGAAGAAGAGAGCGAGAGAGGAGATGGAGGGATTACGTGGAGTAGGCGTCATACTTTATATAGAAGCGTGGACCTTGTCGTTTTAAGTCGGACCATTTAAGTGTGTGATTGAGAATATCCTAAATTTAATTTTGAATAAAATAAATAATTATGTTAGTTCAAATAGATTTTTTTGACTAAATTATAATTTAAAATTAAAATTTTAGATATTGGTCAAAGTAGTTCATAAAACAGTAAAAGAATTTATGAACTAATTAATTACTATATTATCCATATTTTTTCTTATACCTTATCTCATACTTTTTTTACACATTCTCTTCTTTCTTTTCTTACACCCTCTCTCCACTCTCCTCTCATCTCTTATCTCTACTCATTTAATACTCATATCATTTTTCGTAATTTATCAATAATAAAAATAATTATAGAAATAACTATCCAAACATTCATTTATTCAAAATCATTTTTTTTATAAACTCTTCTCTAAAAGTTATTTTTTTAAAAACGGCCCAAAAATCTATTTTTTTTCATAAGTCATTTTTCAAACTTTTATCCAAACAGACACTAAATGAAAAAAATTAAACAGAGGTTAACAATTTTATTTTATTTTTTATTTTTTTAAAGAATTTTTAGAAAGGGGTTATACTTATCTATAATTTAAAAGTAAGATGGAGTCTCTCTTCCTCCTAAATAATACTAATATCATGTAGAGTAAGTCGTCTATTACCTTCATATATAAATCTAAATACCTATAAATTAAAATATTTTTATAATTAATACTACTAAAATTATAATAAAAATCGTACCCTTATAATAATATATTGGAACAGGGATAAAGTTGACAATTTCAGTAAAAGAGACTGTGAACTTAGTATTAAAAAATAACAACACTAATCCCCACTAAGTTGCTTATATATTTATATATATTTTGCATATATTTATGAATAGGGTTTAGTAATATAGTGCTCAAATAAATTTTTAGAATCCTCCCATGACCGCTTCAGCAATAATTCGTTAGGACAGTTTGGTAATTGCCATTTAGAATTAATTTCCAGCCAAATTCCCAGGGACTTTTATTAGGAGTTCAAAGTCATTTGTCCATTTGGCGGAACTTTTTTTGTATTCAATTATGGGACCTCAATGTAACTTTTCGCAATAAATAATGATTCCATGGTAAATTTAAGACACATGTTTAAATCAATAATGTTGCATATCCCCCCTTGCAGTTAGGCATAGATCACGTTGAACTGGAGCTGGATAGATAGCAGACAGAAAAAGCAGTAACTCACGGCTCAATCCATATATTGAAGAGAATTTGGAAGCTTTTTCGTTTTTTTTTTAAAAAAATTGACAAGTTAAATCTTGAGAACCCATCAAAATTAGAGTATATTTCTAAATTTAAAGAGTATTTATAGAAATATATATATATTATATACTAATAAAATATTTATATTAATAATAAAATTTAAATTTATAATTCTACCTAAATATGTCACGTTTGTTTATTAGAAATAGTAAGATGAAGGTGCTCCACACACAAAAATGGTAAAAGATGGAGCCAAGTACTATTTTTTTTTCTGTTAACATATTCAGAAATATGTTAGACTTATTATAATTTAAGAGCAATATTCACTCTTCCTCTTAAATAATATTAATATCAAATAGAATAATATATCTATTATTTTTAAATATAAATTTAAAAATTTAAAAATTATAATAATTTTTTAAATATTATGATTAAAACTATATTCAAATGATAATATTTAAAAGTAGTCAAGTACTACTGAATAGGTTAGGAGTAGGCCCTTTGGTGGACGTGGTCCAAAAGGTTTGTAGCAATTTAATTGCCTCTCAGACGTGGGCTCATCAAATCGCACCCAACTTGCTTTCGTCCCTCCGGCCACCACCACCACCACTTTCGCCCTCTCACATACAGCTCCTGCATGTGACCTTGTTGACTCATTCGTCATAATACATTTTTTATTATTCATTCTAGTCCCTAATAACCCACAAGGTCATGACCTTATATATATATATATATATATATATGATGTATGTATGAATGTTGTGTTTTAAACGATGAACAGTACAAATATATGTCTGATATATTAGATAGAGGAACAAGAGGGGGAAAAAGGCCTGTGCATGTGAAGAGGATGGAATTCCCAATGAATCAGAGACAACAAAACTGGTATATGTCCCTATAACACTTCCCCTTCTCTTATCCCTAACTTCTCAGCATTTTCTCCTTCTTCATCATCCCTTCCTTGACCTTTCTCTTCCCTTCCACTTTACTCTCTCTGCCTGTACCTGCCCCTCTGTTTCAGACCACTTGAGCTCTCTCTCTTGACAACGATGTTTCAGTAGGACTCTAATTATGAATACACACTTGCGGTAATTAAGCTTATAAACGTCTCTTTACTCCAACATTATCTCCTCCTAATTAACTAGTTTCCTTCATCAGATTCACTGAAATCAATTATATGCTTCACGAGCCCCAAATTAGGAGGAGGACCTTGAATAGGGCTATCTACCAAAGATTCTAACCGGCAAAAAACCAAGCGAACTGCCATAGTGTGGAATTCTCACAATGTTAACCTTATAAGGCTTTAGGCTCCCCAACACCAACAGCGAGCTTTTAGGTGTAGTTCTCTGAAAGAGTTGTACTCATTACAATGCTCTTTCCTTAATCAACCATCAATTTCCCTTCATTCTTGTTAACTCTCTCTTCAATTTTTGGAAGTCAATTAAAATGAATATCTTTCTGATAAATGAATAATAAATGGTCGGCGATATTCTGGGACCAGCGGAGATTGTTTGCAAAAGAAATGGCATCCATTCATTTGATTTCACGTTATAAAAGCATGTTATTGAAAGTAGTAGCAGTAACATCAATCACATAAAGAGAAATCAAACACCAACTCTTTCATATATTCCTTCGAGAATAATGCGTTTGAACATTGACCTTTCTGCGTCAACTTCTTATACAACTAAATGCGTGATCATTCAATCAAGATAATGCTTTTGAGAGAGAGAGAGAGAGAGCAATGGATCAAAAATATGGGAAATGGATATAGACGTGCCATTTGAAGCTGTCATCTCCTTATTTCTATTATCTTGCAAGTTCTATACCAAACTCATCTCTTGGGATGTCAATGCACCATATATATTTGGCAACCCACTTACTTAACTTCCACCAATCTAATCTTCCTCCACATTTTGGGATGATCAAATCATGAGAGACCTAGTATCTAGTCCAACTATTCTCTCTGTTTTTGTTATAGGCACATATATCATTTTAGTGGAGATAATATTATTCAAAGTATTTTCAGACACTAAATATAAGTATTTCTTCTAGCAATAATTTAAACATTTGTTAATCATGTTGTAAGTGATTAGCCTTTTCTATTAGACCTAATCCCATTTGGTCAAATCTAACTATGATGCTGTTAAGCTAAATATTCAACAAAAATGGTCATTGGCGGTTGAAAAACATCCATTCGTTCAAGTAGTGGAAGGTTGGCGTATACATAATTGCATTTTCAGTGAACAAAGATTTGTAAGGATTGACAAGCATTTAGGACTTTTTCTGCGTGAAAGTCAAGCACCTTCATCTTTCTTTATCAGAGTAGTGCAAAACACAATACCTCATTATTGAATTTGTATGGCAAAATGACCCTTCGCAATCACACTGTGCATCCACGGGACGCTGCATACGGCTAGCTTCTATACCATATTCTTAGATATTCATGCTGTCATCTTCTTAGCCATGAACTCTTCTCTTCATCTCTATGGCTATGGCTATTCTGCTACCAAGCATCCATCAATGACTTCAAAACAGAGCCCTACCTTATCTAACACTTTAGAGGGAAAATTAACCATTTGATCGTTGAAGTTTTAACTGTGTTGCGACACAGTCTTTATACTTTGATATCATATCATGTAGCAGACTCTTGTATCATGATTTCTCAATAAACATTTGAGTATTGAGATCATGAGACAGTAATCAATAAGTTCACTCTCCAATCCTAACTTCAAGCAAACTTCAATTTATCTTTTGACCAATCATTTGACATGTGCTCTAATCAATACTTAATAAGTAGTTCCTTTCCTTGGAATTGAGCAGAAAACTGAGACTAGTTCTCGTACTTTGGCATCCTTAACCCATTTTAGCGGTTTCATATAATTGAAATTGCTTCTACCAATTCTTGAGATATTATTATTATTATTATTATTGGCATAAAATTGAATCTTCTTTCAAGATGGTATCGTTTTAAACATATGTTGAAGGCATTAGCTAGGTTTGAGGCTTTTGTGGCCCGTTTGAAAGATCACTCTCTTCTATATTTAACATAAAAATTATTTGATTTTTTTATTTGAATTAAAATTAAAAAAACTAAATAATCAGTTAATTATCAACAAATCTAACTTATTAAAACGAAATCATATTATATATTCTTTAATATATCTAAATTAGTTAAATTTTTATATTAGTTATAATTAACTAATTTATATGATTTTTTAATTTATTTTAAAAAATTAATTAATTTTTATATTAAGAATTGAACAATTATATTTTAGTAGAATTTGTTTAGAAAGCTTTATTTTATCTTACGTGTGCTATCAAAGGCTATTTCTGGGTAATGCATGGTGCAGAGCGAACAAGGGTATACAATATGGCAAAATATTTACAGCTTTAGCAGGCAAATTAGAAGCACTCCATTCAACCCATTTATTTTAAAAGAGAAAAAGAAAAGGACTTAAGGCCCTGCCTACAACTGTAATTCCCTTCTTCAACAACTCTAGGGTGTTTCTTGATAGAGATATAACTTTAAAGCTCAAATCTACAAACCCAGAAAGTTACTAGTTAATAAAATAGGCTCAAGCAGAGAGATGAACTGATATAGAAACCTTTCAGAAAAAATCTGTTTGGAGTTCCTCCAGCGCAGGATCAACAATTCTGACTTCCTTCTCTTCTTCCGTTGCCCCGAAGAGAGGAGCGTCCAGGTCAGGAGGGCTCTGAAATGAAAGATTGAAACCAGAGGTTGAAGATGAAGAAGGTTGAAAGCAAAATGGAAGAGAGGATCTAAACCCTCTTAAAAGGCGTTATTATTATGTTACCATGGTACGAACGAGGGCCCAATTGACACCTTTGAAGAATGGGTGGCGCTTTATTTCGTTTGCTCCTTCCTGTGAACCCAATCGGTTTTTGGGATCTCTGTGCAACAACCGGTTAATCAACTGCTTTGCATGGAGACTTACCTGCACCATAACTTAATGCCGATTAACACAAGAACAAAATATTATCATATGATTTTATCCTCAATCTTTCAATAACTGTTGTGTTCCAGAATCAAGCAAATGTTAAAATTGGACAAGGAAGTATAACAGTTCTTAGCATAACAAGTTGCATTAATGACAGCTTGACCAGCAGAGTTAACTCACCGGTTTACTTTTGGGAAATTTAAGATCCTTGTGAAGAATATTAGCAAATGTTTTTTGCCTTGTCTTCCCCCTGAATGGTGTATATCCAAGCATCATTTCGTATAGAAGAATACCTGGAAAAAGACCAATCAAGTCAATCTTTATGGTGTTCATAATTTCAAATATGTCAATATTCTTTTTATGTGGTTGAAATTTAGAAAACGGATTTAGTTTCCTTCATTTGTTATAAAAGTTAAATATTAACAATTACCAAGAGCCCACCAATCCACAGCACTAGTATGGCCTGAACCAGTTATAATTTCCTGCACAAACGACGTATTGAACTGTCAATTACAAGGAGTCAAATACAACGTAACTTCTGCTTCATAAACTTTTGAAATTTTGCAGTGAAAAATGATTTTTTGTTGATAATTATTCATGAGCAGGACTAACATAAGAAATGCATAGTGCAATGCAACGTACACAGATAGAACGTTATAATATGAGCAATCACTATAAAAACAAACGTCTGAAAAAATGTATATTTTGAATTTTTGTTTGCTGCATAATATCCAGAAGTCACAAACCGGAGCTATGTACTCTTCTGTGCCAACAAAAGAATTTGATGCTCTCATTGGTTCGGCCACGAATATTGGAGCCTGCTGCCCTTTGTGTTTCTTCTTTTCTTTTGAAGGTGGAATCAAAAGCTGCAAATGAGCTAAGAGTTAAGAAGTTTTGCTTCTTATATAATTAAGAGCTGCATAATCTGAAGCTCTTGATTCCAAGATACCTGTGGTATGCTGGATGTTAAACATGACAAGTCAAAATCTGTCAGAGACACATGCCCATTACTCTGGAGTAACACATTTTCTGGCTTTAAATCCCGATATATTATTCCTACAAATTGTCACCAAATAATATAATTAATTCGATTTTGGTCTAACAGTGAAATATAATAATATGCATCCAGAACCTATTATCATCTTATAATAAGGAATCATACAAGATTAGTAGGGAGTAAGAGCCTACCTTGACAATGTAGGTACTCCAGTGCAACGACAACCTCAGCAGCATAAAACCTATAATCATTAATACATTATGTCAGTTGAAGGACAGTATAGAAATATACTCCTTTAGTTATATTTATAAGGTAGAGAGAGAAAATTTTTTTAGTCTTATTTATCAGTCACATCATTAATTTTTTATATAAATGTACAATTTTATCTTTTATTGTATGGATTTTATTTTCATGGGATATAGTGTATATTAAATAAGGCTCAAGTTGAAAAGTTATTACATTTTAAGATAGAGTTAATGAGGTTTAAAGTTTTTTTAGTTCTAGTAAAATATGTTAAAAGTAACTTATAAATAGAAGTAAGTAGAAGAATTGTAAAATGATTATGAGAATTAAAAGTTGGTAATAATGAATAAAAAGAGCCTGGCATTAGTACTGTTTTCTGTAGTAGCATAGTTTACCTTGCTGCATCTTCTTTGATAACTTTCGTTGGCTGCCGGTCGAGAAGCAGGAACAGTTCTCCACCGGGACAATAATCAGTTATCAGGCAAATGTGAGTTTTGGTCTGCAAATTGATGAATGGTCAAATTGACAAAATTACTGTATAGTAAAGCTGCCACGTCCAGGTTCAGAAGAGTAATGTAAGAAAATCAGTGCAAGGTCATTTTTGTAAAGCAGAAATAATATTAATTATTAATTAATAAGCATTGTTTTAAGAGTAATAATGGACTTTCAAACCTGAAAAGAAGCATATAATGCTGGAAGAAAAGGATGGTCCAACATGTCGAGGATTTCTCTCTCTGTGCAAGCTCTATGCACCTGCCATAGCCATAGTACTTAGATAGTGTTAAAATTGAACTGATAGACTTCAATGTCTTAGAGAAATCTTGTTTAGAAGTCGTCATTGAAAACAAATTTAAGTGATGGAACTGAAGTATGTGTGGCATTAAGAACTTCCAGCGGAAGTGCACCCAAAATTTAGCAGTAAAATGGAACAATTAGAAATGTTAAGTGATGGTATTCATTACCTTGTTTCGATTTAGCATAACACCTTTATCCATAGCCTTCATGGCGAAATATTGGCTAGTTCCACATAGCTCCACCAAATGCACACTGCAAGCCAGTAAACAAGAGGATAATTCATCTACTAATGGGGCAGAATTGAAATAAACTTCCCATTACCCATATTAGTGAATAACTCTAAATTTTTCATAGAAACCAGAGGACAATTCATCTGACTATATTCCTTTTAGATACAGAAATTCCAGTGCAGAAAATTTGAACTCTACGACCATTAGCAGATAATGTTACTATTACTCACAGTGTATTTTCTTTCAGCCTGGAAGAAAACACTAGTTCATATGTGTTTGATGGATTTAGGTGTTTTGATTCTCTCTCCAATGTTTGTTATAATTCATTTTACCAGGGGATGAATTTAAACCTCATTCGACCAAATCAAGCACGCCTAAAAATGTAGGTAAACGAAAAGGAGAAACAGGGAAAATACCTGCCAGTGTCCCCAGATCCCAAGGGTTTGACTGGCCTAAAATGCTTCAAGCCTATCTGTTCTCCACTTTCTAGGATCTGCAAAACCAATGTTTCGTAAGTAGCTAGCAGAATATAACTTGCAAGAGATCAGCAAGTGTATAGGGAGAGAATCCAAATACTTAGGAGTTAGGACTATATCAGAGCACACATGGTTTTACAAAAATCCAAATAATATTATCTTAGCTTTTCGGAGAGCCAATGAAAACCATGGAAAAATAAAGACAGAGGTAAATTGGCACAGATTTAGAACGAGCAATGTTGTACATTTAACTCCTAAATCTTCTATTAGTAAATATCAATAACTTCGGAGACAAGAAAGCACGGGGCGCAGTTTACAATACGATAGCAATACCTTCAGGATAGCTCCCCAAGCAGGGTTATCCTTCCTATGAGGTTTTGGATGAACCACTTTTGAGTGATTTAACCATAAATCTTCTGGTTTCTGCAGGTAGTCTAAAGTTCTTGTCACTAATTGAATTCCAAAGCTCTTCAGAAAAAGATGAGTAGAATACATTACCAAATTGGCATCTGGAAGTTCTCTCACTGCCTCATCAACATTTTCTGCAGTGTTTTTAACCTGAGGGGAAAACTTGATATAACTAGGAGGAAAATAAAGCAAAATAGGCATAAAAAAAATATACTGCTACAAATAATGCAATAAAATATCACA
Organism: Leucaena leucocephala; assembly: GCA_037074615.1. Lineage (NCBI taxonomy): Eukaryota > Viridiplantae > Streptophyta > Magnoliopsida > Fabales > Fabaceae > Leucaena > Leucaena leucocephala. Next base: position 19,300,448 of record CM073525.1, on the reverse strand, counting down.
TGGAAGTTGTTCTTTGATCATAAAAGAGGCCTATTAGTTTCATTGGGAAAACACAGACAATCTTAGACCCTCAAATGTAAAGCTTCTAATTGGACGTGTAATGATGTTTGATACCAACAAATAATTTAATACTCCCCATGTCCTTAATATAAAACTTAATTGGGGAATTGATATTTGTCATAAATATAAAATATATTTTTTATATTTATCAATTTTTTTCTAAAAGTATCCCTATTAATACTTCTTTAACAATAATCAAATAAGTGAGAGAATGAAGGAGTTAAAGAAGATGATTAAGGTGTTTTAGAAATATTTTGCCATATTAAATAATTTAATTAAATTCTTTAATATAATCAAATTAGTTAAATATATCCCATATAAGGACTGGAGGAGTATCTCAATATTTGCTAAACTATTGTAGAACTTGGAAAGAGGACATACCAATTGTTCTCCCTCCTTTGCCGTGTCTTCTGCAATACAGTTATGAAGAGGTTCCACATGCTGACTACCATCAAGTTGAACACCAATAAAATACTGTACTTCTCCCTATTAAACCAACAAGGAAAAGTGAAAAGAACTAGATTAGAGAATAAGCTTTTCAATTTGGCTCTGTTGAAATTATATGTTAATGGAAAACAACAATAACCCAAAATAAAAGCCACGTGAGAAGATACAAAAATAATAACAATAGCAATAACAAGCTTTATCCTACTAAATACGGTTGATTACATACGCCAATATGTTCTAACACAACCCACATGAGAAGATATTTTAAAAAAAAAATAACTCCAGATGAATGTAAAATAAAACCTATACCTTCTGATCACGCATAGGTTGCAGATGAAACAGGTTCCAGAACTTTTTGCCTGGGTTGAAATTCAGTGTTAGATTGTTATATTTCATTTGCAGGCATAGAGGGAAATTCTAAAACAAGAGTATGTAATGAGATTAGGCTATTCAAATGGTTTCTTCCCTATGTGATATTAAAGATGCTTACCACTCTTTGTATAATTAATCAGCTGCACCGTAACTTCTGTTTGGCTGTCAATTGCCTCTCTAATTTTTCTCACAGTTGCTGGATCAGTTTCAGGTCCTTGCAAAAACCTGAGATCACCACCAGATAGCTTAATGAAGATGACTTTCAAAAGATACATGGATGCTTCCATTTCAAAGTATAAGAGCTTTTGTTTTGATATTCATTCCCATTCTAATGGAAGATTACTTAAAAACATACCTGCAATTTCTTCCCAAAATTTCTTCACGACTGTATTCTGTAAGTTCTAGGAAACTATCAGAAGCGAAGATCTGGATAATAAATACAAACACTGCGGTGAGAAATGTTCATCTCCAGTAACAAATCCAATTTACAGTATCATTATTTTAAGTGTAATAATACAAGTGTTAAGAAGAATCTTACAATGGGATTATCAGGCAATCTTGGATCTGTAATGACAAAGTTCTTCTCAATCCGCTCAAGTGTCGTCGCGAGATCAAGACCCTTTCGCTTCTCCCTTTGCGCTAGTTTGTTGTCATCCATGCTATCGGGCCTCTCATCTTCTTCCTCACTCTCTGAGCTGCCCTCCACAACTTCATCATTGTCCTCAACGCTTTCATCATTGGGCTGACTTTTCTTAATGAACCTGAAGAACAGAAAGAAAATGCGGTGATATCTAATCATACACAAACTACATATTAAACTATAAAAATGTAGGCAAATGTAACCATACCCCATGAAAGAACGACGGCGATTTTTCTGCTTCTTTTGAGGGAGCTCATTGATTTGCTGCATTGAATTTCGATGGCCCCCATGTGGTTTTGGTCGTAATGCAGCAACGCTCTCTGATTTCCTCCTTGGCAAACTTTCTACTCTTTGTTGTTGTTCATCACCTAAAGATTTTCTAATCAATGGACGCTTTCCTGATTCACTTAATGCTCGGGGCCGCTTCACTGCCTTCACTAACTCAGTTACTGTGGAAGAAGCCTTCTCTTTTTGACGAGCTGTAATAGAAAGCTGTTAGTATAGTGAAGATAGTGATTAGAATATTCTTACTTTTGCTTTGCTATAAAATTAGTTCGAAACATGCTTAATGGCAACATGATTTCCCATATCTCTAAGACGATGGTTATGTTTCATTAGTCTTTTGAATCTTTTCAAAGCTCAGGAATAAGCAAACGTAGTATGCATTTCTATTGGACCATAAAGTTTTTGTTTTATTCTATATCAAAATCCAAGCAGCCAACAGCTTCAACGCTTTATTTTGTTATTAGTCAACTTTTTTTTAAAAAAATAAATAATTATCTATTTTTAATCCACCAACTTTAGTAACTACTATTAATTTTTAATATAAAAACTAATTAGAAGGTTATATTTTATCCTTAAAATAGTAAAAAAAAAAAGCTTAATTCATTTTATATTTACTCCCCCATCATAAATGTACCTTGATTTTAGTGTAAGGGTAATATTTATTATGTTTTTTTAAATTAGTTTATCTTACTTATAAGTTAATATATAATATAATATTATGCATAAATATTATGAAAAGATTATTCCTCTGATCATATTTATAGGGTAAAATTTTTTTTTAAATTTTATGGCATAATTAATGATGTTCTAAGTTTTTTTTAATGTATATAAAATATAATAGAAAGTACTTATAAATAGGATAATATATCATATTTATTATAATTTAATTGATTTATTTAATTTTATTAATATATCTAAATTAATAAATTAGATTATATATTAAAAATTACCAAAATCCGAAACATGATCTATCAGTATTTATCAGTTTCATCCATGTTAGTCTGGTTTTCCTTTTTTGAAAACAGAATAAAGGTTTTTCATGACATATTAGTAGTGAAGGCTGAAAATATATGAGATACCATCATATCGAATCAAAGATTCGGGCAATCCATTAGGACGTAGCGTCTTCTCCTTGGACCCCTCCGTGTGCTTGCTAACCTCCACTAGCATTCTGCCAGAAGCACCCATAAAAGATAAGACATAAGCAATCATCCTACAGTGGATTACTATATGTCGTTACGTTACTATTGACTTAATAATTTCACTCAAATATCCTAATCACACGTCATTAACAAGCGTTTGGTTTATGCTACCCTGTCTCGTTACATCAAGGCCCCCCACAGCAATCAATGTCAAGCCCTGAATCTTATCCAGCACCATTTGACAAACACGTAACGTTGGTCCTCTGGCTCACAATATAACAGCATATGTCCACAACCTCTTGCTCATATCAAGAATGGGATTCTTCATGCTGCAACACACCAAATACAGTAATCTTCTACATTCAGCTCCCTCCCTTTAGGTTCCTTTTTTTTTTACTTTCCCTTTAATAAGATTATCTTACATATTATCTTCTTCAATGATATCATCCCAGCTTTTAATATATAGTCTAATTGGGAGTTGATCTTGATACACATTTTCTATTATTATTTTTTTTTAAATTATTTATATTGATATTTTTTTAATAATAATCAAATAAGGGAAAAATGGAAGGAGTTAAGTAAGATAATTAGAATATTTTAGAAAAAATATATTATTTAAACTAACTTCATTAATTTAATCAAATTAGTTAAATAAGTTATATATATTAGTTTTTGTTTGGTTGGGGGGTTTTTGAGGGGAGGGGAGGGGAAAAGAAAGTGTGTTTAGTTGAGAAAAATAGAGGGGAGGGGAGATTTTTTGTTATTTAGTGCTCCCCTCCAAAAGTGGGAGTTTTTGGATGGGAGAGAAATTTTTGACTCCATTATGACTAAATTGCCCTTTATTAATTTTTATTATTCCAATTATACCCTCAAACCTTTTTTTTATTTTTTTCACACTTAATTTTTTTTCAATTGCTAAAACTTAATAAATATAATAAATTATTTATATATTATATTAAAATATATAATAATTATAAAATTAATAAGAAACAATGTTAAAATTTTATCATATTTTTTAATTTTATTATTTATATAAATGAGATAAAAAAATTTAAGATTCATAAATTAAAAAAATAATTTTGATATGAATATTATAAATAAAGAGTAAATAAATTTAAATAAAGAGATAAGGGTATATTTGTCAACTTCTAATTAACTCCACTCCCCTCCCCTTCTGAACTAAACAAAAAATATTATTAATTAACCTCCCCTACCTTTCCCTACCCTCCCTTAAATTAACCTAACATACTCTCTCCTCAGCTAAACCAAACAAAGCCTTAATGGTTGATGAGCATTAAAAGTAATGATCTCACACCAATATAGTTTAGTGTTAAGGTGCAATTTTGCTTCACAAATTTTTAGGTATGAGCTATGACTATCTAAAAGTTTTTTTAATTGACAAAAAAATAAGATAAACTATTAAAAAGACTCTTTTAACATAAGACATGGCTTCTTATATAGTACTTTTTAGAGCGATTTTAACTTTTTTAAAAATAAATATTCTAGATACTTAAAGCTTCTATATGAAAATTTTTGAAATAAAATTGAACCTTAACTCATATAGTGTAATTGAAATCTTGATTAAATTCGAAATACTTTATAAGAAGACATGTTTAAATTGTGAAAGAAAAAGACTATTCCTTGTTATGATTGCTAAGGTTAACTGTTTTAGGTGAAAAGGAAAGTCCTTTAATCCTACACAAGGCACATTTATGGTGAGGCTTCCTCAACCAAAAAGGGAAACAAACGTTCAAGATGTGCACGGAAATCCATTTGGATAAGCACGAAAGAAGAAGATGATATTCTAAGAAACAAGTAGTATCCAATAAAACCCAAGGATGCAAGCGACACATCATAAATTTAGGTTTGTCTGTGTCCTATCAGATATGTAGCTCCATTCACAGGCATTGTCATCTTCATCAACCTCTTCTCACTTTCAGTAAAATATCATATGCCTATTGTGTGTCCCAAAACTAAAAGCCGTCCATTTTGGGTCCCAAGTTGCCGAACCCAAAAACAAAAAATTAAAAAAAAAAAATTCTTTTTAGTATAAAAAGGGTCCCAAGCATCCCCACAAAATGAAAATTAAAATTAAGAATAGAGAAATGGAACTAACCCAATAAATTTTAGGACTTGGCCATCGTCGTCCTTGATGGGGGAAATAGTGAGAAGGTTCCAGAAAGGAGTGCCATCCTTCTTGTAATTCAGTAATCTTCCGCAGTAACTAGTCCCTGCTTGCAGCGCCTCCCTTATCTTTGCCACGTCCTCTGGATCCGTATCCGCTCCCTGTAAAAACCGACTGGGTCCCACCCACCATCATTTTTCGTTATTACAGTTACAATGACCGTTACGTTACATTTCACTACCTTAATTAATTTATTAAAACACTTCCGCGTGTTTCATAATAAATAGAATATTCATATATTAATGTAAATTTGTTTAACGAATACAGTGAAAATTAAATTATTATATTACCAGTTCCTCCCGATGACCTCCTTGGAAGTATAACCCGTCATCTTAAAGAATCCGGCACTCGCATACATGATCGGATAATCGGGTTTGGTAGCATCCGAGACCACGAAAGTCTGTTGGAACACCGACAGAGCATCCTTCAGATCCTCTGAAACTCTCGGAAATCCCCGTATTTCTTTTCCTCCGTCGTCCGACAATTCGCCGGAGCTTCTCACCGAGTTGTTTGAGTTCCTTCTCGAAGTACCCGAAATCTTCGAATTTGGTTCCTCTCCTCCCGAGTTTCTCACAGCCACTCCTTGCGGCTTCCCCGTCTCCGTGTCAGTCTTCAGCACCAATCCCCACTCAGCGGCTCTCTGCGCCGCCGTGCCTAAGTCTCCTGCGAAATTCACGGCGGACGGAGATTTCGGGGTCAGCTCAGGTTGCTCGTGTAGAATGGCGGACAGAGTCTGCGGCGGTGGACTATCGGAGTCCTTAAGCGCCATCCATGATGTGCTGGTGATTTCATCCTTGTGAGTGGCGGTTGTTGGTGACTCGATCCAAGTTTTCCACTTTGGCTGAGATCGGAACGGCGAGTCTGATGGACTATCCGTTGAGTAGGAAGAAGGGTTGAACACTTCAAGCGAACCACGAGGGTCTCTCGGAAATGACGACCTTTTCGATGATTGCTTTGCTGGTTCTTCCGATTGCTCCATCTCCTTCAGCCCCCAGTTACAATGCGTTCATGAAATCAGAATGTGAATATTAAGAACAGAATATCATTCAAGACCCTGCATCGTATGAAGTTATGAACTCGGATTCTCAAACGCATACATAATTGCGGAAGTTGAAGAGAGTAGCATTTATATGAGTGTAAAGTGGGGTAGGGTCAGTAGTTGTAAAAATGGGGACTCTTGGAGAGTGATGGGAAGCATATCAAATATCAGTCAAGGTAGATTTCGATTTAGTCCACGGTAAGTGAAATTGTGGTATCTGAATGGAGAAATAAGGGGGAGACAGAATTTATCAGTACATTAAATCTGAGAAGAAGACAATGCGTGGGTTCTTTGCTAATTATGGAAATAGAAAAGTAACAGCAGAACGGTGTCTGCGGGATATTACTGTCTCTGATAAGTGATGGAAGCTCTGCATAATGCAGAGCATCCTTAATGCTTGGAAATCGATTGATAAACGTTGACGACTCGGTTGAAGTCTAGGAGAATGGTTATAGTCACTAGCATATATAAAAAGTTACATTACAAGAGTTCGTGAACTGAGCTCAGCTCAGGAAAAGGACAATACGGCAAGAATGAGAGAAGATCAAAACTGAATGAAAATGAAGATAATAACTAAAATTGCAAGTACCTGACAGTGCTGGCGACGAGATGATGTTGAGAAAAAGCGAACAAAGGAAGGAGGATATATAGGAAGAGAAAGAGGAATGAAGGAGATGATGATATTCTAGAAATGACTTCTAAAGGGGGACGATCATTGTGGGAAATTTGCAGGGTTTTGGTCGCTGTTTCAAATCATTTCAAAACTTGATAGTCTAGGAGGAATTTCACTCTGGTTGCTCTCGAGGTGCTTATCTGCAATGATTTGAGGTCGCGGTAAAAGTGTGACAGACTGGAAGTGGGCGGTTGGCAGGCAAGAAAATCAACAAGAGAAAGGAAGGAGGGAGGGAAGTCTACCACGTCGCTGCCACGTTGATATTTGCAGGATACACCGACCACTTGTTCTTAGGACAATACTGTTCTCGTCTCTCTGTCGGGCAAGCGCCGCTACAACAGATGATCGCAACGCTGCCCACAATCAAAATTAATACTGTTACTTACCCATAAGAAGGAGAATATATGTTCGTATACCGATAAACACATTACAAAATATGAATCTAAGTCTCAAAAAAGATTAATACTATACCAAAGTAATTTGGCGATACATTGACTAAATAAAAAAATGAATATTACCCCGTGTAAATATCACCCTTCCATTTGTACCAGTTTATTACCTTGAGACTTGCCAATTTTTCTTTTAAAAGAAGAAGGTGCTGAGTTTTGCAGAGAGAGCATGGGAGATAAGACACGTGGCACAAGACAGTCATAACAGGGTGGCATTTTTTTGGGGGGAAAAACAGATATAACGCACGGTGGCTGCCACAGAGAGGGGGTTAGGAATGGGAAGGCGGGGACAGCAGGAGGGGGGTGGTGGTGGGTGATGGGGACGAGACACGGCCACAAAAAAAATGGGGAGATACTTGTAATTAAAATATTTGGTGGAAAATGGGATATATATATATATATATATATATATATATATATATATATATATATATATATATGTGGAGGAGGGTGTCTGCTGTATTTAATGTGCTTAAACTGATATGTGGTGCGATTGAGGTATAGCTACTTTGATAAACATGTTCAACTTCATGATGTCGACTCCCAATCAAAGGATACCTAAGAATAGAAAGCCATCAGTTCATGGAAAATAGCATCCTCCTTTTACTTGTTTGTTAGAATATTATTATTTCAGGATAAACAAAAACAAGATAAGCCCCACATATTGGAGCAGTATCAATTAACTTTATATTAGAATTTATTTGAGTTAATAAAAATTAACACATATAGTAAATAACGGATTATATCTTACAAAAATGTAAGCTCAATTCTTACTGTCATCGTAAGAATTATTTTAGTAGGTAATCTTATAAATTTTTTATAAACGTTCTCTGAATTCTAAAACTATGTGCAACTTTAGTGAGAGTCAATATCTAATCTATCTAAATTTTATTTATATAAAAAAATATTAAAATTTATTTGCGACGTGATTAAGCAGCCCTCCCTCGTCTCTCTTTCTCTCACTCCTATTCTATGATTCCACACATCCAGTTTCTGTTTATTCTCTTTCATTATTTTCAGCACCTATTTGCTTTTATGATACAAAAGTAATCATGTATATATTTAAATTAACTAATTCTTATATTAAAAATAAAAAATTGGAGGATAAATGACATGATGGTTAGCTAGTTTTATGAAGGAATTGGGGTTGCCGTTAATCTTGAGGCACATGGTCTCACTCAGTTCTCAGTTATGAATTAGCATTCGTTCAAAAAGAAATGAAGAAAGGAAAGAGATGGGAGAGGTACCAATGTCCCATAACCCATGTGAACGCCTTAACGTGGACCATCTTAGCTGTTTCCTCTCGTGTGACCGTCACATCATCCCATATCCTTTTATTCTAGATGCGCCTGCAATAATACATGGCTTCTCATATTATTTCTTTTGTCACACAATATATAATATTAAATATCCTAAATAATTTTTCATCTTATACTTAAATGAATAGAAAATTCATCTATTATTGTCCACACAGACACTTACAGAGTTTCATTTGTAAGAACTTTGGATTTTGCTATGGATCAGCGTCGGCTTTTACTTGTCACTTTGCAATTCACATTGGGTGGCAGATTTGCAGGGATGACTGATGAGGGACCCCTGATGCCCCGTGACCTGATCTTCTACTTCCCCCAACATCCACTCCAATAACACATCCTAATTGCGCAGAGGGAATTTTCCTTGCATTATTTCCACGACAGGGAAAGAAACAAAACGTACGGTCTGAAAGTGACTGTTTCCGATATTCTGATTCGGCAAAATACATATGTAATACTTTTTTTACATATGCAAGTTTTTTTTTTGATAAATAGTGGGGGTTATAACCCAATCAAAATAGTCAACACTAATGGATAATATAATCACAAACACTCAAAATCTAGTAAGTTCCTAAAATAAAAGGATAAGTAAAATATATTAAAGATTTGGATAAATTTTTTTTGGTCAAAACATCTCTCAACTTGTTTTGTTCTGTTAGAATATATGTCAATTGTACTTCACATGCCCTAATTATCATCTGTTTGATATGTACAATGAATAAGGTGCAAATCTTCACAAAATAAAACCCTCCTCTTTGTATTTTTTTTGTACAAAAATTTTTAAAAAGGGTTAGGCTCACTTATGATCTAAAGACATGGCAAAATCTTCTTTCCTCCTAAACAATATTAATATCAGGTAAGACGAGCGTTAATTACACTCAGGTGTAAATCTATGTATCTAGGAATTAGGATACCTCCCCAAATGTCATAACTTGAATCACAATAAAATAGTACTCTCTAAGAATTAAATATATTTTAAATAATTATATATCTCATCTATTTGTTAGGTGAATTTATGGTAAATAAAACCCTTCTCAAATAGTAAAACCGAAAGAGAGGGAGACCACTTTGTCTAAGCTCCCAATGGACATTTCTTGGCTCATTCATTTTGGTGAAGCTTTCCAGGTCTGAACATTCAAGGGCTGCCCATTCAAAATTGGGCTCCTACATCTCCCCAACTCTAGTGCACGAAAAGCCCACACTGGGAAGGGGGGAAAACAAAAATAGTAATAGTAACTCGTCTCTCCCTCTGCATGATCCGATGAATTCTGAGTTTCAAAGTCCTCCCACCACGTACGTACCACCACCAGAAAGACCAAGTAAGAGAAAAACTCACCTTGCAACCGAATGTACTCTTCTGCTTGCCAGCAACAAATGATCCAGATTAGCTCTAGAAGTATCATACCTCGGTTCATTCTGGCGATGTTCCTGTTATACATCCTCTATTCCTCCAACCTTCTCCTCTTTCAGAATGAGCATCGAGATTGTTCCCCCCATTTAAATGCCTCCTCCACAAAACACCTTCGTCTGACTAACACATCCTCAGTTACCATTCGCGATCAAGAGAAAGAGGGCCAAGAAGAAGAAACAAAAGAAAAGAATCTTGCAGGTTTTAGATCACCACCCCCAGCGTTATCTAAAAGGCACGACACCCAACTTAAACACATTGTGTTTGGGCTAGCAGCTTCATCCAAATTGTGGGAGACTAGAAGAGAATACATAAAGATATGGTGGAAGCCTAACGTCACTAGAGGGGTAGTCTGGTTGGATGGAAAAGTAAGTACTAAAGGTAAAGAGGGGCTGCCCCAAATTCGAATTTCTGGAGACACCTCAAATTTCAAATATACGAACACTCAGGGGGATAGATCTGCATTGAGGATTTCAAGGGTAGTGACAGAGACATTCAAACTTGGGATGAAGGATGTGAGGTGGTTCGTGATGGGAGACGATGACACAGTGTTTGTAGTAAATAATGTGGTCAGAATTCTTTCCAAGTACGATCACAGACACTTCTATTATGTTGGGAGCTCATCAGAGAGTCATGCTCAGAATATATACTTCTCTTATTCCATGGCGTATGGTGGGGGAGGATTCGCTATAAGCTACCCATTGGCCAAGGAGTTGGCAAAGATACAGGATCGTTGCATTCAGAGGTACCCTGATTTATATGGCAGTGATGACCGAATTCAAGCCTGCATGGCTGAGATAGGTGTGCCACTAACCAAGGAACTTGGGTTTCATCAGGTAACACTATGAATACTATTGGATGGAAAGGATTTGCGGTTTTGCGTTTAACTTTTGTGTATCTTGGTTGTGCAGTATGATGTGCACGGAAGCCTGTTAGGCCTATTGGGGGCACATCCCGTAACCCCACTAGTGACATTGCACCACCTTGATGTTGTAGAACCCATATTCCCACGAATGAACAGAGTACAGGGCCTCAGACACCTAATGAAATCCATCAAGATGGACTCAGCTAGCATAATGCAACAATCAATCTGCTATGACAGAAGCCGATCCTGGTCCATCTCCGTATCATGGGGCTACGTGGTTCAAGTCCTCAAGGGAGTGTTGTCCCCGAGAGAATTAGAGATGCCCTCCAGAACCTTTCTCAATTGGTTCAAAAAAGCTGATTTCAACGGATATTCCTTCAACACAAGGCCTGCTTCTAATTACCCCTGTCGAAAACCCTCCGTTTTCTACTTAAACGAGTCTCGATATGATCGAGCCAGTGAACAAATTGTTGGGACTTATACTCGTGAGAAATCTAGAATTCCTTTTTGCCAGGGCGAAATGGAATCTCCGAAAAAAGTCGACTCCATTGTTGTTTTAAAGAAACCAGATCCTTTTCGCTGGCAAAAGGTACGGGTTCTCAATGATTCAAATGAGATAGAATGTTTTAGTTTCGAGTTAAATATGCATTTACTGCCCATATATAATAAACTTCCTTTGCAGTCACCAAGGAGGGACTGTTGTAGAGTTCTGCCATCACATAGAAGATCAACCATGTACATATGGGTGGGCAATTGTCGAGATGGTGAGGTTGCTGAATTTTAGCATCGGAAGGTACATATTGTTTATTATTCAAGGCGCATAGATATAGAAAGAGCTTCAAGTCATAATATTCCTAAATCCTAAGGCTACGATTGCATCAGAAAGTCCACAAAACACTAATCGAGATATTGTTACCGACTGTGAAATACAAGCTACAATTTTGCCATCTTTTGCATATTTATTTCCATTTCCGCCAAGTTAACTCAACGACGCATATCAGTAATGCTATCATGTTTTGGCATCTATTCTGCGCAACAAGTTCACTCAGGGTAACAGAACCAAAATATGATTCTTCCAAAGAAACGTAATTTCAGCTAATTTTGCTTTCTTGTCTAATAAAGCATCTCAACCTTATCGGAGATGAATTTACTAAAGATTCGGTAAAACTTCAAACTCTGAACCCTTATTTATTGGAAGACAATGATGTTTCAATTAGGCGCACTCACCAAATGCAAGGAAGTTTCATTGTCGTATGACAGATTTTGAGGAAGTGACGAGATTGGTGTTGCAGCGGCCGCTAGTATGGCGAGATCAATATGTCGAGTGATAGGCAGCGGTGCATGAATCTGACGTATCACTGCAGTTCTACCATCTCTAACTGTCACATTCACTGTTTCCAAAAGTCCAAACAATTTATAGAGAAGATTTTTTTTAGAAAATTGGAAAAAAATAAAATCCGAAGCAACAGTAATTTTATGATACACATATATAGAACCCAAGAGCTACGTAAGTCTACTTAATGACAGCAGAAGTGGCAAATTAGAATTCATGTTCGATCGAACAACCAAGATTACAACACACTGCAATAAGAATAACGGCGAAGAACGGATGTAGAAAACTATTAACAGTCAGCAACCATAATTAATTTGAATACAAGACAGACACGCTTGAAAGATGAGAGAACAGATTAGAACAATCCAGAATAAGAAAAATAATATGAGGATAACGAGCACAGTTGTGTTGAAATTAATACCTGGAAGGTAATTCAACCAAAGGAGGAAAAGGCAAAGCAGCAGAATGAAAGGAAAAGCGTGAAGCCATTTCTCTGCCGATCGTGACTCTTTCCATCGTTGCTCCGCGCATCGTGATGTGGAAGGCCGGACGTATCATCACCGTCTGTTCTTCTTCGCTTTCTTTGAGGAGGATCAGCGACGTTGATGGCTCTGTGGAGTTCCATGCTCGTTTGGTTAATCAACAAACAAACTTTTGGGCGGGAAATTGGTTAAGCGTGCAACGCATGTGAATGGTCAAAGCGTCAATGGTAGTTATCCTGCCCCGAGCTTTGATAGTATACATTCTTCTGCAGAGTGTATAAAATATTTATTTAGGCGGCAAATGATAATTTGATAATTGTACTAAAGAAATACCTCAATTATAATGCATCCACGTGTCATTAAGTACATGGAAAATACTATCAAAGGGACCACACTTAGTAGTAACCAGTTCATATGGAAATATAGCAATACACGTGATCTCTTTTAGTTAGGGCCAATGCCATTCTCATGGGGGCAGTTTATTGATGTGTACGGGTCTCAGTTTCTCATCCTAGTAAACTGTCATTTGTATACATCTTCTTAATATCCACGTTGAAGGGCTGATGCCCCCGGCTATAAATTTCCTTCTTCAATATTAAAGTATTTTAATTTTTCCTTTTCTTTTGTTTTTCTTTTTTGCTAAAATAGAGTTGCAAATTTAGATGTGGCCGTTTCTCTACTCCTTCCAATTTTAAATACAAGACATTGTTTATAATACATTCATTGTAAATAATATCTTATATTTAAAACTGAAAAAAGTATTTAGTAATTTCAACATAGATCATTCCGTGCAGCAAATTGTAACCAAGTGTAGATGATGGTCAAACAGGAACGAGTAAGTTCAAGATGGAAGATGGAAGGAGGAGTCATTTATTATCACTGAGGCTAAATTCTAATAAATAGGAGAAAGAAAAATCCTAGAAAGAGGCGTCTTAAATACAAGGAAGCCAGCTTGCATGTACACCAAGAGGAAATATCAGAAAAAATTCTTTGTATATATATAAAAAAAATATAGAACGGAAGATTGTAAAAGCACCATGTTATCTTGTATGAAGCAAAAATTGATAACAAGGCACATGGCATATGAACAAGCACAAATATTCTTAGTCTGTAGATCTGTCTGAGGAAGAACCACTACGAACATGATGTCTTTGATCACCATCCCTTCTGTTGGAGTTCTGTACTTGATGAATCTGAGGATCATATCTCTGGGAGGCGAGGTAGTTTAATGCGGTAACCACGTCGGTTATCCCCGGCCGCATATTAGGCTGTTCTTGGACACACATGGCAGCAATAGCTAGAGCTTGGTACAAACCTCTTACAGGATATTGGCCTTCAAGCAATGGGTCTACCATTTGCGAGAATTTTCTCCTGTCTTTGAACAACGGCCTTGCCTGCAAACACCACATAAAACCTAAGCTAATTATTATTATTTTTTTTTCAATTCACATAAAAATTGAAAAAATATGTCTGTATTATGTACACTCCAAGATATACACCAGAAACCGGGGCTGTTAGCATCCAGGTATCAACCATATCAAGCCAAGGAGCAAGTAAAAGAATGAAATTTAGGAACCTGTGCACCACAACCATCCAAGCTCAACATTGACACTTGGGTTTCATTTCAAATAGGGAGAGATAACAAAAGACGGAAAATAAGCAAATGAAAACGTTCAACCAGAACATGCGGCGTGGTATTCAAGTGCAAACAAATGAAAAAATTGACACAGGAATGAAATTCTCAGTAATTTTGCAAGGTTATTTTCTTCTCTCTCTTCTTGAGGACCAAAAAGCGCCAACTTCCTTAGGGAAAGTACGAAATTTTGATATGGAAAATTAATGATCAGATAATTCAATCAGCAAGTTTCAGAAAATTGTCTACATCAGGAGTTTCATATCAGACCAGAAAAAGTTGAAGATACAACCAATAAAACCATTAAGTAGGCTATCTTCTCTGTAATTGTTGAGAGAAGTGCGAGCACATATAAAGCCTCCACTTTTGGTTCTTTCAACTGAATGCCAACTATAATCCTAATCCTTTGTACCATTTTAGTAAAATGTAAGCTAATATGAAAAAACTGATGCCCAATCAAAACTAGTGCCACAGATTTATAAGCATTTGCACTTGCAGTCCTATTTCTTAGCCACATCATAATAAAAATGGAAACATCTACAAAAGTAAATCAACAGCCATTGACTTCAGGAGTAACTCTAAAGAAGCAAGCATTGACATACCCATGCAACCAGATTTTGTTCTTTGGCAGGTCTAGTATTATCAATGGCTTTCCTGCCTGTGATGAGCTCCAAAAGAACAACTCCAAAGCTGTATATGTCTGACTTGAACGTCAACTGACCAGTCATTGCATAATCCGGAGCACAGTAACCATATGTGCCCATAACCCTTGTTGAAACGTGTGTCTTATCGCCACTTGGGCCTACTTTGGCCAAGCCGAAATCAGATAACTTAGGGTGATATCCCTCACCTAATAAAATGTTTGAGCATTTCAAATCGCGGTATATGACAGGAGGCTTCATTTTCTCATGTAAATACTCCAAGCCCTTAGCAGCTCCAGCTGCTATTTTCATTCTCGTATTCCAATCAAGTGGTTTTCTACCGGGTGAAAGATCTGAGGTGGAATGGAGGATGTCAAGATAAGCAATGTAATTGTGATTTTAAAACAAAAATGCTGCTGAGTGTACATTCTATCTGAAGAAAAATGAGATAATAGGATCACAGTATATACCATGCAAGTGGTTCTCCAAAGATCCTAAAGGCATGTACTCATAGACCAATAGTCGCTGATCTCCATCAGCACAAAACCCAATCAATTTCACAAGATTAGGGTGGTCTGCTAGACTAAGTGTCAAAACTTCAACAACAAATTCCCGAATTCCTTGAAGTCCATTCAGGTCGAGTTGTTTTATAGCCACAACCTGCATTAACAATAACAATTCTTAATATCATTGCAGCTTGGCAGGAACCATAGATATGCCTAGTAACATGATGCACAAGAGAATAAAACACAATACATTTCAGTAATTAGCTTTGTTCATTTCCAAACCAACCTGGTCTATTCTCTGCAAATGCCCCTTGTAAACCTTGCCAAACCCTCCTTCTCCCAGAAAGCAATCTGACCTAAAATTTCCTGTTGCTGCTGCAAGTTCATCGAAAGAAAAAGTCTGCGCCGTGCTACCAGTAGTGGATCCATTGTCCGTTAAATTCAATCTCTTCACGTCCAGAGAAAGTTGATCATCCTTAGACTGAGCTTCCTTCGCCCCAGTCACATTGGAATCAACTTTCACCGTATCTGTGACAAATGCAAAATACGCCCAATGTAAAGGGATCAGACAAGACATTAGGCATCCAAGTTAATGCATCTTATGAAAATCGACATTATTTTTTTTTTTTTAGATGACTGGAGAACCCACAACCATCAAAATTTAAAAGTAAACAAGTGCAAAAATGACAGGCCGGACTTTGGATTACGCATCGAGCATTTTCAACAACGCAAGCAACCAAGAGAAACAAGAATGAATTATGGCCTATATGAATACTTCGAAATAGACCGCCGATGTTCAAAATTTATCCGATGATTTTTGAGAAAGACTATTAATCTTGATATTGAACGCAAATTACATAAAAACCAAGTTCACAATTTTCTTTCCGTTTCCAAAAAAAAATGTTTTTTCCTCATACAACGAACCGGAAAGAATGAACATTGATCAGTTCAGGACATAGCCATGTCTAGAATCTTTAGAAAAAGAGAAAAAAGTAGATTACTCAGAAAACAAGAAAATATAAAAATCACCATGATCACAGAGGATGGGTAGTCAGTTTGTTGAACGGCTCGGCAAAATGCGTTTTTATCTGAACAGTCAAGTAAATAAAATAAAGATCATCGAAAAAACTAACCAGCACCTGTGCGATTGTTCGTCTTTGCGCTCTGGCTGTGGTTGTTGGCCTGCAATTTTCTGCTTGATTTCTTTGCAAAACAAAAGCAACCCATAATCCCTTAGTCTTTAGGTACACCAAGAAAACGGAGCCTAGAACAGAGACCAGAGCATGAAAACACCGGCAAACGAGTGTCGGAGACTTGGAAGAAAAGAGAAGGTAGACAAAGAATGGGGGACAGAGATAAAGAAAAGGCACTTCTGAAGTTTTGGGCGATGTTCTTGCCTTCTTTGTGCTTTAATGTTTTCAGGGTTTACATGAGATGAGCATGAATTGTAATAAAAATTTTCATACTCACTAATGGAGAGATGCCACGAAAAAAAGATGGGAGTTTTCTGTCATTTCGAAAATACGAGGGGTATAATCAGCTACAGAGTTGGTCGAATGCGTCAGGCTCTTTTTAGTTTAGTATCATCGGTTCAGGGACTATTTCGGTTTTTCGCTCAACTGCCTTCAACTCGTTTTGTCAGACATCGTTCCGCTGACGTGGCGCGTGGTAGCTGCACTTTGATTTGGTGCGAGCTGGTGTGTGCCTCACAACTGCAATGTATCTTTGTCTTTCGTAGAAGGTATAATCCGCCGGTGGCGTCCAGATCACATTAACGCGCTCTTCTAAACCGTCCGATCTCCTTCCCAATAAAAGGGCAAAAACGGTCAACGCCTTGAACAATTGACTAGGGCCCACGCGATGACCCCGCAGGTAGGGCCCACCTTGCCTACGCGTACCGCACTTCCACATCGGCCCCCCAACGGAACGACTAGATTAGAGATCCACGCTAATGAATAAAATTAACCTTCGGCGGTTTCAGATGGATTCGACCATACCAGATTATTGCTTCTGTTTGCAACTTATTACCGAGTACTGGTATTTTTTTTTTTTTTGCCATTCTGTGTTGAACAAGTTTGTCATAAATAGGGGGTATTTTTCTTAGCAGTGATTGAATTCTTAAAATTAATCATAAATTTTCATCCCAAAAAAATAAGGAATATTAGGTTCTAGGTAAGAAATTAAATATAAAAATGTCTTAAAAACTACTTTACAAATTAAATTTACATGTTTTTATGCTAAATTTTATAATTTATATTTATTACAAGTGAAATTTTCATATTTTACAAGTCAATTTTTGTTAAAAAAAAAACTTAACAAGTTATTAGGAAGTCATGCAATTAGCTTTTATATATCCACGTCTCTATTAATAAACTATATTATTTTTAATAAAAATTTAATTGTTGGTATTAACAAATTTTGATATAATTAGTACATAATTAAATCTTTTAAATATAATCTATTATGTTTAAATTAGATATATGTATAGAAAATATTTTATTATGAGAGTCAAAATTTATTTTAATAATTTCTATATTTTACTTTTTAACTATTCATTTGAAGATACTCTAAAAAAACAATTTAATTACTGGTACTAAATACGCTACTAATAAAATCAAAGGAATTTATTTTATGTTTTTTTATCTGAAAATCCGTTGATTTTATAACCCATACTCATAAAGGGAATTTATATGTAGAAGTTGAGTAAAATCATGTGGTATCGTAGTTGCAGAATGAACCAGCATGGGGTAGTGGAAGAAGAGAAAGGAGCGAGTTGGCAGTGCACTGTGGCAACTTTTAATAATTTTAAGTTATGTATGATAATTAATTGTTGACTCAAAATAATTTGTATATGAAAAGATCAAGCTATTAAATTTAAAAAAATTAATGATTGAATTTTAAATCAGTCAAAAGTTAAAAAATTGAGTCATATTAAATTATAATTCAAAAATTAAGTTATAAATAAATTAATATTTAAAAGATTAAAAAAATAATTTTTTTTATTTTTGTGATTAATAATGAGAGGTTGATGAAATAACAAGCACTAATTTAAATAAAAAAACATTTTAACTGTTTAAACATAAAATATTAAATTTAAATCATTATAAATAAAAAAATATTTAAAAAAAAAGTTATCATATTTAAATTTAATATAGTATAATAGTCATGTCAAAACATAGAGGTCAATCAATTTAACTTCACTCTCTCCTAATTTTTTCTTGCTTTCATTTTTTAAAAAAAAAAAAAAAAGAGTAGCAGACAGTAATATCTCCTATATATATATAGTTTATTATAATTATTGATTAATAAATATATTAAAAAACTAAAAATAGACCAATTGTGGATCAAGTGCAACACTGTATATATACACGCACATATTCAATTAATTTCATGATGCTAGAGGCTTCGATTATTGTGTGGGGGTAAAAAAAATCGTATTTTGAACAGTAAAAAAATTTAAATAATAATTTCAGGTATGAAAATGATGGCATTGATTTGATATGGATGGATAAAATGTTGGTTAGGAATTTAATTATATTATATGAGGAGTAAGTGGATTCTGCACTTTAGTAAAGAGAATGGTGGCTTAGGGGATAATTTCAATAATGGGAGGCCAATTATATTTATGTGTGCAGATTGAGGCATGATTAGAGTGAGCTTGTATAGAGGTAATCCATGATTAATTAATCCCTAATAGGTATGCTTAAAAGTATTTATAACCGAAAGTAATAATTAATCCTTTTATATTATAGATTTTTTTTTAAAAAATAATAATTATAAGATTTTCTTTATATACGTCGTGTGAGGAATTAAATTTCTAATTAGATATGTAAGATATTCAATTAAATATTAACTCTTAAGTCAATTTTTTTAATTAAACGGATAGTTGTTAGCAAAATAAAATTAAGACAGATTTAAACATGTGACTTTTCTGTTTTTTATAAAAAAAATTAAATTTATCTATAATTTAAAAACAGGGTAAAATTTCTCTTATTTTTAAACGATACTAATATTAGATCAGATGAACCGTTTATTATCCTCAAATATAAATTAAGATATTTTTTAAATATTAAAATTAAAATTATAATAAAATAATATTTTTAAAAATTAAATATATTTTACTCATCACTCAGTTGATTGAACGGATGAAGAATGGATAAAGATGTGACTTCGGTGTCACTAGGTTAGGAATGAGCTAGGGCATGAAAAGAAGGGGAGTAATTAAACCTCTTAAATTACAGAGCAGGCCTTAGGTGGTGTTCTTTATTGGAAGTTAATGCAATGGACTGGTTATTTGGATAAGCGGTGTTTTTGTTAGATTGAAACTGAGATTCAAGTTCCACCCCAGCCTGTGGCAGTCACCGTATAATTCAATGGTCCCTTAATCCGAAATGCAAAACTATTTGCGTCCCACTATTGCCGCTTAAATGGGAGGCTCCAGGATCTGAATTCAATTTTTGTGGCTAAAACGCCTCGTTTCGTAAACAAATTGCTCATCACCATGATTTGGAACTTGGAAGGTGGGTGGTGGGGTCAGAGTATTCTGGAGGCAGAGCATGTGCCCCACGTTGAACGGCACGGATCTTCTGGTAGGGTCAAAATAGAACTATTCCCATTTCATTTTAATAAATAAATAGAAAAGGAAGGGAGTAGAATGGCCAAATTGATCAGCTTCCATGAAATGTGGCATGCCACAGTGGATCCATTTGATATTGATGTGGGGCCCATAGGACAGCAGGTAAGTCCGTGGCAAAGAACGGTCAAATCTCAATGGACAAAGCACCAACAAGAATGTTGGGGGGGCAGGAGAAATCAATCGCTGTCCGATGGCCATTTATTTGTTTACTTTTTTTGGGTAAGAAATTTAAAGCGAGACATAGGCTGTGAGGAAGAGGAGAGCTGGGGATTCTGTGAGGGGATTGGACGATGTGGGTAGGGTAGGAAACTGGAATAACGTCAGGTCGGGAATAAATAAGTTAGGGTAGGCTAACTAATCCAAATATAGCCTAATCTGTCTCTCAAAACGACCCCTTCCACAAACTTTTGCTCATACGTCAAATTAATTAATCATTATTTAAAAAACAGTTAAATCTAGTTACTAAAATGATAATTTTATTAATCAATGATATATAAATAATTCTATAAATATTTATAAATTAAAAGCATGTCTTATCCTATTAAATTTTTATGATTTAATTCACTTAAATTTTAATTTTTTATATTAAAAAAATATTTTTAAACATGTAATTGACAAGATACTCCTTTTATTTTTAATATAAAGACTATTTATTTTTTTTAGATAAATTAAAAAAATAATTAATTATAATTAATATAAGAATTAATTCACTAATTTTGCTAGATTAAAAAGTATATTATATAAATTTATATTGAGGGGTTGAATTTAATTATAATAAAATGGTCTATTTATTTTTTAAAATTTTTTTAAAAAAATTAATTAAATCTTATATTAATAACTAATTAAATATATAATTATTTGATTCCGCCGTTGCACGTACGTTGTCTCTATGAATCAAAGTATTGCTTTCTTACACAAAGATTGGTATGAATTGGGGGAAGAATAAATAACACGAAAATTTTGACAATGTAATAATGCCACACTGACTGACCAAATGGTCCCAAAAGGAACGTGAGCTGTGTTTTTGTTTAAAAATAAGAGCATTAGGTGATGCGGTGAAATGAGAATTAGGAACGTGCGAGTGATTGGGTGATGAAGCTGGGGACAGCATAACACGATCTGTCTAAGCAGCAAGCAGCACCAACTGTAACAAAATCAACAGTACTTCATTGACGATATTGATGTTCGATGTTTCCTACGGAGTTTCTCAGTTCTCACAGCCTGTTTTTTGTTTATACGATAAAAATTTATATAAGTTAGGTATAAGGAGTTTACCCAGTATTTTAATCTTAAAAACACTTATAGATATACTTATAAATTACCTACTAATAATATCTTTATATGGATAGTAGAATTTAAATTCACAAACTTTTAGATTATGAATAAATTTTTTATTAATTAGGTTATTTTTTGTTGTCTAGTTCTTATATCTTTTTCTTTGGTACAATTCTTACAGCCTGTTGATGAAGCAGCCCCACGTATACACAAATGGGTCTTTCAAAGGCCCAACATAAGAAAGTAGGCCTAAGGCCTAAGCCTAAATAACACCCCATGCCGTTGAACCCATCTCATATCCTCCTCAATTGCAAGTCTTCTCATATGAAATATACTATTTAACCATTTTGTTGTGGTTGAATCACAATATTTAAGAAAATATTTAATTTTTTAAATATTTAGATTTATATTTAAAAATAATTAATAATTTATCCTATTTAATATTAGTATTATTTATTAATAAGAGAAATTTCACTCTACCCTTTAATTGTAAGTGAATTTAACCCCTTTTTAAAAAATTTTATACAAAAAAAAAAAGCAAAAAAATACCCTACTCGAAAGAATTATAAGTTGGCACATATAATAAATAATGTATTCGTTTCTTATAAAAATATGAGTTTAATTTTTGCTATTATTGTAATAGTTCTTTTAATAAATTATTTTATAAATCTCTTATAAATATTTTCTAAATCTTTATACTATACTCTAATTTTAATAAGGGATTAGTGTTAAACCTATTTAAATTTTTTTATAAAAAAGAATTCAGGACTCATAATAAATCTTTACATTTAGTTTTAGTGTCAATGGAATTTTAAACATTACTTTCCATTTGAGAAAAGACATAAATAGGGTTATATATAAAGTCTGCGACTCAATATGTCTACCCAAGTTTGCAATAAAAATACCCTGTTTAACCCAATAAATATATGGCAAGGCTAAATATAGGGTTATAAAATACAGTCCATATATTTTTTAGGCTAGACACCGAGTATGAGAATTGCCCTCCCTACTCATCAGTACCCCTTCTTTTATTTTTTTTACTTTTTTCCTTATACATTAGTATGCTACACTTGAAAGAGAGAATACGATAACTATTAATGACTAGAGGATCATTTTATAAACATGAGTAGTTAAGTAGATAAATTATATATTTTAATATTTATAATTATATTTTTTTAACTTTGTTAATTATCATGTGATTATATTATAAACTATAATTGTTTATTTTATTTTTTTAATATGCTTTATCTTTATCAATATTAAGGAGATTGATATAAAGTTACAATTACAAACTATTTAAATTTTAAAACTTATTTTTTATATGCAATTAATCTCAAGAATTTAATTATTATCCTTATTGCCTTATTTTTAGTGAATTATGAATATTATTTAACTCTTGAAGATATATGAATATTGTATTATTTTAAAAGTTTAATTACAATTTTTTTTTTCACAATATGAGTATGTTATCACGACTTGTATATAGCCAATCTACCTATATCAATTTTAAAATTATTATGGTTTTTATGAGGTAAAATTGGATATCAAATTATAAAATATAATCTATATTTTTTTAAACAGGATACCAAATCAAAAGCTACCTTTCTTAGCGCACGCGCATATATATATATATATATATATGATTTATTTTCCAAGCTTAAATGTATTACCACTATTCAAAAGTGTCTATTTATTTTCGAGTTAGCTTCATACTTGTTTGAGAAATCCTTAAAAATATTTTTAAAAAAAGTCCTTCTTACGAAAACAAAAAAAACAAAACACTTTTCACTTTTTTTTACGGCCTAAAATCACTTAATAAATTACTCCAAACATAGCTGAAAATATGGATATATTTATAATCTATATATACATATAAAAACTAATTAAAAAATTAATATTAATTTTAAATATAAAATATATTTTATATATTTATTATTTTTTTAAATTATTTTTATTGATATCCTCTAAAAAATAAATAATCAAGTAAAAGAAATATTGAATGAATCATAAAAAATAATTATAATATTTAAAAAAAATATATTATATTAATTAATTAATTTAATTTTTAAAATTTAATTAAATTAGTTATGGTGCTATAAGGAGTTTTGTTAATATAAGGGCTTGAGTGGGTGATTTTAGCCACAAAATGAATCTTTTCTTAAGGTAAACTTATTTCCTTATTTCATTCATGGTAAGGTGGTCCCTACCTACATTTCTCTTCCAGTGACTTCCTTGGTGAAGTTCTGAGATGATATAGGTTTAGTATTCGTCCGGAAGAATTCTGAGAGAAAAACACAGAGTGATGGCATTGTTGCGATCGGTGGCCGTGAAAGGTGGAAAAGGATCATCTTTGTTCTTCAGCTTAACACGGAGGTTAGTTCATGGTGCCCAATCCCTAAGCTTGCGACCATTCTCGTCCGCCGTATCACCGCCGTCCAAGGCTGTTATATACGAGCTTCATGGATCGCCTGACACCGTCACCAAGTTGATAGACCTTCCACCCGTTGAAATCAAAGAGAATGATGTGTGCGTCAAGATGCTTGCTGCTCCTATCAATCCCTCCGATATCAATAGGATTGAAGGTTTGCTATTTTGCTACTAATTTTAGGATGCTTTGCTTTCGACAATGATCGTTTGTGTTAGGGTTCATTCATCAAATGGAAAAATTTGGAATTATATGATGTATGCTTGAAGGTGTATATCCCGTGAGACCGCCAGTACCAGCTGTTGGTGGGTATGAAGGCATAGGAGAGGTGCATTCAGTGGGCTCTGCAGTTTCAGCTCTATCTCCTGGTGATTGGGTTATTCCTTCTCCGCCCTCTTTTGGTGCGCCTCTCTTCCTTGTTTCACCATTTGATAGTTCATAGTATAGTTCCTTTTACTGTTTACGCCTGTTAGTGTGCGTCTTACACGAGTTTAAGGTTTTATTTTGTCGAAATTGCGCTGAGATCATAGATTTGAAAACAAATGCGCCGACGCCGCTTGTCCTCTTCTCTATAACTCGATTTCTATTGCAACCGGCTACAGGAGAATGATTGAAAGCTCATGACTTGATATATATGAGCTAAGCAGCTTAGAAGAGTTGTACTGGCAATCTTAAAATATGCCGGGTTCAAATATTTTCAATTCATACGCACAATATGGGTTCAGAATGTATATCATGTGTCAAGATGATGAGAAAATCATATTTTCTTCTCTAATTGGAGGATAGAAACATCCAATTGAACCCTTCATGTTCTCTGATATTGTCAGAAGTTATTTGATTTTCCTCTGGCACAGGGACTTGGCAAACATATATTGTCAAAGATCAGAATGTGTGGCATAAAATAAATAAGGATGTACCTATAGAATATGCTGCTACAATTACTGTCAATCCTCTGACTGCCCTGAGGATGCTTGAAGATTACATTAATTTGAATTCAGGTACTGCAGTTAGGTACAAATTCAATAGTTTTGAATTATGGAGGTGACTTATTGATGCTTACTAGAACTTCGTATTGTGGATATCAACAGGAGATGCTATTGTGCAAAATGGGGCTACAAGCATGGTCGGGAAGTGCGTCATTCAGATTGCACAGTCTCGTGGTATTCACAACATCAATATAGTAAGGGACAGGTACTGATTTGATGGTTCATTGTAGATTTTATGAGCTTTCAAATGTCAATGTTTGTTGAAGCTTAACTAAAACATCTAGATAAAAGCTTATTATGTGGTAATTTTATTGCATTACCTTAGATTAAAACAGAAGTTGAAATTTCTTGTTTTTTTCCTCTTCTATTGGAAATAATAATTATGAGGGGTCTTATTCTCGCAAGCCAAATCATTTCTCTGCAGGGCAGGGATTGATGAAGTAAAGGAAAAACTTAAGAAATTGGGAGCTGATGAAGTTTATACTGAGAGCCAGTTGGAAGTGAAGAACGTCAAGAGTCTCTTGGTATCTTTTGAGTCTTGAAATATCATTGTTGATTTGGTTTATGGCTTCTTATCCTGTGAATAAATGTTAACTTATTCAGCTGGATGTTGATAGTAGTTATTGATTATTATCTTTTTTCCCCACCTCAAAAATTGGTATGTGGAAGAGTAGTTTGAATGTATTTCTAGCTATACCAGTTGTGTTGGCATTTCTTAGACTCAGTGTGGTTTGTAAGAGTGAAAATGGTGCGAATGGCTGGAAATTGACTATGTGTCAAATCATGCATCAAGTATAAACAAATTGTTTACCTTCCCCCCCACCCCATTTTCATCCATTCACACTCCTGTTAAGGCATCACACAAATATTCTTTTAACTGGCTGTTGCTTATAAAATTTATTTGTAGAATTAATGTCTTTATGGATGTCAAATAGTTTACTTTACATCTCATTGACATGATAGGGAGATTTTCTTTTTGGCCATGACATGATAGGGTGATATACCTGAACCTTCATTGGGATTTAACTGCGTCGGCGGCAATTCTGCTTCCCTGGTTGTCAAATTTTTGAGGTATAACATGGAAAGTTGGTTAAAGAGTTGCATCTCTCTCGTGTTGTTGAAACAAGTATTCTTTCTTGAATTTAAGTAATTTTATGCCATGCAGACAGGGAGGAACGATGGTGACATATGGTGGAATGTCTAAAAAGCCTATCACAGTGTCAACTTCATCCTTCATATTTAAGGTTAATTAATAACTTCCACCCATTTTCTTCATTCTCCTATTTGGTTACTTTAGTTTATGATGAATGTAGTCTAATCATGTTAAAATTTCAAGTCAAATAGTTTGCCAAGGAGCTTTGCTCATTCCAAAAGTAGGTGCTTGAAATCAAGGAGGAAAAAAAATAAAGTTGGTAAGGTATTACTAATATGGCACAATAAAATGTTAATATGATGACGTCTAGTGATAGTAATTATACAATGTGACTGGTTGTGTACAGCTTAGGGTGTCCATGATACTAGTGGAGTTGTCTGGGTCAGTTAACGTGGGTTTCCTAACCTAGCTCATGAATTATGTAGAGTTGACAAACATGCTCAGAGGTGTCCAAAACTTTATGAAACATAGAAATCAATATGCCCTTAGGCCTGCATGATTGGGTTAATTTGAATCTGAAAGCATCCTCAAACTCCCCTTGGTTTCTTAATTGACTAAATAGCCAAATGTTGGATCAAATTCAAAAATGAAACAAGACTAATTGCTTTTTAGGACCCTAGAACTTGAAGTCATTTATGTCATAGCTTATTTTTGCCTTAGTGTTCTTGATATTATGTACCTGTCTGCTTTTATAGACTAGAATCTATGCTCTGGCCTATAATTTGTAACTGAAGTTTAAAACTACATATATGCAGGATCTTTCCTTGAGGGGATTCTGGTTGCAGAAGTGGATGACCACAGATAGAGCTGGAGAGAGCAGAAAAATGATTCATAGGCTTTTGGGTCTTGTTCGAGATGGGAAGTTGAAATATGAGTATGTCTTCTGCCTTCCAAATTCAAATTGTAAACTAACAATTAGCTCTTGGATTTTATCATTTCTTTTCATAAGCTGTTCACTTCTAGTTCCTCATTGTGCCAACGGATCAATATGATATATTGTAACCCCTCGTTGCAGGATGGAACTGGTTCCCTTTGACAATTTCAAGACAGCATTGGATAAGGCTCTTGGCAAACTCGGTAGCCAACCTAAACAAGTGATCATATTTTAAACATTTAAGTGGGATTGAAGAGTTTGTTGAGACTTGATATAAGGTAAGCGTTTGGGCAAGGAATTCAGTTTGTCATCTGGCTATTATAGTACACTATACCACGCCTTGATCTTGTAGATGTCGCTTGTATAGAATGCGAGTTGGGAGTAATGTTTCCACTCTCTAGGGAAGTTGCATCGTGCCATTTAAGCATAGTGGTCAAGCTGGAGCAGTTAACAAATAGACATTGCCGTGAGAATTTCGTAGATAGGCAACTAACATTGATGAGCATCGACCTCAGTTTAATTAGAAGGCTGGCGATCTGTAATACATCTTTGATACATCCCTAGTATGTATTGATATTAAAAAAAGAGATAAACTAGTGTCAGAAGATGTAGGCAAATCCTGAGTAATGCTTTCTAATCGCCCGTGTTGTTGGCAGTGGCTGGGTAAACTTACTACTGCTCTTAGGACCCGGTCGGTTGGGATGATAGAAGAGTTTGGAAGTGAAAGTGGAAATAGAAATGAGTGACAATGGGGTTTGAAAACAATCAAACATGCTTAGCATATCCATGCAAGTGTTGCATAATTTTTATTGAAATGTATATTTATAATATGAAATGACTAAAATATCCTTTGAAATAAAAAAAAAAACGAAAGAGCCATCAAAGAAAAAGCACCGTCACCGGCGACCAACAAAATCGGTTGGAAATGTCAATGGCAGTCAGATGTACATGATCTCCGAAACAAAGGTTAAAGTGTTACTTTGTCACCTTTAACTTGAAAACTCTGTAGCCGGCGGCATTACTTTGATGATTACAACTTTGTCGGCCATTAACAGAGGTTGATATGTAAATGCTAGAGGTTAATATATAAGTCAAACTTATTATATTTCTTATTTGGGCCTATTTGTTTTTCGCCACTTATCATTTTTCATTCATTTCAATCAATTATGGGTATCAAAAGAGTTAAAAAAACAAAGAACGAAAGAATCACCACTACTAGATTTATTATTTATATACGAATTTTTTTTAAAAAAAAGTCAACGGATAGAACAAACAACGAGAAAAAGCACCACTATGAGCTTCAAACAAAAACCACTATATTGTGGCTTAGGCATTGCTGCATTACTATATCAAGGATTTCAACCATGAGAAGCCATTGGCTAAAGCTTTTGGGGCACATATATAACCCTCGTTTATGCAAGACAATCACCAAATTAATCCGGTACAATAGCCCAAACCTTTCTCCCTCTCCACGCTCACTATACAGATTACAACATCACATTCCCCATTTTCCCACACTTCCAAACTCGTAGATGAAATTTAATAAAACCAAACACTAAGGGCAAAGGACTGATTTGCCGAGACTATTCCACCATCTCATCAGGGTGAAAGTTAAGCGACTCCCTCCATATGAGATCCTTTATATCATCTTCGCTTAAAGTTGTCTGCTCGAAGTCAAAGATGAAAGGAGTCGGGCAAATGGGCTCCTCGTTGATCTCATGAAGACTTGACAAATACGGGTGATTCAATGCTTCTTCCACTGTCCACACATCAAATAAATTTCAAGGAGATGAATGAATAATGGAAAGGATTATCAAACATAAAAGAGGCATACCAGTTATGCGTTTGGACGGATCGAAAACCAGCATTTTCTCCGCCAGATCAATTGCCAACGGCGACACATCAGGAAACCTGGATGCAAAGGGTTGCTTATCTACATGTGGGAGCTGCTTAACATATTTCTTTGCATTATCGCTTCGCAAGAATCCAAGGTCTGAATCATCTGGAGAACCTAGTAGCTGATTGATGAAGATAACTATGAGAACTATGTTCAACAATATTTTACTCATTTGGGAGCTTCACTCACTAGTTACTAGCAATCCTATTGTCTACCAAAAAAGTTCAAAATATTAAGAATTCAAATTGTCAATGGGTAGAAGAAAAATACCTCTGTTATAAGCGACAACTGCTGAACATAGTCTTTGCCGGCAAATAGAGGCTCCCTTCTAATTATCTCCATCAAAATGCAACCAACGGACCATATATCAATAGCTGCAGTATATTCCGCACAATTCAATAGCAATTCAGGGGCCCTATACCAACGAGTCACGACATATTCTGTCATAAAGTCTGTCTCAGAGGTAGTTCTGGCTAGCCCAAAGTCGCAGATCTTGAGATCACAGTTTGCGTTGAGGAGTAAGTTGCTTGGTTTTAAATCTCGGTGCAACACATTAGCAGAGTGAATGTACTTCAATCCTCTCAAGAGCTGATATAGGAAATACTGCAATGACAATTAACATTCAGCTTAAGCTTTGGTCTTTTACAGTATTCTCTTTACGAACCGAATCTCTTGAATTAACTCGCGAGATTACAAGATACTCACTTGACAATGCTCATCTGCGAGATCCTGGGGAGAGCGAATGATCTGATGTAGGTCAGTATCCATCAATTCATACACAATGTAAACATCATTAAACTTTTGCCTCTCTGGCGGCCGTATGATGTCCTTAATTTTAATAATCTGCACAATACCATTGAAGAGAGTCATGTACAAGAAATAGCCTACAAAGTTCAGGGGCAATCAACATTTTTTTTCCTTTCAAACAGATATTACAGTTGCATCCTAGTGTCTCATAGAAAAACCAAGCATATGCTATCGTAGTTGGATGATAAAAGATGGGAAAAGCAAAGCAAATACAATCAGAGTAAAAGAGCCGTACATTATCATGATCCATATGACACAGAAGCTTGATTTCACGAAGTGTCCTCTTGGCGTCGATCCTGTTGTCGAATGCATTCCCTATCTTCTTAATCGCAACCTCTTCCTTAGTCTCAGAATTCATCGCACAGCTGCAGTAACAATCAGAAAGATCAAGAGATATAAAAATTAAACTATACCAAACGATGGATGAGATAAAGTATCCTAATTCGTGGATCGTGGAAAGGGAGAGAGAGTGATACCAAACGATGCCGTAAGCGCCGCGTCCTACGGGATGTATAGGAGGCGCGTACTTGGCATATACATCGAAAGGATTGCCAAGAATGTTGAATCTCATGTATTTGCCTCCGTGAATGGGAATCCCCATGGATTTGATCGGGAGGGGATCATAATTTTCCATGGGTTAGGGGTTGAAAGGAAGCTTTTTAGTGAAAGAGGAATGTTTAAGGAGGAGGGAGTATGAGCAGTGGGTATATAAAGGAAGAAGGATGGGAGCGTAGGACCATTGGGGGAACTTTGACGGAGCCCGTTGAGCGCCTTTTGCTTTTGAAGATGATGAGAAATCCACCATCAAAATTGGATGCGTTACTTTGAAATTCAAATCTTCAATTCAAATCTCGCGTGGGACTACAGACAATAGTGGGAACGAGACGACGGAGTAAAATATGAAGACTTGTAGTCTTCGAATCTTCTTCGTGCCCGAAAACAAAAACCCAGAGATGCAGATCACACTCTCACAGAGATACTAACCCAGCAACTACACGGGCCCAACGGCCCATATCACATATGGGCTTTCTAAGCCTATTCGGCAATGAATTGATGGGCTCTTATAGAATTGGGCCAATAAAAATTAACATTTATAATAAAAAATGGGCTCATATTCTATAAAATTGTGAGTTCAATTCCAACTGTAGTTATAATTTTTTTTTAATAAGTGATATAATAAGTCTTCTATAAATGCTCTTTAAATTTTGAGGATGTACTCTAATAAAAGGATTAGTACTAAACCTTCGTAATTTGTATTTAAAAAAAAAACTTTGGGCCTGTTCAAACACATTAGCCGCTTGTTTTAAGAATTAATATAAATTCTGAGTGATTCCAAATGATATATAATTATTTAATATACATACCGCTGTTATAAATACAGAATAAAGTTAGAATTTTCTTACGTAATTAATTTTAAATGTGAGGTTTTGAAATTCCTGGTATAAAATACAATGAAACAATAAAACAAATAAAAAATTTAAGGAAATGGAACTAGAATTTAGAGAAGAAATAAGATATGAATAAAGCATAAATTATAAACATGTATAATTTGAGTGTTTTTAAGGTGGATGGAATTTAGATAATTTGATACTCCTAAATGCTCCTTAATCTTTTGAAAAACGCTACTCCCCCTTCGGTTTTTATAAAGAAACAATTTTTAAGTATGTAATATTTTTTTATAACTGATATTTAGAAATTATCTTAATTCTTTTGTTGATTTCTATTTTATCTCGTTTAATTACTTGTATTGCGCATATAATTATATTTAATTTACACTTATTCTCTCTCCACTACGTAGGCTCCTTTAGTAAAAAAAAAATAATTTTTTAAAGTTAAAATATATAAAATTTACCTAAATTTTGGATCAATTAAACATGATCGCCTTAAGAATTTAAGTTAAAAACCATAATATTTCATATTTTGATTACTAAGCCCCTACAATTAAAATTACTGATAAAATTAAAAGTTTTTAACATATTTTTATATTTTTTATTATATATATACATAGCACATCATCCAAACCATAACATTTAGTATTTAAAATATAATTTAAATATTTTTAATATTTAAAATAAAAATATTTTAAAAATATAAAATATTTAAATAATACTTACACTGGACATATAATTTAAAATATTTTTACATATTTAAACTAAATAATTAAAAATATAAAATATTTAAAAAAATTAAAATATTTATTTGAAAATATATTATTTAAATAAAAACTATTTGAAATTATATATAAATTATTACGTGTTATTTTTTAAACTAATGTGTTATATAATAAAAAATATAAAAAGTATTATATAATAAAAGCTGTTAATTTTAACAGTAGAAAATTAATAATTAAAATATTAATATTAATATTTTTAATTTAAAATTTTAAAAATTAGGAATATTATGTGCAGCTCACTTAAATTTTACAGTTTTATGATTTAATTTTTTTTAACACTTCTATTATATTTAATTAATTTTAGTTAACTTTTTTAATAAAAAAAAAACTGACGAGGTGAGGTAGCAGTTGCAACTTGCCAGGACCGTTTTCTTTCTTCTTCACTCAATGACTGACTTCATCATTCAGTGATGTAAGCAGTGACGTCTCACATTAAGTTTACTTGGTCACCAAGCATGCAAGTCCCAGATCATTTCCAAACATCAAAATATGGCCAGTTTTCTAGAAGAACCATACACTCGTTCTTCCAAAATGCATAGGAAGCGATTTCAAATATCTGAAGTATTCAAAACGGCATTGAATTATAAAACTTTTTTACACTTGCTTACAAAATTTTATTTTTATATTATTATAATTTTATTAAAATTAATAATCAACGTATAAAATCATAATAATAATTATCTGTATCATAATATTTATGATTATGAAATATACAACATTTATTTTATCTTTGAATACGCCATCACGTGTATTTTGGAAACATCACAAACTTAAATTTTAAACTTAAGTTTAAATAAATTTTAAATTTTAAATTTTTTTAAAACAAATACATATATTTGTTTAAACAGACTTTTAGATTAAACTATAGTTTAAAATTAAAGTTTTAAAGCTGGTTTGAGTAACTTATGAAACAGTAAAAAAACTTATGAACTAACAAATTACTATATTATTTATATTTTTTCTTACAACATCTCTCATCTCTCCTACTTTTTCTTATACTCTCTCTCCTCTCTCCCACTTGTTCTTATATCCTCTCTCATACTTTTTTTATCTCTTCTCATTTAATACTTATACTATTTTTCATAATTTATCAATAATAAAAATATTTCTAAAAATAACTATCCAAACACTCATTTATTAAAAATTATTTTTTTTATAAACTCTTCTCTAAAAGTTAATTTTTTAAAAATTATATAAAAATCTTTTTTTTTTCATAATTTTTTTTTAAACTCTTATTTAAATTTGACAGATTTTGTGCACTACACATGATCAAATTCCGTTACTTCCTTTATAAAAAGACGCCATGCTGCTTTATTAACGGTTGAACACTATAATATTAATAATAATGTTATGCTAATTAAAAAATAAAAGAAATAATGTTATATTAATTGCTACGAAAATGATGATGCCCCGTAATTCAATACTACTACGTGACTGGGAATGAATGACCTGGCTCTAATGACCAGCTGGACGAGAATTCCTACCGGACAGTCAAAAAAATGGACTTTCAAATAGCATGTGTTGAATGGTCAAGTGTTCTTTATGCCTATCCACACATGAAGCACTTGGAGCACATGAAGATTATGAGAGAAGATTAAATTAAATGGCAGCGTGACAATTGAATTAACTGGTCCAAGAATCCACCTGTAATAGGAGTTATCGTATTTGTGGTTATTTTGGTTCCAAACTTAAATAATTATAAATATAAGAATCAGTTAATTTTTATTTAATAAATTAAAAAATTAAATTAATCAATTAATAAGTATATTAATTATAATTATACGTGAGCAGTACTTTCCCACAAAAATCACACCGTGATCCATTACATCTGGGAAGATGTTGATCGGTTATGAGTACATACAAGAGATGAAAAAACAGAGATAATATTTATATACGCATACAAATCAGAGTACAACAACAGGGCCCGTCTCCAAAATTCCTTATTTACAGAGGATCAATATCAAGAACTACCGGTTCTTGCATAACTTCTCAGGAATTCAACAGGAAAAAAGAGATCGATGGAGCGTCGACCTCGTCAGAGAAGGCAAAAAAGTAAATCAGAAGTCGGAAATCAGGAATCTGAATTGTAGCCACTGGAAATTGGCGTTGCAGGGTAGGGAGAGGAGAGAGGAAGTTCCTCGTCTTCGTGGCGGTCGCGGCGGCGATGACCCGCAGCGGAGGACGCAAGCATGGCGGCGGACTTGAAGATAGACTTGAAGATCCTGGCCTTGATCTGGCCTCGCCGGGGAGGCAGCGATTGAAGGTGGTGGTGCTCGGATTTGGGCCCGTCCATCGAAGCGATTAGTACAAAACGTGGGGAAAGTGAAGAATAGTGACGGAGCTTAGAGGGTGAAGAGAGAGGACAGGGCAGCAATGAGCGAAGAAGAGAGTTTGGAGTGGGGATTTTAAAGGAAGGAGGGAGCGATTCACGAGCACCGTGAATCAATGACTTGGGGACGAAGGATGATTTGACTTCCTATGGTTACATAATATTAAATTAATAATATTGGACATGGAGTGGATAAGGACTAGCGTGAATTCACGCTGCCCCGCCTACTTTCCCCAATTTTTGGTTAAAAAAACTTCATTTAGATATACTAATTATTTATTTTATTCTTTCAATTTTTTTTTCTTGCGGGGTTTAGTTTGCTTGGGTCAGTTAAATATGGGTTTTTTCAAACTAATCCAACCTTATTTAGCAATGGTGGTTGCCTTATCCAAATAGCAAACCCTTTCGGTGCCATTTGCCATTGGAGAAAAGAGGAGGGAGGCAGGTAGGCATAGAAATAGACTATATTAGGTCAGGCTTTGGTCTTAATAGGCTAGGCCTGTTAAGTAACAATTCAGCCTGAGCCTGTCCTGTAGCCTGTTAAAGCTATTTTTTTTGCTTAAGCCTGGCCTGTACAAAAGCCTGGCATGGCCTGAAGCCTGTTTAGAAAGCCTGATTTTTTTAATTATACTAATAGGCCACCTAACAGGCCCTCATAACAGGCCTTTATAATAGGCCCTCATAACAGGCCCCCTAACAGGCCTGTTAAAATAAAATATAATAATAAAATATATAATAATACGTATTAATTTAATAGTTTGATTCTTGTATTGTGTTCAATATGTGGTAGGTTCAACACCCATTTATTACACTTTAATATTAATTATATTTTCAATAACAGGTCTAGGCCGCCTGACAGGCCTAACAGATTTCGTAAGAAGCCTGAGCCTGGCCTCTTAAGAAGAACATGCTTTTAAACAAGCTTGAGCCTGTACATTTTCTTAAATAGGCCAGGCCAGACCAGGCCTAATACAGACCAGGCTAGAGGCCCCTAACAGGCCGCCTGGCCTGTTTCCATCCCTAGAGGCAGGGGTCCGGATCCTGTTCTTTTCTGCCTACACTTTTTTTTAAAAAAATATTGGATTCTATTAATATATATCTAATTTTGATGATTGTTACTATCTCTCATAATATATATATTTTTATTAGCGTTAAATCAATTCTATATTGATAGCCTACTCATTTTAATTATATGATTTAACAAGATTTAAACTGATATGAATCATGTTAGATAGGACTAAGACCAAATATTTCTAATTGGTGGTAGAGCTTTGTCGCCTTCTATGGTGTTACCTAACTCAATATAGATAACTTTGAACTTAGATAAATCATCTAGATAAAGTGAGATCATTGGTATAAAATATAATTTTTAAAGTCCTATTTTTAAACTGATCCTTGCAAAGACGATTTATAAAAAATTACCGGTGATATTTTTATAAATAAGATAAAATAGCTACACCGGATGTATACATAACCGATATAAAAGATAATTATTATACCAGATACTAATATCAATAAGTGTAAATTTGCTGTGTCATTTTCTAATTCTTCAGTTTCTTGTTTTAAAACAAATTATTGCTAGCATTTTTGTAAAATGAATCAGTGTAAAATATATTTAACTAGTATTAAATATACTTTCTATTCTCACTTTTTAATTTGTTTTGTATGCTTTCTCACTTATATTCTCTATACCTTCTCAAGTCTTTTATTTCAATTCTTCAGTTTCTAACATTTGTACTCATTATGATAGAAGACCAATTGCATTATTCGATATTCTTTTTTGATATCGTTCTTATTCATCAACCATATGTATATTATTTTTATGATTAGTACTTTTCGTCTTATCATTTTATCTATGTTTTATTTTCTTTTCTTATATATGAACGCTCCAATGAATTCTTCCTCAAGCGCATCTCCTTCTCCGCCGCACAAAAGAAACAGAGACAATTTTAAAGACAAACATCCTGACTCTCACCCTATAGTTCCTTCTCCTCCTCCCTCAGTTGTCACTTTGATGGAACGCCTTGATGAATTCATCATGGGCTTCAATGGCGTGGAGGACTCAGTAGAATAAATATCTTATAAAGTTAATAGACTGAAAGACAGTTTGAGAGATTTTCACTCAGAAGTTCGCAACCATCAACAAAATAATAGCTTGTATAATCCTGTTGATCCTACTGACTATGATGAATCCCAGACCTTCGAGTTTGATAAGGAGTGAAATCCTGCAACATTTATCTTCATAATGATAGCTTCTCTTTTTGTACGTAATGACAAAAAGAGAGAATATATTATATATTCTGATAAATATTGTTTTGAAAATTTTATACTTTTGATATAAAGTTATTAGTAAAGCTAAATGAATGAAGTTTCTTATTTTGATGACATAGTATTCTTTTATTTTTTAAAAATAAAAAAAATACAATATATTTATAATATTTTACACCGGTGTAGATTTGTGCAATTTATAATATTTTATACTGGTAAAAAAAGTGATGATGTAGAATATAATGTTATGTTAAAAAAAATATTTCTACACCTGTGTTATATTTTATCTGGTGTAGATTTGTTATACACTTTAAAAAACCCCTTCGTGCATCCCATCTGTCATTTTTTACTTGTTCACGCATTTAAGTTTTCTCGACCCTTTACAATCGGTGAATTTTGTTTTGTACTCCTTGAAGATTTATACACTACTAATAGTAGCTTTTACTGTTATTTGTACTGAATTCATTGTTGTCATTTACTCATTTTATTTGGTGAGTTCTTCCACTTGTGCGCGATATATTCTCTCCCATAATTAGCTACAAGTTAGGTTTTCTTATTTTTTATTTTTTTATTTTTTTATTTTTCACAAATATAGATCGTAGTTGGATAAATGCTAAACGAACAAGTGTTGAGTATGTTGATTGGGTGAATGAGTTTTTAAATTTTACTAAACAAAACGATGATGGTGACAATAGAAGGTTTTATTGTCCTTGTGTGAGTTTTTTGAATGAGAGAAAATAAAGTCCTACAAATATGTACACTCATCTAATTTGTGAGGATTTTTACAAGAGTTATATAGTATTGTTATGGCATGGTGAAAATTTGGAAAGGTCGAGTGCATCTGAACAGTTAGAATAGACCTTTGATGATGACATGGACACTGATGATCGAGTAGAGGACATGATTCATGATATTAGAGAAGATGCTTTTATGCGGTCACATACATATGGTAATATGTGCAATTATGCAGAAAAATCTCTATACCCAAGGTGCAGAAAATACAACATGTTGAATATGGTGTTGAGATTGGTAAGTGTGCAAGCACACATGGGTAGAGTGATAGAGGTTTTTCAGAATTGCTTAAATTATTGCAAGATATATTTCCAAAAAAAAATATGTTACCCAAACACTACTATGATGCTAAAAAAATAATATCTTTTAGGCTATAATGTTAAGAAAATAATGTCCTTTAGGCATGCAGCATAGAAAGATTCATGCATACCTAAATGATTACATATTATACATGAAGGATTTTAAAAATGAGAAGAAATGTCCAATATGTAAGACACCAAGGTACAGATCAAATAAGTCTCCTGGAAAGGTGTTATGGTATCTTCCAATTATACCAAAGTTTAAATGGCTTTTTGTTAATGAAGATAATGCAAAAAAATGTTATGGCATGCAATTGTAAGGATTTGTGGTAGAAAACTTCGTCATCTAGAAAAGTTGTAATGAAAAAAGATTGATGACTTATTTCTTGAGTTTGGCAATGAACAACGAAACCTAAGGCTTGGATTCAGTATAAATGACATGAATCCTTGTGGTAGCTTTAGTAGTATACGTAGTTCATGACCCATCCTCTTGGTGGTTTACAACCTAACTCCTTTGTTGTGTATGAGACGCAAGTATGTAATATTGTCTATGTTGATCTCAGGACCAAAGCAATCGAAAAATAACATAGACGTTTACCTAATGTCCTTAATCAAAGATTTGAATAAGTTATGAAAAGGTGTGGATGTTTTTGATCCAATTAAGAAAGAGGTATTCAATATGAGGGTCATGATCTTTTGTACAATTAATAAATTTCTTGCATATGGAAATTTGTCAGGGTATAGTGTTAAGGGCTATAAAGCATATCCAATTTATGAGGAAGAGACTTGCTACTATCAACTTCATCATAGAAGAAAGACAATCTACCTAGATTATAGAAGATTTCTAAGACAATACCACTCATATCGTCAACAAAAGAAAAAAAATTTGGGTGACCAAGAATTTTAAAATACTTCAGAGCCATTGACTGGAGAACAAGTTTATGAAAAGGTGAAAGACATCAATATTACTTTCGGTAAGATTACTAAAAAAGTGAGAAAAATATATGAAAAAAAGACCTGTCTTCTTTGAGCTTTTGTATTTACAACACTTCAGGTAATATACTGTATCGATGTCATGCATGTTGAGAAAAATATTTGTGACAATATTGTTAGAACACTTCTCAACCTACATGGCAGTTTCAAAGATGCTTTGAAGGCAAGACTAGATTTGCAAGAAATATAAATACCTGAAGATTTACATCCAAGGCCAGCTAGTGAAGGGAGTTATTGTGTTAAAGAGATTAATATTTTTTCTAAGGATGAGAGAAGAAGTATTTGTGAATGTTTACAAAGAATCAAAGTTCCCTCTCGGTACTCATCTAATCTGCAAAAGATTGTGTCGATAAAAGATTTAAAATTAGTAGGCCAAAAGTTTCATAATTGTCATGTCTTGATGCAATAATTACTCTCAGTAGCTGTTCGAGGAATCCTTCAAGATGATTGAGACACATTGTAACCCGACTTTACTTCTTATTTAATGCTATATGTGGCAAAGTCTTTGAGACTGAAAAGTTGAATGAATTGGAATATGAGGGTTATATTATTTTGTGCCAATTTAAAACACTATTTTTTCTAGACTTTTTTGACATCATGGTACCCCTCATGTTCATCTAGTGTGAGAGATAAAATTGTGTGGCCCTGTATACTTACGGTGGATGTACCCATTTGAAAGATACATGAAAATCTTTAAAGGGTATATGAAGAATCCAAATCGGCTTGAGATATCCATTGTTCAAAAATATATTTCTAAAGAAGCTATAAATTTTTGTCAACACTACCTGTCTAAAGTAAGACTTATCAGTCTAGCTAAACCTCGTGCTAAACAGTGGGATTAATACGGAATATCGGTGAAGAGTATTGATCGTAATGAATTGCAGCAAATACATTTACATATCTTAAATAACATTGATGAAGTTTAAAACTATATAGTTGTTCATAAAGAGTTTTTATGGAAACAAAATAATAGAATGACAGAGCAAAAGCTTATTAGAAAACACAATAAATCTTTTACACATTGGTTCAAATAGAAGGTTGAAAATGATGATTGTGTATATGATTCAGTTAGATGGTTAGCATACGTTCCTAAATTTAATGTGATAAGTTGGAATTCATTTAATATCAATGAGTTTATACAAAGTCTTTAGATGATAAAAGTAGCATACAGAATAATAGTATTATGTTAGTGGCTGATGATATACACTTCTTTAGTTCAAAAGACAACAATCCTAAATTGACAGTCACCCCTTATTATATGGCATTGTTGAAAAGATTTGGGAGTTGGACTACACCAAATTCACAATTCCCGTGTTCAAATGCAAGTGGGCTAATGTAAATAATGGTGCTGTGGTGGATCGGATAAGATTTATACTGGTTGATCTGAATAGTACAAGTTTTGGGAATGAGTCTTTCATTATGGAAGGCCAAGCAAAGTAACTGTTCTATATCATTGATCCGGCAATTAGAGATGGTCTGTCGTTCTCCAAGGAAAAAGGATTGTTGATGATGATAATTCAATTTGTGAGACCCCTTCTTTTTCAATATGTTTCCCAAAATTAAATGAAGAAGAAGTGGATTCTGATTGATTTGTATGTGATTGCATAAATTGTTTTAATGTAACAATAACACAAGTATATTGTTCTGATTGCATATATTATTTTGTTGTAACTTACAAATGATGAGTTAATAAAAGGGTTGGTTTAAAAAAATAACTCTAACATTTAAACTGGTTGTAGATGTTATCAGGTGTAAAAAATAATATGAAAAATTTAATGTCACCTTTTTTACACTGGATGTATACGTTATCCGGTGTAAAAAAGGTGACCTTAAATTGTTTTAGATTATTTTTTAAGAGATTTGAAAATTTTAAGATCACTTTTTCTACACTGGATTATATATTATCCGGAGTAAAAAATGATCTGAAAAATTTAAGATCACTTTTTTTACACTAGATTTATATGTTGTATAGTGTAAAAAATGATCTGAAAATTTAAGGTAATTTTTTTACACCAGATTTGTATATTATCCAGTGTAGAAAGTCTTATAACATTCAAAATATTAGCCGTTTCATATTCAAAATATGATTTTTATACTAGATTTAAATGTGG
Source organism: Leucaena leucocephala (assembly GCA_037074615.1). Lineage (NCBI taxonomy): Eukaryota > Viridiplantae > Streptophyta > Magnoliopsida > Fabales > Fabaceae > Leucaena > Leucaena leucocephala. The sequence goes on along the minus strand of CM073525.1, from coordinate 19,259,957 downwards.
ACCGGTGTAAAAAATCTTATAGAAAATACTTTTTCAAAGCCCACACCTTGGTGCGTCTCTTCATTTTTCATTTCTCAAGTTTTATTCAGTCTTATTTCTTACATTATTTATCATTACTCCGCTCGTCGTGCTCTATGATTTTTGTCAGGCTTCACTGTGCTAAGTTGTTCTTCTCTGTTCTCGCTCGTTGGGTATGTGTTCTCGACACTTATTTTCTCATGTATGTGCTTCGTCGTTTATGTGTTCGTTTAATCTAGGTTTCATAGTTTTCTGTGATAAATGCTTGCACTTCTTTCCATGGGTAAATGCTAAAGAAACAACTTTTGTATATTCTGATGGAAGGAAAAATGTTTAAGTATGTTTACTATGTTTGATTTTATTATTGCGTATATAGGAATATGGGGTAGTGACAATCAGAATGAGGCTAGCGATGCTTCAAGCGACTTTAAGCAAAGGAGGGATAGAAGTGCGATACGATTGAAAGATATTTTGAAAGACAAAAAGGAAGGGCAATTACTACCAATTGAACACAGGACCAAGTATATGAGTTATGCCAGTCTCCTAGCACGCAACAAGACTAATATCGCCATACATACTTGAGATGCCGTTGATAATCCCGTGAAGAATTAAATTTAGGACTTTATTCGGTTATAGAAACTGACTATTGTATATTATAATTGACCAATAACAAAAACCACAACTATTTGTTGATAACTTTGCTTTTAATGAAAATTATTACAACTCACCTATGGTGTTCTTAACAATGAAATCTTGAAGAAGAAGGCGTTGCCTTATTGCACTGAGTTTTGGAGGGCATTCAAGATATAACTAGCTCGTCAATATGTACATGGCCTAGACAAAGATGGTCAGCCTCATCATTCTCCATGCAATAAGTATATATTCATTGATGAAGCTACTTGAGAAGAATTTGTTAAGGTTCAGACTACGACAACAACTATGGTGAGTTGATATGTCATGAAAAATGAATCTTGCATTTCCTATGTTTCTTCCTTTTGTATGTATTGATTTTAACTACTTCTAACTCTTGTAGGAAAAAAGGAGCCAAGTGCCACCTAATTGCTCTCAACTGCAACCCGTCCTAACACTAAAGGAAGCTGTTGCATGGACGGGCTGGTGTCAGAGGATGCTGAACCTTGTGATCTATATGTGGAGGATCCTTTCCAAAGGTTAGTGGCACATAGTTCTATCCATATCTTAAAGGTAACTGCCCACCACAACCAAATTTAGGATGATCAGTTAAGAGTGACAGTTGAAGACGTGATAATTGAAGATGTTATTATCCAAATTCCCACTGATGAGGCGAAGACTGTGAGTTAGACAAAGGGGACTTGCATATTATGATCAAAGCATCTTGTTTCGAATCACGTCGCGTCATCCCCAAGCAAACTTCCTACACCTCCAAATTTGAGTGACATGCAATGTGTGATTCGATTGGCATATGACAAAACGTTCTTATAGATAAGTTTCTTATGGATTCAGTTATGGGTGACACAAGAGCACTGCCTTTGTTGACTATGCAGATGTGAAATATGTTATCACTTCTAGGAATGAACTAACCTCCAGGCGCATTTAAGTGTTTTTTATGTAAGTCTAATTTAAATATAAATACATATAATAACAACATTTATGTTTGCTGAGTATTTTCATTAATTAACATCATGTTTATATTAACTGTAGGTACATGCAAGTTGAGTTAGTTTCTAAGGGCAAACAATATTGGTTTAGATTCCTACGTCTATTTCATATTTATACAAAAGGGACCTCTCAATCTTTGAGACTTCAGTACATTCCAAGCAGGTTTGGTGAAATTGATATTGATTGTTTCTTCGCATCATATATGCAGAAGTAAGAATAATAATATTTCATTTTATTTCATACTAGTTTTATATTTGTTTAATGTTAATAATTATTATTGTTTAATTCATTTCTACAACAATTATTGGCAATTGATCATACTATGTAAGAACACTTATAAAGTTTTCTTCTTATGCTCCCTCCATTATAAGCTATCAGTTGATGCCAATAAGATTGAGAATACATGAGTTTTCTTCCTTACAGAACAATTGTATTTGTAATAAATATGATATTTGTAATAAAAAAGTTACTAAATTCATAACTTTAGTCATAGGGTTATGAGAATGTTTACAATTGCAAGGAGTCTTAAGAAAGCCAACTCGATGAGGGACCTTGAATGGATCATGCTGAAGGTAACAAAAGTGTTAAATCTTATACTCTACAGTTTTTTACTGATGACACATAATTTTGTTCATATTAATATTATAGAATCGAAGGCAACCCAAATAAAGTAACTTGTGTGGCTTCTATGTGGTTAGATACATGATCAATACCATCTTGTCAAATAGAACTAATCTAACTAAAGAGGTAAATTATGTTTTTAATGATTCCATATTTCTTGTCAATTTAATATATATTAGTAATGCCTTAATTTATTCTATCTTAATTTGATTTTTCAGATATTTGATCAATCTGACCTATTTACTGAACAAGATATTAAGGACCTACATAATATTTAGACTGAGTTTTTTTTGTTAAAATCATTCATTCTCAATAGTATTTGTAATTAACAGAATATTTTTTTTATTCAAATTGTTGTATTTTTTATTAAATTTTATTAAATGAATAATGTAATGAGCAGTTGAAGATTTGTCTTTACTATCTTGAACTCTGTCTCTACTATTGTTTGAGTCTATATATTTGGGCAGTTTGTTCATGAAGTTTGAGGGGATGGGGTTAATAAAATATTGAAAGGGTCATTTTTTTAAAATATATTTAAATCGAATAAAGAATACCGGCAGGTATATAAATAATATGTAAAAATTATAACATCTACATCGGTTATCTTTATGCTAAGGTGTAAAAAATTGATTAATCTACACTGAATGTAAAAACAACCGGTGTAAAAAATTCTTTAATCTACAGCTCTCATTCACATAAAAAAATTACTCCTGATTTCAAAATGGACCAGTTTAAATTATACTCATTCTACATTAGTGAACTGCCCAATTTAAAAAGTGTATACTTTATACACGGTATATTTCTACATCGGTCATTGTCTGGTGTAAAATACTATTTTTAACTAATTTAGAAAACTTTTTTTAGTAGTGGATAGATAAAAAAAATTATAAAATTTACGTGTAGAATTTTGCTATCCTTTATGTTGGTCATCTAAATCAGTATGTACCTCTCATAAATTTGGATACTTCATGCTTAAAAATATTAAAAAAATGTTCAAAACTCTCAATAATTTTATACTATAGTTTAGATTTATTTTTATTTTTTAACAACATGATGATGCACCACAACCTGAGCTTATGGATTAATTTGGATGGCCACTTTGGACGCTGAGGGGCATTTTAGGGAGGCCCTTGCTGGGAGGATCCGTTCCTGGGAGGGGTGTGGGGGAGAGAGGGTCAAAATTTCTTATTATTTGACAAAGTGACTTTTAAATTTGAAATGAGATATGTTTTTAGTCATTAAAAAAAGGAAAGAAAGACATAGCTTTTTGTTCCCATGAGTCAACCTAATATATTAATTAAATTAGTTAATTTTTTTAATTTTTTAATTTTAAAAAAGTAATTAATTTTTATATTAAAAAATAAAATATATCTATTCACGTAGAGCATGAATCAATACATTTAAAAAATCCTTTGGATTAAGTTAATCTATCAATATATTGAACATAGGTTTCTTAAGTGAGAAAAAAATTAATTACTTTTCTAATTTTTAATATTAGATCTAATTAGAGAATTGATCTTGATCATAAATAAAAAATTTATTTTATATTTATTAATTTTTTTATAATTATCCTTATTAATATTCTCATAATAATAATTAAGAGAGAGAGAAAGAGAGTTAAAAAAATAATTAAAATATTTTAAATATATATATAATATATTAATTAATTTTTTTAATACTTATACATACAATAAGTTAAACTAACAAGAATCAAATTCAAAATAAAAGTATAAATTTTGATTATACTGCCAATGGCTTGAACCGAGTACACGCACAAGTTCAATTCGTGTCTCGTAGGATTATTGTCGAAGAAGCTCATGTATTGGAGTTAAGTTCTTTGTGGGATACTGAGTACAGAAGCTCTTATCCGCCGACAACAGTTCAGACATCAATGGTTCTCTGATGCTTCCCCGGGGGGGAAACATTCAAGGAAAGCCCAAGCTTCAAAGACAGCAGAGAGAACTGAGTCGAGAATACTGTTAAAAATTTCAGCTTTGATCTGCCCTCTTGTCACAGGAACATTCTTCTTAGGTGCCATTCTGTGCCTCGTACCAGAAATACAAGAATAAGAACTCGATGAAGCCGTCGTTTTGTGGAACAAAAGCGTTGTGGGTAATGTATGTATGTATGTATGTGTGTGTGTGTGTATGTATGTATGTATGTATAGGTGTAACTGTGTGAGTTCATAAGGTGTGTGGGTGTGTGTGTGTGTGTGTGTATGTATGTATGTATGTATGTATGTATGTATGTATGTATGTATGTATGTATAGGTGTAACTGTGTGAGTTCATAAGGTAAGGGACGTCCCCCTCCAAAGTACAAGCAAGGAAATTTCCCACTTAGTTTCATGTTTGGGACTGATTCTCACCTGGAAAATTGTCCTCGAAATCCAATTAGACAGGGTCTTCACACGGACCAAATTTACTTTTTTATTTCCCTGTAATCAGAAGGCAGTTTACGTGGTCAACTACTTCTAGATTCTGTATATGGAAACTTGGACTGATAACTTAACCAAAATTGAAGAGTAATGGCGGCTGAGATATAAATGCATGCATAGTTCCCACAAAGTTTCTAGGGAAGCATAGCTTAGCTTCTTTATATGGCGGGAACTAAGTTAATCAAATTCAATTAAAATGAAGATAAGCACAAGCTTCAACACCTTTATTCATGTTAAACGTAAACATTGAATGTTTTGCATAAAAATGCACGTATTAATACTCTGTCTCTTACGGTTCCAACTTTTGAGAATGTTGGACTTGGATCTGTCATGGAAAGCTACAAGGATAGCTTATAAGATGTTGATACAAAAATTGATATAAAAATATTTCTATAAGAAATAATCTTATCCAAGATATTGTTAAGAACTAAATATAGACACCAATTATAATGAAGATTCAAACATTACTCATCATATTACAAAAAATTAACCTCTTTAATTAGACCCAACTGCTATTAGCGAAAAGTCACCATTTTTTTTATTGTCTACCCGGTTTACCGGAGTTTTACCCCAACTACATCCTGATCCAACTCGCATCACGTACCTAGCTATGGTAGGTGAGTCTTCTAATTGTGATTTTCTATATATGCCAAAGCTCAAACTCAATATCTCATTTAAATGATATCGAAATGTTAATCACTCAGATCAACCCTGTAAGTTGAAAAGTCACCATTTTGACCAATATCATGGGATAACTTATTATCAGACATGCCCAATAATGAAGTTTACGGTAGGCCGAGACCCGAGAGAATTTTGGGCCGGCCCAATTCTATCTGCTACTTTATGAGCGTGAGTGCATCTCTTGCCTTCTGAGTTTTTCTAGCCGATTTCTGGGCAATGAGTATTAAAATTTAAAAGGATTATATCTGCAATTCTATGTTGTGAATCCCAATTATGTTGATTATCTTAATTTCCACATGTATTTTTAGTGAATGGTACAGTTCAAAGTCTGACAAGAATGCGGATATATAAGGAGACAATGCAAGAAAAGTGGGATATGAAGGATTAGACGGAATAAATATCATGTTTTGGTTTTTTGGAGCGATATGGATTATCACAATTTGCAGGCGCACATGGAAACTTGGTAAAGCTATGAATTAGGTTTGCTTCAATCCCTCCGAAATAAAGACTAAATACACACAACCTTGCTACACATTCTTGGTAACATTGTCAGACTGACATGAGCCTCCTCCTAAGTATTGTATAAAGAATAGACTAAGGAGCAAGCTGCCATCAACTTAGTACACCTGGACCCACATATATTTAAATTTATTTAAAATAGGCTTGGGTGAATTTAAATAGCTTAAGATATAAAATATATGGGCAGGCTAAGGCTAACTATCTGGTAGCCCATAATTTACCCATATATTTTTTTTATTAATTAATTAAATATATTATTTGATTTATTTTATTAGATTAATTTAGGTTTTATTTTTCAAGGTTCTAACTTCCTTTCGTGAGGGATTTCATTATTATATTTTTTTTTATGATTTTAGGATAAATGACTATATCGTGTATACTATTTTTGTTTTATTACCATTGTTATTAGAATTTTAAATTGACTTAAATAAAAAAAAATTATCTTTAAAAAATATGATATCAAAACCCGCTTTAACCCAAACAGATTCAGCTCAATCCGTTTGTTACGGGTTGGTGCACATGCATAGACTAACCAGTGCCCATTGAATAGCATATAGGCGGAGCACGGGTTAATCATTAGGCCAACTCACCCCGTTTATTACTCACCCCTAGTATAGACCCACCAAAATATAATAATAAGAATAATAAATAAAAATTAACAAACCCCTAATTAATAAATGGTTGGTTTATTTAAATATAATATCATAAGTTTAAATTAAATTATATATATAGAAAATATTTATTTAAGAGAAATAAAACATACTTCAATTATCTATATACCTAAGGAGTCGACAGAAAAATACTATATAGACTCTACTAATAAAAAATAATTAATATGGAGAAAACAGTGACAACTTGTGAGCCTCGATTGGATCGAAGTACTACATTTCTAATTTCTAATTCATTTTGTATGTTCCTCGCTTAGAGCGCACTCCATCCATCCATCCATCCAGATTCTATTATCTTTTTCTAAAGAAACAGGGCTTTTTAAATCATACTATAATTTGTGGAGTCTCTGATGCTTCTTGCCCTTGCCTGGAGCAGAGCACTTAAACTACACAATTCCTTGAACTTGTGACACAAGCGAAAGATTCCCCTGCGATTTTCAAGGTTTTATATATCATTCCATGTCTTTAATTGGGACATACAATCAAAACAGAATGATTTGAACAGAATAAAAACGATCTTCTCGCCCTTAATCTGAACCCCAAGTTCGTGAATCTTGTTAAACTTCGAGGCACATGCACGTACAATCCAATCTCGGTTCTATAATTAATTCTGGTATGCTTTCTGTTCGAGTTATTTGCTGCTGCTCTCCTCTGCCTATTTGTAATAAATTAAGCATCTTAATCTCCCCGGAAATATTATATTGCTTAATTAATTAGATATCCAGAGGACGAACACAACCTCGCTCCTCGTACGCTCTTCAGTTTATTTATTTGCAAGTGGCATCTTTTTCGGTTGGCGTGACCAGTATTCTTAAATTTTAGCATTATATATATATAAATATTATTGGTTTTCTTCATATAAATATGGATGCTTTTCTTTAATTAGTAGTTAATAATTCGTTACTTGTAGCCTCTTTTGGAGTGATTAATGTTTGTTTTTTTTGGTACAAGTGGTGTGATTAACGTACGATATTATGATATGTTCCTCAAGAATCGCATGGATACAGGCAAACTTTTTCTCAGCCGTCATCTTTGGGCCTGGGCCCTTTCCTATTTTGTCCACTTTAAGAAAAAGAAAGTTAAATGAGATTCAAGATGAAATATACTATTATTTTAAATATATTTAATTTTTTAAAAATATTATTTTATTATAATTTTAGTCATAATATTTAAAGAGATATCTTAATTTTTAAATATTTAAATTTATATTTAAAAATAATAGATAATTTACTCTATTTAATATTAATATTATTTAAAAGAAATAGAAACTGTATTTTAATTTTAGATTGTGGCTGAATATATTTTTTAAAATTTTTGTAACTAATATATATATATATATATTGAGGAGGGAGGGTGCAAGGGCATGTGAGTAATTTGAGTTGAACTAGATTCTAGATGTCAATTATTGAAGTGGTGAGGAAGTGAGAATATTAAGAGGTGAAAGGATTATAATTTAAAAAAAAAAAAAGAGGAATAAAATAATAGTAATAATGAGAATTAGAGAATAAGTAAAATGGGAGGGCTTTGACCAAACGGGGGGATAAGACGCTTTTAAGATGAATGGAGAAGCAGCCTCCACGTCTCCCTATCCTTAAACCTCGTACGCTTTCCCGCCCTACAAAAGCAAATCCATACCCAATAATTCCATCATTTTTTTAATTAAAAAAATGAAAGTTTGATTTAATTAATTTCATAGCTTAGTTCTGAACAGATTTCCAAATCACGATTTTAAGAGGATTAATTATGGAAATGAAAGAATAACCTAAGCTACGGGGAATGACGGAGTTAGGGTGTAGAGACATTTTTGTGTATATGAAATGAACTTTTGGTAATTCTAATCCACTATAAGCTGCTATCTTTTAATTATTATAAAACTATAGTGTTTTTTTAATTTTTAATTATAACCAATTAATATGAAAAAGTACTTTGATAAAAAAATTAACATGGAAATTTACGTACTTTGATAAAAATTAACATCGAATAAAAACGCATGCTCTTTTTTTTATTTCTCCATTAATATACTTTTTTTTATGATTTATTAGGTAGTACTGCATAATATTGTGTCAGACAATATAAATTGCAAACAATCATTATGTAATTTTCAAATCAATTGATATTATACATATTCTTCAACACATATATTTTTACTCATCTAATCTTTAATATATAATTTAATTAAATAATTAATCTTAATCTTAAATATAATTTTAAATTTATTAATTTTTCTCTTAAATTATCTCTATAATATTACTCTATCAATAATAATTAAATAAAATAAGGAGGATATATGGAGTTAAAACATTATTATAATATTTTAAAAAAAGTATTATATTAACTTATTTTTTTAATATAATTAAATATATTTTATATTAAATATTAAATAAATATATTTTGTTTTAGCCACAACCTCAAAGACCTTGTGACCCATCAATTCTGACCGGGAAAAGTAAAAGTGGAACAACAATCGTAAGGGATACGAGACAAGTACATATGATATGATGATTGGTGGGAGCATCAATTTTATTTGCACCATTCCATGCTCCCCACTAAAAGCACGTTTCATATCCACCGTACATACCATTTAACTGATGGCCGTAGATTTTAATCTCTCCTGGGGTCTTGATGTTGCTCAAATTCTCAGCCACTTACTTAAATCGTACGGGGGATCTTAGTATTCATGCCAACTTAACTATTTGTTTGAATTAATGTTTGTAAAAAAATTATTTTGACTGATTTTTACAAATTAAAATTGCGGTAGAAATCAATTGATGGATGAATATATCTTTATATTAAAAATTAATTTAAGAAAAAATTATTTAGATATTATAAAGTTATCAGTTTAAAAAAGTTTAAATGTAACAAAAAAAAGAACAATTGTTTCAAAGTTCAGCATACATGACTTCTGGATACAAAATCATTTGTTATGCCCCACCAACACTTTCGAGTCTCCCTCTAGGCGCTTCCCAATTCCCAAACATGCACTTAAATAGTTTGTTTCTTTCTATTGATTGAGATGCATGTAATTTATAATATATTATTTTTCTTATACTTAATATAAGATATAATTAAATAATTAATATTGATTATAACTATATGATACTTTTTATATTTATTAATTTTTTTTAAATTATTTTTATTGATACTCTCTTAATAATAATTAAATAAATGATAAAGTAAGAGTTAAAAATATGGTTAATATATTTATAAAAATAATATATTATCTGATCATTCATATAAGATATAGTTAGTGTTGTAATTTGTATTATAAAATATATTTTATATTTAAAAATAAAAAAATAGTGTTAATTATTTTTTTAATATAATAAAATATATTTTATATTAAGGATAAATTATTATTGAATTTAGATATTTTTATGCATTGGCATGTTACTTATATTGCAAAAGTAGTGGTATCTTATAATATGAAAAGAAATAAGGGAAAAAGAGTGCAAGAAATTTGAAGAGTGGAGGATTTGGTTGGTGAGGATGAAGGAGAGGAGACATCAAATCAGAGTGGTGGGGTTGGGTGGAACAGGGAATAGGGGAAGGGGAGGGGAAAGGGAAAGGGAAGGGGTTGCCCAATTTGGAAAATGAAGTTTACCAGAAAGGGTTTTTGAGGAACCCATGATTACCCTTATGAGCACCTTGTACTAATTGGCGACTCACAAAAGCACATCCCCTCCCTCCCACTTTGTTCCTTGTCCCTTGCCTTATTTTTATTGCCGACTATGTTTTCGACGGCCACGCGTAGGTGTCTTATTTCCCCTTTTGGCCTATACTTGCTGGCAGAACCTTCATTAACCCGGTGGGGACCACCCCCTCCTCTTTTCTCTCATCATTTTGTTTCTTTGATTGGACGTCCCACTTCCTTTACTTTTTTCATATTTCTCATATTCCTCCCTTGCTTAATTATTCTCTTTTTAAAATGGGTAAAGGTCCCATTTTATTCTTAAAGTTTACAAATTTAAACTATGTTATTCTCAGCATTTTTATTTTATATTTAATATCTTTTCAAAAGTTTTCAAACCATAATAATTTAATTATAATTATTATTTATATTAAATTTAACTATTAATTAATTAAATATATTAAATAATATCAGTTTAAAAATATTTAAATTATATTATTATTTTAAAAATTTTAAATTATAACAATATTATAATGTTATTATTTAACTTAAAGTTTAATATTTATTGACTAAATATATTGAGTTTATAGAGTGAAAGAAGGAGCTCATTTTTGCTAAAGAATAATAGGAAAGAAAATTCAAATACTAAATGTACGGCATGATGGGGGAAATTGCCCAAAAATTAAAGTTATTGGAAATCCTATGTTATCATACTCTATGGATATCAAGATATATGGGTACTATTTTTATTTTCTCTTCACAATCTAAGATATTTTTACTTTTTAAAATCCTAAAGATAGGATGGATTTTTTTTTATTTATAAATCTAATATAAAAAAAATAGAAATGGATAATACGCGAATATATCATATCATTAAAATTGGTCAATTAATGGATAAGCTTCACTTGAATAATATACAAGACGAAATTATTGCTATTCAACATTTGTTAAATATTTAGTGTTTTTGAATGACAATTTTAAAATCAATTTGCATATTAACAAAAAATATAACATGAATAATATGGGGACTATTAGTTTAATATATTTAATTAATTAATAATTAAATTTAAATAAGATAATATTCGGAATAAAAGTGTTAAGATTTTAAAACTTTCATAACGGGATTGAGTCACAAAAAACTTTCAGGGCATTATAATTCTATCATATAAATTTTTAAGGTAAAATAATATTTTAATCCTTATTCAATTAATCTCACTGTACTTGATATTTTTCATCTTGTAGTATTTCTTTTTACTTGTTTTCCCCGAATCTCAGAAACGGGTCATGTTTCCCTCGCTTTATATCAAATTGCGGGTCCCCTAGAGATAGATTGCTCCATATATCTCTTCTGGTCAACCGCATAAGCGAAGGCTCTAGCTAAATAACCCATTACACCTGCAAAACTCGGTTTCTTAGTTACGCTGCTGGCTCAAGGAAAGTCGGGAGCATTTGATTGGTTACACCTAAAGGAAATTACTACGAAATGGATCGCACGTTAAAAGCCGGACCTAGCTCAGGGAAAGCGAGCCGAATTAAAATGAAGCAAGCAAATCAACGGCCTTCAGTTTAATAGAGGTGGATAATTTAGCATAACGTAAATAATTAAAATTCAAATATTAATTAGATAAAGAGATCATATTTAATTTTTGATAATATTTTAGATATAATTATTTTTAATAAAAAAAAAAAGACGAAGGAAACAAGAATCTAGATATGACATTGAGCTAAGCAAGTCAAAAATGGGGAGGACGAGATTAATGGAGGAGGGAGGAGGAAAGAGGGAAGTGAATAGTGAGTATACAAGAGGGGGTTGGTTGGCTCTAAACTAATTTGGTGGGTGGCGCTTACCCATTCTGTGTTCTCCAACTTATATAAATGACATGCCTCCCTCGGGTCTCTGTTATGTCCCCTTCTCCTCGGCAACTAAAATTTAATGCCCCTAAACTTAGACAAAATCTTTATAATATTAGAATAAAAAATTATAATTTAAAATTATAAAAATTAAAATAACAAAGTTATCAAATTTTAAAGACTAATAATAATATTAACCTCTTAAATTAATAAATTATATGTATTGGGCATTTTTTATTTAATTGGGCATTAATCGAAAATTACAATTCTTGTTGTTAGTAATTATCCTATTTTAATATTTATTATTTTTTAGTGATGACCAGGGATCAAATAAACTTTCAAAGTGACGAGGGATATTTTTAGGAGGGAGAAGGCGTACTTGTAATTGTAACTGTAATGGAAGGGTGGGGATTGGGGACGGGGAAAAGGAGTCAAGCCATGAGGATGACTAACTCCAAACAGAAGAGTGCAGGGAGAAAGAAAGATTAAGCACGAGTTACTCGTGTTGGGGGAAATGAGTTAACGGGGAGTCGGGAACGGAGGAGAAGGACACTTTAGGAATTCCACTTATTCTGGACCCCTCCCCGCGGTGCTTTCCTCCCTCCCTTTCTTGTTTTTTACTAAAACGGAACATCGTATTTTTTTAAAAAATTTTTTTATCGAAAAATAAAACAAAAACAAAATACTACTCCCCGGGAGAAGCAGCAAGTGCGCCCCAGCTGTCACTCCAAGACGTGTCACGATATCGCTCGTTCAATTCCCTCACATTGCTCCTATTAAATACTAGTAATACAGTTAGTATTAATAAACTAATCCCCTCTGGCTAACCTGCTTTCCTCGTTAAGTTAATTGTTTAATCCGTCACTAAACACTAATGTTAACGTATACGTAAACCGAAAAGCAGAGCATCACTCTCTCAAATATCATGGCTTAAGCACTGTAACACTGATTTACAGAAGAGACTTACACAGGAAGGTTTAGTGGTGACGGCTGTTTCCGTCCATGAAACCAAGACTTGGATTCACAAAAATCTGCTTCACAATATCAACGACCGGTCACCCAACCAACCGGTTCGCTCCATCAGAGAGATAATGTTCATATATTCCGACCTCGCTTAAAATGGGGTCTCATATGTTCCTTCGCACGTCCCATCCCTCTCTTTCTCTCGATGTGCCGTTGGAATCCCGTAGTCGGCCGTGCTTTCTTCTCCGACCTTCATTTTACCGCCGGAGGATCAATGCAACTTGGATAGCTTCCCGCCCGCGCCTTTTTCTCTGACCTGCTTCCGACTTCTCCAACTTATCCCGGCGTATTTAGAGGCAGTGGTGGAGCTTTTCATTCCGTTTCGCTGCTCTTTTGCTCTGCGTAAGAATCTTCGTTCTTTGCAGCTCTTTGGCTTTTTTGCTTACATTACCTGTGGATGTGCTTTTGATTGGATCGATTTTTCTCAGTCGAATTCATCCGCTACAAAAATATTGGTGATGTTGTGGAGAATATAGTTGACTACTTAGATAACATTAAATTGCAGCAATACAACGGAGAAAACGGAATCCAGATTCCACTCGAAGATCACGCACCATGTTCGATCTTAATTTGAATGCCGATTCGACTGATACCTCTCATAAAGATGAGTCCATAAGGTTCTCCGACGAGCTAACGGAAGCCTCCTGGAATCAAATGGCAAAATCGGGGACTTCCAATTCCTCTAATGTCTATGCTGACGGATCCAACAATGGAGGATATGAGGACTCCTGCTCTACACGCGGTGGGGACGCCTTTACCTTTAATTTCGATATCCTTAAGGAGGAAGGCGGGAAAAAAGTCGCAAACAGGGAGCTATTTCTGTTTAGTGAAACTAAAGGAGTGGACGGCGAGTCTGCAAATTGGCAAGGTCAGGCTTTGTGTGCCCTTCCATCGAGAAAGAACTGGATGAGTCTTTCCTTTGATCATCAGGGTGGTAACGGAGAGATGAAGATGGTCCAGGTTCAGCAACAACCTCAACAGCAAGTGAAGAAAAGCAGAAGGGGTCCAAGGTCTCGGAGCTCGCAGTTCCGAGGGGTAACCTTTTACAGGAGGACTGGAAGATGGGAATCGCATATCTGGTTGGTAATTTTATATAAAAATAGCTTTTCATATTAATTTCTTTCTTCTCTGCTCTTTATGTTGCGACGTTTCTCTTACGTACATGCTCTGTATGAGTTATGCTCGTCTAGTTTGACGATTCGGTTTAGTTTGGCAAATTTAGTTTCTGCAACAGAGACTATCAGATATACTCTCAAGAAACTATCTGCCTTTGAATTTAGATTTTTATAATGCACGGGTGAATCCATTCTGACCTGTTTCATATTTTCTTTCTTATCATATGGTGAAGGGATTGCGGGAAGCAAGTCTATTTGGGTATGGATTTAATTTTTTTAATGCCCTTACTAAATCAATTATATTTTATGGTTTACTATTTTTAGCATATCTTGACGAAATTTGGTATTGGGGCTTGTAGGTGGGTTTGATACAGCTCATGCCGCTGCCAGGTGAATTTTGCACGACTTAAAATTTTCTTCGCCATAACTTAGCTTCAGAATTGGTCTTTCTTTCCCTTTTGATGGTCGAACTCCTCAATTGACTGGGGAATTTTCCAATTCAGGGCCTACGATCGTGCTGCTATTAAGTTTAGGGGAGTCGATGCTGACATCAATTTCAATCTTAATGATTACGAGGAGGATCTTAAGCAGGTTTGACAGAAAAACACAAGCACTTAATAGTGAGTCTTGACTATGTATTTGAGTGGACTTTTCCTTATATTATAAATGATGCACAGATGAAAAATCTCACCAAAGAGGAATTCGTGCACATACTTCGTCGCCAGAGTACTGGTTTCTCAAGGGGGAGTTCAAAGTACCGAGGAGTAACACTGCACAAGTGTGGTCGATGGGAAGCTCGAATGGGACAACTCCTTGGCAAAAAGTGAGCACTTATTTTAAATAACTTAAAATAGTGATCTACAACGATTTTATGAAATTTAGGTCTTCAGGACACTACAAATTTGAGTATCTATTTGGTATGCAATGATAATTGGTTCCAGATTGGTTCTCAATGTTTTTTCCCCTTACTTTTCCGAATTTGGAGATGCATACCTAAGATGCCTGTTTCAATGAGACGATTGGCGAAGGTGTTTCGTTATAGAGATTGCAATGCTTTCGTGCAGGTATATATATCTTGGGCTATTCGACAGCGAAGTAGAAGCCGCAAGGTCCTATTGATACATGAATTACATTCTGCCTTTACTGAATTTATTACCCCAAATTAATAAGCTTATTAGGATTCCATCCAACATTTTCTCCCTTTTGATTTTCTGGAACTCAGGGCTTATGATAAGGCAGCTATCAAATGCAACGGAAGGGAGGCAGTGACCAATTTTGAATTGAGAACATACGAAGGAGAGATGAAGCCTGAGGTCATTACTGAAGGTAGTGACAAAAATATCTTCTACTTTTATGTTTGATTTTCTACTGATTATCATGGTATAAAAGAATGTTCCATCCGTGAAATGGGGTTTGTAAATGTTCTTGCCAGGTGACAGTCACAATCTTGACCTCAATTTGGGCATAGCAACACCAGGCAGTGGTCCAGAAGAAAATAGGGGCCATCAGTTACAACCTATTCCTTACAACATGCATACTGGAAGAAGTTCAAGGGTATATTTTGAACAATACATATTTATTTACTTAGGTTTTTTTGGCCAACATTTACTCTAGGTTTATTGCACGATATATGAGAAGCAAAGTTTGATAGTATTATTTAAGCTTTCGAGGAAGTACTATAACTCTCTTAATTGATGAGGCAAAGGGGAACTTAATCTGCAAGCAGCGTTCTTCTGAACTTAGTAGGTTCACGTGTAGCTATTGACAATGCCCCCTCCCTTTCTTTGTTGACGTAATTTATATATGTATAACAGTTTTTCTCTTTGGGAAGTCTTATTTCTTTCATTGAGGTCCTAATAAGGATGGGTTCTCTTAATCTGCAGAAGGAGATCAATGTTGATCCATCGTTGAATAGGCCAGTTGTTACTGAGGAGCGTCCTTTTGTATGGAATGGCATCTATCCTAGTTTCTTTCCTAATGAGGTGAATTTCATTGTCCGGCATATAGATTTTCAATCAGAGTATTATTCTTGTATCTCAGTAAACAACCGTGACATTGATTTTCTCGCTAGTGTCTTAGGGCCCATTTGGATAGGATTTTAAAAACGGACTTATGAAAAAAGGGCTTTTTAGCAGCTTATAGAAAAGGGATTTTAGAGAAGAATTTATGAAAAAAAAATAGTTTTAAATAAATGAGTGTTTGGATAGTTATTTCAAAAAATACTTTTATTATTGTTAAATTACAAAAAAGGGTATTAGTATTAAATGAGGAAAGATAAGAGATGAGAAGAGAGAGGGTGTAAGAAAAAGTAGGGGTAATATAGTAATTGGTTAGTTCATAAGCTCTTTTACTATTCCATAAGCTACTCTGACCAGCTTATTTAAAACCTTAATTTTAAACTATATTTTAGTCTAAAAGCCCGTTTGAATAAATATGACTATTTATTTTGAAATTTTCCCAAACTAAAATTTTGTCTCAAAAGAGCTTTTGAAACCACGTTTCCGTGGTTTCCAAACTCACATTTAGAACAGTTAAGAATGCTTTCTTATGCTTTCTTTGGAAGCGGCACTACCAATGAACATTGACTTGTATGTTCCCAAGTTCTACATATTGAATATTTGTGTTGAGCTCTTGGTGCAGTTTATATTTGGGACGGTCAATTGAGTTCTCTATATTATTTTTACTAGCTTTAGAACCCTTCTAAGAATGTATGGGTTCCCCTGCTGATGGTACGGAACATGTCATAGCAAAAGCAGAGAAATTTGAATGTGCTAACAGCAATATGTGATCTGGACGGAAACGGCTTGTGCTGTCATGTTATCTTAAGAGAAAGCCTTTGTCAACATAGAGGTTAACACCAAAAATGATTCGTTTGATCTTGTGATAAAATGATCTGTTGCATATTTATGCATAAAAACATTCCTTGTGAGCGATCAAGTCATTATAATGTTCTGATGATATATAGATATGATTATTTTCGTGGTATTCATATTAATACTTGAGAATTTAGATTAGTTATGGAGTGTGCTAAATTATGATTACATAGTTCCCACAGCATATTGGAATAACAGGTATTCAATTCCTTACCTAGCATGTAATGCAGCATTGAGAGAAAACAATTATTTGATGACATCTTTTCCACTGGCAGGAAAGGGTTGAGAGAATCAGTAGAGATCATTCACTGGGACTGCCTCAGTGGGGTTGGCAAACGCAAGGCCAGGTTACTACAACGCCAGTACCACCATTCTCTACTGCAGCATCATCAGGATTCTCAATTTCGGCTACCTTTCCATTGGCTACCATCTATAGCTCAATTCCCCATAATATCGGTTTTGACCCATCTAGTGCAGCAGCTGGCAGCAACACAACTCAACATTGCCGGATGAAGCCCCCGCACGCGCCCCACTAGACTCAGCCTCTCTTATAATAATAATAATAATAATAATAATATTGATAAAAAAAGCAAACCCCTCAAAACTGTTTGCGTTCTAATGTCTCTGTATAATTCGGTTACTGATCGATGTATACTTTGAGATTTGACTCCTGATTGATAACTCTTGGCTAAACAATTATGCATCGGTTTGGACAATCTCTGAAGAAAATGCCCGATGCGCTAGTTCTCCTAAAGCTCAATCAAACTTCAAGATGGAGAATGTCATGAGGAAGAACATGAGTTCTGTGTCAGTCTCTTAAGTTTCTTTGCTCAGTGGGGCAGCAGAGGGAAATAAAAGATAATTCTTTTTATAATTATTATAAAATTTAGTTCACTAATTTAGATAGTTTAAAAAAAATAAAAAATTAGTTAATTATAAAAAATATTATTTTAAAATATTTATACGTAATTAGATTATATATTTATTTATAAATTAAATAAATTAGTTTAAATAAAAATAATAAATATTATATATAAATAAATTAAAATTTGATATTTAGTACTGAAAGTTGTACAATGGAGGGCTACATAGGAGAGAGGAAACACGAGTATTCTATCAAAATGAGCGGCGGGCTACTAAAAGGATTAGGTGATATAAAAGAGGAAAGTGACAAAGGGGATGGGCAGCTTAATTTCAAAATCACAAACGTGCGGAGTGGATGCAAAGGAGACGACCCGACTTCAGGCTTATTGTGGGGACAAAGGAATTTGTATTATATAATAAAATAAAATTTTCGGGTTAAGATGATGCGCGAGGTGCCCAGTGCCCACATTTGTTTACCAAAGAGGACCCCCAAAAAAGTGCTCTGTCCTGGACATCACTACCCCCCCAGGTTTCTGAATAGGATAACCCTAAGATGATACCTTGCGCACCTAATTTGTTTTTTGGACTAATTGTTTTTTAAAAAGTTAGACTTATGTAATATTTAATTATAGAATAAAATTTCATTTATTTTTAAACTATATTAATATTAAATAGAATAAATCATCGATCACCTTTAAATATAAATATATATACTTAGGAACTATGATATCTTTCTAAATGCTACTACTAGAATTACGATAAAATAATATTATTTAAAAATTAAATAAATATTAAATAATTATATATCTCATATTTTTATTAGTTAAACCTCGATGCACACCTAAATTAATCTTAAGAGAGTCCTGCAAAACAAACCCATCCCATGGTTGGACTGAGCCTATATTTGGACGGGGTCATGGGTCCCCGTGAGAATTTTGGGTCAGGTGCATAGTTTTTCTTCATAATGGGATCAGGCGCATAGTTTACATGCAGCAATTTGGGATTCTCTAGTCTGGGGGGAAATTATGAAAAAGAAAAAGTTATGTTCAATTGCACAAAATTTGAGATAACTTGCGCAAAGAGTAATGCAACTAACTACATACTTTTCACATTTTGTTCTCTCACTCCCCCACACCCCTCCCTTGTCCCTTCAACTTCTAAACTTCCAATAAATTCCATGAGTCGCCAGAATTGGGCCATGCCATTGTGACAAATGGTTTGCTTACATGGAATTTCAAATAGATAGCCGTTCGGCCTGTAGAAAACGATTCGTATAGAATTTCAAGGGCTTTTCTGCTTGAAATCGCCGCAGCAGACTTCTTTTTAATTCGGGGGCCACTTTTCCAAGTACTTGGACGAGGCGGTGCAAGCATACTACAATTGTCACTCCCCCTACACTTTGCAGTGCAACAAAATTGCAAGTGTCCATTACTGCCTCGGATGCACTATGGTCGACCATAGGAAATATCACGTCCCATATGCTCTGTTGTAAAGATCACCTGAACCTTTCATCCTATATTTTGAACCCTCATATCCTGCATCAAACTTGTTAAGTACTCACCAGAAAGCTATATTTAGAAGTCAGAGTGACTAATATAATATAATATTATTAGAGTTATTTTAATTTTCTCTAATTAAATATTATAATTTTCACCTTCAATTTAGCAATTCCTTAACCAATATTCCTCGTATAATCAAATTGTGTGTAATAGTTTATGTGAGTTCTAGTAATTTTTTTTAATTTTTTAAAATATTTAAAAGCAAAATACCTTCATACAAATCAATTTAATAAAGAGAAATAATAAAATCAATAAAATTATAAAAAATAATATTTTTAATCATTTAATTCATATAATCAATTAAAATATAAAATAAATAAAATTATTATAATAATACATATTAAATATAATAAATTTTTTAAAATAAATAAAAAATAATATAATAAAATATAGATTCATCTACACCAATTATGTAAATGAGTCTCTTTCTGCAAAGTCCTGGATGAGTGAGCAGGTAGTCAGTTGCCCATCTACACCAAAACAAGGAAGTGCATCGAATGTTTGAATTTTGGATTCCTCCTGTCTTGCAAAATAGAATCTTGACTGGATATTATTCTGGACTTTCCATGGATCAGATTTTTTTTTTTTTTAGTGGATGACATTGGTTATAAGAGTTGTCACCCAAAAATTTAGCCAAATTCTGTGGGGATGTGAAGGAGTCTTGCCATGGTTCAAAGTCGATTGGCAATATATTAGAAATTATACTACTTTCACCCTGATCCATAGCAACATCACTTCTAACATCAACTGCCATACTTGGAAACCTTCTGACGTATTGCTCATTTCTTTCATCTTGAAGCACTAAAGAATGTTCGATGGTGCCATTTATTAAATTCTAACCATCGTCGGAGTTAAAATGTTGTTGCCGGGTAAGAACACGTCGGCTAACAACTTGAAATTTGACTCGTTAAGATTGCCACATAAGCAACTTGGGTTTCATTATCTTCTCTCCTTCCGCTGCACACCTTCGCGTCGCCCCTCTTAGCTCGCACCAGCGACCTCCATGGTGTTGCCGGCGCTACTCCCACTCCGGGCTCCGGCTGAGTGAGACCAGAATAGCAACACAAACACCGCCTCCTCCCTGTGCTCATCTCGTTCCCATGTTTGCTTTATGTGCCCTTTTCTCACCATTATCACTAACCCCCTCTCTTCCCATGTCTTTCTCTCTGCCATTGTAGATTTAGTGCCTCTTGCTTTTTGTTTTTATTAAACTTTACTCAAATATTGGCCAAAGAAACCACCTTTTTGTGGCATTCCTCTTCATTCGAAGATTTTAATAGAGCATTGCACTTAATGTTGAAATGGTTGGCTGAGGAAATTGTAATTGTGCTTTTGGTGTGAGTTGTGAGAAAGCATCGAATGTTGAAGAGAGACTATGAGAGGTCTTTCCTTGCCCAATGGACGTGGAGGAATGTTGTTGTGCTTTTGAAAGACTGATTTTGTCTCGGCCCCTCTCTTCCCCTCAATCTGTCAAACAAAGACAGCCCCCAACCTCTGCTTTTTATTTCACATTTGGATTTCGATTTCATCCGTGTTTGCTAGATATTCTCTTTTGAAGCAAATGGATGTATCACAGTTCATGCTTTTTGAACCCACGGGGGATTCTGAGCCCGACGTTGGTGCTGGCACCGTCATAGATGAACAATCTGCCGGGCCGATGTGACGACGACCATGACGATAATGCCGAATCTTGCAACCACGAGGGATCCGAGAGTAGGGGTGTGCATGGGCAGGGTTGGGCAGGGTAACCCCTGCCCGGTGCCTTGCCCAAAAAATATACGGGCTGCATTTTGCAGCCCGGTGCCCAGCCCTGCCCGGTAAAAGCCCTAACAATTTTGGGCAGGGCATAAGCGGGCTGGGCATGGGCGGACTGGGCATGCCCAAGTCGTGACATCATGCTCATGTTGTGAAAAAAATTTGTAATTATGAACTTCTAAAATAATATCATATTCATGTGTCTTTAAGAGTTAAATAATATCTATAATTCAATAAGAATAAGAGAACAAAGATCATAATTAAAATCTTGATCCATTGCATATAAAAAATAAGCGTGGAAATCTAAATAGTTTGTAATTATAACTTTGTATCAATCTCCCTAATATTGACAAAGATAAAGCATCTAAAAAAATAAAATAAATAATTATAATTTATAATGTAATCATATGATAATTAACAAAGTTAAAAAAAAAAGAAAAAATTAGTATATTTATAAATATTAAAAGATACAACTTACCTACTTATATTTCTAAAATTACCTTATAGTCACCAGTAGCTATCATATTCTCCCTTCTAAGATAGAGAAAAAATAAAAAAAAATAAAAGAAGGAGTGCTCATGGGCAGGGCAGAGCAGGGCAGCCCCTAAGCCCGGTGCCCAGCCCGAAAAATACATGGGCTGTATTTTGCAGCCCGATGCCCGGCCATGCCCGATAAAAATCGGGCTGGGCAGGGCATTTTTCTTGCGGGCAGGGCAGGGCATAGCGGGCTATGGGCATTGTGCACAGCCTTATTCGAGAGTTATGATTGGGATCTGGGATCTGGCTGATCAATGCCTTAGGGGGCATAAATCTTATGTTACCGATGCTGAGGATGAGCATTCTGACGGGAGAAAAATGAAGAAACTGGGGTATGTGTGATGGATTTTAGAATGGGCCAAATCTATTAAAGTGATCCATTGGATTAGTATGAAATACTTTAGTGTATATATATATGTGTGTGCTGTGAAAAACTTTGCCGTGTATACAGATTATTCTTTCATTCAATAATAATAGGTATATTTTTATTCAACAACTCGGGCTTATTAGCCCAACATAGTACCAGAGTTAGTTTGGGAAACAAAAAAAGAATCGCTCCAAATTTAGCAACAAAAGGTCAATTAACGAGAGTTGATCTAAGTAGTAAACGGCTTGGTATAGTTTAAGCGAAGTCTCGAGTTTGAGCTTTAGCGTATACAAAAAATTTCTATTGGGAGACTCATCTACTATAGCTAGGTGCGCGATGCGGGTCGGATTCGAATGTAGTCGGGATAAAATTTCGATAAATTGGGTTGACAACAAAAAAAAAAGCACAAAAAGGTCAAAAGACTATAACAACTTCATAACAAGTAGCAAGAAAAATATATTGTTGGTTCTGAGACTCACCCATGGGGTTCTAGATCTGTAGTAACCACGAGGGACAGGATTCCATCAACAACAATACCTAAAGTATCGGATTATCAAAGATTCACTGTGTAGCCAGATGGGGGATAAAGTGAGCAACGGAGATGCAACCATTAATTTCTTGCACTATCTGTACTTGCACCCATCTGACACAACAGGGGCTTTCATCATTCAGCATATGTTGGTAGGAAGTGAAAATTACACCACATGGAGTTGAGCTATGTGAATCGCGTTGCGAGGTAAACGGAAGCTAGGTTTTGTTGATGGTACCTGTAGAAAAGAGTCACATGCAGAAGGTTTACAAGAACAATAGGAACAGTGTAATGTTGGGTGCTCACATGGTTGCTGAATTCAGTGTCCAAGGAAATAGGAAATAGCGTCATCTTCTTCCATAAAGCAAGTCTGGTATGGAAAGATATGCAAGAATGATTTGATAAGGTTTCTAGATCCCGAATCTTTTCACTCCATCGAGAAATTAATTCATTTTGGCAAGAGTTACTCTGTGTCAAGTTACTACACAAAGTTAAAAGAGTTATAGGAGGAGGGATCAATGTTGTTCCCATTCCTAACTGCTAGTGTAGCACCTCCAAGATATATAGGGAAAAGATACAAGGCAAAAACTCTGTCAATTCCTCATGGGATTAAATGAATGTTTTGCACCTGTACTGAGTCAAATCCTATTGATGAGTCCTTTACCTATTGTGAATCAGGCCTTTGTGATGATTACAGAAGATAAGGCTCAGAAAGTTATTTCTAATTCCTCCACAATCAATCCAATGGATAGAATAGCAATGACTACGTCTAAAGGGTGAGGACGTGGCAGAGGTAGGGGAAGATGACCTCTATAGGAATGTGCCCACTGCTATAAGAAAGATCACATGAAGGAAATATGTTAGGAATTAGTGGGATACCCACAAGATTTGAGAGGCAATAGGCAAAACTCCAGCCAAAATGCATTAGCTAATCAGCTCACAATTGATTTAGACCAAATTGCAAACTATTCACCAAATCTCAACAACACAGCGATGCCAGCCTTGACAAGGGAGCAATATGACAGATTGATCGAGCTTCAGAAAAGGGAGTCGGACACAGGAGTGCATGCTCTTACTGGTACAGGTTTGGCCAGCTTTAACACTTTCACACAAGTACATATTCAATGGGTCTTAGATTCATGAGCCTCCACACATATATGATAGGAAACTTAAACATATAAGACAAATAATGAGCCTGTTCAAAATATTAAAATTCCAAATGGACAAAGAATAAGGGTAACACATGTAGGAAATGTAAGATTAAAAGATAATTTTGGAAAACGTTTTATATGCATGTAGACTTACTAAAGAACAAAAATGCAAGGTAGTCTTCTTCCCTGACTACTATGTGGTGTAGGATCTCCAGGATGGAAAAGAGAGGAAGATGATGACTGGTAGACTGAAAGATGAATTATATGTCTTAGCAATGCTTTAAGTTAATCCATATAGATGTATGGGGATACAAGACATCAATATTTCTTAACGATTGTAGATTATTTCTCACGTTTAGCTAGGATTTTTTTGCTAAAATATAAGTATGGCATTCATGATTGTGTGAAAAACTTTATATCTTACATATTGACTCAATTTGATGCTAAAATAAATAAGATAAGAAGCGACAATGGAACTAAATTTACTAACTATACTTTTAAGAACTATTTGAATGAAAATGGTATAGTCCATGAGACCTCTCGTCCATATACCCCAAAACAGAATTGAAAGTGGAAAGGAAACATAGAACATTGATAAAAATTGCTAAAGGCCTTATGATACAATCTAGAGTACCAACTAGGTTGTAGGGGGAGTGTGTGAAGATGGCTACTTACTTGGTCAATATGATCCCATCCAAGGTGTTCAAATATAAGACCCTATTTGAAAAGGTATATGGAAAGGAACCATATCTAGATAATCTAAGAACTTGGGGTTTATTAGCATATGCCACTAACTTTACTTCAGCATATAAGTTTCAGCCTAGGTCTGTTTCATGTGTATTCCTAGGATACCCAAATAATCAAAAATGATATTTATTGTATAATTTGAAAAATAAGACAATATATGTTAGTAGACATGTCACATTTGTAGAGGATAAGTTCTCATTTAAAGACCATTATGCTTCAGATTAAGGGGAGTGAGCAAAGACATGAGGGAAATGTTTCTGTTTGATGATGAATCAATTCATGTTAGTAATCCTGCAGGAACAGAAGCAAAATAGAATCTAGTGAATGACAATATATCCATTTCCCAGCCTAATAGTAGACCTAATAGGGATAGAAGACCGCCTATTTGGTCTAAAGATTACCTTTTTAATATGGCTGGAATTGATAAAAAAGAAAATCATCATAACACTTGCCTATATCCTATGGATAGATACATGACATATAAAAATGTGTCTACTTCACACTTATGTGTAAAATTGATTATGTTAGTGAACCTAAAACTTATGAAGAAGCGGTGAAGAGTGATGAATGGGTGAAAGCAATGACAATAGAAATGGATAAAGTTGAAAATAACTAGACATTGGATAGAGTACCACTACCCAAAGGAAAGAAGTCTATTAGTGTAAATGGGTCTTCAAGATTAAATACAACTCAAATGGTGATATAGATAAGTTTAAAGCTAGCTGGTGGCAAAAGGATACAATTAGAAAGAGGGAGTGGATTATCATGAAACATTCTCCCTAGTAATAAAAATGATTACAATCAGGCTTATTCTTAAGGTAGCTGTAATGAATAACTAGAATTTATATCATATGGATGTACACAGTACTTTCTTGCAAGGAGACTTAGAAGAAGTCTATATGATAGTGCTGTAAGGTTTTGAGTCTGATAAGACTAATATGGTTTGTAAATTAAAAAAATTATTATATGGGCTTAAACAAACCTCTAGACAATAGAAATATAGTTGACTTCATTAATTACAACAGGATTTACTCAGTGTAAAAATGATTACTCATTGTTCTTTAAATATTTTTCAAATGGCATAGTAATGATCCTTGTTTATGTTGATGACCTGTAAGTTACTGGTAGCTATGAAAATAAAATTAAGAAAATTAAAAACTATCTGCACAATGTATTTAAGATTAGGGATTTAGGATTACTGAAATACTTTCTTGGGATAGAAATAGCTAGATCCACGAAAGGTGTAATTTTGTCACAAAAAAAATGTTTTGGGCTTACTTGCAGACACATAACTAAGTGGGTGCAAGCCAATTTATGTTCCAATATTCGCAACATTGAAAGTCAAAGCATTTGAAGAAGGAAAAGACAAAGACTCAAACTTGCTGAATGATGTAGGGAGTTATAGAAGATTAGTAGGATATTTGATATATTTAACTTCTACACGACCTGGCATTTGCTTTGATGTGCAGGTATTGAGCCAATTTATGTAGATACCAACAAAAACACGTGTATGGACGTTAGGTGTTGTGAGATACCTGAAACAGAAGCAAGGCTTAGGGATTTTGATAAGTGCAAATCAAGATATCTCCATTAGTTGCTACTGTGATTTAGATTGGGCATCATGCACAACCATAAGAAAATCAGTGACATGATACCTCTTAAAGTTTGGGGTTCACTCATTATGTGGAAGATAAAGAAGCAAAACATCATTTCCAGATCATTTGCTGAAGCTGAATATAGAGTATTGATAATGGTTGTATCAAAAGTTGTATGGACAGTGAGATTGATGGAGTTGAATGTTGTTGTATTGAGTCTAGTAAATATTTATTGTCCTAGCAAATCTACTATACACATTGCTAATAATCTAATGTTTCATAAAAGAACTAAACATATTGAAGTAGACTATCATTTTGTTAGAGAAAAATTGCAAGGAAAAATCATTGATTTAAGATATGTAAGATCAGAAGATCAGGAAGCCGATATATTGACAAAAATAGTTGGTCGTGATATGTAGAACAGACTTCTCAACAAGTTGAAAGTTGTTAATATATTTGGACATCCAACTTAAGGGGTTGTGATGGATTTTAGAATGGGTCCAATCTATTAAATTGGCCCAATTAGAATAGTATGTAATACTTTAGCGTGTGTATATATATATGTACCAATAGGGGTTGGTCCGACTAGTAAGCAATTCGGTATCGCTTAAGCAAGGTCTCAAGTTTGAGTTTTAACGTATGCAAAAAATTTCTGTATGGAGACTCACCCACTATAGTCATGTGTGTGACACGGGGTCAGATCCGAATATAATCGGGTAAAATTCTGGTGAATCGGATAAATAACCAATATATATGTGTGTGTGTGTGTACTAAGAAGAACCTCACGGTGTATACAGATTATTCATTCATTCAATAAGAGGTATACTTTTATTCAATGACTCGGGCTTACTGGCCCAACAATGTGGAATGTCGTAGTGTGATGATGATAAGATTCTAGAATGCCATCATCGTTCAAACTGGTTCTGCTATTCTGGTTGCACTCTGTCGAAGTGGGAGCGGTGCAGGTGAGACCATGGAGGGCTGGAGAGAGGGGCGACGCGAAGGTGTGCCGGAATGGAAGGAGAGAGGACCATGAAGCTGAACTTGTTCGTGTGGCCATTCTAACGAGTCAAACTTCCAGTTGTTAACCCACGTGTTCTTACCCAGCAACAAAATTTTAACACCGTTTGTTAGAATTTAATAGAAGGACAGGTATATTTGATAAAATAAATTAAAGGACCCAACAAAAAGGAAAACAATTATGAGGATCTAATTCAAAATTGAAGGAAACTCTGAGGATCTCCAAATTCATTTTTCCTAAAATAAGAAAAGGAGACATTATAGGATAAGATTTGTCGCCAATCTATGGGCCTATTTGGCAAATTGTCAAACCTAAATTTAGAGAAATTTTAAGCCAAACAGTCATATTTATTTAAACGGAGCTTTTAGACTAAACCATGGTTTAAAATTAAGATTTCAGATAAGTTGATCAGAGTAGCTTATAGAACAATAAACTACTTATAAACTAATCAATTACTATATTACCCATACTTTTTCTTACATCCTCTCTCATCTCTCATATTTTTTCTTATACACTCTCTATTTTCTTTCTTACACCCTCTTTCCTCTCTCCTCTCATCTCTTATCTCTCCTCATTTAATATACATACCTTTTTTTATAATTTACTCCTAATAAAAGTATTTTTGAAAATAATTATTCAAATACTCATTTATTTAATAACTTGCATGCACCAATTGAATTTATGGAAGAGAGATGAGGCACACGACCCCGTGACCCCACTGGTGATCTTTGTTTTCCTGGTAAAATGGAATCTTTCAGGGGCAGAGCGTGTTCACACTGGGGAGGCAGCCGGCATTTATATGGTGCTCGGAACTTTCCATGCCGATTCATAAGTTGAATCACATTCCAATCCAGTGGAGATATTAATAAAATCATCTCTTTCCATTTCATGAAGAAAAAACGTTCATATTCATTGCAAAATGATGTATTCAAATGCTGTGTTTCAAATAACCTGAATCACGGACATCAGCAAAATCGTTATCAACTTTTGTGTAAATCTGGCAGTCATTAAAAGGCCATTTACTTTTTTTTCAGTTGGTAAAAAGAAATTAATTTAAGGATATTTTTGTCATTTAACTCTCACTAAGTCGTGAAGCGGGTCCACCAATCTCGCCATAAACTCATCATCACAAAATGTTATTTCGTACAATCCGATAATCTTGACATTGGATTCTCACAGTAAAATTCTCATTAGTCATTTCCATATCCCGATAGGCCATCATACAAATTAGTAAATTACCACCTTTTTTCTCATTTTCTGACGAAAACACCTTTCTCTCTCTCTTCTTTTGGTCTTACTGTGACGTAAGGGGCGTCTCCATCCAATCCTACCCGTTCAGTTTTCAAGTCAACCATGATCACTGGATTGAGGACATCCAACGGATCATAATAATCTACTAGAACTTTCCCAGCCCTCGCCCTATATCTACCTCTTGCCATTTCGGACGGATGGCTTGTGCTGTGCTCGTGCCTTTCTCGTGTTAGGGTTGTGCGCTCCATTTTCTGGCCTCCACCCTCAACTACTCTCAGTTCTCAGGTAGGCGCGCCTCACGCTATTGCCTCTGCCTGAATGCTTTTAAATCTCATTTCATTTGTTCTCTAATATACCGTTGTATGTTTGATGTCATTTCATTATCGTTTCTTAGATCTGAATATCGATCGGTTTTATGGATCAAGGGAATTTGACTTATCTGATTCGTTTTTGGCTTTGCTCTCGCCTTAGTTATAGCCATGGGCAAGTCGTACCCTACCGTAAGTGCCGATTACCTCAAGGCCGTGGACAAGGCCAAGAAGAAGCTCAGGGGTATGATCGCCGAGAAGCACTGTGCTCCGATCATGGTCCGAATTGCGTACGTTTCGGCTTTGTATTTCATATTAAGACCAAGAACTCAGATGCGCGATCGTGTTCATTTAAATCCGCTGTTGTGGTTTACCGATAGGTTGTGACCTGACTTCCTTTTACCCTTCTGTAGGTGGCACTCGGCTGGGACCTATGACGTGAAGACCAAGACCGGCGGTCCCTTTGGTACCATGAAGCACCCAGCTGAACTTGCTCACGGGGCTAACAACGGGCTTGATATTGCTGTTCGGCTGTTGGAGCCCATCAAGGAACAGTTTCCCATCTTGACCTACGGTGATTTCTACCAGGTAAGAAAGCATTGACGAAATTTGTTACTTAGCTATTTTTCATTCCATACTTAACAGTCGTTCATATTTTATGGAAAATTAGCTGGCTGGTGTAGTTGCTGTTGAGGTTACTGGTGGGCCCGAGATTCCTTTCCACCCAGGAAGAGAGGTATGACCCATTATCTTGGTCGTCCCCACAGAATTCCCTTGTGGACCAATATTGCATATAAACTGTATGAAATCTTTATTCCTCTTATTTTCTGATTTTTATTCTTATACTTTTTCTTGATTTATTTATTTAACTAGCATACAATTTGTTGTATCTAAGTTTGTCTTTGGTGTGTTACCGTATGAAATCATAATTATACTGAAGATCAGTATTTAAATTCTAGAATTATTGTTTTGCATTTGACTGAAGATCAGTATTCAACTTCTAGAATTCTTGTTTTGCAATTCCGTTTGATCTGCTTGCTGGCATTCGTGATAGCACAATTTCAATTGTTTGTGCCCTACTTTGGAGGCTAATAGCGGTACTTTCTTTTTGACAGGACAAGCCAGAGCCACCTCCGGAGGGCCGCTTGCCTGATGCCACAAAGGGTAAGTACTCGGGATAAGTAAACTATAGAGATATGCTTCCGTTGACAAATTACTAGAACTTACCTCTTGATTGCTGTAGGTTCTGATCATCTGAGGGATGTGTTTGGCCACATGGGGCTTAGCGATCAAGATATTGTTGCTCTTTCCGGTGCTCACACCCTTGTAAGTTCATATTTCCACAAGTGCTATAGATAAAATTGTATGTCCACGTGTGCATCTTTTCCTATAACTTTAATCTTATATTTACACTTGTTATATACTTGTTCGGACAGGGAAGGTGCCACAAGGAACGTTCTGGATTTGAGGGTGCCTGGACTTCCAACCCTCTGGTTTTTGACAACTCGTACTTCAAGTTAGTAGGTTTTGATTGTAGCTTTGGCTCGCTTTTTCTCGATTGTCAATTATCGCTAATGTCTTCTATTGCAGGGAACTGTTGTCTGGTGAGAAAGAAGGCCTCCTGCAGTTGAAATCTGACCAAGCACTCCTGCATGACCCAGTATTCCGTCCTCTGGTCGAGAAATATGCAGCGGTGTGTACATTATTCACATTTTTCTCTTATGGCATTTACTTTTAATGACTTGTTTACCATAAAATTGCTAATTCTCACGGATTTATTACCGTAATTCAGGATGAAGATGCCTTTTTTGCTGATTATGCCGAGGCACATCTAAAACTCTCTGAACTTGGGTTAGTCTCATCTTAATTGTTTATATCTACTGCTAAATTAGGGTTACAATTGCACTCTGGGTTTCCCAAACTTGTGAACTTCGATTTTAGGATCTTTTCTGGTATCCTTGAGAATTGTATTTGGCACAAAAAAACAAGGATGATAATTGCAGTACTAGTGGTGAATAGATATGCTCACATGATTAATAATATAATACCTTTAGGTGACATTTCCATGTTCAAGTGTTAGAAAGATGTTCCAATTTGATTTGTGGGTTTAAATATTGACTATTTGTTATGATGTTTAATTTCAGCATAATTATAAGATTTTGCCTGTCATGGGTTTAAGATACAAACTTACATGTAAGCCTTTTTTGTTTTCAGTTTTGCCGAAGCATAAGCAACTGTATTGGAAACGAAGCTGCCTGCTGTTCCGTCCATATATCTTTTCTATTATTTCAGTCTTTTGGTTTTCAGGAAGAAAATGGTATGCTCCATCTGAGATGTATTTTGCTAGACCTGATCAGTGGTAGCATGGTAGATTTCTGTGGTTTTCATTCTCTGTTATGGTACATGTGCAAGTAATTTTCATCTCATCTGAAGTTGAATGAATGAATGGCTTTGAACTAATAATACATCACATCGACCGAGGGTGTAGTATCATCTGGTGGAGTATTGTTTAAGAATTTAAATGAAACTAACGGTAATTTTAATTTTCTTTAAAGATCTTTTCCGACATATAGTTATACTGAGTGTTGGGCAACAATATATATTAATATGTTAAAAATATGTTCTATTTTGTGCCTATACGAGTAAATTGTGGACGAGATATTGGTGTAAGAATCGACATTGGTTGAAACCGGCGCGAACAATGTATTATTTTTTAAGCAATATTTAGTTTATTCATAATTGTAGAATTAACACAAGGATAACTCAACCATAATCATGATAATTCGTACTCCATTTTAAGTTAATTGGTATTAGTCCTACATTTGTAGGAACACTAGCGAAAAGATGATCGAGAAGAGGGTAACATAAGAAATTTTGTTAGGTAATATGAGAAATTTTGTTAATGTTACAGATATAATTTAAAAATAGCAATAAAATTATCGCTGCGATAGTACCTGCTTTGTTACTACTTTCATTTTTATTTAAAAATTCGAAAGTACGGTTATATCCAAAAGCCGCGGATCAGTCACTATCATTTTGTTCGTTTTTTTATTACTATTTCATAAAAAACGTTGTCAATTCATAGTCTCAAACCTGAAAAGTTTTTTACTGGTAAAAAAAAAAAAAAGCTGAAGAAAAGTTTTAGAAGAAATTCATCTAACTCGTTTTATGAAAATGGGCTGACTTCATCTAAATTCTAATATTTTTCTCTCCCCCAATGGCCTCAGAGTCTCACCTTCTGTATTCTTGCTCCCTCTCGTCTTCTGCGTTCTCATGGCAAACTATCTTTCTCAGCTTCCCAAAGAATGGTCGTAATTTTCTGTGTTCTCCATAATCGACCACGTCTTCTTTTAAATCAGTGGTGGAGAATTAAGTTTGCGTGTAGGAAGTAAATATGTGAGATAGTTGTTTCCTAAAATAAAATAAAGAGTACCCTGCTTCAAAGCCTCTGTTTGTTTTTTGAACTTGTTAAAGGAAAATGAGTTGGCTTCCATCCCTCCACATCTTCCTTCATTCTTAAAAATGCATCCCGGTTTAGCTTGGGATATGCCGGGTTTTCCGATTTTCTTGACAAGTTCAGCCGGATTTTGACCCGTTCCTTAAAGATACGGTTCAATTCCCACCTGAGTCTGTTCCTGTGGTCATCCTCCATTCCTGCTATCCAGTATCCACATCCATCTCTCTCACTTTTCTGGACAGGATCCTCTATCTTACGTGGCAGAAGCTTTACTGCTCCAACGAATAGCAGGATGTCAGGTGCTGAATGTGCTGGGAATGGCAGCTCCAGCTTCAACTGAATCCAAGAGCATGTCAGCATCTTGACTAAAAAGTCCTCAATTGATCTTGGTAGGTGCAGGAGTGGCATTTCATTTTCCAAGAATTTCCAGAGTTGCTGAGGAGTATGTAATCGGCTATGCTGTCTTTGGTTGGTGTCATCTAGCCAAAAATGGTTCATTGATCAGGAAGATCCAAACAACTTTAAGCACCGTTGACAAATCTATCTACATCCAATCCCTCTCACTTTCCTGTGTGCCGCTTTGTACAAGTGTCACTAACTTTAGCACCGTTAACAAATAATCTATACAAAAAACAACTTTAAGCTCCATGTTGAATTGGATTGTTGCCACTTTACAAGTTCTAATTAAGTTTATACAAGGCTTAATTCTCTGGGTTTGCATGTTAATAAAAAAGATGCTGATTAACTAGGAATTTGATAATATCTTGTAAATTTGATGAATAGCTACGTACAAAATCAAAAGAATTGTACAGAGGAAAAAAAAGGTACAATAAAAAGCGTAGGGTATCATACACAATTTACAAATTGCATAGCGTTCGACCTCTAACACTTATTTTTCCTCTGCAGCTTTTCCAGAGCAAATCGTAAGTGGAAATTGATTAATTGTATCGGCCAAGCACTCAGTTCTGTGCTCCATAGTCCATACAGCCGGTTCTACAATGTTTGAATGTAAAATAAAAAATGAGAATTTAAATTGTTAGTTCAAGAATATAAGGATCATATTCCAGTAGTTACTATTGACAGGAATGGGGGATATTCATATTGGTGTGTTTGGTGCAATCATATGGTCCAAGTGCTTGATTTTTGCGTCTTACCTGCAAACCAAAGCGGAACATGGAAATTAAGACCCATGCCACATTAATTAGCAATCGCGTTTAAGTTTAAGATGTTCAGCAAGAAATAAACCACCAAAAAGGGTCTGATCTAAAAGCTTTATAGGACCTGAACAACATTAAAATAGCAAATGACCCTACCGGGGACCAAGGACCTGGTTCATGCTGAGGCTTCTCAGTGGGAGAATTTTGTACAGCGCCACCTTTCATTGTTAAAATTTCCTGCAATATCAAAACACGGCTTAATCAACGATCAATATATGCGCAAGTCCATTCAATAATTCTAATTAGTCACCTCTCCAGCAGCTTCCATTGCAGCTAACCATTCATCAGAAAACGGAGCAACATTTGGAGGAGGAATCACTGAAGGGACATTCTGCTTCCTTTTGGTTCCGGATTTTTTACTGCCATTCAAAATAATAAGATTACAAATCGCAATTCGCAAGGCATCAAGACTACCAATGTCCGAGGTTGAAAAGAAAACAGGAACATATGAAGAACTTCTGCCAAAATGTAATATACTCACAGATGAAGTATTTCGTCGCTATCTTCTGCAATCTGATTCTGACCATTGGCATTTGAAATTTCATCGTTCCCAGAGACACTAATTTCAGCTTCTTCTGACCAACTTTTCCTCTTCAATGAACCGGCTTCGCTGCTCTCTGGAATTTGTTTATGGGATATCAAATTATCTGCAACTTGTGACTTCAAACTTACACTTAATGAACAACGCTCATTGCATTTCCCATCAACAATTTGGCCTTCATTCCCTTGCATAGAAAAAACTATATTATATTCATTAACTTTATGATTAGGGTCAACCCCAACAATTTCAGCAGTAACTTCATCTGCACCATCCATTTGTAAATGCTTTGTCCTTCCATCCAAGTCAAGGCTTCCATCTTTAATCTTAGATGCAGCTTGAATATGATGTTTGGAAATAATATCCTCACTTGCATTGTTATTGCATTGTTCTAACGCACCTTCAAATAAAATTTCACTCCTGATCTCCTCTTTAGAACAACCATTGTTTGCAGGCAGCAAATCATTCACTACAAGGCCAGGCCTTTGAAGTTCAGGAGGTGATTGTTTGTTTATGCTTTCAACCCCTGGTGGAAAATTATGTTTGCCAAGTGAAGTACCGGGGATATTATTGCAGCTGCATGTCACAGGATTTTCATCGGAGGACGTCACTGGTGTATCTTTCACATTTAAATCATCTATTCGTCTCTTCGTGTCATCTGGTTCCGTGATTGCTGGAGCCAATAGCTTATTTTCATGAGGGCCAGAGGGAGTTTCTGCTCCTACAAAAGAATTTGTGGTATCTAAATTGATATTTGCAGGCGCTGAAAAGGAATCGCTCTCATCAAGCAATGGGATGTGATTTGCTACTGAATTCTCATTTTCACAAAGAATGTTATTCGTCTTAGAAGATGTAAGAATCCTAGCTTGTTGGTCAAAGTTTCCTAGGACAACATGCTGAGCATTTGACAAATCATAATGCAATGAAGTACCCCTTGAAGAAATATCCTGAACCAATTTTGAGTCAATAAGCTGGTCATATTCATTATCAAATGATCTTCTGTGGACAGAACCTGACTGCACATCCCCTGTGTGCTTGCAGTCTTCCATTTCAGCTATTTTGGATACACTTTCACAGGCATCAATGACTTCTAGCAAAGGCTTTTTAGGAGACTCTTGAGACGATGAGGTCGTTGCATTAACCAAGCGACCGTTTACATGAGACTGGCTGTCACTTCTTGAATTTAGTTCAGCTTCTATTCTTGAATTCATATTCTCAGACTGTTCCTTATAACCTCCATCCATACTATGAAAATACTGTGATTGTTGATTTACGGCCTCTGAAATAAGTTGGCTGGAGTCATTGCAATGAGATGATAGATTTGCATTTAATAAATAAAGTTGCGCATCTACTCCTTGTTTATCAAAGTCACCAACACCAAATTTTACCCCTTCAGTACTTTTATAGGGAATTCGTTCTAGAGATACACCCAATACTGCTTCCCTAAAATCTCCAAGACTTGAATTTACCTGTGCAATCTTCATACAATTGTATTCATTTGAGTCTCCAGAGTGGCTAAAATCTTTAGATGAAGAGCCATTTTCAGCTTGTGGAACCGAGCCTTCATTAAAGATCTGAGCATCACACAGGAGAGGCTTCATTTTCACATCTAGCTCATTTTCTATGGCATTCTGTGCACTGGTTGGCAAATCATCTCTCCCTATGGAAGTTCTTTGTATGCTAGAACAGCACATAGACTGTGGTTCTTCGAATTGATCCTCATCAACCTTAGTATTCAAATGATCATCCATGTCACTCCCTAAAGGAAGATTCTTATCCTTGTTCACATGCTCAGGAATCGTTTCAACCTTTCCTTGCTCAGTTACTTCTCTAGAACCTAAGGAATAACATTCCACTTCTATTTTCTGATTATTTTCTACCTGCAAGCATGGTTCTGACTTCATATCTGCAAGCCTAACATTTGGAGTACAATTTTTTGTTTCCCCCTGGACAGTTGCAGAACCTTTACCAGTAGTATACAGACCCCTTGCTTCATTAACACAATCGATCTCAACTTTCTTTAATTTAGAAATGTTACTCTCAGCAAGTTTGCAAGGTTTAGAGCTTTTATGCAATATGCTCTGTGAACTAGAGACTTTTTGCTGCAAGAAAGTTACATAAATGAACAAGAGATCGTACAAGAATGCTGTTCTACTGGTGCATGAATATAAACATGGAATGTGGAACCAAATAGAGGAGTCATACCTGAGAGAAGAATCCCAGTGAGGGAGATGGCATCCGTAGGCCTGATGGTCTTGTTGTTTGAAATTGTGTTGGTTGCTTTTTGTCACCAGTATGGCCAACACGTAGTGGAGGATGGAGTTCAAAGCCCTTCCCTGCTTCAGTTACCGGTTGATACTGTGATCTTGCCGGTGGTTGTGATTCTGAGATCGAATCATTCTGCGAAGATATAAATATTCAAAAGAAGCACATGTATATACTAGTTATACAAAGGAATATAAAAATGGACAGCCACTCATGAATGCTTTAAATCTACAGCCTCTTTGAAGGTTCAAGGTCTCACGATATCTTTTCCAGCCTGTCGTTTACTAGTCCTAGTAACTAAAGATTTGCCAGCCACGTCAAACTTTGCATTAATAGGTACACTTTTTGGGTTTCTTGCCACACCTTTTACTGCAGTATTCTTCTGAACATAAGCAGCTGTACAAGAGAGACAAATTTAACACAATATAACGGTCAGTCTGATGTCAAAATTATAGTTATAATTATAATTAAAAAGAAATATAAAATCCACACTAAAACTGCAAACCTCTTTCAAAATTAAATTGGTCAATCCAATCACTTTTACACGGTAATTACGTATATCTTATGTTTAAATTTGTCAAACCTCGAATTCTTAACAAGTATTTTCAAGATGGAAAAACAAAGAAAGTGAAAATTGGCAAAGTTACCCGAACGATCATGTTGATTTCTCTTTGAGCCACCTGTACCCAATGATCCACTTCTGGCAGTTGTTGTAGTCGCAGGAACACGGGTTTTTGGAAGTGGTATTTTGGAAACTTTTGATTCTTTTCTTTGTGCTTTTGATGTGTCAGGTCTTTTCAGCTTTCAAAGGAGTTAAAGCAAACTCTCCCAGCATTTAATATTAATAGTTTACTAAATATAAAAATACAGACAACTCAATTAAACGGATGGAATAATTAGATACTCTAATTATGTTGGAAAACCAACGGCAGGATATGAAGATGAAGCAATTGACCGGGGACAGGCATCACGTTGAGACCTGTTTCTGTTGATATTATTGACAGCAAGCACTTTCCGCTTCGCCTAAAGAGTATCAGTATAATAATATAAGAATGAATAGAAGGATCAATGAGGGAATTAAAAAGCATTGAGAAATATTTCCAACAAAAGATCTATAAACTTTGCAGAGTAGAGACAAACCAATGATGTAGAGGCAACTGTGTCTTTGGTTAATGCATCAGAAACCGATGAAAAGGAGGCGCCAATCTTCCTATCTTCTGGCAACGGCTTAAATAAATTTTCCTCAATGCCTTGTAGCATTGGTGAAGAACCAACAAGGTCACCGTCGCCCACTAATGCATTTTCTTCTTCTTCATCAATCCTCATCAACTCATTATTTGCCCTACTATGGTTGCCGCTAATCATAGACAGCTCCAAAGGGTTCAAAACACCTGAACAGAACATGAATTATAACTTGTTTCACTAAGTTTACAATTTATGGAACGGAAAGCCAGGTGAGGAGAAAATGCCTTCTTCCGTAAAGAAAGCTCGATCCCATGCCAAGCTCTTCCGCAAATTGTATCCACCCCATTTCTTCTTCCTCTTCATCTGCTGGGGCTCCAAATTAAGCTTTGGTGCTTCCAACTTGTTCCCATTTATGTTTTCTTTGTTTTTGTCGTCTTTGGCTGAGCAGCTAAACTTTTTGAAACCCACTGCACCGACTCTAGCATCTGCGTGTTACATTGAACAGTATATGCTCGGTCCAACCAAAAGGGAAAAAGGATATGAAAGCCGCACGAATCAGACATGACCCACGTTTTACTATTATTGTTCATTAAAATCAACCATAAAAATTAAAGTAAGCATGGTTTATTCAGATGATAAGTTTGAATTAATTATATCATTAACCAGATGGATAGCTGCCGCTGAAGCGTTCAAATAAGATAAAAAGCAAAAAACAGGGCCAAGGAACAAATTGAAAGAGTAAGAAATGAAGAGAGTGAAGCCTAACCAGTTTGAGGGGCAAGAGCAGGAACAGATCCATGGCAATGAAGAGGAGAGCAAGAGAAAATGGTGGAGGTATTATTAGCACCAGAGTCGTCCCTGGGAATATGTAGCAGAGAATCATCTTCAACAGCGATCTCTAAGAGCGAGAGATCGGAATCCATCGTTGACTTAATTTTACGCCAGGATGATCGATCTAAGCAATAGCGATTGGATGTTCGGAGTTCAAACTTCAAGCCGTCGATAGTAAATGAATCGGGCTTCGGTTAGTGTGCGTGCAGATTGATAGGAGTATTTGAACTGAAAGCATTGACAAGCGGGAACTCTCTCGCAACAGCCAAATTTTGAGTTTGTTAGAATTACAAGATTAGACATATTACCTTTTCAGATTGACAATGGAGTCCTGTTTTGTCTCCATACAATGTTCGAAGATTGGTCCAAAAAGAAAAGGATCATTGAAAGATGAGTTTGTTGGGCCATCCACGACTTCGTATGTTAGTTAATGGCTATCCATTATTGGGCCCTGTCTAGCTGGAAATTAGACCCATTACTCTTTTCGTCGTATCCTTTCACTTGGAAAATGAGTGTCGAGAGAAGCGCTTTGACTCTACGACCCAGACACGTGATTCTTTTCAGCTGCAATTGCATTGCATGATCATAAATTTAAAATTCTTCACTTTTTTATAGGATTATATAACACTAATATCTGATGTTATTATATATATATTTATTTAATATTTTAATTTTATTTTTAGTATAAATTTATACATAATCTTTTTGATTTAGTATAATTCTTGATACTTGAGAAATAAAATTATATATAAAATTATATTAAATTAAAAAAAATATGGGTGAAATTGCTTCAAATTAAAAAGAGAAAGATTATAGGTAAAATTGTATTATAAATAAATTTAAGATATTGGATACATATGAATAATAAGATCGAGATATTGAGTACTATATAACATTTTCTTATAAAAAAATTTAGATGAGCTAATCCTAGATGTTCATTAGGATCAAAATATGTCTTCAGATTTATAAAGTACTTATAAAAATATTTATAAATTATCTATCAATAAAGTTTTTATATTGATAAAAAAATTTAAACTTATATGTAGGTTACATCAAACTAATTATTAATTGAATCAATTTTTATTGTAGGATAAATTTAAAATTTTCCACCAGTCTTTAGTCATTACTAAAATTCTTAGTTTCTTGGCTTGAGCTTTTAATCTAATAAAATCAAAATAAATTACTCTATTTCGGGATCAGAAAGGACTTTTCATTTTTCAGAATTTAGTGTTTGTATTAAAATTGAGTACTCATTGTTATTTTTCATGATCATAGAAATGCAAAAACCATTGAAATTGCAGCAAAATCAATGATTTGTTGTGCTCATTATTACAAGTAAATTCATTGATTATTATAGTTCATACTCTAGTTGCATGTTAGATCAATAGTGATTCATTCAAGTATATCTGGATAGACAAAAAAGTGAGGGAAAATTGGGGGAGTGAATAAGAAAAAAAATTAAAATGGTAAAAGAATTTGAGAACTATTGTAAAATTAGCAATAAGATTAAGAGGGGGAAAAGATGAAAATAAGAAAATAATATAAATATAAATATATTATATTCTTCCACTTGCTTTACATCACAAATGACATGTCATATTTATAGGCATAATCTTACATATAGGTTACATCCAAACTGACAAAGTGGGCAATAAAATTCATAAATAACCTAGTGTAAGTTACAAGCTTAATGTAGTAGTGGATGAGTAATAGAGTAGTGAAAGTTAAAGTTGAAAAGGAAGAGGGTTAATGTAATAGTGCAAGAGTAGTAAAGTAGTAGAAGTTAAAATTGAAGAGAAAGAGGGAGATGGATATCCATATTCTAATATTCATAACACTTCTATTAGATGTCCATTATTTAATAATGTGCCTCATTAAAAACTTTTAATTAGGAAAACTCGTGTAGGATAAAAATCTAGTGAAAGAAAAAAGAAGTACATAATTAATTGATACATTCACAGCACTACCTCATTAAAAATCTTACTAGAAAAACCTAGTGAGACAAAACCTTAATTAATAGAAAGAGTACAGCATGTATCGAATCCCCCTTTTTGCAACGTCAATTAATATATCTAAATTGTGAAGTTCAATATCATGTATGAGCTTCTCAAATATTGTTACCGAAAGTGACTTGGTGAACAAATTTATTAGATTTTCTTTAGAACGGATTTGTTAGATATTAATCTCATAATTCTTTTGAAGATCATGTATGAAAAAGAATTTTAGAGAAATATGTTTTGTTATATCTCCTTTGATATATCATTCTTTTAATTGGGTAATACATGTAGTATTATCTTCATATATGACTGTTGGAATCATTTTACTAGATGTCAATCCACAAGTAATATGTATATGATATATTATCAATTTTAACCATGCATATTCTCGATTTACTTTATGTATCGCTAGTATTTTTGTATAATTAGATGATGTGGTTGATATAGTTTATTTCATTGATCATCATAAAATAGTTGCACCATTATATGTGAACAAATAACATGTTTGTGATGTACCAACATGTGGATCAGACTAAAATCTAGCATCGCATAGCTGAAAAAGTAAATCTTATGTTCATTCAAATAAAATAATCTTATATCTATAGTACCCTTCAAGTAATAAAAAATGTGTAAAATTCTTCT
Source organism: Leucaena leucocephala (assembly GCA_037074615.1). Lineage (NCBI taxonomy): Eukaryota > Viridiplantae > Streptophyta > Magnoliopsida > Fabales > Fabaceae > Leucaena > Leucaena leucocephala. The sequence continues at coordinate 19,219,070 of CM073525.1, read as the reverse complement.
TAAAATAACAATAATTAATTACTTGAAATCATTTGTACCATAATTGGCTACAAACTAACCATGTTTATAAATGAATTTCTTAATTTTAAAAAAGTTAACCATGGTAAAAGAGAGTTTTATAAAAATTCTAAAATAAATACTACCATAGTTATAAAAGATTTTTCTTAATCAACTAACAATTATGATTGGAAATATCAAATTACTCTTCTAATACTATCATAATTATTAATTCAAAACTTTTGAAAGGGGTCTCCGAGAGTTAAACTCGAGTAACCAATCTTAAAGCTCATAACACAACAAAATACGGTATAATACAATTAATATGACAAAATTGCTACTGTGGAAATTTACATGTATAACCCTGAGAGGCCTCCGGCCTTCTACCAGCACACGATGTACAATATAATCATCAAAATAGTAAATTATCAAATTATAAACAAGAATAGGCTCTATAGTAACAATTTACATCTATTTATCATATAAATATAAAGGATTATACTATACAAGTCAAATAGCATCACTCTCTGGCACCTTCCCGTGAAAGTCAACAACTGAACTAACTCCTAAAAAAATATTAATAATCACAGGGTGAGACAAATGTCTCATTAACCAACAATCTTACTCATCATGCATACTAACATGTGCTGGTGAGGTGTCAAGTGGAATAATTAATAAAATATACGAGATAGAAATTAATACATTATCATAATATAATCAAACAGAAATACCACCCCAATTTCTCCCATCAAACCAACTGAACCGCCTTATACCTGTCGATAGAACCCATGGGCTAGTGATAACTACCATATAAATGGCCACTAAAAAAAAGGTAACTAGTCGAGTGTTATGGATTGGCAAAAATTCATAAAGCATAAGACTGTACCATGAGTTCATTCCCCCTCGATAAACTGGTGGGGTGTCGCAGCCCCTCGATAAACTGATGGGCAAGTCCCTCGGTAAACTGGTAGGACGAAAGCTAACTATCGAGCTACAATGGAGGCTATACCACGTGGTAGAAAAATAACTCCATCATCAATAATCCCAATCACCATATACATAATTATCAAGATAATCTCTATTTAAACTTTCTAAATCCCATAAGACAATTTTCAATAAAATTAGCAATCAATTTTTCTCAATATAATCATATCATCATCAGTAGATTTATATATATCAAACCACTCACAAATATCATATTAACAAACACAATGAATGGAAATTAGTTACCTTTATCCAAACCTAACAAAATATACCACAGATGAGGAGCCACGGGCTTAGGTCACAACTCCCTAGTCAATCTACATAGTTTATATAAATGTGTATCAATATGTTATTAATTTGACACAACATATACTTTTAAATAAATACTCACGTTTATCTTCTAACTTTATTTTATTTAAAAATTATTAATTCAATACCATAAACTTAATTTCTCTGTCACAATTACACATCTATTTTCTAAATTATCATTTTCATGATAATTTTATATTGCCTCAACTTTATTCTACTTATATATATTCTCATATAACATCACACTCTTCAAATAACCTAAAAATCCTAAATTTATAATTTTCAAAGCTTCACCCAAAATTTTAAATTCTCACATTTTATAATCAACCCAAAAAAATTAATTCTTTTAATCCCCAAAATACACTCCAATAAGTTAAAATAAATAATTGGATTCAAATCTAACAAATCCAATATCATAATTCATAATTTCTAATCAATCTCTGACTTTAATTTACTTAAATCAACCACTAAATCTTTCAATTATACAAAATCCTTAAATTTTTTAACTTATGATTAATACTTAACATACTAAACTTTGAGTTTCATCATCAATCAAATTGTTAAAAAAATCAATTTAATTATATAAATTTAAAGTTCCTAATTTTTACCTCTAATTTTTAAATCTCACTCACAATATCTAAATCTTCATTTCAATATTAAATCACATCATTTCTAAATTTTAATAACTTATTTGCACTATCAATTAACCCATAATTATTCAATTTGACTAAAATTCTCAATTTTTCAATCTAGGGCTTCAATAAAAATACCTATTCTTAATTTACAAGCTATATCAACAATATAAACCGATTAAATATTAATTATACCCCAAATAAACATACCCCAATTGTTAAACTCAAATTAAATTAATAAAATTTTCATATTAAATCATCTCTACTCTCTAATATTTAAACCCTAACTCTAACTCTCTCAAATAATGCAAATAGAAAAATTTTAAACCGATTAAATGTAAGTATTTACTTATCTATATAATTCTATGATTCTCATTTGTTGAAAAATTATACTTATTCTAAACCTTAATCTTCAAACTTATTTTATTTCTAAAAAAATTATATTTCTAAAGAACTCTTTTAATATAAAAAATAATTAGAAAATAATTATGATAGTTAAAAGATTTTATGAGAACAAACCAAAGCTCAAAATGATCCAATAATTATCAATGGAGGAGCTGTGGAGCAGACGGACGCCGAGCGAATGCTGAAAGAAAGAAGAAAAGAAAAACGCGTGCGTACTGTGTGTGTGTTTAGGTATTAAAAGAAAAGGTGTGAGCCCCACTTTAATTTTTTTATATTATATTATATATATATATATATATATATATATTAAGAAATTGTGCTGCATTTCTTCTTCTTTTTTCTTTCCTTTTTATTTTTTTAGAAACAATATTTTTTTATACTGTAGATAAACTATTTTAACTTATATAATTAAATAAAAATTTTATCTACTAGAAATTAATTTTTTCTAATACTACTTAAATCCTAAAATAAAAATAGGGATGTTACAGAATGTGCTTAACTGAAGTCCAATGCCTTCGTGTTAGTGAAGAACTATATATTACTAGTAAGTTAACAACAAATGATATATCTAGACGTGTGTGACTAGCAAGATACATGAGCGCACTAATTGCACTAACGTAAAGAACTTCTAAGTCAAGTAGTTCTTCATCACCTTCTTGAATTCTAAAGAGATCTTTATCTTTCTCCAAAGATTTTACAATCATTAGAGTGTATAATGGATGTGATTTATCTATATAAAAATATATTAAGACTTTTCTCGTGTAAGTTTCTTGACACACGAAGATCTCATTTTTCAGATGTTCAATTTGTAATTCAAGGCAAAATTTTGTTCTTCCCAAATTCTTCTTTTCAAACTCTTTCTTTAAGTAATTCACAGCTTTAGAAATATCTTTTAGAGTTCTAATGATATTTATATCATCGATATAAATAACAATTATAGCAAATTCATTTTCAGATCTTTTTATAAAAATGCATGGACATGTCTGATTATTCTTATATCCTTCTTTCAATAGATATTTACTAAGTCGATTATGCCATATGCGCCATAATTGCTTCAATCCATATAAAGACTTATTTAACTTAATTAAGTATCATTCTCGAAAACTTGAATTGTATATTTTCGGCAACTCAAATATGTCAAGGAGACTCATATAAATGTCATTATCAAGTGAGTCATACAAATAAGCGGTAACATCTATTGGATGCAAATCGAGGCCTTTTTTTAAAATCAATATCAGGTCTTTGTGTAAATTTTTGAACAACAAGTCGTGTTTTATATCTAACTACTTCACTATTTTTATTTTATTTTCTCACAAAAACCCATTTATATCCAACTAATTTTACATCTTCAAGTGTAAGAACCATAGGGCCAATTTTTTTTATTTTTCTAATGATTTTAATTATGCCTCAATTGCGTTTTTCCATTTTAGTCAATCATTTCTTTGTTTGCATTCGCTAATAGACCTTAGTTCTTGATCCTCATAATCATTTATTACATCAAGCGCTACATTATATACAAAAATATTGTCAATGTTGACTCCAACTCTATCCCATCGTATTCCATTAACAACATAATTTATTAAGATATCATTATTTTCACATATTTCAAGTACTTGAGTTTCTCTCGAAATTGAGATATTAGTATTATCAAAAGAATCTTCTGTAGTCACTAAATTTTCTTGAATATTCTCGACCTGGCCATCTATATTTAAAGCTCCTCTTTTTCAGGAATTTTTATCTTTAAAACCGATAGGCCTACCACTCTTCAAGCGTGCTTTTGATTCATTTATATTAGTAGATTGTCCAATAGGGACATTAATTCTAATAGGAGCATTTGCAGCTGAAATATGCGACTTGATCACTTTCTTAAAGTCAGTAAATGCGCCTGACAATTGATTAGCTAGACTCTATAAATGAATTATCTTTTAAACTTCTAACTCACATTGTTTTGTACAAGGATAAAAAATAGACAATGATAACTTATTCCAATTAACTTTATTTTCTAACTGCTTATTTTTCCCCTAATATTTAAAATTTTGATTCATCAAAATGACAATCAGAAAATTAAGTTGTAAATAAATCTTTTGTTGTTGGCTCTAAGTATTTTATTATAGAAAGATATTAATATCCAACATATATTCTCATCTTTATTTGAGGACCCATTTTAGTACGTTGTGGTGGAGCAATCAGAATATATAACGCACATCCAAAAGTCCTTATATGAGAAATATTTGGTTCCTGACTAAAAACTATTTATAATGGGGAGGCATTGAGATAACTAGTGGCCTGATATGAATTAACATCGCTGCATGCAAAATTGCATGTCTCAAAGTAGATACTGGGAGATTTGATTTCATAAGCAATGGTCTTACAATTAACTGCAAACGTTTAATTAATGATTATGCAAGTCTATTTTGCATATGAACATGTGCTACAGTATGATCAAAATTGATCCCTAAAGGCATACAATACTCATTGAAAGCTTGTGAAGTAAATTCACCGGCATTATCTAGACGTATTTTCTTAATAGTATAATAAAAAAATAAGATATCAATCTAATTAGTTAAGCAAGTAATTTAGCGAACGCTAGGTTACAAGAAGATAATCAGCAAATATATAACCATATTATCGATGCATCAATTAAAACCATAAAATATATAAATAATCCACATGGTGGATGTATCTACCCACAAATATTTCCCTATATACATTTTATAAATGTGATAGACTAACTTTCTATTTTTACCGATGATGGTTTAATAATTAGTTTTCTTTCAGAATATGCAACACATGAAAAATTATGCGATTGTGTAATTAATTGTCTTTTCAATGAATGTCCACATGAATTCTCAATTATTTTAATGTTCGCATTATTATTGTCCCAAGATGGCCTAATCGGTCATACCAAATATTAAATTTATTATCACTTATAAACTTCTGGTTTACAATAGCATCTGTTTCAATTGTAGTAATAAATGTGTAGTACATGCCAGATGAAAGAGTAAGAAAATTTTTTAGTATGCATTTTTTACCAGAAATCATATATGTGTAACAAGATATTCATGATTTTATTTATTTATTATTTCAATATGGTATCCATTTCTGCAGATATCCTTGAAACTCAACAAATTCCTGTTGGATTTGGAGGAATAAAATACACTATCAATATATAATTGTATTCCTCCAGGTAACAATATATTAGCTATTTCAAATCCCTCAGCCATCTTTATACTTCCAAATATGGTATGTATATTGACTTCTCGCATTATCAAAAAAAATATTTTATATTTCTGAATATTGTATGAGTTGTCGCACTATCAACGAGACATAAATATTCTTTATTAATGTCAATGAGTGTCATTCTTCATTAATGAAAATGTAAAAGAAACACAAAAAGAATTAATGAAAATAAATACTTGTAATTTTATTTATTGAAAGAAATAATTTCATAATTTTTTTTATTGAGAGAAATATAAACTTTATTATAGTAAAAGGAAAACACACATAATCATAAAAGTTTGGCTTATTTTTTGGACACTCCCATCAACAATTAGGTGATCAATTCTTCTGTTAGGATCGGTAAAGAAATCAGCAACATCTAAATGAGTCATATCAATGTTGCCATAATCATAATCGCTTTCTTCCCCAGCAAAATTTGTTTATATCTTTAGCTTTGTCTTTATTTTTATTTTTTCTTTTGAGCGATTCTTGATATAGTTCAACCAAATATTTTGGTGTGCGACAAACACGAGCCTAGTGACCTTTATCACCACAATAATGATATAAATTTTCAATATAATTATTATTTCCACTAGTTTCCTTTTTGTGGTTATAATCATTATTTGCACACCTCGAGTAGGAAACACGACCATATCGACCACAGCCTCCACGTCTATGGCCTCAACCATGGGATGATTCATTTGTCACTGCATTCATTTATGGGAATGCAATAAAGCCAGTAGGATGGGATTCATGATTCTTCATTAGAAACTCATTATTTTGTTCAACTACCAAAAGGTAAGAAATTAGTTTAGAATATTTTTTGAAACATTTTTCACGATATTGCTGCAAGAGCACATTATAGTATGAAATGTGAAAAATGTTCTTTTTAACATGTCATCATCAGTAATTTTTTCTCCACATAGTTTCAGTTGAAAACTAATTATAAATAGTGCAGAATTATACTCACTAACTGGTTTAAAATCTTGCAAACATAAATGCATCCAATCATAACGAGTTTTTAGAAGAATCACAATTTTCTGGTGGTCATACATTTTTTTTAGGTTGTTACAAAGAACAAGTGGGTCTTTGACAATTAAATACTCAGTTTTTAGTCCTTCATCCAGGTGGTGGCAGAGAAAGATCATGACTTTAGCTTTGTCTTTGTTGAATTCTTGATTGCCTTCCTTGATAGTGTCTCTTAAACTCAGGGCATCTAGATGGATTTCTATATCTAGTATCTAGAATATATAATTCTTTCTAATAATGTCAAGAGCCACAAACTTAAGTTTTATAAAATTCGACATGATGATACTCATAAAAGTGTAACAAAAGTTAAATGGAAATTAAGATTAAGAATGTTTAATAATTAAAAAATAATCAAACATAAAACTATAATTCAATATGAAAGTAATATAGAAACTCACATTCTAACGATATACCTTACAATAATATCAATTTCTAAATAGTTATGCTGATAATATATTATAAAACTAGCAATAAGATTAAGATGAGAGAAAAGATGAAGACAAAAAAATGAAATAAGTATATTATATTAGTTTACTTATTTTATAATATAAATGAAATGTCTTATTTATAAATATAATTTTATATATAGGTTATATCTAAACATAAATAATAAATAATAGATAATAAAAATTATAAATAATTTAATAGAAATTTTAAGTTTAATATAGTAGTAGAAGAGTAATATAGTACTGGTGACAATCTACAACAACAATAAAGAAATGTCAATAAAGTAAGGACAATGATTGCATTTGCCTGATGGTATTAGTCAAAATTTGTATTTTCGTGTCGACAGCTTTAAATGGCTCACCCAAAAGTTGGAGATATTGATAGCTTGAGAATTCTAATTCATAATTGAGACCCCAAAAAAAAAAACCAAATCAAGTGCTATCAATTCTGCTAATAGAAAATCTTCCGAAGTACACAATGACAACATAACTGAGAGAGCGTTTGTGCGTCATGTTTTCTTTTTAGCTTTGTTAGATTTTGGGAAAATTTATATTCAAATTTGTAATTGTACCAATCCATTCGTACGGAAATAAATTCTATTCTGTTATTTTTCTTCATTCCGATTCTCTAGACCAATTGCTTGGAGGCATTTACTTTCTAAATAACATCCGCTTATTACTAAGAATGCAGAATTATCATTTTCATCTTTAATTTTTTTGTTATATGAATACGAAATAACCCCCGTTTTTTTTGGTGAAAGAGCTATCGCACGAAATTAAAATTGCAAGTCACAAAAGGGAGGCCAATCACCACCAGAGCTTAGAGGTAAGTGACCTCCATTGAGAATGGAAATAACAATGCCTGTATCAAAAAAATAAGCCACTAAGGATAGTGTTCCCATGTCTTATTACTCAACTGCCGTCCCTGTATTTACTATAAAGAATGGAATTCTATAATTTCTATAATTCTATAAACCAGCGGTACAATGTATGTCTGCGTGTGTAACCCCAAACAACCAATATCCAATTTGCTAGAGTCTATGATGAATCTCCAGTCTTACAAGAGTTAGTTTAAACGTTACCCTCCCTTGACTTTTCCCTTATTCTATATTCTAAGAAATAAACGAATAACTAACCCCCCAACCCCAAAAAAAGAAGAAAAAACTAGAGTAAATGTCCTACTTGAGATGGCTTCCGTGAACCGTTGACTGCAATTTTATACACTAGCATAGCCATAGGATAATGAGTCATAAGTTTTGTTGCTATGTCCACGTCAGGCAGCATAACCCAACCTCCCCAGCTGCCAAATTGGATTCCTCACGTTTATGATCCTCATGTTTCTGTAAATAGTCCCATACCAGTATTTGAGACAGATGCAATCGGATCAATCATCATCCTCCGTTAACGAGGCAAAGGAAAAAGGTCTGAACTTGTAGCCATCGCCATAGTAGAATTTATTTTGAAATTCTACCCAGTGAAGACGCAGGGCATGAAGAAAAGCGCTGAGGGTTTCCATCATGAGAAGAATAAAGGCAGTTGCAAAGGCAAAAACGACTAGCCCCACTATCCGGATAACAAGATTGTCATACCTGTTATAAATATAATTGCAATTAGCAATAACAATAATGATTACAAAATATGAGGAAAGAACAAAAAAAGAAAAAGAATGTTTTCATCATACATGAAAATGAAGCAATCCTGCAAAGCTACATGTAGAGAACCAGCTTGATTGCATGTTACGTAATTAGATTCTCAGAATCTTATGAAGGGATGTTAATGTCACCCAAAACCAGACAGGCCAAAGCAATAGTAAAACATTTATTTAGTATTGCCTCATTCCTCCCTTAGCCCAAATCATCAACTTCCGTTGGTCCTGGATGTCCAGAGTCCTTTCCATGTTATGAAAACCATCCTTTATTTAGTATTGAGTAATTTCTTGGCTCAGAAGTTTGTATTTAGGAAAAGGCTGGAAGAAAATCTCATTCCACCAGAGTTTGATAATAAATGATGAATTTGTCAACTAAGGGACGAGCATCAAATCTATATAAAAGAGTGGCAAATGCCAATCATAACAAAGGAAACCGAAACACTTCAATAAAGAGAAAGTAAAGACGAAGCATGCCCAAACTCACCCCCATGCAAGAAGTAGTACTTTCTCATAAAAAACAGTTGAAAGCTCTGAGTGGGCCAAGCTGCAATGGTAATGAAAGAAATCAACCTAGGAACAATAATAGAGAAAATGATAATTGATGACAATGAGAGAAAATCACTAAACAAACCTTAATGCCCAAAGTCGAAGATATGATGCAGTATTTGAAACAGCGCCTAGAACAAATTCAATAGAGTGGATCATTTGATGAACAAAGACCTCACTGAAATTGAATTCCTCATGATGTTGCCTGGCAGAATCTGGTTCTTCCTCGAGGTCCATCTCAGTGTTAGTAAGCATACCATAAGCACGTCCTTGGAATCTCTACATGATATCATCAGGATTAAAGTTAGCAGACTTGTTGGACTCCTTAAACATTGCTACTTCGATAGCTGTCAAAGAAACACAGAAAATTGAAGCCAGAAAAAATCTCCCCATGGCTGATAGAAAGTCAAGTTTTTTTTTTTTTTATATATAAGCAAATTTTAGTTTGAAGAAAGTTGGGAAGGATTGAGGCTCTGCAAACTTAGGGAGCAGTCCCGAATCATAAAGAAGAAACACGAACAGACGAGGATATATTTCTAGACATCTCTGCACAGATTGAGGTTTAGGAAAATAAAATTCTCAATTTCCAAGAGAAATCATACACAAGCCAGATAAACCTTTACCTCATGGTGGAGCTTCTTTAGGATAAAGGGTTTTGGAAACAGCATCCAAGGAACTGCGATTAAAGCCAAAAGTAATAACACAATCTGCATGCGATGAGCAGTAATTCAGAATGATGAAGAACAAGAAATAAAACAAATCAATTAGAAACACAGAGAGAAATCCCCAGAAACATACTTGAAGTGGCCTTTGGCCCCAGAACAACTGATTCTCCCCAAGATTATCAGTGGGGCTAAGAAACATGTAAATCATTACATGATAGAGGTCTGCCTGAGAACCATTGCACCACTTTACGACAATGAGAAGAGAAAGATACCCAAACAGACTGTTCAGAAAAATCATCTGTGGCACAAACTGGTACCTAAAAGCAACGTGGAGAGTAAGGTTATCCTACTAAAGTGATAGCACAGTAAAATCTGTACGCGCAGGCAGAAGAGAGACACCTTATATCCACTGAGCTGCTAAAATAATGCGCATTGAAGTAACTTAATATAATCCCTAAGTTCATCTGCGCCACACCTAAAAGAATGGACATCTTCATCTTGAGAGAGTTGAGAAAAGCCAATTCTGAACGACTTCCACGCCAGCAGGGGTCCACACCAAATGGGTATGTATCTCGTGATTTGACTAAGCCAGCAGTATGTGCATCCCTAACAAGAAATGAGAATGACTTCAAACAAAATACTAACACAGCCAACACCATGCCAATGAATATATGACGAGGTGAAGATGATCAGCCAGTATAAATACCCAAGATTAGAACAGTTGGGAAGGGGAAATATATCAAAATAACGAGGTACAACTGTGAAAGAGATACACTTGGGGAACACAAAAAAGTTCCATGAACAGATACACTTGGGGAACACAAAAGTGTCAAAAATACAATGAAAATATATAATGAAATATATCAACTGTCTTCAGCAAGAACCATCATAACATTGATGGTATCAAACTAAGACTAAGAGATCCTTCCCAGGGAATGGCTATCCAGAACTTAAAAAACAGAACAATGATTTGAATAAACAAATGTATTTTAGTAAATAATTTGATAATGATAATTTGATTAACTACCCCATTGCTGCTTGGAAGAGGAGCGTCTGAGTGTTGAAGGAGATGCATTGAAAATACAAGTGAACTCAAAAACTTAAAAGGTGCAACATAAGACATGAACAAGTAATGCATCACTATCTAGGCAATAAAGATCAAAACACTCAATTAGTACCAGAATCACCAGATGGAAAGAGATAAATGTTAAATAGTGCATACCTGCACGAAGCATCTCGGCATGTGTAAGCAGACTTTCCAAAAATGTGAAAAGGCACAGAGAAGAATTCATTGTAGATTAACCCGCAATAGATTGAAAACAAAGACATCAAAAGAAGCACATAACGCCCACCAAATAGCATCTCCATAAAGCTTCCAAGTCTCTGTCAAAAGGTAAAGTGAACAGTTAGATGCTTAAATCCAGAGACAATAACAGAATAAAAGCAACAAGTCCTTTGTCCCTGTTTTTTTTTTTTCACTTCCATGAAATATTAGCAGAGTCGTAGTATAAAATTATACCCGCCAGCTAATCACAAATAACACAACATACTCATTGCTAGCAGTAAATAGCATTTCTGACAGCATCATTATTGATGCCCTTCTAATAGTAAGAGGGCAAAAGAACAGACAAATTTGGGGTGTCCAAACAAGTTCCTGTTCACACAAGCCCATATATATATATATATATATATCGAGCCCATTATAATCCTCCCCCACACACACACAAAAAACACACACGTCACGTCATAACTGCCATATTTATTTTAGTTATGGCACAGTATGAACCAAATTACCTGCTTATTGAGCCTGCTTTCACGTGCTATAAGAACAAATGCCCCCAGCAACAAGCAAATTCCATGACCCCAGTCCCCAAACATTACGGCAAAAAGAAATGGGAATGTAATAACTGTGTAAACCGCAGGATTTGCTTCCTCGTATCTTGCAACACTGCCAAGTAAAAGGGCTCATCAGAAATTGATAAGGTATTTCTCTCCTAATCTCTCTCTTTATAAGAATCTCACAAAGACAAAGAAAAAGAAGCCAAGAGAATATCAATTTCACTCTGTAAATTCTTTCTTCCTTACTCGGGGCCAATTGGCCAATTTATAATGAATTACAGAGCATAATTTCCTGAATTAAATAAATGATGCTAAAGCAGAAAAATGAACTCCACTAATCCTAATGCAGCTGAACGTGGGTACCCCGCTTATTCCATGACTAGCGGTAAACTAGGGAATGACGACAGCAGAACAAATGTAAGCAAACAGCAGAATATGAAAACTAAGTAACTGTTTCTGGACTTTCCCCGTGCCCATTCGTGTCTTTGTGAATAGGTCTTTAGTGGTTGCATGGGTTGCTATCAGAAATCTAGCCTGATTTCAAAGTTACCAACTTAATGACAGGTAATAAGCTAGAAAGTTTATCTGAGCTGTGATACATACCCCAGATTAATGAAAGAATACAAGCTAAATAAGAAAACAAATTTTGGTGAACAAAATCATACAATTCAATAGCTACAAAAAGTGTACAAGATCTAGGATGGATTTTCAGATTAGCAAATAAGCCTAGTGGCAAAACAGGGGTGGGAAAGGGCTAATTCTCCCCTCAGCGGCTTGTTCATCCAAACCCTCGTATAACTTACTGAAGTCCTGCTGAGGTTGAAAATTTTCCCTCTCCATACCTTAAGGTCAAAGTTTAATTTTACTCCTCAATTTACCAAGTCAGCCCAACACAACTGTGAGACAATTCAAGTAGTCCACTTCAAGAGGAGATGAAATAAGAATCATCATATACTATGGTTAATCACATAGAACATACAAATTCTGTTCAATTTACTGATAATGCAACCAAAACACTGGAGTTAAAGCATTCTACAATCAGACAAGTTTTCTCCTACTTACTCAGTGTATGTATATTAACTTTGCTATTGGAAAAACATAAGTTGTCATTTAACGTTCTGAACGCAAACCACTTACTCATCTATCAATGCATAGCAATATACATTTTGAGCTATGAGAAAATCAATGACCTAGAAAACAAACCTAAAATCAACTTCAAAAACGTAAAAGTATTCATGTTAAACAAAGCAATAAAGCATACATTATGCTTACCCATATGCATCAACAATTTCCTGATATGCACTAGTAAAGCGGTTGGTCCTAAAATATGTGGGTGGTGATTCCACTGCATCCATTGGGTGGAAGATTATGCCAACTTGAGAGCTGCTATCTAAAGTTGCACGCTGCAGTGCCTCCTGAATCTGAAAAATGTTAGATGCAACACCCTTATCAAAGTGTCCAAATCAATATACACCTTCAATTTCTCCGAATTTATAAGGAAGGAGTTAGATGAGGATAAAAAAATTGGGGGAAACTAAAAATAGGGTACCTGCGTTGTTGCAGATACAGGGCACCAACCCTCTCCAACGAGACATTTTTTTGTGACGTCAAAATTTAACATGTTCAGGGTATCATACACAGCCTTCTCTCTTCTTATCTAGGACAAGATGGTCATGATGTGATCCATTAGTACCATTTGCACCTTAAACACAAGGTACAAGAAATTCTTCCAAAAGAAGACATATATGAGCTATAGATTACCATGTCCATCCATTTTGCCAGGTGACTCTCCACAGAAGAAAGGGCCTTATTTCGGTGCCTAAGACCAGCATCCAGAGTCACCTCTAAGTCAGAAAGACGTGATGAGACCTATCACCAAAGACCAAAATTTCAACCACAAACCAAAGAGTTTGCATATTTACAGTCAGCAATGATGACATATTGAGCAACAATAAACAAATAAAAGACAAGCCATAGTTTGTTGCCAATGAATGTAGCAATAGGTCTAGTGCCACCTCTGGAAATATGGAAAGGGGCGAGGACAAAACTACAGTTAATCCCATTCCCACTATATATGGTAAAGAAAACTTAAAAATGCAATCTCTTGCAGAGTATATTTTAGATTTTTTTTATAAAAAAGGCAGCATGGAAGGCTAGAAACACCCCTTTTGGGAGGGGAGGACAGATCTAGAAATTTCCTTCTTAGCTGAGTATACTTACCTCCCTACTTATTTGTCTTTGCTTACTTATATCTTCAGGGACAGGGTAGCAATTTGCACCAAATGCCTCACAGATTTTAAGAATCTTTATTCTTGCCTGCTCCCCAGAGAAAAACACGACATACACTGTTTTTTCTATCTGAAAAGAAGAGTTCAGGAATCTGAGTTGTAGGGACACATAAAACATTAATGGCAACATAAATCAGCAACGAACAGGATAAGTCACAGCAATAACAAATTAAAAAGCTTTAGAAATGATTATATCCACTTTATCGGACTCTTCTAAAGTAATATGAAAGAAAAGGGGGGGAAAACCTTCTCATTTGAAACAGGATCCTCTATTAGCTCATCAACTGCAGCCTGATTGAAAAGCATATTACCTCTTGTAGCCCGAAACAACATCCTTTCAAACCTAAGAACCTTGGATTTACAAATTATTCCGCTGATGAATCTTAAACCAGATTGATATGATGATCCAAGCTTCAAATCCTGTAAAATAAACAATTTATGATAAGAAGATTTGAAGAGAAAATACCATTAAAAAACTTGTAAAATCCTTCACACTTTCTGCATTAGAAAAAGTCAAGGACGATAGAAGACTGAGAAACCTTCTCAAGTATAGATCCAGTGTCAACATGATCATCATTTGAGTATACATTCTCCTCCAGCTCCCTCTCTGAAAATTCATGGCTATGATTTGAGGCTAGAAAACTACATGCCTGAAATTTACCCAATTCATTATTTATACATAATACAAGAAAGTGTATTGAAAGCATTTATATACCAAAGCAATCAAATTGTTGTGCCAAGAGAACAAGGTATCATTAATATTACACATTTTACATGAGAATAACATGTGAGATGAAGGAAAATAACTAATCCTATATTGTGATCAGAAAGGCCTTTCTTTGATGAGGAAACTCAAACGTAAAAACTAACGTAACCAAAATAGACAACAGAATGTAGAACCTTTAATACTTCTACTTCTAAGAATAACAGAATATACTCACCACAAAAACCAAGATAAATTACCTTCTGCAAAACAATCTTAAACTCCAGGAGCTCATTATATGACTGACGAAGTTTCTCGCTGTTAGAGTTCAGTTCAATTAGCTCATGCTCATGCTCAGCAAGTTTATACTGGAATAACATAAATCCAAAGGAACATATATTGTCAGATTCAAGTATAAATAATCTGCATATAGACTGGCAATTACTAAGCATCAACTTCTACGGAGTCATGTTATTGCTGGCAGCCAAGCATCAAATAACTCAAATTCAAAGCCTAGGAAACGAGTTATATCTGCAAGAGTAGAAAGTAAAATAGACAGGGACCTCAAGTTCCTCCAACTCAATATCTGGTTGCAGAACAGGATGAGGAAAAGACATAAGACCAGCTTTACTGATTTGATCTTTAAAGAATCGTAACTTTCTCGACATTTCTGCACATCGCTTGACCTACCAATAAAGAAATACAGTTAATATCAGTGATAAAATATCATTTCAAATATTAGTATTTTGAAGCAAATATACGATGTTCAACCATTGAAGCAAAAAGTTAATATGCTGATATTAATTTCAAAAAAGATAGAAAATTAAAAGCAAGCCCCCCCGCCCCAAAAAAAACCAAAAAAAAAAACCCTCTCATTTAATAAATATAGAGCAATTTTTTTCACCAAGTTGAGCCCAATTATAGGTTTCAGAAAACAACTTTTGAGGAGTAGAGCAAGTATTAGATTTGATTTAACCGAAAAAAGTTGTCTTCCTGATTAGCTTTAGTTTTTTTCTTTCAAACAAGTAAATCCAAGTTGCAAATACAATGATACAAGGACATGGTACAACGGTAACTGGCCATAAGAATGGACCCTGAATTTTAAATACAGACTGACATCCCCATGGTAATACCCAATCAGTTATCATTCAGACAAGACGTCAAAATGTAGGGCACTGAGGCCCTCATATTTCAGAATTTGTTGGAATTTCTAGTTAGTGCAGGTGAAGAATACCTGATTAACAAACGTTCTCTGGAAAGGGCTTTTATCATCATTTAACTGCAAAAGGAAAAGAATGTTCAAAAGAGATGCAATGATTCGATATCACAGAAGCATAAATTTTTGCTCACGAGTACTTCGAATGGCCACGATTTGTTAAAGGCCAAAAGGTACTTCCAGAACTCTGATATGATGGAAAATAACAAAGGTTGAAACCAACTTCAAAACTCAGCAGCAAAGTTACCTTTTAAAATACCCTTCATCAAGAGATAAATAATAAAAATAACAATGCTAAAATATACCAATGAAAAATTCAAATAAACTCTCGCATTTTTAATTTCCCTAGTTGTAGGCATACATAAAAAGAGATGATACAATTATAACCTCAAAATTTGTGTGTATCAAGCAAATTCAGAAAATATAAAAACAGGAGTCTAGATCCAGGAAAAGCTACACTTCCTGATTGAAACATATAGCAAGTTTCACGAATGCATAGTCCACCAGTTGTTATTCATGTGGTTTCACATGAAAAAGCAGCTAACAGTCAGTGTCCTTTTCAATCATTAAAAATAAGTACTCGCATCAGACATACATCAATAATCATTACCATAACTAGTCCTCTAACACGAGTATAGAATATAGTGGATCATAACTTATTAATTTGACCAGACTGCCAGTAAAACTTGTTATCATCAACAGAGTTGCATATCCATGGAAGCAAATAAACCAGTTTTCAATTTGGCCTCCTGAATCAACACAGGAAAAATGAATTAAAGCAAGTCACTAGGTAGTCATGACCTAATTGAGGGAACTGCGGTCATCATTTCTGAACTACTGACGCAAGATTACCCACACTGGATGAGGGTGGGAAATCTGAGGAACTTGAGAAATTAATAGTCAAACATAACATAGTTGTCTACATTTTACACCCTCAACAATTAATATATTAATGCATCAGGATATATAACGATATCTAGAATAAATTGATTTAAAAATAAATTGAATGTTGGATCAGTTTTCATGAAATGTTCGCATGAAGGGTCCAATAAGAAGGCAGGGAAAAAATCCAGTTATCATTAAATCCACATGCCAGCACTGAATTCTGATTAACCTACATGCAACATTGAATTCAATAATGCTGCAATGTCATCGTTTGCAGGGGCTCGCCGTCAACTCAGCTGAAACTGATTCGACCGGCCACAACGGCAAATGCAAAAACTTCACACTAAACTAATACAATACCTGGAACTCAGAAAACTAATATTCGTATTCAACGAAGAAACAGGGGAATGGAAGAGGAAGAAGAGAGCAAAGAAGAAAAGGCGCCAAACAAAAAAAAAAGGGCATGATCAGTTAGGATCTGAGGAGGAACTTACATCTTGGAATTGGAAGAGGCCGAGTTCGCCCAAATAAGTGACGGCACGGTGAGCGGACTCGACGGGGATGATGAGTTGAACGAAGGTCATCTTCTCCGAACGCATCAGATCCATTGGCGGCATGTTATCAATGAACTGTTCCATTTTCGAGGAAACCATGATGAGAATGGATTTTGGCTTCAGATCTGAAAACGTCTCCTGTATGGTCGGCGCGGTTGTGGGTGAAGCTTTGGCACGTTAATTGGGAGTCTGGTTTCAGTTTTCCTTGGCAACTGCCACTAGAATCGGAAAATTCACATTGTCTCAAAAGCTGTGAGATATGGAAAACTGGTTCAAATATATAAAAAATGACGCCATCGTAAAAATTCTTAATAAGGTTATAGTAGTGAGGTCGTGCATCATCGTCCACCACCAGCCTGTAATGCTTTTAGTGGATGGCCCAATGTTCTTTCAAGGTGGACGATTATCACATTACCACCTAATGAGGATTCCCCGCGCAAAAAATGAAAGTAATATTCTTTTTTCCATTTTTCATAAAACCTTATTAAAAAATCAAAATAAATATTAACTCGACGAATCTAAACACAACATTCATTGGTTTAATATAAATAATTGAATAGGACTTTTTGTCTGGCCAACAAAAAAAAAAAGAGAGGACATTTTGTGGTGTCTGCAGGAGAAGCTTTCCTCATGTCTGAATCTTCCCAGGTCACATGCTTTATCCTTAATATCATAAAAGTTTATCGTTATTTGTTGGAGGAAAGAACACTAAGACGTCCACCGATTAAAGCGGTGGGCACGACGAGCACCAATAGCCAATGGGGATGCATATTTCCTTCTCAAGTACTTGCTTTCAAGTGAACCGTAACCATTGGGCTATGTGGATCGAAAATACATATTTATTTGAATAGATATTATTATTATAAGCTAAAGTACGAGGTGTAAGGCGAATGGCGCATATGAATAGGGTGATTTTCCATGAATGTTGTATAATAGATGGATAGTAGGTATAATGTATTGTTAATAAAAAGAACACGAGGCTATCATAGCACAGTACTTACTGCTCCTGATATGAAAGAAGAAGAAGAAGATCGTTGACCAGTCCAACTATGGTGACAAGAGTTATCCACTGAAGGAGACAAGAGTTAAGATTGTAAAATTATTCAAGTCCAAAAGGAAAAGCCGTTTATATGAAAGAACCTAAAGGCTCTTGTGGAGAAGGACATATTAGTTTGACAACAACCTAACCCATAATTCATAAGGGATTTCTTTCCCGAGGCGTGTGTGTGTGTGCGCGTGTATATATATATATATTATTTTATTCATATGAAGCTGGCTGACTTGGTAGCTCTTCAACCCCACTCCCCACCAAATAGAAGAATCGGTTTTCCTTAGGTCTTAAAAGATAAAGGGCATGTTACTTTTAGTTTGAAGCGTCAAAAATTTACTCACTCCAATCCTAATTATAAACACTATGTAAAGATTGGATAAGACGAGTTAAGCACTCACCTGTGGTCTGGTCTAAAAATAAATTGGATTAAAATTTTAGACACAAGGACCCACGGAGTTAGACATGGTCCACTTGATCACTGGACCCAGGTGGTTTTACTAATTTTTTTAATTTTGTAACAATTGATTTTTTTTAAGGGATGTTTTGTTAGAATAATAATATTAGTATAAATATATTAAATTATTAATATAATAAAATATAAAATATAATTATCATCAGTCGGGTTAGACCATTTGATCTTGAATAATTTATATGAATAAAGAAAGTATTTTATATAACCAAACACTAATTTATTATCACTAATTAATTTAATTAATTTTTGTAATGTGTATAAATTAATTATCTAAAGATAGAAGGTAGTAAAACTTTTCTTTCCATCCTTACCACATGGATTTGGTCAAACACGGAACCAAATCTGGCTCAAGATCAGGAAGAAGTCAAAAACACGGTTGTCCTTATTCATGGGAGAGAGGGAGCAAGCTGGAGGAAGGCTTCATATCCCAAGGGTCTTTTAATATATTGATAAAGGGATATAAAAGCTCCCATACAAATAAAAGTGAATTCGATTGAAACTTAATGACTTAATGCATGCCCATCTAATTTTCAAAACAAAAACAAAAACTTTTGTATCACGTTTACCGGTCGTAATTACATCTAATTAATCCTACAGGAGGCAACCTTCCTGGAGACATCTCTCTGCTCAAAGTCTCAAACACGAGAGCTACACAAAGGTACCTCTAGAAGGGCACGCTAAAAAGAGCCCATCTTGAGGAAAAATATTGTAACAACGTAACAACCACAGCGTCCATATTACAAATTTCTAATGAGCCTTCAAATTCCAAATCGAAAAGATATGTCAAAGAGCCTGATGAGATATAAATTTTTTTGGGTACAAAAATACTTAGAAATGGATTAATTTTATCCACGATCTAAAGACAGAGTGAAGTCTCTTTTACTGTTAAGCGATACCACTATTAAGCAGGACGAGTTCTCTATTAACCTCAAATATAAATTTAAATACCTATAAAGTTAGAATGCATTTTCAAGTAACCCGATTGGAACCACAATAAAATGATACAACCTAGGGATTAAACATGTTTTAAATAGTCACATGTCTCATCTTTTTACTAAGTGAATCTATGGATAATAGATAATATGATGAGATATAAATTAAGACTTAATGAAGAACCTAATAACTAGCAGTTATTTTTTTTTATATATAAATTTTTTATAAAAGGGTTAGATTCATCCATAATTTAAAAATATAGTAAAATCTCTATTTTTCTTAGAATATATCAATAACAAATAGGATAAACTGTCTATTATCCTAGTGTCAATAACAACATGTGGTAAAATTTGAATTAACCATTCTCCTGGTGTAAATCTGATCTAGAAACCAAAAGAATATTAACCTTGAATAACTATCGGCTCGGCCCAATTAACAAGCAGCCTAGCCCAATCGACAAGGCTGACTTACTCGGCTAGGACAAACCTCAAGGAAGACTCATACCAGTGAGCGGTGACATCAACGGGCCCAACCAAAACACAGGGAAATTGGCGCGCAAGGGAACAAATGATTTCTGCTGCATGTCACCAGGTGCTGATCCACATGAGTTTAACTATGGAGATGTTCAGAGATCAATTTTAAAAATTTCGAAACTATATTTTCTTACAAAATTGATTAAAAAAAAAAAAAGCGTGTATGCCTTTCCCTCGACACTCTCTCTATTTTCCCAATAATTTTAATAAAATTATTGCCAAATCAACAAACAATACAAGCGCCTGACTAATTAGCTCCCCATATCTTCAGCCACAATAATCCTCTCTCCTGTATCGCCTTGAGTCAGCATCATGCAGAGTGTTTGGTCCATGTATTGAGTTAGCCATCGTACGTACGATCTTTTTTTCTCCTGTTTAAAATATTAAAAACCATTAACTTTTTAAAAATTAATTCGCTTTTCAAATTCAAAAATTCCTCTACAAAATAATAT
Organism: Leucaena leucocephala; assembly: GCA_037074615.1. Lineage (NCBI taxonomy): Eukaryota > Viridiplantae > Streptophyta > Magnoliopsida > Fabales > Fabaceae > Leucaena > Leucaena leucocephala. The sequence goes on along the minus strand of CM073525.1, from coordinate 19,198,264 downwards.
TTTTCTTGTCTTTAGTCTAAGGATTAGTTAATTTTTATTAGATAAATTAAGAAAATTAAATAAATAAATAAATTATGAATATATCTAATAATTCATAAGGAATTTACACTACGAAAAAAAGATATTTTATAACAATTTATATTTTATATTTGTAGTGCTTTAAACTATTGAAACTATATTTTGTAACAATTTATATAATCGCTATAAAATTATAAACTACAAATAGTATTATAGTATTTTAAAAAAACTACTACTCATAATTATTAAAATGCTGCAACCATTTATATAGGTTTAAAAGATTTTGTAGCAATTTAAAAATCACCACTAACTTCTTGAGGGAATCGAAAAATTTTCCCCGTGGCAACAAAACTAACTGCTACAAATGTTTTAAATTTAATAAAAAATAAAAAAAAATTACATTTTAATAGTATGTAAGCGTATATGTACATATTTAGATTTATAGATAATTTATTAAATTTAATAAGTTAAAATTTTATTATGATAATTAGATATATTATTTAGTTGTATGACGTTATATAATTTGACATATCTTATTTGATCACATATAATTAACATAAAAAAATATACAAGTTGATATTAAATAATTAAAAAGTTATTTAAAAAGATAAAAAGTATATAGGAGAAAGTTGGAAAGTAAATAAAGTATAGAAAATATAATATGTAATTAATTGAAAATATCCCCTAATTGCTATAAATTAAAAAAATTGAAAATAAAAGAATACACATATTAATAAAGAATAAATATAGAAACCTAGAAAAAATATAAATTTAAATGATCTTACTACCATGTATAAAATACCTAAATAAAGGAAAGAGAAGAAAAAATGTAAGAGGATGAGGAAGCAGAGAGGAAGAAGCAATAGTAAGAATAGGAGAAATAGATATATTTGTTGATATCTGGTGAATTTTATAACAGTTTATAATCAATGAGTTCACGGGTGGTATGTAAATTTGAATTTAATATTTAGAACTTTATACTAGTTTTGGGACATCTATAGCTATTTATAACCACTATAAATATTATGGGCAATAGAAAAATTTAAATTTTATATTGGGAGCTCTGTAATAGTTTTGTGAAAATTTATAATAGTTTATAATACCTGTAAAATTCCTCACTATTCTAGCCTTCTCGCTCGAATATTTACAATAGTTTGAACTACTAAAAATGTCACTATAAGATGTGATGCTAGGTTCGTGTCAGATGGTGCCAACTTAGCACCATATTTATACATGTTATAACCATTATAAATGTTGTTGATAATACTATTTATAGTCAAAGATTTACAAAATTATAGTGGTTAACCACCATAAAATCAAATATTTATAACTAATCCGTTTTAAAATAACCGCTATAACCCTTATTTTTTATACTGTCATATTATATAGTTTTTTATTTATCTAAATTAATTAAATAATTTTATATTAGTTATAATTTATTAATTTATTTAATTTATCTAAATTAGTTAACTAATTTTTTTATTAATAATTAAAAAAGTATAACAAATAATATAAAAACACCCTACGAAAAATGAAGTTCATAAAATGTTGTCCACTAATTATGACGTTGGACGAAGTATATCTCCCCTTGGAAAATATTGTTGGAAGGTGAAATGGACAATTGTAATAGCTGTATAAAAAGAAAGAAAGAATTTAATTTTTATTTTTAATAGGATTAAAATATGCAAGTACTCTAGATAAAAATTTTAAGATATATCTAATATTTTAAAATATTTTACTATTCATTTAATATTAAGAAAGACTTAAAATTGCTCCTAAAAAACTTTAGAGGCAAAATTTCTATTTAAAAAATAGAGATTTTAAAGATAAAAATGTGTTATAAAATATTTTAGAGTGTTAGATTAATATAAAAAAATATTTTAGAGTATTGTTAAATAAATTATAAAGTATTTTAGGATACTTAATTTATTTAAAAAATATTTTAGAATTATAAAGGCATATTAACCTTTATTTTTAAATTAATTAATTAATTAATGGTCGTTTTGTTTTGTGATGGGAATTGTTTTTTTTTTTTTTTATGGGGGATATGGAAGACGGGGGTTGCGTGTATCACTTTGGGTGGAATCCGGCACGTAGAAAACCGGTTGGTAGGAAGAAGGCAAAATCCAACGGCCGAAGCTGGAAAGGGTGACGTGTCAGAGGTGACATGGGCCATTTCGTCCACGTGACATTTCAGCAGCAACAAGCACCCCAGGCCGGGCCCTGCCTGGCCTGCAACACAGTTTGAATATGGTACTGTTGGGAAGGGTGACAGTTGGAAAAGAATGGGGATGGAAGCATGATACTTTGCTTGAGAAGTGGGGAGAGAATATAAGGTGGGGCCCACCAGACACCATCCAATCCAAGATTTGACGTTGCAGTGTGCCCTACTAGTATTCCTATACGGAGCTCTATCTGTTCTCTTTCGTTATTTTCCTCGTAAACTACAATATTCGTCTCCCCTTCCCCGCCTCTTCTCTCACTAATGCCGCGTGTACGGTCACGCATTTGATAATATCTCCCGGCCCCACCTCCTACCGCCCGCTGTTTCCCTCTCTATCGTCCTCCCGCGTTTTGCGTTTCAAAGTTCAAACATTCCCCTCTGTCCCCACGCTTTGCCCTTCTCACAGTTCACACATTGCCTCCTTCACTACTATTCATCACTACAAAATATTGAGTTATATAAGGTTTAATACCTGAATTTTATTTTTTATATATATTTAATATTTTAAACTTATTTATAATTTAATTTTATCTATAATTTTTTTAATTTAATATAATTTTATCCATAATCTTATTAATTTAGTATAATTTTACATATAATTTTATTAATTTAATATAATTTTATATATAATCTTATTACATAAGTACAAAAATAGTATTAAATTAAAAAAATTATAAGTAAAATATACTAAAATAAAAAGATTATGAATAAAATTAAATCATAAATAAGATTGAAATACTAAACGCATATAATAAATAAAATCATGATGTTAAGTTCTATATAACCCTTAAATATTTTTTTTGTTTCCTTTATTATTATCTGCATTTTCTTAAATTTCAATATACGTTTTTAACAGAAAGTTTAAGCTCGTTAAGTTTTGCAACGACATTAGGATAAAACAAGTGAGATGCGTTCAAATTAATAGTAAAATTTAAAACCGTACATCTTCATACAGTATGAGCCGCATTATAATTAGCTACTATTATATTTTAACTCATTCATGGGTTTTAATACTTATTTGATTATTAATAAATAATATATTTAACTAATTTAATTATATTAAAAATTATTTAATATGATATATTTTTTAAAATATTCTAATTATTTTTCTCAACTCTCTCCTTTTATTTATTATTGGATTATTATTAAATAACTATCAAATGTGTTATTTATAAAAAAATAATAAATATAAAAAAATATTTTATATTTATAATTAATATTAATTTTTTTAATTATATTATATAATAAGAATTATGAGAGTACCAAATTTGAAATTTCAAGACTTGTGGGACTCAAACCACACTGAACATCTTGCCAATAAAGTACATCATACATGATGTTGGGCCCCACTAAGAAGCTTGTGTTATTAGGTCCCGCTTTAGTTGATCATGTATCGTGTTCAAGTCGGGACTAGAGAGTTGTTTTAAGAGACTGGCCAATTCGAGCTTCCTTGGATTTTGAGAATGATGAGGGTGTTTATATTCCCCCCAATATTCTTTAACATAATATTTATTTTATACTGTAAATTTATATTAATATTTTTTATATTATAAAATAAATATTATATTAAAGATTAGATCTAGATGCATATTGGCAAGTGACAATCATAGAGCTATATATATATATATATATATGTATGTAGGGTCCAAAGTTTTCACGAACCTTTCACATCGATGGGGCTATTTTGTTTAATTGTATTTAATAAAATGGCGAATGATTGAACAAAACGAAGGAGCACACAAAATCAGAGGAGATATCATCTTATCTAGCGAACAGAGACAAAGATTCTGTGGAAGACACAAGTGGGAATTAAAGTGGGAATGGCAGATTCTTTTCTTGGAAGAAATGCCCTGGAATGTTGGGCTCAGTTTCCCATCATACCCCCCCTCGTCACTTTTTACTGCATTATTTTCCCTCCCCATTGTTTCCTTTAATTGACTGAAATCAAATTTGACCGGTCAACAAACATGACTCATCCCTATGACGTCCCTGCTCATATAGTGGCCCTCCCACCCATTTTCGCACCCTCCAAGGCCCATGCATTTTTCCAGACTACACAGGTTAATTATTTATTCATAAACCCTAACGGATTAATCTTTTTTTTTTTAATTTATTTGCTTCAATCAATGTTCGGTTTGAATAATGTACATATAGGTTGCAACCAAAGCTGATAACTTGCCATAGGATCCGTTGGATATGGGATATCTAACATCACATAGTGGGATCAATCATTGAGCATGGTAGAGAATTATTTTCCCCACACAGCTTTAAATGATAATGACAGTCCAATATTTTTTTTATTAAAGCTAGTAATAACCTAGTTTTTCCCGTCATCGTCCCACTCCCTCCAAGAATCCTGCTGTGTGCCTATGGCAATGCAAGTATTGCTCCCAATTTAGCAACAAATCAAAAGGGGTCAGCAGTGGGCACTTCCAGTTCTGGAGCCCGTGCTTGGACAATTTGGTTCTCTTTTCGATTTTATTGTTCTTTTTTACTATTAATTGGTATTTGGTAGTATTTAGTACTATTAATTGGTATTTGGTAGTATTTAGTACTTTTTACTAAATCCTGTTATCAGATCTGCACAATAATTGAATCACTTATCTTCTTAATTAAATCACATGCATTCTTATGGTTTCTCAAGAATGTATAGAATTTGGGCATGATGACAATTAATGATTCGTTAGGTTAGCAGTCAAATATTACTGGGTGGATGTCACGTTCTTTGGTTGATATGGGCTAATAGCTAGGAACAATGGAGAAAGCAAGGGAAATGAAGGAATGGGGGGGCTAGTGTATAGAAATATATATAGGTTCTGAACTTTTGTCTAAGCAATGTGCATTAAAGAATGAAAGATGAGTAGTAGTGGGAGTAGTACTAAACTTTTTTTTTTTGTTTACCGACAGCTAAACGACAAAGCGCCACTGATAGAGGGATAATTAATGAGATTGAGTCAGACAATAAGACGAAATTAATCATTCGATGCTGCCGTCTGAATTGACAGATTATATAAATAATAGTAATAATAATAGTGGGTTAAGGTCGTACATCATTTCCTAGACGTCGGATCGAGGGAAAAGGTATGGAGAGAGTCTTCAATCTCACTTTCGTTTTGGAATAAAACTTGGACAGATGGGCCATGCCTGTTAGAGTAGTGTGACTTAATTAAGCTTAAAACAACCCCTTATCTCTTTCATAAGTTTTTAATAACTAAATTATTTAACTCATAATGGAATGATTATAAGTGGAGGGAATGAGAAGGAAGGATAATGAGAAGGGGGTGGGAAGATAAGTGGGAGTTGAGTAAGACAAGACAGGAGGCAAGAACAGGAAGAAGCAAGGAGGGATAAAAGGAGAAATGGGAGTGTACTGATGAGGAAGCTAGTTAGTTAGTTAGGTAGGGTTATAATATTCTATGATATGGATGAGGCAGGCAAACGTGTTGGCATCCCATTCAATATCATCCAACCAAAGCAATTATCAATTCAATTCAATTCAATTCAATTCAATTCAATTCAATTTCCATGGATCAGAATAATGAATAGTGCAGAGTACAGTGGTGAGTGTACCAAAAGAAAGATATGTAATTGCAAACATAGAAGAACAGATTATGGAAGAACGAAGAGGAAGGGAAGATTATTGAAACTGTATCACTGTCAACCATGTCCCTTGCTTGTCCCCCCCATGCATCATTACACGTCCACATCATCGTCCCAACATTCAAATAACCACCACCACTACCATATCCCATTTCTTCCATACATAGGCATGCTTTCTTTTCTCATGGGCCCCCCCTCTCCTTAATGTAATCCCCCAACAAATCTTTGTTTTTCTCCCTCTCTCACCTTATTCCTTTATTTATTTATTTATTATTATTGCAATTAAATATTAAAACTGCTCATCCCTGGCCTCCTTCATATTCTTTTATTCTTCTTCTTTCTTCCCCCCTCACGATAATTTAATAATGGGAACACGAGTACACGAGGTCTATGCGTTTGGGAGGCTTGATGGTAGTACGTTCTGATCCATGGATGATAATTTGGCGGATTGATTAATTGAGTGTGGAAGGTGGATGCGTGGGCCCCCCGGACAAGGGGTCTGTCCAGGTGGACCCCACTGATAGTTGCCTCCACGCGAGACTAGGACCCACCATTCCCCGCGGCAACAGCACCGCTCCAAACTCGAACATCATTTTCATTCCTTCTCAATTTTGAAATATTACAAAAGACAACGGGAGAACAATTACAAACATCTACTAAGCACAACATCTACCTAATTAATATAAAAATTAATTAAAAAAATATATTTTATATTTTATATTAAATATTAAATTATTTTATTTTGAATATTTATTCTTTTTAAATTTTAAATTAATATATAATATTATGTATAAATACTTTAAATAAATTATACACAACTGTTACAATTAATTAATTTTAATTTTTTAATTTATTTAAATTAGTTAATTAATTTTTATATTTAAAGATTAAAAAAAATATTAAATAAATATTTTTTAAAAGAAATGTCAATTTGATTTCCCTAATGGAATGAAAGTGCGTATATTAATTAATTAGAGAGGAAGAAAAATGGAAGAGAAATATACATGACACCGTTGAGAATTTTGTAAGCGCTTTCTCTGCTTGCAAGCCAAACTCACTCATATCATGATCATCTAGTACGGCATGAAACCCCCATCATTACCAGCTATTCTCTCTCTTGGGATTGCTTTATATATCTGGGGACCTATCTTCTATTTCCCTCACTTTGCAGACCCCTCTTCCCTATTCCCTCTTCTCTCCCATCTCTCCCATCTCTCCCTCTACACTTTTCTCTGTTCCTCTCTCCCCCTTTCCTTTCTCTCTAATTTCCATACTCTTCAGAATCCTCTTTCAGGTCCAGTTCATTCTACACCAGGTAGGCTTCTGGCTACTTGCTCTCTCACTCTCACATGCCTCTCCAATTTGCTTCTTTACGCCTTTTCTTCTTTCCCTTCGACGGTTAATTTTTACGTCTGGGCTCTTTTATAGGTATATGTCGTAAAAGGATAGACGAATATATAAACTCCAGCAAATAAGACCATATTGTTCATTTCTCACGCTTTATGAAAAATCCTTTAATTTGGAGCATGCAAGTATAGGAAAGTTTCGTCCTTCTTCTGTAGAATCAAGAATTATATGGTTTTTCATTCCCAACGGATTCAAGACTGATCTCTTAAATCCAGCTGACAAGTTAGGGCAAACTTTAATTTCCCTCATTCTCTTCGACCAGATGTAAAAATGTTTAGTTCATGCTTCTAGCTAGGTTGTAATATATACCCACATATGCTTTTATTTGAAAGAGCAAATATCATAAAGAAAATTGCACTGTGGCTGTTGGGATTCATGCTTACTGATAATTTCTTTCCAATTGTGATTTCTGTTTTTCACAGCAAATTATGTCTAATCAATCACTGGAGAACATGATAGCTTGCTCAAAAGCTCAGCAGCAAGAAAGGAAGCCGAAACCTCAACCAGAAGAAGCAATGAAATGCCCAAGATGTGACTCGACAAACACCAAATTCTGCTACTACAACAATTACAGTCTTTCTCAGCCAAGATACTTCTGCAAGTCCTGCAGAAGATATTGGACCAAAGGAGGAACATTGAGAAATGTTCCAGTGGGTGGAGGCTGCAGGAAGAACAAGAGGTCTTCATCATTAAAGAGAGCTCAAGATCAACCACTCAACTCCCACCACAACAACAACCCACTCGCCACCATCCCTTCATTATCTTATGATTCTAATGATCTCACCCTCGCATTAGTTCAGCTCCAAAAGCAATCTACTGGGCAATTGGGTTTTGATGATCACCATGATCTTTCAATTCTGGGGAATCCAACAAACTCCCATTTTGATATTCTTGGCAACACCACAAATCCTGGGTTTTTAGATGCATTTCGAAGTGGATTCGTGGAAACCCATCATCAGCAGAACAATAATTTGCAGAATCTGTATTGTGGATATGGAACTGGTGACATGGGAGAGGTGGTGGATAATGGCAACAATGCGGAGATGATGCTTCCTTATGATCAAGAAATCAACAATGCACCCGCCACAAGACAAACAGTGTCGGTTACTCCTATGAAGCACGAAATAATGTGTAATGCCAGAGAACAAAGTGGAAACAAGGTTTTATGGGGTCTTCCATGGCAGTTCAATGGGAACATAAACATGGGAGGGATCGATTCAGGAAGAGTAAGTTGGAACAACAATGGTATCGGTTCATCTTGGCACGGTCTTCTCAATAGTGCCCTAATGTAGACAGACAACAGAAAGACAGAAACTCAAAGCTTTTCTCCATTGATCATAATTAAGAAGAGAAGAAACAGACAGAAGAAGGACTGAATGATTTCCTCTCTCTCATGACTAAAATATATCAGTTTTTAAATTTTCCATTTCTCTAGAGTTTTGTTTTTGGGTTAAAATCAAGGGATTTGATTCGCTTGAATCACCTCTCTTATTCCCTGTTTCTGGCTTGCTGTTTTTTTTAAATCCCTTAGCAAAAATGTCAAATTTTTTGTACTACAATGTTATTGTTTGAATAGACTAATGAGACGGGAGATTTGTTTGCTGTGTTAGCCAAATATAGAGAGTGGTGAAAGTATAATTTGGTTATGTAAACAGGAGGGACGAGAAAGAGACAGGAAGAGAGAGATGAGAACGATATTCGTAGTTTTGTGCGGTCTGAGTCTGAAATCTCTGACCTGTCTTGGCCTATGAGATGTCGGGAGCTTCAAGATTTGACAGCGTCGTATTTTCACCTGGGACATATGTTCCTAGAATTAAATATACAAGTTGCTATATTTCTATATTGTAGCCGACGAGAACATCTCGTATCCCTATGAATTCTTAAAAATTTCAGTGAAGCATGAGCACCAACCTCGGAATGGTTTTTGCCTCTCTCGTTGGCATTCAGCAGCCATATCCAGTCGGGGATTTGCCAAGCGAAAACAGTCAGTGACAGGTTGAATATTAATATATATGCACAAGATTCGCTGGATCATGGTCTGAATTTCTCGAGGAGACTTGCATTTTTAATTATAGTAAATAAATCAAAAGTGTTTGCGAAAAAACTGCATGCCATAGCACGAAGTCTTTTGGTCGTTGTTCTGTCCCTTCTGTGTAATGAGTTCGCTGAGCCATATTTATCTAATAAAATAGTGTGTAGTTTTGTATAATCAATTTGAAACATCATGTTTTATATTTTTACAATATCAATTTATCGGTATTTTTGGTTAAGGGATAAATTTATTTTAGAAATTTTCAGTTTTCAAAATTCTTTTAAATTTAAAATTGTTTCAAAAGTGTTAAATAGACTAATATTACCTTTTACCGTTAAAATTAAGTTTTTAATAAGGTGAAGTAATATTAATATGTTTAAAATTTAGGGGACCACGTTAAACTTAAAAAAAACTTTTAGAACAAAAATTTATGTGATAAATTTACAGTTTAACTCTAATATTTTTAGATTATATAAAAACTACATAAAAATACATAAATTTTGGGAACAGGTATATATGTTTAATAACCCATCAAATAATTTTTTTTAACGATAACCAACCATATAACTAATCAAGTGAAGAATAATTGATCAATTTGATACCCACTCGTCTCGTTATTTATTTTTCTTTCACGATACCTAGTATTGTAGCTAGAAAGGGTTAAATCCCATGAGTTATTTATATATATATATATATATATATATATATATAATATACTAATGATGAATTACATATAATAAATTGTAGTTATATTTATTAGAAAAGGTAAGATAGAAAAGCTAAGTGGTTATTACAAAATGAAATACAAAAAGAGACTACCAATATTCACAGAAATCTAGTGCTTACTGATTACTAGACAAATGATGAAATGGCACATAGCACATTAATGTCAAGTTGGTGAAGTTTTCGTTTTTGACAAGCGACAAAAAAGCTTCAATCCCTTCAAAATTCATATGCAAAACTAATGAACGCATACTCGTATTAACGATATGTGTGTTTAGATTGAAAAATCACGTTTCTAATGGAAATTGAGGGTACGATCAACGATCCTCAAGTGGAGCTCCATCTGGGCAGACTTGACAGTTCAATCCAGGTTGCAGGACGATCGTGATCGTTAATATAAGGCCTATTTTATAGTTCAATTTCTTTTTTAAAGTAAGTCTTACATTAAGGATTTGAGGAGTATTAAACAACTGACTAACTAGTTAGAGCCTCTTGTGAAGCAACAACGAAGGAAGTGCAGCTTGTGAATTGGACCCCGAGGGAAACTGGAAGTGTAGTAAGAAAATTGAGATACATATGGAATCCGTGTGCAGCTTATTATTATATATATTGAGTGAGATGTTTAGTTAAGTGCAAGAGTTTCATACTTGAAAGGAAGATTTAGGGAGGAAAACCATAAAAGCAGAGAACTTTCACTTTGCCCCTCAAAGGTCCTTATTGTTTGAACAAGACTTTGATTATAACGTTCCACAAGCCATGGAGGGAACACTTGAAACAGAGAGCCAAGTTCATGTTGCTGTGCTACTTGTGAAGGTTGATGAGAATTGAGCAAACTCCAGATTCAGTCATGATTTTAGGGTTTAACCAGGTTGCTGATTCCACATGCATGGACATGGTGACTACCCTCTTAATTTCTTTGGGCTTCAGCCCGTTTGCTTGACCAAAAACACAAATGGCATTTGAGTGGGTCTAGGGCAAGAAATTCTTACCCGCAGGGCCCAGACCAAAAAACTTGTATGCGGCACTTCACCTGTGACTCTGGCCGACATCTACAATTAGCTTACCATGCATCTTTATCACGTTATTGTTTTTTTAGTATAGGTAAATTTAATACCAGTTCTTCATCAAGATTAGAATATAATCCCATACCATAACTTATAAAGTATTTATAAAAAGTTTATGATATTATATATTAAAAAAGCTGTATTATTTACTGTCAATATTAACTTTCATTGCCATATCAATGATTAGTATATATGGGGCGTTCCTGGCTGACATAAAATAAGGTATGTTCCAAGCCCACGTCTTCAACAGTGTTTTCACATTACCTTCACCGGATCTGAGTTGGGTACAGATTTCAGTCCTCGTTGCAGAGTCCACATTTTCTGTCCAAAGCACCGTTATTTTTTGTCGGAATTCAAGTGTAAGTTTGCGAATGTGAAAAAAATCTCATGCTGTAAAAGAGTTATATATGTGAAATATTATAAACTACCACTTCCTGGGTAACTTGCACTATAAACTACTGTTTTTTCTAATCTTTTCATTTCTCTTATTTTAATTTTCCGATCATTTCCTGCATTGAAAGTAAAACTAAAAAGGATTGACATTAACTTAAGCTTTATACTATATTTTATAGAAAAAGGGGGTAAGGTATATTATATGTTCCGAAAAGGAAAAAACTGTGTCATAGGGTTACCGCGTTACCGTGTCACTCTGATCAGAGACAAAACCGAAAGTAGGAGCGTTTCGATTTCGATTAAAGAGAAGGTTATTTGAGTAATTTCCTACGTTGGCCACCGATTAATGGACATTAAGACAGCGAGGTAGCATATGTAGGCTCTAGGCTCCCTCCCACAAAGCCCAAACAAGAAATAAAAGGTTAAAGCCTCTTCATCCACTTTAAGAGAGCCTAGAAAGATTCAGACAAAAAGGGGAGAATCAAGTAAGAAGAAGAGTTGGTTAGGAAGAAGATGGGAACGAGCAACCACTTGATTGGTTTACTCAACTTCTTAACGTTCTTGCTGTCCATTCCCATACTGGGCGGAGGCATATGGCTGAGCAGCAGAGCAAACAACACCGACTGCCTCACCTTCCTCCAGTGGCCTCTCATCGTCATCGGAATCAGCATCATGGTCGTCTCTCTCGCCGGTTTCGCCGGCGCCTGTTACCGCAACACCGTCCTCATGCGCCTCTACCTGGTGGTCATGTTCATCGTCATCGCAGCTCTCATCGGGTTCATCATCTTCGCCTATGCCGTGACGGACAAGGGTTCCGGTCGGGCGGTGATGAACCGGGCCTATTTAGACTACTACCTGGAGGATTATTCGGGTTGGTTGGAGGAGCGAGTGGCCAGTGATACCTACTGGGGGAAGATCAGCTCTTGCATCAGAGACTCTAGGGTTTGCAGAAAGATGGTGAGAACCGTTGGTGGCATGCCTGAAACTGCCGACACTTTCTTCCTCAGAAGGCTCACTCCTATCCAGGTCATTTTCTTCTTCCACTCTACTTATTCATCTTTCATCGTTTGCCATATATTATTGTTTACATGTTATTTAAAGTATTATTTGAATTGTGAAGATTCAGCTCTTCGTGTGTAGTGTAGCTTACCCAACCATAGCACTTCTAGTATCAGTGTAGATATAATCATTTTACTGTTATTACGCGTTTGGTGATAAATTAAAGATGAAAGGTCGGTCGGAAGTTTATAACAAGGGACACAGTCATGGTGGGGGGGGATGACCGATGGGTATCGCATGCACAGTCTCCGAGAAATGTGGTGAGTGGGCCATTCGCCTGGGTTTCAGGTTTGACCAAATGCCATTTACCAGAGGAAGCCTTATTTATTGGAAAAATTATTTTTCTCTAATAATAACTTTATAAATTTCATTGATCCCAATATGATACAAGACATTTTAAATTATCATGCATAGGTCTGTGTCCCCTGCGCTTTTGAAGATGGTATAGTATTTCAATATTTATTATGTAGAAGCTTTTAAGCATCTGTGCGATATATGGCGCCGTTTGGGTATCAAAAGGAATGAAAGGATAATAATGTTTTAATTCTTTGTTGGAGCACGTCTCCTTCAAACTTTGCTAATTAAACTTGATCATGTTGATTAAACTTGAGTTTTTGTTTTGGTGGGGTCCATTTAGGCTGTCTTCTTTCGGCAGTGGCAAACATATATGATATACTTAACCTAACGCTGGTCGCTTTCTGCTTTCAACCAAGGATTAATGTGCTTTCTAGGGCTCGTATTATGGATATGATTAAGGCGGTGGGTCTTAGAATAAATTTACTCCCTCTAGTCTCAAATTGTACTACAATCGACATATTATATTTATAATTGGAGGAAGTATATACGATGATCCCGGAAGGATATACCAGCAGAGTCCCTAGTTCTCTATCTTTTTCTCCTTTTGGTTCTACACACTTCATGGTAGACAGGTCAAGCAAATAATTATTCTAGTACTAGAAAACATATGGTCAATTCTTGAGTATAGTCAAGTGGGAATTATGAGGATGTACCCTTAACTTCAGAGCCCCATGAGTGTGATGTTCCAGACATAGATTGACTAGACCTCTTTCTTATCCTATTATTTCCATGCGTGTTTTGCTTCCATTGGTAGACAGGGAACACATGGTGTGTTTAGATTAACTTTGGAAGTGATTATTTTTTCAATCTAAGTGAGATTAGGTAAAAATTAAATAATATAATGTAATATGTGTTTCTATTCAGTTTTATAAAAAGTTATTAGAAGATTGACTTTTATACGTTTCAATTGACTCTAAATAGAAAAAGAAAATAGAAGTTAAGATAAAAAAGATAGAAATCAAAATTCACCAGCTAAAAAAGTAGTTTAACCTTAAAAGTCTATTTGGATCTAAAAATCATATTATAAAAATGATAAATCAAACATTAATATTAGTGTGTATTTAGATAGGTTTTTAGAAAAGGATTTATAGAAAAAAGGGTTTTTAAGTAGCTTTTAGAAAAAGATTTTTGAAGAAGAGTTTATAAAAAAAATGATTCTAAATAAATAAGTATTTGGATAGTTATTACTAAAAAGACTTTTATAATTAAAAAATGACTAGAAATGATATGATTTTATTAAAAATATGAGAGATGAAAGAGGGTGAAAGAGTGAATAGATAAGAGAAATAAGAGATGGTGTAAAAAGTGAATAGAGAAGATAGAGGAGAGATTATGAAAAAAATAAAAGAGAGGGGAGAGTGGGTGTAAGAAAAAATAAAAGTAAAATAATAATTGAGTAATTCATAAGCTCTTTTACTGTTCCAAAAATTACTTCTATCAGTCTATCTGAAACTATAATTTTGTTCAAAAATTCTTTTGGACAAATATAATTATTTGTTTTAAATTTTTTTAAAATCAAAGTTTAGGCAAAAATCTTTTTAAAATCATAGTTTAGAGATTTACCAAGCACACCTTAGTCAAAAATTAATTTATACTAGATGGGAAGTTAATTTGTTCGCCCAAAGACACCCTCCGGCACAGACAATTTGGTCATAGGCACAGCACCCGCATGCCAGTAATCTGAATATGTTGTCAAACATTAAACATTGTCAAGTGAAACGTCATAATTAAGTCAAAAAAGAGAGTTAAAGTTTAATATTGTCAAGTATTCAAAAGTTTTTTTGAATTAAGATCGCAATAAGTGTGTTAAAAGAAGCAATGTTTCTTCTGCGAACTGAAAATGACAACAGTCATATATGAAAATAGGAGTATCGCAAAATGACAAACATGTGATGATGATGATGATGATTGTGTGGTGGTGCAGTCTGGTTGCTGCAAGCCTCCTACAGAGTGTGGGTACGTGTACGAGAGGGAGACTGTGTGGAACCCAGGCGTTGGGGTTGGGGTGGGAGCAAACCCAGACTGCAGCAGGTGGAGCAATGATCAGAGTCAGCTGTGCTATGAGTGTGACTCGTGCAAGGCTGGGGTTCTTGCCAGCCTCAAGAGGAGCTGGAGGAAGGTTTCTGTCATCAACATTGTTGTCATGATCATTCTCGTCATCACTTACATCGTTGCTTATGCTGCTTTCCGAAACAACCGCAAGAGCGACAACGATGAACCCTCTGGTGAAGCTCGAATGACCAAAGTTGAACCTTCCAGGATTCATTTTTAATCATCTACGTACGTACGTACGTACATCATGTGTATAGTATTATGCCTTTACGTACAATCCCTCTATCCAGATTTCCTGGTGAGACATTTGTTTTCAGCCTTCCTGTTTTAACTGTACTTATTATTATGCACGCTAGCTAATATTATTTACAACTAAGAGCGGCTTTCTTCTACGGACGTGCTCATCTTGTAATCAATTCCCTGTTTTAACGATGGTTTTGTGAGCTGTATGCCTGTAAGTCGCTTAATTTGCTAAATTAAAGACTAAAACAAAAGCTAATTAATTGTAGAGATGTACTGATAGATTTAGTCAAGCTAATTAATTGGGGGAAAAAGGGAATGCATTGTTGATAATTTGATGGTAGTAGGATTTGTTATAAATTTACTAGATTATTGACATTTCAGTGATATGAGCACTAATTTTTCTAAATAATTGAACGTTAATCCCACCAGAGGCATGCTCTAGCTAGTAGAGCATGTGAAAGTTATCCTTAGACAAAAACATGAATAATATCTGTATGTGTAGGACTGTGATGGGTTTACCAATAGCCGTGGGTTCAAGTTGAATGGGTTTTTGTAGTTTAAGTATGTAAATATAGAAAATGTTTTTGGGAGAGGTATTTTTTTTCTTGTACAACAAAATTTAGATGGATTTAGCACCGATCTCCTATCAAAGTTAGGGTACTATCCTAAGGCTCGAGTGTTTAAAAAGTGTTTATGAGATTGCCTACTAAAGAAATTCTCATAATATTAATAAAAATTAAAATTATATTATTATAAAATATAAATTTATTCTTTATTATATATGTTAACTGTGAATCAGGAGGGTACTTATAAGTAGGTGAGACAATGCTTCTGGGTTCCAATGATGAATCAATTTATTGTTGGACTTTTGGCGGGGACATGAAATTAAGTCCCCCTATAATAACATAATGCCCAAAGACCCAAACGCACGTGAAGCAAGTAGCAAGGTCCCAAAGACCTAGACGCACGTGAAGCAAGGTCCCAAAGAACCAGACGCACGTGAAGCAAGGTCCGTGGTCTCTGGTTTTTAGTAGGCTCAGGCCTGTTGTGTAGCCCACTATGGCCCATTCTCTTGTCGATTTATCAGTCCTTTCTTTTATTTCATTGTCTACCTTTCATAGTTTAGCTCAATAGAAGAGAAATCCTGCAATCCAGCTTCCTGTACAATAATTAAAGTTGAGCAATGGATAATTTATAAAGAGTTAAAGTTAGCATGGGGTTTAGGATTGAAGAAAATTATTCTTGAATCAGATACAAAAAATATAGTGGATATAATAGTGAAGTTGAAAGTAGATAGATGTAGTCTATTGATTTCACATATACAGAATCTTATAAAGCTAGAATAGGAGCTAAAAATTCAATACATAACTAGAGATCAGAACCAGATTGCAGATGCTATAGTTAAGGAGGGGTTGAGAACTATTGCAACGTTACATTCATGCCCTTCTCATTTAAAGGCATTAGTTGACAAGGAGTGTTTGAGATTTAATCCCCTATTAGATTAGTTTCCTTATTTAGGGCGTATTAGCCCTCTCTTGTACAAAAAAAAAAAAGCTCAATAGAAGAGAGGAAAGGAGAGGGGAAATATTCTAATAGAGAAAAATAGATAGAAAAAAAGATAAGAGATTTTAATGTTATTTTACTTGGATTAATATAAAAAGAGAGGAGGGGAGGGATTTTAATGTTACCTTACTTAATTTAGAAGTGAAGGGGAAGGAAAATATTTTAATGTAGACAAATTTACCTTTATGTTATTTAAGTTATTTGTTATTGTAAAATATTTTTAATAAAATATAATTATAAATAATATTTAATATATGAAACTAAAATGTTATAGTTATCAAATTAAATAAGTTCGACAAGGTTTATGATATTTCTATTTTTTATATATAACTATTATATATAAAATTATAATAATTAAAATAATTAAAATAATATATATGCTTTTCTACCAAACTCTTAAATAACTTATTGAAATTATAAGTTATTTTTAGGACTGTTTTAATAATAAATATTTTTAAATTTGGATAATACTAAACTCCTTTTCCTTAGCAAATCTTTTCATAAAAGTCATTGATCTTTCAAAATTTTTATGAGAATGTGCTTAAAATTATCAATAACCATGAATAATAAGTACCAACTATGTTTATCTAATAATAATTATACTGCTAAATTTGAGAATAATGAATATAATTATAAATTTGATTATATAGCATTATAAAATATCATAGGGCATGATATATAATGTCATCAAATGCCATCATATGGCCCTACAAAGAATCACAAGGCATGCCATAAAATGTCATCAAATGCTATCATATATCCCTACAAAATATTATTGGCCATGGCATAAAATGTCATGAAATGGCATCATATGACTAACAATAACATCAAAGAGACACTATGCTAAATGAGTGTTTACAAAACACTTATAACAAAAGATAGTTTTTCTTCGAAACAACAACATACTAAGAATTGAAAACTATATCCATAATCGCTTGCACAATAGAGCTAGACATTGAATTACTTTCTACCTCGATAATGAGGTACATCTACCATAGGTACTTTTGGATGTATATATGTTCCACCTATAACCCTATTACAATTATTAAAATATGGGTAAAATTTGTCATTAACCTGAATTTCAGGAGTGACTCTAGATCTATCTGGTTGTAGAAGTAACTTATCTTCTAATTCAATTATAGCACTTGACATACTATATAAATGACGGCTATCTGTCTCATCATAACACCTAAATCAAAACTTAACCCCACGGTTTTTTGTTTTATACACTAAAATGTAAAGGGTTTTAGCAACTTGTTCTTCCACACTTAAATATCGTGTGGGCTTGAGGCCACCATCATTTTCTAACATATCACACAATTTTAAAAAAAATTGTGGACTCATTCTAACAATATCTCAACACTAGAAGTACAAGTGGTTCTATACATCACTTGTTCACATACCCTTTCTCTTGTGAAACTCATACTATAAATAATTTGCTTCTTATGATTATGCATCCAAGCCATAAAATACTAAACAATAAGACAAACAATGTAGGGCACAAGTATCTAACGTATTTTTCACCATTATATCAAAAAATTCCATTTAGAATCCATGTGACAAATAAAGAAAAAATTACTTTAAATTAATGACTAAAATAAGTAGACTTATGTAACAAATATATATATGTTTATCTAATTCTCCAACTAGAAAGCATGAATTAACAATCAATGAAGTGAATCTATCATGCTCTGTACTATAGAAAGATAACTAATGGCAGTTAAAAATTAGTCAGCTAAGATGTAAAAGATAACTAGCACCTTGGTAATTGAAATGAATAATAAATAACCAACAAATTCAAAGTGACATCATGACAGACGTATCAAAGTTCAAAATTATTGAGGAAGAACAATAACAAAACTTAATGGTGTAGATTGCCAAGTGGAGGAGAATTACTAAATTAAGAACAAAGTGCTCCAATACAACCAGAAATTGGCTTACTAAACAAAGTTACTTAACAAAGTGTTCCAATGCCAAGTGGAGGCGAATTACTAAACAAATTTTTCCTTCTTATTGTTTCTAACATTAAACATCATTTTACAAGGAAAAAAAACAACTAGAAATAAAAGAAACCAGTAAACCTTTTAATGATAAACAATTGGCTTGGCGAGAGGATGCCACCAAGGCACAAAAACATATGAAGAAAGGGACTAAAACCAAATGCAAGCAATATCTCATAAATCTTTATAGATCCACTAAAACAAATTTACTTATTTAACAAATATATATGTATAAAAAGAAAAGAAGAGAAAGAAATCCACAACAACCTTGTCTAACTACTAGAGACGAAAGTAACATTCACATATGACTTCATCAATACAAATACTATAGCATAAAGAAACCCACTAGTATGGTATTTAAACATGGCCCGCTGTCTAGAAAATGCGATGGTTTGGAGAAATTATGACATATAATGTGATTCTATTAGTTGCAAGAAGGAAAAAATAAGAGCAATTCAAAAGAACCCTCAACCCAGACTATTCAGAACCTTTGTTCCTATCAAATACTTTAGCTAAGTGAAAAAATACCTCGAATGCATCTACGGTTAACCCAAACATGCAAACCCAAAGATGTACAAGCGGTGGAAGAGATCTTTGAAAACAAAAGAAAATAGGAGTAGACCAGAAAAGCAGAGTAGGAGATCACTATCTCCTTCAACAAAAAGTAGGAGAAGGAAGAGAAATTTCACAAACCCATGCAACAATAAAAATAATCTTAATGCAATAACAAAAAGCAGGATAAAGAAGGGAAAGGAAGATTGATAAAAATAGTCCTAACCTTCGATAGAGTGGAGAATAGTTGCGAAGGGAGACAGTAGAAGAGAAGCAATAAAAGGAGACAACATGAAAGAACAGAGGCTTTTGACTTGTAACTAAAAAATGGGATTAGAGTTGTCTGCGTTATAACATGAAAGGGTAATGTTAGGATATTGAAAAAAAACTCATGGATATATTTATCTGATCATGTAAACATATTACCTCTCCCCTTCAAATTCCTCCCATTTTTAGAGTAAAGGTATTCTCTCCTAATATTGGTACCAGCCAGCCCCCAGAGGCTGTAAGTGAAAGATTATGTGTGCCTTCATCAGGGCCCACAAAACTTGAGACCGGAATTTGTTTGGCCTAACTTTCGAGAGAAGAGGGGGTAGTTGTGTGTTTTCTGGTCAAGCTTCTAAAAGAAAAGAAATAAACCTTTTATTAGAAACAGAATTAATTTTTGGGACACATTGCGGTGTGGTGGATGTATACCTTAAGGACTTGGTGGGTGTTTCTGTCCCACGGTCTGTTGCAGTTGATTAAATAAAGAGTATATGGCTTCTTGCCCCAGTTTTTACCCACAAAAAAAATAGTTTTTGGGATTTCTGGAGTTTAGTACAGTGATTAGGATTATACATGCTGCTCCATGGACGTGTATGACGAGTGAAGCCGTGAACATGGAGAGGGATCCCAAGTCAAGGAGAGGGAAAGATAAAACCCTAATTCTAAGTGGGTGAATGATGTTTTTAAAAAAATAATTAATTCTTATAATTATAAATAGAAAAAATATCATGGGCATCTAGGACCATGCATTGTATGGATTGATGCATTGCATGTTCATTGGACAAGGACTTGGCAACGGATGGCAATTGGCAAGGGCATTATTCTCTTAAGTCTTATCACGTGCCGTCGTCTTTTGCTATTGAGAATCCGGTCCCTTCGTCCTTGGTTGCCGGCCATTTTCGTCTTCAGGTTCTTCAACTAGACGCGGGGAAAACAAAGCACTAGGTCTAGGGTTAATTTTGATTCTCCATTAGTTAGTGTTTTTTTAATCATTTATTTTCACCCAACAATTCTGGGAATTATGCAATTTGTTTTATCTTTGTTAGTTGGGGGAGGAGCAAACTTAAAATTCAAATCTTGTATAAATTAGTGTAAACAAGGAGTCATATACTTCATATTTATAGTCTGCTCTGTCTCTAAAAGTAAATGTAAAGCTGATTCCTTTTTTACGCAATTTGTTGTAAAAAAAAAAGATACTCCTCTAACAATTATGGTCAATAATGTTTTAGAATTTCTTTAAAATCATTAAATTCCCACTTCAATGTAATATTTGATTAAATTATTTTTACTAAATCTCAAACTATTTTTAAATAATATTAATATCGTTGATAGAGAAAATTCTCTAATTCGCCCATGCTATACGAGTACATATATACAGTGTATGAGGTGAGATACAGATCATTTTTTGGAGTATCCTCCATACTAACCTCACTATCATTAATAATATACAATATCCATAATAATAATAATAATAATTATTCTTTAAATATAAAGTATAAAGTAATAATATAATTTCGCGTATGTTGAAAAATTATGAGATTTTTTATTTTAAATAAATTTGTAATAACAAAATTAATTGCACTAATACAATTAAATGCTCCCCCGCGAGGTTGCGGGCTGCGACAGACTACGCCGCCTTTTATTTTGATGAGTATGCGTTTTACCCTGGAACTAAACCTCTGGCATCACTGCGGCTCCGCCGGAAATAAAGCTTCTCTTTCCCTCCTCACTCTCATCTTCTCTGAAGAATCAGTCTCTTAAACCCCCGAAGTTTGACTCAGGATGGGTTTGGGTTCCTGCATCTGCCATTGTGAAAAACTTTCATCTCCTCTCTGTATCTCTTCTACTAATCTGCGCCTGTCGAAAGCCAACGCTTTAAACCCTACCAAGTTTGGGGCGCCAAAAAATTTATCTTCCACATGCTTTCGGCCGTGGCTGTTTGCAGGGATTCAGTGTTTTCATAAACAGAGGGGCGTATCTGCGTCTGCCATTGCCACTCCCACAGTTGAAGATGTCAGTCTAACATCTTCAAAAGTGGGCAAGAGAACGGACTTGAAGAAGATTTTGATACTTGGAGCTGGGCCTATTGTGATTGGCCAAGCGTGCGAGTTCGATTACTCGGGGACTCAAGCTTGCAAAGCGCTCAGAGAAGAGGGTTATGAGGTCATACTGATAAATTCGAATCCGGCAACGATAATGACTGATCCTGAAATGGCCGATAGGACGTACATCACACCGATGACGCCTGAGTTGGTTGAGCAGGTTCTTGAAAAGGAGCGTCCGGATGCCATACTGCCGACCATGGGTGGGCAGACTGCGCTTAATCTCGCGGTGTCTCTGGCTGAGAGTGGTGCTTTAGACAAGTACGGAGTTGAGTTGATCGGCGCGAAGCTTGAGGCAATTAAGAAGGCCGAAGACAGAGACTTGTTTAAACAGGCGATGAAGAACATTGGGATTAAGACGCCCCCGTCTGGCATTGGTACAACGCTCGATGAGTGTTTCGAAATTGCCAATGAGATTGGCGAATTCCCTTTAATCATAAGGCCAGCCTTCACTTTGGGTGGAACAGGAGGAGGGATTGCATATAATAGGGAAGAATTTGAGGAAATTTGTAAGGCCGGGCTTTCAGCTAGCCCACAGAGTCAAGTTTTAATAGAGAAGTCTTTGCTAGGTTGGAAGGAGTATGAACTTGAAGTTATGAGAGATTTGGCAGACAATGTGGTTATCATATGTTCCATCGAGAATATTGATCCAATGGGAGTTCATACCGGAGATTCTATCACTGTTGCACCTGCGCAAACTTTGACTGACAAGGAGTATCAGCGACTTCGGGATTACTCCATTGCCATAATAAGAGAGATAGGGGTAGAATGTGGGGGTTCGAACGTGCAGTTTGCTGTCAATCCAAAAGATGGTGAGGTGATGGTAATTGAGATGAACCCAAGAGTTTCTAGGTCATCAGCTCTGGCATCCAAGGCAACTGGGTTTCCAATAGCAAAGATGGCTGCAAAATTATCCGTAGGTTACTCATTGGATCAAATCCCCAATGATATCACGAAAAAGACACCAGCTAGTTTCGAGCCTTCAATAGATTATGTGGTTACAAAAGTAAGTAACTCACTGCAATACTATCAACGAGCATTTTACGAGGAAAGCGTACCTGTTTTTTATAACCGTATTTACTTTTAACTTCCTATTCATGTTGCAGATTCCTCGGTTTGCTTTTGAAAAATTCCCTGGTTCTCAGCCAATATTGACGACACAGATGAAATCAGTTGGAGAGGCAATGGCAGTTGGGCGAACGTTCCAAGAGTCATTTCAAAAAGCAGTACGCTCTCTAGAATATGGCTTCTCTGGGTGGGGGTGTGGACCAGTGAAGGAGTTGGATCATGATTGGGAGCAATTGAAGTATAGCCTCAGAGTTGCTAACCCAGATCGCGTCCATGCCGTATATGCTGCAATGAAGAAAGGGATGAAAATTGATGAGATTCATGAGCTTAGTTCCATTGACAAATGGTTTCTTACGCAGCTGAAGGAGCTACTTGACGTGGAAAATTTCTTGTCATCTCATAATTTGACGGATTTGACAAAGGATGACTTATACGAGGTGAAGAGGAGAGGATTTAGTGATAAACAAATTGCATTTGCTACTAAATCCACAGAGAAAGAAGTTCGCTTTAGGCGATTGTCTATGGGTGTCACTCCAGCATATAAGCGAGTAGACACTTGTGCTGCTGAGTTTGAAGCCAACACGCCTTATATGTACTCTTCTTATGATTTTGAGTGTGAATCAGCTCCTACTCAGAAAAAGAAGGTCTTAATTTTGGGTGGAGGACCAAATCGAATTGGTCAAGGGATTGAGTTTGACTACTGTTGTTGTCATGCATCCTTTTCTCTTCAGGTTCGTTTCCTTATTATTATGTGATTGAGATTCCAATTGTTCGAGCTTTCATGCTCTACCATCTGCGTGTTTGTGGGGTGATAACTGGTTAGGAAATGGGAAAAGATAAAAATTTTCAGTATCTTTTATCCTTTCTAGTTTCTCCTTCCTATATTATTTTGGAAATTGTAACTTCGGGGTAGACATGATGCTTACTTTGCTGCATGATGCCATCACTTCTTTGAAAATTAGCCTTTTATAATGAAATTATATATAATTTTAGCGTTATGTGATTTAATATGATCAATTTGGCTTTGTTCTACTCTGCATTTCTCCAAGAAAGGAACGTTCTTTCTTGATTATTATATCCAGTCTGGTTAGACCTTAATAACCTGTTGACATGTCCATTGTTTTTGCAGGAAGCAGGGTATGAGACAATCATGGTGAATTCAAATCCTGAGACTGTGTCCACAGATTATGACACTAGTGACCGTCTTTACTTTGAACCGTTGACTGTTGAAGATGTCTTAAACATCATTGATCTGGAAAATCCTGATGGTATCATTGTACAATTTGGTGGTCAAACACCCTTAAAGTTGGCTCTTCCCATACAGCAATACCTGGACGAGCACAAGCCAGTGACTGCCAGTGGGAATCATCGTGTATGCATTTGGGGAACATCTCCCGATTCCATAGATGCTGCTGAGGACAGAGAGAGGTTCAATGTGATGCTTAGTGAATTAAAAATTGAACAGCCCAAAGGAGGAATAGCAAGGAGTGAAGCAGACGCCCTTGCTATTGCATCAGATATTGGATATCCAGTTGTTGTCCGTCCTTCCTATGTGTTGGGTGGTCGGGCAATGGAAATTGTTTATAGTGATGATAAACTTGTGACATATCTTGAGAATGCTGTTGAGGTGGATCCAGAACGTCCTGTATTAATTGACAAGTATTTATCTGATGCTATAGAGATTGATGTTGATGCTCTTGCTGACTCACATGGCGATGTGGTCATTGGTGGGATAATGGAGCACATTGAACAGGCAGGGGTCCATTCTGGTGACTCCGCTTGCTCAATACCCACGAGAACTGTTCCATCTTCTTGTTTGGAGACAATTAGGTCATGGACTGAAAAATTGGCCAAAAAACTGAATGTATGTGGGCTCATGAATTGTCAGTATGCAATTACTACATCAGGAGAGGTGTTTTTGCTAGAGGCCAATCCTCGAGCTTCCCGTACTGTCCCATTTGTATCAAAAGCAATTGGGCACCCGTTGGCTAAGTATGCTTCACTTGTCATGTCTGGAAAGTCTCTTCATGACATAAAGTTTACAAAAGAGGTTATTCCTAAACATGTGTCAGTTAAGGAAGCAGTTCTTCCTTTTGCCAAGTTCCCAGGCTGCGATGTTCTTTTGAGCCCCGAGATGCGTAGCACTGGTGAGGTCATGGGTATTGACCCTATGTATAATACTGCATTTGCTAAGGCTCAAATTGCTGCTGGCCAGAAGTTACCACTCTCTGGTACCGTGTTCCTGAGCTTTAGTGACTTGACAAAACCACACCTTGAGAAGATTGCTAAAGCTTTTGTCGAGATTGGATTTCAGATTGTTGCGACTTCTGGAACAGCTCATGCTCTTGGATTAGCAAAAATTGCTTCTGAACCAGTGCTGAAAATACATGAAGGGAGGCCGCATGCTGGTGATATGATTGCTAATGAAGGCATTCAGTTGATGGTAATAACCAGTTCAGGTGACACACTTGATCAGGTAGATGGTCGGGCTCTGAGAAGGATGGCATTGGATCGCAAGGTTCCAATTGTAACTACGGTTAATGGAGCTCTGGCAACTGCTGCAGCAATAAAGAGCTTGAAGTCCAATGCTATTAAAATGATTGCTCTTCAGGATTTCATTGAAGATGAGTTAAAAGAGTGAGACGATACTTGCAGATGGTCTCTTTCTCTCTCAATTGGCCTGAATAGAGTAGTAACTTGTAAGCATCTCTGCTTCATCTGTAGAATAAATAATGAACATGACATTGAATAATAGTGAAATAAATAATGAAATGCCATTGCTCAGGGTGGCTGTGGAATATTTTGAACATGACATTCATGATATTGTAATTCTGGCTGTATTTCCTACATTGTCGTACGTGCCTGCGGAAACTATGAGCAGCTGTATATAAGGTTTACATGTTTTTCACCACTTACATGCTTGTTTTTCTTCAGAATGGAAACTATGAAAAACTATTGAATAATAGTCTTCAATCATGTTTAGCCATTTCCATTGCTATCTCATATCTTGAGCATCTTTGTTGTGTATTGAGTTTTGACTATGCTTAAACTTGGTCTCTTGCAGATTACTAGGAGCTCGAACGACTTGCTAGATTTGGTAGAGTAGCTGATGAATTTTAATGGAATGTTTTCATTTGGGAGTAACAGTGAGCAAACCAATATGAAAGGTCATGTATTCTGCGTCCTCACTCCTAAGAAAGCACTTGTTATTTTGAAGAAAAGTTTTGTAGTCTGTTGGATTTGTTCCACTCATGTTATTTAGTTTTTAAAATGTCGAGACTAAAATTGAATGATGGTTGTCAGCTCCAAAATATTCATATAAATCACTGGTGAAGCCATTTCAGTATCCATCGTTTACTCCCAAACAAAGACTTTTATGCGGCACACATATTGCTGAGCTAATAATATATTTCTTTCAACTATCTGCTCATCTTTAAAATATTGAATCCTTGAAGTTGGCATACAACTCTGGTGCTTTTCTATTTTTAGAATCGAACCTTATACAGGAAATAATTGCTGATGCACTGGAGACCTGGTTTTCCTGAGCCTATTTGTGTTAATAAAATTTAGTATTATAAATCCATTTATTTTGAGTTAGGCACAGTGGAGTAATACAGGGATGAATATCAAACTAGTTCTGCTCTGTTGTTTATATTAGGGTTTTGCTTGAGGCCTATATGGTATTGATGACGATGAGGGTGCTACTTGGCACCAAGGAAAAAAATAAAGCCAGTAAGAGCATTAGTTTTCTTAGGTTCTTCTGATTGTCCAGCACTCCTCATCCAAAAAGTACAGATTCCTCTCAGAATTTCTTCTGGGGCCACAGGATTCCTTGCTGGAATTCTGCTTTTTAAGTGGAGAAAAAATAGTAGGGGATTTCATTTTATTTAATATAAACTTGATAAATTAGACGATTGTTAATTTGCGACTTTCATGGTCGCTTGTTTATCCTTCCAACGGTTTGATTGTGCAATTATACCTCATCTGCAGTAACAGAATGAAAAAGAGACTGGAAAACATTTCAATCAACCATTGGTTATATTTATTTAATCGGTCTTTGAAACAACTTAATTAATTCTTAACCATAAACATAAACTGCTTTTTATTGGCATTTGATTTACCTGCCAGATAACTCTGTAATAAAAATTCTGAAGGTTCGTTTACTGAATATAAAAGCAGGGTGCCCTGTATTTTCACGAATGTATAGTAACAGAGTGCTTATACTAACTAGTCACTACCCCATGCGTTGAACGGGATTAATGAAATTGAACGGCATAAAAAAATATTATAAATGTTGAGTTAGGTTTATAGAATATTAATGCAGTTGAAATCTCAAAATATTATGAAATTAATGAATTGATTGCATGCTTACATTTGTCCGCAGATAATAGTAATAAGAATGAGAGGGCACAAAACAGAGATCCTACATCTTTCAACATTATTATATTTTCCGCTAGAGCTAGGTCTCTGAGCTAACTTTTAGCTGTCTGAGTGCAGTGCTGACTTAAGTTCATAACCGCGTGGACTTAATCTCAAACTTCTAGAGCCTTAAGAATTTGTGAGCACTAATTTAACTTTTTGTGAAATGACAACTAAAAGTCATTATTAGTTTATGCAATCTTAATTACTTACCTCTCTATGTCTTCCCCAATATGGGTCATATGATCCTTGCATACCTACATGTGCTGCACAACTCATTATAACTCAGGAACGGTGGCTTTGAAATTCCTGGTCAAGCATATCGAATGTCCTTGAAATTTGGATTAGTATGGTCTTCATTAAGCTACCTCGTCAGTGCCCTGTGGATCACGGTTTAGCGTGTGAATTTTGACCCATGTTCCATGGTTGAACCGTGGAACTTGCATTTATTGAGATTGCAAAGTGCACACCAACCGTATATCCATGGTTTAATCTACTAAAGAGGATCGGGATGAGCCAGAAGGTTCTGATATATGGTAGAGCATTAATAAATGCAGTTATAAGAAGGACACATTTTATAATAACACTTATCATCATATCATGTATATATCAGTATGACCATTCAACATGTTTGATTTCTACATTCCTTGCATGGCAGGACAAGTTCTCTCTGATTCATGATGTGTAGGGGACCCATCAACTAATAATTCTTGACTGGTTTCAGATGCAACACTCATTTATGGCACTTGTGGATTTCTTTTCGATATTTGCCTCTAATTGGTTCTGTAATGATCATATATGCGACCATGCTGAACACCAAGCCGAGTCATACCATATGAGACTCATGCATTTCACTGCAATGATATTTTCACAAGTACCGGCCCATATGTAAGTCCATTCTCACTCAAAAATTTAGTCCTTTAATGTAAGCCTATTTAGAGGGATATTAATGAGTATCTTTTAATTTTACCCTTATTGAAAACGGAGAGAGAAAAAAAGAAGTGCCAAAAAATATAGGGTAATACTTATCCTTAAATAAGGGCGAATTTAGGGAAAAAAACTTTAAATACAAGAGGATTAATACAATATTTGACTATTTAAGTTTGTATAAATTTTGATTTAGTCCTTCAAATTTCAAATCATATATTTTGATCCTTTAAATTTCTTTTTATATAAAACATTGGTCCTTATACCGATAGTAGATACCCTAAACTTACTTAAAAAAATATTAGTCTCTATAATTTAATAAAAAATTAAACAATTTTGTCCTTAAGGGATCAAAACACAGTTTAAAATTTGTGGGTCAAAATTAAAATTGGTGCAAATTTAAGGGACCAAATATTATATTAACATAAAATATATTAAATGATTTAACTAATGATTTATTGATATATAAGAATTTGTTAAGATAGACTTATATATATCAGCAGTAGAGTGTGGTGGTAGCAATTAACATGTTCATATTTGCAAGGGAAGTCTATCCAGTTCGAATCAATGAACACGAGAAGCCATAAAGAATGGATAGTGGAGCAGGAATTGAGCTGTCAAAGTCGCTCATTAGGGTCTACACTTTTTTCTTCCCACTGATTCCCCACTAAACGAACATAGCTGTTAAGTGCGAAGAAAAAAAAAAGAAAAGAAAAAAGAAAAGGACTTGGTTATGGTGGTGGGAGTAAGCCGTAAAGTGAGTGGAGTTCGTTTCGCATTGTTCAGATTTTTCATAGTACAAAAAGGTCCACACGCTTAAGACTCTTCGTGATGGCTCCAAAGCAATTGAAATTGAACCCTCCTACTTAACAAATATTATCGCACATTACAAAAGGTCTAACTACTTCCACCGCAAAGTTGAAACCTCCTATATTTTTGTGGAAAACTCCATCAGAAGATAGAGCTAGCCCAACACTAAAGAAATATATATATATTTTGGCAGCTTAAGACTTTGCATCGCTGAGTTCTCTTTTTTTATCTTGGTGTCTCCAACGGGCTAACCAGCTCTACACCAACCTTGTCCCCACTTACCAGCCCTTATTTATTCATATTTTTTTTTTATAGAGTCTAAGCGATATCTGCTAATTGATAATTAAAGATTAATCTTCCTTAAGTATAGAGTATAAATTATTGAAGTGAGTTTTGCCTCTCCTAACAAAATATTTTCTATGCAAGTAACCTGATTTAAACTTAGGATATCGAGGTTCCTCTATCTAACAACTATGCTGGAGTTTATTGGTGTTGTGTGTATATATATATATATATATTTGTTCATGGAGACTGGAATGTGTTTGTGATACCTACATTTGAAGAGAGATTAGGTGGTGGTTAAGGGGTAGAAACATAGCATTGTCTCTGGTGGCAGCAACAGCAACCCCAATAACTCTCACCCCAAAACAAAAACCGTTTTCCCAACTGATGAGGGCCACGTGTCACCAAGGAATTTGCATTTTGAGACAATAATTTGTTGAGAGTGGACCATGTGCATGGATGAATGTTCTATACAGTAAACAAATGGATAATGGATGCGCCTCATGGGATCCATCCCAGATTCATTCAAGTTTGTTAATTAGAGAGTAACTAGGTAAGATGTTTTGGTCTCCTTTGTATCAAATCGGTTTAAGGGATTAGATTTTTCCGAGGAGGAAGAGAATATGTTTATCTTCGCCTTGTCCTCCCACAACGTGTGTTGTCTGTCATGATAAGTGTTAACATGGCCTGGCCAGGCCAGAGGAAAATAAGCAAAAGCAGACAAGAGGCCGTGTAACGTCTAATCTTATGTACAAAAACCCTTATTCTGCACGTAAATTAAGACTAGTTTCGGGAGGATGTTCATTGGCAGTTGCTGCGTCTTGAAGTTAGCTAAAAATTAATCGGAGATTACTATGACTTATCACTAGGGTCCAAGAAAGCTGGAGTCTGAGAATGACACGTTGTCTGTCATTCCTCCTTAATTTCCTAATTTCCCCATCTTCTCATTAGGGATACGACAAATTTAGTTTTGGAACTTTAGCTATCCCCCCAACCATTCCCATGGAAAAATATGCACAATTTTTCTTCCCCTTCGTTCCCACCTTAGAAACTTATCATCATTCTTCAAAGTAAACAAAGGAGACAACAAATAGAACAACTTGTTTTTCTTGGATGCCGTCGCAGTGTTCTCCCCGGTTAGTAAGAGTATACAACTAAACGAGAAATCCAACATTTCATGGTTAAAAACAAGTTGCTAATATAGATCGTCATTGATAATTAAATCTGAGTGAAAAGAAATAAAATTCCCATATGACTTTTTTTGGGGAGACATATTTCAGCTCCTCTATCCCTTGTAAATTCGTGCTATTAATGTATACATCTTTACTTTAAAAAATGTAATGTGTCAATATAGGAAAGTGATACTAATATAAACATTATCTAACAGTATATGTCACTGCTATATTTTTATGGGTCTTAAATTCAATTATTAACAAAGACATTTATATGAGAGTAATACTATAACTAAAAAATTAATTAACTAACTCTTATATTATTTATAATTAATTTTATTTTTTTAATTTATTTAAAATAATCAATTCTATTTAAATTAGTCAAATAAGAAACATATAAAAAGGAGTATTGATTTGGATCCAAAAGAGCAAAGTGTAGAGAGGGGTCTTAATAGTCAAAGAGACAAAGGGGGAAGTGGGAAAACGCAACGCAAGCAGGCAAAGACCCAAAAATATACTTACCTGACATCAATTTTTTCCCATGTGATGACGCTGCTCCTTCTCTATAAAGACCTGTCTGTGCCTCTCAACTCCCTCATGCACAAACACAAGAGCCAAACACAACCCAACAATCTTAGATTCTTAGCTCATCACACAATTAACGTAATGGAGAGCAGTGACGCAAACACTCCTCTTTCACAATCCCCCACTAATTCCTCCTCTTCCCCTTCTCCCGCCCCTCAAGTCATCGCAAGCCCCTGCGCTGCTTGCAAGATTCTTCGGCGTCGATGTGCCGACAAATGCGTCTTGGCTCCCTATTTCCCTCCCACCGACCCTGTCAAGTTCACCATCGCCCACCGCGTCTTCGGCGCCAGCAACATCATCAAGTCCTTGCAGGTACGATCCAACCTCTCTCTGTTTTCTCTGTTCTCTTTGAAGTAATCTTGATCATTGGGTATAAGCTTATATGTGCGAGTTGATTTTATTTTGTATTTTCAGGAACTTCCGGAGAGTCAAAGAGCTGATGCGGTGAGCAGTATGGTGTACGAGGCGAGTGCGCGAATAAGAGACCCCATATATGGCAGTGCTGGTGCGATATGCCAACTTCAGAAGCAAGTGAATGAGCTTCAAGCGGAACTTGCCAAGGCTCAAGCAGAGCTCGTCAACATGCAATTACAGCAAGCCAATCTGGTGGCTCTGATTTGCATGGAAATGTCTCAGACCTCTTTCAGTACTTCTCAGGAATCTGAATCGTCACAGCATTCCGTCGACAATTTCATTTCAACTCCTCCCCACAACAACGCTTACCAGAGTAATCTCAACTTCTTTGACGACAACACTAGCTTTAACTCACTATGGGAGCCTCTCTGGACATGAATATAAACTATTGATTAATTATTAATTTCTTCTTATTGTCATAAAGTCATTCGATAACTGTTTCCGATGACATTCTCCTAAGGAGAAGTTGAAGGAAACAGGATCAACGCGGTTAGCTAGGGACCATATGAAGTTAGGTTATGATGAGGAGGAAAAAATTTGGAGGAAAGTGTTGTAATATGGGATTCAATTCAACATTTTAGTGAAAAAATTTTTCCTCTATGTGATCTGTGCATTCCGAGGTTCTCTCTCAAGCCCCTCTTTTTCATTTCAGGATGTTCTCAAGGAACAGGGCAATCTCTGTTTTTATTTTCCTGGTAGCCTCATTCTATCTAGTTTGAAGGAAATCCAAATATGAAAGCGTTTTGAACAAAATCAATTGAGAACGAATTGTGGAAACATGGCGATAGGAAGAGAAAAAGAGATCGCAGTTAATGATCGGCAAAAGCGAAAAAGTTGCCTCCTTAATTGAATAAACTCAACAGAGAGGACAGATAAACAACAGTGACAGAAGAATCTTCTGCTTGATTTTGTTGCCTCACGCTCCCTTCCCCTGTTTCTTTTTCTGGGTGAATGCAGATGGATGATGGGTAATTGTAGTTCTCTAATAGAAAAACTCGTTACTAAGATTATGTTAAAATAACATAGATAAAGATTTACGTTATATCAAATTTGTCAATTTCATCGTCGTCATGAGGGCCTTAACCAATAACCAACAGTTTCGATATTTTTATCCTTATTTTCCGCTTAGGATTGAGAAATGAGAATAATAATGAACAAGGCATAAGTTCGGTAAGATTTGTGTTTAATGTAAATAATGGGAATTCACACGGGTCTTCTCAAGCTACTCAAGAAGTTTATGCAAGTAGAACAAGACAGACATTATAGGGGAACCACTGATGTGAAATGAGACGAAGAAGATAATAATTGATGAATAAGAGTATGATTATGATTAAGATGTTGCAATTCTGCAAGATTATTAGAAGCTGGATCGTCCTATAGAAAAGAAAATGCAGTCAATTAAGGGTGGTGGGTCAGGATAATGGCAAGTGGAGAGGGAGCGTTTGAAGGTCAGAGTTAGAGGGATGGAGGAATTGACATAAGCTTATTAACATGTCAACTGATTTGATAAATCCACTAATAAATATACAGACTTAAACTTTTCAACAGTGTGACCAATATTGAGTTGTATCTCTCTAGCTCTTAAATTTGATACTTTAAATTTTAAATTTAAATTTTAGATGAGATATCTATTCTATGAGATGAATAACTATGAATTTTAAAATTAAATTAATTGATTATTTAGATATTAGTAATATGATTAAGAAAATACGATAAATACTAGTTGGTAGTATCAAAAAGTTCAATGCGGTGTGGGTGTGGGTGTGAAGTGATAAAGGGAAGATGAGAAATTACTTATTTTTTGTACATATGCATCTCAACTTTAGGGCATATTTTGATAAATTTTTAGAAAATAACTTATGAAAAAAAAAGATTTTTGGAAAAAAATATTTATAAATAAATAGATGTTTTGATTGTTATTAGTAGAAAGACTTTTATTATTGATAAATTACTATAAATGATATTATTTTATTAAAAAAAATTATTTTTTTATCTTTATTCATCTCTCCTCTACTATTCACTCACCTCTACATCTTCGCGAGTATCACCATCATCGACGGTAGAATAGAGCAGAATGTGCCCCGTCCACCTCTATTCTCCCATAGCACATCATCGTCGACAGTAGAACAAAAGCAGCAACAAAACATAAGCATCGAGTATGTCGACGGTAAACACAGGCGAAGGCAAGTTGGAAGGTGACAGTAGATATGGAAGAGGGGAGAGAGAATAGAAGAAAAGAATAAGAATAAAATAGTAATTGTGTATTCTATAAACTTATGGTTTGGTCTATAAGTTCTTTTAAACTAAACTATAATTTTAGATAAATTAATGGGAGTATTTTCTGAAACAATAATAAAAGTTATTTTAAAGCTTTAGTTTGGGAGTTTTACAAATAGGCCCTTAATACAAGGAAGGAGTTTAAGATTAGAGATATGGACCACGCACGTGCGTATGTTTGTGGAAGCTGTAAATATGTAGCAATCAGTTCATCAATTACATGTTGTCTCCCTCAATCACTTACTCATCCCAGCAGGCGCGTCACTTGGGCTCTTACTATTCCAATTCACATGCCTCCCACTTGACTTCATCTCTCGCCAATTTTTCATGTTCTTAATATCAAAACTAATCTGTAATACCATTTGTTTTGCAAACTAAATTTTATATTAAATAAGAAAAAGGGTATTCTTCACTTTGACTTTAATCTTAATTGTCTCTCTTTTTCATCTGTTCTTTTTCTTTTCCCACGTCATTTCACGATGAACTGTAAAACGAACACAATATGCACATCGTATTAATTTCTTAACCAAAGTACTCAGCTTTATGGAAAAGCACCGCTTGCTTGCGTTTGAAGATGCAGCATAATTACAGAGCCACTCCTGTGGCTTGTAACCCGACTGATACCTATTCATAAACATTATGACATTCATGTAGTAAGAAAATATTAAGTTAGGTTGAGTAATTAAGTGACAAAAAATTATAAATAGCCTAATCACTAAGTAGCTAGTACTTTTCTAGAGATATATCAGATGGTTTTTCTCATATTAACTTCATTCTTGCTACTTTTTCTCTTCTTGTTTAATGCTATTAATTTTTTCGCCTAACTCTTTCATCACTGTTCTGAGTCCAACTTAATTAATTCCTGACGTTTCTTTTTTGATGTGATCAAAACCCGTAAAAGTCAACATGTATATATGTTCGTCCCCATTTACACACACACACACACACACATAATCTAAACGTAAATGTCAAGATTGTTCTATCCCTTTTTCCACGTTCTTGTTTTCTGTTATGTGAACTCAGAGACAGGGTCTTTTGAAAGATTTATTGGAACAAAGACTAATCTTAATGGAGCCCAACAGGACTATAAGGGTGGCAAAACTCTACCATAAGTATTTAATATTACTAAATTCTCATAAAATCGAACTCGAGATATTCAATTAAACTAGTATAACTCTTTACTAGTTCAACTATAAGGAGGGCTGAATATAGAACTCAGTCTGACCCGGTCTAAAACTCAATCTGGCATAGGAAGAACCCCTAGAAATGAGACAATGTCAAATGAACCATAAACTCAGTCTAGTACGATCCAGTCTGTCCAACTCTATCAATATCAGGTTTTTTATTTGATTAAACCAGGCTTCGGGCTAGGATGACTAGCTCGAATAACATATCAGACTAGATTACAGTTAATACCATACTTAGCCCAGGCGGATCATTGTGTAGCCCTAACTATAAGTTCTTGATTGTTCAGAGGAGGCAGAGTCTTTGGTGACAAATCAACTCCCATTCATTATATATAACGTGGATCGCTGTCTTGAACTCAAAGTTATGCAAAAGTCACGTTACCAATTTCACCTGGATTTACGATATAATTCGCGTGAAATATATAAATGTATAAGTCGGTAGGAATTTGTTCATGAACAGTTGTAGGGGATTAAATAAGGCAATAAGAATCTCATGGCGTGAGAAGAACATGGTAGCTAGGAATAGGAAGGCCTCCATTTTTGTCTAGACGCTCAAATTAGACTAAGGTTGTCTTCTCGTTGTTTGTTATGGACACAAACAACTAACTTACTTATTTTGTGATAACAACATTTAATATATAATATATACTTTTTAAAAAATACTCTAATTATCTTTTTTAATTCTCTTATTTTCTTTCGTATTTAATTATTATTAAGAAAGTATTAATTTAAGTAATTTAAAAAATAAATAATAAATATAGAAAATAAATTTTATATTTAAAATTAATATTAATTTTTTAATTATATTCTATATTAAGACCAAAAAGAATATATACATATGCATTCATAGTGCACAAATTGAAGATTAGAGTAACATGGGGAGGGAAAATGAACGAAGACAAAATAGCGTTCATGATCAGAGCCCCGCCGGTAATGTGAAAGCGAGATCCACGTGCATGAAAATATGTAGCACGTGTCCTTGTTTTGTTTTCTTTATAAACAAAAAGTTAGATGAAATTCCTTACCCAAGCTCACTTTGTTATGTACCCTATTTTTTTAATATTTCTATTTAACATAAAGTCACATAGACTAACATGAACTCGTACATCAACACATGTTTGCTTAATGTAAATAAGATCCTTTTCTTTTTTATGGTGGAAACCTGATCGATTAATAGGCTTGGATTGGAATTCGGATCACTTGGGAGTCGAGGATCCAACCTAAGCTATCAAAATCTTTGAATTGAATTAGACGTACGAGTTCAACGTCACTGATATCTAACAATGATTTAATGCGTCTTCCCTGGATTTAGAAACAACATTCGACAGTTTTAGGAAAGATCATTTTTATGTGTCCTTGAGATCTATATAACGATCGTTGTCTAGCAAACATGTGTTGTGTGGAGCTGTTTCCGAATTGAATTTAGTTTCCAGTAAGAATAAGGATGATATGATGTGAAACATGTATATATCAGATCGGGAACTGATGTTTTTAAGATTAAACGATTTTCATTTGGGGCGTGTTTCTCTTGCTGATGTCAATATCTATCGTTGTTAGTTACTTCTATCTATTTTAGAGTTCGAGTTTGATCTCACGCACAGCTCTTTCTAAGGGTTGCTTTATGAATAAATTTGGTTACTTCCCTCTTTGATGCGCCTCGTATGTTGCTTGCTATGTTAAACTATTGGTCAATAATTGATGGCGCATTATGTATCTGACTATTTGCTATTACCATTCGTTGATATTAGTAGTTATTTGCATATACCATGAATTTATTGTCATTCTTAGCCATTAAGGTAGTTGGTTGACAAGGAACCAATGAACAGGTCACTGGCAGAGTGTTACCAAGCGAGCATGATAAGTTTGCTGGTTTACTCTCTCAGGTATCTCATCTTCAAATCAAATTTGTATATTGTGAACCATCACTTGTTGAACGAAACCGTATTACATGTGCCTTTAAATCTGCAAGAGAAGCAATGGTTTCTCAAATCAAGTGGGCTGCAGAAAGTGATAAAGGCAAAAGCTTTAATAAAACCTGTGCAATTTGTTTTGAAGATTCTGATGTTGAAAAAATATTTTCAGTGGACCGTTGCTTGCATAGATATTGTTTTTCATGTATGAAACAGCATGTGGAGGTGAAGCTGCTTGATGGGATGATGGCAGAGTGCCCTCATGAAGGTTGTAAATCTGAGGTGACTGTTGATAGATGCAAAAACATTTTAGCACCACAATTAGTTGAAGTTGTCAACGAAAGGATTAAGGAATCAGCTGTCCCTGTCCTGTAACAGAGAAATTGTATTGCCCATTTACTAGGTGTTCAGCATTCATGGCGAAGCAAGAGGCCGTAGAATACACTAAGACCACATATGTTGGAGGTGAAGAATATAGAATAAGGAAATGCATGAAATGTCATGGATTTTTCTGTATCAATTACAAGGTTCCGTGGTATAGCATGAACTGTTATGACTATAAAAATCCCATTCTTTTTCGTCATGAAGAAGATTCTAAGCTGGAGTTTCTTGCCTCCATGAAACTGTGGCGACAGGGTGTGAAGTGCAATCACATAATTGAACTAGCTGAAGGTTGCTATCATATTACCTGCAGGTACCACCAGTTACCCTCCTCTTTATTTTTCACTTCTTAGTATCTCAACCATTTTGCACCTTAAAAAACCAGAGACATAGTAGTATCGTTGTATTTATAAGCAAAATTCTCTGTTATGGTTAGACTCAACATTCAACCTGTGAAAGCCTACTTTATGGTATTGCTTTTTGTAGATGTGGGTATGAATTTTGCTACACATGTGGAGCAAGGTGGGAGAACAAGAAAGCAACATGCTCTTGTCCAATCTGGGAGCGTAACATTATACACGATCCACATGAAGGAAGATGATCATTATACCTGTGCTAACTTCCTTTGTCCCCCCACTGCTCCGAGAAAGGTTACATTGTTTAGATTCTGTTTCAATGCTTCGGTGTTGACTACGTTCTCTTGCAAGCATGTTCTAGTTTTGATGAGAATTTTCAATTAGGTGCTCTGATGAGCTTGGCTGTCAAACTTACGACTTCATATTCGTTTTTTCTTCCTCGTTCAATATCAATCAAACTGTATACTCTTTTGAAATTTTTGGCCGTCGAGCTTTCTAATATCTCTGAAAAGTACAAACAGCAAACTTTTTTGTAAAATTAGATTGTAGGTCTTGCACTTGGCAACAAATTTAAGATAAATTACGTTGTTTGTGACCAATGAATAATTCAACTAGACCCCCGCGCGTTTATACTAGCTTGTTAGGGGTTAGTCTAGCTTAACCAAAGATTTTGAATTTGAGATTTAGGTACGTAACAATACAAGTATTAGGGTAACCGCTTAAAAGGATCCTTCAATTATCGATTCAGATTAATCTAAAGCCGTTGTTATGCTTAAAAGAAGGCCTACCCTAGGATACTAGAGGAGAAATAAAAAAACATAATAATTTGACTATTTTAAAAATTAATACCACCTCCAACTCTTTA
Organism: Leucaena leucocephala; assembly: GCA_037074615.1. Taxonomy (NCBI): domain Eukaryota; kingdom Viridiplantae; phylum Streptophyta; class Magnoliopsida; order Fabales; family Fabaceae; genus Leucaena; species Leucaena leucocephala. The sequence goes on along the minus strand of CM073525.1, from coordinate 19,159,955 downwards.
TATAAGAGTTGGATAATTAATCTGTGGATATTAAAAAAATTAGTTAAATTAATTATTTATAATAAATAAATTTTAATTTTATTAAAATATCCTCTTTAGCTATATGCGTTGGAAATATTGTTTGGTAAAAATCTACTTAATATATATAATCAATAAGGATACTTTGGTGTATAAATTATAAATTTTAAAAATAAAATAAAATGATGTCTTATATTTAAAAATAAAATAAATATATTTTTAATTTTTATATTATGAACATGGGAAAGTATAATTTCTTATATATTTTATATCTATACGTATGTTGGTCAGAATGATGAGATGGTGACATTTTAAGTTTTCATGAAATGATTCAAGTAACGAGTAGTTATGTATGCTATTCACTTTTGTCATGGAAGCTGCTGATATAGAAATGATTTTCTTTAACTACTTTATTGTATATCGTTTGAAGCCTTTCCATACAACTGCAAATTCAGTCCTAGATGTAAAATGAATACATCTGCTTTTGATGTGTTAAATCTCATGTACTGGCTTGGTTATAAAACATTCCCGCTTCACATTCACAGCCGTGAATCCTTGTTTTTTGGTTGAAACATAAATGTAACGGATAAAGCAAACCAATGAGTTCTCCAACCCACCCACCCTTGTCATGTGTCAAGTTCTCACCAAAGTCAACATGGCTAGATAATAGATTCCTTTTCAATATATATATCATCTTCAATATTACAAATTTTGTTAAAAAAAACCTCATTCATAATTTATGATAGCTTTTATAGTTTCCAATCAATTTAGAAAAAGAAAGGGAGATGAAGCGCCTGGATAAGACCCACTCTGTCCACTTCTTCAAATTTGGAAGTCATGAATTGAGAACTTGAAATATATAGCTACATCGTGTTATAAGTACATTTGCTGCAAAATTCAGAGACAAACAAGAAAATAATTAAACCCATCTACGAGAATGATAGCTTTTCTTGTACAAGCATTGAAGGAAGATGCAACTATTCGCAGGCATCTTGGCTTTCTTTGATATTTGAGTCATCCGGTGGCTGCTCAGGATTAGTGTATGCGGGACACATAGAAGCATATTGACAGAATTTACATTTCCAGCGCTCATCCTCTGCAACATAGCTAGCTTCTTCCTCTCCATGCCAAAATCTGAGACATGCTTGAATCTGATCCTTTAGCCACTCATAATCATATGCAAATTTATCTTCGCCAAGCACTGAATGATCCTTCTGGGACTCGTATCTGCCGCAAAACATATTATGAACAAAGTAATGTCATTCTTTCTTGGCCACTAAGTGTTTCTTCTTCTTCATCTTGTTAACTATTCATGAAGAATTTTCCAATAGGAGCCATTCCAGGAAAAAGGACAAGTCTCCAATAGCAGGAAAAGGCAAGATTACAGATGTTTCACAAAGACAAAACTTGTATTAATTTTGCATTACAAACTAACTCTTGTATTAAGTACTGGAGGGACTATTAAAACTCACCTCAATAGAAGCTGATCATGAGCCGCACCCAGCATTGTACGAGGAATTTTGTAATGTCTCACCACGTCATCAAGGGTCTACTTATGCCAATTTGAAAAATAACAAAGAAATTATCTTCACCATAATATATTTGACCATTCGAGATTGTAATAGCTTATCAATAACTAAATGATGCATTTTCGAATAAAAACATCAACTGTGCAACAGAAAGGCAAAATTATATCAAGCTACAGTAATACTTGATTCAGCGGGTAATTAAAAAAAAGTCATCTTCCTTAATTTATCATAATAATTATTCAATGTATCCTTATACAGCGAGTATGCAGAAAATTGTTTTCTAGAAAGAAAACGGAAAATAAACCTATCTCATTTCCTTTCTAGGTGCATTTCTCTCTTTTTTCCCTTTTGAAAACACTTTTCGGAATACCAAATATTGCTGAAGGGAATATTATGAGTTCAGGAGCCTGAGTTCCACTTACCAATTCAGAGAATCCAGAGTCCTTGCTCTCCCCTTGCAGATCTTCACATAGAGTATGTTGAGGGTTTAAACCAAAATAATCATAAAACTGTTCAGAGGGGAACTTACGAGCAACTAAATTGTCCCACATATACTTGTAACACATTAACTGAAGCCTACCAAGAGAAAAAAGAGCAAGATATAATATAACTAAATGAATCATTGGCTTCTAAGCTCACGACCAAATGGAATGACATTAACGCTTGAATAAGATACACACCTTCCGTTTCTTTGTTGTGGTTCGGATGGAAGTGTATCTCGAGAACGGGTTTTTGTGTCAATTAGTATCGGATTTCGATTATCTAATGTCTGCGGCAAACGAATCTCATCAATTGCACCCACCATCCATACGCCCTCTGCAAAGCCTACTCTGACATCAGAAGAACGCCGCATCATGATCATTAGTGGTACAAATTCCAGCAAGGTAAGCCTAAACTATAAAGTATATATGCCATAATGGGTCAGAATTCACTAAAACAAAATATGTCAACAGCAACATTAAAAGCAAGATTTGCTATCTCAATGTAGCATTTGTCAAATCCAGTGGGTGGATTTTTCCCTTCAAATGTATCCTTCAGCCCATGTTTAATGTTTTATGGTTTCAACCGAAAAAAACAGCTTCTGTTTCAGATGTTGGAACTCAATGCGACTAAACAAATCTACAGAGCTTCTTATGACCAAAACTTTATACTAGTGATGGAACGTTTCATTCAAAAAGAAAAATATCTGACTTTACCTGGAAGGGCCAAGACAATTTCTATAGTAACCAAAGCCAAAATTCATTCAATTCCAGAAAATATATGCCTATCAATCTCAGCAATACACGAAAGAAGCACTTAGAAAAAATCCATCCAAAAGGCTAACAATATGATCTTTTCCATCAACTCTTATTCCAAGAAACATTAGAAACATTACATTGTGAGATCATTTTGAATTTCCCCTATTATAGGGAGCCCTCTTCTAGTTGCTTTTATTTAGGAAAGAAAAATATCATATCTCAATCAAATGAGGAGCACAAACAGCTTTCAAAACCTGACAATCACTTACATGCGGCATTAAATCCTGATCAAACAGAATACATGAAAATAGACTGATAAAATATTAACTTACATGGGCATCTCACGAGTGACTCCTTCAAACTGTAATTGGTTAACACCATTTATAAAATTAATGAACTTCAAGGCCCAAAAATCTTCACGTGATTTGATCTTCACTGCCACCCGTTTTGTGACCTGCAAATCGACATTCAAATATATGACTTAAGGGGATACCAAAGTTAGTGAAGATCAGAAAATGAATCATAGGTACCTAATTGATGATTAGATGCTTTTGCTACTACAATTTTGACAATGACCACATAATGTGTTATGTGTATATGCTCAATAATTTTGTAAATAAAATATATTTAGTAGAATTCAAGTAGTCAGGATTTGAGATCAGTAAAATACCTCTTCTTCAAGTTTAATATGTCGAGCAATTCCAGCTTTCATAGCTTTTGTGGTCTTCTGTGCTCCATAAAGGAGAGTAAATTCCATTTGTTTTTGGCACCATTCCTATCATTACATTTAACTAACGAAGTAAAGATTATTGTGACCCTGATTCCACGAAATGGACAGATCAGTGATAGCATAAAAAAACTACAATTTTATGTATTTTGATTTTAAAACTTTTGAGGAAAGGAAAACCAAAAACTTGACACCGGATGAGACTTCATGTAACATCGACAGGAAAGTTAAAAATAAGTTCAATCCATAGCCCAACACAGAAACGGTTGAAATTTGATACCGTAGATGTAAGATCGGTGACAGCCAAGCCCCTATTTTTCCTAAACCGGAGAAGATACGATTCAGCCACTCTTCTCCTTTTATGGGTATTCATCATATTGCCGGAATCCTCAATGTCAGACCCAGAACAATTGGATAAACTCCTATTAGATATAACCACAATTGATTGAACCGGCGATTTGGCATTTATGTGGAGCTGAGTGGGGAAAGTGGGTGATTGAATTGCAGGGGCAGCGGAAAAAGTGAAAGAACGAGCATACGCTAGAGCAGCTTCAATAATAGCCATCTCTTCATCACTGACGATCTCGATTGGGATCTCAGGAACATTATCGTTCTTTTTAACCGGCAAGTTGGAGGATGTTTCTCCCATGTGGCTGATTCAGCAAGTTCGTGGTATCATGCCCGAAGGAATCGGCACAGTTGATGGTTTAAGCAAGGCCCCCGATATGGGGTAAATTGCAAAGCAAGTATTTGAAGGTCGACGGATAACCCATTTTCCAGCCTTAAACCTTAACGGTACGTTTGTTTTTGGGCATGTTTGGCAATGCCAAACCTAAGTTTGATCAAAAATTTTAAAAAAATTTAAATTAAATAGTCAAATTTATTTAAATAAATTTTTAAACTAAACTATAGTTTAAAACTAAAATTTTAAATAAATTAATCAGAGTAACTTATAGAATAAGAAAAAAGCTTATGAACTAACTAATTACTATTACCCCTATTTTTTCTTATAACATCTTTCTTTTCTTTCTTACACCCTCTCTCCTCATTTAATACTCATATCTTTTTTCATAAATTACCCATAATAAAAATAATTTTAAAAATAACTATCCAAACACTCATTTATTTAAAACAATTTTTTCCCCATAATCTCTTTTTTAAAACCCCTTTCCTATAAATTTTTTTTTTTCATAAGCCAGTTTCTAAAATTTTATCTAAACACATACTTTATCTAATATGTGTGAGTGGGTTTACGGTTTGAAAAGTTGTTTTTGCCAAAATTTTAATTTAATTTTTTTTAAATAAATAATTATATTTATTTAGAAATAATTTTAATTAAAATTATAATTTAAAATTATATTTTTAAATAAGTTATTGAAACTAATTTTTAAAATAGTAAAAGAGTTTATAGAATATTCTTACTCATATTTTTTCTTATATCCTCTCTCATCTTTTTTCTCTCTCCTCTATCTTCTCTCCTCACTCCTCTCTCATTTCTATCATATCTCCTCTTTTATCTCTCTTTTTTATACCCTCTTATATATCTTATTTACCCTCTCTCACATCTCCTACTTTTAATCAAATCATACTATTTTTAATAATTTATCAATATAAAAAGTTATTATACTACTAATAATCTAAATATCTATATTTTTAAAATTTATTATTCCTAAAATATATTTTTTCAGAATTTATTCTTTAAAAACTAATTTAAATAAGCCCTTAGTAAGATAAAAGACTTTTTACGTGGAAAAAATAAAATTAAGTTAAAAATAAATTTTAAAAATTTATTTAATATATTAAAAATAAATATAGAATTGATATAAAATGTTTTAAAATATTTTATTATAATTTGTGAAAGATTAAAATTATTCAAAAATTATATAATTTAGGATAAAATAATTTAAAATATTTTATTTTTATTTCTCTTATTTCATTTCTAAATTTTATTTTAATGAACTTGAAATGACTTAAAATATTAAAAATAAAAATAAAAATAATTTCTATTATCCTAAATAAAAAAAATATTTCATTCTATTTCTATGTTTATACTATTAAATATATCTTAAGAGTTATCTTTTTAATTTAAAAATAAAATAAATAAATTATTTAATTAGAATTAATATAAAAAATTAAGTATTTCTTTTATATAGATTAAATAATATATAATATAAATTTATTTTAAATATTATAATTAATTAATTTTTTAATATATTTAGAAGAGTCAGAACTAGCATGATATATGTGGCCGTTCATTGAGCATCACTAGCTTTAATTTAGGACACGTTACATGGTTCAATGGTTTTATATTTTTATACTTTTTTCCACCACATTATCAATTTGTAAAAAGAGAATATGAAAGGAAAAAATACTATTACCTATACTTATATTTTTTAATATAAAATTTAATTGATTTTGATATATAAATTAATAAAATTAAATAAATAAATTAATTATAATTAATATAAGAGTTAGTTGATTAATTTAAATAAATTAATAAATATATAATATAAATTTATCTTAAAAATTTAAATATAATCACAATTAAATAAATTATTTAATTTTTTAATTTATATATAAAAATTAATTAATTCATATATTAATCAACTGATATAATATTCTTTTATGAAATATTGTATAGTTGGGATTATTTTTTCTCAGAAAAAATACTACTTTTATTAAGAACGAGAGGGCATATTTGTGGTTTGGTTCGATTTAGAGGGACTTCAAGGATTATTTCCATGGGCATAGGAAGGAAACCAACTTGACCACAAACTTCATTGGACATTGGATGAGTTCTTAGTTCTTACACGCCCTTTGCTGATCAAATTCCAGGCCACTTGTGAATCCCCAATTTGTTCAAAGTATAAGTGACGTGGCACTTCAAATACATATGATACATTATTTTCCCCCTTATCACAAGATAAGAATAAATTGTAACCAACCACAGAGCACAGCAGCCTTGTTTGAAAAGTCCTTCCAAGCAATTCCCCTACTAGTATGTGTGTTTTTTTCGTCTTTGCTCATTCGCTCCGTCAATCTCCTCAACCTAGTTTTCAGAGGGCCCCAGCCTGTTCTTCTTTCACAATTGTGGAAACAGCCCCATTCTTCTACACGACATGTGTAGTCCTTCCAATTCATAATACTATTGAAATAAAAGAACAGTTTAGTAGGTTAAATAAAATTTAATGCAAAAAACTACTCATCAAATTATAAAGCCTTTTTACCGCTAACACTACTAATACTTTGCTCCTGCGACAAGTCGTTCCAATTATCTTAAAATAATTTTTAAGGTATATGAATGAAAAAAAAGTACTTTTCTAGTTATTAATATATATAATCTAATTATAAAATTAATCTTAATACTAAATATAATATTTATTTTTAATTTTTATTTATTTTTTTAAAATTATCTTTATTAATAATTTCTCAATAATAATTAAATAAAAAAGAGAAAAAATGAGTTAAGAAAAATAATTAGAGTATTTTAAAAAAATATGTTATATTAATTAATTTAACTAATTTCTTTAATCTAATTAAATTAATTAAATATATTATATTTTAAGAACATGAGAAATATATTACACTGCTTTTTAGAAGCATAAAATTTAAAAAGATATTAGATTTTTTTTGGGTCTAGGAAAATGTTGTCAAAATTAAATACTTCCAGTATGATTTGTTTTCAAGTCATAAAAAGGGGTTTAATTGGCCATAAAATGCACCAATCAAATATATATTTGATTTTTTTTAAATATATTAGAAATATTAAATAAACTAACTAATTATATCTAGTATAAGAATTAATTGACTAATTTATAAATAATTTTTTAATAATTTGTTGATCCCTTATCCCTTATCCCTCTTCCTAGATTTCTAGATTGATATATTAGATATTATATAATATGAATTCATCTTGAGTGGTTAACTTTGATTATAATTAATTGATTTATATGACTTTCTTAATCTACAAAAAAAAGTTAACTAATTCTTATAATTAGAATTAGAAGGAGTATTAAATAAAATCTCTAATAAATCTTAGTACTCATAAATCATGTGAAAAGTACAAGACAACTCATAAATTCTGCTCAACACACAGGAAAATGTTATCGATCAATTCATATCCTATTTTGGAAATGATATTTTTTTTTGGTATATGAGAGGGCCAAAGCCTAAAGGTAAAGAAAATTATATTATTGAGGAATTGAATCCTATCAATTTTGAATTTACTAAATACCTCAAATGTAAAGGACACTTGTCAAATATAACAAATCTAGAAATATCTTTCTTTGCTAGTGCATTTGCAACTTTATTTTCCTGTATAGGAATGAATTGCAGTTGTAAATTACATTGTTTTCACCTTAACTCCTCAATCTGCATAAATAATAAACTGCCTCTTTGCCTGTTATTAATTTCAGTCAACATATCAATGATAAAGTTAGCATCAAATTCAAGAATGACATTCTTGAATCTTTGATCCCATGCAGTTTGGAGCCCTTTGAAGAGGACAAATTCCTCTGATTCAGTTGCAGTACAGGCTCCAATAAAAAGAGAAAATTCATATAACCACTCACCATTATAATCCCTAATCACTCCTCTGTACCCAACTTTATTAATGTTCCAAGTCATGGCACCATCTACATTAATCTTTACTCAGCCCACAGGTGGTGGTTGCCATCTCGGATTGTCAACCAAAGCTAAATGATGCAAATTAGTTTCATCAAGAACCTGCACATATTTTTTTTCCAAACTTGTAAAATGACAAACTCTGGTTGCTCAGGTGTCGTGGCATCTAGATTAAAGACATTCATATTCCTCCAAAACCAAAGCTTCCAAATAGTCACTCCCCACATTAACTTCCAATTAGTCCTTATATTACCTAATAGTCTCTTAAGGTTTAAGGCAAACTAATCAGCTAGATGAGCAACAAAGAAAGCATATTGTTGTTGAGGTAATAACCATTTAAGCCAAATATTCCTTGTGTAACTACAATCTCTTAATACATGTAGAGTATCCTCCCTTGCTAATTGACAGGTTAGACAAAGATCAGAACTTGGGGACCACTTGCTTCTCCAAACATTAATTGACAATATATTATTGACAGCTATCCACATGAACATCCTAATCCTCTCAGTACCTTGCCATTTCCAAATGCTTTTATATATTGAGATATAAGGAGTCGGAATACCCTCCTATATTAGGTAATAAGCACTCAGTACCGTGAAGGTTCCGTTTGCAGTAGCACTCTAATATATAAAATCAGGACCAACATTGACCCTCGGTGGTGGCATCATGATGAGCCGTTGAAAAATATTAGTTGGGACTATGGTAGCCAATCTTTGAAAATCCCAAGCTCCATTGACAACCTAATATGCAACCGTGGTATTCTCCTCCAGGTTAGTTAGAGGTTTAAGACTAACCTGTCTAATCTTCTTTGCAAGAAATAGCCAAAAATCATCAATAAACTTAATCATCTTCCCATTTCTAACCACCCACTTGATCCCATAGGCCTGTGGTCCCTGAAATTAAATTCCATGCAATCTTTGTACCAAAAGCCCTATTTGAGAGATGATAATCTCTTGAAACCAAGTCCTCAATTCGATTTTAGTTGAATTACTTGATTCCATCCAAAAGGATGAAATGCATGAGCATTTTGACTTTCCCTATATGAAGTTCCTCTACAATCATTCTACTTGTGGGCATATAGACTTAGGAATCTTTGCCACTTGTATTGGGTATAAAGGAATAGAACTCATAACTGACTTGGCTAATGTAATTCTTCCCCTGTGGTAAAGCTATTTTCCTTCCATAATACAAGTTTAGATTTGACTTTATCAATAATATATTGAAAATTTTCTATTGGTCTCCTCCTTGTGGAAATTGGAAACCCCAGATATTTACCTATTTCTGAAGACACACCCATTCCAGTAATACTTGTAATCTCCCTTCTAATAGCTTGATTCACCCTTTGAGAGAAAAAATTGAGGATTTAGCCTTACTAATCCTTGCTCCAAAAGCAATACAGAACTTGTTCAAGCAATCCATCATACAACTAGCTTGTTTAATCATTGCCTCCCAAAAAAAAAGCAGATAATCTGCAAACATAAGATAAGAAATAATAGGCCCACCTTTGGTAACTTTGATAGGTTTCCATGTTCCTTCATTCACTATATCACTAATCAAATGAGACAATTTGTCCATGCATAAAATAAATAGGAGATGTGAGATTGGATCAATCTGCTTTAATCCCTTTTTGGTGTGAAATAATCAATCATATTATCATTCTACAACACATTGAAAGAAGCTAAAGACATACAAGCCATTATTAATGAAACAAACTTAGACTGAAACCCAACCTCCATTAAGACATGGTTGAGAAAATCCCATAGTATTATGTCATAAGTTTTTTCCAAATCAATCTTTATAGCCATTAACCCTTTCCTTCCTCTACACTTCTGCATCTGATGCATTATTTCTTCACAATGATATTATCTTGTATATGTCTTCCTTTGATAAAACTGATATGGTAAGGAGAGATAATAACATCCATAATCTCTCTTAGTCTTACAGTGATTACCTTAGTTATGCACTTATAGTGAACAGTACATAACGAAATAGGTCTAAAATGTAGAATTGACTTGGAAGATTCCCTCTTAGGAATTAGAGATATGAAAGTCATGGGGGCTTCCTTTAAGTCTATTTTTCCTTGAAAAACACCTTTGACAAAGGAGCACAATGCATCTCCCACCACGTTCCAGTTAGCCTGATAAAATATAGGGCAAAACCCATTAACTCCTGGTGCTTTATAAGGTCCCATTGAAAATAAAGCACTTTTGATTTCCTCCATCATAGGAACATGGTGAAGTTCAGCAAGTATATCATTGTCCACCCTTGAAAACAAGCTAGTAGCATGCAAAAAACAAGAGTATCCCACCTACTCATTGTACATGTTTTTAAAATAGTTGCCTACCAAATTTCTTAAAGTTAATTCATCCTTTATCCACATACAATTCCAATCACATAGAGATAAAAATCTATTTCTTCTTCTTCTCAAATTTGTTTTAAGATGATAATATATTGTATTTCAATCACCCTTTGTAATCTAGGTAGTTCTACCTTTTTGGAACCACTTAATTTCTTCAACTCTCAGTATTCCTTCCAGTTCTTCCTATAATTCCTTTTCATGATTACACGAAAACACCGAATATGGGTATGCAGGAGAATTTTGAATACCTCCTAATCTGGTCATAATCATTTTCTTCCATTTCTCAATTAACCCAAAAACTTTTTATTCCACACAAGAAGTTTAGATTGCAAATTAATTAATGATTGGTTTAAATTGCCCCCTAAACCATTTATCTGCAAGAAAGTCTTTAAATGTTCTATGGGTTAACCATATTGCCTCAAAACAAAATGGCCTAGCCTCTCCCCTCACATGGACATCATTGTGAAATTGAAGATTAATAGGATTATGATCAAAATATTGAGTTCTCGGAAGTACCTTAAGGAAGCAACCTGGCAATTGAGCGAACATTTGAGAATTGTCAAATGCTCTATCCAATCTCTCATACAAATGAGAACAACTAGTAATTTTAGGACTTTTCCACATGAATTTTGGTTCTCTGAATTCCATATCAGACAAACCAGAAGACTTAACTCTGTTAGAGAATCAATTCATTCTATAGTACCTGTGATTTGTACCCCCACTCCTTTTTGAAGACAAAAGAATATCATTAAAATCTCCTAGCACTATCTATGGTTATGAAATAGTAGCAGAGAGCTTAAGAATCTTCTCCCCTAGAATCTTCTGATAGTCTGAATACGGAATAACATATACCGCCATGAGCGTAAACTAAAGCTTCCCTGGTAACAAGGAATCTAAGTGAAAAATTGTCTATCCTCCTTAATTAAATTCACCATGACAAAATTACTCTTCCAGGCTGCAACCATGCCTCCTGATCTCCCTTCACTAGACATTACTTTAACAAAATCATAACCCATCGATAAAATGGCCTGAAAGCTATTTACTCTATCACATCTTGTCTCAGCTAAAATAATTAAATTGGGTTTTGGGCCAAAACATATTACTTTTAAATTTCTGAGGAACCTATCATTACAAGCTCCCATAATATTCCAATAAACGATATTATCCATAAGAAAATTACCTTCAGAGTGTAGTTTCACTTAGCACTTGACCTCACACTAGGTCTCTGGTACAATAGTACCAACACTAAATCCATCTTCAATACAATCACTCATCATTAGGTCTAAAATTATAGGTTCCATAACCTATTCTACCGAAAGCCTAAAGTCTGGATTTTATGAATGCCTTATGTCCATGTCTCCTGGGTCAATTTGTATAATCAAGCCCATATTAATATCCTTGTCCATTACCCATTTACATGTTCATAATCTGTGACTTCTCTTAGCCTAAAGTCTTCATCTCCTATTTCTTGCCTTAGCCTAACATCATGACCTTCCCCTCTTAGCCGAAAATCCTTATTTCCCCTTTCCATGGGTAACCCAACGTCATCACCCCCATATCTTGCACCATACTTTGACTTTCACTCCCTTATCATGCATGTCATCATCAACCTCTTCTAGACTCATCATGTCCCTATTTTTATTCTCTTTCTTCATCATTTCCTTATATCTCTTCTTACTCTTCCTAAACCCAACTCCCTTTTGTTCTTTCTTCTCATTACCTTCCCCTTGTAGCCTCCAAACATCTCTTAGAGTCAACACCCTTGACAACACCCACCTATTCCTCATCTTTCCTCCCTCCTACTACTCGAGTCAAATTGTCACTTGTCTACATTAATTTTTTTGGTGCCCTGTCATTTCCATGCACCTCCCGATGCACCTCCCCCTCACTTTCCTCCTTCCGTCACTCCGGCAAATCCACCAAAACCACAAACCTCAACCTTGCAACTTTCGGCGACCGTGTTTTACCCATACTCTCATGTGGTTTTCGCTGTCTATAAGTCATTTCAGACTTAGGTCATGTATCGTAGAGAAAAGATTCATATATTATTTACACGTTAAACTATTTATAACATAATGTTGATATATATAGACACCAATAACAGACTTAAACTTGTTCATCACGCAAAGCCCATTTCCTATACAACTATCTGGACCTTGGGCCATATACCCAATAACATTAACATAAACTTCTAATACTCCCCTCAAGTTGAGAGCTAAATATATCTATTGCACCCAACTTGTGAAGTAACTTAAAATTGTACATCTTTCTCTACTGATTTGATCAATATATCTACCTCTTGGTCTTCAGACCTTGTATATACCAGTTTGATCAATTTTTCTTGAAGCTTTTCTCGTACAAAATGAAGATCAATTTCTATATGTTTTGTTCTCTCATGAAATACTGGGTTTGATGCAATATGAGTTGCTGCTTTACTATCACAGTATATCTTTACTGGTCTGGGATGTACGGCTCCCATTTCTTTAAGTATACCTACAAGCCACACAACTTTTGCAATTGCTGTTGTAAGTGCTCTGTATTTAGCTTCTGCAAAAGAACAAGACATAGTGTTTTGCTTCTTGGTCTTCCACTTGATGAGTGAACCTCCCATCTTTAATAGGTATCCAGTTACAGATCTTCTTGTCACACCGCATGCACCCCAATCAGCATCACAATATCACTTAAATTCCAGGTCTCCTGAAGCACTGATCAGCACACTGAGCCTTGGAGTTCCCTTCAGATACGTGACCACCTTGCTATGGCCATGTGTATCTTCATGGGATTTGCCATGTATTGACTGATAACCTACACAGAAAAAGAAATGTCAGGACGGGTAGCAGTTAAGTATATTAACCTACATACCAGCCTTCTATATTTGTCAGGATTACTTAATAAATCAGACTTCTTATCTCTTCTTTCCTCATAAGTAATAGTTTCAGATTTTGAGCCGTAGGAAGCCCAAGTGGTTTACATCCACTAATACCCGAATTAGCTAATATCTCCAATATATATTTTCTTTGTGATATAACTATACCTTTTTTTTAGATAAAGCCATTTCAATTCCTAAAAAGTATTTCATTAAACCCAGGTCCTTGATCTTAAAATTGTCAAGCAAATATTGCTTAACTTCCTGTATTTTCATTTCTAAACTGCCTGTAATCAACAAATCATCCACATAGACCAATATAAAAACTATGTCATTTTCATACTTCCTATAAAAGAGTGAGTAGTCATATTTACCTTGTGTGAATCCACCTTGAATCAAGGCCATATACAACTTAGCATTCTACTGTCTAGATACTTGTTTCAAGCCATACAATGATTTCTTAAGCTTGCAAACCATGTTTTCTCCCTTACCATTGAAACCTTGGGGCACACACATGTATATTTCCTCATCAAGATCACCTTGTAGAAATGCATTGTGCACATTTATATGGAACAAGTTCCAATTATGTAAAACTGCAAATTTGATTATTATCCTAATATTTGTCATTTTAACTACAGGAGAAAATGTTTCATGGTAATCAATTCCTTCCTTTTGGCTATATCCTTTAGCAACCAATCTTACTTTATATTTGTCTATCTTTCCTTCTGAGTTATATTTGATTTTAAATACCCATTTGCAATCTATAGCCTTCCTCCTTTTTAGGAGAGGGACAATATCTCAAGTCCTATTACTTTCTAATGCATTTATTTCAAGTTCCATTACTTCCATCCACTTATTGTCCTTTATTGCCTCCCTATAACTAGAGGGCTCAATAGCAGAATCAATATGACATAAATAACACATATATGAAGCAAAAATGTTAGAATAAGAAATACAATTCTTAATGGGATACAATCATTTATTCTTGTTCTGATTACCTACTGAATTCGTTGAAGCAATTACATTACACATGTAATCCTTTAACCGTATAAGTGGTCTCCTTTCCCTAACTGGTCTATTATTAGGCAGCCCTGCTGTATGCATTTCTTGATTACTTATATCATCTTGGCTCGAATGAATGTCCTTAATATCTATAATTAATGGGTCATTGGTTTGAATCTGAGGTCTTGTCCCCTGCTATGACCTATCCATAAAATTTTCTATGGGGTCAAAATTAAAAGGATCTAAGGAAGAATTTCTAATTTGTGGCTGGTTTACTTCCCTGGCTTAGTGCACTCAAATTTCTTGAATGGAAATTGATCATCACAAAATGTTACATGCCTACTGACAAAAATTTCTCTTGTTTGTAAATTAAGCAACATAAGTCCCCTTTGACTACTTGGATATCCCAAGAAAATACACAGTATGGTCCTAGGGAGAAACTTATCTATAACTCTCAAATTTGTTGTATAGGCTAAACAACCAAAGGCTCTTAAATTGTCATAATATGGTTTCTTCTTATAGATCCTCTCATATGACATCTCATATGCAGGAATCTGTGAAGGAACTCTGTTGATTATATGGACTACCATTCTTATACACTCTCCCTAATACGCAATTGGAATTCCAGACTACAACATCAAACTCCTAGCAACTGTAACTAAAGTTCCATGCTTTCTTTCCACAACCCCATTTTGTTGTGGGGTGTAAGGGAATATGGTTTCATGCACAATACCCTTCTCCCCAAGATACTATGCTAGTTGATTATTAGCAAATTATGTTTCATTGTCACTTCTTACTTTCTTAACCTTCATTGAAAATTGATTCAAAACATATGTAATAAAATTTTTAACATAAGCAACCGTTTATGATTTAGCTTTCATTAAGAAAACCCAAACAACTCTAGAATAATCATCAACTATTGTGAGGAAATATTGTTGACCTTGATGTGTGGGTGTTCTGTATGGTCCCCACACATCCATGTGAAGTAACTCAAAACAAGAAAGAGACTTAATATAACTGGATGTAAAAGGAAGTTTTGTCTATTTTGACTATATACATACATCACAAACTTCATTCAATGGCATGTTCTTGTGATTTACAATGTGTAAGTGTCTAAATATAGGCATAGGTACATGTCCTAATCTATTATACAATAACCAAATGTCAACATATTTTTGTGATTTCTCCCACTCATGGCTTGTACAATTCAGAACACTATTTTTGGGATTCAACTTTAACATGTAAAGATATTTTATGAGTCTACCAGTCCCCTTCACTTTCCATCATGAAGGCCCTGTATTATGCAGTGATAAGGGAAAAATGTAGTCAAGCAATGTTGTTCTCTAGTTAATCTAGGGACTAAAATTAAATTAAATTTTAATTGTGAAGCATATAACACATAAGTTAAAATGATTTCATCTGTGAACATAACATTCCCTATGTGAGTGACATGCATTTTTTCTCCATTAGGTATATGAATTGTCTTGATTAAACCATCATTTTTCCTGTAGCTATGAAAAAGTGTTAATTGGCTTATCATGTGAGTAGTTGCTCTTGAGTCAATTATCCATGTGGTGAGTGGGTTTAGTCAAACCTGTTATAGTACTAGTTAAGGCATTGACAGTCCCATCAGAATCCCTTTTTAGGATGTTGAGAAGCCTATCATACTGTTCTTTGATATATGGAGCCCTTCAAACTTCAATCATACTGTCGGAATCCCCTCATTTTCCCATTTATGTCCATAAATTCCACATTTTGTACATAGCATGTGGAGCCCTTCAATCCAAATAATAGTTTTCCCCATCCAAGAAAAACCTAGGCAAGAGTTGTTTCCCTAAGTCCACTAAGACGCAAATATGTGCATAATGGCCTCTCAACTGACAGGATGTATTCATGTCAATCTTAATAGTCTCTCCAATTCTATTTCCTATGTGTCAAGGCTTCCTTATCATAATACTCCAGAGAGACCTTCGGTAGTCTTACCTAAACTGCAACCTTATAAATGGTGGCATTCTACAGATTGAACAGTGGTTCCCAAGGCCTAACAGTTAAGTAATGATCATAAATCATTTAAGGCCCTCCTGTAAGTGAATTCAAATAGTCTTCTTTATTTGTTAGCTTAATTATATAAAATCTATTTCCTACATTGATAAGAGAAATGCCACCTCTATTTGCCCATAAAACTTGCAGCCTGGTTTGCAATGCTTTATAACCAATGTTCTTTTCTAGTAACTTGATAATAACAACTTTACTCCATGCACGATATAATCTCTTCTTCAACCTCCCCGAAAACATAAATGTTGGAAAATTCCACTCTGGATCTTCCATCGTCCTAAAAAATGGATCCTCCTCTCCTAAATCATCAGACATTGAATCATCTGATATATCAAGCTCATCCTATTCTGCTTCATCCTCAGACCAGTTACCATTATTACCTACACCCTTTAGTTTTTCAACAAATGATAGCCTGACTGCCCCTTCTCCAATACCTTTCCCAATAATCTTAGGTCAGTACACATTCAAAAAACTTTCTCCACGCCCTTTGATCTTCTTATAACTTCTCATCAGTTGATTATCTTCTTCCTGAGATGAGGGCACAAGAGCTTTAACCTTTCTTGAGAGCACGATCACCATGATTCCTAATTATTGGTGTTAGGATTTTTCTTTTTATATTGTGATATCTTTAGTTGTTTTAATATAAAGATGTGGAAATGATAATTCTATTTTTTTTAGTATACAAATTTTTAGAAAGAGGTTAAGCTCACTCATGATTTAAAGGACAGGACGAAGTCTCCCTTCACTTAGGTGATACTAATGTCAGGCAAGTCGAGTCGTTTATTACCCTCAGGCGTAAATCTATGCACTTAGGAGCTATAACGTCTCCCCAAATACTATGACTAGAACCATAATAAAGTGATATTTCTTATAAATCAAATATATTTCAAATCATCATATATATTACCAGTTGAACTTATATACCAAGTGTGGAAATGATAATTTTAGTGTGAGCCGCACTTTGCATGAAGCTAGGATTGGGCCTTGTTGGACGGGTTTGCAACGAGGTTGGACCTCATTACGCTTTTTCTGTTTTTCACAAAATATGCTTAATAGGCTTAAAGTCTCTCAAATTAAATTAAAATTAAACTTTGAAACTAAAAAAATGGCGAGAAAGTGCAACGCAATTTGCAAGTGAACGCACCGAAACCCAACCCGGACGTGTTGCCGTGAAAAAACCGGATTGGATAATCGGCGACAGGTCCGAGCTTTGTAAGTGGAGATTGGTTCTTCTGGCTGGGTCTCTCGGTCAAAAAGAAACGTATCCACCGAACACAGACGAGCGGAGAGTCGGCGTAAGATTCCAAAACCCTAATCATCACCGTCTATTTCATTTCCCTGGCGCACCGAGATTTTGATTTGTTTCTATGGTTGGTCGTTCGCATATTCAGCTCAAATTTTCCTTCCCCTTACCCGATTGTAACGATCAATTGTTGTTGAGTTCAATTTCTTAGTTTTGTAATTCGACTGATTGCTCCCTTTTTCAACTTGGTTTATTTGGTTATTATCTATTGCTGATGGGGGTAGCCTGCTCTAGCTTATGCGGCATTTTTGGCTGATTCCCCGTTCTCGCTGAAGATTCTTTACTAAATTATTGGACTCCAGCAAATGGATTTAGTCAATAGTTGCCAGGTAAATCTTTGATTTTTTATCTTCTTTTTTGTGTCTGATGTTCACTGGTGGATTTTGAAATTTACTGAGGTTTCTTATCTGCGCACCAATTCTCTAGTTAGCAAACCTTTCCGCATCATTTTCAACGACCTTATAACCGTGGAGCTTATGGCTTTCGCAGGTGCCGGAAAAGTAGGTTTTTTACCGCGCAGTGTAGCTTACTTTTGTTTTGTGATTTTAT
Source organism: Leucaena leucocephala (assembly GCA_037074615.1). Classification (NCBI taxonomy): domain Eukaryota; kingdom Viridiplantae; phylum Streptophyta; class Magnoliopsida; order Fabales; family Fabaceae; genus Leucaena; species Leucaena leucocephala. Next base: position 19,141,686 of record CM073525.1, on the reverse strand, counting down.
TAGTATGGATATTGAATGTCACTCGCATATCTGGTTTCGGACGTTGATATCTGTCTATTAAGCTATTCTTGGTTGTGTAGCTCACACGATATCTGGTTTCGAAATTTGTCACCTTAGTGACCAATGTCTACTCATTAAAACATTGATAAAGGCGATACATTTGATGTTCATGTTTTTTAGTGAACTTTTAGTATAATAATAATGTTTTAGGAACCCAATGCGATTAGGATGTCTAAAGAAATTTCAAAATTTTAAATTAGATTTTCTCATACAGGTGAAAAACAGTTTCTTTGATGAGCTACATTTCGTGCTTTGTTCATTCTAGTGACATGCAGTTATTGTTCACTTTTGCTTACTTATCACCTTAACATCTCATGCCGATGAGGAAAGTTACATATTTCAGTCTTCTGGGGTCATAGCCCTTTGTTATTTGTGATTCTCGCATGTTATGGCAGGACTTCCTTTTCTTCTACTCCCTAGCATAAATAAAGAACTTGGTGATTCTGTTCAGTACTTTTCGTATTGCATGATTATCGGATTTTTTTTCCTTCGTTGCGGTGGTCATGATAATTTTATGTCTTGAAATTCAACATTAGTAGCATATACTTGAGGATGCTTGGATTTTATTTGCTTTAGTTCTTGTAGCATTCATATTTTTTCCCTCGTTAAATTTATAGGTTGGGGTGGAGGGTTAGTGGGGCATATGCGGTGGGTTATTCTAATCTAATGTACTAATCTTAACATTTTTTTCTTCTGTAGGAAAAGTTGACATATTTTCGTATAAAAGAGCTCAAAGATGTACTCACCCAGTTAGGCCTTTCAAAACAGGGAAAGAAGCAGGTGAGGCAGAATTAGTACGGACTGGGGTTTTCTATGAAAGTCATATGCTAATTGAGTTTCATTTAATAAATTCATTGCCTGGTTAGTGGTTCTTGTAGAGCATAAAAGCTACTTTTTTCTTGTTAACAAGCGATGTAAATGAGTTTGCAATGGTCAGAATGGATAGATTTAGTGAGCCTGTTTTTCATGTTGTTTTGGAGTTTTGCTGTGGAGGATATGTAGTAGGATTGCTCTAATTTGTGTATGCGTTTAAACCCTAAACAGATAGCAAGCTTGAGTCCATGCATTATTTATTCATGTATGCTAATTATGTTAACTAGTTTAATTTCATCTACTCTTTCTTGCTTATTAGAGACATAATATGGGGTAATGATGTCAATGCCTCATCTTTGTAGGATCTTGTTGATCGGATATTAGCCATTCTCTCAGATGAGCAAGGTAAGCATGTGCGGGTGGGTGCATGTTAGTGCTGCAAGTCTTGACCTTTGGCTGTCGCCTGTCTTGTATTTCTGTATTACGTTTGTGTTTTTGCTTTTTGGTTTGGAAGAAATCCTATATATCGTAAGTTTAGAATTTGGTTATATCTGCAGATTGAAAGGTTTAGAGAATGGAAAGAAATTCTTATGATTATATGTGAGGAGAATATTATAATTTATTTATTGTGGCATTTGCGTTAATCTTCTTTCAGTCAAGTTCAGATTGAACTCGGTTTGACCTCGGCTATTATTTGTTCCCAGATTTTTCTTTCCCTTTTCCTGCTCTTTGCTTTTATTAACTGATTTGTCTTATTCGTCCTTGATTGAAGAGTTGAAATGTTATGCAAGCTTCATATGTTGTATTGAAGATATTTGGAATTTTTTAATTATTTGGTGTTTAGTTTATTTTGATAATTTTTAATATGAAGTTGATGTTTGTGGTTCCCCCTTCCAAGAGTCTAAGCTTCATATGTTGTATTGAAGATATTTGGAATTTTTTAATTATTTGGTGCATAGTTTATTTTGATAATTTTTAATATGAAGTTGATGTTTCTGGGTTCCCCCTTCCAAGAGTCTAAGTGATTTGGTTTTCTTCCTTGTCCTCAGTTTCCAAATTGTGGGCTAAAAAGAATGCTGTTGGAAAAGATCAGGTGGCAAAATTAGTGGATGACACATATAGGTCAGTGCTAATGTTGTTGATGATGTTTTCTTGAATTTTATGATGTTTCATAAACATGTAATGACCTGAGCTTCTTAGTGTGCTGAACCTATGCAATATGTTAAATACTATATTTAGATCCGATTTAAGTGGAGTATTCAGTTCCATGTATGCTGTAATTTCTTTCCTTCTATAGTTCCTTTATTGACATTGTGCATTTTCTGATTGGTCAGAAAGATGCAGATATCTGGAGCAACTGAGCTGGCATCAAAAGGTATGTCAGATAGCAGTAATGTGAAAATTAAAGGTGAAATTGAAGATTCCTTGCAGTCAGTTACAAAGATTCGCTGTCTCTGTGGAAGTTCTTTGGAAACAGAGGCATTGATCAAGGTGTAATGTTCAATCCCCGTCTCCCCCCCTTCTCTATCGTATTTTAATGTTCTTTTCAATTTGACATGTTCGAATGTGTTCACATGGCTTGATTGATGATTTACATAAGTTTCCAGTTGATATCCTCTTTTTCTTTGTTGAAACACATTTCTGTGAGGCCTTGTACATATTGTGTATATTTGATTGTTATGGTAAGTTTTTAAATCTAATTGCAGTGTGAGGATGCAAGATGTCAAGTATGGCAACACATGAGTTGTGTTATAATTCCAGATAAACCTACTGAAGGCATGCCACCAGTTCCTGATAAATTCTATTGTGAGATCTGCCGTCTCAGTCGAGCTGACCCGTATGTCATGTTCCTTTATGTTTTTAGCTATTTATTAAGTTTGGGTGGTATTTAATGTTTGAATATGTTGTCTTCTTAGTTTAGCACAATGTTTCTTTGCTCTTGCTTGGGTATTTCCCCATAACTGGATGTGTGTTCAAGTGCTTGTGTGGGTTGTCAAAATTTGTGATTTTCACTTTGTCAGCTATGCCATTCCATTCTCTGCTGCTGCTCGAACTAGGCTCACTAGTTGAGGTTGTTCCATGTTCTGTTGTGTTTCAACTAACTACATGATAAACCCATTCAAGTGTGGAGTTACCCAAATAGTGTATTTTCTTTATCTTTGAAAATATCCTATGCTTATGAAAAGACGATAGGTGTAGTAACATTCTTGTATTTGTGACTTTCATAGATAGACCTCTTCACTCTAGATTTTCAGGTGGTATGTTTGAAGTGAAGAGTTGTTTTTTTATCTGGTGGTGAACATCATATTGGTCCTATCGATGCTTTTTAAATCACAGTGCGTTGCATTATAAGAGATCTTAAATGTTGTTTTTCGCATTAATTTGTGTTTAATTTGTTTTGTAGAAAGAAGTGTGAATTACTATCCTAGATATGAAGTTTTTCATTTAAAACTTTATCTAGTCTGAGGAAATAGATAAAGCTGATAAATGATCAATAGAAGGGGGTAGACTCAATAATCTCAATTCTTATGGAATGAAAAATAGATGGCCATTGACGAAGGGGCAAATGTCGAAGTTTGCTCAATTGGATGTGCGTTTGTTTTTGTTAATTTCAATCATTTAGTTGAAATCTCATGTTATTTGCTGTCATACATTCTTGTTCCTTATATGACTTTTACCTCATTTTATCTGGTACATATTTCACAATTATTGACCTATGCAATCGGTCCCTTGAATTATGCAGCATTTTTCCCTCATCTGTCACTGTTTTCTGGTGTTCTGTTGCAGTTTTTGGGTTCCAGTGGCACATCCATTGTTTCCTGTGAAGTTGACCGTAACCAATGTTCCGACTGATGGGTGAGTGTGTGGTTGGTGTGGGTTGGTTGAAGTCAGACAGAATGTTTGAAATGTTAATGTGTTTTAGCAAAAGGAATGTCGTGTCTAGTTTCCCCCCCTAATTTATAATTACTTTTTCATTACCTATCATGCATTTAAGATACAAATGGGTGTAATGAAATGAAAACACGTGCACACTTATTGATCGGATTCCTTCTCATTTTATTACCTACAGGAGAAGGAAAAAATTCCCTAGAATAGATAATGTTGCTGACATAGGGTCAGTTAGTGATGAAGATAGAAACTGGGAAGTTATTCTGAGCTTCCTTTATGTGTTGGCAGTATTTTAGAATGTTTGTTTTCAAGCGTTACTCTTTAGAAGTTGTGTGGTGTCCTGTGTCCTATTCTTATTTTATGGTCGGTTTTTGTTGATTTGTAATATTTTATGTCCTATTCTCAGTGGAAGTCAATTTTTTGGGGTGGTTTCCATACGCCTCCTTGGTTTCTATCACATAGGGTTGTCATTTATTTGAGCAGATCTGTTTTTCTTTTAATTATATTTTTAGTTTGGGGTTCCAGCCCTACTACTGGAAGTTTATGCAAATGTTTTCGTTTTTTTTTTTTCGGGGTGGTATTTCCTATAAATTTGTCAGACAGATGTGGTGTTTTCATTTACATCCCCGATCATATGCTATTCGCCATTTAGTACAATTAGTTTAATGTTCAAATGAAACTTTTGATGTTAATTTGTTTTGTTGAGGTGGAGTTTTGCACAGGAAAATTAATTAATTAATTTAATGAAGAAGTTCTCCAATTTTTTTTTCTTAGCAGGTGTAAAGCCCTCCATGGGCTAAAATTTCGTTCCATAGACTTCCCATTAATCACATGGATCTTTTTCTGTGGTTAAAATCTAGATTTCCATGTAGCTTACTGGTTGATTGACCTGATCATGTTCCTGTGTGTCTTGTTCAGCACTAACCCTGTGCAGAGTGTGGATAGATCATTTCAACTTACAAGAGCGGACAAGGACTTGGTGTCTAAATCAGAATTTGATGTCCAGGTTAATATGGTTATCCAGTGTCAGTAACTTAATGTGTAAGCTTCAATCCAATGAGTTTGTCGATTTAAATGGTATGACATTATATGTAGGTTTGGTGCATGCTTTTGAATGACAAGGTCCCATTCAGGATGCAATGGCCTCAATATACAGATCTACAGGTCAATGGTATGTTAATTCAAGTCGTGGTCCCCTCTTCTACCTTTCCTGGTTTATCAGCATTACGTGGGGCTTGGTGGATGCTTCTAATAATGATGTTTCGTGGTGTAAAACAAAATTTACTTAGAAAATGCATGGTCTTTCTTCTCAATGTTCTATTTGAATTTCCTTTTGTCATGTAGGTGTACCAGTTCGTGCCATCAACAGACCTGGTTCACAATTACTTGGGGCTAATGGTCGAGATGATGGTCCAATTGTGAGTTTCTTGTTATCTATGGTTGTGACTAAAGTTCTGTTGTGGGCTCAATTATTGTTTTCAAATTTTATATGGGTCTTATTCAGTTTCTTTTTTCTTTTTATATATTCTATTATATGGGTCTTATTCAGTTTGTGTTTTTTCTTCTCTTGTCAGATCACGCCATATACAAAAGATGGAATAAACAAGATTTCCTTAACGGTGTGTGATGCTCGCCCTTTCTGTTTAGGGGTTCGTATTGTGAGAAGGAGGACCATGCAACAGGTAGTTTGCTTTGTAAACTTTGACCATGCCTTGTGGTTCTATAGTATGATGACTCTGTCTAGAAGAAACCAACCGTATAGTTTTAGTTCTTTGTTACCATAATTGGTCCCTTTTGGTTGATTTGATGGGAAATTTAATTAATTTTTTAAAATTTTGTTTTGTTTGTTTGCTTTGTCAATTATAAGTAACAGGGAAGCCGTGAATCTATCAGCTTCTTGATGATATAGTTTAGCCTTTTATATATTTCTTGAGGCATATTTACATTCTAATATATGTTTAGTAAGTGGTATGACTGTTGCCATCATGCAGATCACTTGTCATAGTTTTGTTATGATGGAAGTCTTGAATATTTCTGAAACAGTAAACATGGTGTTATTCATTATCTATTGTTCATAACTTATAGAATATAAAGTAAAGTTTTGTTTGCCCCACTTTTTCAATGCCTTGTGCTCTAAGTGCCAACCTATTTACCCAGATATGTTGGGGAGAGGCCAATTTAGTTCGCATTAGGTATTAGCATGTCAAACTTGACTGTCTAAGTAAGGTTGAAGGTTTTCAATGCAGTTAATATTTAAGCCTAAAGCTCCCTTCCGTAAAATTTTTCTTTTCTTCTTGAAAGTTGGAGGTGTCTAATGGTATTCTATTTTATTATACCTAAAATGTAAGACCTAGATTCTTCATATTATGCTTACTTTCAGCCAAAACTGTTGATTCAATCATTAGCCATTTCCTTGTACTCAAAGGAATCAAGGGAAGTTCAAGCCATCTTGTTACATCATTGACCATCCAACTTTACAAGTATTAACTCTGGTTCATCCTTTTACTTAACTCCAATCAAATCCCTAGTTAGTGTAGCACTGCAGCTGACTTCCCCCTCGCATAGGCAAGAAATGCTTCTGAAGACCCAAAATCACTTAGTCAAGAGAAAGGTAGGCAAGGAGATGGGCAAGTGAGGCATGAGGGGTGGTTCGTGGAGCTGTGCAGTTGCTGGGTATGGGCAAAGTAAGTGGAGACGGTGGGTGAGGGCTAATCAACACATTACCTGGCTTTTGTTGAAATTTATAAGATTCTTGCTCATAATCCGTGGTGAATTTATTAATTCCAATCTGTAACCCTTATACAACCAAGTTATGGCACCTTGACTCGTATAATTTAGTTTATGTTTTGCTTGTATGTTTAGTTTTAGAAAAAGTTGCATCTACCTTTAGGATTTCTACATAGTCATGCTACTGCTTCACATTTTTCATTGCTACAGATCTTTTAAGATTTAATTTTCTTACCCAGATCCTAGGCATAATTCCAAAAGAGTCTGATGGGGAGCCTTTTGAAGATGCTCTTGCACGTGTCTGCCGATGTGTCGGTGGTGGAAATGCAGATGATAAGGCTGATAGTGACAGTGATCTAGAAGTTGTTTCAGATACCTTTAGCGTCAACCTCCGATGTCCAGTAAGGGTTTCTTGTGTTGGGTCATTTTAGTGGTGCTTTCAGTTTTGCTTGAAGTTCTGTTAATGAGTTCAGAAATTTTTGTTAATGTGTCTACACTTGGGAAATCTATAGATGAGTGGTTCAAGGATGAAGGTTGCTGGAAGATTCAAGCCTTGTGTTCACATGGGCTGTTTTGATCTTGAAGTTTTTGTGGAAATGAATCAGCGGTCGAGGAAGGTAAGTTTCTAGTAATGGATCTTGATTTGTCTGATCCTCCATGGGGTGATCTTTAATGTTTGTTTAAACGTACAATGATTTATGCAGTGGCAATGTCCTATCTGTCTCAAAAACTATACATTGGAGAATATCATTACAGACCCTTACTTCAACCGTATCACATCTAAGGTATCATCATATTGATGGCCTTTAGAAAGCTCGCATATTGTGAATTAGTAGTTATTATTTAAATGGTTTGTTGGTACAGATGATAAATTGCAGTGAAGATGTGACAGAGGTTGAAGTGAAGCCTGATGGTTCTTGGCGTGTCAAGGCTAAGAGTGAAACTGAATGCCGAGATTTGGGTAATCTTGCACAATGGCACTTGCCTGATGGATCGCTATGTGTTTCTACTGATGAAGAGGTCAATCGAGTGGATGCGTTTAAGCAGATCAAGCAGGAGGGTGTTTCTGACAGTCCTACTTGTTTGAAACTTGGCATGAGGAAGAATCACGATGGAGTTTGGGTTTTCAGCAAACCCAATGACACCAATACATCATCAGGCAATAGATTGAAAGAGAACTTTGAAAATCATGAACAGGTGGTTATTCCAATGAGCAGCAGTGCCACTGGGAGTGGCCGTGAGGGTGATGACCCTAGTGTAAATCAGGGTGGTGGTGGACATATTGATTTCTCTAACAATGGGACGGAAATGGATTCTTTCTATCTTAATAATGTTGATTCAGCATATGGGTTTGCAGAAAATAATGCTGCTGCTCCAACTGGGGATGCTGAAGTTATTGTTCTAAGTGATTCTGAGGAAGAGAATGACATGTTGGTATCTTCTGCAAATGACTACAAGAATAATCGAACTGATGCTGTTGGTGTTGGTTACCCTGTGCCGCCTTCTGGGATTGCTGATTCCTATGCAGAAGATCCCACCCTTGGTGGCTTGGGACTTTTTGGTACTAATGAAGATGAGTTTGATATGCCTTCCCTTTGGCCACTGCCTTCTGGAACTCAGGCAGGTGCAGGATTTCAGTTATTCACTTCTGATGCGGATGTGTCAGATGCATTGGTCCATCTGCAGCATGGTCCTGTTAATTGTTCCACATCATTGAATGGTTATGCATTGGCCCCAGACACTGCTTTGGGATCTAGTACTCTCATGCCAGATGCCTCTTCTGGTCGGTCTGATGCTGATTTAAATGGTGGCTTAGTTGACAATCCGCTGGCGTTTGCTGGAGATGATCCCTCACTCCAAATATTTCTCCCCACTAGACCTGCAGAACCATCTGGGCAGCATGAATTGAGAGACCAGGCAGATGTGTCTAATGGTGTCTGCAATGAGGATTGGATTTCTCTTAGGCTTGGAGGTGGCGCCAGTACCGCTAACAGCCATGCTACAGCTCCAAATGGTCTGAATTCTAGACAGCAAATTCCGTCTAGAGAACCATCCACAGATGCTATGGCTGATACTGGTTTGTTTTCTTTTCAACCTAAAACCACTAGTGTTTTGCATTTTGCTTTTTTAGAGGTTAATTTTGTTAGATTTATTGGAAATTAATCTTTCCCACTATGGGGCTGAAAGTCTTCTGGATATATTGGGAGACTGGCACAAAATAGCTGAGGGAAACCTATCTAACTTATTCAATGCTGTTTAGGTTTTGTAATAAAAGTATAGAATGCAGAAATTTAAGTTCAGCAGCGTATTATTGATTTCTTTACTTTTTTTAGAAAAGAAGTCATCTTGATTGTTATATTTTTATTGCAGAAATATTTGAAAGACTTGTCAAACTTTTATCCATATAATTCACATGTCCATGTCTTTGTAAATTCCTATCATTTTTATCCATCTGTTCTTTAATTCCCCCTTTTTGGCTCTTAATCATTGAGTTAGAAGGATGACACAGCAACCATTAATGCTTTATGGCATATTTAGTTTTTTTCCCTCACATTTTCTTTACTGATTGTTCATTCTTTAACTACACAAAACTGATGACTCAGCAATCATGAATGCTTTATTTTTTCCCTAATTTTCTTGACTGATTATTCCTCCTTACGCAGCTCCTTTGCTTCTTGGTATGAATGATGCTAGATCTGACAAGGCAATTAGACAAAGGTCGGATAGCCCTTTCTCATTTCCCCGCCAAAAACGTTCAAGAAGGTCCCGCCTGTATTTCTCTATTGATTCGGATTCAGAGTAGATGGAGGTATCAGACTGCATGTTTCTTCAAGTGTTTTTGGTCTTTCAAATGGAAGTTGCTGCCGCCTGAGCCATCACTCAGATTCTGCCCCTGCCAAAATGCTTTCATCTGCGGAGTATTGCTTCCTTATATGTAAAGATGATGGCTGTAAAGAGTTTCAATTCTTTTGTACTCGATATTTAAGGTTCCCGACACACGTTAACAGGACAGGCGCAAGCTGTACTCCCTCAATATTCAATGAGGGTCTGGGTTGTGTATAGTGTCGGTACATTGTACAGAAGTGGGTCATTTGGTGGGTAAAACTTGAAGAGGTGGGCGGTTCCCCTTAGGAAGTAATATACGCATTTTTGTCTCTCCTGAGCGAATAACCTGTACATGTTAAAGCCATCAGATTCAATAGTAAAATTTAAAATTTAGTTGCTCATTGGAATAGGGAATATTTTTCTTGCTTACAGCGCCGTTGGTCTGCAATCTACCCAGTTTGAGTATTCTAGAGTATCTTGTACAGTTGTGTTAGACATTTTATACGATTAAGGCTATTTGGCCATCATAAATATTTGGAACGCCTGCTTGTCTTCCTTCCCAAGGGAAAGGTGGGGTCTGCAACAGCCTGAAGAAACAAAAGCTTGTTTAGACCCGTGAATTGCTTGTTTAGACTCGTATATTTTGTTTGTCTATATATTTCCACATGATTTGGGTTCTCTAAAAAGGCAAAGCCTACCTCGGATTTGTGCGCCTAGTCTCTTTCAGCCTTGGCATCGCTCCACTCTTTATGACATCCTTGCAATTATCAATGCATTATCATTGTTTTGCTTGAGATCCAGGTTAAAAACTCAATGATTGGAGCCTGGCTGATGAGCGTAGAATTGATGGGAGCAGGAGCGAAGCTTGGACAGTGGCAATTCATTAGTTGTTAAAATATGCCATGAGAGGAATTGGGATTAACCCTATGAACTTTTTAAACCATAGGGACGGAATCGGACAGTCTTAAAAGACTATTTCGACTTAGAAGTTAATGTATACTATGGGTTTACCAGTTGATTAGATTTTCTGGTTTGCAATTTGCCCAATTCAAGTCTTCAACATAATTCTACATAAAGTCTTCATGATTTGATAAATTTCCTCCATTAATTTATTAGAATAATCTAGGACATTAGGATTTGTTTATTAGGTTTACTAAGTTTGGTTGTATAGAAATGGAGGTAGAATTAATTATTTTTTTATTTAGTATAATATAAATTATTTTTACTTTTAATATTTTAAACCATTTAAGTTTTATTAAAAAAATTAAAAAATGATATGGGAGAAGTAAAAATAAAATATTTTATATTATTTTATTTTTAAGTTATAAAATTTTTAAATAATTTTAATATTTTTCAAGTTATAAAATAAATATTTTTAAATTATTTTATTTTAAGTTATAAAAAAATATGGCCTATTAAATAAATTTTTAAAACCTATTTCTAATTTAATTTTATTTTTACTTTTATTTTTATTCCTATTAAAAACTCTTTCATTCTACCTTTAATTTTAATGATAACAGTCAGCGTTGTTTTTTTTGGGACATCGGTTTTCTATCATATCCTTTTGGGTCGTTTTATCATTAATTTATCAGCATTAATTAATACCTATAAATGATATAATACGCACGTAAGAACTTGTATTATATTCAGATTTTTAATGCGTAATATGAGTATAACATAGCATGTCTGGTTCTAAGACGATCTGTATACTTGCAGACTGATTTCAAGCCACGAATAGTAGGTCTTCAAGGTCTGAATTTTACAAAATCGTGAGGGCAAGACCCGAAAAACAATTAAATCAGTGACAATTCAGCATCCGCACCCAACCCCCAAAACCAGATGAAATTCACATCCAATAGGTAACTTCATTGAGCCAACGAGAATTCGCACAAATAATAAGGAATAAATTTATTTTTTATAAAGACATTCAATTCTTGCTACCGATGTGAGTGTTCTTTAGTAAGCAATTTCATAAGTCTCCTATAAATGTTTACTGAGTCTTGAGGCCAGGGACGGGTACTGAACTCAAACTTTTTTGTACAAAGAAAAAGTACTTCATTGAATTTTCTGAGGGCGCAATGTAAGTGCCAGTTTCTTCACGGATGATGCTGAATGTTAGCATACTGGGTTTGTTTGTAAAACACCCTAACCTTCAGTTTCTGTTTCCAATACCGGAAGAATGCTTAAAGCCGAAGAACCAAGATGCATGCCTCGAACGATACCTCCATAGCCAACCATAATCTTTTGGCACAAAAGTAAGATGGAATCCCAAAGAGCTGTTCTTCCCTGAGACACAAATGGTTGGACTGTTAGCATATCAAATAACATAACATTACAACCCGCCGGGTTGAACAAAACACTATACGGCAACAAAGTACGACATGCAGCATTCTTTTAAACGATGAGCCAATCTATATGTATAAAAGAATAATTTTTAAGGTTAATAGTATATTTCACTTGAGTTTCGAGTTTCATAGCATGAAAAATGATATTTCAGTCACGACCAACCTGAAGAGAAAACTGCAGCTTCTTATCCCAATACAGGGCGAAAATTGGGGGACTCTGCTTACCAACTACCAGTATACATGCTCCTGGATGCAGAACAGAAGGGACCGTAGATACTACAGCAATGTACTTCTCAGGAAATCTTTCCTTTGGAGGAAGGACTCCCAAGAATAGGGGGTTCTTGCTAGACTGAGCCCCAGCATATGAGGTGGCATCCACATGCAGCATCCACTTTGGATGCTCCAGGAAAGCGCAGAACAGATATAAGAGCAAGTGAGAATCAGACGGCAGCTCAGTTGTCCACTTCTTACTTTTAGTATCATAAACCTCCCCACTTCCAAGATACTCATAATTCTTCAAGCATGTCCCTTCCGCAAGATCTGTTTAAATAGCCACAAGATAACTCAAAAAATTAGACCATATCAGTGTGCGCAGCTCAAATAGCAGACCTCAAGCTAGGGTTCAACTTCAACTTATCAGAGAATCTATTGAGGACAACTGATTAAGCAATAAATCCATTTCTAAGATTACCTTGGATCCTTTGCACTGTGTAATCAGCTCGAACAGTGCTTTGAGGTAGTAAACCTTTAACCCACTCTCCTTTAACCAAGGCTTGAAGTTTTTGGTGTTCAGTGATAGCATCCAAGCAATCCTGCATGATAGGAACCAAAGTATTCTGCTGCGCCTGTGGGCCCTGTTGCAAATTTGACACAGGCAACTTGGCTTGTATGCAAACACAGGCATTCAAGAAATTGTAAAAATTTAAAAGTTCATAAGTCAATAGCATGTATAGCAAAACTGTAAAAAAGATTAATTCAATTGAATGATGTGAAGCAACATACACGTGGAACCCTCTATAGCTTGCACTAGAGTAGAACGTAACTGATGAAGAATTCCATCTTCATTGAGAGTCAATTGTGGTTGCCAATCTTTTGTTTTATCAATTGTTGGGAAGGTAGCAGGGGTTCCAAGAGACGGCATATCATTTCCAACTTGATTGATTTTGATTGAAATGCCAAGTTTAGCAGCTGCTTGCATAACCTACAGACACGAAAATCTCAGGGCCATGGGAAATAAAAATAAATTAGCTACTACTTAGATGATATTGATGTTATGGCCAACACCCCACCCTGCCTAGTTAAAATGATATACGTAGGAGATAAGGAAGCAAACCATGCCAATGAATTATGTATCACGTTATTTTATCTAACTTTCAATTGCCTCTAAATTAAAGTTTACCCCTTGTGTAGTTTACCACTAATCACAATTGAAATACAATGAAAATCAACCATGAACCTGTATGAGAACTGTAGAACTTAAAATACGCTGTATAGGATTACAACTTCAAAATATAAGAATGAAGTGTCGTAAAATTTCAACATCAAACATTGCCACATGGTAATGAACTATGGTCATTTTTTACCCATCACTGACTCCCACTGTCAAGATTTAGCCTGATTTGACTCCTCTGTTTAAGGGAATCCCAGCAAAAAATATACAAAAACTAGTTCCTCTGACATAAAAGAAATTGTCATGACAAAAATGAACCTGAGTATGGCTGGTCTCAATCTTGTTAAGCAAAGGGTTCAGCAAAACTGAAGAAAACCATTGCCTAAGGTGATCACGCCACAGCTCAATTTGAGGATAGATGCCCAGATGTTCAAAAGCTTCAATAGATTCTTCCATGGTCATTGGTGAAGGGAGATCACTCTCTCCTTTCTTTGGGGGGGTACTAAACTTTTGGGAACCTGGAGACATCCTCACAGGCCTCAGAGGTGTTAGCCTTTTAGTTCCAGAAGTATTAGCTGACCCCGTAGCTGTATTAGGGCTCACAATGCCAAAACCAGACATGGTAGGGGGTGGAGTAGCCAGCTTCCCCGCTGATTCATTGATTTTTTCATTGACTTCTGCTATGAACTGTTCAAGTTTTTCTTCTGATGTTATCTTACTAACAGAAGAGGCTCGCCTATTGGACCAAGGACCTGAGATCACTGAATCCTTTCCACCTGAATTCTGAAGAGATGGTGGAGGTGAAGTCACCCCAGGGACAAGATATAAAGAGGATGAAGGTGACTTAGAGGGGGTGCTGATAGGACGTCCCTTACCTCCCCTATTGGAATTTGAACCTCCAGCATCAATATGAGGTGAACGACTAGGACTGGGAATTGGCTGATGAAGGGGCACAAGCAAATCTGAAGATATGGATGGCGATTTAGACTTGGGAGGCTTTTTAATTGCTTCATATTGAACAAATTCTACCTTTGGCTTCACTCCTAAAAGCCCTAATTGATGATTTGTAAGAAACATCTCATTCTTACTAACTTTGGAAGCAGGCATCGCTGGAACACCAGCAGTATATCTGACTTTCCGCAAAAATATAGCTTTAAGGAGGGCAAATATAGTTCCAGCGAAGATAAGTCCCACAAAAGTCTGTAGAGTCTTGGCAAGCCAGTCTGATATTCAAGACATTTATTAGAAGAGCTATAGTAGTCAAAGCAATCGGGCCAAAGAATTGCTTTTTTTTGGGGGGGGGGGGGGGGGGGGGAGAAGAGAAAATACTAATTGCGCTCGAGATCTTACAAGCTGTCTCTTGAGAAATATTTTTCAGCCTCAAGAATTCAATTAACCCATTTTCCCTGCAATAAGCAAAGCTCGTTAGATAAATGAGTCGCTTATCGAGTATCCTTAAGTAACGTTACAGAGTGAAGTCAGAAGCGAATGACAATTGATTGTACTTATGAAATCCATGTGCGTCTGACAAGGAACCGTACGAGAACTAAAACAATTAAATGATATTCATAATATGGAAATATTATGGTTCTTTACTCATATTGAAGTGAATTCAGAGGATATGAAAGGCAAATTATAGATAATATAAAGCATAAGAACTCCAAACTTATTATTCACTAATCACTTTCACTTCTATGACAACTACAAATAAAACCGTAACTATCTAGTCTCTACCGGAGATATATGTTTCCTTCTAATCGACCCCATGATAATTTGAAGGTTTCAAGCTGTTAGAAGCAAAAAGAACTACTGCGACAAGAGATTAGTTCAGGTCATGAAAAACATCAACTGATCAACTAATGGTAGTGTGAACTTCCCAACAATGACACTTAAATGAAAAAGAGAAGTTCAGCAATTCATTTCGAGTTCTTTTTAATTTTGCTCCCGAGTTCTTTCTTGCTGCGAAGGAGCGGTGAAAGTGGTGAGCCATAAATGAGAATGCGGCACTGTACCTGCAGAGAACGGTTATAAAAGCTAAAGCAGAGGCACAGAAGAAGGAAGCGATGCAAAGGAAAGTGTGGCTGGAAGGTTCGAGACTGTTGGCGGTAAGGACGGCAGAGAATGAGGGGTTTTGGTAGACGGAAAACTTGGAAGGCTTCGGCGGAGGTGTAGTCTTGTCCCTGGTAGCCCCTGCATCCATGGCGGGTTAGGGTTTCAGGCGTCGGAACAAAGAGACAGGAGGAGCCCTTTCAGAATTTTGCAGTCCCAACGATCACTGAGGTTTAAGGACTCAGCTGACACAAACCGATGACGCAGATTCAAAATTTACAAACCCGCAAAGAAGTAATAATGTCCCCTCTCTAGCACTGGCATTTAAAAAAAAAAAAAAAACTGTTTTCTCCCCATGAAAAAGGGTGAAAGCACCCTATATTAAACTCAGGAAGACATGGGAGAATTGATCTCAATTATATATCAATATGAACAAGACAAAAATATAATAATAAATGTATACCATTTAAAGTCTTTTTGTGCCACATAATAATTTTAAAGTCCATAATTATACGGATTATATTTATATCAAATTGCTTGAATCAATTCTATTAAATTCTCTAATTAAATTAAATTAAGATATTCAAAACAATAAGACATATGTCAATATAAGATTAGAGAATTTGACTAAATGAATAAAAAAAAGGTGATGTAAAGTTTTTCCTAGATTTTATTTAAAAAAAAATATATCTACCTATGATAGCAGACAACCTAGTAGTTTGTTCTTTCTGGTCACATGACATTTTGGAAAGCAGGCTAAGCAAACAAGCTTCAACAATCACTAGACACCTTGCAGTAAATTAAATCCTTCGAAAATTCACGAGGACGAGGTTAATAAGGTTTTAATGAAATAAAACTTATTTTATAATATTATGATGGTTTGAATATTTAATACATTTCATATTCCACCCATATTTATCATCAGAAATAGCTTCAGATGACCTTCATATTTCAAATAAAACTTTGTTTCGTTTCTAAATGAATTATAGGATTCTTTTGGAACCATGGTACTGGTGGACCTTCTACTACCATTTAGAGTGTATTCAAATCTTGAAAAATATCACTTTATTGTGATTCCAATCGCAGTGCTTGGGGAGACATTCTAGCTCTTGGGTGCTTAGGTTTACGCCTGAGAGTAATAGACAGCTCGTCCTGCTCGACATTGGTATCGCCTAAGAGAAAGGGAAACTTCGCCCTACCCTTGAATCGTGGGTGAGCCCAACTACTTTCCAAAAATTTTTGTACCAACAAAAAAAAGATCACTAGCAAATCATTCACACGTTTTAAAACTTCGGTACAAAATTACTAGACGTCATTTCTTCATAACCAAGAAATGGGGAAACTTCAATGTTACACCTCAGCATGCATAAGCCTTAACTTAGGTAGTAATGGTTTATTAACAGAGTGTGTTCACACAATCTGCCCTTATTCAGTAACTTTGGTCTGCTTGGTTGGGCTTGCGAGCTCGAAAGATAATAATCAAATCACAATCATATGATTTAAATTACATGGAACAGAGCCAACATAGGCTTAGGATTCAAGACAACCTTAAACCTCAGACTCTATACTTCTGTCGGAGAAGAATCTGGCTGGCCCACAGATGAGGACTTGGAAGCCTCCATTACTCCTGTTGCCTGTTCCAAACAGCTCTGGGTATCATCAGTGATCGTCCCAATTGTCATCTTCTCCACTTCTTCTTGGGTATATATATGGATCTTAGACACCACACTGCAGAACTCACTTCACCAAAAAAAAAAAACCAAGCTTTTTCTCAGTAGTAGATGGTGACAAAGCAATTTAACAATGTTGAGTCCAGATTGATGAAGAAAACTTACTGCCATGGATCATCGCCTACGACCATTATGTCGTTTTCGCTATCCGTGTAGAGGACCCTCCATCCCTTATCAGGATCCTGTATAAGGCCTTCCATGCCAAACAGTCGCTCAAGTTCACTCAACAGATCATTGTAGCTGCTAAGTCTTGAGAGATCAATGGCTCTTCCGACTAAGCTACCTTGCTTGTGAACCTTCATTCAGCCGTATGTTATATAGGTCCCAAAACATCAAAGAGAGAGAAAACGCATATCATAATATAACTCTGTTGCTATCATCGCTCACCTTTGTGCAACTCCTTTTAGCAGCAGAGCTCTGTAAATTCTGTGAGTTGCCTTCCCCAGATAAGGAAAACCCAAATAGTTTACAGCCATTTACCTTTCCCTCAAAATTCTCATCATTTGGAATCCTTAGATTTGTTACTCCTAAGGAAGCAGCAGCAGCAGAAAAACTGTCCTGTCGCTTATCCTTGTTCGAGAGATCCGATCGTCCAACTTCCTTTGTTGAGAGCTCTGCCTGAGTGGAAGGAGTGTGGAGATTCTCTCTCTGGAAATTTGCAGGTTTAGAGCACAACAGGCTACTTTGACTTTGACCAGCTCGGTGAACGTCACTGAAAGGGAAATAAGCAGTTTGAAGGCTTTCTGATCCTAAAGTGTTGAAGTTGGGTTTGGATGGCTGACGTCGGTTGAAAGTTGTGCAACTGGAATTGGGTTTACTCCCGGCTCCAAGGTTAAAATCAGCCTTTCCTTTCAGGGATTGCAGTGGACATATTTCTTGACCTTGCAAGACCCTCATAAACTTATTAGTCTCTGCAAAGCCTGCATAACTAGAAGGGTGAACCCTCATAAGTTCAGCAGCAGTAGCTTTACTTAATCCAGTGGATGCAAGATTTGGATGACTAAGACGACTCATCTCAAAATCTGGCTGGTTGTGTTTGGTCACTGCATCACGCCCAAAATAGTATGATGCAAAACCTGTATTTTCTTGACCTTGCAAGACCTTGGGTGATATTACAGACTCCTCAAAGTCCATAAATGCACCGCCACCTGCGGGCCAGAACCCAAATACGAGAAAAAATTAGGATGCAAAATAATGAGAAGCAAGGATTTATGCTATTTACACACTATCTCAAGATTAGGACTCGTACCGGTCATGAGGTGACTTGATGTGGCTGCTTGGAGACCTGTCCGCAATTTCTTTAGTCTTGGGGATGACTGAATGCTCAAGGGTGGGAGAGAAACAGAAGGCTCAATCTCCCATGGAGAAATTCGATCTTGATGATTAGTAGCAATATCCTCGTCCCATCTTACCTGTTGGATGTCATAACAAGCTTTCGTTATAAAACTGCCATCAACACATTATCATTATACATTGGCCTTTTTATCGAACTATTGCAGCTTAACTGAATGATATTCTAATTAAGTTCAGCTAAAGAGTCATCCAAATCAAGCATGAAGAAAATAATAGACTTCAAACAGATAACACACAAAAGATAGTCCAGTGAGATCAAATTTCCAGGTAACTTCCCCAGAAGTGGCTAATGTCTTTAAGAGCTCATGCTCATAGTGGATTGAACGGCTACTATTATTTTAGATTAAATTGACTATCTTAGAAAATGATTTGGCTCAGAGTAACATGTAACATTGTTTAATTACTGTCAAAATGTAGTGCACGTGTATAACACAAAATTGCAAATATACCATCAAGCACCTCCATTTTGATTTAGGCCATCTGTAGGGATCCAAATCACGCATTCCAGTCACTATACCACCATTACACCTGCAAGATGGGATGAAACTGTTATATTCATCACAAGGAATTGTTTGGAGAAGTAAGGCAGTAGTAAAAGACTTAAAAGTACAAATTTGTTTACCTTCTTTCGGGAGATTCATCCATTTCAAATTTCATCTTAAATCTTGTCCCAATGGTCATTGGATTCTTGATGCTTTTGACATATTTCTGGTAGGGTACAACAAACTCTGCATGACTTGCCCTGTATTATAAAGAAATCCAAAACATGAGTCATAAAGTCTGGTCTCGTCATGAGAGGTTCAAGTAGTTTGCAAACAATACTTCTGGGACACTATGGATGCAAAAGAAAAAATGAATGTTTTGCTTGAATCGTATGCCAACATATTAAATATCTTAAAAATGGAAAGTAAGAGAGTTTCCATTTATTAATGAAAAATTATTAACAAAAGAAGAATCAATTAAGATAGAAGAGAAGCAAGTAGCAGGAATCCTCCTCCTAAAGATCTTATCATCTGAATTTGCAGAAGAGATGTGAGCCTGTTCTGTTCACTAAGTTCTACATCACTTACCCTGTCAGCTTACATACCATGTCAAGAACCTGACAATCCCATAAGCTTAAATTATCAGCAGAAAGCCAAAGAAGGATTTTTCATTTCGATGTTTAACAAAATTGGTATAGATAAAAATAATGGAATAGCAGGGTTTCATCTCATTTACATCTTAAATAATAGTTGACTAAACTTGCACATACGAATAGAGAGATAAGATCTATTAGTCTCCGTACCTTGGGCTGTAGAAAACATGAAACACACTTCTGGTGGATATAGCATTAGCCACTGAAGATAGGAAATTGGGATAGCAATTCTTCTGATCATCGATAATTGACTCAGGAAGACCATTTCTCGGCCGAACAGATCTCCTGATTCCCAATCTCAGTTCTCCACTTTCACCCCTACAGTGCATTTGTGAGCAGTAAGGGATCTGGAGGTACTAGAATGATAAACTCGTCTTCCATAGAAACTGGATAGCGTGAGTAGCAAATTTGATTTAAGTTCAGATATTATGAGAACTCCTTTCATGCTTTAGCAGCATGAAAAATCTAGATTCTCATGTAAACGAAAACACAGCGTTTTAGATATAGGCTCGTATTACATTAGACTTTATCTTTTGAACCCTTTTGCTAGGTTGCTAAATGCATGTCAGCTAACTGATTGATAGGGATAGGAATAGGCACACGAAAGTTATCAGTTTGTGATTTAATATATTGAGTTAGACAAGGGGAAATTCCCCTTTTTTTTGCCAAAATATAGTTTTTTATTAAATGCCTCTTAATTGATGTAAGATTATTTGATATAGTTATACAAGGTTCATTTTCTTTCAAATTATGCATCTGCCAAATCATGTGAACTTGACACATGATGAAAGTTTTCTGTATAGGACTTAATGCCGCTAAAACAATCTGGACTCATCATATACGTACCTCAGAAAGAGTACTGCATCGCCAGATACAAGATTCTTTTGGCTGACAAAAATACTCCACCCAGTTGTGAGAAGATGCCGTCTTGGCTGACCTGAAAAAATTGCAGCTTCGATTTTAATCAAACAATCAGTCAATGAAGCCACAGCTGTTATTCTTTGCAAATTAAACTACCTCTGTAAATATGGCGAAATTTCCACTCTACTCCATGCAGGTCTTTTGCAACAAGCTCTTGGGAGGGTCTTTGCTGCTTATGATCCTGCATAAAAAAGAATTGTCACCTCAAAGGAGACTATGAAATAAATGATTTTAGGTTCATAAAGCATCAGTGAAAATGAGAACTAGAGATTAAACCAGAGGAGGAAAGCAGTCTTCAGCAGCTCTGCGAGGAACAGAGAAACCCCCATGAGTGCTAGTATCAGAAGCGGTAAGCGTTTTACAGAACATATGAGGGGTTGATTTTGCAGGTAATCCTCCATTTTCATCCTCATGTGCTCCCAATTTCTCAAGTTCTTGGCCATCGAAGTGCACCCCCGCTAACTGAAGACAACCCAAGACTTCAGTGTTTAGTCTTTGTGTGTAAACAAAATCATAAATTCAAGCTAATTCCTATGCATAAACGAATATTCCATCAGAGAATGAAGTCCAAAGCAATTAGCATTTAATGGTTTACGAATATGACAGATTACTATCCCTACAAAGAAGAAATAACTTGAGTTAAAGCCAACCTCTGCCTGGGGGAGCAAGGTAACCTGCGTGTAAACCTCATCATTCTCCTTGTTGGCCTGTTCAGGGAAAAAGCAAATACGCTAAAATTACAGAAAATTGGAAAACCAACTACAGAGAATCGAATTACATGAGGGAAGGAGATAGAATTCAATATTTAAAGGTGATTTGGAACTCACAAGTAGCTGGACATTGACGACCCTGCAGAAGATTTGTGGTTGAAGGTCATAGGTGGGCCTGTCCATGGGAGAGAAAGGAGAGAAAGAGGCAAGCTGTTCAAGATGACCTTGGGGAAAGTAAACTACTACATTTCCTTTGTTAGGGAGGGAGGTGAGGGGGCCAGCACAAGCATGCCAGAGTTCAAGATAAGAAGAAGAAACACGAGGTGAAGGCGAATTGGAAGATGAAGAAGTGGAAGGGGAGAAACAAGAAGCACAAGCGCCTTGCTCCCCACAGGGGCCATCGCAGAAGGCATTCTTTTCAACCTCAGTCACTGCATGGTTCAGATCAATTTCCATGAACACCCCAGTGTAGCTTCTGGTGAGACACAATGGAAATAAGTAGAACAAGTAGCAGAATATTAAAAGTTACAAGGAAGGAAGGGAAGCGAAGGGAAGCGATGAGGGGTGATTAAAAAGAACATCCGGAAAGCGAAAACTATATAAAATGTAAAGGAGGGTCAAATCGCATAAAGGAATTCATATTTGGAGGGTCACCACTAAGTTAAAAAACGGGTGTGGGATGAACAGAAAACAAGAAGAAAGGGAAGCCCAGAGAGTAGATGGGGGAAAGAAAAAAAAAGGAGCGTCAAATAATAACAAGAAATTTGAAGTATTATTCCTCCCCCATTTGCAGGTACTGAAGAGGTGAGCAGAAGCACCAGACATAGACAAATGCATAGGAAGCACAGAAACAAAACGCGAGAAAAGCCAATCTGGTAGTGGCTTTTGGACTTACCGACTTAGACTGTTTCAGAGAGAGAGAGAGAGGAGTATGTACTGTGTAGGGTGGGGGGGACAGGCTTTGACAGTACAGAACCCACACCCCCCCACAACCTTGTCTCCTTTGCAATGCCTCACCTTTATCTTTTCTCTGTTAATAATTCCCTTCACTGTGGGGGGATGCCCTCCACCAAGACAAAAGGGGGTTTTCATTCAGCTCAGAAAACACCAACAACCATTTTCCCCCCTTTAGAAACAAATAGTAAAAAGGGGGTCTTTTTTCTTCTGGTGAATTTATATGTTGAACATGGTGGTTTTGAAAACAAAAATCTGACAGGTTGCTAATAGTGGAAACAGGAATATTAGTAGAGAAGATGGCGAGGGAGATGTTAATAAATTGTAGAGGGGTCGAAATACGTGGAAGCGGGATTGAAATGGGTGAAATATAAGAAATAGTGAGAGATGAAAGGGACAGAGCAACAATGGTGGGCGCGTTGTTAGATGTTAGGACTCAGTGACTCACAGAAAGGTTTCAGGAGTCCACACCGTGACCTCTTTTACATATCTTACGTCTCATCACTCTGTCCTCTTTCAATTTTTTCTGCCCACCATGTTTCTTCTCCTCTACATTATATCATATTTCTTCCTTTTCCTCTCGTTGAAGTTTTTGTTTTAAGAAAAAAACATGTATATATCACAACGTAAAGAATTATAATTATTATTTATCATCATCATCAATGAATAATATTAAAAACACAAATTTCTTTAATAAAGATGTACTCATTGTATAGTTTTAAAATATTAGGATGACATAATTTATGGTTAAAAGGAAACATTGCAACATATGATATTAATATTATAATTATAATAATAGTAGATAATTAAATAGTATTATATAAATATTAAAGAGAAAAGGAGGAAGAAGAGGGATGGGAATAGTGGGAGCAGACAGCAGCTGAGAGTGATGGATGAAGGGTGGCCTGCGTCTTTGGTGCTTGTTCTCTTATGTACCTCTTTTGCCCCTCCTCTTCTTTCCTATTCACCCATTCTACCCCTCTCCTCTTCATTAATAATCATTATGCCCGTATTTGATAAATTAAACATAATTTGACGTATATTTTAGATATACGCGTGTACAGAAATGGTAAGTACAGAGGTTGAAATGGACGTCACTTACAGGTAGTGCCTGCTGCTAAAGTCATCCAAATTTCATCACCCTACCCCAATGAAGTAAGTCTAGTCCACATCATAAGTGCCCCCATTTTCTTTCATCAAAACCCTTAGTCATCCCCTGAATCATTTTGCTCCTCTAACTCCCTATTTCCTATATCACCAATAACCCCTCCCCTCTCCAGCTTTCTATAAGATCTCACTTTCTTTAATATTAGATTTAATTAAAAAATTAATTTTAATTATCAATATAACATATTTATCAATTTTTTTTAAATTATCTATATTAATACCTCTACAACTATAATCAAACAAAAACAAAAGAGAAAAAGAGATAATCAAATAAAATGATTTAGATATTTTTTTAAAAAAAAAGTTATATTAATTATTTTAATTAACTTTTTTAATTTAATTTAATTAGTTAAATATACTATAAAATTAAGGATCAGAGTAATACTTATCATAGTTATAAGAGTTAGGTAATTAATTTATAGATATTAAAAAAAATAATTATTTATAAAATATGTATATTAATTTTTTTAAAATATCTCTTTAATTATTTATATTAAAAACTACCATACGATAGGAATCCTTTTAATAAATGTCATCAATAAAAAATAATTTTAAAAAAATATTATAAATTAAAATAATAAATTGAATTGAGATATTGTATTTAAAATTGGTTTAAATTTTTTTAAGAAATTATATTTTTTGGCCAAATTAAAATTTTTAAAACAGAATAGGCAAACACTCATTTAAAGTTTGAAAATAATTTTAACCCCCAAAATATTGGTTTTAAGTATAAAATTATAATTTTTTTAAAAATTCTTTTTCCAAAATCTAATATAAGCATGCCTTTAAAATCGAAACAAACATATTAATTAGATTATATATTTATGGATGAAGAGAGTAACGTTTTGTTATGAGCACCCAATCCACGCACGTGTTATAAGTTATATGCAATACAGTTCTAGTAATTTAATTTAGCTCTTTACATGGTTATTAGATTTCACGTAGTTTTTTATTTCTATTCCCTCCATTATTTTCCTACGTAGTTTAACATGCACTGATTCCAGTATTACTGCGTGAGAAATACCTCTAAACAAGTTAAAACTAGATCGCATGAGGGTCATCTTATTATTTTTATTCCCTTGAGCAGTTTAGAGTTGACTTATTTAACATATGATTACTTCTTATTAGAGTATGTCTCAAGACAGACTCTAAAAATAGGCAACTTTAAGGAATCCATCGTCGTACCCACATGTGATGCCAATGTATAGTCTTCCCATGATTTCTTTTTTTTATGATTCTAATTTCTAGTTACGCAACCTTGGATTTAGTTTTACGAGGATTAAGGATGTTAGGAGTTAGAAGGAGAATGGTTGGGTGGGCAGTGCACGTGGGCGGTAATATTGGGAGACAGGCATGGAGATGCCCCACAGAGCATAGAGAGGGATGAGTGACTTTAATAAAGGGGCAGAACAGGACAGTGTGTAGTAATGATCAGAATCACCCTATGTTCGCTTCCCTTGTGCTTTCAACTTTCTCCATCCAAAATCACTGATTATATTCGTGAAATTCCCCTTAAAGTTAATGCACGCTTCATCATCCTACTAAACCTCTCTTTCTCTCTTAATTAATCAATCAATCAAACTGTCTTTTACGAAACGCTGCGGCCTTGAATTCGTTTGTCTTTTTATCTGGGGACTTCTGAATCGCATCGCCCGCATTCATCGTAGGCTCCGCATGTCCCTGTAATTGCAAATACATTTCTATATTCCCTATCTTACCCCTATTCCTCTCCTGCATATTCCCATGTACCCGCCCGCAGCCAGTATCTTGTCTCCACAATCATGTTCATGCCCCTCCTCTTACTTTTCTTTCTTTCCTTGGTCCTTACGTTAAAAAGGAAACTATTATTTTGATAGTTGAATATAATATTAATTTAATTAAATATAAAAAATTAATTAAATTAATTATTCTTTTATTTTTAATTATAAGATTTTATTGATTATTTTATAAATATTAAATAAATTATTTTAAAGTATTTATATTTCTTTTTTTTATCAAACTAATTTATTTAACCTATAAACTATTCATTTTAAAAAGATCATGATCATATGTTATAATTAAATAGTTTATTTAATTTATTTAATCTCTCTAAAAGAAGTCAATAGAGTATTATAATTAAGACTAGATGTAATATATATATAATAATTGTGTGTTGATTTATCTTAAATACTATATTTAATTATGTAAGTTTAAACTACTTTGATAGAAACCCTCTTAACATGTACTCACTCTTTTCCTAATTATAATATATAAATAGGGGTTAGATTTGTTCATAATATAATATCACAATATACATTGTCTTTAAAAATTATAATTTATCTCAATATTTTCCTATATAATTGCACACATATATTAAAGGGTATCTATCAAGGGTATTTCAAATGTACATAATTAAAAATAATATTTTTTAAAAATTAATATACAATCATTAAAAGTAATTAATTTACCTAACTTTTTTAATTTATCTAAATTAATTAATTGTATCTTATAATTAGGAACGGAGGTAATACAATCGTACAGAGATAATTAAGAGAAAATTATAACTTTAAGAAATAAAAGAGATTGAACTTTTATATTTAGAGTCAAAATGATAGACTCCATATCTAATTCTTATATTTAAAATAATAAAAAATATTTTGTAATTATTTATACTTTCTTTTAATTTTTAACATGGTACCTATCATTTTTTTCTTTTTAATAAATTATTTAACTTTTATGTGTTAGTATAATTAGCTTCAGTTCTTTGTCTTAGACAAAAGCTTCTATACCCAAAAAAATATGTATGAAATTAAAAATCGAATTTAATCTCTATAACGTTTTTTCCTATATTTAAATACCATGCACGTACCAATTTCATGGCTGACAAAGAGGGAGATTAAAAACAAATTGCATTAGGAATTTATTTAAAGCATATGGTTATTTTATGCTTGTTAATTAAAATTTCAAATAACCATAGCTGCTTTTAAAAGCATGGCGACATGCATTGTTGAAAAGTCACCTTGACTTGAAAAGAACATCATACAAGAGATATAAAACCAAAAACAAAATTATGGTTTTTTTGGCTGCAAGGGAAAAAAGATTTATGAAACCAACGTCACAATCATTTTTATTTTTAAAGGAGCCGTTGGATGGATAAAGCTCCTAGATGCAGAAATATTAAATTTAATATACCAAAAGAAAAAAAAAATTCTGATTTTGTGGTGTTCCCACATAGACTAACCTGAAATTCTCTAAATAATTAATTTATATATAATATTATTGCCACGTAAACTATTAAGTATGTAAATATATGAAAAGAGATGTTGAGTAGAACAAAGCATATAAACGATGAGGTATTTTGGGAAGCCAATTAACAATTTTATGAAAAGGGGGGAAAAAGGAGAAGTGGGGAGGTGGGGTCCATGAGGGGAGACAAAGGGTATCCCATGATTACTCTCCCCCTATTGCACCCACAATCAAATAACTCCCTTTCTCTTTTCCTCTTTTTAGAGCTTTCCAAATTTAATTTAATTATTTTTTTTATTAAAGGAAGAAAAGGGCAAAAGAAGGGGACCCACTACCCATATGTATTGCCCATCATGATTTGATATGGTAGTGTGTGTTTTGTGGGAATAATTGATAATTTGGGGAAACATAATTATAAACTGCCAAGATTTGGAATGGATTAATGATCCCTTAGATTTTGGCTCATCACCCTCTTAGTACTATCACTAATCTCACCCCACCTTATCTTAATCCCCGGGCCCCACCCCACCGGGTTTCCACCTCTTTTTTCAATATTTTTTTTTAAAATCAAGTTGTTTAAATTTATTTTATTAATTTTTTTTAATTTTATTTTACAATATATCTTTTTTTTAATATCTTCATTTAATTTAATCCAAGTGACAAAAAATTATACATATAGTAAAATGTTATTGGAGAACTTGATATAATAAATAAATAAAATTTAATATAAATACGATTATTTTACAATTTATAAATTAAATATATCTTCTATCTTTATATCATGATATGTAAGGTTCTTTATAAATAAAATATCAGAGGATTCAATCTCACTTATAATTTATAAAAGTTAGTGCTACTATATGTTGATTGATACTCTTTTTGTCTTTAATATAATACATAATTAAAGAGTTGATATTGATTTTAAATATAAAATATATTTTTTTTATATTTATTAATTATTTAAAATTATTTTATTAATACTCTATCGAAAATAATTAAGTAAAAGATAAAGGGAAAGTTAAAAAAGATAATTATAATATTTTAAAATGGAATACTAGTTAATTTTATTAATCTAATTAGATTAATTCAATAAATAATATATTAAATAGTAGAAAATAATATGATTTTGTCAAGAGAATGGGAGAATAAATTCACACACACTGGTGCGTATTAATGTTACTCATGTGGCATGATGAATAATTGTTACCTGGTCCTTATCTAGTGAGGAAGACTGGATAAAATATCCCATTCACATCATCCACCCATTTTTACTCTTCCCTGATTGAAGAAGTTAAAACGCACCTAATCAGTCCCATCTTCACTAGACGACAAAACATGACACACTGAAACTGGAGAAACGCGGGAGTTTGTGCTGAGTTAATGATGATGTTACTGGCGACATTCAAAATATTTTACTGGCATGATGAAATTCTCAAGTTGCATGGGATTAATGCAACTGGGATATTGCCTATGTTTCTATGGTGGTTACAACGTCAGCTTCATGGTCTGGTTGGGTCTGAACATGTCTGTCACTTGCAGAAACCACTGCACACTCTCTTGGGCCTCCCTGCCTTCAATCCTAAATTTCAAACTCAACCGAATAAACTAATATTTTCTCCCATAACAATTTCACTCCGGTGGTGAATTGAGCAGTGTCCACAGACAAACTTTTTTCAATATCTATATCTTTATCCTTTCCCCCTTTTATCATTATATCATTTAGTGGTCAAATTGATCGATTCCTTTGTCTGTACGAGAAAATTCTACATTTACAAAAAGAAATTAGGAGAGATTCCAGAAGAGACAATTTGCAAGAGCCAAAAGATTAAGGCGTAAAAGAAACAAAACTTGGCCTCGACATGATTGCTGAACTTTAACTATGCTTGAGCTTAAGGGATATTAATACTCAATATTTAGGTTTTTCCAATTTAATAAATAGTCTTGTGTTCTAATTTGAAGTATATAGCTATGATAATTACTTAAAAGTAATAAAATTCTGCCATTGTAGAACTACATTTGTACAAACTGGATTAATTAAAAAATTATTTTAATTATATCTGATAATACTTGATTTTGACTTAATTAAATAGTAATATAAGAAGGAAGAAGAGAAAGCTTGAGGGGCATTGTTTACAGAGAGAGTTTTATATAATCTATTAGTTTTGTCAGCATATGGTCAAATCAAGACACCGCCATTATTCATGGAGATTTTGATTTGGGTTTTCGCCTTGGTTTGCAATCTTGTTGATCTTCCAAGGGAGAGAGAAACAAAACTACAGTTGGTAACGTGTCTTGTCTATGTATGTGTGCTATGAGCAGGAGAAGGCAAGAATAGAAAGGCGAATTGAAATGGTGTAATGGGTGTTGGGTTTGAAATGGATTATGTGAAAATTAGGAGTAAGGAACATGAAGATGAGTTATTAATTAAAATAAATAATTAATTTGCATGCGCCGAGTGGGGTTGGGGAGGCAGGAGTGGCATGGCTTTGACAGCATCCCCTTATTGGGACAAAACATGTTCCTCACTCTCACGCTTGACCTCTCCAAAATCTTATCGTCTTATTTGCACCAACTCTCTCATGCTTCATAAAATTTTCTCAATTATTTCTCTCCATTGAAGAGTAGTTGTGGTGCCTATTTTGAAGAGAAAATAATATAAAAATTTATAAAAATTTAATTGTTAAATGAGTAAAATAGTATTATAATCCACATAGTCGACCTCACTTAATAGGATAAGGTATTTATTGTTGTTGTGGACACTCTATCCACATTTTATCTAGCATATCCAATGCCTCCCCATTAAATTTAAAAAAATATGGAAAAACATCCAAATTTGATATATTTTTTATATTATTTACTAGATTCTATTATCATGTATCTAATTTTTAGGTTCGTAACTACTCTTTATAACATAGTATATTTTCTAAGAATCGCGTTAAGAAACCTAAATAAATCTAATAAATCTTACGTTATTATTATACTAACTGTATGTTAATAACTTACAAATTTAATAGTGTCATGGAATGTCATCACTTTTCATAACCTCATGCTATTAACTTCTTACGATTTTTGTACATTAGATCATATGTCTCTCTTGTCCCACGACAACGTTAAATTTGCATTCTACTACATACTTATGGTCGGAAAGAGACTATTCAAATGCAATAACCAAAGGCAAGCTTTTAATAACTGAAAAGTTAATAAAGAACAGTCATAACATATATAATTCCTACTTGCTGGTATATCTCTAATCCAGATTACTGATATTAATCTTGTTTATTGCAACTGATGGATTTGTCATTAGCAGCGCTTAAATCCACTTCACATGAGTTGCTTTCACGCTTCCATAATCCGTACATGGCACCAATTTCCCTCCACTCCCTCTGCTTCGACAGAGACCCATGTCTTGACAGATACCTCTTCAGCTCAATCCGCAGGTTCCTTAACGGCTACCCACCCAACATGTCAAATACTCAATTAATTAAATATCAGACAAATACCACTAAACTAACTTGATAATGAAACATATAATTACGAGAAACTGCAAAGCAAACCTCAGCCTGGGATTCAATGGCAAGCCTGAAAAAATCAACGGCCACAATGTGCTTGCCCACTGATTCTGCCAATTTGATTTGTGAAATCCAATACGAGGGTGTCTACAGCCTATCAAAACGACATTTGCTACAACGTAGTGCTCTGTAGAATGGTGTGGCTGACAAATTAGACTTGGTGGCAGTTCTCAAACGTGACACCACTGGAGTTTTTGGTTTCTCTGATGTTTTCTGTTTCTGTCGATTTAGGAATGCCTCACGTTTCTTATTCACTCTGGTGTCGTCGACATTTTCTCGGAATTCTTTCTCGTTGGCCTCTGTTCCAAGCTCTTTGGTGGTATCAACAACTGAAGCCGGATTTGATTTGGGTTGCTTCTGGGCAACTGCATCTTTGGGTTTGTTCATACACTTATCTGTTAAAGGTCTTGTTGGGATGTTTGTAAAACTCACTTTTGCCTGAAAGTAAAAACCGAGGCAGAGAAAACTATTTAAGGGACAAAGAAAGCTTAGTTTTGTGGAAATGGAAAAAAGTGGTGGAATAAAAGTTCACCTGCTAATTTTGGAGGCTTGATTGAGCTTTGAGTTATTGGTTTTATCTGTTTTTAGAAAGGAATACCTGCATTAACTGATCGATATGCAATGATGCAACAGAGAAGGGATTTGCAATTTTTCATGATAGAATGGGCATTAGTACCTGAAAAAGCCAAGGTATTATGATCCTACATCTGCAGAAAGGAATCGGCAGAGAGGCCTTTGCTTGTAGGAGATTTAGAAGTTTCTGAGATTGTGAATTCGTAGTGAGAGGTTTGGGGGTTGTAACCGTCAGAAAAAAAGAAAAGAGCGGGAACGGGTTTTCACCTGCTTTGTTTCTTAAGGCTACAGGGCTCTTACGGCCCGTTAAAAAAATACAGGGCTCTCAAGTGGGCCAGGGATTCCACCTCTCAATTCGCATTGTTATTATTTTATGTAAATTAATTAATTAATAATCTAGTCCTAATAGATCCTTTTGTTCTTATCGAAATATTTTTCTTGACAAAAAGAATCATGTTAGATAAAAACAAGATTTTTTGTGATTTTAAGTAATGATATGGACTTAGCTAAATATTTTTAACCACAAAAGCAACACTATTGAATTCCCTAAATAGCCTAAAATATGTTTTCAAATGGTTCATTTTGATTTTTGGCTGTGAGAAAATATTTGGAGGACTGAATTGAGATACTTTATATTTAAAAATCCAAATTGATCTTAATTTTTTTTGTAGGGATGGAATTTAAAGAGTTTGTCTTTAGGAAGCTTGATTAAAAAGTATATGACCTGTTAGAGATTAAAACACGAATATATATATATATGTTTTTTTTTTAACATGAACAAAGGACTGGATTCCTACGCATTTTTAAAAAAAAGTTATCCGACGCATCCCTCCTAGGATTTTAATTGTCTACCACGGATATTCCACATATCATATCCAGTCGAAAAATATACAATTTAAAAAATAAATAAATAAATAAAATCACAGCACACGTATAGAAAATTCCATTGGATTATGCATCAGTTTAATAACTTTGCTGAGAAGAATTACATATTTTGGCACACCAATTATGTGATGACTTGAAGAATATCTGAGTTGGTAATGATCGATCGGTTTAATAAAGCGAATAAATTAAGTTAAATTAAATATGGTTCAACAAGCTAAGTCAGATTTTAAAAAAGAAAAAGATTGCGTATTGTTCATGAAGAGACCAAGACCAACTATATATGCCTCTGTTTGTCCGTTTCTCCCTTTGAGCATTGATTGATATATATTGAGGGATTTCCGTGGTCTCTCTCATTCAAATATTTTCTGAGCCAAAAAGAAAGAGAGGAGGAGAAATGGCGGGAGAAAGCGGAGGAAGAAACTTGGAGGAAACCCCAACATGGGCAGTCGCTCTTGTTTGCTTTGTCTTGCTCTTCATATCCATCTTCATCGAACACATCTTCCATCTCATTGGAAAGGTACGTAATATCTATGCAATTCATTTCCTGAATAAAGTTTTGATATCAAAGGAATTGATTAATTTCTTGTTCGCACGAGAGCAGTGGCTGAAGAAGAAGCACAAGAGCGACCTACATGAGTCACTGGAGAAGATTAAATCAGGTTTCAGCATAAATTTAAGTACGAAATGAAACGACCAAGTCGTAAGCAAATAACCATATTTAACTGTTTTTTTTGGGCGGGAGGTTGCAGAGCTTATGTTGCTGGGATTCATATCGTTGTTGCTAACGGTAGGAGAAGATCCGATATCAAGAATATGCGTATCAGAACATGTTGCAGGGACATGGCACCCTTGCAGTAAGAGACAAGAAGAGATGCTGCATGAAGTTGGCCGGACCGGCGATGTCAGCCCTCGACGTGTTTTAGCTGCCGGAGGAAGCGACAAATGCGCAGACCAGGTTTGTGTACAACACAACCCTTTTGCTGCTATGCACATATGATTCATTTAATGATTTTCGGAGAAAACTAAGGAGATCGAGATACATGTGTAATTAATTGTGTTGGAATGACATTAAAAAAAAATGCAGGGTAAAGTGCCGCTAGTGTCACCGGAGGGTATTCATCAGCTCCATATATTTATATTCGTGTGGGCTGCTTTTCATGTCCTTTACTGCATGCTCACTCTGGCTCTGGGCAGATTGAAGGTAAGAAAGCCACCTACGTACTCTCATACTATTTTCTACCATTACCTCAAAGCCTCCGAGTCATTTGGTTTATTGTGGTTATACATATAAATAGATGAGGAGTTGGAAGCGATGGGAAGAAGAAACAAGAACACTTGAGTACCAAGCCTCACACGGTTAGATCTTCTTTATGTGCACGTGTATGAACAAATAAGAAAATATTTTGTATGTTTGTCATTCTTATATATATAAGCGCATGACAGATCCTGAGAGATTCAGATTTGCAAGAGAGACATCTTTTGGAAGAAGGCACCTGAGTTTCTGGACCCAAACTCCTGTTCTCATTTGGATTGTAATTGGCCCAATATATATATATATATATATATACACACACGCACACTCTTACTGATTCATCTCCTTACATACATGATCTTGAGCATTAATTCACTGAACTCTTTCCATTCCAGGTTTGTTTTTTCAGACAGTTTGGGAGGTCAGTTCCTAAAGTGGATTACTTGGCCATGAGACATGGCTTTATTATGGTATTTTCCACCCAATTACTGTTTCATTTCTCATGCATACGTGCATGATTTGGAGGTTGACAATAAACGGTGATTGATTTAGGCACATTTGGCTCCTCAAAATCACATGAAGTTCGATTTTAGGGGATATATAATAAGATCATTGGAAGAGGATTTTAAGTTCGTGGTGGGAATCAGGTTTGTGCTCTCTATTAGCCCTGCCTGAAGATTTATATGTTTTGCAATTAACTGTTTTTGGCTTCTGATTTTCCAGTCCTCCATTCTGGTTTTTCGCCGTGTTCTTCCTTCTGTTTAACACTCACGGTAAGTTAATAAATAAATCATCGTACTCACAAAATACGCTCTGTTCTTCTCTGTTGGTGCATCTCTCAATGAAAATATGAGATCAATAATCAATATATATTTTATTTTTGTGAATGGACAGGATGGTACTCTTACCTATGGTTCCCATTTATCCCTTTGATTGTAAGCACGAGTTCGTTGCTAATTCTTTTGGGTCCAAGCAGTAATAATGAATAATGATAATAATCGTATATTTGAACAACGTGCATATTCAGATCATTCTAGTGGTAGGGACGAAGCTGCAGGTGATCATAACAAAAATGGCTCAGGGAATTCAACAGAAAGGAGAAATCGTGAAGGGAGAGCCAGTGGTAGAACCCGGAGATGACCTCTTCTGGTTTAAAAGACCTCGCCTCATTCTATATCTCATTAATTTTGTGCTCTTTCAGGTATATTCCCAAATAATCAGAGCTTGATGAAATTCTATTTATATAATCACAGTAACTTGGTTATGATCATGTGTTTGTTTTCCTGAAAACAGAACGCTTTCCAGCTTGCTTTCTTTGCGTGGACCGTGGTTAGTCCTTAAGAATCAAAATGGCTATTCATTGTTGCTTCTTCACCCTTTCGTTTGTGAAAAGGTTTGATGCATTAATTCATGTTATTGGTGCAGTGTCAATTCGGTCTCAAGTCTTGTTTCCATTCGGAAACGAAGGATGTGGTGATAAGAATCACGATGGGGTGAGTGATCAGCTTCGTTCATCATGTTATTTCCTCTCATTCACAATGAACTCTCTGCAGAATCCAAGTGAATACTTGTAGTGTGGTGCAGGGTGTTTGTTCAAATCCTGTGCAGCTACGTGACGCTTCCTCTCTACGCGCTCGTCACACAGGTATTAATGAATCAATAATCTGTAGAAATGATGAAATCAGAGTTCACAAATGTAGCTATATATATATATATATCACTGTTGAATTAATGAAACAGATGGGTTCGACGATGAGGCCGACGATATTCCACGAGAAAGTAGCAACTGCGATAAGGAGTTGGCATATGAATGCTAAGGAGCAAGTGAGACGGAACAGGGGATCGCCGGCGGTGACTCCATTGTTAGGCTACACGAGTCCCATCAGCTTGACACATCACCACCGCACCGACAGGGATTCCTCTTCTTCCTCGAAACAAAACAAAAGTGAAGATGGTTCTTCATCGTATCGCCACGACCTGGAAATGGGTCACATGGGCCATGATAATAAGGGCGACGACTCAAAATGAGTTCTCTGTCTCTAAACTCTGTATTCAAAGCCGACATGAGATTCCTTCATTCATATCGGAAATGGATGCATTTCAGTCTCCGTTTGACCAGAGGCACTGCCCCGCGATCATTTCGAGGACGATGTATTCATTAAATTCTTTTCGTTCCATTATTCTGTAGGAAACTAAATCTCTCTCTCTAGTGTTGACCATATACGAGTACTTGGGTTCCCTGTTTTGTGTTTATCCCCATTGTTCTTCTACGAAGTTAGCCCTACATTTGCCTCTAAACTCGGCAAATAAACGGATTATGAGATTCTGCATGACTAAATACTAGCATTGTTGCCCTTTCTGAGTGTGAGGTTCTCTATTTATATTTGATTCCTTTGGCAATCGCTCTCAAATTCATTTTAGTTAGTATGGAACATTTGACACTTGCAACCATGATATCTATATTTAAGTAGATTTTCTAACATATCCCGCAAGCTAATCCTAAACCATATGAGTTAGCTAATGGATTGACTGGTATTTTAAATATTATGGCTAAAATTTTATAGTATTGATATATTTTCTAATAAATTAAGTTTTATATAATAAAAATTACATATAATGAAATGGATTTTTTTGGTACTATATGTTTAAAAATATTTTTTATTTATATCATTTAAATATTTTTTAAGAATATAGATTTAAATATAGATTTTTATTACAATAATTAATTTTTGCCAATTCGACAACAAATTTTTTGCCAAAAGCCAAACTTCAGTGTTTGAACCAAAATATCCCATTCTACGCAAGGCCTTTATTAGTCCTTGGTCGGCCGTCTCATCGATAGCTGCTACCTAACCAGCTAGAGAAGATGTTGGACTAGAAAGATTCTCTCTTTTGTAACCATTCTTGATCTTCTCTGCTCGGCTACCATGGCGAGGGGTTCATCTCAATCTCAGTCTGCCAATTCCCAGACCACACGACCCGGAGTCATGGCACCACGTGGCTCCGCCGCGGCCACCACCGGCCTGCGCCGGCGTCGTCTTGGCGGTGGAGCCGGCGGAAACAGCTCCGCTTCTGTCGGAGGTGGCTCTGGCCCCACCAACATGCTGAGATTCTACACCGACGATGCCCCTGGCTTGAAGATTTCCCCCACCGTTGTGCTTGTTATGAGCCTCTGCTTCATCGGTTTTGTCACCGCACTCCACGTTTTCGGCAAGCTTTACCGTGGAACTGCTGGCGCAGTTTGATTGAAAATCTGACAACGTGGTGTCTGATCCTTAGGTTTTGGGGTTCTGATCCGTGCCCGGAGCTTAATTTTGAGTTCTTGACTTGGTCATCGAAACCTGCGTTTTCTTCGTTTCTTTGTAAATGTTCCTGCCATCTAGCTTTCAATCTTGTTAATGTTGGAACTGTTGGATCTCCTCACTGTTGAAGAAAGCCAGTTTTCTGCCATTCTGTGAAAATCGATCTGTGTGATCTTCGTTTTGTTGTACTAATAATGATTTTGGCATTAATTGCTGCGTGTTCTAGCCATATATCCTGCTGGCTTGGCTCTTCTTTTATTAGAATGTTATGCCATTGAATTCAAAATTTCGAAGCTTTCTGTTTTGCTGAAACCGGGGTGCATGGCTGAAATACTTACTACCGTTCTTCACAAAAAGTTTAAGAAAAAGAGGAGACGCTAAACCTTAATTTTGATCTTTTTGTCTATCATCATAATTTTGATCATTTTGTATATCATTTGGAGTGTAACCGGCTATGAGGTTTGTGCTTGCTCTGAATGCATATATAAGCAAAATGATCAAGGGCCGAGTGGTGTTTTAGTAGCATTGAGAGTTAGCATAAATCTATTGTGCGCCGCGATTTTGATAGATAGCTTTTTAATGGAACATTCTCTTGCAAAGTTACCTTGTAATTTCACTTCTCTTTCAATATGTTTCATATCTGTGAAGTTTGATGATAATAGAAGAGGCCAACTATGCTGCTTTGTTTTCTCTGTTCTACCAATGTTCTGTTTCTGGCTTTGCTATTTTTTGTTAAACTGAAGTTGGTATTAGTAAGATTGAAGCAATCAACTTGTCGTGTTTGACTGAAATTAGTATTATTTTTGAGGATTATGCACTAGGTAATAGCGTCTAGATAATGTGAATTATGAATGAGATAATGTGCAAACTATAAGAATGATACAACTTTAATTGACAAGTTTCCTAGTCTCCATCATGAATCTATGAATACTTTAACATTAGATTATATCCTCATGTTGCAAGTGGCGGAAGATTAATTTAGGTATGAATAAGGAAACGTAGAGTATCTTCCTGTGGAGGTCAATTTGTTAAGTTGTTCAAAATTGATGGTAGGATCTGGTGGACTCTCATTGAGGATGCCATCTTGAGACTGATTTCGACTATAGCAGTAATACATGTCACTACTCGTCAACACCTTGCCAGTAAAATGATCAATTTTGTTCTCAATGTGAAGATCCCTGTTAAAAGAAATGAGATTCTCGTATTGACAATCTTCGTTAGATTTTGTACTCAAGGTGTCGAAGTAGTTGCACGTGGAATTGAGGTTGTCGCTCTTGCTGCCTTTAAAGCTAACACTTGACTTGTTCTTTATGGGAACTACTGGTTCGCCAACAAGAATAGAAGCTAAGATTCGATAGTCTCTGTACTGATAATTTGTGAAGATGTTAGCTTCAAGTTCTGTGTTTCCTGGGAATTGCTCGCAGCCTGGAAGCTTTGCCTGCAAGTGATGCTCCTGATTCACACCATAATTCTTCCATGAGTAGCCTTTGTGTCGAACCCGGCATAGCACCCACTCATCCAGCTGTGACAAGAAGAGACATAGAACCATAAGTTATTACTATTCAATTTTATTGATTTGCATTTTGCTGACACCCTCCTCTTAGCTTTCAGAATTTGAAATTATCTTCCTGAAGTATCACCGTGCAGTATCTTCTGTCTAGTTTCCCTTAATGCTATTAAGTTAGATATCATTTCAAAAATTTTCATTTGTCACGTATTACATTCTCCAAATTTCACACTCCAAATTACTATAGCTGCATTTAAAAATTCCAATAATCAAACATGTCTACCAATTGTAAGCATCAGTAGCTTGACGGTAATGTTTGGATGAAAACATGAGTAAATGTTGACGAATGTTTCCGAGTTAAAGAAAGTATTACTACATCTTATATTTAATATAAACGTTACTTAATTTTTTTTATAGATTAAGAAAAATAAATATATAAATTAATTATAATTAAATTTAATATTTTAAAATAAATTTATATTATATATTTTTTATTTTATTTAAATTAGTTAACTAATTTTTATATTAGTTATAACTAACTGATTTATTTACCTATTTTTACGATTAAATTTAATTATAAATATAAGGTATTAATTTATTTTATGTTTTTATATTTATTATTTTTACTCAATATATAAACTGATATATAATATACATAAATATTTTAAGAAGTTTATATTATATTTGTTATAATTAACTAGTTTATTTAATTTTTTTAATATAATTAAATTAGTCAATTAGCTATTATCTCATATTAAGAATAGATAATATTTATAGGTGAAAGGATGATTAAGGAACTTAACTAGCATGGAACCTTTAAACCTGGAAGGTTTGCTGTTAGTGTCAACCAATCTGTATTCATTCATAATCCAATCTGTCTTAGCCCCTCTGGGAGGCCGACCTGTGTAAAAGACCAGAGCTTTCTTCACTCCTATGCGCTTTGATCCACAGGAGCTTAGTATAGGTCTGTCTGTTCCAGTGGCCTTCCAATACCCTGAAGCTGCGGCTCTGTTTGGTCTTAATCCATTAGGGTACTTTCGGTCTCTGGGGCTAAAGAAATACCATTCATCCTCCCCAAACAATGCCTTCTCTGCACATTTCAAAGCAAAAATATTCTAAGAGATGGTCATTTGAAAATACCAATTAAGCAAATACAACAAAGAGCGGGTAGTGATGAAGAAGAACAAACTGGGTAACTCCCACGGGTTATACTTGTACAGATCAATTTCTGCAATAATCAATGCTGGAAGTGGACGAGAGGTGATTTTGTTTTGTAAGTAATGAATGATGAGTTCTTCATCAGAAGGATGGAATCTGAATCCAGGGGGAAACTTAGCGCCGGTTTGGTATTCTCCTTCCATTATATTGATCAACAAGGTTCAAAGTCTCGTGATCAACAAGGATGGAACCTGAATCCAGGGTAGATGTAAGTGGAAGAAAGTAATGAGCATAAGCATTATATAAGGTTCAAAGTCTCATGATCACCATGCAAAGTTGGAGCCAAGAAGACGGAGGAAACTCCTGCTAGTTTGGCTTCTATTAATGAATTGACCTATACCTACCTACTATTTCTTCATCCTTAAGATAAAGATAAGAATTAATTGATTTTTTTAAATAGATTAAAAAATTAAATAAATTAATTAATTATGATCAAATTTAACCTGTTAATATAAATTCAGATTATATATTCATCAGTCTATATAAATTAGTCAATTGGCTCTTATATTAATTATAATTAATTAATTTATTTGATTTTCTTAATCTATTAAAAAAATCAATTAGTTTTCACATTAAGGAGGAGGAGTAACAACTTTTATCCGCTTAATCTCTTCATCAGCAATAACTAATTAGAAATTAAAAGTGATAATGGGGGGGGGGGGGGGGGGAGAACTCTGTACAAAAGAAAACAGA
Source organism: Leucaena leucocephala (assembly GCA_037074615.1). NCBI lineage: Eukaryota > Viridiplantae > Streptophyta > Magnoliopsida > Fabales > Fabaceae > Leucaena > Leucaena leucocephala. Next base: position 19,102,393 of record CM073525.1, on the reverse strand, counting down.
AGGAATCAGAAATTTATGCAGAAAGTGCTTTAGCTTTTAGGTTCTGTTTTCATCCTTTTAGGTTCTGCATAAATTTCTGATTCATTCTGTTTTATTTTGTTTTCATCCTTGTTGTGCAAGTTATAGAATCCTCCTCTGTCTGAACTTATTTGAAATGCTATCATCCCACACAGTTTTATTTCAAATTTGTAAATTTATTGGTCACAACAACGTCATATGTTTTCATATATAAAAATACTAATATTTTTAAGATTTTATATAAAGAATAATATTACTTTAACTCAGTTCTTGCTAACCAATATAATTTTTAAATAGGAATTTTTTCCTGATTTTTACTTTAAAAATATATGATATTACATGTTAAATTTGATATGGTTGGAAACTTGGAATTTCTTGCTCTGCTTTGATTTCGCGGGAAGATGCTGTTTGAGGGTTTAGCGGTTCCAGGGCATAGGGTTGTGCGCCAAGAGCTCTGGACATGGAAAACTACGTTATTTGTCTGTTTAGAGGGACATGCCTAGTAATGCCAACCAAAAATATGCTGCAGTTTTTGGAATACCAATTCCCTTGGAACTTCCTCAATTTGATTCCTATGGCTATTCTATTCATTTAAGTATCAGTTTTATTATTTGTCCTTGTCCGTATCATCGTCTTTAATCAGTTATTAGCAATTACGCTTGATTACTCTCCAACACAAGACTCATCTTTCATACAGTAACTTCAGAACATCGTTCCTGCTTACACATTTCACACATCATGCACAGCTTCCACAGTTTGTGTTCATAATTTTTCTAAGAAAATTATGTTAATAAGCACACGCCCGTAATTCATTCATTTTTGCTGATCTGAAATCTTGCTAATCCAAACGGGGGAATTATAAAACAAACTTGGAGAGCACTAACGTCAAGGTTTCAAACAAGGGTGATGGGATAAAACCCAGGTTTTGAGATTGTTTGTGAGCAAAGAAAGCAGCTGTTTTTTGGAATTTATGGGTCACAATTGGCAGACTTGATTTGAGAAAACATAGTTATGATCAATTGAGGCTGTCATCTTCTGAAGATGAAGAAGACATGGAATCCTAGGAGTATTCTATGCGCGGATCATATACATGAAACCTTATCTGGTAACTCCATTTTTACCCCTCCAACCAAAATGAAAGGGGAACTTTTTCTATTTACGTTCGTGGAAAGGGATGATAAAAGTGTTAGAAAATAAACATCTCAAAGGTAATACAATCAATCCAAATTATATCATATTCAAATATAAACACATATGAGATGTAGCGAAAGACTTAAAGTTACCTCTTGCCATTAACTTGTTTGATCTGGGGAGAATTGGAATCAAATGAGATACCTGTCAAAAGAGAACACTGTCAGATAAACAATAGGTTCTTCCAACTGGTGATTAGGCACAGCAATGACAACTTGTTCTTAGCCGTCACCAGTGGGGAACCTTCAGAAGCGAGCTGAAAATAGGGTTTCGCTCTGGACTTAGAAAAGAGATCTCACACTCAATGAATTGTTGTTGTTAATTTTCACCATCAGAAAATTAACCTTAAATAAAATGAGTCAATAACTCTCCTTGGACTGGGCCCAATGACTACGGGCCACACTCAGAAATATTTATTAATTATCATAATTAATATCTAAATATGTTATAATAATAAATATCTAACATTCTCCCACTTGGCCCGTATACTCAATGTCATCACCCTGTCTAGGTGAACTAATGTCGCACTACAAGAATCAAGGCGATAAGTCCCCTTTTATCGAGTATTACCTTCCAAGTATTACAGGTAGCACCATCACTTAATGGGTATCACAATATACATGAACTCAATGTTCATAGATTCCTGTCTTAATATTTATCAATTTCAATAACACAAAATGTATACAATCACAAATTGAAATGATAAACCACAAAATATAATTTTATTGCTCATACCTCCACTAATCAAAAGTAGGACGAAGTCCCATATGAGGTACATGTGTGACAAAGATGTTCGGCTTCAATCCTTTCGTCAAAGGATCAGCCAACATGTCCAATGTACTGATACGTTCAACTGAAACTTGGCTATCTTGAACCCTCTCTCTCAAGCAAAGGAACTTAAGTTCAACAAACTTGCTGCGACTTTTATTCCTTTTGTTGTTCGCTATGGCCACCGCAGTTGTGTTATCACAGTACATTTTGATTGGCTTTGAGACTGAATCCATAATCTTAAGCCCAATAATGAAATTCCTTATCCAAATAGCTTGTGAACTTGCTTCAAAACATGCAATGTACTCAGCATCACCTTGAGTTTGCTTAGCGCTTCTCCACGATATAGCTTCTTCTGCCAATAGGAAAATGTAACCAGATGTAGACTTGTTCGAGTCTACACATCCTCCAAGATCTGAATCTGAGTATCCAATCCCGTCCAAACTGTCTATTCTCCTGTATGTGAGCATGTAGTGTTTAGTGCCTTGTAGGTACCTAAACACTTTCTTTGCAGCTGTCCAATGTACTTCCCCATGATTACTTTGGTATCGTCTCAACATACCCACAGCAAAAGCGATGTCAGGTCTTGTACAAACCTGCGCATACATCAAACTTCCTACCGCTAAGGCATATGGGACTCTTTCCATCTGTTTCCTATCAAGCTCAGTTTCAGGACATTGACTTAGACTAAACTTGTCTCCTTTTTCAATAGGAGCTACGTTAGATGAACAGTTCTGCATCCTGAATCGCTCAAGAATTTTGACAATGTAAGCCTCTTGAGATAAGCCTACAAGACGTTGAGTTCTATCTCTATGGATCTTTATGCTAATGACATAAGAAGCCTCACCCATGTCTTTCATGTCAAAGCTCTTGAATATAAATTGTTTCACCTCACGTAATAGTCCCAGATCATTGGTAGCAAGTAGTATGTCATCCACATACAAAATCAAGAATATGATTTTACTCCCACTAGCCTTATGGTTTATACAATCATCCATGATGTTCTCAACGAAACCAAATGACGTGATCACTTCATGGAACTTCAAGTACTACTGTCGTGAAGCCTGTTTCAAACCATATATTGATTTCTTCAGCTTGCACACCAATTGATCTTTATCTTCTGCAACAAAACCCTCAGGCCGCTTCATGTAGACCTCTTTCTCCAGTTCACCATCAAGAAAAGCAGTCTTAACATCCATCTGGTGCAACTCCATATCAAAATAGGCAACCAATGCCATGATGATACGGAATGAATCTTTCTTAGATACATGTGAAAATGTTTCATTATAATCGATTCCTTCCACTTGAGTGAATCCTTTTGCAACCAACCTAGCCTTGTATCTATCGATGTTACCTTGTGAGTCTCTCTTGGTTTTGTAAACCCACTTACAGCCACTGGCCTTAAACCCATTAGGCAACTCTACAAGTTCCCAAACATGGTTGCTTGCCATGGAATTCATTTTATCAATCATAGCATCATGCCACAACTTGGAGTTCACACTCCTCACAACCTGAGTAAAAGACAAAGGATCATTCTCAACACTTACATCACAGTCAACCTCAGCAGAATACATTACATAGTCATCAGGTAATGCCGGTCTTCTCTCTCTAGTTGACCTCCTTAATTCAACCTCTTGGATTAAACCAGGTTGCTGAACAATGACATCCTTTATCACATCTTGTGGTGGTCCCACTTGTATGATAGGTTGACCATCAGGTATGTGTTCGTCTTGTTCAACACTGTCAACTTGAGCCACAGGGTCTATATCACGTTCAATGTCAATTCCAACAGTGGGATAAGCATTGACTATTGATATCCCCTCATGAATGATATCAGTGGTTCGCTCTATGTGATCATCTGATAGACAATCACTCCCACTAATCACATCATTCTCAAGAAACTTGGCATTCATAGACTCTACAAACCTTGTAGAAGGTGTAGGACAATAAAACTTATAACCCTTAAACCTCTCCGCATAGCCTACAAAGTAAGCTCTGATGGTCTTAGAATCCAACTTCTTCTCATGTGAATTATACACTCTTACTTCCGTAGGACAACCCCATACCTTGAAATAATTTAAACTGGGTTTCCATCCTTTCCAGATTTCAAAGGGTGTTTTGGACACTGCCTTTGTTGGAAGACAACGCTTCCTTCCATAGAGAAGATGACAGTTTGGAGCTACTCATCATGCTCCTAACCATATCCAGCAAGGTCCTATTTCTCCTCTCAGCTATAACATTCATGTCAGGTGATCCAGGCATAGTGTATTGAGCCACTATACCTTGCTCTCGAAGAAATTCAGCAAATGGACCTGCTGCTTGTCCTTCACTAGTGTATCTGCCATAATACTCATCACCACGGTCTGATCTCACGATCTTGATTGGTTTCCCAATATATTTTTCTACTTCTACTTTATAATCCTTGAAAGCATCTAGTGCCTCACTTTTATTATAAAGCATGTAGATATACATGTATCGTGAGTAATCATCAATAAAGGTGATAAAGTACTTTTGACCATGTGCAGTCAAATCAGGGCAACAAATATCTGTGTGTACAATTTCTAGCAACTCAGAACTTCTTCTAGCCACCTTATGTGACTTATTGGTCTGCTTTCCTCTTATGCAGTCCACACAAGAATCAAACTCTGAATGGTTTAAAGACGAAAGAATTCCTTCTTTATTTAACCTTTTGATTTTGTCAACGGAGATATGACCCAATCTCCTATGTCACAGGCTATAAGAATTCTCATCGATGACACTTCTCTTAGTACCGTGCGAAACAGAAAGAGATTGAGGCGAATCAAAAATAATTTTAAACAAGCCATCAATCATAACCAAATTCGCAATCAAAACTGAATTCTTTGTCAAAGTCATTCGTTTCTTAGAAAGAACTAGATAATAATCAAATGGAATGAGCTTTGACATAGAAATCAAATTCCTCTTATAAGAAGGAACATAAAAAACATCATAAAGTTCTAAAATATTTTGATTTGAAAGATGAATGCGAAAGGTTCCAACGGCTTTCACAGGATCTCCTCTCCCACTGCCTGAAAGGACAGTTTCCTCATTGGGATGTGGAGACCTGCTTGACAGAAAGCCCTGCATAGTAGTCAAAATGTGGATCATCGAACCAGTGTCAATCCACCAAGTGTCATCATTAACGCTAGAAAAGTTAGACTCAAAAGTAACACACGATGAAAGCATACCTATCATTTCCATAATATGTTGCCCCACACTGCCAATACCTGTAAGCCTCACAGCACATAGTTCAGACATGATGGCACCACCCATCTGCTCGTCTGTTAGCTTAAATTACTTGTTTAAGGCTTCCAGGTATCCTTTAGCTGTGTCACACTTAGGGACTGCTGCCCTAATGCTCCTAGAGATTCTTTGTCTTATAAGCAGAAGAGATGAGCGGTTACTCCGCTCCCACATATTATACCTTTCCTTTGCCTCTCTGTCATCGGAGGTATCATCAGGTCTCAGAGGTTTATCAAACCTCAAGGCATAATCCAAGTCCAATAAACCAAGCTGCAGCAAAATATCGTCTCTCCAGTCAGCATAGTTAATGCTGCCATCTAAGATTATTTTGTTGCTAACATCATCCATAATCCTGGGAGCAACAATTAGATCTGCAAAATGAGAACAGACAAACGCACAAATAAGCTCACAATAAGAATTTGAAGCAATCACAAGTCACTGTGCCTTGTATGCATGCTTAGCTCAAATGTAGCACGCAAGCAGTATAAATACATATCACTAATGTCTACCTGTGGGGAAAGACATTAGCATAACTAGGTATTTATCTCAAATGGTAGAATTAGAATGCATTCGTAATTTTTCAATGCCTGTGGGCTAATTAGAAAATAACGAGGCCATTCTATCCCACCCTAATTGAATGTACAATTATGAAATATTTACCTGTGGGCAAAGATAAATCATAGCCATATATTTAATTACAAATGATATTTCTAATCCAGATGTGATTAATGAATGCATGCGACAGATTCAATAAACAAGGATGCTGTGGCTACTCCTCAAAGAACTGCACGCTAACCACAAATATCATTCATGTGCATTGAAAATCCAAATATGCACAACTTAATGGATAAATTAATTCTCCCCTAATTAAATGTATAATCATGAGATATCTGCATGTGGCTAAAGATAAATCATAACTATACATTTAATTATTATTGATATTTTAAATCTATATGTGATTAATTAATGCACGCAACACAAATAAATGAGGATGCTGTGGCTACTCCTCATAAAACTACATGCTAATCACAAATATCAATAACGTGCATATAAATCCAAATATGCACAACACAATGGAGCATTTAATAAATTAATATTAAAATTCTCCCACTATTTCATGTACCCAAAAATGTCTAACAAATTAATTTCAACTCAAAAGGATTTTATAAAAATTAAACTGTTAATTTAATTGCCAAGATTTAAAAAAAACAAACTAGGCAATTAAATAACATAAAAATGAAAATTTGTAAATTCTTTTTTTTAAATCTAAAATAATAGAGAAATTAATTTAAGCATTTACCGTGCATCTAATAGTAATTTTGATTTTCTGAAAAAATCAAATTAATTGGCCAAAAATAATTTTCTAGAAATAAAACCAAGTGGCCCATACTAAAAGGTCTAAAAATAGGGCCCAAAATAATTTTCAGAAAATAAAACCCAAAAATTCAGGCCCAAAACGCAAGCCCAGAGAAAGGGGAAAAAGTACTGTTAAAAAAAAATTTTGGCAGCCCAGATCTCGGCCCAGCAGGAGAAAAGAAAAGAAAAAACTAAAAAAAAAAAACTCCTGCAGCCCAACTGCTCTCTAGCCCAGCACCCCACCCTGTTTTTTTTAAAATTAACAGAAAGCCCAAAGATCCGTCGGCCCAACAGGAAAACGAAAAAAAAATGAAAAATCCTGTAGCCCAAATGCTAGCGGCCCAGCAGCAGCCCAGAACACAGGAATTTTCCTGTTTTTTTTAACAGAAGCCTGCTGACCGTAAGTGAAACGGTGCATTTTAGCGTAGACTGAAACGCACCGTTTCAGTCCACAGCTTCGCTGAGTCAGGTTGACCTAACCCGACTCAGCGACCCATCTCACAGGAACACCAGTCGCACAGGGTCGATGTTGGGGAGCCTCAGTAAACGCCGGCGACCTTCAGCTAGCGATTCCCGGCGTTCCAGTACCCCTTTTCCAGCTGTTCCAACGGCAGCATGTCCAGAAGGCAGCGACAAGCATTCCTATAGCACTCTCAATGCTAGTAGGAAATGAAATTGCAATCTGAAGGTTTGAGGTTGAAGGCGCGACGGTGGCCCTTTCTTTCTATCTCCAGTTTATGATGAGTTTCTCACCGTCTCTCGCCAATCACCGTGGTCGCGACTCTCTTGCACAGTAGAGTTTCTCGCAAGCTCTCGTGGATTCACAGAAACCTTTCTGTCGCCAGCGCTCTCGCGATAGACACTCGCCATCGGTGGCTCTCTCGCCATCTATCGCCAATCACAGAAGTCACGACTCTCCTCTCGGTGGAGTTTCTCGCCAATCACCATGGAACACAGTGAAAAATGGTTAAAAGAATAAAAATATAAAATTCATGTATCCCATATTCATCTCATATTACTATTTATGAGAACAAAATGATCAATAAGTAAAGCAAGGTGATCTCAAACAAGGCTCTGATACCACATGTTAGAAAATAAATATTTCAAAGGTAATACAATCAATCCAAATTATATCATACTCAAATATAAACGCATATGAGATGCAGCGGAAGACTTAAAGTTACCTCTTGCCATTAACTTGTTTGATCTGGGGAGAACTGGAATCAAATGAGATACCTGTCAAAAGAGAACACTGTCAGATAAACAGCAGGTTCTTCCAACTAGTGATTAGGCACAGCGATGACAACTTGTTCTTAGCCGTCACCAGTGGGGAACCTTCAGAAGCGAGCTGAAAATAGGGTTTCGCTCTGGACTTAGAAAAGAGATCTTACACTCAATGAATTGTTGTTGTTAATTTTCACCATCAGAAAATTAACCTTAAATAAACTGAGTCAATAACCCTCCTTGGATTGGGCCCAATGACTACGGGCCACACTCAGAAATATTTATTAATTATCCTAATTAATATCTAAATAGGTTATAATAATAAATATCTAACAAAAGGCACTCTTACTTCATGTTAATTTGTTGGGAGAGAATGAAATTGTAGGGATGGAGGACTCAAGAATTTCAAACGTCACTTTATTTTTTTTTTGATATATCAAAAGTTTAGGTGGATTTAGCACCAGTCTTTCACTAACACTAAGACACAGTCTTATAACTCAGATAGCTCTTACTAGGGACTCACGATATTATTTATCAAAGAAACATTTACAACGACAGTAATAATTTAACTCATGTCATTGTAAGATATGAGTGTGTTCCTTACTATCTGTATCAACTTTCTTCTTACTAAACGATACTAATGTCAGGTAGGGCGAGTCGTCTATTACTCTCAAGTATAAATCTAGATACTTAGGAGCTAGAATGCCTCCCTAAATACTGCGACTAGAACAACAATAAAATTGTACTCCCTAGATATCGAATACGCTCTAAATGATTGTATGTTGCGCACCTGGCTATGGTGGGTGAATATCTCAATAGGGATTTTTTATATACGCCAAAACTTGAATTTAAAATTTTATTTATATGATACTAAGTTGTTTACCACTCAGATCAACTATGTTAGTTCAAGCTTCTCTTTATTTTATTTTGGTATAAAGCTTCTCTTTATTAATTAATCATATCCACGCATAATTTCCCACTGTTTTTATATCCAACAAAATAGAAAAGGCCCAATCCAAGGCAAAAATGTAGAGTGGATCAACTTATGATAACCTTCGGGGCTGGGAGATCACGTCCTTTTTCTGTTGAAATTATAATTGTAATTGCAATTATCATGATCAGAGGGGGCATTAAGTGTAATTTAATAAATAATTTGTGGGAATATTTAACCCCCAAATTTTCGGTCGGCTTAAAAAGGTATGAAGACGACCATTTAAAGTGTGTAAGTAATTTCTTAAAAACATGATTTCTCATGGATTAAGACGTATTAATTAAGTAATTCATGCAAGCCAGTTGGCCAAAATGGATATTCCGAGACATCATTATTGCCCAACGTTTTCATTTAAATACCATAATTTGCCCAAAAAAAAATTATCATTATTTAATTTGATGCTTTAATTTTCTGATATTACTGTCAAAGAGTAATTCTATTTGCATGCTTTCTTCTTGTATTATCTAAAACTCTTAATTACTAAATATCATTTTGTCTTTTTATTAAAAAAGAATAAAAATAAAAATAATGTTATAATGGTAACTCTGAACGCCGGGGGGTCAAAGTTCTTTTGCAATCTCCCTTTACTTAACACTCCGTTTGGTTACATTTTCTGAAAATTATTCTTAGCTTACAGAAATAATCTACATAAAACTTGTCATCGTAGTTTTAATGAAAAACAATTTTTTAATTAAAGATATGAAAGAAATTCGATAATCATAAGATGATTTTCTTAATTTTAATTAATTTTACATACCAAACAACGTGGAGTGCTAAAAGGGGGAGGATAGCTCGTTTCTTGGTGGTCGAATCTTAGTGGTACGTACACAGTACAGCTTCATAGGTACCGTACCCTTTTATTTGCTTTCCACGTAATTCCCTCATCAATTTCTACGTACCCATTATGTTTTGCGTGCATATGAGCCTCCACTCATCAAAATTTTATGTATCAAACAAAAATTTATATTTTTATTAGTAAAAAATAAAATTATAATAATTTAAATATTTTATTGTGTTAATTATACCTCTAAAATTAATTTAAAATACTAATTATATTATTAAATATTTTAAGATATTAATTATATTTTTAAAATAGTTCAAGGTAATGATGGCACTTTACATTAAAAAAAACACCAAAACTAACTAGGCTTTAAGATATTTTGGAAATCCGATATAGCAGGGTTTAAAGTCAACGTATGGTTAATGGAACAAGACTTAATTGAATGCCTTTAGGTTTCAGTGCTGCCTGCTGAAAAGGGAAAGATGTTGCAAATTTGTAAATCACTTTCCAATCTTAGAAGTCAAGTTGTAAACTATTTACGATTTCAACAAATTAATATATATCATTTTCAACATTCCCTATTAAAATTAGGAAACTCTGAAATTTCTTAGAAATCACTGTTAAACTCCGAGAAGCCAATTAAATTGCAGGTGAAGCTTTTGGCACACGATTTTCTTTAGGGTACTTTCCTTATCTTAATGCGATTCTATGACACAAGGATCTATCCGAGAAGCCAATTAACCAATAACTTATTGATGGGTCGAAGTCAATATTAGCAATATTACTACAATTGTGTTCCCGAGAAGTGAGGAATTGTTGTATGTTAAACTCATGGGATTCAAAAAGCATTGCACTAATGCCCTTTGAGTGGAAGATAACAATGCTACGCATAAGTGGTTCAATACATTATAGTGATTTCTTCAAACTTCAAAGCAAATGTCAGATATTCTCATATATTCTGACTTGACTCATCTCTCTCTCTCTCTATATATATATACACACATCTTTATTCTGAAATAGTATTTTACATATCAGCCTGTATCTCTCCCTATGTATATGGCCTCATATATAATTGGTAATTCATATTACCCCATTAGGTTGATGGAGTGAATCTAGTTAAGTAGTTATATATAGCAGTAGTACGTACAGTGCATTGTCTCGATCGTTTCTACTTTCAAACAAGTTGAGCTATTTCGTGTATGACAATGATGTCTCCAACAACATTGGTTATTAATAATTCATCGAGATGAATAACATGATCAAGTCAATACATGCAATCGAATCTATTTTCAAATATTTATATTTATTATTTTTGTCTAATTAATTTATTTGATTTATAAATTGATATATAATATAATAACAATACATAAGTAAGTAATTATTTAATTTTCTTAATCTCTATAAATAAATTAATTAATTATTATATTAAGGATGGGAAGAAAAAATATTTCAAAAGATGGGAGAAGGCATATGAGGATCTAGTCATTAATTATACAGCCTGATATTGTCCATATATACCTACCTACCTACACACATATATATATACACACACACAATTATATATATATATATATATATAGCCTAATTGTGAAATTATTAACGAATGGTTTTTAATTTGCACTGAGGTCGGTCACTTGAAAAGATTTATTTAAATATGTTAAGGAATTCAGAAGAAAAATGTCTCTATCTGAAGAATTGGGAACCATAAACACAAAATAATAAAGAAGTGGGGGGCATATAATTGAATGGTAGCCACTGTTTTTGACGAGAAATTTCTAAATGTTTGAAATGATGACTTCCCAAGATGTGCCATATATGTATTTATTTAAAGAAAACTCAATCTTCAACCATCTGGGTACTTTGTACACAACACGTACAGCACACTTCAACATCGATCTCTGTTTCATCTTCTTGTGTCTTCATGATTTCCTTAATTAGTCAATGGCCGTAGAGCAAAATAATTAAACATATTCCATAACGTTTATGATTAATCATTCCTACGTGCTCGATAATATTTAAGAGGACTGTTAATTGCTTTTTTTTTTTAATTAATCCACCGGTGACCACATCCTACGCCGTCCCTTAATTACGTTAAAAAGAAGAAGAAGAAGAAGAAGAAACAAATTAATTGTTACCCGTATACATGTGTGTGTGCATGATAGGGAGGTATAATTTTCAATTTGATATTTCAAAACGACAGCGATAGATTAGAATCAATATATGTATGTATGTATGTATGTATGTATGTATGTATGTATGTATGTATGTATGTATGTATGTATGTATGTATGTATGTATGTATGTATGTATGTATGTATGTATGTATGTATGTATGTATGTATGTATGTATGTATGTATGTATGTATGTATGTATGTATGTATGTATGTATGTATGTATGTATGTATGTATGTATGTATGTATGTATGTATGTATGTATGTATGTATGTATGTATGTATGTATAGGAAGTCATATTCTCTCATAAGTTGTGAATAGTGGAATCCATATGCATAGGCAAGCTAGTTTAAATTAAACATATTTCTTCAAACATTATACATGCATAGTTCATAAAATACGATTAAATTGTTGGTAGCTTGTAAATAATGTAATTTGCCAGATCTCCCGCATATCTTGCAAGAGAGAGACAGAGATAGGGGTTGGTGAGCCCAGTTGATTTCTTTATCTAATCCTGGTGGGACCATATATGTGCGTGCGCGCGCGCGCAGGAGAGAATTCCATATTGACGATTTGATTCTTTTGTATACAAAGATAATTCATATTTTTTATGGGTAAAGTCACATGATATTTTTGGACTGATAGTTAGAGATTTATATTTTAGAGACGTAGAGATTATTAAAGTATATAACCAAATTCAAATTCAGGACATAACTATGAATAGCTATATGTATGTTGGTAAAGATGATACATATTATTCCTTGACAAGTGAGGAAAGGTGACTACACAGATCTGTTAGCGAGAGTCTCAGAAACAACAGACGTATGAGAGGCTTGGGGAAGGAAAAGCATATCTATTGAGGCTATCCTTTTCCAGCAAAGCAAATTCCTGAGGGTTTTCATTTCAAGTGGGATAAAGCCTATAGAAAATGAGGGTTTAACTATTATATATTAATTACTGGCTCCATAGCACATACAGTTGAAGCATTATTTCGCAGCTGAATAAGGAGCGAGTCAACTCAGAGATGGTGGGTCATGTCTCGGCTAGTGTGGAGGGTGGGAGAGAGAAGAATATGCAAAAGGAAGCGTTAGGTGTTAGGGAGGGTGGTGGACATATCAAGCGGTAGCAGTCGTCTCTTGTCTTTGTATCATCAATCTCTCTCCCTCTCTCTCTCGTGTGTGGGCTCCCACTCCGACACAGCCCGGCCTCACGGGCTCCCCTCTTCTCCTTCTCTCTCCCCATACTTTCATAATACAATCATCCCCTAATCATTCCCTATTAGCTGTCTCTAAAGCTAACTCCCTTTTTACTCTCCTTTTCTTTTTTGCCTCTCTTTTCCATTCTTTTCTCCATCTCCCTCCAAAATAACAAGTGCTATATGCATAAATAATGCATCAAGTTGAATTACACTTGCCAGCCAGTTGAAACCAAACAAGTCATGAGCTGGGTCTCTTTTGAAATTACCCCAAAGGCCTGTTCATTTTACTTGCTTATTCAATAGAATTACAGTGTTGTGTTACCACTGGGCCATATATATATCCCCATTATATATGTCTCCACAGGGGGAGAGAGAGAGAGATAGAAAAGAAAGAGAGAGACAGAATGGCCCAGCTGAGTCTACGGTTCACCGACTTCCACAGCAGCTTTGTTAGATAAGGAGAAGTGGGGAAGATAGATAGATAGAGAGAGAGAAATATTCTCTTCTCAATTCTCTCAATGAAATTTTGGCTCTCATTTCGTCATCATCAACCAAAGGCCTCGAGTCAATCCTCTTTTGCCCTCCTCGCGTTTCACATGTTAACCAACTTTTAATTTCTTCCGCCATTCATAATTCTCAATCCAAAAATATCTTTGCCCCTTCTTCAATTTCATTTCCCTGCACCAAACACCAGCACTAGCAGCTCCACAGAGCTATTTATTTTGTTTTAAATTATTTAGTGCTCGTCCCCTTCAGCCATCTGAGCTTCAACAGCGCTGGTTTAGTTCACTGCATACATATTCCCACTTTGGCTCTTCAAAACATGATGCCTGCAGATTCCATTTCTGTTCCTTCCACCGTTAACTCCTTCATCGACCCAAACTCCAATCCTAACCCTAATTCAAATCCAGTCAAGAAAAGGAGAAATCTCCCCGGAACACCAGGTAAGTTCATCTCTTCGAATTTCTTATGCATATGCATAAACCCTTTTCGGAGTTATTTTAATTTCACTTTGTACAAAAGCAGATCCGGATGCAGAAGTGATAGCACTATCGCCAAAGTCACTCATGGCGACAAATCGTTTCGTATGTGAAATCTGCAATAAGGGATTCCAGAGGGACCAGAACTTGCAGCTGCACCGCCGTGGGCACAATCTTCCGTGGAAGCTCCGCCAGAGAACCCACAAAGAAGTGAGGAAGAAGGTGTATGTTTGCCCTGAGAAGACCTGCGTGCACCACGATCCCTCCAGAGCACTAGGAGACCTCTCAGGTATCAAAAAACACTTCAGCAGAAAGCATAGCGAGAAAAAATGGAAGTGTGAAAAATGCTCCAAGAAATACGCGGTTCAATCCGATTGGAAAGCCCATAGCAAGATTTGTGGCACTAGAGAGTACAAATGTGACTGTGGCACCATTTTCTCCAGGTATATTTCAAACCGAGAAACTCTCCTGAACTTGATGTTTATATGATTCGATTATTCTCAAAGAATTTAATGTGATATTAAATATGTCCATTGATTGAATTTAATGCTTATGCAGAATCGGAGGATTCGGGGAAATTACTTGTTTTAATGAAAAATACACACGCACCAACACCAAGCACTATTTAGTTGTGACAAACAAGATTTAGTTGATAAAATTTGTTTACTAAGTGGGACAAAACAAGGTGTTGATTTTTACTTTTTTACTAAGGTTAACGAGTTTTATAAGAAGGGAAAAGAAAAACACTTGAACTGTGAACTTTTGAGGTTCGGGACAAATAAAAAAAAACACATTACAAGCTGTCGGCATATACTAATATTAAATATTGTTTTGTTGTCCATGTATGCCACAAATCAGGAAGGACAGCTTCATAACTCACAGGGCTTTCTGTGACGCCTTGGCCGAAGAAAGTGCGAGAACAACAATAACAACTGTGCCTTCAGCTTTCACTAATCTGAGAAACGACCAGTTGATGATGAGCATGAATAATCATCAAACACCACGAATAATCCCTGAAATGTTTTTAGGGTTTCATACAGATCAATTTGTAGGTAATTCCGAAGGAGCATTGGGTAATTTTGGTCATCAGCTTAATCATCACCACCACCTCAACATTGGAAGCAACAATATGAATTCCCAGTTTCCGAATTTAGTCCAAGGCATGGAAATGTTTGGGACATCAACCCATCATCATCATCAGACACAGTGGGTTAACGTTAACCGATTCCCAGAAGCAGATTCATCTATTACAACAAGTGCCAACAACGTTAACATGTGTTGTGTGTCTGGAATAATGCCGCATGGACTGAAACAAGAACCAGAAGAAAACAAACTAGAGTTGTCGCATAGTATAGGAGCTTTGTACTCGTGTCATCAGATTCAGAACTCGCAAGCAGCAGTAGGAGAAGCGAGTCGCATGTCAGCCACTGCACTCTTACAGAAAGCAGCACAAATCGGATCTACAACCACTAATAACAATGTCGTCAACAACACATCCTCCTCCTTCAACTCTATCAACCACTTCGGATTAATGGGCTCGTCTGTTTTAAACTCCAACAACAACAACACTAACGTTGACGTTCACAAAATTTTCAAGCAAACGGATAACAAAAGCACCTATCTTGGAGGAGGGTTTGCAAGTGCCGTCGTCAAGGGTTTGCGTTCAGGCTCGAATGAAGAGGAACTAGATTTAACCAGAGACTTTCTGGGCGTTGGAGGGGACTCAATGAGCGGACCCTTTCTGGAGCAAGAGTTAGCCAAGTTCAATACTACAATAGGCTCAGCCTCGTCAGCTTCAGCCTTGGACCTGAGCCAGTACGGTGTGCATCATTGATCGTAATTAGTTACGAGACTTTTAATGAAGCAGCTTAGGGAAACTAGTTATGGTAGCTAAGTGATCGTTTGAGGCTGGAAGCAAGAGAAACAAGAGAAAATGTAACTAACTTTTTAAGTATACCTTTATCAACTATTTCAGAATTTTATCTCTATAAGTAGGAGTTACTATGATGTTTTAAAAAAATTTAATTATCAAAAAAATTTAGGTAGTATAAATTTATTGTTAATCTTTATATTATAACTTATTATTATTAATTTTTAATTGTTATTAGGATTTTTAAATAATTAAATTAGTTGTATAAAACCTCATAATAATTCTCGCTAATTTTAAGGATAGTTTGATCAAAAGCCAAATATATTTACTCGAATGTGAAGGAGATGTAATGTAATAGAAGGTCTCGTGAGAGGTCAGGGAGGTGGGGGCCATTTGCATGTTGGAAGGGACTAAACGATAAAAAAGGAAGAGGCCAAAATTGAGAATCTCAAACGGGTAAATTTTGGGGGGGCCCTCCATGCAAAAACAGTAGTTTTTATTTTATTTTTTTGTTTTTCAAAAATAGATCTCGCCCTAACGGTGGTCATGATATGGTTTTTCAAGCATCGTACCTGACTAGTTATGAGGATTTAATATGCATTCCTGTTTGTTTGTTTGTTTGTTTGTTCAGTGGCTTTTTCTAGTTCACATTCAACTGTGAGGACCGTGAACCACGATGGACCCTATCCTTTTTAATGATTTTTGTTTTAAATTGTTTTGATTTTTGTCGTACTGTTCAGTCTATTCTGCGGAGTCAGCAATATATCGACATGTTCACGTGCTAAATATTAAGATCGTTATAAACCTTTTTTTTTTTTTGTAAGGAAAGTATTGGTCAGTATATATACTTAATCATGTTATAATAATTTTTCATTTCTAAATATATATATACCCAAAAAATGAATTCAAAACTTAACAAATTGGGGAAAAAGAGAGAGACCACTAGAGCCATAATTACTCTTAGATATTTAACAATAATTAGACTGCAAAATAAGCAATTTATCCACATCACAGTCAAACTTCAAAAATGCATCGCGACCATGGAATCCGACTGAGGACAAAATAAAACAGTGCAAAAAAAAACAAAAAACGCTGAAACCCTTTAATTTGTGTGCTTTTCCACTTTCATATCATGGCTGCAGCAAAAAATGCCGCTCCGAGAAGATGAGTGACCCCAATAAGTTGTACGTCAAAACTCAAAGAACCCGCAGAAGTGTCGTCAGAAACGGCGCCATCTTTATCATCCTTATCCTTATCATCGCCACTCGCAGCATCTGATGAAGACGTCTTGTTTCTATCAGATTTAGGAGAATCCCCCTTGGCCGCAGAAAGATCCGGCGCCGGCGCCTTAGCCTTTGGAAGGACAATGTCAAGTGGATGCAGAACCTTGTCCACCTCATAAATGGCAAGTTTGCTGTCCGTATAGACAGTACTCGTAACGGAGGCATTAACGGCGCCGATGGTCATGCTGACTTGGTTGCCACTGTAAGTGGTGACATTTAGCTGAAGCCCTGCGGGATCGTCGCCGGCTTGCGTCTGAACGGGGTTAGTGAGAGTGTTGAAGTTGGAGATGGAAATGAATGAAGAAATAGTGTGAAACTGTAGAAGCTCCATTTTTGCCTGCCACTGAGAGAGTTCAAAAAGCCTGCTTTTAGTCTGAAGAAGCTGGCCTCGTCGGGGGCAAAAATGGTCAACCCACCAGATCCTGACGTTAAGAGTTGACAGTTTAGTTGGTTTATCAATTGAGTGGTTTTGAGCAGACGGATCAGGACGGAGAATTTCTTAGCCTTCCGGCGTATCTGGGCTATGTCAATGGTGGTACCTTTAGGTACAGCGACCGTGGGGGCCACATTGGGTAAGGAGGATATTAATGGGACGGTACTCAAGCCTGGCGCGGCAGTTGGTGAGGTGGTGGCCGTCGCAGAGGGCAGAGGAGGGGCTGGGAGGGACGTTGTGGGAGCCTGAAGTGGAGGCTGAACCGGTGAAATCTGGGCTGAAGAGACGGTGGCGGTAATAAGCAGCAGAGGAAGTGGCGTTGCATCTTCATATTTTATGCAATAATGATCAAGTAATGGTGTTTAATTTGAGTGCGTTTTGTTGTGTTTTTATGGAAGCAGGGACAAAGTGATAGTTAATTAGGTACGAGGTTTAGCTATAGTTTGGAGAACATATATCATAATCGTTGTAGGGGAGAAAGGTAATGAAGGAGGATTGTGAATTGGATGCATTGTAAGTGGTGAAAATTATGAGTTTGAAAGGTGGCAGATATATATATATATATATAGCTGGAGTATTAACATCAATAATTAAAAGTAACCATGGTGTTAGTTTCGGGCAAAGATGGAGGAACCGGGAATCCTACTTGTGACCCTCTACCCAATAATTATATGGTAATTAAATTATTATACGGCCCTAAACTCTAGGAGATCATTGATTAGTCCATTTTGTACTTCGATTTCGTTTCATAATTAAAATGGTTCTATGCAAATAATTTAAAGAAAAACTATAAATAAATAATTTAAATATATTATATATTAATTTATAAGTTAAGACAAATAAATTTTAAAAAAATAATAAATATAAATATTTTAAAATAATTTATTTAATTTTTATATTTTTTAAATTAATTAATTATATCTTATATTATAGGTCTATAGCATCCTAATTGGGTCAACAAAGTTTGAAAAGAAAGAGGGAAGTTAATTAAACTTGGAGAGGAAAGAAGGAAGGTAGGTTAGGACGTCATATTTTCAGTTATGAATATAATGCACAAGAAAGCACAGCTTGGGCGTTTTATCACTATATGATTAGTTGGTTTGCAATTAATTTATACACCTCCTACTCTATGGTGGGTCCGTAATCCAGAAATCTAGAGTGCTACAGGTAGGGACCCGTGACTTGTATCAATGCATACAGTACCAATAGTAATAAACAATTATTTAAAATCGAGTATCACAATATTGAAACTTTTTTAATTATAATATAATAATTTAATATATTTTAATTTTAATTAGCAAATGACTCATTAAAAATAATTTATATTTTTTTAAAATTAAACTTATTAATTTAGTTTATGTGAGTTTTTATTTTATTTTTTAAAATTAAATTATTTATTTTTATTAAAATAAAATAAATCGTAAATTTTTTAGATGGGTCATGGGCTAAATTTGTTATATTTTTATTGGATAAAATTTAGATAATATTTTAATATTGGAGTATCTAAGTATTTCTCATATATATATATATATATATATCACACACTTAATTTTATCATCCATTTTAACTTTATTTTAAATTATTTAAATTTTAATCACTTAATCACTCTGATGATAAATATTTAGCTTCCTACCGAAATTTATATACGAGTATTATGAAAAACTAAACATCAGACCAAGGAATAGCATCAACAAATTAATACCTTGCTCAACCGTTTGTGTTCACCTAAAATGAAGTTGCTGTTTATATAAGTATTGATGATTTTTATATTTAAGTATATTTTCCTTTTTAATTATGAGCTATTCCACTATTTTGTAGATAAATAGAATATGTTATAACAATGATAATATATATGTTACTTAAATTATCTATTTATAAACTACTTTTCTATTATATATATAAATTAAATTTTAAAATTATACATAAATTAGTCTTTCTAAATTCTTTTAATCATGTAGAAACATGGCATATTAATTATTTATACTATTCTGAGATGCAGAATCTTTCTCATAGCTAGGTGCGCCTTGAATTGGTCCTTTGAACGAGAGCCAAATGAATACAACTCACTTTTCTGAAGGAAAGAAAAGAACAGTGGAATATCTGAAGCATCTCCATTATTATTTATTCTACTGTGCGTAATCAACTTTAAACCTCGACTGAAATCATTAAAAGCTGAAGCATTATCTGCATGAGTTCAAGCTTTTCATAATTAACTTCGCTGGGCAAAAAGATTCTGTACGTTCAATGTTTCATCGATGCATGCTGTCAAATTTTTAATCATGATTCAATTAGAATCTGGCTAAAATGTTTGAGTAAGAATGGTTAATATAACTTTAGTATGAAACACTGTAAAACCTAATGGATCAAAGAAGATATTGGCCAGTAAAGCATTAATAGAATCAGAAACAGATTACAACTTTTCAATAGAATCATCAAGTGACAATATAGACAAACATGAAGATCTCATGCAAAACAATATTAAACCCTAATCCACTCTATTAATCACACCAGCATTACCACCTTCGGCATACTCCAATTCACACTTGTTGAACATTAAATTACTCAATATAATATACTATCTTATTATATGGCCAAGACTGCAACGAAAGCAACTCCAATGGTGGACACTAGAGTTCCACACAAGCTGATTCTGATAGCGCCGGAGTTCACTTGAGTGGGAACAACCTGCTGAGACGATTGTGTGGAATCCGTGGTCGGCTTCTCCTTCTCCGGCTTAGGGGCCTTGGCGACGGAACTAGCTGCATCAATGTCTTTTGGGGGAGCTTCGGCTTTTGGCTTTGCCTTTGGTTTTGTCGGTGCAGGTGCCGGTGCCTTACCAACGGTAAAGAAGTCCTGGGGAAGAAGAACCTTCCCTACCCTGTAAATATTCAGATGATTATCCGTATAGATGACTCCGTTCATGGTGGTGTTAACGACGCCAGTAGAAATGTTGACGTTGCCGCCAAAACTGGTCACGTTTAGTTGTGCTTTACTTGGGTTAGCACTGGCCAGGGTACGAACTGGGTTGGTGATAGTGTCGAAGTTTGAGGTGGAGATATAATCAGGGAGAATGTGGAATTGCAGAAGCTCGAGCTTTTGCTTGTCGGAGAGAGTGTTGAGGAACCCAGGTTTGAGTTGTGAGAATGCACCATCGTCGGGTGCGAAAATCGTGATGCCACCGGATTTTGTAGTGGTCAGCTGTGAACTGATTTGGTTTACCAATTGGGTGGATTTTAGCAAACGAATAAAGACATTGTAGCCGTTGGCCTGACTCAAGATCCCGACGATGTCGACGGAAGGTGCCTGGGGTACCGCCGGAGTTGCCGCTGTAGGGGCGGCTGCAGGGGCGGCTGGTTTTGCTGGGGAGGCCGCCGGTGATTGAGCAAAAGTGGTGGTGGAACAAAACAAGGAAGAAATGAGAAGAACCAGTGAGAAATACAAGAGAGATTGCTTCATTGTCGTCGTGGTTGTGTGGAATATGGAAGATGGTTGAGATTGTAATTGCAGTGAGTGCTTGGTGAGTTGGAGATTAGGAGGAGATGGAGAGGGTTTTTATTGAGAATGAATGATTGGTAGGTGAAAGGTTTAGTTGCAGAATCAGAGAGCAGATCAGAAATGGTGTAATGAATATGTAGGAAGGTTAATTATTAAGGTGATGTAGCTGCGTCGATGAAGATTGAAAGGGGTGAGATGGAGAAATTGGCTCTCGAGACAGAACTATGAGAGGTGTGATGAATGTAAGCAAATGAAATGAAAAAAGGTACGTAATTAATTGTAAGCGTATGTTTCTTTTTCTGGCCACAACGTAAGGTGGTGTATCAATTAGAAAACAAGGGATGGATGGATCGAATAGTAATTTTCTCTTACCTTAAAAGCACCCGAAAGGATTATCCTAATAATATGATATGATAAAATTAGTTTAATAGTATAAAATCCTATTAGATTTATTTAGGTCTTAGATTCGATTCTTACAAAAAATATTTATATTGAGAGAGACAGTTACAAACTCTAAAACTAAGATATCTGATAATACAATTTAGATAATATTATAAAAAATAATACTTATATATTTAACTAATTTAATTAAATTAAAAAAATTAGTTAAGTTAGTTAATATAATATATTTTTCTTAAATATTATAATTATCTTCTTTAATTTTTTCTTTCTCTCTTTTATTTACTTATTGTTAAAGGAATATCAATATGGATAATTTAGAAAAAATGAATAAATATATAAAAAATATCTTATATTTATGAATAAAATTAACTCCCTAATTAATTTAATTGGATGAGATCATAGATCAATATATAAGTCATATTCTTTAGAAATTAAAATATTGTCTTTAGAACCTTCTACATACCAAAATAAGAAAGCATCGTCCATATGGAACCAGCTGAAAGTCAAGTTGCAGGTTATTGACATATATATGATAAACCAGTGCTTGGACAAACTTTTTTAATTTGATTTCATAAGGAGATCAATGACTTTAGAAGCCGATTAATGCTGACCATTTTGTCGTTTAGCAGAATAATTGAGTCAAATACTCAGTAGCTTATCCCTTATATTGCTGACAAATAAATTCAGCTGAACAAAAAAAAAAATCTTGAAAAACTTGTCATAATGGAGCATCAATTAGGATAACCTTGGAACCTTAAAGACTATATACGGGAGTATGCATGGGTATCCAAACATTAGATCTTATTGGGGTTAATCACATTAATATTTCCGGAGGAAAGTCTTTTCTTTTTATTATGATGGTGGTTAATTACTTTGATGCCCTTATTAATTTATTTTTAATCGTGTGATCATATTTAGTTGAATTGGTATTATTTTAATTTATCTTAAAACAAATTTATAATAGGATAATATACAAAAATCTATCCTATTTCTGATTTCTTTTACTTTCATGATCATATTTGCCACCTTTTTAATTTTCCTGTAATTACCTCATGAAATTTAGATTGTGCCTAGTGTAGCCTTTCCCTGTGTTCCAGTTATAAAGCTGGTAACTGCGAGTATTAAGCAATGTTTGATTCATACGATTTTGACACCATAACATTCTCGTAAACAAATAATAATCTTTTAGAAACAAAATAACAAAACCATACAATTTTTCACATCTTCCTCAGACGCCAACAAATGCGAAATATAATTGAAGAAAAAGAACACAAAAGCAAAACATTTAAAACAAAAAGAAAAAGAAAACTTGCGCTTGTTTCAAAAATTCAGTTGCCTGGAATGGATCTTCTTCATCAACACCACGTGGCTGCTCCCACAACCAAAGCCACTCCAAGAGACATCAGCGTGACTCCTTGGCTCCTAAATACACCACCGGCTCCGGATTTTTTCTGACTTGTGTCATCGGCGCTATCATCATCGTCTCCTGATGGCTTCTCCTTATCAGTTTTAGGCGTCTTTGCCAGGCTAGCCGGAGCCGCCGCCGGAGCAGACTTGGGCAAAACCAAGTCCATTGGAAGAAGAACCTTGTCCAAACGATATATTGCAAGCTGCCTATCGGAGTACACCACGCCTTTAACGGTTGCATTCACAACCCCGGTTGTTATATTCACGCTGTCCCCGAAGGATGTTACGTTGAGCTGGAGCCTCGCGGGATCATCAATACCGGCCAAGGTCTGAACTGGGTTGTTCAGAGAATCAAAATTGTTGCTGGCAACGAAGACGGGAAGAATGTGGAACTGTAAGAGTTCGATCTTCTGGCCGTTGTTGAGCGAGTTCAGGAAGCCTGCTTTGAGTTCCGAGAAGGCGCCGTCGTCTGGAGCGAGAATGGTCAAGCCGCCGGATTTTGCAGTTATGAGCTGTGAATTGACGTTGTTGACGATTTCTGTGGTTTTCAAGAGGCGGCCGAGAACAGTGAACACCTTGGCCTTCTTGAGGATTCTTATGATGTCGTCGGGGGTACTGGAATCAGAGGAGGACTCTGGAGATTGAGGTAATGTGGGGACCAATGGCTTAGCCGGAGCTGGAGCCGGAGCTTTGGTGGCCACCGGGGATGGTTTTTTCGGTGGGGGTTTAGGGGAAGCGGCAGGTGACTGGGCTAAAGTGGAGATGGAAGAGAGCAAAAGGATGAGTGAGAATGAGAAGAGAGCTTGGTGGATCTTCATCTTGTTGTTGATAGAAAATATTAATGGAAGAAATGAATATGATCGATCTGAATTGTTTTGGGTTGGTGAGCAAGAGCGATATGCATGAAGGGTTTTATAGAGGCTGATAGGTAAAATGTTTAATTAGTTGAGAAGCTTACATATGGTTTGTGTTTGTTTTGGGAATGTGTGAGGTTTATATCTCACCCATCATGAAGATGAAGCGTCATTGTATTATCCAGTTATTATTATTGGCATCTATCTATCTATCTATGCCAAACTGATATTTCCAAATATCAATTCTACCGATCATTTTTACGTCCAGATCTGTGTTTTGATTTTTCTTTTTCTCCATGCATGATGCAGCCAAATTGATTAGTTGGCGTCTGACTTTTGAATATAGGTTGATATTATCTTTATTTTTTTAAAAAAAATATTTTCCTTGTAAACTTTATATCTATTGTTTCTTTTTTAAAATGCTTAATATTTTTTAGGTTAAGACGATGAAGATGAAATTGAAAAGGCATACAAATTGTTGGTATCAATTTATTAGGTTGAAGAAATGGACATGATGTTCTCAGTTCTCAATCAGTAGCTAGGGTCCGAGAATTGGATTCATAGTTTTCGGAAATGGACATGATCTTCCCATTACGTCGGGGATATATATATATATATATATATATATATATATATATATATGGTTAGCTAGAGCGACAACGATAAACAATCTGCCACGTAGACGTCAGAAAGTAACATTCTGATTCTTTCCAGAGCAAATTATTCAGACTTTCTTTGAAATAAAAAATCATATTATATTTTAGTTTTTGTTTCTGTGTATTTGATTATGGCCGGAAATACATACATACGTACATATTGCTGGTTTAATTGCATCACCCTGGGTTGAATGCGTGTTTGGATTTACAGACATCAGAGATATCAAATGAAACTTAAAATTTTCAACTGAATAAACTTAAAACCAGAAGATGGCAAAAAAAAAAAAAAAACTTATAACCAGTTCTTATAAAGGGGAGAGGGAGAATGACAGTTATGTTTTTTTTTAAAAAATAATAATTTAATAACAGTTAAATCTTATGGGTTATTTTTAATAATTTGCAACTATTTATAATTCACATATTTGCAACTGCCCATATAATTTAGATATTTAATATTAATTAACAAAAAAATGATATGACACGTGGCTATTTTTTTTCTTGGACCTTGAGTATGTGGCTTTTAAAACTTTTATAAGTTTCATAGTGTTTAGATATTTACATGCTCATTCTTTTTTTTAAAAAAGTATATTAATACCATGTAATAATTAACTTTACCAAAATAATTTATACATTTCCAAACATTATATAATCAAAATAAAATATAAAATTTATAATGTTATGCATTATTTATAAATAATAACCAATTATATTATTTTTTATTACTTGGAATCATTTTTATTTCTTTTTACATTTTTCATGGCCTCCATGAAATTTTTATCATTCCTTCAATATTATTCTACACACATTTAAAGAAAACTTCAATATTAGAAAAATAAATAATTGAAGAGAGAAAAATTAATAAAGCCAGACAACCTTAGTTTTATAAAATTTAGGGGCAAACAACAAAATACACAAAGATTCGCTTCGCATATCTCTCAAATTATCCTTTACGACAACACACTGAAAATCCCAGGAAAAAGACATGAAGAACAAAATTAACGAGCTTTGCTCTGAAAAAATGAAAATTCAAACCATTCACACTAATAGGTCGATTGTAACTTCACATCATTGCTACTGCAACTAAAGCAGCAACTGCCAGAGACACAAACGTTGTTCCTCGAATGCTTTTTAAACTGATTGCATTAGAGCTGCGCTTTGCTGCCCTGACCTGACCGTCATCATCAGAAGATGATGCGTCCTTATCAGCTTTCGGGCCTTCAGCAATCGACGGCGACGGCGCCGGTGGCTTAGGCTGAAAGAAGTCCAAAGGCAGAAGCACCTTGTCCACTTGATATATGGCAAGGTTCTTATCAGAGTACACGACGCCAGTGACCGTCGTGTTAACCATCCCTGTTGAAATATTCACACTGTTTCCATATGCTGTGACGTTAAATTGCAGCCTGGTGGGGTTATCTCCGGCGAGTGTGCGAACTGGGTTGGTCAAAGAATCAAAATTTGAGCTCGAAACGTAATTGGGGAGGACATGGAACTGTACAAGTTCGATCTTTTGATTGTCATCTAATGAATTGAGGAACCCTGCTTTGAGCTGTGAAAAAGCAGAATCAGCTGGTGCGAAAATGGTCAAGCCACCAGATTTGGTGGTTATGAGCTGGGAATTGATTTGGTTGATAAGTTGAGTAGTTTTGAGGAGACGGATCAAGACGCTGAACGATTTCGCCTTCCTCAGAATTCTGATGATGTCGTCAGGTGAAGAATCAGAAGAATCTGAAGAAGGTGACTGTGGTAATGTGGGCACAGATGGTGATGGTGAAGCAGGTTTTGCTGGGGATTTAGGTGATGAAGCAGGTGCTTGGGCTAATATTGGGGTTGGAAAAAAGGAGGAAATAAGAAGGAAGAGGAAGAAAGAGAAAGAAGCTTGCTTCATCTTCATGAAGGCAAGTGAAAGCTCTGTTTTTCCGAAGATTGGGAGCGATTATTACTATCAAGATCTGTGATTGAAGTTTGAAGTGAGAAGGAGAAAGGAGAAGAGCGGCTTTTATAGAGAGGGAACAAAAGGTAGGTGAAAGGTTTAGTTATGAAATCAAGGTGCGTGGTTGGGTTATTGTGAGGGTGTATCTTATTATTAGACATGGAGATTATTAAGTTGGCGCATCAAGGTAATAGAAAGTGATTGAGGTTTTCAGGAGGAGATGGATATGGCTGCTAGCTAGTTTTGCTTGGAAATGCAGGGAAAATTGAGTGAGAACTCGATTGGGTGTGAGCTGATAAAATAATGTTGATTTCATTTTCAAGTTAAATCAATGTTACTGGGGCACTCAACTGAACCAAATTCTGGTAAGATGGAGCTAAGAATTTACTGATTTCAATTACTGTGATTAGAATTGGGACAATTTGTCTGAATTTGGTACTTGAACTTTTTTTTTCCAGCTAAATGCAAATCCTATTTAAGAATTATTAGTTAGTGACACTTCTTCTAAGTTTTAGTGGAAATTTAAATTTTAATTTATCATATTATAAAAAATTAACTCTTTTCATTATACCTAACTCCTATTGGTAAGCTTGACATGAGGTTAAGTGTAAGTTTTAACCATGGCTGGATGTGTTTGTTGTTATGAAGGGAGGGGAAAATGCTACTTCTCCACCATTATGAGCTACTTTTCATCTAAAAGTAAGTTTGGTATTTGCTTCTAGATTAATGGGCAAAGCAACTCATAATTGCTTCTAGCTTCTTCATCTTTCTTTCTTTCTTTTTTTTCATGTTTTGAGTATCCATCTAAACAATTTTTTGTGAAATTGACTTTTTTTACAAAAGCCAATCTACATAAATCATATTACATTATATGATTTTTATCTAATTTGACTTTTATAAAAGTAAGATGAAAAAAGTTACTTTTATCAAGGCTAATCTAAATACATTCTTGCGGTGGCTAGTTGGGTTTTATTTTTTAGGTTGAAAAATCCTTGCATCCAATGTCTCCTTGAGATTGCTTTAAAATTTAAATCAATGATTGCGTATAGTGTAACCTCGAGTCATTTTCTTTGAGGAGCTGAAAATGAAATTGAATTTTTAAGTAAGTAAATACAATGCAACTTAAGCTATAAAATGATATTTTAGATTGATTGACTAACAACTAAATACAATTAATTAAAAATAAATTTAAATAAAATATTTTTAGTATTTTAATTTAAATATAATGATAATGAATGATAATTAGTGAATGGGGAACGAAAGAGAAGTGATTATTAATAATAAAAATAATCCTCCAATTCAATAACACATGCAATTATAGCTTCAATAGATATAAGAGTTACAAATAATAAAAATAAGAATTATAATTAAACTTTTAATCTAACAACTGACCCATCTCGAATTGTCACAAAATATATTTTAAATCCTAATTTATTAACTGTCACCAGAATAATAAAATAAGACTAAAGATATTAAAACCCAATGCTCAATCATAACTCAATAATTCATAAAAATTAGGATTAAAGCTAGCAAGAGATATAATAATCAATAATTCAAACCACCTTAAAAAATCACAAAATATTTACTAAAATTTCAATACAAAGTCTTGACCCAAAATAGAGTAATGAAATTAAGTTATAATTAGCACAATATCAATTGCCAAACAATAATCCAGTTACAATAATCATCAATAAATATAAATAATTTATATCAAGCTTTACAACAATTATAAAATTATCCTAAGATCTAGAAATCATAAAATAATTAATGAGTGAAAAATTATAGTAACTTAAACTCTCCTTTGGGATCCCAAAACTCATATCTTTGCCATTGAATAGGAGGATTATGACACACTAGCCACGGACTAAAAACAAACTTGAGAACTTAGCCATGGAATAATCATTTGGATTGAAGGGAGCGTTGATGTCGTTCTTCTTTGTTCTGGTTACTATCCGTGTCGCCTCCATGCAATGTTGCTACTGCGTCGTCATTGCTGATGTGTTAGAGGATGGAATAGCGTGGCGGAGTGGGTGACAGAGATGAGAAGGAAGGTGACAGTAGTGTGCGTATGGCGTCGTGCACCATCGCTCTTGTGCTTGCCGTCAATGTAGGAATGGATGGCTGCTCTCATGTGCAGTGAAGGTGGGAGATGGACGGTGGTTGATAGAAGGGAGTTGGAGGTGGTTTCGTTTTACACCTTCGCTCTCTGCATGCATATTGATTAAATGCTGAATAAGAAAGACCTAATGGGCTAAATCTTAAGGTTTTGCCCATGAGTCCTCATATAATTTATGAATTTGTAGTCTTTTATTGTCATTTATAAATTCTATTTTTTCATAATTTTTTAAAAGATAAAATCATAATAATATAATATATTTTATTTTAAAAATAATTGTTTAGGAAAAAGTATAAAAATATAACAATTATGTGTTTGTTAAACATTAATTCAATGTAAGGTATATTAATTCAATTAGTGCACAAATAATATAATTAAAGACTAAAATAATAATAAATATCTATTAAAATAATATAAATAAATATATAAAAATATAGATTTATTATAATTCTAAGTTTCAACCATGGCTTTTATTGTGGATCTATAACACCTCTCTAATTTCATCCGCCAAAACTACAATATCCTTTTGGGTCGTAGTTCATATTTTCACTATTTACGTCTTCCTAAACCCAAAACTGCGAGATCCTTTTTCTTGGTTCGAAAACATAGCTAATTCATAACTAACTTACAAAATTAACTTAGTGAAAATCGGAGTGGTAAGTTCAGTATCATTTAAATAAGATTTTAAATTCGAGTTTTGGTATATACAGAAAATTTCTGTTAGAAGACTCACCCACCATAGCCAGGTGCATGACGTGGGTCATATTCAGATGTAATCAAGGTAAAACTTCAATAAATTGGATGAGCAACTAACAAAATTTAACTCAATAAAGGGAACTAAAAAAGGGAGGATGGGCTTTATAAAAACAGTAGTCACTAAAGAAGGATATAATAAGGAATATTAAAGAAAAAATATTTTATTGAGAGAGGTAAAACTCTTCTCGGTGATCTCTTCACTTCAGGAGTATTAGTCTTAAAATTAGAGATATCGCCTATTTTCTACAAAAAAAATAAAAAAAATGTAAATCTTGTAAAGTCCAATTGTGTATGGTTCTTCTTGTGACCAATATTGAGATCCAAATACCAATAGGTTTAAGATTAACAAAAGGAGTTAGTTCTTCATAATATGATAAATAAGGTTTAAATTTTTGTTGAGAGAGTTGTCTACATTTAATATTTGACAGTATCTCAAATAAGATTATCTTGGATGAGAAGATATCTATTTAGCAAAAAAAAACTAGGTACTTATGGCCTTACTTCTGCGCTTTGGTTGCTCTTATTTTGCATGGAATTTGATATGCAAAAATCAATAAGGATTTACAGAATTACTTAAAAGGCCAGTTACACTTACCTCTGTTCTTTGTTCTTGTTCTTGCTGTTAGTCTCAAAAGTGTTGTAGATCAAACTATATATTTGCAATTTTATATATACTTCTATATTGTTCCTGACCATAACTTGGTTGATTCTGATCGTATAACTGATAAAGAGAAGCTACCAATTCGTTCATCTTAATTGCTCTTGAGAAGTTCTTTGATCGCAAAAGTAAACTGTATTCTCCAAATGCATAAAGAAGAAACAGGAATTCTCACCACAAATTCACTTTGATTCACAAAAATTAAAAAAGACAAGAAGGGATGCGGACAAACGAAATAAAAACAAAATTAATTTGATGGAAGCACTACAAATTACAAAAGGTCCATAATTTTAAGATATTTCTGAATCAAGTTCCCTGGTCACAACCAAAATGCTACTGCAGCAACTGCAATAATCACCAACATCCCATTCCTCTGTTTCAAACTCAGAGCGGCAGAGTCGTCCGCCTGAGGAGAAGGAGCCTCCGCAGATTTCTTCTCGGAGGTCTCAGCCTTGGCCGGAGCCGGTGCCGGCGGGGGAGGCTTGGGGACAAAGAAGTGGCGAGGAAGAAGCAACTGGTCCAGCTGATAAACAACAAGCTGATTATCAGAATAAACAGAAGCACCCACAGTGGTGTTAACAATGCCCGTTGTCATATTCACTTGGTTTCCAGAACTCGTTACGTTCAACGCCAACCTCTCAGGATCATCACCGGCTTGTGTTCTCGCTGGGTTGCTCAGAGTATCAAAATTGGATATGGTGACAAATGTGGGAAACAAGTGAAATTGAATGAGCTCGTTCTTCTGCTGGTCATTGAGGGAATTGAGGAATCAAGATTTGAAGCTAGCAAAGGCATTATAGGTGGGTGCAAAGAAGGTCATGCCATTGTTGGAGTTCAAGAGTTGGGAGTTTATCTGAGTATAGACTTGGTGGTTTTGAGGAGACGAATGAGAGTGGTAAAGCCTCCCGCATTCTTGAGGATCCTGATGATATCGGTGGGGGCGGAAGAGGGTGAAGGGGCGGTGGCCGGCGACTGAGCTGAAGTAGTGAGAACGGAATAGCAGAGGACTAGCAAAAGAAGCTTCATGATCACCATCTTTAGGAAAATGGAGGCGTGGTCCTTGAAGGAAGAGAAGTGAGAGGAGGGAATTTATGGAGGAATGAATGTGGATTATGTGAAGATTAGGTGAAAATGAAAAGGTGAGCACGTCTGATTTTGTGAATGAATGGAAAGAAGGCAGGTGAATATTGCTTGGGAAGGAAGGAAGAAGAAGAAGAAATAAGTGAGAAAAGTGGGTGTGGGAGCATAAAAAAAAAGGGAAGGGAATGATTGCATGGGATTCACGTATAGAAATAGAGAGAAATCGATTCCCCATTCTTAAGGAACAAGCCCTTTATCTGCTATGTGCAAGTTTGATGATCATTATTTCTGAGTTGGATTCTCCCCTACGATGCCTTCCCCCTCCCTCTCTGAGGTGGAGGCTTTTCTATTTTGATCTCCCATGCAACTCTTATTGTTTGCGCATGACCATCAATCATTAGGCTTAGATTAGGATTTGAATCTTTTAATTGAGAGATCGTCACTTAATTTGATTATCAAATCTAGATTACTGAGGTTTAATTCCTATCATTCTTTTTTATTCTTTCATAAGCTCCCACACGCCCCTCTCTCTTTCCACGAGAATCCTGTTTCTCATCATTGCGCTGCAACATTCCTAGAGGATATCAATCTGATGAAGTGGTTAGGAATAGAACTTTTGGATTAGATTTTAGAAAATAAATTTTGATAAAAAAACTAGTTTTGGGTAAAGAAATATTCTTCCAGCTTATATCAAAACTAATATTTTGATTTTAAAATCATGATTTTGTACATGTTTAGCTATAAAAAAAAGAAGAAGCAATGCTGAAGATCAAAATTGTAGTTTTAAAATATGATACCCAAACATGTTAAAAAACAAAATTAAAAGTAGTTTTTGGCACAAAACCATGGTTTTGATAAAAGTGCACTTTGCATACTTTTGGAAGTACAGTATAAATGTGGTTTGATTATTATACTGTTAAATTTTTTTACCCAAAATACCCACCACAAAACATATCTTATTTTCTCCCATTCAAAAAATTAGACATCACCAATAGGGGTTAATTTAAGTGGTAAGTAACTCGGTATCACTTAAACGAAATCTCAAGTTTAATCCTTAGCGTATGCAGAAAATTCCTGTTGAGAGACTTTCCCACCATAGCCATATGCACGACACAGGTTGAATACAGATATAGTCAAGGCAAAATTCCAGTGAATTGGGTGAACAACTAACAAAAATTAGACATCTTATATATAAAAAATAATTATATATTATATAAAGAATATAAATACATAGTAACTAATAATTAATTTAATAAATAAATTTTTCTTACATATATTATTTAATTATATATTACTTTATACAAAAATATACATTATAAAATTTATCTTGATATAATTGTCATATTAACTTATATCTTATTTTCTCTACTCTCTTTTTAACATACCCTTCTTTTGTTAAATTATATTATATTTTTACTTTTTATATATATCTTAACTAATTTTACTTCCCTTTTTAATTACTTATATTAATTGAAATATATAAAATTAAATTTCTAATTATGTACAAAAAAATTAATAATATAAATATAACATTTTAATTATTTATTATTAATTACTCTAGTTATATATATATATGTATGTATGCATATTATTTATTATTTTAATATCAAATAACAAATATAAATTTAAAATTATATCATGTAATTATCATTTTATCTCATGCCCTTTTTGATAATTTATTTATAAAAAAAATATTTTTATAACAATCATCCAAACACTTATTTCTTCAAAATCAAAATATATTCTCCCAAATCACTTTATAATTAATTTTTTCCAAAATATATTTTTCAAAAGTGAAACCAAACAAATCTTTGAGTTAAAAATCATTTCTAGATTTTGGATAAATGCTTGACTATTATGCTTTTGAAACCTTAATTTATACTAATTATAGTTTTGGAAGTTCTCCCAAACATGCTCTTATTTTTGGAAGTTCTCCCAAACATGTTCTTAATCAGAAACTACCAAAGCAACATCCTTATGAAGGCTACTAAGCCTCTCCTGCACATATGGTAAAATACATTCTTCTCTAAACAGCATTTTCTTACCAGCTGTTGGAAGGATGGCAGCTAAAAGGCTACAAATGTATGACCAAACTCGTTTAACAGATACTGGCCGGGCTGAAGAAAGTAAACTATGGCACCACAGAAAAAAATTCAACTTTATAAAAAGTAGACGAATCCGGACAACTAAAGCATTGTTTCAAAATCAATCACTTGCAACTCACACAAGCTTGATAAGCAGAGCAAAAGATACTTCCTATCAGTATCTTTCAGACAGCACTAAAAGGTTAAAAATAGTATACCAAAACACAGACAAGTAAAAACAACAAGGAACCCTGATGCCTCGTTCAGAACCTTGGTTTACTTTAGGAAGAAACATAGGATTAAGGGATAATTTTAATGTTAGTTATTTTCAATTTTATTCTAAATTAGTTTTATTTCATGATATAGACATAGGGAGTTATTTTCAGTTATCTGGCCAAACTATTTAAATGTATAATATGTGGTTATTTGGGACGTAAATGAAAGTATTATTGATCAGTTCGCCTACATACCTTCCCCATCTAGAATTATAGATTCTAGTCTAGATTATCTTCCCCTCCTTTCCTATTTCTTTACCCTTTCTTTTCTCTTTCTTCCCCTTCTCCTATTTCTACTTCTATTTGCCAGATTCTCCTACTTCTAGGATTAGATTTTGATTCTAGAGATACTGTCACTTCCCTTCTACAATCCTATTCTTTCTTCTATTTTATCTTCTTCTACCCAGATTCTAACATGCCTGCTCTTTATATGTCCTATAGGTAAATTAACTTTGAGATAAAATACCATATTTCCAATGTCAAAAGAAATAACAACTGCTGCTGGCTACCAAAACACGTCTGATTCAACGATATATGTTGTCACCAAGTGAATGGGCCTTAGGCTCATTATACAATTAGATCCTCGACGAGCATGTGTTATTTTACATTTTCAGATCTTCCCAATTCCTGCTTGCATTTCTTTCTTAATGCATCCTCAGCGTTTAGTTTCTCAGGAACATAATCTGAAGAAGCAAGAGCACCAGAGAAGGCAATTTGTATTAGTTCAAGGTAAACCTTTGAAAAAAATGCAATTTAATTAGGGCGTAAAAGAAAGCTAAGTTTCAGATATTTCATAAGGAAAGCAAAGCACTTTGACAGCAACAAGAAATTACCTAAAAGAAAGTCATATCTCCTCTGCTTACTAACAACATCGGCTGAAAAGAGAAATGGTCGTCTTATCAGCAATGGGACAATACTCAACCACGCATGCACACTTGTTCACACATAAATTAATAGGGTGCAACCAAGAATACATAAAACTAATGACTTGCAGTAAATTAAACGATGGTGGACGGATGCATGAGAGAATAGTGGCTCAATCTTGACTCTTGCATTCCTCATTTTCAGATAAAAAGTTGAAGTCAATATTGCTCATAGAAAGAAAAGTCAATCTATGCAAAATATGAAGGACAAAGTGATCCAGAAGTAAAAGCAATGACGGACATGAGAGATATAATAGTTCCTTTGCTCAGTTGCTGTATTTTGGCAAAGATGAACAGCCTAAATCATTTGTGTTCACACGAGATAAAATAGTTAATAATGACAGGAAAATCTTCAACTTAAAATATATTTACTTCAATAGAGTTTAGACTATATAATGAATTCCATATTAGGCAAAGTCGAACGTCACCCTGAAGACACTAAACCTCTTATATATTGAGTCAAGTGCCTTTAATTTTGACTAGATTGCCTGGTGCTAGCAAAAACAGAAGTGCCTACATCGCATTCTTGGAACAATGGGAAAAGTGCCAAAGACACTTCCTTTATGACACCTCATGTGAGAAGCAGACATCACTGATCATACCACAAACTACTTTATAGTAAATCAATTTGATTGCAGACCCTACTATCCAACTCCATGAAACTAACATTTTGACGAAACAAGTTAGAAGAACACCAGGAAAGCTATATTATCATTATGGCATCACATGCGCATACTTCGTGTCTTAATAAGTAATGTGTGTGTAGAATTAGCCATGATAAAAATCTGTTCTTTCACTATTTAACACCAGTAATAATCTCCACAGAAACTTAGTAAATGAAAACATTCTCTGCTTCAAACATGACAGTCGATATAAGGCTTAACATTAAAGAGTGGAACTTTAAAAAAAAAAATGAACTCGAAGTAAAAATAAACAGAGAAGAAACATTAGCGTAGCTTTGCTAATGACAAAGATGGCTTCCTCAGAAACACGTAAATCGGGATCTTCTTCCTTCATTATTCTCTTGATTCCACTCATCGGAAGCTCATTCATTTTTGCGTTTTCTTTCTCTTCAACTTTATAATCGCCATCTTGTTGCTTTCGTTTACCTTTCTTGGGTCTCATTCCGTTGGTTCGCCCATTTATGGCCCCATTGTTGTCAATTGCAGGCACTTTCCCTCCTTCTAAGAACTCGGTGGTAGAAAACGGAAAGATTGATACTTTATCGCCCTTCACATTGCTATCGCCGAGTTTATTCTCTTCGTCAAGCCCTCTTTTCGAGGCTTACTTGCTTTACTCATTGTCTTTGAGCTTCGTCCATTGCTGATTTGGTGTTCTGTTTTCGACATTTTGTAGGAAACTATGAATCACAGCCCCGGAGGGCTTTCCTCCGCTCGACAGTAAATGCAGCACTGTAACAGAAGAGAGGGATTTATGCTAGTATATTTTTACATTATATATATATTACATACATGTCCGACATCTCTTCACTGCCTTCAACGACGCTGTTTTCAGCAGGTTGCCACCCTCCGTCCATGGCACGACCTGGTCGACTTCTCTGCCTTCTCCGGACCTGGCGCGACCGCCATTGCGCGTCTCAGACGTATTTTAGGAGAGGGGTCCAACTTGTAACAAACTTTTTTTTATAACATCAATATAATATTATAAATATAATAATTTAAATATAAAATATAAAATATCTAAATTTATTATTTATTTACTTTTTAGATGTATGTAAAAAACTTTTTCAATATTTAAAATAATTTATTATTTTAAGCATAGATAATTTAAAAATTATATCCAAATAAAATATTCTCTCAAGTTTAAAGTATAAAAATTAGATAAATTATTTATTTTAATCTAAATATAAAACTCATAATCTATTTTATCTCTTAAAATTATAATTTTATTTTTAAAATATCCCTACATAATTAAATATATTTATAGGATTTCTATTAAAGGTAATTCAAATACACATAATTAAATAAGATATTTTAAGAAAAATTAATATAAAATTATTACAAATAATTAATTTAATTAATTTTTTTAATTTATATAAATGAGTTAAGTAGATCTTATATTAAAAATTGAATATAATAAAAAAAATTAAAAATATTTTATTTTGATATATGTTAATTGGTTGTGAAATTAGAAAATGTGAGTCTCCCTACTTTTATCAGTAACAAATGAAGAATAAAGAAGAAATAGAGGATGCGCGAATGAGTAGTGTATAAAATTAAGTTATAAGTTTATATATAAAAAAGTTAGGTTAAATAATTAAATTAATTGGATTTCTTGAATTTCTGGAACAATATATATATATATATATATATATATATATATGTATATATCTTGATATTCTAGAATCAAAAGGATTTTAGGATATTAGAATAAATATAAATATTTAAAACCTAAATCATCTTTCCTATAACTATTTTTTTAGATTTTTTATATATTTAAAAAATAGTCTACAGAAAGAATGACATAACGAATTAAATTTAATAATTAATAAATATTTTATATATAGATAATTAGAATTGATATTCATTATAATATTATATTTATTGAAAAGTCTCACATGGATATATGACGCGGTTGTGGTTTATCGAAGAAAACAACATGTTTGAAGTTTCTATAAAACATTCTAATCCAAAGAAATGGGTCTCACTCGCTAAAGCAATTCAAACAATTGGTTTAGAACTGGAAATCGAATCTAAAAAATTTAAAAAGTTAGAACTTAAATGGATCAAATTAAAGGCCTAACTGCCTAACTCTTAAGGATGATGAGAAACTTGAGGATGGAACTGAATGCTGAAAGGAGGGGTGACCCCCACCCCCTTCCCCTCATGTAGATCCATCATCCACCCCTGGTGATATGTATACGTATACATGAACAATATATACTAGACATACGGTGTATATATATTATTACTTAATATATAGTATATTTAATTATTTTAATTATATTAAAAATTTAATTAATTTAGTTAATATAATATATTTTTTTAAAATATTTTAATTATTTTTTTAATTCTCTCACTCACTCTCTTATTTTATTATTAAAGAATTATTAATAGAAATAATTTAAAAAATAATAAATATAATAAATATATTTTATATTTAATATTAAGATTAAATTTTTAATTATATCATATATTAAAAATTTAAAAAATACATCAATATTTTTATCAATTTAAAACCCTCTTACTAAAAATTTTCTTGATGAGAAAGATGTTATTGATCATTTATAAATTATATAAAAATATTAATAGCTCTTCTCACTAATAAAATTTTAAATAGGGCATATTTTCTCAAATTTTCTTATTTTTTATTTATAGTTAATAATTTTTGCTAATATGTATGATAATATTTTTTAAAAAAATTAATATTTTAATCTTTTAATTATCAATTCAATTATAATTAAATCTTTTAATTATTATTAATCTCTGAACTTTTGAATTTCTTATGAGTTGGTCGTTAAACTTTTTTATTTTTTATATTATTATACTTTTTATTTATAAATAAATTATAAATCATCTGTGGCAAAAATTGCTTACAGCTCAGCTCCATGTGGCGACAAACTGCTTCTAATTCGCCAACTCACCTCCAGGTCTATGGCTCCCCTGCTCCCCCCAACTGCACAACCAACTCACCACCTGGGACAATTCTTTTTCCGTCTAAATCCCATCGTCCCTCTCCTCCCTCTCCAACATCCAAGCCTTAACTCCAAATCCCATCGTCTCACTGCTGGCTCCGCGAGTGCTTTCATGATCCTCAAGCCCTTGACGATCCCCATTAGAACGCTCTCTGAGGGTTAATTTAAGAATGATTGATCTATGGATTCTGCTTGAAAATTTTGCGGCTAACAAGAGAAAAACCATTTGAAACTAAAACTATAAAGCTCCAGAATATTATGAAAAGAGAATGAAGAATTAATCTTAAGCCAAGTTTTCAGATTCTCCAAAACTAGTGCAAAGCTACAGAGTTTAATCATGGCTTTTACTTTCACCAATATAATTTTTTCACCTGATTTAGCTTAAAAATTTCACTGTCAAGTGTGTGAATGTTGAGACTTTCTCTTCTCTAGTTCCTTTTTTTATTCTCTTGATAAGAAAAAAGCTATCTTGAACATATGGGTTTTTGCTTTCTTTTATTTTACTGATGATGATGGTTTCTTTACTTTGATTCGGGTTTTGCGAAGTTGATTTTAGCCATCTCCACAGAGAGAGTTGGGAAGAGGGAAGATTGAGATCAAGAGGATGAAGAGAACCATAGATCGGCATGTCACTTTCAGTAAACGCAGAAATGGCAGGAGAGTGAAAACTTAGCGGTCGGAGAGGGAGGAGAGGGACGGTGCGATCTGGCCGGAGAAAGAGTTGTCCCAAGTGGTGAGTTGGCGAGTTGGAGCAATTTGTTGCCACGTGGGGCTGACTGGTAAATAATTTTTGTCACATAAGATGACTTATAATTTATTTATAAAAAAATAAAATACTAAATTATAAGCCAGTAAAAAATTTAAAGAATGTATAGTTAAAAAATTAAGTTATAGGTAAGTTAATAGTTAAAAAATTAAAAATTATTATTTTTTTATTTAAAAATAAATCAGTGCTGATAAAACAAAAGATGGACGGTCAAGTACGCTTATTTCAACATTTCTGAAACTCTAATGTGTGAGATTATTTTTTTAAAACGATAATATTCTATTTATAGACAATTTCTTTTGTTTTTTTTTGTATATCATTAATCATTTGTAACATAAATAAAGTCACGACATCATCAACATTCAAGAAAATCGATGATCGTGGGCTTCAATATATGTAAGCATTTATTCATCTTGGCTAGAACTTACATAATTAATTACAACCCAAAGCACATCAAAATTCCATGACGAAGAATACATCTTATTTACCAACAACGACGCTATCAGATTCAACAGCAGCTCCTTCATTGACAGCAATCCCAGATGAGCCACGGAACCTGCAATTCATGCATGAAGCTGAAAACAGAGAAGGAGTTCTGTACCTATCTTCCCCACCCATTACTGGCATTGGAACCCCTCTCTTCACTGGGCTCTCATAGTTTGGTCTGTAAGTCTTCCCCAATATTCCTTCCACCATATCCGTCAAGTTCTTAAACTTGAACTGTGTCTCCAAGTGAGCAAAAGCATCACCTTCCGGCAACTGATAATTGTGTACTCTGTTTTCTTCCTCGCCGATTGGTCTCACTTTAATGTCCATCTCCAACAATCCTGAAACTGTCACTCTCACGCTATTCAACTCATCGGTTCTTTCCACAATCACTTCTCTTTCTTCCTCATTCTCTCTCCATTCAGCTTCTCCGTCGGTCGGAATCGTCACTGCTTCACCATCCCACTGAACCATAAGAGAATCCCTATCGTCATCCCACTGTGATACTCTGTTCGCTGCTATCACAAGAGTGTGAGTGTCGAACATGACAGCCAGGGCTTGGACCCATGTGAAGTCACGAGTTCTTCCTTGTGGTCGAGTTCCGATGAAGTGAGCGTTGATCTGAAGGTTATTGTCGGAGACCACCGCGAAGTTTCCTCCTTTTGCTCCGTGGAAGTAGAACATCACGCCGTCACCGCCAACGAAGCGAGGATCGTAACAGAGTGCCCCATACCCATCACAGTTGGCTCTTCTAACTGTTAACCAAAAACATCTCTCTGAGTTCAAATCTCATCGTATAGTCATACGTAGTAGTTAGCTTGGTCGACACGTGATGAACACATGTTATGTCGCCCAAGAGTTTTAGGACATGCAATGAAAGCAAAAAGGTATATAGAAGATGTGAACTTACACTTGCAAGTGGCTTCACACTTGCTGCTGCAGTCCAAGAAGCATCCCTTTTCCTTCCTGTTCCTCCTAGGCTTCCTTTCTTTACACTCCGATGGACATGCAAGGGTCTTGAAGTGACACCATCCCCTTGCTAAGCAGAAAGCTCGTTCTTGTCCCGACGGCAGAGGCGACAACGTCCTATAATGCGTTGAAGCAGCATCATGAGGAAACTTCTTGTTATTACCGTTACCGTTCCCTTGAGATTGGGCAACAGTGGCTTCCATAGCGACAAGCAAGAATAAGAAGGCCGCGAAAAAGCTTGACTTTCTCGTAGCCATATTGGTTTATCTATGCTATCAAGTTGAAGGCTTTGTTTCTTATCTCTGCTTTGATGGCTCTCAGTAAAAAATTTCAATGGCAGAGGAGAGAGTGAGATGTGGTGTGAAGGTTGCAAAAGAGAGTGTATTTATAGAGAATTTTGTGAGAAATTTGGCCCTAGAAGTTTGGCGTAAGCTATGCTGGTATCTTTCTTCTTTTAGTGAATCCAACAGGCGGGAAACAGCTCCATACAAACGAAACTGGTACCTCAAACTCTTAAAAAAAAAAAAAAAGCCTGTGATTGCTTGACTTGAGGGAATTAGATAGATCACTTAATACAAAAAATAAAATGGCTAAAGTTGGAAGACCCCAGATGATACTGGACCTGCATGTGATGTTCTATTTTGGCAAACAAGATATCTCTACGAGGCTCTGTTAATATAATATGTACATGAATATATTCAGAGACTTGTAGGTGAAGATTATTGGCTCAAATCACAGGACTTATAGCGAAGAAGTGTGTGTGTGTGTGTGTGTGATTTGAGCAAGTGGGGAATATTCAACTGATGGACATCCTATAGTTAGAGGAATGAACTATGCATGGGTTGAATTAGTCTTAATTATTAGGTAGAGAGGGAAATTTTTTTTATCCAATTTATAAATTATATTATTAATTTTTTTATATACATACATAATTTTTATTCTTTATTTATTATTGTAGAGTTTGTTCTCATTTGATATAATAATATTAAATAAAAATAAAGTTAAAAAGTTATTAAATTTTAAGATATAATTAGTTATATTTATTTTTTTAATTTTAATAAAATATACTTAAAATAATTTATAAATAGGATGTATATAATAATAAAAAAACAGTTTTGGAGAGCTTCTAAGTTTCTCGTAGCGTTGGGTTTACGTAAAACTTTATGAAATCAAAGCTGGGTTGCGGCTTAAGCTTGGGTTAATAGAAAGTCTTTTGATGAGTAACATGATGAGGCCGCTTCATTATCCTGGTGTGCTTGGATTGCCTCCAGCTTCGCTCCTCTGACTAAGTCAACGGTCAGCCCCCATTTGCTGCAGCATCAAGCGGCCAACGTGGCTGACAAAGCCATTCTTTATTATATATATATATATATAGAACTATTTGACTATGTCAAATTAGACAATTATTGAGTCTAATTTAGAACAACTCTCTTATAAATATTTTTTATATTTACATAAACTCAAATTCAAGATCATATATTGAAGCAGTTAAAATCTCTTCAATTATCATGTAAGATTCATTACTATAAAATATATTTTTTAAAGTCATATTTTTAAACTGGTCTTTGTAAAAACGATTTAAAAAATGACCGGTAATATTTTTATAAATAAAATAAAATATTTATATCGGATGTACACATAACTAATATAAAATATCCATAATCGGTGTTAAATATACTTTTTTATTTCACTTCTTTGGTTTCCAATATTTGTAACTATTATGATAGAAGGCCAATTATATTCTTTTCTGAAACCGTTATTATTTCTCAACTATATGTATACTATTCATATTAACAGTACTTTTCTTCTCATCACTTTATCTTTATCTTTATTTTCTTTTATTTGAACCCTCCAATAGCTTCTTTCTCACGCACACCTCCTTTTTCGCCGCATAAAAGAAATAGAGACAATTTTAAAGACAAACATCATGAACCTCACCCTTCAGTTCTTTCTCCTCTTCCCTTAGTTGTCACTCTGATGGAGTATCTTGAGAAACTTATCATGCACTTCAATAGCCTAAAGGACTATGTGGAAGAACTGATTCAGAGTGTTAATAGACTGAAAGATCATTTCAAGACTTTCCGCTTAGAAGTTCGTCGCAATCAACAGAATGATAGCTCTATAATTATGTTGATCATATCCACTTTGAATCCTAAAACTCTGAGTCTGATGATGAGTTAAAACCTGCAACTCTTATCTATCTCTCCTATTTTTTTTACATAATGACAAAAAGAGATAATATATTATATATTTTGATAGATATATTTTTTTTCTAAAATTTTAAGCTTTTGATGTAAAATTATTAATAAAGTTGAATGAATGAAGTTTCTTATTCTGATGACATGGTGTTTTTTTATTTTTCAAAAATAAAAAAAATACAACAAATTGAAACTAGCCATGTCAATGTCAGTTGTAGATTATTACATTTTCTACACTAAATGTAAATTTCATCTGGTATATATTTGTTTATGAAATAATTAATTTTTAATATTTTACACCAGTTGTAAAAGTGAACGATGTAGATTTTAATATTTTACAGCGGTTGTAAAAGTGACTGGCCTATAATATAATGTCCAGTTTAAAAAAAAAGTTATTTATATATCGGTATTCTATTTCATCCGGTGTATATTTGCTTACCAAATACACTTTAATTTAATCAAAACCCCTTCGCGCCTCCCATCTCCAATTTTTCACTAGTTCACGTGTTTAAATCTTTTTGACCCTTCACAGTCGGTGATTTTTGTTTTAAACTCCTTATCTCGAGAACTAAAAATTTATGCACTACTAATTTGCTGTTATTTGTGTGGATTTATTGTTGTCATTTACTTGTTTGAATTTGTGAGTTCTTCCACTTGTGCGTGATATATTTTCTCACATAATTAGCTGCAAGTTAGATTTTCTTATTTTCTATTTTTCTAGGTTTTTAGTCTTCCACAAATATATATTGAAATTGAATAAATGTTAAACGAATAAGTGTTGAGTATGCTGAGAGGGTGAAAGAGTTTTTGGATTTTGCTAAACGAAATAATAATGATGATATGTATACTCATATAATTTGTATGAGTTGTTTGAATGAGAGAAAATAAAATCCTGCAGATATGTACACTCATATAATTTATAAGGGGTTTTGCAAGAGTTACATGGTATGGGCATGGCATGATGAAAATGTAGAAAGGTCAAGTAGTGCATTTGAATAGGTTCAACATACATTTGATGATAAAATGGATACTGATGATTGGGTAAAGGACATGATTCGTGATGTTTGAGAAGATAATTTTATGCGGTTATATGCATATAGTAATATGTCCAATGATGTAAAAAAATCTCTATACCCAGGGTATAGAAAATACAACCTATTGAATGTGGTGTTAAGATTGGTAAGAGTGAAAGTACTGCATAGGTGGAGTGATAATGGCTTTTTAAAATTGCTTGAGTTGTTGCAAGACATGTTTTCAAAAGAAAATGTGTTACCAAAATGCTAAGAAAATAATATATCTTTTAGGCATGCAGTATAAAAGATTCATGCATGCTCAAATGATTTCATATTGTCTAGGAAAGAGTTTGAAGATGAGGAGAAGTGTCCAAAATGTAAGACATTAAGGTACAAATCAAATAACTCTCCTATAAAGGTGTTATGATATCTTCCAATTATACTAAGGTTTAAACGCCTCTTTGCTAATGAAAATGATGCAAAAAAAATGTTATGGCATGTGACTAAAAGCATTTGTGATGGAAAGCTTTGTCATTCGGTTGATTCTTTACAATGAAAGAAGATTGATGACTTATTTTCCTGAGTTCAGCAATGAACCACGAAACTTAAGGTTTAGAATTAGTACAGATGGCATGAACCCTTATAATAGATTAATATTATACATAGTTCATAGCCCATCCTCTTGGTGATTTACAACTTATCTCTTTTATTGTGTATGAAACATAAGTATATAATGTTGTCTATATTGATCTCAGGACTGAAACAACTGGAAAATGACATAGACGTTTACCTAATACCCTTGATTGAAGATTTGAAGAAGCTATGGGAATGTGTGAATGTTTTTTATGCAATTAAGAAGGATGTCTTTAATATGCGGCTATGATCTTTTTTTGTACAATTAATGACTTTCCTGCGT
Source organism: Leucaena leucocephala (assembly GCA_037074615.1). Classification (NCBI taxonomy): domain Eukaryota; kingdom Viridiplantae; phylum Streptophyta; class Magnoliopsida; order Fabales; family Fabaceae; genus Leucaena; species Leucaena leucocephala. Next base: position 19,058,226 of record CM073525.1, on the reverse strand, counting down.
ATGAAAATTTGTCAGGATATAATGTTAAGGGCTATAAAGTATCTCCGATTTGTGAGGAAGTAACTTGCTACTATCAACTTCGTCATGAAAGAAAGAAAGTTTACCTATGTTATAGGAGATTTCTAAAACAAGGCCACCTATACCATCGACTGAAGAAAAAAAAACTTTCGGCCAATAATTTGAAAATACTCCGAAGCCATTGACTAGAGAAGAAGTTTATTAAAAGGTGAAAGACATCAACATTACTTTCAGTAAGACTGGGTACTCATATAATATTAAGAAAATTATGTCGTTAAAAGATTTGAAATTAGTAGGCCAAAAGTCTTATGATTATTATGTCTTGATACAATAATTACTCCCAGTAGCTGTTCGAGAAATCCATTAATATGATTTGAGACACATTGTAATTCGACTTTACTTTTTCTGCAATGCTATATGTGTCAAAGTCTTTAAGACTGAAAAGTTGAATGAATTAGAGCACGAGGGTTATGTTATTTTGTGCCATGGTTGAGACAAAGATGATCATCCTCATCCTTCTCCATGCAACAAGTATCAATTCATTGACAAAGTTACTTGAGAAGAATTTATTAGGGTTCATATTATGCCAGCAGCTATGATGAGTTGATCTAGGTCAAAGTGTACTGCGTGTATATGTTATGAAAAAGGAATCTTATATTTCCCATATTTCTTCCTTTTATATGTGTTGATAGCAAAAGTAAATTTATTAATTATCATATGTATTTATTTTAACTACTTCAATTCTTATAGGAAAAAGGGCAAAAGCGATTAAACATGCTCTTAAGAATGATTGTTCCTACACAATGTCTCGTGGGGGTTACTTGAAGGCTTAAAGAGACTTGTGGGAGCCAAGAGTAAGAGGCTAGAAGAAAATACTGATTCGGATCCTAGTGTTATTCTTATTCCCCTATCTCTAATATGTCTTGAAGATAAATTGTTTTACGTTAACCAAATAAGGAGCGGATCATATACAAGTTATCACGCTTGCATGATTGCAAAAAAATTATAAATACTACTTCTATTATTTTGTTTTAGTAGATTAATTATATTATTTTTTATGTTTGTTCTTTATATGTTATAGACTAATCTTAAATAATAAGATACCTATGGATCCTTCACGTCAGATGGTAGGAATGATATTTTGATTGTTGCTATGGGCAAATAAGAGCATAGGGGTATTATCAGGGGAGTTAGAGGATCTGTGAGTTTAAAAGATTATTTTAGAGCATCTCAACGATATTCCCTACATGTGGTGTCAGGGCAGAGTTAGAATTGTTATTATCCACTAAAAGGGCAGAGGCTAGGGTAAAGGCTAAGGCAGATGCTAGGGTACATGCAGAAACTTCAATTAAGGCACTGTTACAAGAGGGGTTGGCAAATATTAAGGAAGAAATGTTGTCCATGATGACATCAAGGCAACAAGAGTCAAGTGCCCCAAACGCTCTTAAATGTAGCCTGTCATAGCACTAAAGGGCCGAACATGTGTCAATGGATATTGAATCTTGTGATCTATATGTAGAGGATCCTCTTAAACAGTTTGTGGCACATGGTTCCATCCATAGCTTAGGGGCAATTACCTACCACATCTAAATTTAGGATGATCAATTAAGGGTGCCAGTTGAAGACGTGATAATTGAAGATGCTCTTGTCATAATTCCTACTAATAAGGTGAAGACAGTGAGTTAGACAAAGGGGACTTTCATATTGTAGCCAAAGTATTTTGTTTTGAATCATGTCTCGTCATCCCCAAGCCAACTTCTTACACATCCCACTTTGAGTGTCATGTAACGTGTGATCCTACTGGTATATGACAAAACGTTCCATATGGATTTAGTTGTAGGCGACATGGGGGTACCATCCTTTGTTGACCATACAGATGTAAAATCTCTTATCATTTCTAAGGATGAACTAACATTTGCATCCAAGTATTTTTAATGTAAGTCTAATTTAAATGTAAATATATATAATAATAAAATTAACTCTTATAGCTAACATCGTGTTTGCATTAATTGTAGGTACATACAAGCTGAATTGGTTTCCAAGGGCAAACAAGGTAAATTGAATTTCTATGCCCAATTCAAATTTATGCAAAAGGGATCTCTCAAGTTTTGAGACTTCAATACTTTTCAATGAGGCTAGGTGAAACTGATATTAATTATTTCTTCACACTATATATACAGTAGTAAGAATAATAATATTTCATTTTATTTCATACTAGTTTTGTATTTGCTTAATGATAATACTAACTCTTTTTTAATTAATTTCTACAGCAATAATTGGTGATTGGTCATCTTATGTAAGCACAATTATAAAGTTTTCTTCTTATACTCCCTCCATTACAAGTTATCGGTTGATGGCAAGAAAATTATGAACACGTTAGTTTTTTTCTTTACAGAACAATGATATTTATAATAAATATGATCTTTAAATAAATGTGTTACTAATTTTATAAATTGTCATAGGGTTATGATTGCGTTTGCAATTGCAAGGGGTTTTAAGCACCCTAACTTAGTGAGAGACTTTGAATGGATTACATCGAAGGTAATAAAAGTATTAAGTTTTATGTTCTACGTTTTGTTGATGACAAATAATTTTTATCATATTAATATTATAGAGTCGAAGGTAACCTAAATAAAATAATTTGTGTGGCTTCTACATGGTTAGACACATGATTAATATTATCGTGTCAAATAGGACTGAATTAACTGAGGTGGTAAAATTATATTTTTAATAATTTCATATTTCTTGTCATTTTAATATATATTAGTAATGTCTTAATTTCTTTGATTTTAATTTGATGTTTCAGATGTTTGATCAACTTGACCCATTTCCTCAACAAGATATTGAGGACCTGCGTAATCTTTGGGCTGAGTTTTTTGTTTAATTCCTTCCTTCTCAATAGTATTTATCTTTCATTTAATATTTTTTATTTTTCTGTTCAAATTATTGTATTTTTTAATTTTATTAAATAAATAATGTAATGATCAATTGAATTATGTTCCTGCCATCTTGAACTATATCTCTGCTATTTCTTTGAGTCATATATTTGGGCAGTTTATTTATAAACCTTAAGGGGATGGGGTAATGAAGCATTGATCATGTTTTTTTTTAAAAATACATTTAAATCGGACAAATAATACCGATAGATGTATAAACAATATATAAATATTATAATATCTACGCTGGTTGTCTTTATGGCGAGGTGTAAAAAATTGATTAATCTACAATTGACGTTAACATAATCGGTATAAAAAGTGCATTCATCTACACTAGATGCCCTTATAACTAGTATAGATATTAGTAAATTCTATTCCTGATTTTAAAAGGGGTCAATTTAAATTCTACTCATTCTACACTAGTAAACCGCTCAGTTTAAAATGTGTATATTTTTTACACGGTTTATTTCTATACTAGACCGTATAGAATACTATTTTAAACTATTTTAAATTTTTTTTACAGTAGTAATTTATTTGATTAATCTAGTTTGTTGGGATACACCTGTCTGGGACTCGGAGAGACACAGTTTTGGAACAAGTTAAGCCCACGCTCGAGCTAAACAACGATTGACATTAATGGACAAAGGGCATAAAAAGCAAAAGACGTTTGCAGTATCAATACATAGTAACTTGTCAAACCCTGTAATGTCGTATCTGTATATAGCTAAGTTTAAAGGTACCCAACCCAATTTAGTTAGTATTATAGTGCATCATAAGTTTGTGTTCCATGCATGGCCTGTTATTCTTTCTCTTTTCCCCCCTCCAAATATGTAGTTATTATAATAAAACTAATTATATTTGTGGCATGATCGGAATTATATGTGTCATCATTATGATATGATAAAATATGCGGAAAATGTGTTATTTTTTTTTGTTATTAAAAGAAAAATGTGTGTCATCATTATGACAGTTTTTGTTATTATTGTTGTTGTTTATGGTTGAAAGATTATGAAATAAATAAGTTCAAATGAAAAATGTCAGACATTTTAAATTATAAAATTATCACAAATTCATAATATATATGCACGTGTTTAATTAATATTTCTTACAATCAGGTGTGTTTAAAATCTTGCTAAACACTGTAATTTTTTATGTTGAGGAGAGACATTGGACAAATGGAAATGGAATTCTGAATAATACAATAGAAGTTTGTATGATATAATCTTGATTTTAGGGCAGATTTCTATGGCTACTCAAAATAATAAAAAAAAACACTATGTAATTAAGGAAAAATACATGGGAGATTAGGACATCTTTCTCAAGATTTTTTTATTCATATTTATTATAAAAGATTATAAATAATAGTAACACGTAACAGCGATAAATATTAGATTTTTCATATATATATTCAATTATTGAATATTAACCAGTAAAATCGAATTAGGAATTAAATGAATAAGAATAATTTAACTTGAGTCAGTAAATTTAAATTTAACCGGACAAGGCTTTAAATTTAAAAATGTTTCCTCCCTGTTTTTGGGTCAGTAAATATTTCCCACTTTTTTGTTTTTGCGCCAACAGTTTCCCATTTTTGCTTCCATTGCTCTCAAATTGTTCAGTCGCTGAAATGCCCTCGAGTCCTTAGCGGAATTTCCACCCCTTTGTTCGATATTGATTTATCTAATCCAGCGCTAAGGCTTTGATCCTCTCATTTCACTCTTTATTCATAATCTATGCATTCTATCTGGGGTTGTTCCATCCTGGTTGCTCATTTGTTTGCCTTATAAATCAGAGTTTCAATAGTGGGTTGGTTATGGGACTGCTTCGACATTTGCGGTGTCTGTACTTTTCATTCACGATTGAATTTTAAGGCCAGGACTTAGAAATCTTGCTCCGAACCAGTGATTCTTGTAAGGGATTCCATCTTTTGGAGCTGTGGTGACTGGTTTCTTCCGGCTTGTCATTCTCGCCGGAATAAAAGCTGACTTCTTGAACATTAATCCATAAGATTCTCATCGTCTTTTGTCATTTCAATCCTCAAAATTATCCTAGTATTTATATTTTGATTCGTTATTTATTAGTGGAATTATTCCTCTCTTTTCCTCGCAATTTTTGCCTGTTCCGGATCATGCAAAAGGTCAACGAAGAGCCGGTGGAAGCTTGGGGGATGAGCCTGCAGCGTTTGTATTAAACTGGAGTTATCACAATGTTGGATGCGAATCGTAGCGGGTTTAATATCTCAAACCGCTCTCTTCACCTAGCTGAATGGCATCCTTTTCAATGACACCGTTGAATAGGGCCTGAAGCCCCTTTCCTTCTTCTGAAATCAGGTGAGTATCTTTCTATTAAAGAGTAAAGACAAATTACAATCTTCTTTTGAGCGCAATGAAATCCCTGAAATCAAATTTAGCTTTCATCTGTTGCATGGGACTCTTGCTTTGAAAATCTTTACAGGATCAGCCGGAATCTTATTTAATTATTGTTGACAGCACAACGTGTTCTTTTACAGATTTTCAATTAAGAAAGTTTGCTCAGCTGAGAATACATCGACGGCTTACAGTTCTAATCTCCAGATTTTCAATCGGAGTTTTTCTTTTGCTAAGATGGATTGTTGTAATTGCTTCGGGTTCATCCGAAAATCTAAACAGCCGAGTGCTATGTTCGGTATCAAGAATAATCTCTCTCAGGAGCTGTTGTTGGATGAAGACATTGAAGATGACGATGGCTCATATGGTGCTGAGGTTTCTAACAATGGCAGTGGCGATGATGGTGAAGTGCAAATTCGTCCCAACCGGTCTGAAGATATTTTGAAATTGAGAGCAGAGAATGATATGATTTGTAGGCAATTTCCTGTTAAGGAAACTCACAAAGTTGTTCGCACAGAGGTGATTGTGGGAGTAGTTTTTTGGATTTAAATCGAAGGGTGCTCTGATTATAGTGAAATATGAAAGACTACTTGGATAATGGTATTTGAATTATCTTGTGTTTAGCATTGGCATAAACTGTTCTAGCATGTTTTAAGTACTATTCCAGACCAGAAGAACCTCCGCCCAATATTGTATGGTATCAATAACCACTAGCTGCAAGGCTTATTTTGTTGCTGTAAATGGTATTCTATTTCTCAATGATGTTCTCATTTATTTATATTGCTGGTGGTGGTGAGTTTTATTGATGGAGATATGAAATTCTAAATGTGGAAGTTTGGTCTAGCTTTTAGATTCTGTTGTTTAACATTTTGATGGCATGACTAAAATTTTTTGAACTTTGAAAAGTTTTTAAGATTTCTCTCTGTTTTGTTACTGTTGACGCCAAAAAATAAGGGATTTCCAGATCTGTATTGATTGCTTAATATTCTAATATCTGTTATGATTTCTTATCTTAAATCATGGGATCATTATTCTGTTTTTTAGTACCCTGAGATCATAGGAATTCTAGGAGGAAACGTAGGGATCATACTTCTGAACCTGTATCTATAAATATCATTCTCCATGATGAATAAATTAGAACATTCTGGTATCAAACTCTTCATGGTATTAGAGTAGAAATGATTCAGTTCGACTTTAGGCTGAACAACGCCGGCCAGGGCAGCTTGCATCCATCGGCACACAACACCAGAGTGTCGCTGGTGTCAAATGCGAGCCTCCAAGTGCCACACGATGCCGGTTCATCACAGATCACCCTTCACCGCTTGAATGGCCAAAATTATCTACAGTGGAACTCGAGCGTTTGCCTCTTTGTCGCTGGAAAATGGAAACTTGGATATTTAGATGGTACTATCACAAAACCACCAGTAACAGATCCAAGATACAACATGTGGCATGCATAAGACTTAATGGTTAAATCGTGGCTTGTGAATTCAATGACTACAAAGATCAGTATAACCTTCATGCTGTACAAATCCAACCAAGCAGTCTGGGAAGTAGTGTGAGATATTTTTGCAGCATTTAAAAACTGTTCTGAAATCCTTGATATTGAAGCCAACTTGGAGAGAGTTCGATAAGAGAACTTCATCATCACCGAATACTGGTTCAAACTTGTTCCTCTATGGTAGCAGCTGAACGAGTATAAAACACTTGAGTGGTCATGCACTGCTGATGGTCGGCTGTACGAGAAACTTAAGGAAGAGAGAAGAATTAACAAATTCTTATGGGGTTTGCAACCATCATTTGGTGAAATTAGAAGAATGATTATGAACCAAGAGACTTTGCCCTCTTTAAGAGAAGTATTCTTCATGGCTAAGCAGGAGGAAAGCAGATGGCATCTTCCAACCCTACAACAACAGCCTACTAATGAGACCAATCCATAAGTCCTCGCCGCAAAAACCAGTGGCTCCAAAGGCAAGAAAAGTGGAAAGTGGTGTGATCATTGTCAGAAATCAGGACATGTCAAAGATGAATGCTGGAAGCTACATGGTAAACCGCCTCATCGAAAGGGTAAAGGTTGAAATGAGGCAAATACTCATGCTGTTATCTCTGACTCAAATGCCCCACCTGATAAAAATTGAGCAGAGAGGAACTCGAGGATCTCAGAACATACTGCAACAACATGAAGCAAAAAATCAGACTATAGCCACAGGTAACATAGCATATAATGATTTGGAGTCGGCGAGTATGATTGGAACGTCTAAGTTACTAGAGGGGCTCTACTGTGTGGACGGAAATCTTCAGAACAGACCTTAAGACAAGTGACCAGCTGTGCAGCTGGCATAAATGTTTACTTTTCAGATGCAGAAATTTTACTTTGGATAGGTTAGGCTACCCAAATTTCAAATACATGTCTAGAATTTTCCCAAAGTTTGAATAAAATTTCATCCTTTAACTTTTGTGAAATCTGCCAACTGTCTACACATCCCTTCCCTCTTGTACGCAGTGATATTTGGGGACCTGCCCGTGTACCAACCCTCTCACAAGCAAGATGGTTTGTCACTATCATTGATGACTACACACGATTCACTTGGGTTACCCTTATGAAAGGAAAATCTGACTTCACACAAATTTATAAAAACCCTTAGAAGCAATAATGGGAGGGAATATATAAATGTGCAGCTTAAAACCTCCCTTTAACAGAATGGTATTGTACACCAAACCAGCTGCATTAACACACCACAACAGAATGACACTATAGAAAGGAAAAAACGCCATCTCCTTGATGTTACTCGTGTCATCATGTTGACAAACAATGTTCCAAAATATTATTAGGGGGAAGTTATCCTCATTGCTACTCATTTAATCAATAGGCTACCCTAAAAAACTCTCACGTATTCCACCCCTTTTGACCTTCTCTCAAAAGCCTACCCGACTTCTCATCTCCTAAACCACCTTCCTGGAAAAGTCTTCGAATGTATTGCTTATGTTCACAATGACAATGGTGGAAAACTAGATTTTCGGGCCATAAAATGTATTTTCCTTGGGTATTCACCTACACAAAAGGGATATAGATTTTACTCTCCTACCCCAAAGAAATTTTACACCACCATAAATGTCACATTTGCTGAAAACCTATCCTTTTACCCCAAAACGCCCATTCAGGGGGGAGAGCATAGAGGAATGGGAGTTTCTTAGTAATACACCAGCAGCACCCATGTCATCAATTACTCCTCAAGCTGCCAGTTCCGGTTCCTACTATTCCCACACCAAATAACCCACCAGATAACCTTGAACTTGGCCTTGACACTAGTCCCAATCTCACTGTGATAGCACCACAGGATAACCTAGAGACAGATGCTGGGGCAGCAGACACAGAACCAGCAGAAGACTCAATGGCGTAGGAAGAAAATTTGGATCATGTAGAGCCATGTAGTACTGAACTGTCTCAGGAGTCAACTTCACTTCCTAGTTCTGGCGATCTTGGGTGGCCAATTGCCTTGAGAAAAGGGGTAAGATCATGTACTTGACATCCTATCAGTAACTTTATCTCCTATGATAGATTGTAAACATCCATGTGCAGTTTTGTTGCCCACTTAGCAGATGAGAAATTGCCTACCACCTTTGGTTCAGCCATACAAAACTCAAACTAGAAAGGGGCCATTGTAGAAGAATTTAAAGCACTCATTAAAAACCAAACTTGGAAACTCATGCAATTACCACCAGGAAAGAAGATTGTGGGGTGCAAATGGGTGTTCCCTAAGAAGTACAATCCTGATGGCTCTACAAACAAATATAAGGCTCGACTTGGAGCAAAAGAATACTCTCAAACTTATGGCATTGACTATCAAGAGACCTTTGCACCTGTGGCCAAATTAAACACTATTTGAATACTCGTGTCCCTAACAGCTAATTTGGATTGGCCTCTATGTCAACTAGATGTGAAAAATGCCTTTCTTTATGGAGACCTAGAGGAGGAGGTGTATATGGAAATCCCACAAGGAATTGTTGAATATAACTCTTCGAGGCTGGCATGTAGACTCTACAAGTCATTATATAGACTAAAATAGTCTCCAAGAGCATGGTTTGAAAGATTTGCAAAGGCAGTGAAGATAGTGGGTTTCACTCAGTGTTAAGCAGATCACATAGTGTTTGTAAAATGCAATAAAGACAAGACAACCATGCTTATTGTGTATGTTGATGATATCATCCTAACAGGGGACGACATTGATCAAATAACGAGACTTAAGGAGTCACTAGAAAAGGAATTTGAAGTGAAAGACTTGGGAAGCCTCTGATACTTCTTAGGGATGGAAGTTACATGGTCTAGAAATGGAATTGTTGTATCCTAGAGGGAGTACACTTTGACCTATTGAAGGCAACAGGGATGTTGGGAGCGAGGCCGACAGACACACCAATACAATCTGCTTGTAAACTAGACAATCATAATGATCAAGAAGGAAAATAAATGACTAAAGATGAGAAGAAGGAAAAGAAATGACCAAAGATGAGAAGAAGGAAACGAAATCAATGTCTGTGGATGTAGACAAATATAAAAGACTTGTGGGAAAACTATTGTACTTGTCTCATAATCATCTTGATATAAACTACGCAATTGGTATGGTGAGTCGGTTGACAATTAAACCAATGGTTCAACACATGGAAGCAGTCTATAGAATCCTCTACTATCTGAAGATGACACCAGGAAGGGGGTTATATTTTGAAAAGGGAAAGTCATATGAATTGGTTGTGTACGCAGATGCAGATCATGCATGCTTTCTGCCAAACAAAAGATCCACCTCCGGATATTGCTCCATGTTGTGGGGGAATGTAGTGACATGGAGGAGCAAGAAGCCAACTGTTGTCTCGAGAAGAAGTGCAAAAGCTGAACAACAAGCAATAATAGGTCATGGTGTATGTGAAGGATCATGGATTGCCAGAATCCTGAAAGAATTGGACTTGCATTAAACACTCCGATTCAACTTAGGAGTGATAGTATGTCAGCTATAGCTATGGTCTGAAATCCTATTCATCATGAAGGGAAAAAAACATGTGGACATAGACAAACATTTCATCACAGAAAAAGAGGAGGAAGGCATCCTTGAATTAATACATGTTTCATCCAAACATCAAGTAGGGGCTTCTTCACTAAAGCTTTAACTAGACCATAGTTTGAAGAACTCAGAAGCAAGCTGGGAATGAAGGACATCTATTCGCTAGCTTGAGGGGTAGTGTTGACACCAAAAAATAAGGGATTTCCAGATCTGTATTGATTGCTTAATATTCTAGTATCTGTTATGATTTCTTATTTGATTATAATCCCTTAAGTAATGGGATCATTATTCTGTTTTTTAATACCCCGAGATCATAGGAATTCTAGGAGGAAACGTAGGGATCCTACTTCTGAACCTGTATCTATAAATATCATTCTCCATGATGAAAAATCAGAACATTCTGGCATCAAACTCTTCAGTTGCTAATTGTGGAATTGTCTGTAGCTTCATCTGCAACCATAACTTTTCACTATTCGGTCCAGTATATTAATCTTGAACTTCTATTCATTCCCTGATGTCAGTATCTGACAACACTGTTTGAACTGTGTCTGACTTCTGAATGGTTTTTGCACTGTTTGGCCTGCATTCTGGTAATTTCATATTTGTTCTTTTAGAAACTTGATTTTATTTGTAATATGTTTCAGGATGAAAACGGAAACAAGATGATAAATGAGTATGTTCGTGAACATAAGATAGGTTCTGGTAGCTATGGGAAAGTGGTGAGCATGATACTCTAGTAACATGGTGTCTTTTTATTCTCAGTGATTTATTTACCCCTAAGCCCCTTTCCCCTTCATTTATGACAGGTTTTATATCAAAGTTCTGTTGATGGTAAGCACTATGCAATCAAGGTAAGGACTGTTTATGGTGAGGCTGTGGATTGCTGTGGTAGCAAATAGGCCATTGGTTTCATTTCATGGGCTGCAAGAGTAGTCACTGTTCATTATAAAATAGGAAAATGGGACATAGATAATCAGTTTAGCAGCTAGCTTGGCAGAGGGAGGCCGTAGACTTTCTCAGGAGACTAAAAAGCGCATCTGTTCAATCATATGATTATATGGCTCAAAAAATAATAAAGAGAAAATAGAGGTGAAATAAATATCACGCTATTTCTCACCTTTCAAAAACTCACCGGCTCATGCATGTACAATGATGTTGCTAAGGGAAGGGTGCAACAGATCAATTGTTGAGCTTAAATCTTATGAACTGCAGGTCTTTCACAAATCTCATTTACTGAAGGTTCGAGTTGCACACTCAGAGACTGCCATGACAGATGTTCTGCGTGAGGTATCTTTTAATTCCATATCTTTGGCTTTTTGGGAATTTTTGTTGTGAGGTGCGGATTTTCAATTTGCAAAGCTTGATCATACATTTTGCTTATACCCAGTAGCTACTGCTTGATATGGCCAATTAACTTCTGATGGCTTTATATGGAAACTGCTACTCAATTTGCAGGTTGTTGGTGTACTATTCACTAATCTTATTGTGGGATATACTTTTATCTGTGATTTTTTTGTACAGTAGCATGCATACATAGGTCATTTTAAGAGAATAAAAACTTTTGTTATGCAAGTGTTTTGCATGCCTTTTAGCTTTGTAGTTTTACATTTATGACACGAGCACTTTCTTTTCAGGTACTCATCATGAAAATGCTGGAACATCCTAATATAGTCAATCTCATTGAGGTGATTGATGACCCAGAGTCAGATCACTTTTACATGGGTACTCATGACTAGTTTGTTCATTTGGTTGTTATTTAATTATTGAACAGATCTGCTTAGGCTTTTGATTGTGTTTGAGCCTCAAATTTGAAAATTAAGAATCTTGTTGAGTCCATTGCTTGACTACCGGTTTTCTCTTGTACAGGGCTTGAATATGTGGAAGGCAAATGGGTCTGTGAGGGTACAGGACCTCATTGTGGCTTAGGTGAAGAGACTGCTAAGAGATACTTGCGTGACATTGTTTCAGGATTAATGTATCTACATGGTCATGTAATCTTTCAACCAACCTTTTTGGTCTATTGCTGATTTTGAACCTCCAAAAAAAAATGAAAATGAAAAAGAAGACAACTTACCCACAGGCATTAGGGCCTCAATCTCACACTCAATGTAATGGCTTCCATTTAGTTCCAAATAATTTAATTGGAGGATTAAATGTCATCATTTGGATGTAGGATTTAGCTTCTCCTGTCACGATTATATTTACTGATTGTAACTTTTGCCTATCCTCTTATCTATGTTCTAAGTTTATGTGCGTTGAATTTTTTAGTCAGAGTAACCACCTTCTGGCTCTATCATTCTGTAATATCCTTCACATTTTTGTGAATAGGTTATTGAAATAGCCATACTAGATTTGATCGGAATTCCTGTCCGAGGTCTTAGGTTAATGTGCTGGATGCTTATCATTATAGTTTTGTTTTGTTGTTTATGTGAAGACATTAATACAAATGCTTGAGGCTAAAGTGTAAGAATTATTTTCATAATTGTAAAAACACACTACTAGATTTTATCCTGAAGAGCATGATGTTAGCTAGTGATAAAAAGTAATCTCCATTGTTATATGCATTGAAATGGGTTGACCAAGTGATAATTGTAATTCATTCACGGTGTCTTTGAATGGCAGAATATTGTTCATGGGGATATTAAACCTGATAATCTGTTGCTTACTCGACATGGTACGGTGAAGATAGGGGATTTCAGTGTTAGCCAGGCATTTGAGGTATTATTATTACTGACCTTACTTGTAATTATGGCCCACTTTATTATGCGTGTGAAAATTCAAATATACAAGTTGGGTCTATTTACAGCATACATCACTTAGCCCCTCCACCCAATTAATTGCCATAAATGGATGAAGTCGTTTATTTTTCTTTTTGCCCATCACATAACTGGGAGTGGGAGGTTAGATTGTGACTTTTCCATAAAAGGCTGAATCAGTATATGACCTAAATCATTTTTTTCATCCGATGCCCATATGCCTGTACTCTATGCACAATGTTCTGAGGGAGATATTTTATTATTTGTTTAAGGTGATATTACATGGATGCTAGGATATGTCGCCGCAATGAATATGGAGCCTGTAATTGGTTTCGTTTTGCAGGATGATAATGATGAACTTCATCGGTCCCCTGGCACTCCTGTTTTCACTGCACCAGAATGTTGTTTGGGTTAGAATTATCTTTCCAAACTTGCTGACTGCTTTACACGTTTATTGTGTTGACTCCATGAAAGTATATGTTCTCATTGCAGATTTTTCTGTTCATGTTCTTTAGGTGTTCCCTATCATGGTAAGGCTGCAGACACATGGGCAGTAGGAGTTACTTTGTACTGTATGATACTGGGTGAATATCCATTTCTTGGTGATACTCTTCCAGATACTTACGATAAAGTAAGAAATTCATGCGCGCACGCACACGCACACTCACATCCCCCTTGAATACTTTACATATCTTCCATGTGACATGCTTTCAGTCAGTGATAAATGCTCAGCATATTGTTTTCTTCCGTGTTCAGATAGTCAATAACCCTTTAGTCCTACCAGATAATTTGAACCCGCAATTGAAGAACTTGCTAGAAGGACTACTTTGTAAAGGTACTGATCATTTACGGAAATGTTATTCTCCCTTCCTTTGTTGCTATCTTTTGAAACTTCTTCATGGTTATTTTTCCGGTGAGGCTGTCATCTTTGGGTTCTATTGCGTGTTTTGTAGATCCAAAACTAAGGTTGACGTTAGGTGATGCTGCAAAGCATAGCTGGGTTATAGGAGACGATGGGCCAATTCCTGAGTACTTGTGTTTCTGCAAACGCGAGAACTTGAAGAGGGAAGACTTAGATGGGAGCAATATACTCGCTTGACCTCTCCAGGGTTATAGTAGGTTGGTTTTAAATTAATTATTGTGAAAGAAGGGCAGATATATTCTCCCATTTTGATCCCCTGTCCTGGGGAATTGTAGAAAGTCATGGGTCGGAGAAAGTGATTCCCTTGTTTTGGTTTGTCGAAGAGTTTGGCATGTAGGAATTTGTGAATTTCCGATGCTTGGTCACAAAGGTGTCCAGCGTAACTAGTACTTTCTGGCATGGAGAGTTTTGTTTCATGCCATACTTTAATCCGATTGTTTAACTTTGGTCTAGATTATGAAAAAAATATACGGTGTTCTGTCCCTGTATTTTTGTATTTTTACCGGCCCTGTAAAATCCTCTGTTTTTTGTTTTTTGGTGTTTAAGATGATGTTGGCAAGAAACTCTGTTTTTTTTTTTCTTTTTGTTTCTTACAGGATAAAATGTTTGTGACACCACAATATGGAGTAGGGAGCGAATTCGCGCATTAAAATCTCCAAAATTACAGAATTGTAATGTGAGGTGATGTTCTTTAAGCTTTATGGTCTTTTGATGACAAGATAGGAGAGTGTACTTGTAAAGAGGATTTGGCGTGAAGCTGCAACAGAAAAAGGGTATGGGAAGGTGATGATGACGATGATGGCATAAAGTGGTTTTTGGTTGCATCAGTTGTGTTGTCATGTTGGTAAAGCGTTGTTGATAGCCAATAACAGACAACCGGGGATACATTATGGGGGCATTATCGTCACCATCGCCATAAATATTTATCATTAGCCACCCAAGCTTGTTTTCCCCATCATTGCCAGCTACTTTTAACTGACTAGTTGACATATACAGTAAAACCATAGTTTGGCTGTTCTACGGCAGCTTCCTCCATCTCTGCCATAATGAATACCGCGGTTGGTCATTGCCGTCGCTATCTTCTGGGGAGGGTGATCTGTGAAATCTTTTCAGTAAAAATTCTAAGCAGATGTTTCTTTTCATCTATTTCGAGAGAGAGAGAGAGAGAGAGAGAGTGCGATTATGTTGATGAGAAGTTCCCAAGTGTTGAAATATTAATATTTTCATTTTTTTTAGTAGCTTGATTCTATACTGCAAATTTCCAGCAGTAAGTTTGCTCCAGTTGTGACTCGTGTTGGAAGGGAATGAAATATTTCTCCAATTTTTATTTATTTAATTTAATTAAATTTAAAAAATTAGTTAAATTAATTAATATAATATATATTTTTTAAAATATCCTAATTATTTTTCTTAACTCTTTCTTCCTCTTACTTAATTGAGGAAACTGATAACAATAATTTAAAAAAATTAATAAATATAAAAAATAGATCTAAAATTAAAATAAGTTTTTAACTAAATTTTATATTTATAACTCAAAGGGAGGAATAGAAGAGAGAAAAAATAAACAGAAAATAGCATCTATGTCCCAAGCAAGGAAATCAACTGTAAATAAGTCCTATAAAATGGCATAACGATTATAAAGTTTTATAGGATTTGAGATTAATTTTTTTCAATTGCATCTATGTCCTAAGCAAGGAAACCAATTGTAGATAAGTCCTATAAAATGGCATAATGATTATGAAGTTTTATAGGACTTGAGATTAATTTTTTTTAATTAAAAAGTTATAACTTCCCCTGTGAATTAAAAAACAAAGTAAAGAGCATTAGTGATTTAGTTGGTATGGAAAGAGAAGGAGAAGCGTGACTAGAAAGACAACATACGATGATCTGCATGGTCTGATCATAGCTAGGTTTTCTTGTCATCATTGCTGGAGGATGAGGAAGTTTTGTTGTATTTGTCATCTTTTCCAGCTATAATATGCGAAAGTGAAGTTGTTTAGTGTCAAAACCAGTGAAGTCATTTCCTTGTCATCATGATGCTACGTACGATACTGTGTGGCTGAAGTGTGATATATGAAAGATGACTATAGTAAATGCAAATATTATGTTGATAGCATGAAATTTTGATAATCTTAGTTATGGTTTCATTGTGTTTATTTTAAGTTTTAAAACTTTTGATAGGTTTTTAGGAATTTATGGTGTGTTTACTTGAGTGTAGTAAAAATAAATGAACATTATAAAGGTTGCTGTAAAGTATGAATGCTAGAGCATGCTCTATTACAGGAGGGGAACATAAGTTATTATTATAGCATGCGATAATTGTTAATATAAGTGGTTTAGTTGTTAATAGTGTGTTTGGTGTAGGTTGCCATTACTGATGGAGAGTTCGTCTGAAAAACATATATTTTGTTATGTTTATATGGAGGGACAATTTAAAAATGATGGAGAAGGTCATACATATGTTGGTGGTGCAGTGAGAACAATATCCTTTAAGGAAGGTACAATTTATGATGGGTTCAAAATATTAGTAGTATCACTTGTTGTAAAAAGAAGATATAAAATTGTGATAAAATTAACTAACTGTTACATCTAATCGACACACATTTGTTGACACAGTTAATGATGGAGGTGAGCATTTAATAATATCCAATAGAGAAAGTGACCATGTGTATATAGGAGAGAATACAAATAATGAGTACACAACTTGGTATGGATGATATAATGGAGTACTAAGATGTGTAAGTTATATGTTGTGCTGATTTCATAATATTGTCCTGTCATATATTGCAATATAAGTTATCATATCAATTGTAGTAAGTTGTCATTTTTTGTTGGTTTGATAAATTGTTTGGAAGTGAGAATATATGCTCCATGTCTCCACCTGTCTTGGGAAATGAGACTGAAGTGTTGCCATTAGTGTCTTGTGCTAACGAAATGATTCTAACAACTACACCTTAAATGAATTATACTAAGTGGTAGGATTTTATTGTTGGAGAAGGTCAAACATTTCCAAATGTATGGGCTCTTTAGAAAATATCAATATAAATATAGCATCACGGACAAGTTTTCATACAAATTTAGTAAAAATAATAAACCAAATATCATTGTGAAGTGCAAGGTTGATGGATGCCCATGGTTCATGGATCCGTATTGTATGGGTGAAGTATAAGAACATTCACAAGTCATCACATTCATAATGCGCAAGAAAACCTAGTTGTATCTCACCATAGAAACTCAAGCTCAAGTTTAACATCATCTCTCATGATTGAGACTATGATGAGTAATATCAATAAGAATGCAAAGGAACTCGGCAAGTACTTGTACATAGATTATGGTGTGCGATTGAATTATACTCAAACTTACAGGATAAAGAACAAGCCTTGTGGGAAATACATGATACTGCAAATGATTCTTATAAGAGTATTCATTGGATATGTGAGAGGCTTATGGAAATTGATCCAAGCACCTTTATTAGATGGGAAGGCTTAAAGTCCAATAGATTCGAGAGGGCATTTATTGCATATGGATACTCAATTAACAGTTTTTTTTGCAAGGATACAAACTAATACTGTATATAGATGTATGTTATTTGAGTGGTCCATACAAGGGAATAATACTTATAGCCAATGCATATGATGCAGATAATGAATTATTTCTATTAGAATATGTTATTGTCCATGGTAAGACAAATGATCAGTAGACTTGGTTTCTCTAAAATGTTAAATACATCACATGATCTATAGAGATTAGAATTGTGTCAAATCGGAACAATACAATTATTATTGCTGTTCGAACTGATTTTTCTGGTGATAGACATGCTTATTACTACTGGCATGTCAAAGAAAACTACAGTGCTACATTCCTAAAATTTATTAGAGGTAGGGGACGAGAATTAGGGGTTCAAAAGGAGGATGCCCTGAACTTAATAGATAGAATTGCATATATAAGGCTTGAGAGAGATTTTAATGTCGCAATGGGGAAGCTAAAAGCGTTATACCACAACTGGTACAATGGGTTGAGATCTAAGGGATGTAGAACTATAGGCTATTAGCAAGTTTCCATTCAAATGATGGGATAATATTACAACAAATCTTGTAGAGTTGTACAATGCATGAATTTTACAAGAAAGGAGGCATAATGTGTCTATTCTAATAATTGAACATAAAGAGATGTTGGCCAAGAAGTTGCTTAGAAGAAAAATATCCATGTTAAATTGGAAGAATGGTATTGGGCCAAATATTGAGGCAAAATTGATGTAGCAAGTTGCACTAGCCACAAATATGCACGCCTAATATTGGGGGAATGATGTAGTTCAGGTTGAGACTTGCAGTCCTTATAGAGCAATTAAACATACTATTGAGCTGGAAGTATGTACATGCACTTGTTTAACTTAGCAAATGAGTGGACTGCCTTGTGTACATGCATATATTGCAATTAAGATAATGTATGAGAGTGTGTACACATTTGTGGATGATTTTTATATATTATCTGAACAAGAGAAAATATATGCTAGTAGCATAAGGCCAATTGTGACCATGATTGTATGTGTACCTTACGGTTTCCGAATTAATACAAAAAATATTCCTCGATCCCTAATTACTAGAAGACCTCTATGAAGGCCAAAGAGAAAAAGAATTAAGCCAATTTTAAAACAAAAGACTTATCATTATGGAAGATACCATGAGCTGGGACACACAGTGAAGACATGCAAGAATCCAAATTCAAGTTAAGCAATAATGGTTGGTTGTACATTCTTTTATGTAAATACATTGCACAATCATTTTTGGATTATAAACAGATGTGCAACGTGATTATACTAATTTTTTTTGTAACCTTGATCAATCTCTAACGTTTTGGATGATAGGGTGGATTTTGATGAAGGTGACTATGTGTGTTGTACTCATTTTTATGTTTCATGCAAATAACTAATGTAATTGTAAAGTACATATATATGAAGTTGTATTATCACCAGAATGGTGTTAGGAAGAAACGTGTCCAAGTTGTTATTTTTTCTCTTGGGAGTTGTTATTTGTCAGTAGTGAAGTTGTTATTTTTATTCCCTAAGTGTGTTCTTTTTGGTTCAATACAGGTAGTGTGTTGGCATTGTTATTTTTAGGAACAAATGTGCCCGAGTTGTTATGTTTTCTCCATGGAGTTGTCATTTGTCAGTTGTGGAGTTGTTATTTTTCATATCCCGAGTGTGGTCTTTTTGGTTCAATCCAAGTAGTATGCTGACATTGTTATTTTTTGGAACAAATATATCCAAGTTGTTATTTTTCCCCAATGAGTTGTCATTTTTCATTGGTGGAGTTGTTATTTTCATATCCCTAGTGTGGTCTTTTTGGTTCAATCCAAGTGTGTGCTACTGTTGTTATTTGTTAGCATGAAATATGCCAGAGTTGTTATTTTTTCCCAAGCAGTTTTCGTTTGTCATTGGTGGAGTAGTTATTTTTATTCCCTAAGTATAGTCTTTTTGGTTCAATCCAGGTAGTGTGCTAGCATTGTTATTTTTTAAACGAAATGTGCGAAAGTTGTTATTTCTTTACCATGTAGTTGTCATTTGTTATTGGTGGAGTTGTGTTTTGCTCCCATAGTCATAGTTTTTTGGTTCATTGCATGTGTTGGGCTGACGTGCCTAATGGATTCCTGTGTCTCCCAAAATCCTTGGAAGATATATACCCATGTTGTTATTTTTTCACCATAGAGTTTTTATGTCCTAGTAGCAGAGTTGTTATTGTTTTCACCCACACAGATATTTTTTGGTACATTACAGGTATTGGGACGGCATTGCCAATGCCTTCTATGAGCAATTTTTATTATTTCACATACATGTTTTCATGTCTTATGTTTCAGTTGTCAAATTCCTTGTCTAACTAAGCAATAAAACATCACAACACACAATTGAACATGATAAAAATCTTTCTTGACCAACATAATAATTTTACATTTCTTGAACTTGTGTTATTACATAATTTGTTTGTAATTTTCAAAGTCCAAATTACACTAAAATATTCACTATTGTTTTGTTCTTGCTGGGTTCTTTGCAACCTACTATGGACAACACTTATTCCCATTGCAAGTTGTTAGGGTAAGTCACAACCACCACAAACAATTAACTCTCAGTTGGTGGAGGTCTTCAGCTAAGTAATTTGACATTGTATAACATTCCTCATATTTGGTGTGTCATCCCAACTCTTTAACCAGGATAACACAATAAACCTACACAAAAATCTGCATTCCACAATTAATATATAAACATGAGTTCACTCAGTCGCAACCAAGAGTGAAATATCAACTATATGGGTTAGCAAGCTCATGTATCTATTTAGACATGTAGTTTTGGCCAATTGACTTTAAACTGATGATCTTGTCCAAACACTTCTAGTTTCACTGTACAAAGTACTTTCAGGAAGCAATCCTTTTTCACATACAAAAAACAGAGGCAAAAAAATGACAACTTCAGCGAAAATAATGACAATTAATATCTACATAAATAACAATCTATACATGAAGAAAATTGCATATACAACCATTCGCCACCTATTGCTTCTCTTTGAATACATATCGCCCGTTGGTCTTCTTCTTGCTCTTATCCTTTTTGTCATCCTTACTTGTTTCATCTTCTTACTCCCTTTGTAATCTAATAAATGTATTAGTATCAACCAACAAGTCAAGAGCATAGGAATGCATCTTCTTCGTGTCAAAAACATAATAAAACTAGTGGTCAATTAAGCAGGCATACCCAAAAATAAGTCACAATCCCTAATATTGTAGCTAACATGTTCTAGTAATATTTGTGATTCATTCCCTTCAACTGACCACCTAGTGATTTGACCAACATTTTCTACATGAAGTGTGCAGAAAATATATGTCTATTAACTGAACCGGTTCTGATATTCCCATCTTGTACCAATATCTTCGCCACCATAGTCATTACCTATCAATACAAATATGAAAATTAGCAAACGACAATTATCGTACAGAACAATGTAAGTTGTTAAAGACAAGTGTCTCATACTAGTACTTATCCATGCTCTAGGAATTATGCAACATAGCTCACCACGAGTTAGGTGATACCTCTTCATCTGTACAAAAACCCTACAATATATGGACAAAATTTAGGCACTCATATATGACTGGGGGAAATAAAATTTTCAGTAGGTACAAAATTTAAATACTTACTCTTGCCGCTCAGTATCATCACACTGACTTATGCACATCTAAAATATGGCTTCCTTATCCACTTCATTTTTCCTCTTCTTACCTACCTTAGCCTTTGTCTCAACGAAGTAGGGAGATCTAACAACAAATTTTTCCCTCTTTGATCATCTTAATTATGTTTTACCCTACTATTCATCCCTTCCTTCTATACTTTGTAGTTATGTCCACCTTCATGTTCACCTTTATCTCTGCCTTTCTTATCACCTTTATCACCACCTTCATTTTCACATTTGTGTCCACTTTCAGCTTCACTGTTATCAGTACCTTCATTGTCCTCTCTGATTTCTTTCACTTATCCACCTTCCTCTTCACCTACAAGGCTACTCTAAATTGCCAATAGTTCATTCCCCACCATGGTTATCAATATAGTGTAAGTTATCTTCATCAACTGGAAAAAATAGCCAATGACTTAAATTGTAGTAAATCAACACATAAAAGTAAACATTATCCTACGTACCGGGTGAATAAGATCAACTTTTAGATTGAACGTTCTAGCTGTAGGGCATCCTCACTTATTTTATCATACAGAACACCTTGTTTGCTATCATTCTCCAACGTTGTTCTTTCTTGAACTTCCTCCTCATTCCAGTGAGTAATAGCATCCCAATGTCAGAGGCTTTTAAATGACCTAGTGAAACATGTGCAGAAAATAAATCTGCTTATCACATTATTAAGAAGTTAAAAACATATCATAACATAATCATAATTAATTATTTTGAGAAACACAATAAATGTTACCCACACACACTTACAATAAGGAAGTACAAGCAACTTCCTATATTCTTCCTCCAACCAGCATCTCCTTTCCTCAACTCTTCTTGGTATTTTTTAATAGAGTCTGGCATTTTATTAAAAACAAAGAAGCACCAATAGTACTCACCGAATGCATCCTTTATCGATGCCATCACCTTCAATATCTTGTCGCTTACATATACACAAGAGCTAGGATATAATAAGATTCCTAGGGTATACATGACGACGAGGAACTCAAAATCAATATTACCCTTATCATCAACCAACCACCCTACTATTTTCATATATGAAACTTTACCATACACCATCTTCATATCCTTGAAGCTTTAATCATCAGTGGTCATTGGTTTAATTTCAGTCCCATCACATGGCAATCACATTATCTTCTTTATATCTATTGGCTCGATTTCATAGGTCTTGCATATAATGGAAATTGCCTTTGTCGACGGGTCAAAAGTACACATAAATTTCTCACATAAATCTCATTGAATTTATGGGCAGCTTATATGTATTAACTTATCAAACCCAATAATCCACAGCCTCTTCATGTTTTTCTTTTCGCTCTTCAACTTCTTGTAGACATCCATGAACTAATTCGGTACACATCTTTTATAGAAGTGCACAACATATTTCTTGCCTTTGTCTAGACCTCTTAATTCTTTCGCCCTCCTTTTATATTCAACTTTCTCGTCCTCTTATAAATTATTCCAAGCTTCGATGAATGACACACAATCCTTTTCCAACAACTTCTTCTTCCCATGGTTAACATTCTTATACTATTCAATGAATAGTGCTTATCCAGAGAAGTTGGAACTCCTTAGTCTGGCTTCACTTTTTACCATATTCGTTATCTTTTTATCCTACAATAATAGCTACTTTCACCTATAAATGGAATTAATACTCAATCTTTGAATGCATATGAAATTTAAATGTTCAGGTGTGTCCTTTAAGGTACTTCATGAAAAGAACAAGAAAAATCCTTTATATTTCATATCAAATTCACAAAGAAAATAAGCTAGTTGCATTTAGCATTAGAAGTCAGTTTTATGGTAGATAAATATGCACTTACAGAATATTGTTAAAATATACACCTTTGAATCCAAATTTTCATATCAAATTATCATTACATCGTTGGCTATTACATTACTTGTCAGATATATGTTAGTAAAATTTTCAGTAGCGATTAACCATGTAACTTGATACAATCCTACCTAAATGCTCACCATGGAACTCTTATAGATGACAATAATAAATTTCATGAATTAAACTGAAACATAAAATATTAAAAAATTATTCATTTCCTCTATCATTATGAAGGTAATGCGCTGAAAATTTAAATCCTTTATTAACAGGAGATCCACAAACTAGCCAAGAATTAAATGAACCAAACATTCAATTTTGCTGAAAGGGGTAGAACTAGTGAATGGAAATAATGCTCAAGATGAGATAGATATAGGAGGGTTATCGCATACCACATAGCATCACAAAGCCCCTTACCAATGATGGTATATTAGTTGAGGAGGGATATAGATCCTTTGTTCCCTCCAGTTTTTCCTGCCAGAGAAAGGGGGAATATTATCGGAGGAGGAGAACTTACATAAGATACAATACAAAGAAGAAAAGATCATACACAATGTGGGTCATCTGAAAGTGAAGAATTTGGAGTGGTGGAAAATAAATTAATAGATAAAGGAATAAATAACTCTGAGTTTTTGTTCTGTTAGCCAAAAAGGATGGTTATTCTAACTTACAAATTAGGAAGAATAAACTAAAAATATATGAATTTGAAGATTATGTGCAAAAAAAAAGGAAGAACTAGAATGAATTTATCCTTAACAAGGACAAGCTTTCTTCAGGAGGGTGAAGTCAGTTCAAACAACTAAGATTGACTAAGCTCAAGAAAAATAACAATGAAACAACCCATAATCACAAAATCCCAAAGTGAATAGCAAGAGTCATGATAAGAATTCACTAAAAACATTCATACTAAGGTCCACTTTACAAACTAAGAACTTTTCAAAGCATGGAAGAACAAGAGTTCTTCTACTTAAATGAGATAAAAGGCAAAGTACCTTGTGACAAATAAACGGCAGAGCCACAAGGAGGAGAGGTGCTCCAACAACTGGCAGATTAGGGTTTGGGATTTGTGAATAGAGATGATGAAGGAGGAATGAATGATATTTACAGACTATGATCTAGAAATAGCACTAGGACTTAGGTTTCTGGTGGGGTGATAGGGGATAGGGTTTTGTATTCATTAAACTACAGAGGTAATTATATCTTTTTATAATTAAAAAAATTAATCTCATGTCTCATAGAACTTCATAATCATTATGTCATTTTCTATGATTTCTCTACAATTTTATTACTTGCTTGGGACTTAGAAGAAATTTTTCTAAAGATGAATGAGCATTTTTGGGAGGTGAAAGTACTGAAAGGACCATGTGAGAGAAGATTGTGTCAGAATAAAAACCCACTTGGATTTTTTGACTCCTGTACATAATTAGAGGTGCTTCCTTCCTCTGTTTAAATTTAAAAAGCCTTTAAATCTCATAAAATTTCAACAAATATAATATCCCTACTTGTAAACATTATGATTTAATATATGGTAAAGGTATAAATTAATTTTAGAAAAGTAATTAGTATCCAATGTATTTAAGAGGTAATAAGCACCTTAAATTAATTTTAAAGGTACAATTAACATCCTAAAGTATTTAAATGTTCAATTAACACCCTAAATTAATTTTAGAGGGGCAATTAATACCTTAAAATATTTAAATTGTTACATTTTTTTCTATTCACTAACAAAAACACTAACTTTAGTCTGGTACATGTCATATAATCTTTTTATTTTGACATTATTATTTAAAATGCCATATTTGTAATATAATTTTAATAAATTACATTAAATAAACTATAAAATTTCTCAATTTTTAATATGAAATTTATGTAATATCACTTTTAGAGTTTATTCAATATTCTTATTTAAACAATATGACACATGTGACATTCTATATAATAATGTGTCAAAATAAAAAGTTTACATAACATAGATCAGACAGAAATTTGTGTTTCTATCAGGGAAAGGGTAAAATTGTATCAATTTAAATATTTTATGATGCTGGTTGTACCTTTAAAATTAGTTCAATGTGCTAATTATATATTTAAATACTTTAGAGTGCTAATCGCATCTTCAAAATTAGTCCAGGGTACTAATTGTACATTTGAATACTTTAGAGTACTCATTTCTCTTTTAAAATTATGTTAGGGTGCTAGATGCAATTTTACCCTTTAATATATAAGTCACATCATTCATAAATTAAACATTATTTTCTCTCACAATAATTATTTATTATTATAATTTATACAAACAAACCATTAAATTTTCTTTATATCAATCTTTATCATAGTCGTATAATCTATTTAACATAACACAGATAAAATATATTATTATTGTCTCATCATCTTCATTATTATATCTTATATATAATTTTTTATTATATGAATTTAATTTTAAAATTCTACCCAAAAACTGGATTAAATTAATATATATTTTCACTAAAAGGTTTTATTGTGTTTTATTTGACTTGGGTAATACATGTAAAATATAATTTAGTATAATTATTAGATACTATCTCCTATTTTTAATATAGATATAATTTATAGTTTTTAATATTATTATACTATAAATTAAATTTTATATTAAAGATGAATGTATATATTTAATTGAATTGTATAATCTATATAAAAAATAAAAAAGTGTAACTTAAGTATATATCAATGCTACTCTAAAATAAAAATTATAAATAGAGGGATTTATGTCATATCGAATCCCATGTAAAAGTAGCAGTCTCATTTTAACTAAATTATATATCATTAAAAAGTAATTAATGTACGTATTATTGTAAAGAAAGAAAAGAATTATGGTGATCATGCTGTCGTGTAAAAAGAGTATTGGGAAATGGGAAGGAGAAAAAGAAAAGACAAACTTTTTGAAGTGGGCAAAATACCCAAGTACACAAGGAGTCAAGGAGTGTGAAGGCATTCACCTTTTTTATTTATTGCTATAGTTTCTTTATTTTTTTTTTAAAAAAAACAAGGTCACATGAGGGAAGTTCTGAAATAAATTTAAATAAAAAAAACTATTATATTATCTTTTCACCGATTCCCTCTTTTCTATAAACCCGCATGGTCGGGTTTTTTTGTCAAACAATTTTTACTTTATTATTTTATCTTATTTTAAATATAAAAATTAAATAAAAAAATTTATTTTAATTTTAAATATAAAATTATAACTAATTTTATTTTTTAAAATTATAATTTTTTAAAAATATTTTTATATAATTACACATATTATAAAATTTTTATCAAAGATAGTTTAAATACATATAATTAAAAAAATATTTTAAGAAAACTAACCTATAATAATTATAAATAATTAATTTAATTATTTTATTTAATCTAAATAAATTAGTTAAATATATATTATATTAAAGATTAGATGAATTAGAAATTATTAATTAATTCATAATTAAATTAAATACTCTCTTTATTTACACCTGGGCCAATTTACATAGGCCATGCCTCATGAAGTTTTAATTTTTATTAATATTAAAAAGATATTATCTATATATGTTTTAATTTTATTATTGTTAAAAATTTTGAAGTTAATATATTTAATTCTAATATTATCATTTAAAACCCCATCTAAAATAATGAGTAGGGGTGTTCATGGTACGCGTCTCTTGTCTTATTCTATTTTGATCTTGTCTCAATCCCAATATATTTAGGACAGAACGTGAATTTTTGATATGTTTGGATAATATATGTATATATATTAATTCTTGCAATTATGTGTTAAGAGAAGCTAGTGGTTGATTGGTGTTAGAGATAGTAATGAAAGGGAAGGGCTAGGGTTTGAATCTTAGAACTTGGATTTTTATTTTTAGCCAATATGTGGAAAGACCAATATGCCCTCTGTGTTTAAAATATCAACATCCTCCATTCCTCCCCTTTTCTCATAAAGGCATAGATGACAGAGAGAGAAGAAGCTTCACAATTTCACG
The DNA here is from genome assembly GCA_037074615.1 of Leucaena leucocephala. NCBI lineage: Eukaryota > Viridiplantae > Streptophyta > Magnoliopsida > Fabales > Fabaceae > Leucaena > Leucaena leucocephala. The sequence continues at coordinate 19,031,137 of CM073525.1, read as the reverse complement.
CCGTTACTATGTTTTATATTGATTGAGCTGTTGACGTTTGTTGCCATGGTCTTTCTTATCGTTCAGATCTTGTGCTACTGGGCAGCTTTGCGTCACACATCAGCCGTTCCTCTGCTCTGCAACTTTGTCCTCTATCATCCATATTGTCATTGGCTGCTGTGTCGAGACTATTGGAGAATGAGAATGGAAAATAAGGGGAAAAGCTTGTATGTAAAAGTGACTTTTAGCCAAGGTGAATCTCTCTTATTGTCTACATTCTTTATCTTATTCAATCTCTGAGTTTGGATGTTGGGTTTTAGTAGAAATTAAGCCTTCGATAAGAAAAATGTTTATTTGAGAAAGTGATTGCTAATTGAATTGGAGAATTTGAAATGTTTGATTGCTGATTTAAGAAGTGATTGTTCCATCTAAATCTTGTACATGTGTGGGTGTTGAGCTGAATTGGAGAATCTAAAATTTGGATTAAGATTTTGAAACTGAATATGGTTGCAATATATGATTGGATATTCAAATTTAAGGTAAAAGTTATGGTTCTAGTTTTACAGCTTCAAGTGTTATGAAATAAAAAAAAATGGAGAGGATGATGTAATAGGATCGCACTGGCAAAGAAGGGTGTAAAGTATGAGTATGGGACTGGCAGAGGTGAACTGGCAATACGACTCTACCAAGTCGAGGGGCTAGTGAAGCTGAAGATTGAATCACTGAAGTGAGTAAGGAGAATCAAGACGACATATTTTCTATTTAAAAAATAAATAAATACTATCGAGATAGGATGGAATATCCCTGACGGTCATATTAAGACTCGTCATGTCCTGACTCTTTCCCTATCTTGACCCGATTGATTTCCATCTTAATCCTTTATAGGATAGGATGGAGCTGTCCTATAACACTCGGGACTAAGTTAGAACAATTTGAAACGAGAAATGTTGCCCATCCCTAATAGTGAGTTAAGAAGGTACTAGTGGAGAGGATAAAATTCTAGTGCAATCGGTAAAGACTTACTTATAGTTAATGAAAGTATTTTTTTTCTTTATATATGATTATATTTCTATTGAAGACAAATCATATTTAATATGTTTTCATGTAATAAATGTAAACGCTTCTCTTAAAAAAAATTTAAAATTTAAGTCGTTATATAGGAAGAGACTAATATCTTCTGTTAGAGTTAACTTTATTGATAGTTAACAAAAATTTCAATATGAATAAAACGAGTCATGAGGAGTCTATTTTCTTGTGGTTTGAGAAGCTTTCAAGAAGAATCATATTATAATTGTAAACAATCTACAAAATAGTAAGGACAATAAAGTTTGGTAGAGTTTAACAAATTAAATACGTCACTTATAAGTAACGTCCACATAAAATCAAGAGGTATTCGAGTTTTGGGAAATTCTCTTTGGATAAAGTGGCATCCAATTCCAATCTCATGACCATTCCCAATATAAAGTTGATAATGATGGTTTTGCATTTGATTGGATTTAATATTCTTAATTGTCATGAGACGGCCTTTTAGGTTAATTTTTGCCCATATATTAAATATCTGCCAAGTTTTCTTTTTCTTTTATATTTTTCTAAAAGCATGCCATTCCTAGCAAAAAAAAAAAAAACAACTTATCGAAATTTAAATTAAAAATATTTGACAGTATTTGTAATCACGTCTTGCATGCATGTTCGTCTCTTACGAATTAAATATTAATTTTTTTTTCAGAAAAATTAAATATTAGATTGAACTATATTAATTTACATTGTGGCTAATATTCATTTCTTTTGAATTTAAAATTATTTAATCATATTTCAATTTACACTGAACATAAAAATTATTCCGCACATCAATGGTTAACATTGATTCAGCTTTTTTCTTTTTTTCTGTAATGTACATTGATTCAACTTTTCTTTTATATCAATATAACAAGTATAATATAATTAATATAGAATTATTCTAGTGTATAAAAATCTGCTAATTTTTTTAAAATTTTAGATTTAATTATTAAAAAATATATCTATATTAAAAAAGATAATTATAAATTTTAAAATTAAGATAGTTGGTGATAGAATAAAATATAGAAGATATTGATTTTGCAGGGCTAAAAATTAAAATAAGGGGGAAATCAGGTGGTAAACACAAATAGAGGGCCACGTGTGCAAAATAAGCATTATTTTGTCAGTTTTATAAGGCTTCCAAGTCTTTCCCATTTCTAACGTCCGAGTTACCTTACCCCGTCTCCTCCTTCATTCTAGTCGCCGATTCCTGGCAACATGCTTTGACGGCACGGAAATCCCGTCGAATCATGCGGCGGCTCAATATTTGACATCCCAACCATCATTGAACTTGCCGGTACGGTTGTGTTCATATTTGTGCTCATCCCCGATTCTCGAGACTCAAATTTGTATTAATTTTTTGTTCATTTCGTATTTTAAAGTTTGGATCCCATTTCGTTTTCTATTTATTGAATTGAATCGGATCATAGCCAAACCTCGCAGTCAAATATGTCCTATGTATATTTCGCCTTTTTAAGTAAAGTTTCCTTTTTTGTTCAGTAATTGATGTTGGCTTCGTTTTCTCGCGAATTTACAGATAATTCTTTCTCCATGGCTGAAAACCACATAAGGTAAATTTCTGGATGGTCTCACTAATTTGCTGGTATCGCCAGAATTTCAAATGTTTATTGCTGATTCATTTGATGCTGCACTCATTTCCTTTGATCTACAAATTGGGAGAAGTTTTGTAAAGGGTTGGTTTTTAAGTATAAGCTATTAACTAATTACAGATTTCTAACCAAAATTTTTAAACTGATGGACAGAATACACAGATAGAGTTTGGTTGCGTACAGATACTGGAATTTATTTTTTTAGGCATAGGCGGCATATTAAGGAATTGTGACATAATATTGGTGTATGCTTCTGCAGTTGAAGGTGCCTTCTCTTCTGATATGATTATGTTGTGATACATCAAATAAATTTCTAGAGATGACGACAGAAATATGTTTGGACTGTTTGATGAAGGAAGATGAAAGGAAAGAGGATAACTTCTTGAAAATGAATTTAAGGGACAGCGTGAATGTGGGTGGTTCTAGATTTAAACCAAGTGATTCGCTTCTCCCTGGACTTTTTGATGATGTTTCTCTAAATTGTTTAGCATGGGTTAGTAGATCAGATTATGCTTCACTAGCGTGTATAAATAAAAGGTACAATAAGCTGATTAAGAGTGGTTATTTATATGGATTGAGGAAACACTTGGGAATTGAGGAGAAGGAGCATTGGGTTTACTTGGTTTGCGATCCTAGAGGGTGGGAGGCATTTGACACCACCAAAAAGAAATGGATGGCATTACCTAAGATGCCTTGTGATGAATGTTTTAACCATGCAGACAAGGAGTCGTTGGCTGTGGACTGCGAACTGTTGGTTTTTGGTAGGGAGTTGCTGGATTTTGCTATTTGGAAGTATAACCTGATTTGCCAGAGTTGGGTAAAGTGTCAGGGGATGAACTGGCCTCGTTGTTTGTTTGGTTCTGGTAGTCTCGGTTCAATTGCTATTGTTGCAGGCGGAAGTGATAAAAATGGAACTGTTCTAAAATCAGCTGAGTTGTATGATTCTGCTTCAGGTGTATGGGAGCTGTTACCTAATATGCATACACCACGAAGACTTTGCTCTGGCTTTTTTATGGATGGGAAATTCTATGTGATTGGTGGAATGTCGAGTCCTGCTGTTTCATTAACTTGTGGAGAGGAGTATGATCTGGAGAAAAGAACTTGGCGGAAAATAGAGGGCATGTACCCCTATGTTAACAGGGCTGCTCAGGCGCCACCACTTGTGGCAGTTGTAGATAATCAGTTATATGCAGTTGAGCATGTAACCAACATGGTGAAGAAATATGACAAGGAGAAGAATACCTGGAATGACTTGGGAAGGCTTCCAGTCCGGGCAGATTCTTCAAATGGCTGGGGCCTAGCATTCAAGGCTTGTGGTGAGCAGATTCTGGTTGTGGGTGGTCAAAGAGGTCCAGAAGGCGAAGCTGTTGTTCTGAACTCGTGGTGTCCTAAGTCAGGGGCTAAAAATGGAACCTTAGATTGGCAGGTTCTTGGCATGAAAGAGCATGTTGGAGTTTTTGTGTACAATTGTGCTGTTATGGGATGTTGATATATGTAGATTGACTCGACAGAAGCTATTGGTATCTGCAATCTGACTTAGCCTTTGAGGGTGCTTCCATGTGCATTCGTTTCATTTATCAAGTTGAATTGTTGCTGGGGGTTGGGGTTTTATTTAGTGGAGAATTTGGTTTTTTATTTTTAACATGGCTTTAATTGGATGTGTTTCTCAGTTTCATAATCCATCTTTCAATTAAATTTCTTCTGAGATCACTGAGTAGGTTTACATCTACATCTCCTGTCATCTTTTTCTTTTTCTCTTCAGTCGTAGCCATATATGTAAACCAAATAATTCATGGAGTTTTTCTGTTTAATGATTCTCATTGTTTCTGGCTTCATTCCTATAATCTCTCAAAATTCATGTCCTGTAGTCATGTCTTGAAAATTATTTATTTGTCGGGATCCTAAAGTTCATAGTCCAAATTGAAGGAGCCATGTGCCTGGGGTTTGATGCTTCAGTTATCTGGTGCTTAATTGCTACAACTGTAACTCTTTATTAGTATATGTTAAGCTACCATGAAATCATCCTTCATATATGGCTCAAAATTTTGCATACACTGGTGAAAAAGGGTAAATCTGGCTTAGTTGAGGTGACTAGCTTGCTGGTATTCTATATAATGTTTATGATGTGTTTAAAAGCCTTGTCTATGACTGTCTTGTGTCGTGTATGCTAGACCGATAATCTGGCTTAGAAGTTCCTTCTGTTTCTTATTACGGAACATTAACAGTGACTACTATTCGACAGGCCTACTATTTCCTCTTTTACTGTGAGTTTGATTATAGGAATTGACATTCTTGGTACTTGTTTTCCATCTGTGACTTTGTATCAGAATTTTTTGAGGCAATCCTATTCGAATTTTAGTTCACTAGGACTAATATAGTTCCATAGACCTAACTCCCGTTGATAAAGATTGTAGTATTGTAATTTCAAAATTCTCTTCTTTCCATTTTTTCCTGTCAAAGATCTGGGCCAGTTGGATGCAGTACTTTTTAATATTGGCTTTTTTTTTAATGGGCTCTAAGATATCAGTGACAGTACGGGGACAAGAACATTGGAAATATCACCAAATATTCATAATAATCAAGAGAGTTTATGGACTTTGGACCTAGAGATATGATTGAGCCCAAACGACCATTCACTCTCTCGAAATCTAATTAGCCAGACTACATAAACAGGGATAAAATGCCTGTTAAGCACTTGATTTAAATAAAACCCAGACCATATACCACTTGAACTGAGAAGAAATCGACTATATATATAACTACACTCTTTCTGAGGAGGATTGAGTTATAAATTATTACTTCAGTTTTTAATATATGGTATATTTAACTAATTTGATTAAATTAAGGAAGTTAGTTAAGTTAGTTAATATGATATATTTTCTTTAAAACATCATAAGAATGTTTCCTAACCCTTTCACTCCCTCTCTCACTTGATTATTGTTGAAAGAATATCAATAGGAGTAATTTAAGAAAAAATTGATAAATATAGAAAATATATATTATATTTATAACTAAAATTAATTTTAATTATATTTTATATTAAGGAATGGAGGAATATTTTTCTTTCTATTTTTGACAGCTATAGATGTAAATAGAGTGAATAAGATTGAAAATAGTCGGAAGTCTGAAACTCTTATCCTTAAGGGAGGGAACTTGTATCAAGGAAAGAATGAAGAGCTTGACCTAAAAGGACGAATGAAAGAACATATTACAACAAAGTACCTGTCTGTAACGAAATCTGAACCTAACATGACCGTATGATGTCCTCCTCGTGGTTACAAAAGTCCAAGTCATCAAGATGGATGGAACTCGTTTTGGGATTTTCCTTTTTCCGTTTTACTATTTTGATTGTACAATGGTGATGAATCCTCTTGAGGATAAGAGCCCCAGCCATTGAACAAGTTGTGGATTGAGTTGGCATTTTCCACACTGAATTATTACCTCCTCAAATTAAGAGCTTGTCGGAGGCGAGTCACACAATAAACCTAAGCTTCCTAAATGGCATTTAAGAAGAAAGTGACCGCCGGCTCCCACCACCCTCACTTATTTAGAATTTTTGGTACATTAATTGGAAGGTTTGTGAAGGACAATGAGAAAGGGGCCGAAGGGGGATGTTACTGCTTCTTCAACCCTACCGGAATACGAGTGATGCAGTGAATTGGATTGGGACGATGTTTTCCACCTTGTAGGTTATATCTTGCATTGCATGGTGGCTATTACTGTCATTATCAAAACTCGTGAGATACTCCTCCACTATATTATAACTTAATTAATCAGTTAATTTTTATTCTAAATATAAAATATGTATCCCATATTTATCAGTTTTTTTTAAATTATTTCTATTGATATCCCTCAATTATGAGAAAAAAGGGATTAATGTGTTTTAGAAAATCATGCCATATTAACTAATTTAACTAATCTCGTTAATTTAATTAAATTAATTAATTAAATCATATATTAAAGACCGATAATGTGTAACTAAAAGAAGTTGTTCCTAGTAAAAAAAAAGCTTTAACTGCTTAAACACAAGATTTAGAGTTCAAGTTTGTATAAATACATAAAATATCTTTAAAAAAGTTACTCCTAATTACCTCTTACAATACTTGGATATAGTCAGTTAAATAACATATAAGAAAAGGAGATATAACGTACAGAATGGTCCACTTGTTCCTCCACGAGTTGCTGCATTTTCCACTGATCCAGTGAGACCTTATGATTCATCAATGCAACAATTGAAACTACTCAACTTTGGTTAGTTATTGATAAAGTAATGCCAAATTAAGCTCTCTCTCTCTCTCTTTTGCACTTTGATTTGTAACAGCTCACATGATGAAAGCCTAAGTGCGCCTGATCCCTAACTTAATTTCCTTCTCTCTTTCTTTTTGTATTATATTCTTCCACCCACAAGTTGACATTTTTCTTTTCTTTATAATGTTAGGCAAAATATCTAAAAAGGGATTTGTTTTTCACATATAAAAAAAGAACAGAATCAGTTACACTTTATACCATATGATGCACCCACCTTGGGAGTGTATATAAAAAAAGCTTATTCGATCCTTAAAATATACACATATATTGCTGTTTGCTTGCATTACCAAGTTTCCATATATACTCCCTCCTCCATTGGAACAATATTTCTATTAGGGATGGTCAAATCTTTTTGCCTGAAATTCTAAACTAATCTTTTAATTTATAATAGTGATTATTTCTTATAACAGGGATTTGGAGAGAGTACTTTTATCTTAATCATTAAAATGGGTTTTATCTTTCTTAATACGATATTTTCTATGTATATAGTCTGATTTAAACTCAGAATATCGTGTTTAAAGGATATAAATATTATATTTAATTATTATGAGTATTTTAAGAAATAATCGATATTTAAAATCTTATTAAATTAAATTTTGACTTATTTAAAATTTAATTCTTTAAAAGTACTTGAAGACATTAGGTTTTAGTGATTTCTGAAGCTAAACTCAAACCGTTTTGGCTGTGTTTAAGTACCATGGTGTCCTCGTCGTTCAAAATAAATTAAAAGAATGAAAATGGGAATGTATAGGGATTGAGTAAGACAAGAGAAAGGATGCAAGTCATGAAGTTTCTTGCATTAAAGGCTTTTGGAACACGTATGCATGTTGCTATACGATGATGAATGACAGTTGATCCTTGGAGATGAGAATAATAATAAATAGTAGTAATGACGTCATGACACGTCATCCCAAGTTAGGTTGTTACTTCCTTATCATATGCCGTGTAAATCGTAACAAGGAGTGATATATCCGAGTCGGTGAGTGTGACTCGTTTTGTCCAAGTCACGACCCCCACCCCTCAAAAACCAGTTCACAACTGAATCCATATCCAAGTTCTTATTTTTAGTCTATGTTTTAGACATCAACAATAATCTAACTAAAAATACCTATATTTTTTATAGTAACTCAAATATAATTTTCTTAAGATATTTTTGCTTAACACAAAAGAAAAACAAAAAATCCAAGTTCATCTCCATAATTTTACATTCATTTAATTTAAATGAAAACTAATCATTTTCTATTTGATAGTTTTAATTCAGTTATAAGTTAATATTTAAATCTAAAGTTCATGCGTTTCGAATTGGTGTATTATTGAGTTTGAGGCGTCTTCTACAGATGCCCGTTTCAAGTTAAACGAATTGACCGGAAAACTACATGCACTTACTGCTGCTTTTAGGTGGATTTGAGAAAACTAGTATTAAAAGTGAGAAAGTTCAGAGGATGATGCAAAGAACACATTGCTGGACAAAGGCGCAGTTAAATCATGCTTAATCATACTTCATAGTTCATTATTTAAGATTCCGTGTAATATAAGTACCTTTTGGATTTGGCGCTGGCATTGTGCTTTATCTTTTCTCAAAGGCGTGGAATTGATTTTCCATTTTCTTTTCACTTTTTCTCTGTTCCACAAGGGTGTTTGGCTGATGCCATGAATTAATCATGCATAATCATACTTGAAAGTGTATTAATGAAATTATATAATAAGCATCAATCATGTGAGGTGGGCACTTTGTCTTAACCTTCCTTTTCAGAAAGACCTGAAATTGATGGGTTTTTTTAATCGCTTTTCTCTGTTGGCTCGTTCAGCTGGCAGGTTGGCACTTGCTCCTTTTGCCAATGCAATAAATGGACAAAGTCAAATCAAAGTTAGCGGGGTCTTGAAATTGAAGGTGCCTTACTCTGTAATGTAACTCTGGTGGCTGGATCGTCGCCACGTTGATCACATTCATAATCCCTTCGTATATGCCGTGACAACGAGTGCACAAAAGCTTCTGACGTTATTCTTCACAGTAAAAACTTGATCTCCCAAATAATTCAGGAAAAAGACAAATTACTGTAGAAGGGGGAATATTTACTGATTTGCGGTTCCGAGATACTATTTCTATTAGAGTCCGCGCGCAGGGTGACACTGAAATGCATGTGGAAGTTTAGGAGTACTACGCCAAGCTCACCGCTAAGCTGTGTCATTACATAAATATGAAAGCTTGGTATTGTGCTTAACCAATACGACTCGCTTTCTTCCTTCTCAAGAACCTATTTTAACTCTCTCCTCCTCCTCCGTCTTTCTCTTTTCTTTGTTTGTTTGTTGTGTGTCTGAACTTTCGCACTATAAAGAATAAGCAAGTGATAGAAGTAAGGTTGGTGCCCGCGCAGCCGAAAGGTGCGAACTTTATATGCTATTTTGGTTACTCTGGGGATTCCGAATCGTGGGCCTGATTTAACTCCACAAAATGAGTTCTGAGGAAAAGGCTGTGAGTGAAGGACATCCCGCAGCTTCGTGCCTAAGAACGGTTTCTCTTCCAGTGCCTAAGGTAACTTGTGTTTTTTCAATTGCTTCTTCTGTTAATATTCAGCAAGGGATTTTGAGCTTGTGTCTGCTCTGTTTCAAGGAGTCTCGTCCCTGTCTTGGTTTTTAAGCTCCCTTCTTCTTTCACCCTTCTCTTCTGGTTTATCTATGTGTATTAGCTTTCCAGTGTTTTTATTTGGATGATGAACTTTTAGCCGGGAATTATCATTTTTGTTATTTTTTGGCATTTGCAAATGTTTGTTTGAATGAATTCTATACCGGGCCTCTTGAACTATCTGTCTGTTGTTATTGCCTCCGAACTTCGAGTATGCAATTTGAAACTTTCTCTTCAAGTCGATTTTTATCGCTCAAACCTTCTTTTAAGAACATTCTGTGTGGAAAACTTGAGCAAGTTTCCCTCCAAGCTTCAACTTCTCGTATTTCATATGTCCTTGGATCCCAGACATCCAAAAAACTTGAATAATGGACAAACTTGATTAATGTATGCCTGAGCTGGTCGAAATTTCTTATGCTGATTCCCCAGATTAGGAGGTTATTGCTGAATTTGATCTCTGGTGGTTTGTAATGCACTCGTTAACTATGTTTGCTGTTCATCTTTACTTTCTTAAAGTAGGTGCTGAAATAATCTCAAGATTTAATGATTTTCTAAATGTTGATCTTTCCTGAATAGGCATACCTTGCAGTCTTGTCTATTCTCATCTCAGTAAGAACTAAAAAAGAAAAGTGTTCAAAGAATCAATTTGCTTGTTCTTTAAATTTTTAATTTTTTTTTCTCAATGGTGATGATACACAATGTGCTGGTCTGAAATATTTATCAAATTCATTGTGTGTACAGGTTGATGATCCAATGGGAATGTATGAGGAATCAACTCGTGTCCGTCACTGGAAGAGACAAAATCTTCTTCTAGAAATACCCCCAAGAACATCAGAGGAGCATTCTCAAGATTTTGTTGGAATTAAGATGCCAATGACTCCGAGTCCCACTCACACTCCCACTCCCAAGAGAGTGAATTTTCTTATGACTTCACGCTCTGTTGATGCGCCGGTTCATAATTCTCCTGGGCCTTCCGCATCAAGAGGCAAATCATCCATTAAAAGTATCTTACCAAAGTTGAACTTCAAGCATAAGACATCATCAGATATTGGAAAGGCTTTTACTGCGGCTCCAGAAAGTTCTTCTTCAGTCCATCGAGAAAAGCTTTCAATTGCGAGTTCATTGTCCCTTACTAAGATATTTACACCTAGAATTAAGAGAACGTCATCTTTACCAATAGATGAACTTCATTCAAACTCAGAATATGTTCATGTTGAAAGTGTCGGCGGATCTCTATATGTAAGATATCAATCAGTTTTTTCTTGAAAATTGATAAAGACTCCTTTTATGTATGATCAATAGGCGTCTAAGCGCTTTTCATTAGGTAATGAGTAGAACATTAAATTTGACTTTTTAGCTGGGTTTGTTCGTGTCATTAAAGTTTTCAAGTACAATTTTTAGATTATATATAAACACGTGCACACCAGGAATATTAGATTTTATAACTTCTAATGTTTACTGCTTAACTGTGTGCCTGATGCATTCTTAACCCCCTTAGTATCTCATGGGAAATTTGTTGATGTTGATTCTTGCATGATGAATTTGGATCTGTTTTGCTCTAAGTTATCAGTTCCTTTTGCAGAGTACGAAGGAGCAGGGGCAGATAGCCCGCTCTCAGTCGGTGCCTGTCACTGATCTAGATAAGGGCATAAGGATAATGGATTCGTTTTACCGTGTTATTCCTTCCACCCCTCATGCAAAGGGAAAAAGAGAATTGTTGACAACATCCCCATCCAAGGATGCTGGTATGTCTTTTGTGAAAATCGATACAAGTTTGCATGCCTTTTTAATAAGATTCCCGGATTATCCCAGTAGTTTTTTTCCTTTCTTGGTTTAGAAACCAATGATCCTGTCAACCAAATGATGTCTTTTTTGGCACTTGAAACTTACTTATGCCTTTTCTCTCTGTTCAACCTCTTTTCCTTGATTTTCATTTGAGGTTTCATATATAATGTAATATGTCATTTTGATGTACTAATCATCTCAAATCCTACACGAAGTTATTAAATAATCTTCAATGTCATTCTTGGTTTGTTCAGAAAACAACAATGAAGACGATGATGAAGGTGAAGATATATCTGAAGAAGACGCGGTTTGTAGGATTTGTTTGGTTGATCTATGTGAAGGAGGCGAAACCTTCAAGATGGAATGCAGCTGCAAAGGTGAACTTGCTCTGGCACACCAAGAATGCGCCATTAAATGGTTTAGTATCAAGGGTAACAAGACCTGTGACGTGTGCAAGGAGGAGGTTCGGAACCTACCTGTCACACTCTTAAGGATCCAAAATGTTGTAAATCAGAATATGGCTAATAGGTCTCAGCAGACAGATACGAGTGCATACAGGCATGTGAACAGTTATTTTTGTTCGAGAGAGATCAATTTAACGAATGGCTAATAGTTAGAGTCACGCTTTAATGTTGTCTACTCAATTTTGTAGGGTTTGGCAGGAAGTTCCTGTGCTTGTAATTGTGAGCATGCTGGCTTATTTCTGTTTTCTTGAGCAGCTATTGGTAAGAATAACGATCCTCCGATTTTTTTCGAAGTCATAACTTCATATAGACTGAGTAATTTGATTGATTTTGCAGGTTGGAAGAATGGGTACTGGTGCAATTGCCATATCTCTTCCATTCTCATGTGTACTGGGTCTGCTCTCCTCCATGACTTCATCAACCATGGGTACGTTTGTAATGATTCTTTAGAAATATTTGCAAAATGCATTCTCTTAGTTATGCTACATTTCCTACTTTTTTAGCTTCATCTATGATGCTTAGTGGGTTATGAAATATTGTTACTGACTTATGTAAAGCCCTAACCTTTTGATTTTTTGTGCAGTGCATAGCAGGTTCATCTGGTTTTATGCATCCGCCCAATTTGCTCTCATGGTTTTTTTCGCACATATATTTTACTCACTGGTAATGGGTTTCTGTATCTAGCACATTCTTGCTAACTTACCTTTAATGTTTCACTTGAAACTGATATGGAAAAAATGGCATATGAAATGGTGAAATGAATCATAATGGCAACCACATACATTATTGTCATAAATGAGGAGTTTGACTTATTGGATCAGAACCTTAGGCTGGTTGAGTTATGCATGTGTTGCACGTGTTATATATTTATGGTGAATTGCTTAAGCTGATAGGATTTCCCTTAACATTACGTACTTTCAGTTCTTTAATTTAGTGGACGGGGGATTCTTTTCCAGTATATTGTAATAGCACACTAACCTGCACTTGCTTTTGTTTGCTGCAGGTGCATGTGCAGGCGGTTTTGGCGATCCTTCTTGCAACATTTGCAGGGTTTGGTATAGTGATGAGTGGGAGCTCTGTTCTTGATGAGATTGTTCGATGGAGAAGAAGATGGCTGGCAGCATCAGAGCAGCATCACGCTCCTCATGGTGCAATGCAAGCACATTCAGGCCCTCCCGGCAGCGGCGGTCAAACAGAGGCGCTAAGTCAACAAAACTCGGTTTAGAGCTGAATTGGCGTGTTTGTTTTTTTTGGCTTCATTTGATACGCATATACTGTATAGGAGAATTAAAATCTGGAGGAGTGTCACTCACTGTACAGCTTATATAATAACTGGTCTTCCTATAGAATTTGTGGTTTTTAGTATTTGCTAAGCCTGAAGGCTTCTTGCGGCCTTCTGTCTCTGTAATGTCTGCTGAGAGGCAATGATTAAGGGAATGGACATTATTATTATTGCTAAGCTTCTTGGCTGCTGATGGGCCAACAACAGAATATAATGCAGTAGTTTACATGCATCTTTTTATGCCTTCTTGCATCTCTCTTTTGATGCTTCCCAAAAAACCAACCTGTATCTCAGGTGGCACGTTGGAGAAGAAGTCAAGCGACCACTCCATTATTTTATTTCTGTTAGACATGTTTAGTTTAACTTTTAGAGAGAATAAATTATAAAAAAAATTAATTATAAAATGATACTAAATGAGAGATTTTTTTAAAAAAATAAGTATTTAGATTGTTGTTAATAAAATAACTTTTTTATAATAAATTATTAAAAAGGTTATGAGTTAAAATGATAATTATATAAATTGATAAAATATAAAAAATATAAGAGGAGTAAAATTGATATTTCATGTATCTATAATTTGAAAAAAAATAGTGAGAGATACTTATTAGAAATTATGATTTCAAGTGTCTAAATTATGATTTTTTTTCATAATTATTTCTATAAATATAATATGTATTTAACTATATCTAACTAAATACACATATAGAAATGTAGTATAATAAATGGGGGCTGTTTTTTGTTTGTTTTTTTAAGAAAAATTTAGGTAGTTTGGCACAATGGGGGTTGCTTTTGACTATACTATCTACTTAATTGGGTACTATTTTTTTTTATTTCTTGGTTATTTATGAGATAATAAATGAATATGATCGGTCAAACAAATAATAAATCAAAAATATTTATATTTTTTTTTGCTTTAAAATATTTTTAGGAAAACAATTTAAAATACATTTTTCTCAAACACGTCGAGAATCAATATTTAGAAAGTACAGTTAAATCTCATAAATTGATGTTGATAGGGGGAGGAACCTCGTTCCCACATCGACAAAATTTCTCGAGTTTCATGTGAATCTACAAAGAGTATTCATTTAAAAAATAAATAAATAGAAAGAGTATAATTTCTTTTCTGGCCAAGAAAAAAGCCGAGAAAGCATTAGTTAAGTTCGGTAAAGATACCGGAATATCTCATTTTTGTTCCTTGGCAGATTCCTTCGGCTTGGAATCGTCATTTCTTGAAAATATAGGGTCAGTTCACTAAAAATTAAATCAATTGTTTTTTTAAAAAAATCTAATGACATAATTATAAAATTTTAAACAGAAAAGAATCAAATTAAAACTGACTAAAATAGATATCATCAATATCAATTGTGAAATTTATATCAAATTAACTATTTACAGTTTAATAATAGTCATATTTATTCGCCAAATTTCACATAATGTATGTGGGTTTATGTTGGTTCCAAAGAGACATAAATAATTTATTTAATTTTTTAATAAATTAAACGTTTTTATGTAGTTAGGTTACTATATTACCTTGTGGAACTAAGTGAGGGGAAGGGGTACTTGCCAGAATTTCTCCATACCCTATTATCTATTAAAATTTTATATTTATAATATTATATTCAATTTTAAATATAAACATTAGATAAGAATATATTTTAATTTTAAATATAATACCCAATTAATTTTATCTTATAAAATTATAATTTTTTAAAAATATTTATATATAATTACATATATTAAGAATATTTCTATTAAAAATTATTTAAATACACATAATTAAATATGATATTTTTAAAAATTTAACACATAATTATTATAAATAAATAATTTAATTAATTTTTTTAATTTATTAAAAATAATTAAATAAATCTTATATTAATAGGCTTAAATTTCTAGTTTCACCATTTCTTATATCATACACTAATAATAAGTTATAAACTGTATAATTTGCTTTGAATTTCATGTGAAATATAGGGTCAGCATCTAACTATGGATTAAATATAATATTTAAATCATTTGAAGAGAATCAGAGACATGCTCTTGCTTTATCACCTTTTTTTATGAATATATTAATTATGAATGAAGGGTTTAAATAAAGAAAGTTGACTTTTGACCAAAATATATATTAACAAAAAAAAAACACCCGAAAATCCTTGCTAGTAAAAAATCTGTTGAAACATGATACTCATGCTACTATAACTTGTGAAATAACATTAAACATTTGGACCTATTTATTCAGAAAGAAATTAGTTACGGAAGAGGGTTGAATTTATACATGTAGAATTTTAGATTCTGTGTTTGGGTTTATTACATACGTGCTTGTCTTGAGGACTTTCAAAAATCAAAACATGGTACAAGGGCCACACGTCCCCATGTGCACTGCATTTTGCGAAGGATAATATTTGGCAAAGAAATTAAGAGATGCTAAGGAGCATATTTTTGTCATCTTCCCCCTTCGTTTTCGCTTCTGTGATATATATAGGACCGTAGTTGTTTTTTTTTCCCAGAGAGTGCTGCAAATGCTTATAATCAAAGGCTACTGAGTTTTCTTCAACCATCGGTTCTTCCCCACCATATCCTTCCCTTACAGAAATCATTTGCTCCTCCAGGTACTGTAACTCTACAAAAGCGCTCCTGAAGGAGTTTTGTTTTCCCTTTGGTCCCTTTAATCTGTTCAATTTCAATTAGACGGAGCTCTGCGTTGCTGCTGTTGTTAACCCGTGTTTTTGATCACTTTCTAATATTTTTTTTAACATGTTATTTGCTGGCTTGTGGAGTTGAATTAGTAGTACAATATTGACTTTGTATATGACTGGAAATTTAAGAATTGGGGGAGTAGTTGATTTTGAAATTCTACCCTCCAAATTAATTGAAAATTCATTTATTCGCATATTTTCAAATCTCACCTTAATAAAAACTCCAGTTTTCTTTGGAAGACGACGACCCGTTGGTTTTTATATTCATCGTTGACTGCGTTTAATTTTAATTTTTTTAACCAACGAATGAGAGATGCTTTAGGCATTATAAGTAGGAATTGCTGCTTGCTCATAAGTTGATTTGAATTCCGCTGTGTGATTAAGGTGAGGTGTTGGGGCCTGAAAAAATGGCTACTGGGGCTGTGCCTGCTTCATTTTCTGCGCTCAAGAGCAGAGATTCCAGTTTGGGATTTGGGAGAAGTATGGATTTTGTGAGAGTTTCGGATTTGCAGAGAATAAAATCTGGGAGGACAAAGGTTTCAGTTATAAGGAACTCATCAGGCCCTGGCCGGGATATTGCTGAACTTCAACCTGCATCAGAAGGAAGCCCCCTTTTAGGTATAATTTCCATTTTGCAGTTCTCTTTTTTCTCACTGAAGGTAATTCCATTTCCATGAATGCTTCTATTGCCTTTACCTTTGTAGCTGCTCTCTGATTGTCTTTACAAAACTCTAAATGCTGTTTTTGAGTTTTATCTTGTAATCTTTTGTTTTTCAAAGATACATGCCTGAACTATTTATCATTGAATCTTACCTAACATAAGTAAGTTTCTGAAAGCTTTTTACTTGTTCCTCGCGTGTTTTTGACTAACTGGAGACTAGAGTTAGTTGGACCATTGATTGTGAATTCTTTTAAAGATGGAATAAAATTATAAAGGATGGCCTCCAGAACTTTTCCTTGCCATCCAAAACCTCAATTTCAAGTCCCAGGATAAAGGATGGAATGGCTTGCACTTTTATATTCTCATGTACTCTGTTTGTGGGTTTATATCATAGAGACAATATTGGAAAAATAATTTATAGTTCCTTCCATTCCTTTAACAACTCTCTCCCTTTTTTCATTCCAAACAATGAAAGGGCACCTAGCTGTCCATTCTACTTGATTCCATTATCTTCCATTCTATCCTCATTCCACTCTCATGAACTCCCATAAATAACCTCGAGAAATATACTCAAATGATGATGAATCCTTTGCATGGTTGATGTCTTCAGATAAAAGTGGCAGTTGCAAACTCATTTCATGATTTCTGTCAAGCTTAACTCTAAATTAATCACTTTATTGTTTTTAATAATACGGTGGTTATTTTAATTTGAGTGCTATTACCTAAACTCAAACCAAATGAGCCTCACTATCATACTACTTTTACATCATGCCTAAAAATTATTACTTGTTTATTTTCTCCTGATGCATGGATTATTGTAGTTCCTAGGCAAAAGTACAGCGAATCATTACACAAGACAGTAAGGAGGAAAACAAGGACCGTGATGGTTGGTAATGTGGCTATTGGTAGTGACCATCCAATAAGAATTCAGACAATGACAACCAATGACACTAAGGATGTTGCCGGAACAGTTGAAGAGGTTGTCCAACTGCTTTTAGCACAAATGTATCTTTAATTTAAGTCGCTTACTCTCCCCACCCCCTCTCCATCCCTCTATCTTCACTTTAAATGAGACTGACGGAAGTTGTAATTTAATGTATTTATATACAATCTATTGTTAGGTGATGAGAATTGCTGACAAAGGAGCTGAGATTGTGCGCATAACAGTTCAAGGGAAGAAAGAAGCAGATGCTTGCTTTGAGATTAAGAACTCCCTTGTGAAGAAAAAGTAAGTATGATTTGATGTGAGCTATACTGAACTTCATGTCACAATTAGTCCATATTATCTTATCTGTTTAAATGTGTCCTTGTCCATCTACGTCCAGTTACAACATACCTCTGGTGGCTGATATTCATTTTGCCCCGTCTGTTGCTTTGCGAGTTGCTGAATGCTTTGACAAGATTCGTGTCAACCCTGGAAATTTTGGTATGCATCTCTTTCTTTATACACTATCTTTTTCTTTCTTCTCAAATTTTCTGAGAATTTAGAGTCAACACATATTCTAATTCCAAGACGGTGATCTCCTGATGAAGCTGATAGACGAGCTCAATTTGAGCAACTAGAGTACACAGAAGATGACTATCAGAAAGAACTTGAGCATATTGAACAGGTGAACCCATCCATCTGTTCTTTTTCAATTTGATACTCTTCTGGATTTGCACGCTTCTTTGAGCTTTACATGTGCAATGATTGATGTATTCTAAGTGTTAATTGTCAGGTTTTCACTCCATTGGTTGAGAAATGTAAGAAATACGGGAGAGCAATGCGCATTGGGACAAACCATGGCAGTCTTTCAGATCGTATAATGAGTTATTATGGAGATTCTCCTAGGGGAATGGTGAGCAATGAACAGTTATTTATTTCCCAAACAAGCCCCCCTTAATAAGAAAAGACAAGAAGAAGAAGAAGAAGAAGAAGATTATAGAATTGTCCATCTTAATAAGCATACACTGGACAGGTTGAATCTGCTTTTGAATTTGCAAGGATCTGCCGGAAGTTGGACTTCCACAATTTTGTCTTCTCTATGAAAGCAAGCAACCCAGTTGTGATGGTCCAGGCTTACCGTTTACTTGTAGCTGAAATGTATGTCCATGGTTGGGATTATCCATTACACTTGGGAGTAACTGAAGCTGGAGAAGGTGAAGATGGGCGTATGAAGTCTGCAATTGGTATTGGAACACTTCTTCAGGTATTCATATCAGAAGCTGCACCTTAAATGGATATTTATGCGTATGAAGCTATGTCTTCACAAGCCCTGTTATAACTGCAAATGCAGGACGGTTTGGGTGATACGATTAGGGTTTCTCTCACAGAACCACCTGAAGAGGAGATAGATCCCTGTAGAAGGTTGGCTAACATCGGTATGAGAGCTGCTGAACTCCAGCAAGGGGTGGTATGTCTCAAAATAATGACTCTGATTTAAACATGCCTAAGTTTCCTAACTTTAACGGCACTACTCTATCAGGCACCTTTTGAAGAAAAGCACAGACATTATTTTGACTTCCAGCGCCGTTCTGGTGAATTGCCGGCACAAAAAGAGGTCAGATTATAAACTCTGTGGAGTTTATCTTTGTTGTTCTTATGCGCTGCCCATACATTAGAAGAGATAATTAACTGTTGATATTAATACAGGGCGAGGAGGTGGATTACAGGGGTGTCCTGCACCGGGATGGTTCTGTTCTCATGTCAGTCACCTTAGATCAATTAAAGGTAACATTTGAGTACTTCCTTTGTCCTCTTTTCTGTTCTATTTTTTGTCCTGCTGGATGTTTCTTATTTTGGTAATATTGGTCTATATTTTGTTGGTTGGTTAGTGGAGAAGCAGGCATGCCACTGTCATTCTGAAAACTAGTCTTTTTCAATTTTTTTTTTTAATTCCTTCTCCTGATTCCTGCAGGTCCCTGAGCTTCTCTACAGGTCCCTTGCAGCCAAACTCATTGTTGGGATGCCATTTAAGGTATTTTTCTCTTATTTATTGGATGATTATGTTGTTTCAACTCTTCTCAATTCACAGGAGAAGTTGTTTACATGGTTCTATATCTTTAGGATCTGGCTACAGTAGATTCAATCTTATTGCGGAAACTTCCTCCAATTGATGATGCTGATGCTGTAAGGACCTTCATCTAGGCAAATGTGCATCATTATAATCTAAGTGGAAACAATTTCTTGTTCTGATTCATTTTGTTATTCCTTTTTGTGATCAGAGGCTAGCTCTGAAACGGCTGATAGATATAAGCATGGGGGTGATAACTCCTTTGTCAGAGCAGCTAACAAAGCCATTACCTAATGCCATGGTTTTGGTAAACCTTAAGGAACTATCTACTGGTGCTTACAAGCTCTTGCCACAAGGTGCCAATCATCTTGAGATTCTCTTTTAGGTTAATACAAATTACATTGGCCCACCTTTTTTGTTGAAATTGTTTTTTGATATGGCTATCTAACTGGGTCAAATTCGACTATTGTCATGCCTAATTAGGGGTAACTCTCCCAAAAGCCTTTTTATTGAAATTTTAAAGCAAGATAACATTAAATTGGGGCCCATGTCATTTGTTCAATATGTAGACATATTTTCCTTGCCCACTTGAAAGTAAGCATAATATCATGTCAATTGATGTCCTGTCAGGCACAAGATTGGTTGTATCAGTACGTGGTGATGAGCCTCATGAGGAACTGGAAATCCTCAAAAATGTTGATGCTACTATGATTCTCCATGACCTACCTTATTCTGAAGACAAAGTTAGCAGGGTGCATGCAGCAAGGAGGTGAGAATGTTTCAATATAGCAGCTTTTTATTGTTTATTTTCCCTCTGATATGCTTATTCTACAAACTTCAACTTCACCGGCATATAGATATCATCTAATCGTATATTATGCTTTGCCATCAGGTTATTTGAGTACCTATCAGATAATCCTTTGAATTTCCCAGTCATTCATCACATTCAGTTCCCAAATGGAATTCACAGGTATTTTTAATTTACTGTGCTTGTTGGTGAAGAATTCCCAAAAAAATAATGCAGTCATGACGAAACCTAATTTGCTTCTACTCACAGTGATGACTTGGTGATTGGTGCTGGTGCCAATGCTGGAGCACTTCTGGTTGATGGGCTTGGGGACGGTGTTCTTTTAGAGGCCTCAGATAAAGATTTTGATTTTCTGAGGAATACATCTTTCAACTTGCTCCAAGGATGCAGAATGAGGAATACAAAAACAGTAAGTTGGTTTACCCATGGCAAAAAAGAAGACTTAGACTTAGACTGGACTCATGAAACAGTTCTGATCCTTATTTATATGCCTAAATTATGCTGCAGGAGTATGTATCATGCCCATCCTGTGGTAGAACTTTGTTCGACCTTCAAGAAATAAGTGCACAAATACGAGAGAAGACATCGCACTTGCCCGGTGTTTCGGTAATCTCTCGTTACTTTCTTTTTCCCGCTAAAATACTGCTTTTTGGATAATTTATAACCTGCAATGTGCTGTAGTTATTCTGTTCAAAATAGCATTAGCAGAACTGCTTTTTGGATAATTTATAACCTGCAATGTGCTGTAGTTATTCTGTTCAAAATAGCATTAGCAGAATTCAAATCACTCTTCGTTTCTACTATAACGATTGTCTTCTGTATCAGATTGCTATCATGGGTTGCATTGTAAATGGACCCGGAGAGATGGCTGATGCAGACTTTGGGTATGTAGGAGGTGCTCCAGGAAAGATCGACCTTTACGTTGGGAAGGTAATATCCCCTGTAACTGTAATATGTTCCGGTTCATCTTGATCAATCTTCTCTCTTCTTTCCGGCATGAAATGAAAATTGATGATAAGTCGAATGGCGTTACAGACGGTGGTGAAGCGTGGAATAGAAATGGAGCATGCAACCGATGCATTGATCGATCTGATAAAGGGACATGGACGTTGGGTAGACCCTCCTACAGAGGAGTAAGATCACCAGAGCTGCTGTGTCCGTGAACAATGTGAGAAGCAGAATAAGGAACTTGCTTTGTTTTCCCTGCCAGTGAGAGCTGAGCACTCAACAACATTCAGCAATTAAGCATGGGAAAACTTTGTTCATATACGGACCACAGTCTCTTATTCTAGAAAAAGAATAAATAATGATAGAATTCCTTTGAATAATGCGAATTACGCTACCTTAATATAGCATTAGCCTTATATGTGTGCCCTCGAAGTGTAATTTAGAGGTGAAAGGTTTGCGTAACTTGCAAGATGTGACCTCAATTAATTATTTTAGATAATTAATAATCCTAATTTGAAAATTCAAAGCTTCAACTAAGAAGAAAAGACATTTTTGTATCCGCTTAGAACAAATTTTGAGACAACCATCAAAGGTTAATTTGATTGATAAGTAAATTAATTTATAATCTATGAGATCAATAAGTCAAATTTTATTGCTGATGTAAAAATATAGTTGATAGACGTTCTGTTCTATAAGTATCTTTATAATTTGAAAGTATGACTTGGCGTGGTGAGACATTGGGATTTAACTTATCTAAATTGTCATATAAAATAAACACAAATTCTGAGACATATCGTCGTATACCAGATCAAATGCAAGCAAAACTGACCTAATGCAGAAGATGAAACTTGGGAGGCAATCTTTATTAAGCATCAAGCAGAATTATAAACAAAAAAGGTTAGGGTCTAACAAAACAAAACAAGAGTCGATTATTTGCCTCCTACATCCAGCAGCCCGTCTAAGAGCTTCATTTCTTGTCGATTATTGCTCGTATTTGTTTCTCTCCCAAGTTCATTCTATCACCATCCTTCTGAATCTAACCACGTAAATAGAATATCATTTAAAGCCTCATAATTCATCTTTCACGTTGCTGCTGCTACTACTCTGGCTCTCCTTGGCGTCTGGACTCTCAGGTTTTGGAGTTGAGGCTGGTTTCTCGAGCTTGAATGGGCTTGATGCATGTTTTCTGAGGAATTTATAAAAGGCCACCACTGTACGATCTGCATCAACAGTAACCTGCATACAATGAACCATATTCATATTAATGTGTCCAGTAATAATGCATACAAAGATCCGAGGTAGCTCAATGCGGAAAATTGGTATTAGTGTCTGATTTTTTACTAACAGGATCAGAAGTCTTGTTCCCGGCTGGGAAGAACAGAAGAGTAGGGAATCCATCAGCCTGCAAAATGAACATAAAAAATTGCTGATCAATATATTCTCATCTCTTATCTTCTTTTTAAAACTGAAAAAAGCAACACTTAAGTTGCAACCCAATCCGTTTTAGTATATAAAAACAGCAGCACGTAGTTTAAGCTAGCAGCGATTGTGAAAACTGGGGCCTACGTTGGCCCTTGGGTGCTCATTTTTGTTCCATCCATCTTGGCTATGACTAGAGACTCGATGCCACGCAGATGTTTTGCTAGTTTGTTGTATGTTGGTTCCAGTGCTTGGCAATGGCCACACCAGGGTGCATAAATCTAGCATTTTAAGAATCACAAAATTGAGTAAAGGAAGCTGCCAAGTTAAATAAAATAAACATTACTTTGGTAACTAGTGGGTTAGAATAGTACCTCAAGGAGGACATCCTTTGACTCATCCAAGACAATTTCATCAAAATTATCCCCAACAACTACTTTTACATCACCATCATTCTGTGATCAAGTTAAGAAAACAATATGTCGGATAAAGATCTTACTAGAACGTCTTTGATAGCAGGAAGGCAACATAACTTACACTGTCAGGGACAGGATCAGACTTATAAACAGGTTTTAACTTGCCTTCAAGGAAATCTTCCCCAAATGCCCGAGATAACATAAAGGCAAGATCTTTAGATACAATTATGCTTCTGCAGCTCGCGAGAAATATTAGAAAGCACTCAAAGCACATTTCACATTACGTAGTAGAATGAACCTAAGGCGGTAGGCAGGGATGATGTGGGGAGAGGAAGATGGGAAGAAGTACCTTGATTTTGTCTCTTGTCACCTCTCCATCAAGCACAAATTTCTTTCCATCATCATTTCCAGTATACCCAAGTACCTTCGTTGGAAACACAGGTTCAATGAATTGGTTTACACTCAAATATAAGGCCCTAATTTTGCAATGTTATGACTCATCCAATGTGATGAAATTCAAAAGAACCAAATAGAGAGAATAAAAGATTACTTTGGGAGCATTTCCACTGATACTGAAATAATCTGCAACAGGCTTTCCAGCATCTTTATTATCCATTTCCACATGTACAAAGATTAGCTGCATTAGATAATCCATAAGGACCAGGTTATAGAGTGACATACTTGAACAAGATACATACAAGGGAACTTAACCCCATGATCTCTTGACCATATTTCATTTCCCCCATAAAGTCCTAATCTACATCATGAATGGGAGGATTCTGATCATAATTCATTTGCATAGTTTCTGAAATAAAAAATCTGAACAATTTTGCTTCTAGAGTACTATAGCACAATGAGCAAAAATTAAGCACCAGTAGATGATGTACCTTTCCCTTGAAAAACTTCGCTGCTTCTTGGAATACTGGGACATACTTCTCTGAATCATTTGAAGTTGCAAACAGCAACAACTAAAACAAAGTTACAAACACATAGCAGTGTCAAAAGATCACAATGATCTCATTTCCGAAGAATGTCTCTACCTTGATGGACAAATTAAAAAGAAAAAAGAAGAAAGTTCATTACATTCGCCAATTACCTGTTTCTTGATTGAATTTTCAAAAATTGAGGGAGCATTTTCTCTCGTAAAAGTTGTGACCAAAGGAAGTTTGTTGGCCAATACAAAGTCCAATATTTTAGATTTTACAAATTCACCCATCTGCAGTTTGAGATGAAAATATATCAGTTCTCCCAGACCAGAGAAAACTTCAGAAGTTAATGCAAAATAGAACTAGAAAGAAAACAAACCAAAATGGGTTAACTTGTCCTCCTCTTTCTTGAGAAGGACCAAAGCAGGGCGTTTAACATTTGGATCTATATGGAAAAGCTTGGCCACATCAGGATTCACGGCTTGATAAAAATTTACATCATCCTCAAGTCTTGAGGCGGCAGCTAGCTCCTCACTCTCAGAACCCTTCATAACATGGCAGTGAAAATGAATCATGAGCCTCATGACTGTCAGAATTTTCCCATAAACGGACTTCAGATATTTATGTCTTTGCATTCAACAAATTTTAGGCTCTTTTTGTTTTTTGCTAACAAAAATTTGAGGCTAAATTAGAGACTAGAGAGGCATTGGTCTGAATAATGGAACAGTTTAATCCAAGAGATCAACAATAGATGCTGATGATCAAGTTGGTAATCAACAACGTGTCTTGACTATATACTGGGGATTGAAGTGAAAACAAACAAAATCACGTTACGTGATGAATATTTAATATTTAATCAAGGACTTCAAAGAATTCTTAAAATAGCCATTAGAATCACAATACATATAAATAAAAGGATCCCATAACTTATCCTGATAACATAAAGAATATTGTCGTTGGCAATTGTCAATGTCCAACAAAATAAAACAAAAACAAAGACGGGAGAACAGATAAGAATCCAGTCTGCACAAGAAATAATGAATACTTACAACTAAGGAGTTGAGGAAGCCCAGAACAACTTTGCTTTCAGAGGTCAGTATGCGTTCAGCATCATCCAATGTTGTTATGTTGTATATACTAGGTCCTATTTTCTTCCTAATCCAGGTCACTATGGCATCTCTGTATTGTAATTAATAAGTCAGATCCCAAACAGTAGAAGATGTTTATAACACACTTCATAACTGGGGTCATAGTTGATATAATTGAAAGTGCAGGGAGTTGACTGAGAAGTAATGACAATTAACAACTTATATAGAAATGATGCATTTCTTTTTCAATAAGTTAACAATGTTCACTCTATCCATTCATCTGAATCTCACTCTCACTAATCACACCCTAACGCTTTCTCAATTGATTTAAAATTGGTGAACTCATGATTTTCTTTTCTTTTTTCTTTATTTATTTATTTATTTATTTATTTATTTTTGAAGAAAAGGTCTGGTAGGTCTATTTTCATTCAAATGTTCGAAGAGTGTGGAAACGAATTACTTCTGGTACCACGACATGTAGATAATGACAGTTAACATTCATCACTGGTGACAGAACTGACTGAAAGAAACCAAATAAAGAAAAAGAGAGAATTAAATCCAATAGATCATACTTACTTGGTTCTCTGACCAGTATAAGGCTTGTGAAACCCATCGATGAAAACGTAGACAGTGGGGAATCCCTGAATATCGTACTCATGTGCTAATTCATTCTCCTCAGTTGCATCCACTTTCGCCAAAACCACATTCTCAGACTTCAACTCTGTCGCCGCCACGGCGTATTCTGGCGCCAAAGCCTGGCAATGGCTACACCAGGGGGCGTAGAATTCCACCATTACAAACCGATTATTCTCCACAACGTCACTAAAATTTCTCTCCTTCAAAACGACGACGTCCTTATCATCCACCTGTGGTCGTTTGTAAGCCGCTTGATTGGCCCCCGACTCGTCGTAGCTAGAGAAGTCACCGAAGTCATCGTCGTAGGAATAATCATCATTATCGTCGGAATGGGCCGGATCCGGGTAGTGGTAATGTGAAGAAGAGCTGTCATCAGTTTCTTCGAGAAAGCTGAGATCTTCGTCATCGTCATTTTCGACGGTCTTGCATGAAGACAGAGCGAACAATGAGATAAGGAGAAGAGTAGTGAGCGAAACGACAACGACGTGCCGTCGACTGGGCATTTTTGAAGGGTTTAAGATCACCGGAGACGTAGAGGAAGGAAGGAGATCTATCTGTGACTGATAGGGGTGAGAGTTTGACTAGAACAGAACAATGTTATATTGAGAATTGATTTTAAAAAAAAATAAATTTTAAAAATAAAAAATATTTAAATGATTAGTAATAAAATTATTTTTTTATAGACAATTTATTAAAAAGAATATAAATTAATATAATAATTACATAAAAATAAATTTGATTTTAAATTTTTTTATTTAAATAATTAAAAAATAATATATATATATATATATGTATTTGAATAAGGTAAAAATTTATAATATTCATCTGAATTTTAATTTTTTTCCCACTAAAAACTTTATTAGGGTTAACTAATCTATATGACTATCGAAAAATATAAAAGATGGTAATTTTTATTTACAAATTCATCTTTTTTCTAAAATTTTAAAATAAGATATATTTGCTTTTATGAAATTATAATCAATAATTTAAAATTTTAGATTTTAAATAGTATTTGGTTTTCTTTTTTTTAAATAAAATTTAAATTTAAATAATTCAAAATTAAATTGTAAAGTGTGCCCACCAATATACAAACACACAGATGAACTTTTCTTGCAGATTTGTTACAAATCATGTGCTGTAAAACTGACTGAAGCTGCAGGAAGGGTAATTAATTTAAAACTATGGTTTAAAGATTTAAACTATAGTTTCAGCCCTAGAATTGATTTTGAAAAAAAAATTTATTTGGCTCTTATCTCATATAACCATAATTTTATATTAAAATTAATTCTTAAACTTATATCCCAAACACACACTATAATATTTACAGTCGACTGGACATTTTTGAAGGGTTTAAGATCACCGGAGACGTAGAGGAAGGAGGGAGATCTGTCTGTGACTGAGAGGGGTGAGAGTTTGACTGTGACTGAGAGGGGTGAGAGTTTGACTAGAACAGATCAATGCTGTCTGATTAGAATATTTACAGTTGGCTCAAAGTTGTTTGTCTTTGACTAATTGTAACTTTGTAATATCAATCACAATTATAATTTTTTTTTCTAGCAACTTTGTTATTACATAACTTACATTGTGCAAATATGTTATTACCAAAACATATTTTAATAGATTTTTAAAAAACTAACGTTTAAAAAAATTTAGATAATTTTTATATAAATTCTTTTAAAAAAAATTATAAAAAATAATTTTAAATAAATAATTGTTGAAATAGTTATTATTAAAAAATTATAATTAATAAATTATTAGAAATTATATAAAATAAAATAATAATTATATAAAATAATTTTTTTATATAATATTAAAATAATAGATAATATATTTTTTATTTATTAGGTAACTAAAAATAAATAAGTAAATAAGTAATTTAATTTATTTATTAATAATTATTTAATATTGATTATTTATATTTAATTATTTTGTAAAGTGTCATACTTACTGTTTAACTATCTCTAAAATATTCTTTTAAGTATACTAATTTAATCTCTGCTCAATTTATTATATTGACACAACTCAATGCTTTTGATATACTCATAATTCCAATACAACAACTATCATATGTTCATCCCATGAGGATAAGTTTCCCACATTATTTGTATGATAAACAAATTTAAAATCGTGAAAAACCAACCAAGAAATATGACAACTCTCGGTAAATGAAAAAAAATGTACGCTTCATAAACTAGTACCTTATATTATTATTTTAAAATTATTAAAAATATGATAATATTTTTTTCATGGGTTTAAAAATAAAAATAAAAATTTATTATGGCCTCATATTTCCCAACTTTACCCAAAATAAAAATTTAAAAAAATTCACTAAAAAATCGTATACGATGGCTTTTGTAGAGAAACATTTTTCCTCCCATACAAAAAAAAATTGTCCTTCAATCATATATGGTCCTTCATTGCGATACTCCGATCAAAAAGAGAAACATCCATGATTAAACCATTCCATACAATCAAGAGAACCTTGGAAATTTTTGAAATGAAGTGATACAGTCAAATTCATCAGCAATTTATCAAAGCATTTGTATGAATTAATTTACATAACACGGATGCACTAGAAGGAAAAAAAAAAGATAAATAATTCTGAAAAAGCTGCTGCAGACACCGAAAGCGTAATAAAAGAGGAAGATAGGAGTTCCACAATGATGGGGAGGAAGGAAGTGTCAGCAACGATAATGGATCCACACAAGTACAGGCACGGGGATAATTCATTCAAAGCAAGGAAAAATGTAAAAACAAAATAAACCTTTTTACATATGTCTATCAAATGTCGGCAATATGAAATGGAGGAACTCACCCATGGGAAGAAGAGTACAATTGCAGCGAAGGAGAGAGAGAGGAGAGGAGAGGACGAGTTGCCTTGGCCGACGACTGGAGAGAGAGGAGAGAAGAGATCTACACTTGTAGAAGCTACCTTGGCCGACGACTAGAGAGACAGAGAGGAGAGGAGAGACTTGCACTTGCGGAAGCTACCTTGGCGATGACTAAAGAGAGAGGAGATGAGAGATCTGCACTTACGACAGCTGCCTTGGCCGACGATTAGAGAGAGAGGAGAGGAAAGATCTGCACTTGCAGAAGCTGCCTTGGCCGACTACTAGAGAGAGAGGGGAGGAGAGATTTGCAACTTTGCAGAAGCTATGGAGGAAGGTAAATGACACTGGGATAAACACAAGTGGAAGAGCCATGGGAAAAGGTAAGATGGGATAGAGCAGGTACCTCACGCATGGAGAGAGAGGAGAGATATTAAAAAAAATAAAGATAAATTAATATTTTGATACCATACAAAATTTAAAATTATAGTTTAATTAAAAAATATTTATAAATAAATAGAGTTATTTATTGTTAAATTTTTTTAAATTAAAATTTGAGTTAATAATCTTTTTAAAATTTTAGTTTTATAACTATCTAAATAGGCTCATAATGTATTCCTCTATCTTTTATATAAATTTATTAATTATAAAATTAAATAAATTAATTAATAGATAAAATTAAATTATGATCAAATATATTTTTTTAAGATAAATTCAAAGTATATATTTTTTAATATATTTAAATTAATCAATTAACTATTATATTAGTTATGTATTAACTAATTTATTTACATGGTTTAATCTATCTAAAAAAATCTTATTTTAATTTTGAGTCATTAATTTTTGGCTAAAAAATATAATTAATTAAATAATGTGAAGATGAACTAAGAGCTTTTTAGAAAGGGGTTTAATTCACTTATGATCTAAGGCAGGATGAAGTCTTATTTCCTTCTAAGCGATATTAATATTAGGTAGGATGAGCCGTCTATTACCCTCAGATATAAACCTAAATACCTAAAAGTTAAAATATTTTTTTAAATATTATAAATAAAATTATAATAAAATAATATTTTTTAAGAATCGAACACAATTTAAAAGGTAGTATATTTTAACATTTTGCCACTTGAATAATGTAGATGGGCGGCAAAAACATGCTGTATATCGACTAACAATTTGGGCTTCCCTTTCAGAGTTCTGTATTTGGAGGCCAGATTTTCTAGTCCAGTACCTGAAGGCCCAATATTCATGTCAAGTATCTCAAGGCCTCCGCAGTTCTTGCGCCTCCGCAGTTCTTCCTTCCTCTTCTGCAGCGAGCTGCAATTGAAAAACTTGGTCATTTTTTTCTTCTCGCGAATCTTTTGCACGAAAACTATACCATGATCAGCATTCTTGCTCAGGTACTTCTTATTGTATGATGAACTATAAGGATTCTTTGTTTTCGCCCTTTTACTGAATTTCCCTTTTCCTTTCTTCCCCCACAATTACGAAATACAAAGGAGCGGTTGCTCGGGGCTACACTGGGAGTCCTTTTTGCAGGGGCGATTATGTTTGAAGAACGCAGACAAATATATAATTCCATTTCCAATATTCAATCTCAGTCTCCTCACCAAGCTCCGGTAAACCCAATGTCTTTCTTTTCTCTTTTGCCGCTTGTTTAAATTCGATTCTACCAACACACACGGTTATGACTAGCTATAAGTCCCTCATTTCTATTAATTTTGTTGTCAAATAGAAATCCAATTGAGATGAATGAGATGGTTCTCTGCTTTATCTAGATAAATGGTTCCCGCCTGAAATTTTTTGAGGTGTAGATTTTTTATTACGTCGAAGATGTCTTAGATTTACGGGGAATGTTGCTTGAAAAATTTCGTAAATTTCTGTCAAATGATGACCATAAGTCCATAACCACAGCTTGAATCTTAAGCTGCTCGTGCAAAAGAAAGAACTCTTGAATTTTGTTATATTCCCATTCTTTTGGGTATTGCTTGAATAGTTGTCTTTTGTGTGTGCCTTCGATCATATCTCTTCATAATAAACTCTAAAAATACGATTCACTGATAGAATCATACCTAATTAATGGAAAGGTAAGCTCAAAATTTTCGTTGCCATATGTTGGAGATGATGTGAGTACATAATACACTGGATTGTCAGTGCCTGGGAGAGATTGGTAGTTCACAAGAAGATAATAAAGGAGGAATATTTTTTTTCTAATCTTAATCCGTTTCTGGTTGAGTATTATCACATTCAAAAATGAAATCGTTTGTGTTAAGCACATTACTTGAGTCTATGTCTGATGAATAACGAGAAACACATTGGGAGCATTTCTGTCATTTTCATATTAGCACAAAATGTAATAGATTTTGGTCTGGTGGCGCAACATGTGTTGGCATTATCTTTGTTGCTTAAGATGGGACGTTGAGTAGTATTATATGCTTCAACCTGCATGAAAATGTACGTGGACTTTAGCGTAGAGTTGTACTCTTAGTTGTTACAATGTCCACCTTATGCTTAAAAGCCCAAAACAGAGAATTGGACTATCACCTTATTGCCCTATGTTGAATTTTGTGGGAAGTACTACAGTGAGATTTACCATTTATGATGCCGAATTGCAGTTGATCAAACGTTAAGTTGAATTTTTGTGGTATCATCTTTGTCAAAGCTGGATATATGCATTGTATGGTAGCACTATCAGTATGTCTTGGCTGTGTGTTTGCACTTTGCCTATTTTGACAACCTTACAACTATGATTCAAATTTGATTAAACCAAACTGGCTTTTAGAGTTCCCCCTTCTATACCCGTTCAAACAATAAAATACCATGTCTGCCTTTATTCTTAATTCTTGTAGAGGAAGGGTATCTTTCTGATTCATAGACCGCAGGCCTGAGGAACATAACATTAACAAATAAAGGACACTTTAACTGTTTTTTACATTTAAATTTCTGATTTGCTCAGCAACTTTTACAATGTAACCTTTTGTCTTTGATGCTCCGACAGGTTAGAGAACCCATATTTGGGAAGAAATCGCGTTCAGAATTGGCACACTCGTGGAACAAAACTGTGGACCAGACTTTTGGACCGTTGATAAAGACTCTCAGTTCACGTGGATGGTAGAAGTGTTTGATGAGTGCTGTCTACACATATATTTCAACTTCTTTGTGATATTTGGACATAAAATTCTTTGGTATTGTCTTTGCCTCCCTGATGTCCTGAATTGTTGAACGGATATCCATTAAAATGTTTCCTGTGTACTCATATGGTGCATGAATATATGCAACAAGACGCCCCTTTTTTCAGTGAAATTTGCTTACATTGTGTGAATGCCTGGAGAGACCTTTTTAGCAGGCGCCTGTTGTCAACGAAATGCACATATTGGTCGGCACTCTGTTAATATAAAGCGTCATCTGCCATTTCTTACAGACAGATCGTTACTTAAGTTTATAAGAGATTAAAGTCACGTGAAAGACTTCATATTCGAATAAGATTTCAGTAATTGCAAACAAGTATAGGGCAATTTATAGAGATATAACGGACCAGAACAGAATTCTCCTCATTGTTTCTGTTTTCGGTTTGCTTGCCTTACAAATACAAATTCTATCACAGTATAACTAGTCAAATTGTGAACTTCGAAGCTAAAATAACAGTAAGAATTTGCTTTCCCCTTATTCCCCCCCCCCCCCAATCCCCTTTCTCTCTGTTTTTTCAATATAATTTTGGTGGCGAAAATTAAGACCCTTTGGATGATAATTTCCACAGAAAATCATGTTTGTACATTGAGATGCCTGCCATACAGGGTATTCTGGGATTATATTTATTTAACCGACTATCAAGCTATTCATATTTCATAGGGTTTGCGTCGCCGATTCCTGTGTTGATGGTCTCCCCAATATGAGTATGAAACGCTTAAATATCCTAACATACTTATAAGTCATGACTTGAAGGATCTGAATTTGGTTGTTGATCTTCAAATCGACACGGACACATCAGAATGAAACAAATGGCAGGGGGTATATTTTAAAGACATTCAAATAAATCACTATAATACATAACCATAGATACACATACACAGGCTAACCATCACCTTGGAATTAGAGGAGCAGAGCACTAGTAAGTAAAGGATAAGAAAGTGAGATGCAGGGACTCTGTATTCCCTGTTCTAAGCTGAGATTTGTAAGTAAAATACAGAAAAAACACCTCAAGCTTGAGGCTGCACCGTATTGGCTCGACTCATGTTGGCTTGACTCTTGGCCCTTACATAGTAGACACCCATTGCAGCAAGCGCCACAAAAGCAACGCCAAACACAATGCCAACAATCCCTCTTGCTCCCAGTTGTTTTCCGCCTTTCTGGGAATTCAAGGCTTTGCTTTCATATAACTGAGTGACTTCCACTTGAGCCGCTTCCGGCAACGGCGAGCATTTGGATGCAGAACACGCGTCTCCGGCCTCAGGCTTTGTATTTGGATGAAAGAAGTTATATGCTGATGGTGGTAAAGCCACGGGGCTCTCATTAGCAAGCCCGTGGGGAGCTCTTTCTTGGGACTTAGCAATGGACACAAGGGTCAGGGACAAGAGGAAGAGCAAAGAGAAGCCAATTGGACTCATGCTTGTTCCTTTGTTTTCTGTCTTAGACACTTCAAAAACAGAGAATGAAGAAGCTGTGGGATGAAAACTCATCACGGGCTTCGCTGGCTTTTATAAGGTCCGAGTAAGTGGTTGTTACTTGGAATTCAATTTTTGCGTGGGAAAAAGCAGTCTACTCAAATGGGGAACAGAGTTATGATTTCTTTCTTTCTTTGTTTTTTTTTTCCATTGCTACCCTAAATATTGAACTGCTTTATCCCAATGTTGGTCTAATTGTTAAGGAGTTAGTTTAAAACCTATAAGGTTAGTTTAAAACCTATAAGGTTGTAAATATAAATATTAATGCAGATGGGTGATTTATAAGTGCTTGAGTCTGGATATATGCCTTGACACTGATAAATCCTATAGCCAACTCACATAAACTATTTTTTATAGAAAGAAAATGTTGAACTGTTTTAATTCCCAAACCACCCTCAAGCTTAAGGGCTACCAATCAAATACTGAATAGGTTGTTCGTGTCCTAAAGAAGGCAATGAAGCGACATGAAGTACACTAGTTGGGCATATTTTGGTAATTGGGTGGCGTAGACGTGTTGGCTCTGAGAATGATGTTGGCATGGGAGTGGCTTCTCATGTAATTGAGTGCCATACTCAAACACAGAGGAAGAACAGGAGGAAACAAACAAAACTGTAAGAAAATTAATTAAGCAATCCACAGTGAAAAAAGGCAGTGATCATCCACTCAAAGAAACCCATCATTATTTGTACACATGTATGAGCGTATTATGAATAAGGGTGTAGTTGAGGAAAAAACAGAGTGAGTGTATTGGATATTGAAGAAGTAATGAGGAATGATGAAGAGAATACATAATGAATGAGGAGGGGATTAATTGGCTTTGGGGGAAAGCAGAGAAGTGGGTGAAGAATGGAGTGGCAGGTTTAACTTAGCTTAGAGGGTCTGCAAAGGGCAGAGAGAGAGAGAGAGGAGAGTCATAATAATGGGAGTGTCCCTCTTGTGATTGGGCTGTGCCCCTTTCTCATATTATTATTGCGAATGCACGAAGCGCATGCAAGTAGAGCTCATGGGGATGCCTCTTCTTGTTTTGCTTGCCGACCAAACACAATGTGTGATGCCTCCTCCATTCTCGTGCATTGCTTGAAGGAGCATTAGATAATATTTTTTGTGAATTGGGCCTTGTCATGCATTGGGTTACAAATTAACTCGTCCCTTTGATCAGGCCCTCTATTTAGCTTCCTGGACACCGTAAGCAAGCTAGAGATAATATTTTGAATAAATCCTATATTATATTTAAAATTAAAATATACAAGACAGGCAAACCGAATTACTGAGCTCCAGACAAAATATAATTCCAAGATGATCCTTGACTTGAATATATATTCAGATTCCCCCGTTGAAACCAGCTGAATAAGCGACAAGCCCTGGAATTTTCTCATCCTTCATTCTGACGACGCAATTCAAAGACATGAGCAGATTCAAACTCAGTTATATGACGAAGCCGAGTGTGTGTGAGGGATAGAGAGAATTGTGAGATAAATACAGGCCTAAAAGTAGGGTCCAGTCCTAAAAAAACTAGCCTGCGAGAGAAGGGATGTCAACTTTCCTAACAATTTTATACCACGTTACTTCACTTCAACTTCCATATATAATTAACTTTTTTTGAAGTCATCAGGTCTCCTATTAAGAGGGAGAGAGAGTGCCTTATACTTATCCACTTAACATGGGACTCATAACACCATAAACCACGAATATTCTTGAAACGAAAACATATCAGATTAAAATAAAACCAATAGGATTGTGACATATCTGAGGGTGCATGTGCCTGGGGCCCACGGTACCTCAAGGTTCAATAATTGAAGCCCAATGGTCGCTACCCCATAGCTAAACTTTACCAAACAGGCTATTTACAATGAAGTGATGGGACACGCATGCCCAAGATATGCTAAACATCATGGATTAGCTCCCTAATGACAGATATATACTACTCAAATTAGGAGCGCCAAGGCTGTTGTGTAACGTGTGTGGCTTGGCTTTTTCCTTCATTACTTTAATCTAATGGCTCCCTTCCTCCGAGGATAAAAGATAGAGAAAGAGAAAAGAATCCAAAGATGGGGTCACATCCCAAATCAATCACACAATAATGAGAGAGGACTAGTTGCATTGAATTTTGAGGCAATTGTGAATCGGCATAAGTTAGTTACTTG
The DNA here is from genome assembly GCA_037074615.1 of Leucaena leucocephala. Classification (NCBI taxonomy): domain Eukaryota; kingdom Viridiplantae; phylum Streptophyta; class Magnoliopsida; order Fabales; family Fabaceae; genus Leucaena; species Leucaena leucocephala. Next base: position 18,995,809 of record CM073525.1, on the reverse strand, counting down.
CATTGTGGGCACATGTACCCCCGCCTTCACGTTGTGCCTTAATTCACGAGTAACAAGGACACCAACCATGATGTTGTATTCTTGTCCATTCCAAAGGACACTTCCTCTGTCATTATTGTCATGAACGCTCTTTCATACCTAACTAATTGCACTACACCAGACAAAAGCATCACCAAACTTTGATAAATTACTAAGCTTTATCTTCAACACTATTAAGTAAGTATTTTAATTTAATCAAATATATCTTTAACTTTTCAAAATTTAAAAAATAAAAAGTTCTTATTTTTTTAATAAATACACTTGTTAATATTTAAATTTATACTTTTTTCTTTATCAGATGATACGGTTTACTATTTCAACTGGTAATTGGCTTCTTGGTAGTACTAGCAAGTGGATAAATGATTCTCTCTCTTCTTGGTTCTGATAGTGGATAAGGCTGCTTTCTTTTACCCATTATCTGCCGATTCCTCCATATTCATTCGGAAGGGCCTGTGATGTTTCATGTTTCGGAACTAAAATTTGACCATAGATTCAAATGCATGAATTGATGCAACTCGTAGAAAGTAGAAAACACACAGGGATTGCCAAGTTTAACATGGAAAAAGATGGATACATGTTAACTTACACCAGGAAGAAGTAGAAAAGGGAAAAAAATTACTAGGGAGTAGCATTCGCACACGTAATAAACCAGAGGAATTAATACATGAAAATATATAGGAAAAGGATAGATAGAGTCTGATTCTTCTGAAAGTCTTAATTATAAGAAATTTCTTTTTGCAAAATTAGAGAGGGCCAAATATAAAACATGGGGTTCAGGTTCGTTCATGAAAGCATGAAACAAAAAGAAAAGAAACGCAAAAGAGGGCCGCAGATAAAAATAGTCATCGTTTCCATGGAAAACACCATAGCCTTAAGCGTTGCTCCTGAAAGAGCCAAGAGCTTTTATGGCGGTAGCTCTCAGAATGTGTTGGTGGTAGAATGCAGCCGCCGCAGCTCCAATTATTGGTCCAACCCAGAATATCCACTGAAACCAACAAAATTAAGCACACATATATATAAACTTGCTCTTTAATTTCCCTTAGAAATAAAAGAAATAATTGATAGTTAGAACAATTATTACATGATCATCCCAGATCTTGCCATCGTTGTAGATAACAGCAGCGCCGAAACTTCTTGCGGGGTTGATTCCAGTACCAGTAACCGGGATGGTAGCCAAGTGAACCATGAACACGGCGAACCCAATGGGAAGTGGTGCCAACACCTTTCATTTTTTAACATCAAAATCGATCAAAACAAAAGTTAATTAAACCAAGAAATTAAAGTGAAAGAGATGAAGAGTTGCATACAGGAACGTGGGAATCTCTGGCGTTCCTCTTGGGATCAGTTGCAGAGAAGACAGTGTAGACGAGAACGAAGGTTCCGATTATCTCAGCACCCAAAGCCGTGCCCGTGCTGTAACCATCGTGTACGAAGTTGGCTCCGCCTCCATACCTGTTGTAGTAAGATTTCTGGAAGGCCTTGGCCAGTCCAGTCCCGCAGATAGCTCCGGCCATTTGTGCTAAGATATACAATACCGCCCTTATCAGCGACACCTTTCTTCCGACGAACAGCCCGAATGTCACCGCCGGGTTAATATGCCCTCCTGAAACATTAGTAAGAATACAGTGTTATATATACATATTTATATGTATATATTGAGGGGTCAAACGCAAGATTTATCAGTGGTTGGTCTTACCAGAGATACCGGCGGTGCAGTAAACGAGAATGAAGATCATGCCACCGAAGGCCCAGGCGATACCGAGGACGCCGACTCCTCCGCACTGGGCGTCAGGGTTGGTGCCGGAAGTTTGTTGGCTGTACCCGATAATGGTCAGCACAGTTATGTATAGGAAGAGAAGGGTTGCTATGAACTCCGCTATGACGGCTCTGTACAATGACCACTTGGTTAGCTCCTCCGGGTCAATCAACGGCTCCGGAGGCGGGTCCTGGTAGTCTTTCGCCGTCGTCTCTCTTTGCTCCGCAACTTCAACGTCTTTACCCATTGTTGTTTGAACTACGTACGCTAGGCCAGCGCTGATTGTGCGTGTTCGTTCGCTTGATTGAAGGATGAATGGAGAAGAAGGGGTATTTAAGGGAGGAGAGAAGGAGAGAGTATGTAGGAAAATGGGACGATTTATTAATGAATTTTTATTTTGTATCTATGCCAAGAGGACGACAGGATTAAGATTAACCTAATTTTTTTGCCGTCCATATTAAGGTCAGTTTGAATAAGAGTTTAAAAAAAAATTTATAAAAAAAAATTGGATAACTTTAAAAAAAAGCTTTTAAAAAAAAATTTATAAAAAAAAATAATTTTAAATAAATGAATGTTTGGATAGTTATTTTTAGAAATATTTTTATTATTGATAAATTACAAAAAAAATGTATGAATATTAAATAAGAAGAGATAAGAGATGAGAGGATAGAGTAAATAGAGTGTAAGAAAAAGTATAAGAGATGAGAGGATAGAGTAAATAGGGTGTAAAAAAAGATATAAGAGAAGAGAGATGATGTAAGAAAACGTAGGAGAGATGAGAGATGGTATAAGAAAAGTATGTATAATATAGTAATTGGTTAATTCATAAACTCTTTTATTGTTCCATAAGCTACTCTGAACAGCTTATCTGAAACCTTAATTTTAAACCATAATTTAATCTAAAAGCCCATTTGAACAAATATAGCTATTTATTTTTAAAAAAAATTAAATTTAAATTTTGCCCAACTCAAACACATACTTAGCGTGATTTCGCTTGCAATGGGTCCCACTCAGCCCCTCGATGGTTATCCATCTCATCACTAATCCAATATGGTCCTACATATGACCTAAAAATGTGGGTATAACTCCAGCAGCAACATTTGAACGTTTTAATGCTCATGAATCACAAAAAGATGAGAAACACAATCGTCTGCATGGGGCTTTATATGTCTATGTTATGTAGATTTGCCATTCTAATTAAGTGTGTGTTTGGCAATCACGTTTAGGAATAGATTAACCCTAAAACCATGGTTTCAGGAAATGAATGCCAAACACTGTGTTTTTTTTAAAATCGATTGTGCATCGCAAATCATGGTTAGAAGACTCAAACCATGGTTTTCAAAAAATGTATCACTCTGCAGCTTTTTTCCTGTGTTGTCGGCATGTTACCGTTGGCAGCATTATTACAGTCCCTTTCTTATCCGTTTTTCCTTTTTTTCTCTTATCGCTTTTCCTCACGCTCCATTCCAGGAGCACTTTTCTTTCCTTTTCCTTCTCCTCGCATTGCACAATGTCTGCTTCTCTTCTCTCCTACGCTTCTCGCCTTCCATCTGAACCAGCGCTGCTGCGCTTTCATCGTGCGCTTGTCCAAGCCTTCCGTCCCGATCAGCCTGTGCTTTCTCCCGACCAGGTGCTCTACTCCTTTCGCCCTGCCGAGCTCGCCTCTAATCACATCCTGCCTCCTCACTGTTGGCTGTCATGATCTGCTCTCATAAACCCATCTAAAGACATTCTCAGTGTCGTGCCTTGTCTTGCCGTCGCTTGGGACTCAATCTCCAGCGACACCCTACTTCTGTGGTCAGGCTTGGTGGTCGGCTCTGTGGATCCACACATTTGAGGCATCATCGTGGTCCCTGGCTGTCGATCTCCATTGTCCTGCCATCGCTGGTGTGTCGACACTCTGTTTTCCATAGGTAGGTAACTTCTTTCAGCACACAGCACAAAAGGTAAACACAGTGTTCACTTTCCACTCTTTGAATCAAATCTGCTCAACTGCTCAACTGCCACAGAGGCAAGCTTCGGATGTACTCAATTGCCTGCGTAGTGTTCAATTGCTTGTTGAATCATATCTGCGTGTGTGAATCTGTGAAGTGTTTATATATGCGTGCATTTGTGCTATTCATATCCAGTTAAATTGCTTGATGTTCATCTCTGCGTAGTGTTTGTTATTTCTGTTCATATCTGTTTGGGTATTCGCATTATTTGTTATGATTCTTTGATACAGAATTTGCTTTTTACAGTTGTACTGTCCATATACTATTCTTTGATTAGCTAGGGATGTGAGTTGTTGCAATCCGAATTTTTCCAGTGGTGGGATTTTAGTTTGTCTACAACGATATCACTGCAAATATAGTTTAAAGATGGTTTGGGAAGTTGATCATGACTGATGACCCTATACCGAAAAGGTAAAGGTTATACTTTCAAAGTTTCTGGAGAAAAAAGACGCTGTCTATATATTGTTTCAACTTTCATAAGTTGTTTGTTTGTTATATAGGGGCATTGATCATTACAGGTTGGAGAATAATGAATGATGATGATAATAATAATAGTGTTGGTTTATTGCTATGCTTCAATTGAGTGTTTGTTGGGATATGCTTATTTTGAATGATTTTGCGATGCAAGGGTGTGTGTTCTATTCCGATGTTGTGTAAATCACATTTTTAAATTTTGGGGTTTCCTGAACACACTTATAAATAATGTGTGAATCTGTGAAGTGTTGTTATGTGCGTTCATTTCTATTGTTCATATCCGAATTTAAATTGCTTTTTGTTCATATCTACGTAGTGTTCATTGGCACTTATGAAAATTGCTTCAATGTTTAGTTTTATTAGATAATGTGTGAATTTGTGACGTGTTCATATCTGCGTGCATTTCTGCTGTTCATATCCGATTGTGAAAATTAATTATTTCACTTGTGTCTAGTACAATGGGGAAGGATAAATGTAAAGCTTCATGGGATACTAGCACCACTAAGGTGTTCATTGACCTCTGTATTGAACAAGTTCGCAAAGGTGATAGAAAAGGTACTGTTTATACAAAAAAAAATATGGGCCAACATTTGTGACGGGTTCACAGCAAAGATTGGGAAAGTCTATGAGAAAATGCAGTTTAAAAACAAGTATGACTCCATACGAAAGGAATGGCAGATGTGGAACAAATTTATTAAAGAGACAGGGGTGGGCTGGAATATGGAGAAGAATACAGTACAAGCGGAAGATGAGTGGTGGGAGAAAAAAATTGGTATGAAAAGGATATTTGATGATACGTTATATTTTTAACCCGTACCACATATAATTGTCATTTTTTATTGGTGTTATATGTGCAGGAAAATCCACAATATGAGAAATTTAGAACAAAATGTCTCTCGTTTGGGGCGGAGTTAGATGAACTGTTCAGTAATGTGGCAGCTACAGGGCCAAATGCATGGGCACTATCATCCATGACACTTCCAACAGAATAGACAACATGATACGATAATTATGATAATATAGATATGGAAGAAGGGTTGGGAGACATCGATGAAGTTTTGGTGGATCCAACTAGCATAAGTGGGGATATGAATTGAATGACATTCAATATATCTCAAGGGACTAGTGGTGAAGGTAGCGTGAGGGGGAATGAGCCAATGTCTAGAAGCGGCTCATTAGGGGTTAGGAAGAGGAGTGGAGGGATGAAAAAGAAGAAGAAAGGACCTGCATCAACTAGGATAGCAGATGTATTAAGTGAAATTGTTGATTTAACTAAGGCAGAGGTCGAACATGCTCACAAAAGGGTAGATGAAGCATCTGCTAACATACCCTCTATTACGTAAGTCATGACCTACTTAACCCAACTTGATGAAGTAGTCGCTGATGATGATTAGTATGTACGATGCACAAAACTCATGCTAGATCCCGCAATGAAGGAAATGTATGATTCACAAATGGGAATGAAGAAGCAATTGTTACTATTTTTATGGCACTTATGTTATGGAGATTGAGACATTAATGTTATGACTATTTATGCATGCGTGTTATATGTATGGACATATTGAGTAACAAATATTTAAGACATTGATTTCGTTATTTTTGTATTATTTTTTTCTTAATTTATGATAGTCTTTTTATCACGATCACCTTTTTCAGTGACATTAAGAAATCTAAAATTAATCTCTCTCTGAATAGGTTAAACAAGTATGGGGGACGATAAAAAAACTTGACAGAAGCTTATAAGTGACGGGTAAAGAGGATTAAAAAAGTTAGCATATTGGTTGGTAGTTATACAGCACAATATTTGTCTAAACAACCAATTCACACTAGTGATCACACAGGTAGCAAATGGGTTGATGAAGTATTATGCGGTCATCCAAAGCGTTGTTATGAACAATTCATAATGGAACCACGTGTGTTCTTTGACCTTTGCATTGAATTACAACAACAAGGGCTTAAAGAAAGTCAGAACATTGGAATACATAAAAAGGTACCAATTTTTTTTAATATTGTTGGACATGGGGAGACCAGTAGGATGATGCAAGAAAGGTTTCAACACTCAGGAGAGACGATTCACAGACACTTTTATGATGTCTTATTATCTTATTGTGGACTTGCAATGTCAATCATCAAACCCCAAGATCCAACGTTTCAAAATGTGCATAGCAAAATCAAACTTAACCCTCGATATTGGCCATTTTTCAAAAATACGATTGGAGCAATCGATGGCACACATATTCCTTACATCGTCAATGCCAATGAACAAGCGAAATATATTAGTAGAAAGGGGTTCACGTCACAAAATGTAATGACGGTTTGTGATTGGGACATATGCTTTACCTTTGTCTTGGCTGGATGGGAAGGCAGTGCACATGATGCCCGTATATTCAGTCATGCCTTGACAACTCCTTCAATGAACTTCCCTCATCCGCCTCAGGGTATGTTTGTAATATGTTCAATTGATTTCTCTTTATATGTGAATACAAATATTCAAAATAATAACTTTTCTTTCATGCAGGGAAATATTATTTGGTTGATGCTGGTTATCCAACACCAATTGGATATCTAGGTCTATACCGACGTGAGCGTTACCATCTTCCTGATTTTTGACGGTCATCTAGATTGGTTAACCCTAATGAAGTTTTTAATTATGCTCATTCAAGTTTGAGATGCACAATAGAAAGAACTTTTAGGGTATGGAAAAATAAGTTCGCAATATTACAACGCATATGCAGCTATGACTATCAAACACAAGTGAAGATTGTTTGTCCAACGATGGCAATACACAATTTCATTAGAAAAACCTCTATTACTGACCCTGATTTCGCGCCACAGGACAAAGATGATGATGATCCACTGCAAGATGATGATGGTGATGATGAGCATGACTCTTCACGGATACCTTTATCCATAACCTCCTCATCTGAAATGGCTCGTTGTCGTGATTTCATATGAGATCAACTTATTTATCATAGACAAGACCAATAGTAATATATTTTACATTTATTTTATGCCCCCTCCAACACCCAAGTAATGAAATTTAATTTTCCGTTATTCCTACAATATCATGTCTCTATGTTAATCAATCGTATTATATATTTCTCATTTCTATATACATATATAAATTTTTAAATTATCCACACAAATTAAATTAAAAAGTACTATTTCAGTAGGGGAAAATTGAAATTCAAGTGAATATTGTAAATTTTTACCTTGGTCAAATACATATGTATAGTATTATTTTTTAATCACTTAAATAAAAAAAATTAAAATCAAATTTATTCTTTATGTAATTATGATATTAGCTTATATCCTTTTTAGTAAATTACCTATGGAAAAGTGATTCTGCTATTAATCATCCAAATATCTCCAATTTTCAAAATTGCTTTTCTACCAAAATCTATTCTTCTCAAAATATATTCTTCCTACAATCTATTCTCTAAAAGCTAATCCAAACACACCCCAAGTCATTTAAAAACGATCCACTACAATAGAATAAATACGTTCCATCGCCAAAAACTTGTTAAGATTTTGAAGATTCAAATTAGTTGGCTTAGAAATATGTATTTCGATGACAGGACAGACTAATTAAAAAAAAAAGGTTCGACGACGTGGTTTTCAGAAGGCTAATTATTAGTTCTATGAGAGAATGAGTAAAGGTTGTTGTTGTCTTTGGGGCTGATTGAGAAATTTCTAAACTAAATTTTTAAAAGATTTTTTTAATTTAAATTTTAATTTAAATTTTTTTTAAAATAAATAGTTATATTTATCTATAAATATTTTTAAATTAAATCATGATTTAAAATTATGGTTTTAGATAAGATGGTGAAAATAGTTTTTGAAATAGTAGAAGAACTTATCGATTAGCTAAATATTATTTTACCCCTATTTTTTTCATATACTTTCTCTGTCCTCTTCTCCCTCTTCTCTCTCTTCTCTTTGTCCCCATCATGATCTTTGTTTCTGTGAGTTTCGTTGTCGAGCTCATTACCGCCTGTCTTTTGCTCACAGTCCATCTTCTACTTGCATCTGTCTTTGTCGCTGTCACCATTCGATGCTCATCTATTGCTTGCCGCCGTCTTTATCTTTGTCACTGTCTGATGCCCATTGCTATCCGATGCTAGAGTTGACAGTCCTTCTATTCCGTTGTGTCCCTATAAGAGAGGAGGAGGAAGGCTACAGTGGTCACTAAAATTTCTAAAGAGTGAATAATTTTTTTTCATCTTATACCATTTTTAATAATTTATCAATAATAAAAGTCTTTATATTAATAACTATCCAAACACTCATTTATTTAGAATAATTTTTTTCATAAACTCTTCTCTAAAAGTTATTTAAAAATCTCTTTTTCTATAAGCTTTTTTCTAAAAATTTATCTAAACATACTCTTTGTGGTGGGTGGCTTATATGTCAATTGAACTTATTGGACGCAACTCATAATTGTATTTGATTGTAGAGCTTCATTATCAGAGGAATCAGTGTGGAGAAATAACTAATATAAAGTTAGCTTAAGTCCTATTAAATATCTTTTTGAATATCGAGTCTAATTCTTAGAAGAGATATCTATATTTTAAATTATGAATATATTTCAAAGTATGAATGGTCATAGCCAAATAATTGATTGGATTTAGAATATGCGGAATGGGATTTTGTTTAGAGAGAAGTTTACGTATTAGAAGATGAAGTTTCTTGAGGGAAGTTCTGTGCGTATACTAATAGATAGTAACAGAATGATTGAATAATGAATAAATTGACAAAGTGTGATAATGGAATAGTGGTTAGGCAGTTGTGACGAATAAATTATAGTACGTGGCGACGCATGACAGGCTGAATTATTAAGGAAAAGGTATCAAAATGGCTGAAAATAGAAATAAGTATAATTGTGTGGAGGCTCCAACAAAGATTACATCAGGGGATGGATGAAATTGAATTGACATTATTCAAAACCCCATCTCCTTCCACTGCATGCAGTTTCATGAGACTGAAATTTCAAACAGTAGGTAGCACTTGTGGGCAAGGGAGCACCACGTGGCGAACGAGAGTAGCCCTTATTTGAAATGGTCGGCGGCTGACCTCCAATTTATTTAAATTGACATACAGGTACATTAATATTGTTTACGCCGCCTCTCAAGTGCCGGGGCTCAGCTTCGTCACAGACAAAAGGACTTGGAAGGGCAAACTCGTTAATCTCCTTTGATTAGAAGGAATGCCCCTATTATCCGGGGGCAGATGGAGGAAACAAGTTCAGGGGGTCTGTCTAAAGTGATATATTGATGTTGGCTATAAAACAGCTTTTGCTTGGTGCTCTCACTTGGGGGCACAGTAAGTAGAATGCCCCCCCCCCCCCCCTTGGTGGCTAACACCCCTAAAACCTTAAATTTGAGGAACGTACCTCCAATGGATCAAGTTAAAACCTGATATAAAGGAGACAAGGTGAGGGGGTGGGGGATTCAGTAATCACTTTTTTTTTGGGTGGATAACATGGGAGATAATTATTCTATTTACTCGGCCCATTCACATGGACGGGCCTTTTGGGTCTCAAAAACCCACCCATCTTATTTAAAATTAATTAAAACTAAAGAGATGGTCCATAATTCAACTGATAAAAGGGTAAGATATTTAATTATTTAAAATATATTCAATCCTTAAAGAGTTCCAATTTATTTTAGTTCTAGTTGCGGTGTTTGAAAAGACATTTTAACTCTTCGGTACTTAAACTTATATTTAAAAGTAATAACTGACTCGCCCTACCCAATATTTATATTACCTAAGAAAAAAGAAGATTTTATCATACCCTTGAATTATAGATGATCCTAACCCCTAGCCAAAAATTCTTGTACCAAAAAATATTAAAGCTAAAGAGTTAATACATCTAATAAATAATGTACTTATATCTTCTAAGAACTTAAATTCGATTCTCTTTATTATTGTGAGGACTCATTTGATAGACCATCTCATAAATTCCTAATAAATACTCTCTGAATCTTAAACATACCCTAATTTTAGTAAAAGATTGATGTTAAACCTACTTAAAATTTTATTTATAAAAAAAATTAATTAAAGCTTAGGGCTGCCACTCAACTCCTCTCGAAAAATAACTACCGTATGGAAATTTTATTTACTCGATTCAGCACTATTATTTTGCAAAAACCATACAACTTTCTAATAGGCTCCTATGCTTTAAGATCATATCAATCAGTCTATTATTTTTCCGGGGCAGAAAAACCTAATAACTCGATGGCGTTAAGAGAAACTGAGATTGTCAAACGTTGGCAAATGTGGGCGATGACTCAACAGCAACAAGGTATAAACAGCAAAGCTGCTTCAGAAAATGAATGGCCAGATGCGTTCGTAATACAAGGTTGGTGAAAGGTGGGCAAAATTGGAAGGGAATATTAATGAACGTAGAAAATGACGGTCCAAGAACAATCCTAATCCTAAATTAATATACAATTCTACTCATTTCAGTAGTTTTATTTCGAATGGCATATCCTACTCCACTTTGTTTTACTGGCGCACGGCACCGTCCAATATCACAATCTCCCAAACGTGACAACAGGAAAACAAAACTTAGTCAAGTAATCATCGGGCCAAGGCGCCAAGCACAAGTTCGGCGGAAATAACAAAAGACCATCACAACGGAAGCTCCCCTCCCGATATAGGAACTAGAATATTAAGGGGAAACTACATCTCTTGATATTGTATTATCATGTAACAATATTGTAATTATGCTTTAAGTTGTGGGAAGTAAAATGTGGCTTTTCAAGAAGTGATTCACCAGTGCCGTCCAAATCCAATCTGAATAAACCCCCATATTCAAGTTTGTCCATGACCAATCAAAAGAAATCCGGGGAAGCAGTATATGATAACCAACTCCCCAAACATATAACACAAGATTAGGAACCGAGAGGGTAAACAAATTGTTACTTAGCGAGGTGTACTGAAAAGTGACTGTTAAAATTGAAGAGAAAAAAAAGGCCAATGATTTCTAGTGCAGTGACTTCTTCACACTAGGACAGATTCCTCCAGACAATCATCATCCTATAAACTTAACCTCGATATTTGTCATCACATAAAACGTTATACTATATTCTAAAAGCATGAAATGGATACAAAGTATACCGCCCAACATTCAAGATTCAACACTGCCAAAAATAACCATTTCTTATAGAGAACTTGTAAAAGCACAAGGTTAATCCAATGCTCCAATCTTTGCACTATTATTGGAAGATGTCATTCACCTTTAAATGCCAATTCTTCCAATATTTTTTCATCCAAATGGCACCCCCAACCCAACCAAAATTGGGGCAGATTTAGACCACCAGGTGAAAGCCTTGTTATTGTGCATTAACTATCCGGAATGAACAATGCACAAGGAGCGTAGATAGTACTACAAGAACAGCTATAAAAAAATTGATTACCTGTAAAATTATGGTAATTTACGATATAATTAACTACACATTTCCCCCTCATGAGGAGGAGTAATGGGGGAAATGAATCTGATTTCTGAAAAGAACCTACAACAAACTTTGAGTTATGTAACACAATCAGAGTCATAAATCGTACTAGTGAGACAGAAGACAGCGCATAATTCTATCAGGATAGATCAAACACACAATGGGGACTAAGAAAGGCAATACTCTGATCACGAAAGGAAACAAAATTGCATCAAAGTAGATTATCATCCTTGTAAAGTGGTACGCAACCTGGTCTAGCTTAGCTCATAAAATCTCTGCAGATAATCTAAATCGCCCAAAATATTTAATTTAACACAAACTTCAAAAGTTCCTCGAAAATTATGGGGAGACAAGTACTAATAAAACCAAAATTAAAAGGGAGACCTCAGTCGAGAGGGACTTCAACATCCCCATCAGTGATCTCCTGCTGCAAATCCTTCGGGTCTTTCCCGTCCACCGTACAGCCAACGGAGACGCATGTGCCCAGGATCTCCTTCACGGTCCCGCTGAGGTCCTTGGCCATCGACCTGGGCCTCATAGTTCGGGCGATCTCGATCACATCGTCGAGGGATATATTACCATTGTGCTTGATGTTCTTGGTCTTCTTGCGGTCTCGTTCGGGTTCTTTCAAGGCCTTGATAACTAGAGCAGCCGCAGAGGGCACCACCGAAACCTTCGCCTGACGGTTTTGGACAGTAAGCTTAACGGTGACCCTCAATCCCTTCCAGTCCTTGGCAGTCTCTTTGGCAATATCTTCTCCGATCTTTTTGGGGGACAACCCGAGTGGACCGATCTTGGGAGCGAGTGAACTCGCGGCACCGACCTCACCGCCAGTGACTCGGACAAAGACATCGACAACTTGTGAGGGGTCGAACTTCGGCGGCATTGTCACAAATTGGAAAGAGCTAGGGATTCAGTCCTCAAGCCTCGAAGCAGAGAAGATGGGGAGATATATTAGCTAGGGTTTTGAGAACCCCATTGAGCGGAAAAGCCCGTCTTTTCCAAAATTCCAATAACAATTTGGTAAAAGGCCCAATCCATTAGCCCATGAAATGTTTTTCATATGAGCGGGCATGAGAAGAACATAACTAACAACTTGGGCCCCATTCTTTATGAGTTTCAAAACACTTTGAGGCCTGTTTGGATGGAAATACTTTTATGAGAATTGAAATATAGAAATAAGGAAGGTAATATCTGATGTCTCACATCCAAAATAGATTATATCAGAGACAGTCTATCGATATAAAATTTTATTAAATTTTTTACATTTTAAATTTGATTTATAAAAAATAATTTATATTAAGATGAACAATCGTGAACTTCGAATAAATACTTCCATATATCTCGTATTTCTACCAATATATGTAGAACATTCCTCCTCTTCCACATTTATTCCATTCGGTTTTGGCGGATTTCTGATCTCTCATGGAAGTTGGAATGGGGATTGCTAATGATATAGCTTTTAGTTTGGTTTATGATTAAATTTCTGGCATCATGCGTCGGTGCTTGAATATGAGGGAGTTGTGAGATTATATAGAGTTAATTATTTGATTATGGCTTTTGCTAAATAGTAATCCTTTGATTGATTCGAGGTGGCCTCCATGTGGTAATAGAGTTTATGACAAGACGAGAGAGAGAGAGAGAGAGAGAGAGAGTGAGGAGCAACTTGTGAATAGGAAAGAACAAAAGGGTAAGGACAAATGAAGAAGCAAATGGAAGAAGAAGCCATGTTGAATATTTTTTTGGTTTTGGTATACACCATGTTGAATAATTGATATGGACACAAAAGGAATATCCATCTCTTCTTTTCTGGTCCATAACATAAGTCACATTAACTGATTAATGCAAATAAAAAAATATCAATTATATATCTTAAATTGAAATATTTCCCAATTTTATCCTTGTGGACTAAAAATTAAAAAAAAAAAAATCTTCAATACGTTTTCTCTTATCTCTATCTGCTTTTTCAAATTGAAATTAGTACTAATTGTGGGGTAAAATTGGTAACTGAGCATTAATTATTGTAAAAGTACTTATATTTTATTCTTGTTTGGAAATGCTTAAAACCTATGTTTTAAAAGGATTTTTGGCTAAAATCTTAGTTTTAAATTTTTTTAACATAAATACTTAAATAGCCATATTTATTTAAATGGATTTTTGGATAAAATTATGGTTAAAAAATAAAGTTTTACATAAGTTACTGAGAATATTTTTTAGAATAGTAAAATAGCTTATGGACTATCTAATTATTATTTTACCCATACTTTTTCTCTTCTCTCTCTTTTTCACCCCTCTCCTCTCTCCTCTATTTTATATTTTTTCCGTCCTCTCTCTTTTTTCTTTTCTACTTTATCCACTTTCTCTTCTTTCCCCTCTTCTATCTTTTATTTTTAATTAAACTATATAATTTTTAATAATTTATTAATAATAAAAGTACTTATATAAATAACTATCTAAACACACTTATTTAAAATTATTTTTTTATAAATTTTTTTTTTTAAATTGTCTAAAAATCTTTTTTTTTTATAAGTTATTTTTTAAAAAATTTATCCCACGAGTCTTTTATACTAAATTATTTTATAAGAAATGACTTGTATTGTGGAGTGGAAGGAGTATAATTAAAGAGTTAGGCGGCTTTAATTAATCAGCTGAATGCCTCACATTGTGCGGGCCATGCGATGTTAATCAAAGGTTTGGCCACTACTTCCCTCGTAAACGCCGATGGAGAGAGATACATGAGTACGTTCCCTGTCAATAATCAGCCACTTCCCTTTCCTCTATCACCAAGAACCCTAAAAACACACCAGGCCACTACTCTTCTGAACCCCACAGGCAACTAATTAATTTTGTCTTGTATTATTTGTCTTGAAAAATGTGGCATCAAATCTTATCCACAAGGAACTATATATATTCATGACATGGATGGCTAGCTGTCCCTATACATAACACAGTCCATGCGTTTCAGTCATAATAATAATATCCCACATGCATGCATGGTTACATTTATATATATATAATCTTCCCTAACAGGCTTAGAACTTGGAAGGGCATAATATCCAGTCCAAATACAGATGTAATACTGACTAGCTGAGAGTCATTTTTTATTTTTAAATATAATTAGGTAGTGTCTAAAATACCATAATTTCTGAGGGAATATATACAGATACTTCTGAGAAACAGTGTAGACACGACAATTTCAGAATACGAGTGGAAACAATTTATTCTGGGAGCCTTATCCAAATCCAGATTCAACATACACCTCCTTTCTAATTTATTCATATTTAATTATGGATTTTGTTTTGTTATTTTTGAAAAAGCAAGCCTAACTTTATAAAAGCAATAAAAGTCAGGTTCGTGGGGATGGCCAAAACTAACTGGTAGAAGAAGGAAGAGAGCAGAGAAACTACTCAAGCAGCGCTATATATAGAGATATGGAACTAATAAGTTTGATTACAAATGGCCAACAGTAATAACTACCTGGGTAGACCAAGTTATCGATTTCTCTCCAAACCCACAGACATCTCAGATTCTGGTTCTGAGTTTCACGAGGTCGACCTCTACAGCTCCGATGAGACCCTAGTTCATTGCTGTGGCATGCCCAAAAAGCCATCATGTTCCTCGAATCTAGCCGTGGGGCGATCAGATTCTTCATCATCGTCCCTGCCAATCAACATTCCAGACTGGTCCAAGATCCTGGGAAACCAGTACGGGCAAAGTCGTGGCCTGAGGGTCGAGGTTGATGACTTAGCCGGGGTGGTGCCTCCACATGAGTTTCTAGCCAAAACCAGGATAGCTTCCATGTCGGTGCAGGAAGGAATTGGGAGAACTCTCAAAGGCCGAGATCTGAGTAGGGTCCGAAATTCCGTATGGGCCAAAACTGGGTTCCAAGACTAGCTCTACAAATATATATATATATATATATATATATTATCATATACTTTTTCTGGTTTGTTGATGTTTTTAAGGGAGTGCTCTGGTTAGTTATTTCAGTAGTGATTCTAATGAACTGGTGTGCAGAAGATTTTTTGTCTTGAAAGAGAAAGAAGGAAGAATGGTGGAGCTTATAAGGGAGGTTTCTATTTCAACACTAGCTTGTTGTTTTGCTCTGCCGTAACATATACTAGTTTCCATTACGGGTGAATTATTTTATTCCTTTACTTGCTGTTCATGAATATATAATCATCACTCACGTACGCCACCAGTAGAATACAGCATATCTGCACTTGCTGTTATCTAAACTTATTAGATCTAGACCACCGTCTAGATTTGATTTCAACGGTTCCTATCTAATAAGCACTTGACCATCAAATTAAACAGACGCATTGATACTTGAAGACAGAAACATTCGTGGGGCGACATGACTAGAAATGCACATAACACGAGCACATGGATTGGAAAGACGAGCTTTAAGGTTGAATAATGTAGTCTCACATCCGTTTTACATGTTGGAATCTCTGCCCCACAACCAACAAGGATCTCTCTCCATCATCAAAATGAACTATCAAAACGTTCGCGATATTTTGCCGGGTCTGGTTTGTGGCGGCCCGGAATAAAAATTGCAATAATTGGGACCCAAATTACACTATGCCCCTCTTCCACCTTTTATTGGCCAATAACATGCTTTTTTAAAAGAAAAATGAATATAGTATATATATATATGTGTGTGTGTTTTTTTTTTTTTTTTGGGAAGAGTCTAAACCTAGGTTTTAAATCTAGGTTTGGGCAAAATCTAGATTTTGAGAAATTTTAAAACAAAGAGTTATATTTGTTCAAACGGATTTTTGGACTAAACCATGATTTAAAACCAAGATTTCAGATAAACTGGTCAAAGTAGCTTATGGAATAGTAAAAGAGCTTATGAACTATCCAATTACTATATTATCCCTACTTTTTCTTACATCCTCTCTCATTTCTTTTCTTACACTCTCTCTCATCTCTCCTCTCTCCTCTCATATCTTATCTCTCCTCATTTAATATTTATACCATTTTTCGTAATTTACCAATAATAAAAGTACTTCTGAAAATAACTATCCAAACACTCATTTATTCAAAATCACTTTTTTAAAAAACTCTTCTCCAAAAACTATTTTTTAAAAGCTGCCCAAAAGAAATTTTTTCATAAACCAATTTCTAAAATATTATCTAAATGGGCCCTATATATGAGACTGAATTTAAAGTTTTTATAAGTAAAACCTAAGAAGCAAACTTTTCCACCCTAAGAAGCTAGTCTATGGGCATGTTTAGATATAATTTTGGAAATGTGCTTATGAAAAAAAGGGCTTTTGAAGAAGAATTTATGAAAAAAAATAGCTTTAAATAAATGAGTGTTTGAATAGTTATTTTCAGAAGTACTTTTATTATTAGTAAATTACGAAAAAATGTATGAGTATTAAATGAGGAGAGATGAGAGATAGTGTAAGAAAATAAATGAGAGATGATATAAGAAAAAGTATGAGAGATGATAGAGTATGTAAAAAAAAGTATGGGTAATATAGTAATTGGTTAGTTCATAAGCTCTTTTACTGTTTCATAAAATACTCTGACCAGCTTATCTGAAATCTTGGTTTTAAACTATAATTTAGTCCAAAAGTCCATTTGAACAAATATATTTATTTATTTTAAAAAATTTTAAAACCTAAATTTTACCAAAATTCAGGTTTAAAGTATAGATTTTGTGTGTTTCTAAACACACACTTTATCTTTAATCAATCAATTATTAACATGTCTTTACATTTTGACAAACCTCATAATGGTTTGATTTACTATGTTATATGATAGATTAACTTATTTTGTTGAATTTAACTCTTGTTGGTATTTTATCTATTTTTTATATAAAAATTTTTACAAATAGGTTGGACTCACCTATCATCTAAAGGTAGGGATGGAGTCTCATTTTTTTCTAAGTGATACTAATATCAAGTAGAACGAGCTGTTAATTACCCTCAGACATAAATTTAGGTACCTAAGAGCTAAGATGTCTTCCTAAATACCGTAATTAGAAGCACAATAAAGTAATACTCTTAAAAAATCGAGCATACTTCAAATAGTGGTATGTATCCTTCGCTAGCTAAACCTAAGTATCTTAATTTTTTTAATTTTTTTTATTATCTACCTAATTTATTAGAACTTTATTTTAATTATATCTAAATCTGACTTTAGTTTAATTGATATAATTTCAGTATGTAAGAAACGGAAGGTGTTGGCAAATAAATAGATGATCTTAAATAAGCCATTGGGCTGGAGATAGGGCTTCTTCTGGACAATGGCAAAGCCTAAAGCTTTAGAGAGATCCACAAAAGGAGCCCACTCCATGAGGTTTCGAGCTCAGTTTTGTTCGCCAAGTAAGAGGTCCACTATGATGGTTAAATTTTAATTTTTCCTTGATTAAAAATACTTCTTCTAAACCTATAAACACTCTCACGTGGGAAATTGATATTAAATATATTTAAATTTTTTTATATTAAAAAAAACTTCTATTAGCATATAATAAAAATAGAATTCCATACCCCGTTATTTACATATTTTATTGCCTTTAGTATTTTTTTTCTCCCTTTTCTGCATTTATTTAACTTTTCTTCTATTATTCACACAGATTTTTTTGGCTCCTTTACTCTTAGGCTTTATTTAATTCAATTGAGGAGAGTATAAATTAGATTAATTTAAGAGAGGATATGAAAATATAGGAGAGATTAATTAATAATATTTTTTATTTGGTTTGAATGGGAGGGGAGAGGAGTTAATTAAAAATTGACAAATATACCCTTACTTTTTATTTAAATTCATTTACTCTTTATTTATAATATTCATATCAATTTTTTTTAATTTATAAATCTTAATTTTTTTTATCTCATTTATATAAATAATAAAATTAAAAAAAATAAAAAATATGATAAAATTTTAACATTATTTTTTATTAATTTTATAATTATTATATATTTTAATATAATATATAAATAATTTATTATGTTTATTAAGTTTTAGTAATTAAAAAAAATAGGTGTGAGAAAAATAAAAAAAAGAGGGTACAATTGGAATATTAAAAATTAATAAAGAGTAATTTGGTGATAATGAAGTTAAAAATTTCTCTTCTCTCCAAAAATTCCACTTTTAGAGGAGAGGGGAGCACTAAATGACAAAAAGTCTCATCTCTTCTCCTCTCCATTTTTTTTAACTAAACACAATTTTCCCCTCTCCCCCCCTCTATTTTTTCCAACCAAACACAATTTTTTCTCCCCTCCCCTCCAAAAACCCCCAACCAAATAAAGTTTTAATGTAATAAGGCTTGAGCCTTAAATTTGTAAAAATTAGTTTTATATAACTAATTTTTTTATTTTTTTAAATCTTATTATTAAGTATTTAATTTTAAAATTTATTTAAAATTTTAAAAATTTAATACAGCTTTACACTTATAGATAACTTTATTTTTTTTAACTGAAGACCAATTAGTAATTTTACTTAATGTTACAACTTCATCCACTCTTACTGTCTAAATAAGCTTCACACGTTTTGGTCAAAAAAATAAAAGTTCAGTTTCACAAATGGGAGAAAATAATGTTGGGTTGACTCAAAAAAGAAAGCAATAAATAAGTTTCTAATATAATAATATTCTCCAAAGAGAAAACTCCACAAACTAATAAAAACAATTAGAAAAATTAATCCTCCCTCCCCCCCACTTCGTCATCCTCTCAGGCCACCTTTTCTTCCCCTGGGGCCGCTGTTAATGCAGCTGTCTCATTTTCTCTCTTTCAACTTCTCCATTTCTGCACCTAATAAACCATTCAAACTTTTGATTTTTCCTGTGCTGATTCTTCGGCTGCACCACAAAGAAGAAAAGTTCGGACCTTTACTGCCCCGCTCTGACGAACCAGCTGATCCGATCTGGCTCCGGCTACCATTTCCCTGAGCGAGCTACTTGCTTGAGGAAGAGAAAGTGCGGAGCAGAAATGTACAAGAACCAGCTTCAAGAGCTGGCCCAACGGAGCTGCTTCAACCTCCCTTCCTACACGTGCATTCGGGAAGGTCCCGATCACGCGCCAAGGTTCAAGGCAACTGTTAACTTTAACGGCGAGATCTTCGAGAGCCATCATTACTGCTCCACCCTCCGGCAAGCCGAGCACTCTGCCGCTGAGGTTGCTCTCAGTTCCCTCTCCAGTCGTGCCCCCTCACACTCACTTGCTGCTAGGATTTTGGTCAGTTTTTAATTCTCATTTTTTTTCGCTATCAATGGCTTCTTTACTTTCGCTTTTGCTTTTCTCGGCTACTTCAATCATTTTGTCCTGGCTTAGTGTGGTTATTTAACTTGACAAGCGAAAGTTTTGGAAGAAACTAAATGCTCTTTGTTAACATTCACATTGAATCCAGCTTGTTTAAAGGGACTCGTTGAGCTGAAGCTTGTGCTATACTGCATCGTGCTTTATAGTCCCCTTATGCCCTTTTCCCTCGGCGTTAGTTTGCGGTAGTTTCAAGGCCATGCTCGGTGACGGCTGGAAATAATCGAAATGCCCCTAGTCTTCTGTGATTCTGTTTCACAGAAAGTGGGATTTTCTAACTAGTTTCTTGTAACTCTGAAACACTTAGCTTATGGTGCATCTTTTGAAGAAGAGTCATCATCATATATCTCAGTAGTAGGAATTTCTCACAGAAAACAATCCTATTTCTGCAAGTCAGCAACCGTTTCTAATGTATTTGAATCTAGAATTCTAGATGTTGATTGATCTTCCTAAAGTGTAAAGCCAAATGCACTTATCCATCCAGGGTGATGTCATATGATGATTCATGATCATCAAGATATCAAGTATAAGTCAGAGGAATATCAATAGCTACATTAAATTGTTGTAGTATTCATAGCATAACTTGTCAATAAGAAAATTAAGAAAACTTAATAACCTTGGGAAATAACTGTAGTTCTTATCTATGCCTAATTATTGATCACTGGTCCTAGCGGAATTTATTGATCTCTGTTGGTTATAACTAGAAACATGTTCCCCCGTTTTGTTTGAAATCTATACTGCTGTTTCTAAATTGGAAGATGGTTTTGAACCCAAGATTTCTGGTGAAAATAAGATTTGTTTCTTAAAAGGGATTGACCTTTCTATCTCTAGTGTAACTCGTGAAATGTTTGACCACTGTCAACTTTTAGTTCAGATTCCTTAATGCTTTCTCAATCCCTTTTAATGTAAACGTATCTTTATTAAAGAAAAATAGGAAAGACCAATATCTCTTCGACTTAATCACTAAACAGCCTCTGTAAGTTCATCTACATTTTTTGCAAGTCCTTGAATTTTCCCATCTCTTCTAAAGGCTAATGCAGAATGTGTGGGAACCACAACATATGGTTTAGGGCTCCAATTTTTTCTACTGTGTTTACGCTGACCTTTCTTCTTCCCTCCCAATCATATACTTTATTTTATGCCTGTTCTTGGAGTATACAGATTCAAAATATTTTCTTAATGTAGTGTTGGCTTCTGGTCCTTTGTTGTGTATCCACAATGCTCAGTGTCTTTGTTGGTGGTTATTCTTCATTATACTTACCACAAGCAATTTTTCAGGATGAGACAGGAGTCTACAAGAATCTCTTGCAGGAAATTGCACAGAGGGTTGGGGCTCCATTGCCTCAATATACAACATTTAGGTCAGGATTAGGACATTTCCCTGTTTTTGCTGGAACTGTAGAACTTGCTGGAATAAAATTTACAGGTGAACCTGCCAATAATAAGAAACAAGCAGAGAAAAATGCTGCAATGGCGGCTTGGTCATCTCTAAAACAGTGTAAGTTTCCGGCAAACTTTTGTATATCAAAATAATTTCTTTCATGTGGATATATATTTACAGAACTTTATATCAATTTGCCCTATGGTGAATAATTTTGACCTGCTCCTGCAACAATTTCAATGGCTGTCTTCATCTTCCTAGTATTTGATCTAACATCTCCCACAGAAATGAATCAATGATTAGATATTGACTAACTTATTTTTCATTCTTGCTAGTGGCTAGAGAAACTGCCAGCTCCTCTTCTGAACCTGAGAATAGTGATGAACTAGAACAGATCACAATTGCAAGGGCCTTACTAAACTACCGTTTGTCAAATCCTAATTCTCCAATTACATTTCCAAGGAAGTTTCAGATTCAAAATCACAGGCCAACCAAAGCCCAACCTCCACCGGCTACTACATCGAAGATTCTTCCTTTGATTTGCCTGAAGAGAGCACATCGAAACAGGCATGGGTTGACAATGATGAATGGAAATCCTAAAAGCAGGCCTCCCCTTGCAGCAGCAGCAGCCAATGACGATTCCATGGCACCACCACAGTTATCCACATCAGAAAACCGAGGTTCCCGACCCTTGAAGTTCCCTGCAGTGGGTGCAGCACCTTATGTTCCCATACGACAGATGATATCACCTTGCCAGAGTATTGCCCCTCCGGTGTCTATAAGGACCGTAGTCCCTGTATTTGCTGCACCGCCACTTCCTCCACCAGCTGCACAGTACCATCAAGGGATGCAGCCCCTTCACGAACAAGCTGCACCTACCGTCAATATTAGGCAGGCTGTTCCAGTATATGCTGCTCCACCAGTTCCAAAAGATGGACATGGCGCCATCCAGAAGAAAGATTTACAAACTCCAGTTGAAATTGGAAAGAAAGATAGAGAGTCAGAACATGAGACAGTGCAGACCTTGAAGCAGTTGACAATCTGAAAGGTAATAAAATCCCTTGGAGTAGGTCTTGCGTCCTTGAGGGGTTTGTCATGCTTGTGGAGAGCTTGCTTTTCGTTTTTTCTTGTAATAGGAGTGATGTTATACATTTACAGCATACCTTATTCCATTTTGTCGTGTTAAATTAACGTCATGACTCCAATCTAAGAAATTGAAGAGCAGTTTAGTATATAATGTGGTTTATTTGTAATTTTGTGTTAGCAACTGAGGTTGCTTTTGGAGAATGAATACCACAATTTGACGCTAGCATTTTTTTTTGCGTACTTTTTTTAGTCATGAAAATATTTACATTAATTATATTCATATTAATTATTGAAATATGTACTTGCATGCAAGTTTTTAAGATCACTAAATTATCTTATTAATTTGAAGTCGCTGACAATTTGCAAATTCTTAAAAAGAAATTAACATTAATTATTGAAATATAATTACTGCTATAAAAAATAACTAATTCATTGCATGTATTAAATTACAAGGTTTCAAAATGATCTCATTAACATCGTTCATAAAAAAATCTCATAAATATTTATTAATATTAACATTTGCATGCCTCACAAGAAAATGATTTACCATTCATTGACTGGTCGCAGTTATGTCCTGTAAGCCAGGACAGTCTGAAAAATAAAAACAATTACTGGATATTAGCTTCTTCTAAGTTTTTAGTTATAGAAAAGATTCACACCAATTATATTCATATTAATCACTGAAATTTATAAAATATGTGACATTCTCTCCACAAAGGATAACTTTACTCGGAGTTTCCGCAGAAAATGCCATCCACCAAAAGTATACACGTATATATTGATCCAAATCTGCCATTCCCCATGCATGTGCATCGCATGCATAAATCAAAACGTAACAAAGTACGCAGAATCGAAAGGCAACCAAGCTCTAAAACAAGATGAGGTGCAAAATGTACAAGGCAATACATGTTATACAAGTTGCCACACTTTACAAGTTTTACAGATTTGTGAGTATCATTATTTGTTTTATTGGGATGCCATGGACCAGAAGTTGAGGAGAAATGATGGGACAGTGGTAAACCAACAAATGAAAGCCATGCCTGTAGCAGTTTCAAACTGTACACAGTGATTCCTTGAACAACTATCAATATCATTATCAATAAGCACCGTGATTCCTGCTGATGCACATGCTGCGGCAAATATAAGTGTGGAAGTTACCTGCATCATACACACAGGCTATAGCTCTTCTCAAATCAACAGGATAATACAACACAAGTCTTACAAAATTTCTTACCCCATCACCAATTGTAAACAGAGTGACGACTAGGTAGTTCTGCAACGACCGCCTCACTAAGAGAGCATACACATCAACAATAGCTAGTGAGAAGCTCCACAGACTCTGCAAGCCCGCAGCAGCAACAAGGTAGCTGGGAGAAAATAGGAGAATCAATAGGAATGATGCCATACAAATGTTGCAACTTATCTTTAATAGCATGCTTTTACTAAACAATAGGGCCACATCATTAACGGCAAAGATAAGTAAGAACTAAGAACGAAGAACAAAGCCAAAATTTATTCAATCCGATGTCAGAGAAAAGTATTACTGTAATAAAAAAAAAAGGTACATATCACAGCTGTCCAACATCAAAATGGTAGAAGATTAAAGTATGGAGGAAAATTTGATCCGCTTTCACTACTTATGATCCAAAAATAAAACCAAAAGCCCAAAAACATTAATCGAGTTTGAAAAGAGCCTGATGTAACAGAGTAACTCAACAACTAGAACAAGAAAGGTTTGCATTTTAATTCAATTTCATTTGTTTGAACACTTAATTAGTGATATCTCAGGCGCATTAGCCACATATTTGGACTCGGTACCAAGATCTTCTCATTTCATTCTCAGACTGCTTATATGACATTGTCATGATTTCAAATTCTCTATGACATAAGGAGAGGGAATATTCATTATGTTTACCAACCAAAACACACCGACTAATAAAGTCCATCCAAGTGTATGAAGCTATCATAACAAAACTTGAAGAGCCCAACTGCATATGAGGCATTGTGATGGACAACAGAAGTGGTATTGTAATGAGTCAACTGAAGCAAACAACTGCCTTCATAATTCTATTTTTTAGCCCTTGAGCATTCATTCAATTCAAGAGTGTTAAAACATCTTAGTCCATAGTAAAGAGACCACTGAAGTTGCAAAACAATAGGTGTACTTGCAACAAGGAATGCAAGTCTATATCGAAGTAAATCATTTAATCCAAGAAATTAGATAATTCGGAATGTTATTCAAATGTTAACACTAGTTCCATTCCAGCTCAACAGGCAGCTGTTTTACTTTCTTGATTGTGTCATATCCATCTCTATCAGACCTTATTACTCACCTTCTTAAGATTACCCTACTATTTCCAATCCCATTGCTGAGAAGCAATTCTCTAAAACATCACTATTTCTTATTAATCGTGCATCATCATTACATTGTTTGATCTAGGTATCTAAGAAACGGAGATATGAAGATGACAGGCCGATTGACTGAAATTATTATGCTGCATACACTATAGCAGGATCCAATAAGAAAATCTTGTTTCCTTCCTGCGTGTTTATCTATAATCAAACATGCCTATAAGCATAGTTCTCGAAGCTTCATGATTGAGAAAAAAATTAATTTCTTTATGCTGTTTGGGTAAAACTACAATTCGAGATTTCTTTTGTTGTGATAAACCAAATTTGAACTCTAAAACCAAATAGCGGACGCCTAGAAGAAGATTTAGCTCAATCAACGAGCAAGCAGATCAAAACTATTTCTCTTCCGTGCGATCAGTTATCATAGTCAAAGCACCATAAGATCAAGAAACAAATAACGCTAGAGAAAGTTTACCAGAAAGCAGTGACCGAAGGGAAATCACTGGTGGAAGCCATGATTGACAGTGCTGCAGCTGCGAAAATAAACTGAGAGATTCGCAAGGATAGCCCACCCGGTGTGCCCGGCATACCTTGGATATCCTTCATCCTGACTCTGGGAGCGTTACCACCTTCGCCTTCAGTTGCAGGAACCTCTTCAACTGGATGAACTGAAGCGTGGCTCACACTCATCTCTCCTCCGCCAACTTCAATTCATAACTCTCTCGCAGTCACAAAATCTCTCAAATGTACCAAATCCGATAAGAATCATGAAAGGCAATAAATAACCAATCTATTGCCAATGATCTAAGAATTCGTTCCTCTGTCGAATGTCAGAAAAATAGACAGTAATATCATAAAACAGGATTCCAAGCTAGAATGGTAAAATAGGCATAAAAAAATAAGCTTTAATTTCGTCTTTTTAAGCGAATTGTCAATCTCAAGTCAAAACTAGCAAGCGAAACAGAATCAAGGCCTCCCGTAATTCAGATTATTTTTCTTCAAGATAGAGTCATACCAGAATTTGGAGAGAAGGGTAACTCCCAACAACAATCGAGATCGGTCTCGTAAAGAAGAGAAATTAGGAAAGAGATATGGACCCAATTCAACTTTTGAATCTGCAGTACGCTTTCAGCTGGTGGGTGAATGTCTATCGATTAGATTAACTGAAGCAGAAGAACCGTTTTTACCGAGTAATTGGATCCTTACACGCGCTCAAATCTAGGCGAGGTTATTCATTTTCCCGGTGAATTAGGTCTTACACGCGCTCAATTTCCGATAGGGTGGTAAAGCTTTATGTTGGGATAAAAAAAAATAGAATAAAAATTAGATTTTATATTAAGAATGATAATTAATATTAGGAGTGTTTATAGATAGGGTTGAGTAGGGTAACCCCTATATCCGGTGTCCTGCCCAAAAAAAGTATGGGTTGCATTTTACAGCCCGATGCCCGGCCTTTCCCGATAAAAGCCCTAACTATTTTAGGTTGGATATAAGCGGGTTGGGCGTGGGCGGGTTAGGTTGCAGATTATCTGAGCGTGGGCGGGTTGGGCATGCCTAAGTTGTGATGTTATGTTCATGTTGTGAAAAATAATCTACAATTATAAACTTATAAAATAATATAATATTCATATATCTTTAATAATTAAATAATATGTATAATTCACTAAAAATAAGATAATAAAAATATAATAATTAAAGTATTAAAATTCATTGCATATACAAAAAAGCTTTGAAGTCTAAATAATTTGTAATTGTAACTTTGTATCAACTTTCTAAATATTGACAAGAAAAAAACATCTTAAAAAAATAAAATAAACAATTATAATTTATAATATAACCATATTATGATTAATAAAATTAAAGAAAAAGAAAAAAATTAATATAGTTATAAATATTAAAAGACGCAACTTACTTACTTAACTATTTATATTTCTAAAATGACCCTTTAGTCACAAGTAGTTATCATATTCTTCCTTCCAAGTGTAGCATCTAGGGAGAAAAGTAAAAAAATAAATAAAAGAATGAGTCCTCATGGGCAGGGTAAAGCAAAGCAACCCCTCTGCCCAGTGCCCAACCCAAAAAAAGCATGGGCTGCATTTTGCAACCCAATGCCCTGCCCTATATTTATCGGGCTAGACAGGGTTTTTTTTCCGCAAGTTTAGGTGGGCATATCGAGTCATAGGCTCTATGAACACCTCTAATTAATATATTGATATTGATGGAAAAACTTTAAAAATATATTCTTAAAAAATAACTCATAAATTACTAATTATTGTCCACAAACTTTTTAAATTATAAAAAATATTTTTTTAAAAAAATTAAGATATTATAATATTCAAATTTTTTATCATAATAATAATTCATAATAAATTTATTTTAATTTTTAAAATATTTTAAATTTATAGTAATAATTAATTAATAATTTCATTAACTAATTCTATTATATTAAATTTTTTTAATTATAATAGTAATTCATAATATTCATAAAAAATTAATTATTTATAACATATTTTTTTCTCAATCTCTAGTTTACAAAAAAAACTGTAATCAATTAATTTAATTGTTTAAGCTTATTATTTGCTTAGGCTAATAATTAATAAATGCTAATAAAAAATTTATAAAATATTCTAACATTATTCTCATTATCTACTAATAAACATAAACATGTAATCAATTCACTAATGTAATTGTTACTTATATTTTAATATCAATTTTTTAAAATTTTAATTATATATTTTTTTCTACCAGAAATATATCAATGTTTCATAAAGTATAACTCAATATTTATCACATCAAGAGTTTTTGTGTGTGTGTGTGTGTTTAATTTGATTTCATGACCTTGTTTTGGTAAAAGGCCCCAAAGCAAGAGACTAGGGCATAATTTATAAGAAGTTGCATACTTTTTTAACCAAAAACAATATGGAATATTTTTAAATTGTGTATAGAGGACAGGTATTACCCAATTCGCAAATTTTTAACTTCTGAATTAGATCCGTTACTTCGTAGTAAAATTTATCAATTTCAAAAGGTGAATTCAAAATTTTGAATGCTGTTCCATGTACATGTAACATGGCATGCTAATTAACGGTAAACAACAATCGTTCAATCCTGAGAGAACTCGAAGAGAAATCACGGAACAATGTAGTGTTGTAGACCACGTATGTAACCCAGGAAAAAAGAGAGACGAAGACGACCACGTGCATCCATTATGTGACGAGAGATGGTTTTGTGCCACTTCTGGAGTACATCGTTTGTAGTTTCGTACGTTTTAGCTCCTCCCCTCCATTTGCAATTAGAAGCT
Source organism: Leucaena leucocephala (assembly GCA_037074615.1). Taxonomy (NCBI): domain Eukaryota; kingdom Viridiplantae; phylum Streptophyta; class Magnoliopsida; order Fabales; family Fabaceae; genus Leucaena; species Leucaena leucocephala. The sequence goes on along the minus strand of CM073525.1, from coordinate 18,967,699 downwards.
CCGATTATTTTTGGGGTTCCCTCTCTTCCCTCTTCTTTATCGTTCATCACGGCCTCGCAGTTTTTTGGATCTCTTTCCCATCATATTAGGGTTTATAGCCTTTACAACGCTCTCCAGGGTTCGTGTGTCCCTTCCTATCTCCAATCCTCTGGTTTTCTGTTCCCCTGACTTGACCTAAATTTGCCGCTTTTTCAAGGGTTTACTCACCAGGGGAGCTCCCGCTTCCCCCGCTGCTCAATTTATTTCTCTTCAATATTTTCCGTTGACATGTTTTGGAAGCTCGCTTCTTTATCTGTCCCCTCTCCTGTAAGTTATTCTGCTCTTAATTTGAGCTTCATTACCTTGCTAATTCACTGTCGGAGGTTGATTTTACTTAATTTAAACCGTAGTTCAGTCTTGTCTTCCCCCACCCCTATAATTCAAGCATCTGTTAGTCATCCTCTTCAAACGGCTTTTATTCACCTATTTTAAATTTATATCAATCGTTATTCCGCTGTGCTAACCGTATTATCATAGTATCATTTCACGGATCGCCCTTGACTGTCGTGGGTTTTCATGCTTTTTCTTTGGTGTGCCCCACTTCTCTTTGTGCCTCAGTCATCTTTTTTGGTTTGCTTGATTGTCTCACCATATCGGGATGATCTCAATTAGAAGCCATTTATGCTTCTTGGCAAGTTACTGAATACTTTCTGTTATTAACATCTTTCAAGAACTTCTCAGCCAAGGCAGCATTCATCTACTCCAAAGGTTCCTTTTTATTGGATATTCCGGTGGCCAAACTATTTAATGTAGAAATCGCGAGATTTACTCCAAATAAATACACTAATTTAATTATATATTGATTTGAATTTGAAGGCAGTTTGTAACAACATGTTTTTCCTTAAACTACGGGTCGCTGATATTAGAGGGTTAAAGTTTCCAATTAAAGGTCTTTCTGTAGATGACCGGTTTACAGAGGGTGCCTTGTTGATGGTCAAAGCTCCAACAGGATTAAAGCTCAAAGAGCTTCTACCTACTTCCTATGTCCTCTTTTTGTGATTCCTGAAGTACATTTTGTGTTTCTGGTGCCCTACAGGTGGAGGCAATATTAGACCAGGAGAATTTCACTTTGGAAGAGCTTCTGGATGAAGAGGAAATAATTCAAGAATGCAAGGCCTTAAACAGTCGCCTCATTAACTTGTATGCTGTGCACATTTTCTCTATCTGCACAAATACGATTTGCATTTTACATTCTCTGTTAATACAAAATGTAATTACATACTACACAAACTGGACATGTGATAATAAAGATGATTCCATTAAAGGTTATGTTTTTCCCCCCGCTAGTCTGAGGGACAGAGCTCAGGTTGAGCAATTGCTACGCTACATTGTAGAAGAACCACCAGAAAATGCTGAAAGCAAGCGGGCCCTCAAGTATGAAGTCTTCTGAACTGAAAGTTGGTTGAATCTTTTATTTTGATGTTTCAAATTATATTTCTCCCCATTTTGATCTGATATGTGATTTGTCATTTAGGTTTCCTTTCATTGCCTGTGAGATTTTTACTTGTGAAATTGATGTTATTTTGAAGACCTTGGTGGAGGAAGAAGAGGTATATACTTATTTGATTGATGATAATATTTTTGTAAGCTTGAAGTTGTCTAATAATGGTATATATGTAAATATTTTTTTATTCAATTTCCTGTAACAGTTAATGAACTTACTATTCTCCTTCCTGGAGCCGAACCGTCCTCATAGCACCTTGCTGGCTGGGTACTTTAGCAAGGTACTCTTGATGATGCTGAAAGTTGTTTGCGTGACATTTTATCACCAGAGCTCTTCTTAACTTATTAAAGATAAAACCTCCAGATTGATGCACCTTTCTATGTATTTTTCCAGGTTGTTGTTTGCCTAATGATTAGGAACACTCTGCCTCTTATGAATTATGTTCAAGTAAGCAAATAAGCATGCTTTTGTTGTAGGATTTGATAATTTTATTTGATGTTTACTATTTTAAGGAGAGGACTAAAGCTCTGGGTATAGATGTGCATTGCCTTCTCGGCACTTTATCTTGAAATAATCTTCAGTCAATATCAGACAACCAAATAAGCTGCCCGATATGTGGTATTCTTGTGAATTTACTTTTTTTGTTCACGCTTCAATATACTTTCTGCAGGCCCATCAGCATGTTTTTCAGCAACTGGTTGATTTGATAGGAATTACATCCATTATGGAGGTAAGCTTTTCTTTCAGTGGTCGTTATAGTGATGCTGTGATCTGGCTAAGTTGTTAAATGGATTCTGAAACAAGTTATCTACACAGGTTTTGGTTCGATTAGTAGGCGCTGATGACCATGTGTATCCCAACTTTATAGATGTGATACAATGGTTGGTTGAGAGCAACCTGCTAGAGATGATCATTGATAAATTAAGCCCATCTGTAAGTGAAGATTCTCTCTGGTTTTATATTCATCAAGTGGTCTAGCTAGGCTTGGTTTATTAGTTATATGTTGTCCTAATTGGTTCACATGAAAGACTTGTAGGAACAAAACAAAGTTCTATAGGGAGTCCATCTGTTCAAAATCTTCTTGAGAAAATAGAGAAAATGATCAGTTTATAATTCTCTGTCATTCAGTTTAATGGATCATCCAATTGGAAATGTGTTACGTAATTGTAGAAAGAAAAGGGAAATAGAGAAGAATAGAAGGAGAATAGAAGAGAAACAGAAACTATACTGAATATTCAAGAGTTCATATCATAATCAAAGCATATCTCCATAAGACTGATGATTGCCCTTATTTATAAGTGGTGGGTAATCCTAATCCTAATTAAATATCTAATCATGATATATATTATAATATCTAATACTAATATATCATAATATATATATATATTATGATATCTAATCCTAATCGCAGAATATCTAATATTAATTCTAATAAAATAATAAAACTACTTAAATTATTTATTTATATTTTACATATCAATACTCCCTCCCCAAAAGACCCTTGTCCCCAAGGGTCAAGTACCAAGAACGATACTAAACTGGAGCCAAGAAGCATTTTAATCAATTTTCCTTTGAACCAAATCTGGACTCAGAGATTTGAAATCGTTAGCGTTATCTGTGCCAAGTTTGAAGACATGTTGTAAAGTGCACTCTTAAACCCCTCACAACAGTTGAGATTTAATGATCCATCAGCTCTAAACTTTTGTTTCATCACTTTCTTTTTACACATTATGTGTGAAGGCTCCTGTAAACTATCGGTTGTGTTCCGAAAATTGATCTCCTTTGAACATGCTAAACTTCTTGCATCTTGGAGAATGATAGATTGAATTGTCAACTCTTCCTAAACTGTTATCTGTACCGTATTAGAATCTTGAGTTTGGTTAGGGTTCTTGGGACTTTCTTGCATATCTTTTTTGCTCATCAATAGGTGTTGAAAGGAAAGACTTATCTTCTTGAGCTGCCGGGTACTCTTCTTGATCACCAGAAATGTCATTTTCCTTTTGCAATATTTTTTGCGACTCTGCCACATCTTTCTTTACGGGCTGAGTTTTCTGCAGAAGGAAACTCATCTTGTCAAGATGCCTTACCATATGAAAACGCCGCTCTATATCCATGCTCATCCTGTCAAGATTATTCGCTATATTCTGAAGACAAGGTTCTATATCTATGCTCATTCTATTATTGATTCTTGTGAATAGCCGAGCAACAACCGCTCTGATACCATTGTTACATAATTGTAGAAAGAAAAGGGAAATAGAGAAGAATAGAAGAGAAACAGAAACTATACTGAATATTCAAGAGTTCACATCATAATCAAAATATATCTCCATAAGACTGATGATTACCCTTATTTATAAGTGGTGGGTAATCCTAATCCTAGTTAAATATCTAATACTAATATATCATAATATCTAATCATGATATATATTATAATATCTAATTCTAATATATATATTATGATATCTAATCCTAATCGCAGAATATCTAATACTAATTTTAATAAAATAATAAAACTATTTAAATTATTTATTTATATTTTACATATCAAAATGTGTACAGAATGTATGTTTTAGAGGTAGATTCATTAAGCATATACAAATAGTACTGCATCATCACCTTCTTTGGGGAAATAAGAAGATTAAGCAACTAATGGATATGGGCAAACCTACAACTATTGGTAACCAAGGAAAATGGTAAAAATAAGACGTCCTATGGCCAGAAAAACAGGCGCTCTAAATTCTGCGGGTTTTTTTGTTGTAATCTGTGTAACAATTTTTCAATGAACCAGAGTCCTCCTGAAGTTCATGCTAATGCAGCTGAAACATTGTGTACAATAACTCGAAATGCCTCGTCTGCTCTAGCAACTAAACTTTCAAGCCCAAGGTCTGTAGTGCAAGGCTTTATAGTCTATTGTTTAATAATTTAATATTTACTATGGATTAATTATTAATTTGTTGTTAACATGCAGTTTTGTGGCAAGAATTTTGGATCATGCTTTGGAATATTCACAATCAAAGTCTAGCCTCATTTGCTCTCTCTCTGTGTTTATTTCTTTGCTGGATTCCAAAAGATCTGCAAGCTCGTCTTCCCTTTTTCATTCTTTCCGAAGTCAATACATGTATGAGGCTCCAGTTCCTGTTAACCAAGAGACTATTGGTGCAATGCTTCAGAAACTTAGTAATGTTTAATTCATGTTTCTTCTGTGTTATCCCCATGTTGTTGAGCATTTAAACGGGCACAACTTCTTGTTAATTTGACTGATTTCCTATTAAGCCTACAAACATATTTCCTAATTGGGCTTCTCATGTTCAATGCTTCCCTACAAGATTTTTGGTCCAGATTTGGTTCGAAGGAGAATTAATCAAAATGCTCCTTGGCTCTGGTTTGGTGCAATTCTCGGTGTACCACAAGGGTCACTTGGGAGGGGAGTATTTATGTGTAATTATAATAATAGAGAGTTAGTAGGAGTCTGTTAGAGGTTGTTAGTGCTTTAGGTCTATAAATAATGGGTTGGGATAGTTTGAAAACATGGCTTATGAGTAATGAAGATTTGAGTCTCTGTCTCTCTCTGTATTCCTTCTGTTTTCCTCTCTTCCTCCCTCTTTCCCACCTTTTCATACAACATGAAGCATGACATGGCCACCATTTCTTCAGTGCAAAATCTCACTGTTTTCTCTGCAGGTGACTTGTTTAAGCTTTTGCATGTATCATCCGATGAAAATGTATTGCCTACAACATATGGAGAATTGAGGCCTCCACTTGGGAAGCATCGATTAAAGGTTAGAAGTTTAGATTTCATTGTAAATTTTGTCATGTGTAGCTGTCTTTGGTAAATCATGTTGCAGTTTGATTGCCTTTAATGTATGTTGTAATTTAATCATTTCATATTCCCCCTCAAGGACAGTTTAACAAGGTTAATGTGTGTGTGTATATATATATATATGTTCTGTTTCTGACTTATCTATGATTTATTTCAGATAGTTGAGTTTATTGCAGTACTTTTGAAAGCTGGGAATGAATTGGCTGAAGTAGAATTGGTCAACTCAGGAATCATTCAACGAGTTATTGATCTTTTCTTTGAGTAAGTAACTAATGCTATTGGTTTTGATAAAGTTGCCAATGCCTGGCAAAATCTTGATTTCTTTTGTGTAGAAATTTCTGAACTTGACTGAGGACACGGTTCTCACTTGTCTTATTTTTGTTTTTCTAATACAGATATCCATTCAATAACTTATTACACCATCATGTAGAAAGTATAATGCTGTCATGTTTGGAGAGCAAAACTGATGTCGTTGTCGATTATCTTCTTCGAGAATGTGATATAATTGGAAAAGTTCTTCGAGCAGATAAAAATCCTGTTTTTTATAGTTATGGCGACCAGGTAAGCAGATGATATCAAAGTGATGGATGGGATGTCATATTTTGGCCATTTAATGCCCAAACTTGCACTCTATTGGCCATTGAGTCAATCGATAGACCTTTAATTAGGGATGCAAAGAACCATTATTGGCTTATAAGATATTCAATAGTACATGTGAAATTAATCACTGTGATTTGCATCATATTCTACTTTTATTTTTTTAACAAAAACATATTTAAGCTGAAGCAAAGTAATGGATGCAATTCATAATATTTTACATTTCAGTTATTGTACTCACAATTATAACCTCTTTTAATTGAATTCTTGAGTGATCTTGCAGCCAACAGTAGCTGCTGCTGGCAAACAGGCACCACGGGCAGGAAACATTGGACATATCACTCGATTTGCCAACAAACTTGTTAACCTGGCTCCTAACCAAAGCTGCATACAGGCCTTTCTTCAGGTTTGTAATATATTCTTTTGATTCAGAATTTTGGTCATGTTATCTAATTTTGATGACTAGCAGCAACGGAAAAGTTTCCACTTGTGTAAATGTGCAGGATCCATAAAATATGACACTTCATCAAATTTGATATTTTGATTTAAAACGTGTAGCCTTAACTTTTTGCATTTCATATTACCTCTAACGATCTTCCACTAAAGCCCATTTTCTTCTATATCAGGGATTTGAGATTTGTGGCTTGTGAGTTGATGTTTTTCAATGTTAAGAAAACTAGACTAGGCCATCTGGTTTAACCCGAAAACTATGTTGAGTTTGCAGTTACATGGATTGAGATAGGGTCAAACTTTTGTTAAATAGAATTCAACTTGATTTCTTTAATTTTTGTGCAGGAAAACAACGAGTGGAATGAATGGCAAGCTACAGTTCTACAAGAGTGTAATGTGGTTGAGAATGTTCATCGTTGGGCTTGTGGGTAAACCCTAGTCTCACTTGTTTGTCTCAAATGCTTTGCAAACAGCCTTGCTGGCAAGGCCAAGATTATTTTTTTGAAGTGTAATATCTGTTAAATTTTTCTGTGGTTGTATAAATTAAATAAATTAAAGTAGGCAAGACCCAATGCCCTTATATAAGTAATGAAGACCAAAAGTGAGATTTTCTCTAGCTTAAAGGTCAGGGAAGTTATCTACACATAATGTTGAGGTGGGTAATGCATTAATTTAGCATAGGAAAAACAATATTACAATGATTAGTGTTATATATAACTTTTCTCAACATATTTTGGATAGGATAGTTAATATTTGTGGCACTTGTTTACTTGTTATTTTTTATGGATTGGTGCAAATGATCTTTAATTGTGCCTTCTATCATATGCTCCCTTTTAAGTTGCGAATCCTCTCTCATTTGGCATCCTCTTCTTTTTCATTTTTGTGTGCAGACGACCCACTGCATTACAAGATAGGATGAGGGATAGTGATGATGATGACCTTCATAATAGAGACTACGATGTTGCAGCATTAGCCAATAATCTGAGCCAAGCTTTTAAATACAAAATTTATGGAAATGAGGATAATGAAGAGGTGTGTAGTTGGTTGCCTCCTCTCCCCATCTCTGTGCATGCATGTTCACATTTGTGTGCATGTATGTGCGTTCATGAATCCTCCCATTTTTTTTCCAGATTTTTCCTTCTGGGCTGGGCATGATTATGTATGAGTAGGAAAACCTATATTGTGGTTTAATATTTTGATCGTCTTTGTTTCAGGACCACGGAGGGCATGGTGGAGATGATGAGGTAAATGCTTTGATTATTGGTCACTAAAGTAATTGTTATTTTGCCTGATCTTGCCATTTTTAGGGAAAACAAGTGCCAGCTTGGCTAAAATAAAATGTCAAACCTCCTTTGAAAATTGGGCGACTAAAGCTCTATATGGCCTGCTATCCATGCAACTGTCAAGCACATTGCTGACTTGTGCTGTGATTTGTAATTTACCATTTGGGCATTAGCTGCCCTTCCTTTGAATGATTTCCATAATAAACCACACTATCTTGTGGTCTTCTACTATTTTCTTAAGATATGCTGATGCATTCATAAATTTGTTGCATAAAATGCAGGATGTCTACTTTGATGATGATTCTGCTGAAGTAGTCATATCATCTCTAAGACTTGGTGATGAACAAGGAAGGTCAGTCTCTAATACGTATATGACTTGTTATTTACGTTGAGAGGAATTTGATCTAGTTAAGGAATAATTCACCAGTACCATGTCTACTGTGTTGAGTTCATATCTTTCTAGGTTTTCTTGTATGCTTCATCTGCATCTTATCATCCCTTCTTTCCTGAATTTATCATCTTCCCAAGACAACGAGAAAGAATATTAGAGGGTGAAGACGCATAATCTTGAGAAAGGACCATCCTTTGAATGCGACTAGAGAAGAAGGAAATGCAGATTTTGATACGGAAGACAGTATATTCTATTGGCCTTTTTTGTTTGTCTAAGGGGGTGTTTGGAAAACACCAGAATCAATTAAAAAAAGCTCCTGGGTACTTTACAAGACACATATTTATCTCATACATGGCAAAGTCACTTAAAATAAGCTAATCTAAACATCCACTAAGTGTTTATAAACCAATCATCAAGCACACGTTGATAATGTGTCCACTCTACCATTTTGGGTTTATGGATGTTTAAACACTTGCATTTCAACAATTTGTGACATTGGGTTGAGTTCTATTGTTTTATGATGCTCTATTTTCCTCCAATCATTTTTCTGGATAATTATCAGCAATGAAGCTTAGGATCTCTGTTAGTGTTTCTCTATAAATCTTCATTTTGATATGGAAATAAGAGGGCTGACTTGTTTTTTTATATGCAGTAGCCTTTTTACAAACTCCAACTGGTTTGCGTTCCAAGATGACAGAAATGGTAATGCACCAGAGGGAGCATCATCTGAGATGATGGATGAGATTAACTTGAATGGAGCGACAAATGGTGGTAACAACAGTAGTGATGATGAGGTAGTGGTAGGGGAGGAAGAGGAATTGGCTGAAAGCAGAAATACCACAAATGACTCCTCTAACATGAGTACGAACTTCTTCAGGGGATCAAGCAACGGCAAGTCAATGAATGGTGGCACTCTAAACTCGGAAAGTGAGAAGGCAGGTGCTGCACATGATATGGGATTTTTCAGGTTTGAGGCATCTGAAAACGTGGACCTTTTTGGGGATAGGCCATTACCTGACTGGGTGGGATGGGCTGAACCATCAGATATGAAAGTTTCTGGTTCAAGCACAAATCCCTTTGTTGATCATGATGATTCTGATAGCAATATATCCACTAAATCTCAATTAGGCACCCCCAGTTCTTGTTCACCTTCAAATGGGGAATTCCCACCTGCAAATGGTTTGCCAACCCGGGGAGGGGACTCGAGTCAAAGATCAGCGGCAGTACCCTCCCGTTTTGAAGGGGATGTTGAATTTGTTGGCGTGGAATTAGAAGGTACTGAGAAAGCCATGGAGCAGGCTCTCAAAGAAGGAATAGTCGGGGAAGCAGGACCACTGAAAAGAAATGTTGTTCCGAAACTGCCAGAAAAGGATAACTCCGAAGAGGGCGGACCCGGAATGAAGGAATTCAACGACGCAAATTACTGGAGGGTTGATCAAGAGGTTGCTGTTCTGGAGTGAGGTAAATCTGGTTTCTCTTGTATGAATAGTTGGACCGTGGCTAATGTAACCGCATTCTAGGTTCGCAAGGGCCTATGCAGCAAATTTATGTACAGTGTATTTTCGTTTCGATTAATGTGTGTCTATTCTTGCCGTTCGTTAGATATTAAGCTTTGTTCATTGTTTCAAGTTTTGCTTACTGTACTTGATTTAGGGGTAGCCCCCGCATTTATGGAAATTTATTTAGGGCCCTTGGTCTGGTCCTTTAAAATCTCGAGGTCGATTATATATATGCTTGGATTGGAAGAAAACAATGAGTGAATCCAACCAACATGGATACTTGAAACCACCCAACAACATCTTTACAGCTTCGGCATTGCACTACCAAGAAGCTAAAAGCCTATATTATCATATCGATAACTTAGTACACCTCATCTCCATTCCATTTATTTTATAAGAGAAAATTAACGAATCACGTGAATTAAAAAAGTTAATTAAAAATAGTTAATATGTATACTTAAACAAGGGGAAAATAAAAAATTAATGAAAAAAATTAGAGAACTTTTAATTAAATCTCTTCCAAATAAAAATAAGCCATACTCTATTTTAGGAGTAGCTACTAATCTTAAAATTATATAACTAATAATAAAATTTAATAAATAGTATAAAAAAATCATACTTTAAAAATGTCTCATCTTGGGGATGAGAAATCGTTCATTTCAGACTATAAGGACCCTAATGACCAATTTAATATTACAAGGATATCAACTTACGCCGTGTACAAATTGGTATTTTTTTTTTTTTTTATACAAACCGATAATTTTTTTTGATATCAAACCGATAATTGAAGACAAGATTCCCGGCGCCCAATCTTTTTAAGATGAAGGGAAGGGAAGGGAAGGAGAGGGAGAGTCAAATATTCAAAATGGTCCGACCATCAAAACGGCGACTCAGTTGGGGCGCTGCTTGCACGTGACTTCTTGTTGGTGGTCCCACGCACCCCCCCCCCACGTGTGACTTCTGCTTGGTCTGGCAAATGGCAAGACCGTCTCTGTCTCCAACGTCTACCCGTAGACTTTTTATCTTCTGCAACATCGGCCCTCAAATTTCCCAAACCTTTTCATGGGAACACGTCACCATTCCACAGCTATTCATCCATAGTCATGTTTTCTGGATTTTCATATCCCAACCTCCTACAATACCCTCTTCTCTAGGGCGTTGCTGCTTAATATTATATCTTGACACGTTCCTTGGAATAATACATCCTCTCTTCTGTGATTTACTTCATTCGAGGTCCATCTGAAGGCTTAGTTGACTGTAAGGGAAGATTATCTGCTGTTCATTTAATTTTTTATATAAAATATAATTAACTAATTTAAATAAATTAAAAAATTAGATATATTAATTAATTTAGATATAATTTTTTCTTTATAAAAAATAAAACTATAAACTATGGCCAACCTTCTATGTTTTTACTAAATGCTTCCTCGTTTATGATTCATCATTTTCTCATGTTAATTTCCATAATTGGTTATCTTAGGAAGCTGGGCGGGACAAGGTTTCGGAACACCCACGAAATAGATCAACCAAGTCCAGCAGGGTCAGCAAAGTGAGCAACCAGAACTATAAATAAATAGTCAAAAGTCAAAAGTTACGATGTTTTCAATCAAATTCATCCTTGCACAAACTTCTGAACATATCTGGTTTCGATGGCATGGCCTGGTCATAAGGATTGGAGAAGCGAAAACCGACACATGAATAATTATAGTCAACTTTCACAGAGCAAGTGACGGACACACAGCAGTAGAGAGGTCAATGTTGAAAAGTAAAAGAGGGCTTAGCAGAAACGAAAATCTTGGCTAATGATGATATGATAAGGATTATAATATAGCAAACAATAGTTTACATGAGATGGGACCATCATCTGTTGGGACATGTAGACTTTTATAAGAAAACGAAGATGCCAATGTTGATAACAGATTCAATCCATATTCTATGCCCTTCACCTTCTTCTCTTCGATTCCATTTGATGCATCTATTCCATTTCAACATATGTAAAACAGATTCAGTCACATCCAAAAACAGTTGCAATATTCATTCTATAAATATTAAAGCCCTCCCTTCAATCATTAATATATAAGAATTAGTTAGCTAATTTAAATAAATTAAATAATATATAATATAAATTTGTATTTAGAGTTTTGATTTGGTCATAATTAATTAATTTATTTAACTTTTTTATTCAATCTAAATTAGTCATTTATCTCTTATATTATTCAAATTTGACCACATAAGGTCCAAGGGGCCAATTGGGATATGAAGGCATAGAAAGCTCTCACCTTTAACTTTTAAAACTCTTTGCTGCCTGAATCGGTCAGAATTGTTAATCTTTTTGCTGTTTTCATGAAGTCACTGCAGAGAGATCCCAGAGAAACATAAACACAATAAATACATATGACTGAACAATACAAGAGTATAGACATTCACGACAGAACCAGGTTTTAAGTCCTCAATGAAGATAAGATGATGAGAGAGAGCAACAGAAACGGTTACCTGAAGGGTTCTAGTCCAGTTTGCTTAACAGCACCAGATGCATCATAGTAGATTACATGGCGCAACATTGTAGATCTTTCAATTCCAAACATGTTGGCCAGTCTTCTGTAGAGTTCTTCATAAGAACCGAGACAAGATAGGTCAAGAGTTCGTCCCACGTCCTCGGATTCCATAAAAACCTTGCAATGACCGTTATCTAAGCCTAGTTGCCAAGAATACTCAACATTATTAGAAGATTTCCCAGGTGAAAACTGCTGAGAAAGACCAGATTGTGAATCACCCAATTTGAACTTTGTCTTGTCTCTATTTTCATCTGGCAAATCTTTTTCTGTAACATTCTGAGACAACTTATCGCTAGAACAGCTTCGAGAAATTTGTTGCTCAGTGAGTATTGGTTGACCAAAAAGCAAGAACCGGTGTCTCTTCACATTATCAGATTTCTCCAAGCTCTTGCAAGAATTTCCCATGGTTAGCAAGCAAGACAAGCTTTCATTGTTCTCGCCGTTGTTTGCCATCTTGCCATTGGATATCCCAGGATGTATATCAAGCTGCTGGATGTTAGTTGGAAGCAACCCCAACTGTAGTTTATTATTGTTAAGGTGGAGATCTGAAAGAGATATTCCAAATTGAGCATGCCTGGCTCCCTGTATGCCTGCAGGAGCATTATCAGATAGACAACACGAGGGGCTACTCAGCCCAAGGGGGTTGCCTGAAAACGTCGGTATCGGAAATTGACCGTCAAGGGGGAAGTCCGAGTGCTGTGGAAGCCGCAGCTTCTTCCTCGGCGTAGAAAAAGGCATGAAATGAACGACCGGCATGTTTGATACCAATTCTACCAACCATGGGCTAACACGCTTCACATTCTGCAGCAGATCTGGTTCATCCCAAGTAACCTGTATCAAACATATCATGATCGATCAATCAAGATTGCGTGACAAAATCACTCTCACAATAATTTGAATTAAAATCCAGAGTGAACGAGGTCAAAATGTATAGAGCAAGCACCTCCTTCTCCCCAAAAAAGAGGCTAGTTCATATTTACATGTACAAAGTAGGACTAAGGTTATGAAATAATTACATTACAAAATATCAAATGTAATCAACAGTACGAATTAACATAAACTGCAGTTTTAGAATTCACAATTGCACGTGCATTATAGAAATTCAAAGAAAGTGAAGGTGTGTTGTGGCAGTGGAGGCTTCAGGCGTTATAACTTCCACATAGATCTACAGAACTAGCATGCTTAGACAAGTTCATTCTTACTTTGAAAAACTAAACTACCAGAAAACAAAGAACAGTTCAAGAAAGAAGCATGAAGAATGAGCCCTTTAAACCTCATATCAACAAACAGGATTGTAGTTAAAAATAGAAACGAAGGAACATAATAAAGTACCTGAAGAAGTCGCCAGGGTGAGTTGGGCCAACGAACGGGATCGACAACCTGAACAGAAGCAATGGTCCCCATGAACCAGCTGATTCTAGAAGAATCCTCGGTCTCAAAGGGCATCTTGAACCTCATGCCACAGCACCATTGAGTTCTCATTGCAGCCTTCACAGATGAAGCTTTAATACAAAACTCTGGAGTGCTAGCTCGAGGATAATAAACTACTTCAAATGCCTGAACACTAGCAGCCAGTGTCATAGCTTCCATCACAGATTCAGGCCTCACTTTTGCTCTTACAGGGCTTGAATTCCCAGAAGCATTAGGCAGTAATCTGTAGTCCTCTCTCAAGAAATAAGAGAAGCCCCCACAAGGCCCCACACCAGTTCCGCCGGCAACACCGCTCCAGCCGGCTGATGGTGTTTGCATCCTGCTGCCAAAACCGCCACGTTTTGCTCGGCGAATTCCGACACAGAGTTCACCGTTTTCAGCCCTCAAGAAAACAATAGAATCCCCAGCAACGAGTTTCTTTTGGTTCACGAAAGTGCTCCACCCAGTGGTTAGTAAGTGCCGACGAGGTGTTCCCCTGTATATATGTCTGAATTTCCAGGTTTCGCCATGAACGTCCTTGGCAGCAACGGTTTGAACGGGTGGTTCGGCTGTGTAATCCAGCCGTGGGAAGATAGTTTCTGCGCAGTACCTTGGAACAGAGAAGCCCCCACCATTGTTCGCATCAGATTGGGTTAATGTCTTGGCAAAAGATGCCAATTTTTCTGAATTTTCCGATCCATTAACGTCCGTAACCCTGTCGTCGTCGTCGTTGTAATCGAGCTCGGAATTTCTCACAGGAACCAACCTTATCTTGGCAAAAACTTCATCAGTTTCTGGGTCGGCCAAGAATTTCACCGATACCACGCGACAAAGAATAAGAGGAGAAATCCTTAAGGAAGGGGGGAAATTAAGGTTGGCCTGAGCGTGCTCGGCGTGTCCTTGAGGAAAGTAAAAGACTTTGGAGTTCACCGGAGGCATTTGAACCATACCTCCGGCGCACGCGTGCCAGAGTTGCGGATCCAAGCTCTTCTCGACTTCCTTCATTAATGATATTAGTTCTTAAAATGGATACTTGGAGATTACCGGAAGAGAGTAATAGATCAAACAGTGTTAGCAGCGTTCTTTCCTGTTTTTGGTGAGAGAATTAAAGGCTAGTAAGGCCCTGTGATTCTCTCGGTAAATGCTGTGAGGGGGAGAGTCAAAAGGATCCAAAATTAGTTGAACAATTAGAAACTAATAATAAATTCAGCCGCTTCTTTTAATTTTGAGCAATAATTAAAACCAAGGGGAAAGAGAGCAAAGGTAGATTTTTTACCCTTTTTGAGCGCCGCAAAGGAGAAACCTCGGTCGACTCCACACTTCAATAAAAAACTTCCCTCCAACAAAAGAAACCAACCTCTTCTGCTCCCTTAAGGCCCTATTTCAGAAACCTTCATTCCATGCACGCCATTAGCTGTAAATTGTCCGAGACGATGAACAAGAAGAATCGGAGACAACCATCCAGACAACAAAGCAAAATTTATAAGCTGAATCTGAAGCTCATCGTCGTGAACACAAAAGACGAAGAAAGAAAAAAGGCCTCAGCTTCCTCACCTGACGATGGTGTTCCATGTTGGTTCCAGATCTCGAAGAATCTCCCTTCTACTCTCTCCCACCCCTAACAAACAAACACAGCCGAGTCCTTAACCGAAGAAATATACGGACACGAATTAATTAATAATATATAATAAAAAAGGGAAGGAATTTTACGGGCTCCGACGAAGATGTCAGTAGTAATTAACAATAAGTGAGGTGAGTGTATAATATAATGTCAGAAAATATCGCGAGGATCAAACTTTAAACTCGGTAATTCTGGTGTCTCTCAGGAAGCAGAGGTACGAACAGTAATTATAGCACTGCTCACCGATGACAGAACATCGCCCCACCGCTGTACTCCATTCATAAGTCGACAAAGCAACGCACTTCATACATCTTTGTTTCCGAATGCCGAATAGCACCAAAAGCAATTAAAAGCAAGTGGTTTTCTTGCTGTTATTACTATTAATTATAATTAGGATTTTATTTTGTGCTGCACAGTAGTTTTTTTTGGGGGGCGGCGGGGAAGAGAAGGGGGGAACGGAGGGGAAAGGATTCCGGGCCATCGTGCGGAAGCACGCGCCAGAAGGAGCGTGAAGATGATTTGGCAGAGAAGTGAGGGCCCGCCATTTTTTGGTCGGACGAAGCGTAGGAAAAAGCGGTCGTCATGGGAATGGTTTCACTTGGGAGGACTCAACTCCTCGTCACTGGTCACACTCTCACTACTGTCATTTCTTTATTTCTTTATAAGAATTAATTAAATTTTTAAAAAAGATTAACAAAATCAAATAATTTAATTAATTATAAATAATATAATAATTAATACAAGTAAAGAGTATCACTTTAATTTTTATTATAAATCTATTTCAACCAATTTTTACCTATTAAAAAATAGTAGATAAATCATTAAATATAATTTAAATTGATAATTTGTTTTAAATTAAACATTATTCTTTTTCTATATCTATATATCTTTCTCAACTCCTTCACTTTTTTTTCTCTTTTTAACAAAAAATAAATAAAATTAAATTAAAAAACAATCATTAATAACTTTAAAATAGACTTATATTTATAACAAAAAAAAATTCTTTTTGAGTTGACTTATAATAAGAATAAGAGTATTATATAATATGAATTCATATTGAGGAGTTAATTTTATTATAATTAATTAATTAATTTATATTTTTTAATTTATTTTAAAAAATAAATTAACTAATTAATATTATATTAGTTTAAATTAAGCTCAAGACCTAATATCACACACACGACACGATATAAAGCACAAAAGTGACATTTTGAAATGACTACTTTACTCGTAAGTTGTAACTATGAAAGAATGGGCATTACTTAGCAATCTTAACATTGGGAAAACAATAAATCAATTGAAGTATGGTTGAAAAGGTAAAGATATCTATTGGGAATTGTGAAAGAGGAATGGGAGAAATGGGGTTTTGAATGGGTAAAAAGGGAGGGGAGGGCATGGAATCCATTTGCAGAAAAAGAAAAAGGGTGGAGGAGTGTGTAAATTTGGTGATAAGAATGAATAATCCTAACAAGACGCCATCTTAATTGATGCAAACATTTTGGTCATGGAGAGAAGAGGGAAGAGACATGGAAAGTTGATGGACGGATGGATGCACCTAATTTGTGTAGGGCCTCTCATTTCTTGACATTAACATACCCTCCTCTTTCATTAACTCATCATATGACCCCTCATTCTCCGCATATGTTTCCAAAAGAATCCTAAATAACTTTTAACATGTTTTATCATACTTAAAAAATAAATAAATTTTACTAATTATATCTTCAAATTTCATAACTTATTAACTTTATTTTTAATTAATAACACTCTTTTATAATAATATAAAATCAATACAATAATAAATAAATGGTGAAATTATATATTTATGTGAACAATTTCTTTCATTTTTTTAAAAAAATATCTTCTCTTTACTTTATAAATAGGATTAAAAGAGTAAATTTTTATTATTATTATTATTATTTACCATTCCCTTCTCCTTTCAACCATGTCATTGGACATTTGATCAACTAAATATTATGCATGTGATGCCTTATTTGATATATTCAATTTACTACTACCTCCAGTCCTCACTATAAAAGTTAGATAAGGGGTTCATTTTAATCCTAAATATAATATCACAATTTATTTTTTTCTTAAATTTATGATTTTTTCACAAAATATCCATATACGATTGTATATATATTAAATAATCTCTATCAAGAGGTTGCTTCAAACATATGATAGTAGAGGGTATTTTAGACAAATTAATATATAATCATTATAAATAAATAACTTATTTAATCTATTTAAATTAGTTAAATAAATCTCATATTAAATATCAGGAGAGTATCTTATATATTTTAATTACTCTAATTGGCAACAAAATTATTGTAAAATGGGATGGGATGTGGTGAGTAATATAATAGCCATGAATTCAAACCCTCCCAACATATTTTTAAAAAACTTAAAGATCCTTGGAAGGTAGATTGAGCTAATAATATGAATACGATTGAAGTAATGAAACTCTCTCTTCCGTCTCTATATAGCTACCTAGTTTTTTTTTTTAAAAAAAAAATCCCGTCCTTAAATATAATATTTAGGTAGTTCAGAATTTCATGATATGTAAAAAAAGAAATTAAAAAAACCCCGTCTCTCATAATTTATCCCCACCCCTTAATAAATAAAAAGTATACGCTTATTTAATTTGGGGTAAATATGGAAAGAATAAAAAAATAGTCAGACAAAAACAAACTCCTAGGTTGGTGTTTTTCTTATCACTATATTTAAAGAGGGAAGGAGTTATACTATGCCTGATAAAATAGGTTAATCCGTTGTAACTCACAGGCTAGAAAGAACGAGCTATGTAATTCACCTTAAAATGGTTGGTAAAATGCCAGCCTGACTCTATCCTCTGGTAGTTGGTTGACCTGTTAATTTATCACTTTTTTTTTTAATATTTTTAAAAAATTAATTATAAATTTTTAAAATATTAATAAAAATTTCTAATATCATATTAGCATAATAAAAAATTATTAATGTTATATTTTTATAATTTTTTTAATTTTATATCTATAAATATAAATAAATATAAACATAATATTAATCAATTATAATATATTAATATATATCAATAAATAAATAATTATTTTTATCAGTACTCAATAATAAAAATATTTAAAATAATATTTAAATAAAATAAATAATAATATTAATAATTAAAAAAGAGAGACTGCAAATAGACTGACATTTTATTAACTCAAGGCCCCTTTTGAGATAAAATGGGTTGAGTTCGGACTCATTTTATCAGCTTTAGTAATACATTAGGTTATTAAAAAATTAATTAAAGATAGACACTTTGTAGTAATTTATTTAGTCAGAATTATTTATGATAATCTGTTATTGTCTTCGACAACTAAATCTATCTACTCTATGATATAATATTCTTTTTTTTAAAAAAAAAATCAAAAGGGGAAATTAGTTGTGGGGGGCGTGAGACAAAAGCTTAGAGTATTAGGGGAAGCAAAAGAAGGGTGGGAACACGCAAGTATGGTGGGAGGAATCCACAAAAAAAAACAGCCATGAATACGAACACAACACATGCATTATTATATCTAACAAAACAAAACAAAACAACAACACGAAAACAAATGAATGGTGGTTTTTGAATCAGCCGAAGAAGCCAAAAGTGGTTTTGGACAAATAATTGGATTGGTTGGTTCTGAATCAACAATCATATGCCGACACCCCCCCCCCCACACAGGATGAAATCATTCATAGACACACACACACACACACACACGCACTCCAATTAAAACCTCTCCTTGCTCTATTCTTTCTAATTAATCATAAAATAATAATTAATAAAAAATTGCTTAATTGCTTAATTAATTAATTAATTCATTCATTAATTCATTATGCTTATGGAATAGACCCAGGGAAGCACCAACCTTATCTGGCGCTTAAAGGCCATAACTTTAACACATGTGCCATGTAATAGTTAATACTAATAATAGCTAGGTAGGGCCCTTTTGTGGGTAAGAAATGCAAATATTGCCTTCTCTTCTAATCTAATCTAATCTAATCTAACTGAACCAACCACATAAAATTTGTTTCTTTCTCCTCAATATAAATTGATCTAATTAGTATAATATAATAACTCATAGAATTATAAGTTTAAATCTAATTATTAATATGATATAATGATTTATTAGTAAATAATATATAAATACTTTTTAATTTTAAAGGAAGGATGAGTCACAACTCACTTAAATGTTTGGTTTTGTTTGTAACAAAAAGAAAACCATCTTCCTCACATGGATCCAAAGGAGTCAATTAGCGTTGATGATAAAGATGGGGGAGTGACTAGGACCCACGAATTGACAGGTCAACAGACACAACATGGCCACGGCCAAGGCAAATTAAAATTAGGAAATAAATAAAAGGAGGTCGCTTTCGTGGGAGAAAGATAATTTTTTTAAGGGGTTGGGTTGAAGTGTGCGAATGCATGTCTTTAGAGAAGTGGGAAGGGGTTAGACAGCTAGAGACAATGGGAAGAGGGGGGAAGCCGAGCTGAGCTGGCAGTGATAGAGGCCTGGACGCGTGTCACTACGAGAGTGGCCCATCTTTGATGTTCCTTGTTGGAAAGGGGGTCCCACAACATGTTTAAGGTTGGGGATGGGGTCACACTCAGGAATCTCTGTCGTTCTGCTCTCTCTCTCTCTCTGGCACACTAAAACGAGCCTAAATTGGCTTTCCTGGCGTGCTTTGCTCCACTCCCACCTCCAGGGATCCTCAATATCTTCATAATTTTGAGAATCTAAAAATTAGAATCACTTGATATTAGAAAGTTGTGTACTCAAATTGGATTTTTAGAAAAAATGATTATATTAGAAAAGATCGTTATAAATTTTAAAAGTAAATAGTTGGGAATAGTATCTAAATGGTATAAAAAAAAAGTCGTGTATATATAAACCCATAGGTGTAACTAAGACGTGTTCAAACCCGGAATCTCATCTGATACCGCTGTCACCAGAGCCGGCTTGCTGTTGTCGTTTTTCCTGGGATTAATGGACAGTTTTCGTCGTAAAAGAAAATTGGGCTGTTTTTTTTAATGGAATAATTAACGTTTTCATGCTTTGCTTGAAGTTGAAGAAACCAGTTAATGAAGTAATTAACGTAATTTTGACCTGCCATCCCATCCAGACAGAAGGGGGGAAAATCAGGATTATGTTTGGCGAAGGTGTAGTTAAAGGAAGAGGAAGGGGATGGAAAGAGAAGGAGAAGTACGTACAAGGTAAACCTAACATTTACAGTGAGAATTGAATTTGGGAACCAAGTGTCTGGCTCAGAAATAGCTAGTTGCCCTTTTTACAATGAGCAACATAAATGGGAAATCATAGAGGCACGCCTCAACGAGCATGACCGTGCTCTCTCACATATAGCATTGGTAGGCTGCTGAAAGTGTCAAGTTGGAATGTTGGTGTCCTAAAAGCAGACTTGGTTATGCAGCTCTCACGTCACTCTATTTATATTTCATTCCCAACCCCACCTAACCCTTCTTAGCCCTTAGCCCTTTTTAGGCTTACCCCTCTTGTTCCTAGAGCGGTCCCTCTATTCTTTTGAATTCACGGCCATGGCCATGCCCACAAATAGAAAGGGAAAAATAAAGTTTGAGTTAAATTTTGGAGTAGAGTATATCTCTAAATTCAAGTAGTTCTTAAAGATACTTATAAATTTCTCATTAACAAACTTCTCACAGTACCCACAAGATTTGAATTTACGACCTGATGGATTATAAGCTATTTAGTTACCAACCAGAGCAATCTCTTATTGGTAAGGGAAAAATAGAGTTGTCTTTATCAATTATTTACTAGTACAGTAGGAGGAAAAAAACAGATAAGAAATACAATAGCACTGTACACTTTTTTTTTTTTTTTTTTGAAATATTTGGCTCTCTAGAATGTGATGCAATATTATAAATGTCCAGTTGAAGTTGGTTGTTTGCTTTTTAGGTTAGGAGGATGATGGGAAAAATGGAGGAATAAAAGAAAAGGCAAGCCGACAAGAAAGTCTAAAAAGCATTGAGGTTCTTCACAATATGGATATTGGGTAAGCTATGGAAGTGTTCAAATTTAAGCACTTACACTCCATCTTCTTCTACTTGCGTCTAAAAATTGACACCTCGTTTTCGGAATATGCCTAACATGCAGTAATACTACCTTGCTAGTGTTGCTGCCACCTTTTACATTCCACTGATTTACATGATTCTGAAAAAGAAAATGAAGCTAAGCAACGCAACGTTATAATAATGAAACAGAGGGCGAGAAAAATGAACAAGGAGGCACCTGTTTTGGACTACACTCAATAAAAATATGACATGATATTATCCTAAAGGAGATTTCCAGGAAGGTTAATTCGATGACAAACCCAAACTAGAAGCCCTAGCCTCTGACATGGTTGAGTTTCTCATCTCTATGACCTTCTTGTGAGAGTTGGAATGAAGAGATGGTACAAAAGTGGGACTAGCTGCCGGGCGGTATTCCGGGAACAGGCGACCTGACCGGTATCGAACCCCACACGCATTACAGAGAGTCTTTGGACCCATAGGTCCCTCCCTCCATTGTGGGGTCTTCGTCGTCTCACAATGCATGCATTTTCTCGTGGCAGCTGAATCTCCTAATGATAATTTGTTCATCTTGACAACACTTGAAAACATGGAGACATCCTTCTTCCTCTGCTTCCTTTTCACCCCGTTTAATAACTGTCCTGTGGCAGCTCTCTTTCGAGATTTTTGCAACGCTCTTGATGTAGAGATGAACGGGATTGACAAGAGAGAGGCGAAGCTGTAGAGACGCCGGCGCCTCCCTCGAGGGCGCTTCCCCAGGATGACGGGTAGATCGAAGTTAGAACTCTCCCCAGAGGAAGATGCGGTGCTTTCAAATACAGAAACCGGGCTGTAGGTTCGAAACTGGGACTGATCCTTTTTGTTGAGGTAGACGTTAGGCTTTGCAGCCTCTGCCATTTGTTTTACATGGGAAATCTCCTTACACTGCAATATCAAATGACCATCCACACACCAAAAGTAGAAATTAAAATGGATCAGATGTAAGAGCAATGGGCATAGTTTATCAGAGAAAATAGTGTATCAATTCTTTATATAGTGCATAAAGTTTCAAGTAATCTTCACCAAGAAAACAAAATTTTCAGGTGATCAAAGAGGAACCTTGGTAATTCCTTCTAAATATTTTCATGCATTCAATATACAACAGACCAAAGAGGAACCATCATATAATCTATGGTGACTTATGTTACTGCCGCCTCACTCAAGGGCCCAGTGAAAACTAAATTCCCTACTGAAAAAAAAGCACTTCAAATGATTCTCTAGTATTATGTAAATCTCAATTCAAAAATAAATTTTACTAACACAGCAGCACTAGCATTCATCACATTACAGAAACGCTTTGAGCAACAACTATTTCTGTATTTAAATTATTAATAGACAACAGTTTCCTTAAGCATATCATCAGATATGTAAAACGTTAAAAATAGTGCAGAAATCTTTATAACTGAAGGTTTGATTAACTAATTCATTTTGTTTTAATCAAACACAACCTTAAATAAGGATCCTTTGTGATAATGCGGCAGTTGGTTGTAACTCAAAAATAAGAACAGGGCTTAAATCATCCCAACAGTGTCATTACATCCAAGTGCACTGCATTGAAGTAAAATATTATTACTGAGGGCAGAAAACTCACAGTAGAGAAAGTCCTCCCAAGGTGTAAATTGCCATTTTGAGTTTTTCCATACAATTCAGACGATGATACTGAGAACACATCAAAAGATGGCTCTTCAATGCGTTTAAATTGAGCATCCCAATCTTCTTCTTCTGCAATGTTAGCTTCCACATCCTCCAGCGGGAAATCAAAGAACTTTATGACATCATCAAAGATTTCATCCGATAGACCATTGAAACTCTTTTCCAAAAACAAAGGATCCTTCATATTTGTAATGTCCTGTTTCAGAACATGATATTAAATTATTTATACAAGACAGAGTTTGTTATTATTTGCTCACGTACTGAAAGAAATCAGAATATACTTCAACGAAAAAGAAACAGGAAAAGGGAAACTATCATTAATATGGTAAATTGTAAGTACACAAGAAATAATGATAGAATTTAAGGAAAGAAATGCCCCGTGCAATTTAGATTAACTGCTAGTTAGTTACAAGTTAAAATAATCTTTTTTAACAGCGTACGTTATATGGTTTCTAAAGCCAAAAAAATCCACCCTAAACATTATCTCCATGCCCATTTATATAGAGTAGCTAAAATTTAATTACCTCCAAAAAAGAAAAAGAAAATTCTCAACTATGGGTTATTGAGAATACTAGAAGCAGTAAGTTTTACAGGATTTGGAAACTAGAAACAAATAAGGCTCATATACTATTCCAAGCAAACGTCTTTTCAAGGGTTCTGATAATGAACAACGAACCACTTCTTCGTGCTTTTATAATCCTTTTCCTTTCTAAAGAATGAACACCACAAAAGCAAATTTCCTTGAAACACTGACTGACACATCCAAGGGACCGTTTGGTTGCTGAGAAAGTGTAGCACAGGTGCTCAAATCCATATGCAGAACACTACATTATTTGCAAATATAACAGACTATATTTTGTGCTCCTTACAAGCAGGAAAACTATAGGAAAAATCTATGTTTTTTTTTTTCATTTTTTTGTTCTTCGCCTACTGGTCCATTTCTGAAAATCATACCAGGTAAAACGAAAAATGCAAGCTAGGAACCAAGGCAAAAGTAAAAACCATCAGAATATCTTGAATGTCACAAGAGAATACTGAGGGATAGATTATGTTCCAAAATGAAATGAAAATCAAAATCAAAATCAAACGCAAGAAAGAAGAACAGGGAGGAGCTTAGAATGGTATTAGGACCTCTGACATGGCTGCTTCAGGGACTAAAAGGTGATAGAGAAACACGTTGGTGGGAGAGGAGAGCGGCCATGGGAGTGTCAGAAAATGGTGTCACAGAAAGCAGAAGACACATTAGCACCACATGGAGACAGCGGAGGAGGGGAGAAAGTCTGAGCCTGAAGATGAAAATGGCAGAAGAATGAGATTCCTTTGAATCTTTGTGTCTGATTTTGGTAAAGTAGTTTTTTTTTTGTACGGCAGAGGAGATAGAATGCTCAAAGTGAAACCCTCATTTTCGCTGTGTGTCTCAGAGAGAGAGAGAGAGAGAGAGAGAGAGGATTTTATCACCTTCCCAGTTAAAATGATGCTTCCTCCATATCTACTCCATCTCTTACCTGCCTTTGTCTCCGTTTTTTTTCTTTTTTTTGAAGTTTTCACTGATCAATGGTTTTTCCTTTTCAGCTATTTAAAAATGGCATGCACAACTTTCCACAGAGAATGGATTTCACAGGAACATTCAATTATTAACTTTGGTTTGGAGCTTTCAGTGATTGATTGATTTGCTTACAGCTATTCTTTGCTCGAAATTAATAAAAGGGGTGGTGAAATTGCTGCTGGGAAAGGTGGGTGATAGATTTCACCAAGCCAATTAATTTAAAATTTGAAAATTTGTTAAAAGCAGAAAAAATTGAGACGTTTGGTCAAATGAGGTGGCAATGTCAATAGAGGCATAAGATGTGGATCTGCGGGGAATTATTTTAAGGCATAAATAATAAGTGGATCTCATAAAAATTAATATTTATATCAATTATTTATATATTACACAGATTTGATGGAGCGATCACCGACGATCTTCACGGACCAATGAGTATTACTACATTTTTATTCGTCCTCTTGTTTCTTCGGCTCAAATGCATGTGGGCCCACGCAATTAATAATTCTTATGATTGATAAATTTAACGTGGGGGCCGCTCTGAGGAATTATACAATTGTTTTTTTTAAATTATGATTTAATTAGGTCATAAATTTTTAAAGAATAAATATAATCATAAACAAAAAAATTTAATTATATAAGTTCAGCTTTTAATATAACAACTATTTAAAATTTTTAAATATATTAAAAAATTAAATAAATTAATTATGATCCAATTTAACATCTCAAAATAAACTTATATTATATATTCTTTAATTTATATAAATTAATTAATTAGTTATTATATTAATTATAATTAACTATTTATTTAATTTTTTTATTTTTTAAAAAAATTAATAAACTCTTATATTAAAAATAAAAGATAATATTTTTTTTATCATTTTCTACTTCATTGTATGTTACTAATTTCTTATAATTTTTTTAATGATTCCATTCGTTGTTTTCTGTGATTTTCTTTAAATTATTGGGTTGTTTGAACGGAAATAAATCACATCAATATTTGAACCAAATCCTACAAAAAATATATATATATTTTGAACCAAGTAACCTTAAAGATTAACAACTCCCACAAAATATCAATCAATCTGAGCAACTTGAAATTCCCTGAGAAAGAAAAGACCTCACCTGGTACTTAGGAGGATGTGAGGAAGTTTTAAAGAATTGATGGGAAATAATAATTAGAATCATTTATTTTTGACCAAAATCAAGATTAAGGGTCTATTTGAGAATTCTCTAAAGTACAATTTCAGAGCCATTTTTATATTAAACTTTTCACACATATTTACTTAAATTCATTTGTGTATAGCGTTGGTCAAACGGAAAAAAGATATGCGTATTAGAATGTATTTTCATTCCAACTTTTACAGGCTGTCTGGCACAAGCGTTTTGACCAAGAGCAAGGAACCCCATAACAGTCAGAAAAATTCAGGCGCCAAAAATCAGCCCAGCAGCAGAAGACTAAAGTAATTGACTGCGAAATTGGAAGTGGAATATTTTTGAAGAGGAGAATATACTTAACCTAAATCAAAAAGCATGCATGTAAACAGCAATAGAACCTCCAGAATTCAGCTTTCCGTAATCAGACAGAATTACAAAACACTGTATCTGCTTTTTCACTCTTAATCACTCAAATTATAATTTAAAAGGCTTTCAAAGCTTAACCTTCAAGTTCAACGTTCTCCTTCTCACATTTACAATAACAAGGCACAAGAAAAGGAGGAAGGCCAAAGGGATTGCTATCGTCCAGAGATTGAAGCCGTAGACACTACTTGCTATCTTATTCCATCTCTCCTGAAATCCAATACATAAACCACTAATCAACACAAAGATGCTAAACGCATGTTATGATAAGTCTTCCATATGCCAAACAATGAAAGAACCAGTACACACCAGAAAAGAACACCGTTTGATTCTTTTGTTCCCAGCAGATAAGAGACTCGAAACTCTGAAAACCTTACATCAATAATTGAACAGTCATACCTCATTCAGTCTCTGCTGCATAGTTTTGTTTTGTTTGGAGAAAAGGTCTTTTGCATATTCATAAAGCTCTAAGTCAAGGTCATTAAGATATTGTATACGTTGGAGAACTGCCTCGGGAATCCGCAGTCGTGCCTGGAGATCATACAAATCATTAGAAAAGGGATTGCATAACAGCACAAGCTAGCAACAGCAGTATACATGATAATTATTATTAATCTATAACACATAATTAAGGCCCAAGGCAAGGCTTGAGATGGACAAACAGTTCATCGGATTACTATGAAGTTGTTTCTTAGACGACTGAAAAGGCTCTAATGTAGCAAAACTTGATTTCTTTTAAAATTTTCCCCTAATTAATGGTTGACATTCCTCCTTATGAATCCCAAATTTCTCTCTCATACTTTATTTGGTGAGTCATATTCTAGGAAATGCATTCTACCAAGAAGTAATAAACAGTTTCTTCCATTTGGGGGGGGGGGGGGTTCGGAATGCCCATAAGACCCAGTCAAAAGTAACTTGCCTCTTTTGAGAAGTTCACAGGAGAAATCTTCTTTAAAGAATTGATGCGTCGTCGTGTCTGAACCTTCCGTAAATTATAAATACAGCTCTCATAAGCTTCTGTAAGCTTTTCCACAGTCATCTAAAATGAATAAAAATCAATATAATAGTAAAAAAATATAAGAAACAGATGCTATCTGATATATCATACCAAACAACGCCTTACATTTGATTTCGTTGACTCTCTTTTTTCACTAGAATCAGTCTCATTTGTTCCCTTGTCTGACGTGCCACTCTGTCTTGCAGTAAGAGATGTTGTAAGAAAGGTTTTCTGACTCAATCTTTAATCTCATAATACTTCATCAAGGGGATGCTTGTTACCTGATGTTCACCGTTATCAGGTTCTGAATCTGAAAACGAACCCTGTTCTGCATTTCAAGCACATCATCAACCAAATAGAAATGCCAAAACCAAGATAATAACTAAAGCTCAAAGCAAAAGATCATTTTTGACACAACCAAAAGACCTCCTGACAACATATATGGGCAGGTACAGGAGAGATTATGAGCCTTAGAATTATGCTCCACATACTGTGCCATGTTATCTGACTGATAAAAAAAGCTCAAGCAAAACAAAGAATGTTTCCATCACACTAACCGACGTTATCAGCATTGTTCAGGCTAGAATTTGGCGCTTTAATCTGTGATATCACCTGAGCACCAACGACATTGGCAAACATAGTTGCAGATTCTTTATGCTCCTCAGTAAGACCAATATATAACATGTCATCCAACCTCTTCTGTAAGATTTATAATCATATGCTACAATAGTATTAGTAAAGGGAAGTAAATAATTATATGATGCAGTTGGCTGAAGAAAAAAAGAATTCAATAGCTGTGACTTCCCAAGTTTATTTCATACCTTTGCAACTCCAAGAACATATTTGCCGAGACTCTTGTACTTCTGTACACAGTGGCGCACTTCATGTGATTCTGGTTGGTAAGAATTGTTTGTTAAACCTGCAACCTGTTAATTGAATAGCCAACTCTTCGTTAAATATAGCAGACAACAATACTATGAAAATTCTGCAAAACAAAGAATTGTGTGTTTGGATTGTATTTAAGAGACTAAACCCACAGGCTATATTACTAAATTATGGACTTGCTGTACCTGCAGCACTACCTAAGTACTGTGCTAGTTAAAAATGAGGTGCTATCACTTACAATATTCAGATGCATAAGACACTATCCAATTAAAAATCATAATGTATGGCACGCAAGAGGCACAAACTGAGAGTTGATAATCAGGCAACAATAATGGTAAGTTCTACAGCTGAAAAACATCACATCTTTTTGTAGTAATGGCATCTGAAGAGAAGCTCAGATTCCATGTCATGTAAGTTCAGTCATATCATAACTTCAGAAAACAGTGAAAATATAGGGCAGTTATAAAAATTTAATAGAAGTATAAAAGTTTCCACAGTTCTAAAGAGCACACTGACCTGGAATGTTGCTCCATTGTGTACAATATCCTCAGCCACTGGATGATTGATGTATTCATGTAATGGCATTGCAAAATCTTCCATGTCATAGGAATCATTGCTCTCAGTTATTTGCTGCCCCCTACCATACCTTGCATCTCTCTGTCCATTGAAGTTGCAAAATCAATCATAAAAATGTCACAGGAAAGTAAGACAGAACATTTTTATTAGATAATAGACATCTAATATAATACTCCTCCGGTCCTTAATATAATACTTATTTAACTAATTTGATTAGATTAAGAAAGTTAATTAATACGGCATGTCTTTTATAAAATACACTAACCATCTTTATTAATTCCCTCCCTCTTTCTCTTAGTTGATTACTGTTGAGGGAGTATCAATTTGGGAAGAAAATAACAAATATGGGAAATACGTCTTATATTTAGGATCAAGATCAACTCCCCAATTAGATCCTATATTAAGGACCGGAGGAGTATTTCATTAAATGTTACTAATGAAGAAATCAATAAATGAAATTGAAAATTTTAGAAGCATGGAAAGAAAATGCAACCGTTGGGAACATACAGCTATAACTGAAACAAGAAATATACCCTAGCAAATAGGTCTTCCCTCATCCATAGGACCAGATACTTCCATGGCCAGATATCAAGTGTGCTTGTTCCTTTAGTCTTGCCACGCAAGCGTCTCGTCATATCTATCGCAGATGTCAAGTTTGGATGCACTAGAAATCTAGCTGCAACCTCTATTGAAAATTCATATGTACTAAAGACCCGATCAACTGGATTCCTAAGTATGGTAACCACAGAAGTTCTTTCCTTCGGAAATTTGGATGTGAAGCTATAGTCGTCATGTGTAGCTAACAGCCTACACTTGGATTTTCTGAAAATTTACGAAATAAGAGGGGGGAAAAGGATCAGGAATAAATTATTTTGGGTGGATAGTCATATTTAAAAAAAATATATTTTACTCAAGATTGTTTAAATAAATAACATTTCAGAAGTGCTTTGCTCTAAATGCTATGATAAAACTGCCAAATATCTCTCACAAATTGTTGAGTATTAAAAATATTGTTGTGGATTGCACATCATTTAGTCCCACACAGTTTGTGAATATGTGATTGTCTGATAATGAGTGAGGAATACTCTTCTTTCTAATAAAAAGGATAAACTCATAATTCATTAGATACCTTTTACGAAAGTCAGCTATTGTAAGTAAACAAGAGTCATTCTTTGATAAATGATCACTGAGTCAGCCTCAATAGAATTTAATCAATAATTTTCTCTGTGCAGAAGTTTGGTAAAAATAATTGTAAGCAATCGGGTTTACAGAGACAGGTTATAAGGTTTTATAAACAAGAAGAGAATAATGTAGTCCAGTGTATGACAGAAAGAATTCAGAAGGCACCTTGGATCAAAGTGCAACTTATCATAAGAACGAGGACATTCCAGAGAGTTGGGATACAACTTTCTCAAGAAACTGCAGAAATAATATACCGGCAGAAGCGTAGGTTAATGGATCTGACAAAATGCAAGCTTGAAAGTTTTCATAGTAAATTTACCAATGAAAATATGTGCGCCCTCCTGTTCTGGGGACATGTAGGAAGAACAGTAAATCCCTTAGTGTGTGTTTATCTTGTCTGTTTTCCTTATCAAGAGAAGAGGAAGCCCAACTTCTAACAACTCTTTCACAATTTCCAAAATCAGTTTCTGCAAAAGAGGCATTCACTGGCACAAAATAAAAAAGCAAAGTTTAAGCCAAAATATGATATTAAATAAAAATAAAAAAGGAATACATAGAGAGTAGAGAGATTAAATGGAAAAATGATATACCTAACCCGACAAGGACCAACAACACATAAAATTTTAGAGCACGATCCATCTACAAAATGACTAGTCAGGAGCCGAGAGCCAAGGAAGAAGACACCTGATGCAGAACTAGTAGTATTAACTAAGAAAAAGAAACAAATAAAATTGAATTATAATGCCCCTGACTAATATTTTATTACTTTGGCTGAAGAACAGACTAAACTTTCCTCTTCACCAAGATATAGCTAAAATGATCCCCATTAACAACAAAATAGCAAAACACAACCCGAAAATGAGCAATCTATGTTGGCAAGAAACAGATGAAGAATGAAACGGCTTAAAACCAATAAGAAAACTTCAGACTTACAAGCACGCAAATGGATTAGGAAAAGGTTATTACGTATTACAGGAGGGCAAGAATCCAAGCAACAATGAGAGAGGAAATATATGAATAGAGGAGCTAATGAACCTGCTGGTATTGAAATCGGGGATCTCGTGCTCATAAATTCCCAAATGTAGTGGGACTCTATTGGACAGAATCCAAAATCAACTTGGACCCACCCAAAAGCCTTTCAGTTGACCCCGAACGTTCCACTTCTAATACTTTCCCGGGAAAGGAAAAAAGATCCTAGCTTTTTTGAGCCCTGCTTCCTCGGGAAATCACGCCTTTCACCCTGAAGACCATCTCGTGCTCCATTCGGCGCCTCAAAAACACAGAAGTGAAGGCTAACCGAGCATCGAAGGAGACGACGGGGACAATAGTAAAATAGAGAACAAAGAATACGTGATTTAATGTACGGTTCGGAGCCAGAAATTGATTTTGGGATGTCCCGGAGTTGTCACTGGAAACAAAACTCCAGCACAATTATAAAAAATTGTGAAATCATTAAATCAAACATATTTTTCTGAGCATTGAATTTGCAAATTTATACAAAATTTCAACAACCTTAATTGTCCAAAAAAGAACTTGAACAAAAATGCCCTTATTCAATCGGGAACATCGCGTTGTTATTAGTGATCTTGAAAGATCAAGGTCAGGACAAAAAAAAAAATCTTAAAAGATGAATCATAATCATAAATACTAAGCAATTGATCTGTTAATTTTAAAATAAAATAAAATTATAATGAGTTTTTTATTTCCATTATGGTCAAATTATTTGGTTTTTAATTTTAATATATTTTACAACTCATCTTTGAGATTTACGATCTAATTGTCTGTTATTTTTAATTTTTCTTTCAATTTTATAATTAAGCTATCTTGTGTATGAGTAAGCATTTATATCCTTCAGTTCTTTTTTTGAAAATAAGAAAAATCTTAAAACTTGTAGGTCATTTTGTAAATTTTTAGTCCCTATCGGTTATTATTTTCATTACAGGGACTAGAATGTAATTTTGCTTGTTGTATTTGACCAAACTAAAGGCGCAAACTGCAAATGGAGGATATTGGAAACGCGGACGTTTGAATGACTGATGTGCCCTCCACCAAAATGAGCAGAACCGGCAAGTGGGAACCGTTTTCAAGTTGCAACGGATAAAGTGCGATCCTCGTGGATCCTCCTCTTCTCAATTTGCTCATATCGCTTTTCTAAATACAACATATATTTTATATATTTATATTAACATTTATTTAATAATAATTAAATAAAAAAATGAGATTAGATTAAAGAAGAGTGTTATATAACACACAATATTCTGATCTTATTTTTCATATGCGTATAATATCTTAATCTTATTTATAGTATAATTTTACATATAATTTTTTTTATTTTATACAATTCTACTCATAATTTTTTTGATTTGACACAATTTTTAGTATTTGAAAAATAATATTAAGAGTAAAATTGTATTAAATTAAAAAAATTATGAGTAAAATTGTACTAAATTAAAAATTATGGATAAAATTATATTACAAATAATATTAATATACTAGACGCATATGAGAAGTAATATCAAAATATTAGGTGTTATATAATCTTAAAGAAAATGATTATAATATTTTAAAAAAATATTTTATATTAATTATTTTTTTAGTTTAATTAAATTAATTAAATATATTTTAAATTAAGTGGGTAGAGAGTTTTTTTTTAATTTGCCTCCTTAGCTTGAAGTCACCCACTGTTTTCGGTCGATACTGTGGTTTTTGTCTATTTGTTGAGCTTTTCAGTGGTTCAAGAGCCAATGCATTTTCAATGGCAAATCTTGAAAATGAAGGTATTACTGTTTCATCATGAGAGCTATATTTTCTACAGGATGACATATATAGTTGGTAATGGAAATGCATTGACTTACACCAGAGAACTTATTATCAATACAAAACTTGATTTACACTCTTCATTTTCATGAGAATGGCCCTGAAGAAGACTGGATAAAAAGTGAATTATGTAAGAAATTATTTTTCCTAAACAAGAGAATCCTTGCTAGGTTTCTTAAGCTCAGTACTTTCCTTATCTTGATGGCCAGTGTTCTTTCCAGCCAAAAGAGGCGCGCTATGATCTTTGTCTTTAACCTGTGAAGCAGAATCATATCATAATCATAAGTAAATCAATAAAATTTCAGAGCCGAGAAAACATCAAAGGAATAAAGTAAAACAAAGATGAGGAAAAAACCTGAGATGCTATTGAGAGATCGCCTGACTGTTTCTTCTTGTTCTCCTGAGTGCAGAAATAGGAATACAGGCCCATTCCGAAGATGGCAACGAGGATTCCAATAATGTTCCTCTCAGTGAATGGATCATGGAGCAATGTGTAGCCAAACGCAAGAACAAGGCAGGTCTTGAGATGGCCTAGGACTTGATAAGTTACCGGAGATGTTTTCCCAATCACTAGAAATGTGCTGAAGTTGACAGAAACAGCTATCAAACAGGACAAGATGATGAATGCCTTCAGCCCAAAAAAGAAAACAAATTTATATTAGAATATATTAAGCAAGTCTCCCATTGAATTAAATGTATATAAAGTTAAGGTGCGTTCTTTCAGTTGACTTAAGTCATTAAGATAGATTATGGTAGAAAGACAAACATCAACTTGCGCATATATCCAAAATTCAATAATTTACTCTACTGCAAAGTAATTAAGGATTGAGATCTGATATTACCAAGACTATAGGAGAGTATTTGTAGGAGAAGACGTTCTGTTTGGTGAGCATCTGATCTACCAAAGGCCCTGAAACGAGAAGAATTGCTGCTTGGAATGGAGCAGATTGATAGAGAAGCTGGGTGGAAGACACATTAAGCTTCTTCTGTATTGTGTTGGTAAGCTGAATTTTTGCACATGGTTAAGAATACACATTCTTCTGCGCTTTATAAGCTAAGGTCTGAGACATATCATAGATAATTAAGCAAAAGTAATTTATTAAAGAGGAAATATTGATTAAAGGATACAATTTGGCTAACACAGGTGGTGACGATAGCTAGAAGGGAAAGAACGGTTCCAAGTAAATTGAGTTGAAGGTCCGTGATGGAAGCAATGCCAACTCCAATCAGTAAGAGGAAAAGAGAGAGCTTTATTTTCTGGCTGCAACGGGTTTTTCAGAGTTAGCATAATATGAGCATAAAAGGATCATTAAAGCACTCTATAGCGTATTTTCATGACTTGTTACCTGAACTGCTTCTTGAGGAAAAAAGTTTCTAGCAGTACGGTGAATGGTATGATTGCAAGCTTTGTCATCTGAAAAAAGGAGCATTCCCCAAAAGGTAATATCATTTCAACTGAAGCCATCATTTCATATTTGGTTCTGGGAACTTCAATGAATTAATATTAAAACAGGGGAAGTGAACCTGATAGAAGCCAATGGAATTGAAACCGAGGCTCAAGTTAAGAAATCCTATGGAGACGCCATTTAGAAAGCCAAAAAGAGTAACGGTCTTCATGTCAATGGGCTTGTTCTCGAAGAAGTTGAGACGCTGAGCGACATGAAGGGTACAAAATGTGACCATCAGATGCCAACTAGTAAGTGTTGTGGCTGAACAAGTAACAACCAGAAAACGTTAACGAGAGAAATACAAGCAAATAGCACCACAACGAAAGTAACAAATAAATAATACCAAAAGGGAATCCGATATTGCTCATGAGAGCTTTGTTGCAGATGACAATAGATACAGAGGAGGCAACAGAGAGAAACAGGGCACCAAGAACACCCAATTGGAAGCTCGACATCTCTCCCATCTTCCAATATTACGCAACACTAAACTCAGTGATTCACTGAAAAATGTCAAATCCCATGCATATAATGTGAAGAATACAATATGCTAGAAGGAGGAATAAATGAAGCTTACCTTATTTATTTTTACAGATGGAGAAATAGGAGCCCTGAAAATGAAGATAAGAGAAACAGAGTTCAACAGATATGACAGAATAAAGAGAAGAAGTGAGATGAACGGATAAATAGGAAACCTTTGAAAATATAGAGAAGGGGGTTGGAAGGTGAAAGGGCTCCTATGACTCCATGAAACATAGAGACAATAGAAGGCGTTTGGGAGGTTTAAGGTACAAAGTGGAAATAGAAGAGGAGGCGAGGCTTGTCCGTGAATGAATGCAGCTTTTGTTGGTCCTTTTTATGTTGCAACTGGCTTCTTTGTTTGTTGAGCTCCCTGGGTTTGCTTGCTGCTGCCTAACGCGTTTAATTAACTTGGGCCGATCATATGGCGGAAGCTTTTGTCATCACTTCCAGAAACTACTTAACGGCCATCTCAAGCAACCAATTCAACCCATTCTCTTCCACTGAAAACCCCTTCTCATCTTACAGTACCTTCTGCCTTCTTTTCTAAGTTCTCAT
The DNA here is from genome assembly GCA_037074615.1 of Leucaena leucocephala. NCBI lineage: Eukaryota > Viridiplantae > Streptophyta > Magnoliopsida > Fabales > Fabaceae > Leucaena > Leucaena leucocephala. The sequence goes on along the minus strand of CM073525.1, from coordinate 18,932,734 downwards.
CTAAATTTAATATTGGATAATTCAATAAGCTAATACATGCCTACATTAATAAATAATTTTCAATCTTAGAGATTAATCGTATGAATAATTTATTTTTTCCAAATGTCAAAAAGAATAATTTCTTTGGCCTCATAGCATAGTGTCATAAATAGGTTCAATCCTGTCATTAATATTTACTACTCTAATTAAAAAAATAATAGTAGTAGTAGTCTATCTTATTTTAAATATCCTAAATGAAACCCTAATTATTGAATAAGTTGAACTATGATCATATTGTTTTAGCTTCTTTCAGGGGTTGAACATTGATGAAAAGTGAATTGAAAAATATTATATTAATGAAATGAAGTCACTTCATAATAAGCTGTTGAAATGACAGAAACTTGAGATTTGGATTTCATTTGAAGGAAACCTACCAAGAGATTGTTTTTGACTGTGCTGAAGGAAAGGAATGGGAGACACAGTCAGGAAAACAGGCAAGAGGTTAAAATCAAAGACGGCGATGACGGTGATGAAGGCGCATCGTCCAAGTTCGTTCTTTACTTCTTTTGGGCGAATTCAGTTTCATTACCAAACACTATTTTTGAGTTCTGATGAATGCAGATTTGCTTCCAAAAATTATAATACTAAACAAACGAGTCTTGGCCAGCCAGCAAGATAGGAAGGTGAGTGAGTGAGACTAACATTTTCCTTTTGATGCCATACATGTATCTGCAAATTCAAGCAAGCCCTTCCTATCCTATTCATTGTTTGGTAGACACCTTTAATCTCACTCCTAAATAATTCTCTTTATATGCATATACGTTTGTGAGTCCCATATGCGCTCATATATGTTCCTACAAGAGAAAAGAATGCCAAAACTTCCTCAACCAGAAAGGCCAACTGGCATGTCCATATGGGTGGTTGGTTTTGCACTTTCATAGGATTTATTCGTATGTTGAATAAAGTTATCAAGATAATTAACTTTCTTTTCATTCGTCTTACAATTAATTTATTAAAACCATTAGCAATTTATAATGTTTCTTTCTTTTCTTTTTTAGGACACTTCAAATTTCAACAATGTAGTCGTTATTATAGTTTTATAGGTACATTTCAACTATGTAGTTTTGATCCTATTTAAAATTTTGCTTGTGAAACACGTATACAATTTTGCTTTTGATGGAATTAAATCAAATATCAGTAAATCCATCTATCTAATTAGAATTATAAATAATAATATTGTCTTTATATCAATATCAATAATGCAATTATATTCTTTTTTACATAACAAATTGTGTTCAATGATCTCATTTAGGAAATCGTCATATCAAGTAAAGGAAAATTCTTTCAATTTATGTCCTACCATACGATCTTCCCTTAACAATAGGATCAACATCACGAACTAAGAGGATGACCCAAAAAGAAAGAAAGAAAGAATACTTGATCAAAACAAAATAATGATAATATTCAGAACTTGAAGCAGAGGTAGACCAGTGTTGTGATCTACACTCACAATCTCAGTGGCATTGTCCCATCTAAGCACATCTTGACCTAACTTGGCTCCAGCAGCTTTAAGAGCCTTGAGAGAAAGTGCCTGATTGAAGAGGTTCAAAGATGGTAATTTTGAAACAGGAAGCAACTTCATTCCTGGCAGCAAATTTCTGAAGTTTCCTTCAGCAATGGAACCTCAAAGTCCTGTTTCTTGTGGTTAACCACGTTGTCTTTTACACTAATATGAGCCCCTGGTACCATATGGTTGGTTGAAAAGCTTGCTTGGTTTGGGAAATTTGGGTACAAACTGACATAACCTCTAAGGTACATCATGTCTATAAGGAACTTCTTCCAAGAAGCTTCTCAACCACTTGTTCTAGCCTTTGGAATTTGAACCGGGTTTTCCTTCGGATTCTCAGTGAACCTCGTTTTCATATACACGTATAATTCTCTCCAATGCTTTGGGGAGAACACTGCACCCCAACTGCATGGTAACTGGTGTAGGTAAGGCGTGTTTGGATGGATTCTTTTGAAGAATTCAGTGGCATTCCATTTTGGTCTTTCTATCACAGCTTCAATCAGTTTTGGGGTGGAAAGGGATATTGAAGATAGCTCTGGAAGAGAAACTTGGGGATCATAGTGGTAAGCTAAGAGTGCATATTTGATCTATAGGTAATAGTAAGGAGATACTTCTATATCATCCTCAAGCAGAAGACCGAAATCATCATCCGAAGACGGATAACAACTTTCGCTAACAGCTCTGATTAGTCCTCCTTCGATAATTCTTCTTCTGAGTGTTTTTGTCCCATGAGGCCATTCAAAAGAACTTACTAGTCTTATAGTTGCGTCATCCACTTTACTGTCCATGATGAAGGTGATAGGAACTTGGTCCCCAACATAGTAAGCATTGCTCAAAGATTTTAGAAGCCTTGCTAGTGAATTGCCTCTGTTTGTGTGATGATATTGCCTGAGGTTTGCATCTTATTCCAATCTGCATGAGACAATTATGTCATGTGATTAATTGTTAAAAAACTATAAGCAAAAGCATTGATGATTATATGAGATTTCTTACTTGGTAATGCAGTTGAGCGCAGATCAGCCATCCCAAGAACTTTTGAAACTGAAGCTCTTGGTAAAAGAACTAGGGTGGTAGCATTTGAATTAGCCTCTGAGGCCATATTCAAAGCTTTTCTTACATTAGGATCAATGTCAGATACAGTAATAACCACACTTGGATCCTGAATTTTGATTAGCCCCTTCATACTAGAGTACACAGAATGTATCATTGGTACTTCTGAGTTTGATATACCAGAAAGCGCTCCAATCGACAAATCAAAAATCTTAAACCGACGCTCTTTACAAACAACCTTAGGCCACTTAAGAGCTGTTGCAGCTTCTTCTCGAGGGCAGAAATTGCCTCCAGAGACAACAATGTAAGCCTTTTCTGCCAATGGTGGACCTGAACTTGTCACGAAGAGGCTCGAGTGCTTTAACTTCATCGACTGAGCGTAGAAGAGGGCATCAATTTTTTGAGGGTACATTGCAGCCCACTGAGTCACATAACCAGTGGACAGTGCTTTCCACCATTGGTCATCTCTGACTTGAACAATGCCCTTAAAGATAACTGTAGTTTCAGACACATAAGCAAGACTATGTTCACTATCACCCCAAGTTTCCTTGTCTTTAGGATCAACTGGAAGAACAAATGAGCCACCATTTCTGTACTTCTGAAGCGGATAGCCGCATTAAAAACCCAAATCCTAAAATTAATTTCTCAGACACAATAATTGGGTTGTCTCCTCTGTATTTTCATTAGGCAACGTCAAACGTTGTCCCAAAACAACAATACTAGTATTAATTTTGTTATTGTGAACAAATCCAACCTGCCCATTTCAACAATTAAACAAATGATTGATCCAATCCAATGCAAAATCTTTATTAGTCAAATTATTGATCTACAAAAGCAAATTTGAAGTTCTGGATCTAGTGTCTGAGAACCTAACAGAAATAACTAATTGCAACCTATCAGCTTTTGGCCTAGTCAAATTGATACTTGTTTGACTAATCTTCAAATCAAAGTTTCTATTTTTAGTGCGTTTCCCAAGCTAGAGTATCTTCCTCAAATGGTATTTATTGTGAAGAATTTGATAGCAAGCTTATACACTATAAAATATTTATTTATTCTTATACTTATCCTGTCCTTAATATAAAACCTAATTTATAATGTAGATGGGAGGGATACAATTTTTAATTCTATATAATTGCTATTCATATTTTGATAGATAAATAGATAATTCTCATCTAAAATAAAAATCTGATTTAACTATGACTTTAACAAAAAAAACAAAGAAGGTTAAAGCGCAGTTGTGCTGATTTTTCAGAAGTAATTGCACACATACCTGAGGTGTAGATCTTCCCCAGTTCCGGAGGTAAAAGGAGTCTCAATGAAAAGAGTTTTGACAAGATCAGCAGATAAAAACCACGAACTAGATAAGAAATCCACCTGCACAACTTTATCAACCGTGATATCATATGCAGGATCCGCAAATATAGTCCAGATTCTTTAGACCGAAATTTTCTGTAACTAGGAAAAGTGAAATCCTTCTGTCTAAAAGGAAATATCCTTCCTATGCTTCCCAGAACAGAATTCTTGTACTTGTCTGTCTCTGCCACGTGCGCCATAAACTGCAACATCTTCTTCCCAGGAATCATGTCGTCGTCTACAATATACACAAGATCAGCTTCAGTCTGCAAAGCTATCTGGAACCTTCCATAGTACTTGAAATAATAAGTGGAGCTTATGAAGCTAATTCTTGAATCATTATAGCTATCCACAATCCTCTTGAGGGATGCCTCATTAGGGCTTCCAAATGAAAGAACCAAAATTGATGGAATGGAAGCATCTGTTGAAGCAAAAACAAAGTGTTTTTCTTTTGAAGTGATTCAATATGACAGCGATTTTAGGTCTGTTTTTCAGACTCCATCATGATTTCATTGCCATGAGCTGAGCAAGAGTCTCTGAACCAATGGTTTTTCTTTGGAACTCCAACACCTCATTGTAAAGCTCTCTCTTCAACTTAATCATCTGAGCATCATTGGATTTCTTCTACATGAAGTCAATCTTCTAGTGCTCGCAAACTTGAGATGGAGTAATTGGTTGAATCTCCTTGCTGACAAACATGAGGTGTGATCATAAGTTGCTTCCGTTGTTGCGCGATTCGAGTAGCTTAAGTGAACTCTGGTTTGGTATGTAAATCAATAGGAGGACTCATGTAATACAAAAGAAACGTTGCATAAACTGCGAAGAAAAATTGAAGACATGAGAAAGTAGCAACAAGCTTAGCAGAGCCAATTTTTGGAGCTTTCGTTTTGGCCTTTGTTCCAACGTTCTCATTTATTATCCCTTCCAAGTAATCACCACTTCTCACGTTTCTTCCAAAACTCATTCTGTTATAAGCTGGATGTCAGATTCAATGTTGAACCTGTAGAAGAAGAATATATGATGCAAAAGGTTTAAATGTACAAGAAATGGAGGAGCTACGTACCCCATGAAAATGCAGCAAAGGTCACATGGAGCAAACTAATATAAGAAAAATTTGGAAGTAAACATGTTACGTTGATTGAGTAGAATTGCTTCTTGTATTGTTTTTTTAATCCTTAAGATACATAAGAAAGCCGGTTTTGATGCCGCGGAGAAGGGATACCCCTGCGTTTTTGGCAACACCCTCCTTAATTGCACATCTCTATATGTACCGTTTTTAACTGACTTTCTCCTTTTTTCTGATTTTCTTCCCAGAGATTTTCAGTTTCAGTTATTGATAACCCTCAAAAGAATGAAACCCATCAACCCTTTAAACTGCACTTTCCACGCTCTGCATTTCTGCAGAGCTTTCTTCTTGTTTATTTTAAACAAGCTAGGACTTAAGAGAGCTTCAACTAGACCTATGATGATGGACATCACAATCCCCTGCTGATTTTCTGTGATTGCTTACGATTGCATTTACGTACTGGAGAAAAGGAACATTGAGTATAAAATAGTAAAAAAAAAACTAATAAATATATTTTTTTTTGTTATCCATCCAATTTGTTAAAACTTTACTCCTACTATATTTAAATCTGACCCATATCGCGTATTTGGTTATAGTGGGTGAGCGCTCAAACTAACAAATATATATATTAGAATATGTATGACTCTTGGGAGGAAGATGCGTAAATGGGAAGAGGCCGAACTTAGGCGAGTGGAACACAAGAAACCCAAAGCTGGATCCACGCAAACAACAGAGAATTCGAATGAATATTTGATCACTGTACACACACACGCTAAGTCATCTTAGAGAGTTAAATTTAATTATAAATATAATATATTAATATATTTAATATCTAATATTTATTATTTTTTTAAATTAATTTATCTAACTTATAAACTGATATTATACATGAGTACTATAGAAATGTCATAGTAAATTTAATATAATTAACTGATTTATTTAATTTTTTTAATAAATATATATAGATTAATTAGCTAAGTCTTATATTAATGACAGAAAAATATATTATATAAAGTTAAACCGGGTATTTAATTTATGTTTTTACTCAGGAATAATGTTACAATGGGAGTTTTTTTGGGTTCAAAGTTATTCTGAATATGTTAAAATAAAGTAATGTTGCCCTTAAACTATTAAAAATATTAATGTTTAATGTCAATTTTTAATGTATAATATTATATTTTTAAAATGGTATAACGATATTATTACGTTTTGAAACTTCATGTAACATTAAGCTCAAGAAAAAATTTTAGGACAACATTATATTACTTTTTGAGAGAAAATTTCTGCGAGAAATTTACAAAGTTAACCCTTAATTTCATGAGCCGCTCAGGGTGCATGTGATGGTAATCCACTCTGAAGATGGATCACACTGCATGAAGCTTGGAAAAAATCAAATAAACTTGAACGAAGAAGGTGGCCTGGATTCATTCAGTGAATGATATTTTACTCGTTTGAAATTGATTGATGGTTGGTTGTTAATGAAATACGAGTGGCTCTAGGAAGTAGCAAACACTTATCCTTCGTTGTTGTTGATGCTTTTGTTCAGTTCATTTTAAGAGTGCTGTGTTTGAGAAGAGTGGTCAGGCTTTCATAACTAGATTGCAGCTAATTGTACGTGGATTTTACGATAACATGGGAACACTAGAAGGAAATTGGGGGTCGTAATATAGGATCATATTATTATAATAATAAGTCCCTTGAACCTTAAACTGACAACATTTTCTACCACATATGTTCCCATCCATTACTTGTCTTATCTTAATCACCTTAAGATCTCATACGTAGTGGTGCCATTGTTAAGCTTCTCATTTTCCCAGCTTCGCTTTGGAGCAACTCCTTCATGACGTGGGAAATATTCCTACATCAGCCAACAAACCAAATCTAGATGAGTTCTAGAGGTTCATTAAGAACAATGCTTAATTAATACTCGTAATTAATTGATATTAGTACCTCCATCTTCTTGACGAGCTCTATCGCAGTTGGGGCAGAGACAATTATGTGACGTGCATTAGGGCTAATGAAGCCTTCCTCCACTGCTTTGTCAACGAATGTTAACAAGGAATTGTAGTATCCGTCCACGTTCAACAATCCCACCTTTTAAAACATGGTTACTTTCGTTCAGTTCGTTCTCAATATAAAACATATATAAATCTTATCTCACTAGATCACGTTAACGAATCACATCGCTATTCCCATAAAATAATAGATTTTTTTTGTACAAAATTTTTTAAAAAATGTTAGGTCTATCCACGATTCAAAGGTAAGACGAAATCTCCCTTCTTCTTAGACAATACTAATATTGGATAGGGCGAGCCGTATATTACCCTCAGGCGTAAACCTATATATTAAAGAGTTATGATACCTCCCCAAGCATCGCGACTAGAACCATAATAAAATAGTAATCTTCAGAGATCATATATACTTTAAATAATTATATATCTTTATTTTTTTATCTATTAAACTTACGATAAAATAATGGATATTTAATTCTAAGTAACTTACCGGTTTATCATGGATTCCAAGTTGAGCCCAAGTTATTACCTCCAGAAGCTCCTCAAGTGTCCCATAGCCACCTTCATCATCATCACTCACCATACTTTAAAACAGAGTCCAAGGCAATTCATTCTATATTACTCTTTAATTTATTTAAATTAATTTTTATATTATTTATAATTAATTTATTTAATTTTATTAATCTATTTAAAAAAATTAATTAACCTTTATATTAAAAAATGAAGGTAATAATTTATGTAAAGAAAGAAATTAAATGAGGGTTATGTTGTGAACGTATAGGCTTGGAATTATGTCCGAATGCTTTTGTCTGTATTTTGTGATTAAGTCTTGATTAAGCTCATCGCACCTCGTGACAAAGAGAATTTGGATTTTGCCTATGAAATAAGGCTCAAGTTCCAGGAACCGTAAAATAAGGATAAAGAAGTAAGATGAAATCCTCCTTCATTGAGAATTTGTCAAACATGCATAGGCCACTAGATCTAGGTTCCTAGATACCATTCACCTGATGCAATTCACTAATTGATTTTAAAACGATTGTGTTACACTTAATTACGTAATTGGATTATGATATAAATAATTGAATTAGCAGCTATTTAATTTATTTTTAAAAAATAAATCAATAATTTTTTTTTATTTAAAAAGAGTCTTAAATAACGCGCTTTTTTTTATAAACTTTATTTATATTTTTTTTTGTCTTTAAAGAAGGTACACTCTACTCCCTAAAAAAAGAAATAGAAAGAAATTGCAAAGTTTACAAGCATTCTATCTGCTGTGGGTGTAATGTACGGTTTCGTCCCCGTGAAATATCCACCTATTCAGATTTTTTTTCATAAAAAAAAATCTAAATGCACAACCATTCATGCCCATCTTAAAAGCTAATTAATTATTCTATAATTAATATAAGAACTAATTAATTTTTTAAAAATTAAATAAATCAGTTAATTATAATTAATATTATTTTTAATTAATTTGAGTAGTTTAAATAATACAATATAAATTTATTATAATTTTTTTAATTTTTTTAAAAAATTAATTAAATTATATACTAAAAATAAAATAAAAATTTAGAAGTGAAGATTATCTTTTAAATTACGTGGGAAACACAACAACAAACTAGGTCACAGTAATTCACGTTGAAAACGTCCTATCCTCCTTTGTCAGTTGATATGAACATAATACGGCATGAACATCGGTCAACTCTCCATGTGACGCTAAGGTTTTAGTCACAAACAAAGTAGAGTTTATTTATTATTTAATTTTTTAATGATTAAATTATTTATATAATTTTTTTTGGTAACAAAATAAAAGAAAGTGAAGATTGAATAAAAGTAGTAAAGAGGGAGGGAATGATACGAACCTGGTAAGGCGATGAAGGCATCAGAGTGCCTGGCCATCTCGGCTTTTCTTTGATGCATGTCTGCAACAGCCTTCACTTCTCCCACAGTTTCTCCAGTGATCTGCAAATTCTGGAGCAAGTGAATCCAAAGTGTCCCCCCCACACAATGATGCGTTTTGCAGGAGAATCATGCATCTCTATAATAACTACAATCCCCTCGAAACAAATAAAAGTCGCTCTCTCACGCACACGATACAGCAATAATAAGGCTTGCTTCTTTATGGATAAAACTGGTCATGCCTTAAAGAATCTAAAGTTGGCATAATGCAACTGTTCAGAGCACGACAAAATTGGTTCTTCCCCGAAACACCCCAGATTGCCAGGTAGTGTCTTGGATAACTTCTTCCCACTCAGATGCCCTCTTGCCACGTGTCACTCTCACTCTTCTATTGGGATAACAAACCTAAGGCCCTCATTCACTCTCTCCTTCAAATCACCCCCCTCCCCTTCCTTCCGATTGCAATGCAAAGCATATTGAGTTAGAAAGGGAAAAGATATCATCTCATAATTGTCTCTGTCTGTACACCTCTCTCCTCTCTCTATCTATCTCTCTAAAACGCTTCCAAAACATTTTAACATTACCTGTCTGGGCATGAGTGTCTTGGGAATAACTCTGCAGGACAATAACATGACAGATATTAGTTTTAGTTTAGTTTAAGATGATCCCATGTAATAATTATGAACAAGATATATGCTTGTTAGTTACCCTATCACATGGCGGCCACCATTATAAACAGCTTGGGAAATCAGCCCCATTAAACCAATGCTTCCTCCTCCATAGACCAGATCAATATTCCTCGACACCTTCAACAAACCAAAAACAGAGCATCTAAACAACATGTAATCCATGAAAAGATTAAAACAGAGATGAGAGTGAGAGTGAGATGCTGATTCAAAGAATAACTCTTTTCCCACTTTCTCTAAAATGTGTTGTTCTTGATGGAACTCAGAATCCAATACAGAAAACAGAGAACGAGGGAAAAGATGAGAGCGAGAGAGAGAAGCATTATTACCAACTCTCTTCCGAGCTCAATTGCAGCATCCCTGTAACTGCTTTTCTTGCCAGGGCTGCTGCCACAGAAAACACAAATCCTCTTGAATTTGGATTGTTTCATCTCAGTTTCTGTCTCCATCTCTATCTCTGTCTCAACAACTTGAGAATGAGTGAGATAGGTTCATGGGGGTTGAACTATGGGGGATTGCCTATATATAACGGTAGGAGAGAGGCATACACTTGCACACGCAAGACTGCATACTTTTAGAGTCCTTCCTTCCCATCACGGACGACGCTGACTCACCCAACTTGTATTGTATATGTACAACACTTCGTCTAGTTATATGTGTTTCTACTTTCCCATTGCTCGCCCACCCCAAAAAAACAAACGGGGGGTAGCTTGTGGTCCTCTTCCCACATAATTACACGTTTATCTCTATTTCAGTAAAACCCCTCGTTCTTTTCCAATTATAAACCACGATAATTTCCAAAGTGTTTTTTATAGTTTCTGCCGTTTGATCTGTTCTGATCAGAGAAGTAAGGCACAGGAGTTGACCCACTGTTGCAAAATTTCAACTTTGTCAATGAATGGCTTATAACAAGTTTGGCACGCACTATTTCTGATGTTCCTGTGAAACCACTTGTTTTTTAGTTTATTGTGATGGTATCCTCTTACTCATAGTTAAGGACTAATTATTTTGAGGTGTAAAGATTACTAAAATGAGTTTTGTTTCTTCCAACCAAATATTTCCCATGTACACACCTTGTTCGACTCCAAAACATCGTTTAAAAGGCTCTACATCTACTAACTATGTTCGACTATATTTAAGGGACAGCTATGAAGCCCCTTGGCATCTGGTATCTTCATAATATACAGCTCTCCTTCAAAATGGATTATCCTGATTGAGCTTTCCTGAGAAAATTTGGTTGAATATAAACAGAAAAGGTACAAATGAACAGAGCTCATGAACTGTTTGTGATATGTTTCTTTGTTGTTAGAGGGGTACAAGGTTTTGCATGAAAGCTCGCGTATAAAGGAGGAATGGAGACCCGTGACCCACTATATATGCACCCTCAACTGCCATCCTTCACTCGACAATGTTTGATGCAGGCCTAGGAAACATTCATTACATTTTCTCACTCCAAAAAAAAACACTCACTAACATCTCCATCTATATCTTATTCTCTGTCCCTATACACCTAAACATATATACTCAGTCTTTTCAGAGAGTCAGCTACTAAACTAATTGCCCTGTTATTATTAGAGATACCTAATAAACTATTAGTAGTTTTAGTCCTCAAGGCAATGATTTGGGATTTGTAAATGGCAGATAAAATAACCACATGGATTAGAGATATTGAAATGTTGGTGGATATAGTCCGTGCAATAATAGATGTTGAAATGAGCTTATAAGAAAAGAGAATAAATAGGGAATGAGTACATCACTGACACCCATACCTTTCCTTTGCATTAGCATTAGGAAGATGATGGAAAAGAGCATGTGCGTCCCTCGGCCATTATTTGATTAACAAAGTTATGGAGAGAGATAGAGAGAGAGAGCACTTTGGTCATTTTGGAAAGTGTCTTCTCAGCCTCCAATCACAGGTTGACGCCTACGCCTCTGCCTCCGCACATTGGCTTCCCCAAATCTGGGAAAGTTTGATCTGTCATGAACTCATTCTATCACCTTCTTCTTCCCCTGCTTTCTCATCAATTACCCACCAATCTTTTTTCAATTGTTGGCCCGAAGCATTGCACTCTTTCTTATCTTTTTCACTCAACCGCTAATGTTCCTTGGTTGTCACTTTTTTGTGTTCTCCTATGTGTGTTGTTAATAGAGGTGGTAATCATGGCTTATCATCATTAGTCAAATCTTAGTTGTTGAGTTGTGTTTATCACTGGTTAACGTTTTCTTGGTGCAGGGTTAAGGAAGAGGAAAAAGGGAGGGTTCCACTTTTCTTTGTCCTGGAGTTGCAAAAAATGAAACGACACTTTTTTTTAACTGCTGGACAACGATAGGGGAACTTTATATAAAGATCGTCCATTTATAAATTGTTGTTTTGCAGATCTTAACCTCAATGAATTGTAAATTCATGCCAATATTAATCAGGATCAGACAACTGTCAGAGAGATCGTTCTCATGCTAGTCTTCTTAGCCTCCGTTACTGCAAGAGTAGATAAAATTAAACCATGAGATTATTTGTGTATTGGAGACCATAACTTTATAGCTGTCTGAGACACACCACAACTGTAATCACTCTGTTTGAAAACACGTTGTTAAGTCACAAGGTATCATAAGAGATTTAAAACTAGGATTAAAATCTTTTTTTTTTTTTCAGTTTTCCCAAGTATTAAAAAATGGGTGATGTTGCCATGGTCCCTAAAAATCTAATTTTTCCCCAAAAGAATTTTCATAAGAAAGGTGAATATTTAAAAAATTTTCTTAGATCCAAGGCCTAAAACTTGAATAATATCGTCTTAGATAATTAGAAATAGAAATAGGTTAAACTTACCTATTTTGAAATAAGTTAATTTGAACTTGATTTATAATATGTCACAAGTTTTTTTTTTAAACTTAAGCAAAACTTAAGTTTGATGTGTATAAAAATTTAACTTGACCTAAAGCTGGTTAAAATAACTTATATTTTTTAAAATTTTAGACAGAATGAAAATAAGCCTATGCTAAAAATCAGGCATAGGTCTTGAAATAGATAAAAAAACATGTCACCTTTAAATAAAACCCATTTTCTATATAATATTATAAATTTATATCAGGCCAACCTAATAGGTTTCTGAGAGAGCATAGCCTAATTTATTAAGCAAAACATAACTTCAAAAAGGCATATACTTACTCTTATTTCAAAACAGGCCAAACTAGATTATAAACCCTTGGTAGGGCCCTTGACCTATTTCCACCTTTATTATTCACTAAAAATATTAATAGAGACTATTAATCTTGTCAATAAATATTAGCTATTTTGTTAATTATGGCTATTATGTTCATTTTTTAATACTTTTATAATAATATTGATCTAAAAAAAAATTAGATATCTATTACTTGGATGTAAAAATTTCTAGAAATAAATTGTACCTAAAACCCATGTGGAAAAGGATTTGTTTAACAATCTAAAACTACCACATATTTTAGATTTATACACACACACACACATGCTCGTAGCTGGGTAGAGTAAGGGTGAGTTTTCATGAATACTTTTTGCAGCACCACCCCAAAAGAGGGAGTGAGTGTGGCTGCTTTCTTGACCCCACACATAGCCTTATTCTGGTGTGGCCATTTATCATTCACATTCGTCTACCAAAGTGGCCCCTTTTATTTTTAATAATAAATTGTTACTGGATGTCAGGGAACACGGTGCCAAAAAGCATTACAACCTTAATCCATATCATTATTATTGTTTAACTATGGCCATCGTTTAGGGAGATTTTGAAAGAGGACTTATAAAAAAATATATTTTTTAAAAAATAATTTATAAATAAATAATTATAAATAAATGAATATTTAGATAATTAGTATTAGAAATATTTTTATAATTGATAAATTATTAAAAAATATATAATATAAAAAAATTAATTATAATATACATCATTGTTTATTTATTGTTCATGATTGTTCACCGTCTTCTTCTTCCCTTCTTCCTCGTCTTCTTCCCTCTTCTAACTCGTTAAACACATGCAATGGGACATAGACTAAGCAAAAGCACTAATGGAGGAAGAGGATTAACAAATAGAGGGAAAGTGACGACAATAGAGGTATATCGACATTGACGAAGAAGAAAAAAAACAAAATAGAAAGAAGATAAGAGAAATTATAAGAAAAATATGAGTAAAATAGTAAATAGATAGTCTATAAGTTCTTTTATTATTCTAGAAACTATTTCTATAAATTTATTCAAAATTATAGTTTTGTCTAAAAAAATTTTTAAATAAATATGACTATGTATTTAAAAAAAATTTAAACCAAACTTTAAACTAAAACTCTTTTAAAACCATGATTTAGGGTTATTTAAACACACGCCATAACTGAGTATAACCTAACTCCCTCTTCATGAAAATGGAATAAAGCATTTTCAGTTCACTCCAATATGTTAGGTCGTCCTATCATGTGCAGTCTCCCATTTTGGCTGCTGTTATTTTTTTTTTTAACTGGATGTGGGTCCTCCCACATTATCCTGAAATTTGAAAAATTAGCCATAATATGCCTTAATTTAGTGATTTATAGATTAATTAATGACATTTAATAAACGAGCATAAATTGGTATAAATAGATAGCACCGCCAAAAAGGGCGAGGATGCCTTGTGTGGGTCCTTCAATTCCACATACGTCAACAATGATATTTTCTTGAATTTCTATTGGCTAGAGTTTGAAACGTGACATGTGGGCAATGTTGGTATCATGACCTCGCATGAAAAGGTAGGAATACTGGACTAAATCAAAAGGAATATTAGCACTTTATAAAATTGATGGAATACTGATATTTTTTACATATAAAAGTTGATTAAGCTATTATCACCAATAAAATTTCTTAGGATTTTTATCTAATTTTTCTCAAATTATATTTATCGTTTAAATAACGACTATGAGTGTATAAAAATTTATAAGGTAGTTGATCTTTTATTTATTGATGCATTGCATGGTGATTATGTGCCTATTTAGAAAGCACTATACTATAGTTTTATAAGGGTTTTTGTCCTAAATTTTAATTTAATTTTTTTAAAAAATAAATAGTAATATTTGTTCAAAAGTACTTTTAGACTAAATCATAATTTTAAATAAACTATTGGGAGTAGCTTTTAGAATAGTAAAAAAACTTATATAATACCTCATTACTATTTTACCATTATTTTCCCCCTCTCTTCTCTCTCCCCTCTCTTTCTCCCCTCTTGTATATCTACCTTTCAGCTCGTTGTCTCTGTCGCCTTCCAGCTCATCATCGCATGTCCAACTCGTTGTCACCTGTCCAGATCGTCATCACCCTATCTAGCTCGCCATCGCCTTTTAGCTCATCGTCGACGTGTTCGATGCTTCTGTTCTGTCATTGTTTCTATTTTGCTGTCGATGTGCTCATCATTTCTATTTTTACGTCGACGA
The DNA here is from genome assembly GCA_037074615.1 of Leucaena leucocephala. Classification (NCBI taxonomy): domain Eukaryota; kingdom Viridiplantae; phylum Streptophyta; class Magnoliopsida; order Fabales; family Fabaceae; genus Leucaena; species Leucaena leucocephala. Next base: position 18,917,707 of record CM073525.1, on the reverse strand, counting down.
TGATGTACTATGGGAGAATGGAGGTGGACAAGCCATGTTCTGTTCTCTTCAGCCATTGATGATGATGCTCGTGAGATGCAAAGGTGAGTGAATAGTAAAGGAGAGAATGAAAGAGAGAGAAAAAAATAATTTTAATAAAATTATACCTTTATAGTAATTTACTGATAACAAAAATCTTTCTACTAATAATTATCTAAATACTTATTTATTTAAAACTACTTTTTTTCACAAGTCCTTCTTCAAAAACTTTTTTTTCTAAAATTCTATTCAAATATAACCTATATATATAGCGATGGAAGCTGGAGAGAGGACCACATAATCAAATGAGTCAATTATAGAATTGAAATGGGGAAAAGAAGAGAAGGGGTTGTGATGAAGATATATATTAGCTAGGGGATTCAAAACAAGTTTGTTCATTAAAAATGGAAGCAGCGACTTACTGGGGGTTGGTGCTTTGTATATCATGATTTCTCTTGGCTCGTCACTTTCTCACACACTTCCAATCTTACAAGCAAAGTTCCCAACAATCATCATCTCTGAATATATGGCCGCACTTGCAGAAGAATCCAACTTGTATACGCAATTGCCATTTTTGCCCCATCTTCCTTTCCTCCTTCTTATTACCGTCTCCTTTTCCTTCCCTTTCATTTCATTCGTTCATTCCCTCTCCCAACCATCCATTCTTCAACCTTCAATTATTCATTCTCATTCGTGTACCTAAAAGTCAAACGGACCACCATTCTAGTACTTGATGCCATCTATGAGAGAGAGAGAGAGAGAATACTTTTGGTCGTAATTTGACGTGAGGTACGTGAGTGTTATTACAACAGTAAATTGATTAATGTAGTTTGAAGTGAGAAGGGAGGGAGAGGTAAATAATAATGGAACATGTGCTCACAATAACGTGAGACATTCTTTGCAGTTTCTTTAATTGAAGTTGTCTCCCTCTTTCCCACTCGTCTGATATTATTGTTAGCAGCAATCAGCCATTATTTACTTTGTTTCCTTCTGTCACACACTGTTATCCCTCAAAACCAAACAAAGTTTCCAACATCCTTGTCAATATTATTGGCTTATCCTTATTGTCCTTATCTCCTTCATCATTCATCTTCTTCTTCTTCCCTCCCCTCCCCTCCCTCCCTCCCTCCCTCCCTCCCTCCCTCCCTCACATGCTCCCACGTACCTTCCAAAATTTCACTATTCACTTGTTTCAACTCAACAATATCAATTAATAATTAGCTTCCTTCGCCATCCAAACAAATATGTAAATACATACTATTCTTATCTTGGATGGTAATACTTTAATATATGACATATTTAATTATTTACATTAGATTGAGGAAGTTAATTAAGTTAGTTAATACTATATTCATCTAATCATTAATATAGGAACTAATTGGGAAGTTGATCTTGATCCTAAATATAAGACATATTTTCTATATTTATCTATTTTTTTAAATTATTTCTACTGATGCTCTTTCAACAATAATCGAGTAAGAAAATGAGGGAGAGAGTTAAGGAAGATGGTTAGTGTGCTTTAGAAAAAATATGCTATATTAACTAACTTTCTTAATCTAATCAAATTAATTAAATATGTTTTATATTAAGGACTAGATGAGTATATTTTTTCTAAACCAACCTAATAATTTTCTTTAACTATTTTTCTCTTTTACTTGATTATTGTTGAGGAAGTATCAATAAAGATAATTTAAAAAAATTAATAAATATAAAAAATATATATTATATTTATGATCAAGATTAATTTCTAAATCAAGTTATATATTAAAAACCGGAGCAGTATTAATATGTAAGTATCTTTATGATTACTTTGAGTTGTGAGGCCTACCAGTAATCACTAGGATTGATCTCACCCAACTTGACCTAGGTTCATGTTTTTTTTTTTTGTATACAACGGAGCCTCAACTAAAACAGAATTAATCAAGAAGCAAGCGTGACGGCCATTGCCCATTACATCCCTATGCAGCAGAATACACAAAGTCACAAACACTCTCTGGGGTTCTTGAAACAGCTTAATGATTCCATTAGATTGAAGGCAGCTCCAACTCACGAGCCAATCCGTGCATTGATTTTCCACCTTGCCTTCAACAGGAAAAAGGTTAATAGTAAAACACGAAAAAATCGTCACAACAAGATTATCAATGTGCAGTTAAAAGTGGAGGTCCCCTGGATAGCGTAGAGTTACTGGTAGGGCTGCTTTGTGAATTCAAAAGCAAGTCCTTTTGACGAAGCCTATAGCTGCATATACTTTGTGAAATGGACGACCATATTGCATGTACTACCAGATGAGTAAGTCAAATTAAGGAGTAATAATGGTGATTAACTTTTTGCCTTAGCATGAGCTTTTTAAACATGGGGATGGGGCCCTTAAGATGAAACGTGGCGAAAGAGGATTGGTGGGAGAGAGGAGGCAATATCCTTTTGGTTTGATGGAATGGAAATGGACATTTCAGAGTGGGGCTTCATGTGCATAATAGAGAAGAACAGAGGGTGTTGTTGGTATGATTTTCAAAAGTGAAAAATGGATGTTTTTGTTAAGTGTTGGAGACTTATAATCATGGTGTTCCATCTCTTGGACACTGACTTTCTACCCGCAAACTTCATCATGCTCTTTCTGTCTTTTGTTAATATGGTCATATCACTGTGTCATATTCTAAAATTGTCAAGTTCAATTGGAAATTGTTTTTAAAAATATTTTCTACATTCATATAGGCTCGAATTTAAGATCTTATACTCAAGCGGCCAAAGTTTCTACCATTTGGACCAGCACCTGTTGGTTCCATCATGCTCTTTCTTGTCATCAACATTTCTTCCCCTGGATTTTTATTTTTATTTTGATTTTCTGTGTGTCACATCTTGGTTTTTGTTGAGTTATGGAAACCATAACTATGGTCCAATTTGAAAGCCAGCTCAACAAACTTATGTTTCTGTGATGATCTGACTATCTGATATTCAGAAAAATAAATTCATATAAAAAATTTAGTTTTGGCTTTACTTATATGAGAGTGGACAATTCAATTATGATATTTAGATGAGTCAGATGTACATGGTTTGCCACTTTCAAGCACTTGGCTTCTTCACATGGTGTTCTTGGGGTTTAATTGCTCTCAGTTTTGATATATGTGTGGGCTTCTTGCAGTTAAAAATATAAGGTGAATAAATTCATGCCCGTTGTTCATCAATTTTTAATAACAATAAATCAATGGCACAATTTTAAAAATGTTAACAAAAACCAATACAGATTAGGTCTAATGAAAGATGCTAGTCCTCATTGGCCAATAAAAGTTTAAATCCTCACTAAATGAGGTGCCCACATTTACCCTATATTTGGATAATAAGAAAATTAAGGAAGAAAGAATACTAGGAGAGAAAACTCTAAAAAAAATATTTATTATTTTTAAAAATTTTCCTTCTTAGTATTCACTCCCTTTATTTCTCTCTCACTTTTCTTTCTATCTAAACATAGCCTTAGTGCCTAGTTAATAGTGTCTCGAACAAAATTGACTCTAATAAAAAATACCTATGTATATATAAAAAATGCTAATAAAACAAATTGGATAGTACTGATCAATCACAAAATTTTCAAACAGTGCCGTCTATTGGAAAGTGGTTAGACTATAGGACAATAAAATGTTATTTTGCCTTATTTTTTTGATGGCAAAAGGTTATAACACCCTAATTTAAAATAAATTAACTAGGCATTTGGAAATTGATCTCAAGTACATTAAGGTAAAGAAGATCCTTTATAGAATTGGGAAGATCAGTAAAACCATAGTTATGTTAATTAGCTTGGGCACCATAGTTATGAACTTTAGATACATATCTAAAGCAAATATGCCAGGAAAGCAACTTCTAACGAACAGTATCAATGAAGACTGAACTTGGCTAACTTTGATAAATGGTGGATAAATTAATATAAAGAATAAAGTCAGCATTGTCGACCATAAAGAATTTCCCAAACGTCAACTTCCAAAACATTACACAAGTCCTGATAAGGAGTGAAACTATAAATAGAAAATTATTTTGCCTTATGACATACTCTGCTCTGATCCTTGATATAAGAGTTAATTTATTTTTTTGGGTAATTATAAAGAAATTAAATTAATTAATTAATTATAATTAAATTCAATCCCTCAAAAAAAATTATATTATATTATGTATACCTTAATTTATTTAAATTAGTCAATTAGTTCTTATATTAGTTATAATTAACTGATTTATTTAATTTTTTTAATATACTAAAAAGAGTCAATTAGAGAGGAGTAACTATTTATCTTTGTAATTTGGGCCACAAGAGTATCATTATGTTTTTTAAGAAAAAAGAATCGCAGTCTAGAATATTCGCTTGATGAGTGTTGGTGGAGAATGTGGGTGCAATAATTTTATATGGGAGAAAAGAAATTAGGTTAACAACCCTTTGCTTTTGGCTTAGGGTTCTCCATCTCCATACCCTGCCGGGTAAGTCATTGATTTCCTTTGGTCAATTATCAGATTCACATGCATTTGAATATCTCCTCCATTCCATTACATTGCCTCCTTCATCCGCTTCTTCTTCTTCTTCTTCTAAACATCAACTGTCTATAACTCCCAACATTTTTAATATTATTGCTTAAAAAAGAAACACACACACACATATTTAGCGTTAGAACAAATTGGTCAGACGTGGGGTGCGGGTAGATTGTTTGTTTTCTTCAAGCTTGTGCGTTGAAAGTTGTCTCACGGCTAGTGGCACACTTACTTTTCAGTCACTTCTTCAAAGGACAAAACTTTGAAATTGAAAGGCGACTAAGTGATTGTTCTCATCATTACAGAAAACTTTGGTCTTTAATCTGTGCGAGTCCGTAATTATTGAAGTGTTTTACAGCTAATTTATGGGAAAATTAAAGTTCTCGTGCCTAAATGTTGAGCAGTAAAAGTTAAAACTGCAAAGTTTTTCATTGAAACCGAGCCAGGCCAATAGTCAAAGTGGGACCATTTGCTTGGGGGGCTTAATTGTAGGAGGACAAATGACCCATGAAAGAAACACACACTTCAAAGAAGGATGCGCAATAGATCATGGAACTTTGACTGGTAATTTTAGGTTCTTTTGTTGTGGGGGTCCAATTCTGTTTACTTTATTTACCTTGTATTTTGTCCCTTTTTTGGAAGTTTGTTTTTATGTTTTAACCATGAATATGTCTGCCATCCCTTGTCTGTTGCTGAAGAATTCCTCTATTTGGTAGGGATTTCATGTCTTTATACATAATCTTCTCTTTTCTTAAAGCCATCATCACGTGCTGCTTCATATCATCACATGGAGTTATATGATGCCATTCAACATAATTTTAAGTATGAAATAAGTTCTAAATGTTCATGTCTTTGCTGTTGGTTGGGGTTTCTTCAACTCAAATAAAAATTATGGACTAAGGGGAACTTATGTTCAAGGACATGGCGTTGTCTTCCGACATGAAGGTTCTGGACTGTTATGTATGGCAGTTTCCATTCTTCCTTCTTTATCAAACCGGGCTCAAATTTTGGTAGGCGTCGTTAGCGACTTTGTGGAGGTCTTGCGTCAAGGCACATTTGTTTTCAGAGTTAATGTCAATTTGGGCATTATGAGGAAAATGTGTTAATCCTTGAAGTGGTATCCTTTTCGGCCTCAGTCTTTCCGTTTAAGTTATTCATTACCTTTATGTTTTGCCATCTACATTTAATATAAGAATTAATTGACTAATTTTAATAAGTTAATGAAACTTAATAAATTAGTTAATCATAATTAATATAATAACTGTTTAATTAATTTAGATAGATTAAGGAATATATAATTACCTCTAAATCCAAATACTCAAGATAAATTCATATTATATACTCTTTAATATATTATAATTAATTAATTAACTCTTATATTAATTATAATTAATTAATTAATTTGACTTCCTTAACTTTTATATTAATGACAAAAGGGGGTAGGCTTGAATGTTAGGACTGGAGGTAACAATGATGATCTTAAATTTCGTTTGGCTCAGGGGCGGAGAGACTTGATGCTAATTAATTAGTATTCATTCAATTCTTAATATAGAGATTATTTAACTAGTTTAATTATATTAAAGAAATTAATTATGCCAGTTAATATGACATTTTTTCTAAAATACCTTAATCATCTTTTTTAACTCTCTTCCTCCATCTATTACTTGATTATTGTTGAAGGGGTGTCAATATGGCTAATTTAAAAAAATTGATAAATATAAGAAATAAGTATTATATCTAAGATTAAGACTAACTCCTAAGTTGTATTTATATTAAGGACAAGAGAAGAACTAAAAATAAACTCCAGAATTCTATAATTTAACGGTTCAATTTTTAATTTGTTCTGTAATACTAAGATCTATTATGACATCCGCGACTTTCAAGTTGACTTTGATTGTGGTAATTCAACATAGCTCCAAACGATACTACTAACATGGATTAAAAGTTATGCGATTAATTTCTATCAATTACGAGTCAAAGAGAATATATGAAACTACCAATGCAAACGTTAGGCAACATGTCACTTGCATTTTCTCTGTTCTCAAAAGTGAACAATGTTCGAACTGCGTGATATATCTGTGAAAAGCCAAAAACTTGAATTTATAAAGTCGAATGAGCACCATCAGGAGGCTGCAAAGCAGGGTTATATCTTTTTCTTGTTCCATTATGATGCTGTGCAAATGAGTGCATTCTTAGACATTATTCATATTTGTCGTAACGACTACCTAACTGTGCAGGCCCAGACATTCTTAGTGGCACACACCATGAATTTGTTTGTTGGTACGAAAAGAAATAACAAAAGAATCACTTCTGCCAATGAGAGTTAGCACATATAGTAAAAAATAGACTTATATCTCACAAAGACGCAAGTTCAATTCTTTCCATTGTTATAAGAGCTCATTTAGTAACGCTTTCATAAGTCTTTTATAGTACTCTCTGAGCCCTAGGACAATGTCCTGGCCTTAGTGAAGGACTAGCTGAACCTATCTAAGCTTTTTTGCATAAAAAAAATACTTCTTCTGTATGAGTTCATCCCCAATTATTCTCAAGTAGGAATCTCTTGTAAGTCACAAGAAAATCACAAGCCAAAGCAAGATTCTACTTTTGCTAGTTAAAAGCTATAATATACAGCAGATTCCTTTGTTTTAACTCCATCAGGGTGATCAGCCAAGGATTCTGTCTCCCAAAGTAAACCAACCAAAGTTATATTATATATTTGCTTTCCAGAGCTTTGTGTGTCCATTGTGCATGTTAATAGTTGCTAGAATTAAGAAAATAATATTAGCAAGAATCGTTTAAGAATATTAGCAAGGTCCTAACCACAAAATTTACGCACCCCCTCTGACCACGCCTCCCAATTTTATTTGTTTTTTTCAAAAAAGAGAACCTCTCTCTCTCTTTGTTCCGATTACAGCAATAACAAAATCTTATCTCACTAAGTAGGAACCTCTCTATTTGTTCGGGTTAGAGGGGGAAAAAGTACTGCATATCCTATGAATCAATCGGTAAAAGCTCTCTTGTTAAGCTGAAGCGGCATCTCGCAAACATGACCTCATAATCTTCGCAAGTTCAGCACATGCATCCAGGCAAAGCTGCATTCCCTGCCATACATATAATATCTAGTATGTCACTGAGAATTTCAAAGTAACGTTTATAGAATTATTATTTTGTATACGTACGTACGCATGTATGTATGTCGCACTTATCCACTTTAAATATTTCAGATACATGATGCAGTACAAATATATGATATTCTGCAATCAGGAAAGGCCTAAGACTTCTGGAGTGAAAAGTAAAGTGCCAGAGAATAGGCATACCTCATCAAGCGTTGGGGTGGACCAATCCCCAGTAACAGTGAGTTGAGTGACTTCGCATCGAGAAGGCATGCAACTTATCATTAAGCTTCCATCCAGACAGTTCTCCTCCTCCAAATTAGGATCAATGACGAGGTTCCTATCAAGACGTGACTGGAACCACCGAACAGATAAGCATTTTTTATTGAAAGAACTAATAAACTAAACAAGTCTGCTGAGAAGCAAAATCATCTTGTAAGGACAGGATAAATCATTGGTAGAGTCATGTTATGAACATATATTTTAGCTAGGCATACAATCCAGTAACCCAGGAAAGTAGTAAGTTGGAATTAATAAAATAATGTCAGAAAGAGGTCTCCTCATGGTAATGAAGACAAAATACATATATGAAATAGTATTCTGATGTGGGAAATGCATGATGCAAGTCCTGAAATTAGAAAAGAAAAGGGGAAGTAAAAGATGGTAATAATATAATAAGAAAAAAATTCAAGAAAACTCAGTGAGAAATAATTTAAGCCCCCTGAGAACAAATACAAAGCACAGAAGGCTGCATGTTTGTGTAAGATCCATACCACTGAAACTGAGGAAACAAGATCATACATCATTATTCCAGCATCTGCCAGAGCAAGGCTAGCACATGAAATGACAACTGGGAGATCACCTGCCACAAGCACATTAATATTATCACTGCTAGAAATAGGGTATAAACTTATTGTCAGTTTGGCACCTGGACAATACTGGACGGAATCAAATTAGATGGAACAGAAATTGGCTTGAAGATATAATTTACAAAGTCCTCCTCCGCCCTTTACAAAATCCAATGGAAGAGAATATGAGATAACATGAGATGTAAAATCTCAAATAAGTTCAGTAACACTTGGATTATCGTTAAAACTTAAATCATCTTGCACATTTAAGCAAGTAATGGGAAATCAATTGAAGTAATAAATAAATGACAGTAAGGTAAACCAATACCATGATTTATGACCAATTCAAATTTCATCATCTATTCTTTTAATGAACTTGTCTTCCGAAATGTTTCCGTCATTATATTCCTGACTAACAACTACAATATACAGAGGGTTCAAAATGAAATAACATTACTGTAAACATACTGCCACCAGATTCCAGCACTAACGCAAAAACATCCACCGTTGTCTTGGGGAAAGTTTCCAAAATTATTGCAACCTCCAAAGCTTTATAAAGCATCACGGAATATTCTTGTTGGTTTGATCCCTAACACGTGCCATTTAAGAATGCTTCTTAATATGGAATCAACTAAACAAAGTAGAATAAGGAAAAAGCTTAACTATAGAATTTCACACACCTGTTCATGATCTAGAGTTGCAAAATTTGTATAGCTAACATTGCAATTTAGACGCCCTATATTGCTATACATCATTGCCTTCTTACTCTCTCTTGGCCCAAATCTGAATCAAAAAATGCAAATAAAATATTGAGATAAACAAACTACAGTAAGCTAGCATAGTTAAGTTGCGAATTTGTGAAGTGACAGATTCACTCACACAGATGCAATGACCTTAGTATTCCCAAACTCAGCGTAAGCAGATCCAGAAGCAGTATTCACAGCCCTAGTTCTGAAACCTGCAAGTCAACCTAAACCATTAACCATTATGCAACCAATATACGTTCAATATTTCAAATTCAAAGCATATGGTACAAGTTCTATCACCAAAATCAAAGCTTTTGACACTCATGAAAATAGAAAAAAAATAATTTACATGAACGCAATCAACCGAACATATCACACATATAGGGAAAATAAAGATGGGATTACAGGCAGGCCTGCATTGGTGGAGGCCGCGGCCGTCGGGTCGAACCCAATCGTCATTGAAACAAGGTGCTTTTGTTTTACGAGTAGTCAGCGGTGGTGAGTAAGTCGTCGGAGTTTTTGGAGCTTTTCCGGCCATTTCAACCGACGGACTTTCCGGTGAAAGAGAAAGGAGCGAATGAGTTTCGCTCCGCGAGTGAACTGCGCCAGGTTCGGTTGGCTTTTTAATTTTTTTTTTCTAGTGTTTCCCAGGTTCCACCCTAATTTATTTATTTTTAAAAAAGTAATAAATTCTAATCCCCTAGTATTAAACATATGAGCCTTAGAAAAATTTTATTGCTTTCAATAAGAAAACTAAATATATTTCTTTCTCATTATATATTTAATTAAATTAAAATAATTAATTTATATGTTATAATTTTTTTAAAACACTCTAATTATCTTCTTTAATTCTCTTATTCACTCTATTACTTTATTATTATTTAAAGAATATATATATAATAATTTAAAAAAAATATTGATAAATATATAAATTAATTATTATATTTAGTATCAAGATTAATTCTCTAATTGGGTCTCATATTAAAGATTAAAAAAGTAAAAAGATTTTAAAAATTTATTCAATACTAATATATCCTAAGAGATTTAATATTTATATGTAGAAGTTGTGTGATTTATTAGAAGTTGAGTTGTTTTATTTACAAGTTAAATTTGTAAATATTAATTTTTTAAAACCTATTAATATTAAATAAATTATAAGGGTTTAAATTCAAAAATTATAACAAATTCATTGAAATTTTTTTTAACGGTTAAGATATATATATATATATATATATATATATTCTGGGTATTTACTATAAATTTTTGGAATTAAAAGAGATATTAATATTCATTTATTCTTCAAAATTCTGTCTCCCATATTTCATTTGAATTTCATGGAACTTCTTTTAATTGCCTTATCTCTTACATTGCAGTGGGGAGAGATATCTGTTTTAGGTTGCTACAGAAATTAAAATGACAAAAAATAAAAATGGATCAACTTAAAACTGAAATGTATACATAAACGACCAAAGTTTATGAGAAGTGAAGAATCAAATTTACCAGAATGCTACCTCGTTTGTCGGAATCTGTTTCCCCCGTAAACATTACTTTTCGTGAAAGTTTTAGTTGAAGTGGGACAATTAATAGCATTTACACGGCAAGATTAATGCTAAAAATCTTTTACTTCCTTCGTGCAATCAAATTTGCCATTTAACTAAAACCATACTATGACCTAACAGGGAGGGGTGATTCTAAAAGAAAAGTTTAGTCTCTTGTAATATAATAGCCTAAAGTTCCATGTTTATATTTAATAGCTAATAATATAATAAAAAAATCTCCTCTAACATGGGGATACCCATACTTGGCAAGAAAAAAAATATTCCCTCATTCTTCAATATAAAATTGAATTGAAAAATTAATCTTAATTGAAAATATATTTTTTATATTTATTAATTTTTTTAAAATTATCCCTATTAATCCTCTATCAATAATAATTAAATAAAAAAAGAGGAAATTAAATATGATTAAGATATTTTAAAAAAAATATATTATATTAACTAATTTTTTAATATAATTAAATTAATTAAGTAAATTTTATATCAAGTCACGAGAAATATATATAGAAAATTAAAGCCTGCCAAGTTTGAGCTTACAACTGCAAGCCAGTTCAAAACAAACTGAACACCATGGATTAAAAAGTGAAGCAAATATTGAGCAACATTCACTTGTTGAATTCCCTGAAACACAAAATGAAAAATCTGGAAGCAAAGCAGCTAAACTCTAGGGAGGAGGAGGCCTTGCTTCAAAGAGGGGAGGACAACAACAGCTAAACAGGCCACAGCAGGTCAGAAACCATAAGCTGCAATATTCAAAACCGAAGGAACAAAAAGCAAAAAACTTATGGTCAATTCCCTGTTCCTGGTTTTATGTACATTTCCTGAACAAAGAGCAAATTAAGAATAATAATGTCTTACCATGAATCCAAGAATCCTCCGTCAAAGGTTGCAGGACCCAGGAGGGGTGCTGCCGCCGGAGGTGGTGGAGGTCGATCCATCACAAGCCTAAAATGGTTATCTCTGTTCTACCCACCCAACGGATAAGACACATAGGTCATTTTGTAGGTGTATCTGTAGGTTAAATAACTATCCTTTACTCAAGTCACAACTCTAACCTACCATTCAAACAAGGATTCAAAATCACAAAACCCAACCCAACTAACATAATTTATGGGTGCTGGCCAGTCAATCCTTAAAGGTAATCACGGTCAACCACTTCAACTTCTAAGACTCAAGAGCCAGGACACAGGATGCGAACGTTGTCATGGTTCTGTCTATTTCACATACACGTAAGAATTAACAAGTGTTTTCAACTGAGACCCTTCGCCTCTGGCCAAAAGGTCGGTGGCAGATTGATGCTTTCAGCCTGAATGCAGAACATAGAAGAATCGCGGAATACCCATTTCTATTACCAAGACATTAAGATGAATATATTCTCATAACCAGCATATGACATTGCTTCCTTCTTGATATCCCATTGAGCGGCGCACACAATAAAGGGGTATAATTGTATCTGCAACAGAACTGCACTGTTCTTTTATGGATTCTTGGGACTTGAGCTTTTCTGCTTATTTCTGTTCATGCCAGGTACGAGTTATGAGGATGAACTAACGTTCGTCATGCAAAATGATTCAAATCGAGGCTCAGTTAGGTCCACAATTTCTTCCTCTGATCCAGCAGAAACTATATCTGCTTCATTATTGAAGTTTCCAACCTAAGGATTGTGGTCATCGTCTACTCTACTAGATGGAACTTGCTTTAGGTTCTCTGAATTCTTTGGTTCCTATACATGTAAATGTCCAGAAAGAGGAATAAGAAAGCCATGATTTGATTTATTTCTCTTGATAAAGGAGGATTATTTTGAATGGCAGTTCAGAAAATAAGGAAGTTAATTAAACTCAGCATCACATTTAAGTAATGAGGGCATGAGAGTGAATGTGCTCGCCTGGTGATCCGAATGGTAACAATGGTCAAGGTATATATATTTTGTTTTGGAAAACTCAGTAGTTTGCGATGGTGCCACTGCTGGTTTTTCTTCCCTCTACATCCCTTTTTTATACCCCAAAAATACCAAAGTCGCTGAATATAAAAACGGTAAATTAAATGATAACAGTAAGCATAATCTTCGGTTTGAGAGACTTGCGCCTGACTTTGCGGAATCTTGCGTTAGTTCCTGATGACTCGTTCCATACCCAAACATGCAGCAACTTCCCCGAGCATATAGGCTTATTTGAGATCACTTCTTCACGTGCATGTAATTGGGGAGCCTCACGTGCATGCAACTAAGGGATTTCCACGTGGCTTCTAAAGATCCTCCTGGATCAAGGGTCCCCTTTTCAACAAGAAACCACACCTGTGGTTTTTTTTCATATTAGAATTGGAGGTGGGGAAATTGGGTTTGGCCAACTTCACGTGTGTACCACTTTGCAGCACTTGGCCTTTTCCCCTTCTCTCCTACTCGAAACGATTCTCTTGTTCCGCGTCGAGTCGTCGTTGTCTTCCTCTCCAAGATGGCATCTTCACTTAAAGGGGTTTCCCTCTGATACACTAAATCTTCTATAGCAGGTAGAGTTTCTCCAGGCTCTTCGTCCATCATAGAGGGCTCAAAGAGTTTAAGATACTCAACATTAACCACCGAATATATATCCATATACGGAGGAAGTTCAAGTCTGCAAGCATTGTCTCCAATCTTCTGCAACACTTTGAATGGTCCATAACGAATGGGCTTGAGCTTTTTTCCTTCACCTTTGAGACGATCTTTGCTTAGATGAAGCCAAACTAAGTCCCCTTCTTGGAAGTCGGCTTTAACTCGGTGCCGATCATATCGCATCTTATACTTTTGTTGAGCTTTCTGCAAGTTACTTGTTACCTCCTTATGTAGCCGTTGGATCCCTTCCAAGAATCGTTGTGCCTTCTCCTGTATTTTCTCCTCCTTAGTGCCTTGGACCAATGGTTGAATATGAAACTCCAAGTCAAACGGGCTTTGTGGTTGGAAACCCAAACATACTTCGAAAGGAGACTTCTGCGTGGAACTATGTAAGGCTCGATTGAAGGCAAACTGCAGATATGGAATACTCTCATCCCATGTTCTTGGATGTCGTGAGTTGTAGCCCCTCAACAAATAGACAACAGTACGATTGACTACTTCGGTTTGGCCATCCGTTTGGGGATGGAAAGCGGTACTTCGTTTAAGCCTCGTATCCATCATCATCCATAAGGATTGCCAAAAGTGACTAAGGAATCGGCTGTCACGATCAGATATGATGGAACTAGGTAGTCCAAAATGCACCCAGACATGTTGAAAGAAAGTCCGTGCTGCTTCTTCTCCTGTGATCGTCCTTTTACATGGCATGAGTATCACCATTTTTGAGAAACGATCGACTACCACAAACAAGTAATCATTACCATGACGTGTCTTTGGGAGTCCACCAAGAAAATCCATTGATATACTTTCCCAAGGACGAGAGGGCACTGGCAAAGGCGTGTACAAACCCAACTTTCGATTTGCAGGTTTGGATGTACTGCATAGGACACAACCCTTCACAAAACGTGCTACATCATTTTGCATGCATGGCCAGAAAACATAACGTTGGAGGTTTTGCAATGTTTTTGCTACTCCAAAATGTCCTGCCACTTTAGAAGCATGTGCCTCATGTATCCATCGTACCCGTTCAGCTTCCCGTGGAACACATAGAAGTGTCCCTTTATACAGAAGTTCACCCCGTAACAGGAACTCAGATGGCTTCCCAACTGTAAGATTGGCTAGTACTTCTCAAAAATAAGGATCATCAGTGTACCAACTTGCATATTCTCCATGTAAAGAAGGTTCAATCTGTAAGTATTGGAGAGGACGGTGATCCGTGTGCACAATGGTCTCCTTGCCTAGGAGGTAAACTCGCCAATGTTTCACAGCTTGATGCAAGGCAAGAAGTTCTTTGTCATATGTTGGGTAATTCTTTTGAGATCCTTGAAATAATTCTGAATGATATGCTATAGGACGCCCTTCTTGTAGTAAGACAGCACCCATAGCATACCCTGAAGCATCTGTCTCTAGTTCAAATGGCCTCTGCAAATTAGGCAAGGCTAAAACCGGCGCCTCGCATATCTTCCTTTTCAATAAGAGAAACGTGTCCTCATGTTTCAAGGTCCATTCAAACTTCTGATTACCCTTCGTTAGAGCATGTAATGGAGAAGCCAAAATAGAAAAATGATATATGAACTTACGAAGGTATTGGCAAGCACCCATGAAACTTCGAACCTCTGAGATAGATGTTGGTCTTGGCCATTCTGTGATGACTCTGACTTTATCAGGGTCAATCTGTAACTCACCACCCCCAACAATATAACCTAGGTACAACAAGGTGCTCTTACCAAACTCACACTTCTTTTGGTTCAACCGGAGCTGGTATTGTTGTAATGTCTCAAACACCTTCCGTATATGCACCAAGTGCTCTTCCCACGACCTACTATAGATCAAGATATCATCAAGATACACAATTACAAAATCATCTATAAAAGGCCGTAAGACATCATTCATAAGTCGCATAAAAGTGGCTGGGGCGTTGCAAAGTCCAAAAGGCATCACTAGCCATTCGAACAGCCCTTGACGTGTTTTGAACGCCGTCTTCCAAGTATCTTCCTCATGTACATGAACTTGGTGATAACCAGATTTTAAATCTAATTTGGTGAAGATGGTTGCATGGTGCAATTGATCTAACAGGTCATCTATACGAGGAAGAGGGTAGCGATTCTTCACAGTGATCTTATTAAGTGCGCGGTAATCAATACACATACGCTAACCTCCATCTTTCTTAGGAACAAGAACAACTGGGGAACCACATGGGGAACTACTTGGCTTAATAATTCCATGCTCAAGTAGTTCATTGATTTGTCGTTTGATCTCTTCATTCTCCAAGACTGAATTTCGGTACAAACCAAGGTTAGGTAGTGATGAATCTGACACGAGATGGATTTCATGCTCCACTGGTCGCCTTGGTGGTAGGTCCCGGCTCTCTTCAAAGAGGCTGGTATATTCTTCCAATAGATTCATCAGGTCTTTAGTATTTTCCCTATAGGACAAGATTAGTGTAGATAAACAGGAAATACCCAAATGAACTGGCCGAATCATTGCCAACACATATTTTTGGGAGGCGTTAATAACACGTTTTGCCTGGCTCACTGTGACTAAATCGATCGTCTGCATAGGTTTCTCACTGGTAAGGATGAATTTCTTGCCACCCTTAGTTAATTCATATTCTTGTGCTCTCCGGTGGTAATGTGCATCACGATCATAAAGGAAGGGATTACCAAAAATGATTTGGCAAATATCAAGTGGTACCACATCACATTGTACCTCATCAATGTAGCTGGAAGATATTGCAAAGCGTACCGTGCATTGGGAGTTAATTTGTTGGTTCACATCATTGGTGATCCACCCTAGTGGGTACGGTCGAGGGTGTGGGGTTGTCATCAAACCGAGTCTCTGAACAAGCTTTGCTGAGATGAGATTTTTCTGACTCCCAGGGTCAAATATTGCTGATATAACTTCTTTTTTCACCTGAATATTAACGGTGAATAATTCTTCCGCTGCATTTTGAGCACCCGTTGGACTCGGACCTATCTCCTTCGGCATTGCCATCAAAGAGAGGGCCGGGTCCGCTTGGTGAACTGAACTCAACCGCTCAGGTTCATCTTTTAGAGAGGTTGACGTGGTTGCCACCGCATTCTGACGATGATAATCCTTCTTCCATGTTTTTGGAAAAAGCTCCGGATGAAGTTTCCAACACTTCCCCTTATCATGTCCTGTAACCTTGCAGTGCTCACAAAACCTGTCAGAGGATATAGAAGTGGTTGAGGATTTACCTTTTAGCAAAAATTTTCTGGTTCTTTGGTTTCGGTTTGTTGTCTCCAGTACCTTTCTCACTTCGAGGCTTATTTTTTTGTTCTATCGCCATTGCAGTTGTACATGCGCTCGTAATATCACGGACCTGGAATAATTTTAGCTCCACATTAATAGTACGATGCAGCCCCGCCATATATTTTAGGTACGTCTGCGAGTCCGTTAGTGAGATACCGAGAGCCATTGCTTGTCGTCGAAACTCGGTGGTATAATCTTGCACAGATTGGTCACGTCCTTGTCGGAGTCGATGCCACCGATCCTACCTTTCTTGAATGTACCCCATCGGGTAGAACTCCTGTCGAAGTAGTTGTTTGAACTTACTCCACGTTAGACCATCAGCTTCACCGCTTGCGACATGGGCCTTCCACCATGTTTTCGCATGATTAGTCATCTTAAGTGGTGCAAACATGACTCTTTGGCCATCACGATATCCCCGTATAGTGAAGTACGTCTCAAGCTGATCGATCCAAGAGTCTAGCTTGTCGGCATCGATCGACCCATCAAAGGTTGGTATATCAATCTTGGCTTCGACCTTGAAAGGCTCCCTATCGCTCTCTGCATCATCGTCAGCTTCTACAGATACTTCACCGTCATCCCCTTCTATGTTAGTGATGCGTTCAAACTTGGCTTTTAGTTTTGCCACTTTTGACTTTGGGGTGACTACCTTCTCTTGGTCATTATGAGAAGCGGTAGCCTGCTGTTTGATCCAATCTAGGACCGTAGCCATGTCTAAGGAGAGCTTAGCAACTTGGTCTGTCAAGGTGGGTTGAGGGGTGTGTTTGTCACCTTCCATTGCTACGGCTTCGGATGTTTCTGGTGCAATAAGGGTTGAACAGTGTACCCCTCGGAAAGTCGAGAGTTGCCGCAAATCTTCTCCGCTAGTGCTATAACCAAAGCGGGTCTTCACCATCCACAGTCCGGAACAGTGCTCTGATACCTACTTGATCCGAATGGTAACAATGGTCAAGGTATATATATTTTGTTTTGGAAAACTCAGTAGTTTGCGATGGTGCCACTGCTGGTTTTTCTTCCCTCTACATCCCTTTTTTATACCCCAAAAATACCAAAGTCGCTGAATATAAAAACGGTAAATTAAATGATAACAATAAGCATAATCTTCGGTTTGAGAGACTTGCGCCTGACTTTGCGGAATCTTGCGTTAGTTCCTGATGACTCGTTCCATACCCAAACATGCAGCAACTTCCCCGAGCATATAGGCTTATTTGAGATCACTTCTTCACGTGCATGTAATTGGGGAGCCTCACGTGCATGCAACTAAGGGATTTCCACGTGGCTTCTAAAGATCCTCCTGGATCACCTGGAAAAGGTTCACTGGAATGTTTCTTGTCCATTTAGATTTGTCTGGCGATATAGTTGAAAGAATTTGGACGACTTCACTCATGGTCGGTCGCCTTTCAGGATCCAACAGAGCAAACACTCCTTTGCTAAATATGCTATTATCTGCATCTCTTTTCCAGGGACGTTTCCTTTTAATTGTGGATCGGCTAACTCGGTTATTATGCGTCTTTCATCTTGTAAGAGAGGAGCAGACTAGGACAAAAGAAATTTTTGTATTCCGTATCAATAGTTGACTTACCACAAAATATGTATTAACTGACATTATTGAGCAAGTTTATTCAGAAGCAGGTAATTGATCATTCTGACATTATAAGGGTGATTTACAATACCCATATGACAAGGCTTTCTTCTTTGCCTTTAGATTTCTAGACAGGTTGACGACCACTGATAATCTCAAGAAGAACCACCCCAAAATTGAAGATGTCTGACTTAAGAGAGGCTCTTCCAACAAATGCATACTCAGGTGCAAAATAACCAAATGTGCCCTGCATTCTAGCTGGAGAATTTGAACAGCTGGGGAAGCCATCAGCTCTTAAGTTTTTAGCCATACCAAGATCGGTAATCTGCAAGTTAATTATTGGGAAAAAATATGAAATTATTCCTTATGATGTATGTCGTAAATGATTTAATGGCAACTACGCTAAATATTTCTGCAGATTTCCAAAAGAACTTGATGGTGGAAAAAGCAGTAAGAAATTTAGATTAAAAACCACTATGAACTACCATCTAATGACACTCAAGGTTCACACTTTTGCTTGATAATTTTCATCCAGAAGAATGTTTGGCGATGTAACATCTCTATGCAGAATTCTTGGAGCAGCCGCTTCATGTAGGTATTCCAATCCCCTTGCAGCTCCTATTGCAATCGTAACACGGGTAGCCCAATCCAGACTTTTTCCAGAAACTCCATCCAAACCGTCCCTCAAATTACCATTAACCATGTACTTAAATACAAGTAACCTCTCAACATGTTTTCCTTTTGATTCTATGCAGTGTCCAAGCAAAGGCTCCAGGTGACAATGATGAAGTCTAGATAGTAGTTCAATCTGCATACATAAAAATCTTGTTGATCACAATGAATGTTATTTGAAAGGAAAAAGTTTACCATTTAACATTGTATAACCAAACAAAGAATACTGATATTGCTGCAAGACTAGGACACAACCTCTGTCAAAAACTAACAGTCTGCTTCAGTCCCCCCTTGAGCTTTTAGTAGCTTCACAGCCACCATTAGTACCACTCTTCAGTCGACCACCATATACATAACTACTTCTTCCTAATCCAATCAGGTTGGAAGCTGAAAAATTTACAGTGGCGTTTTCTAGTACCGCAAATGAAAATCGAATAATATTTCCGTGAAAAGTTTCTCCTTTGCTCCCACACAAGAAAGAGGCCGTCTAAAAGCATCCTGCGTATAAATAATATAAAAACATGGTGATGACAGAAGTCATATGACTATGGCAAAATAAAAAGAGTAACCCTTAGGTTTAATTTTTTTAAAAAAAAAAATTACATTTTAACAAAGCAAACATGAAACTAACTTACCCGATATCAGATTAATTGGAGAATTTATTACAGCTTGTGTTTCTGGCACTGAAGTTCTATTACTAATTAAGATGGCAGTGCTATTGTAACTTGTTTCGTTGTCTGATGATAATATGGGTGATTGAATAGGCAATTTGTCCCTTCGCCATACATAGCATAGGATTGAGGCAAGAAATGCACCAGTTGTACATATAACACATAGTAATAGTATAATCATAACAATCTTGCTGGAAATGTGTTTCTTTGAACCTTGTGAGATGGTGAGAGCTCCTGCAGAACATTCAAAAATTCATATATTCAGTTAAGTACCTTGATCTATACTAGACATGATCTTCTAATAAGAATGGATAAGGATGCACGATCATCGAAATGTTTGAAGTATATATAAGATGTGTTTCAGTTGTGATCCCAATGATAACCAGTCAAAAACTAGTCCATCTATATCATATTGAGGAAGAAATTTTGGTGCAGTTTTTTTAACGGGAATTAGATATTATAGAGAGAGAGAGAAGGAAAGATACCCCAGGTGCAGTTGCACACAGTAAAGCAATTCGAACTATTGCCATCTGCTTCCACATTAGGAAACCCATTGGGATCACACAAGCATGTCCATAAGTATGCACTCTCTTTGGCATCTACATGTAAGGCAAAGCAGTAAACGCTTATATTCAAGCTAACTTAATATGGATAACATATATTGCATTGCTACTGTGACCGACAACTTATTATATGAGAAAGCCCTCTTGAATTTTGCAACACAACATTTAGAAGATAAAGAATGGCCCATATCGAAATCCTACTTATCCATTTAGCTGTTGCCACTCTACACCATATTCTTCCTTTAAGGAACATAATTTGGAATTGAAAATAAAAACAGCTTTAATAAGTTTACATGTTACCAGATTCTGCTAAAATACAATCATCAAATGTACAAGCTCAAGCTAAGTCAGTTGACAGTTATAATAGGTGAAAATGAGGCAGCACGCCTAAACGGCAATCACATGATGTAGAACGGTTAGCAAGAGAGGAACTCTGGTTTCCTTGAAAAGAAAATCTACATATCCATTTGCTTAGGCTCCCAGAAGGTCCATCTGAGAGGAAAACATGCAACACACACACATACAAAAGTCCGATAAATTCTTTATATCATCAAAAGAACACAATTGAATCGTGCTTTAATTTAAGTTGCTGGATTAAAGTGTCCATGTTGGGATGCCCAATACATCAAAAGCAGCTATATCCACATGTTAGGATTTAAGTAGGCAACATGTAATAAATTGTGATACTAACCACAGAATGGGGCTGAATCCAGAGCAAGCTAATAACAAAAGCAAGAGCAACTTTGAATTGCAGCTTCATCTTTTTCCAACCCATACACAACAAAGAAAGAAAATGAAATCATTTAGTGCCATATAAATTTTAGAATTAGAATGTATCCCATGCTATGAAACAGAGAGATGGAGGGAGCAGTATTTGTTCTATTATTGGCTATCGGATATTGGAAGTATAAAGACACAAGAGTTATATCTTAGTCAACCCCAAGTATACATTTATCACGAATTAACAATTGAAGCACCGTTCAGGTGGCTAATATATATACCCTAAAACGTGTCATGGAAGGAACTAACAGAAATTATGTTTTTTTAAGTTTCCTTGGTAGACTTTTACAGCGCCATTGTATAGGCCGTAATAAAAATTGTAGGTGTCAATCAATTGGTAAGCCTTCAAAAAATCCCAGTTGATCAGCAACAAAACAGCCAAAAGTATCCAGTTTCAGCTTTACTTATTCTACGCTCCAGCAGGGGAAGAAAATGAACGCCAACCATTTCAAATTTAGTAAGAAGAAGGAACTCCTTTCTCTAACCCAAAATTTTGGGGAGAATTTATTTAACTAGGTGAAACAAGTAGTAAAGAAGAAATTCATGGTTGGCCGACAAAGATAAGAATAGGTGAGCAGTAGGAAGTTATTGATTAAGTAGCAATGTTTACTATAGATCAGTATTTATATACGGTGAAGAACAGCTATAGCCAATAATCCACAACTGAATAGCATAAATTGGCTTCTGGTAAAATGAATTGACCAACGACAATGCTGTTATATCAATATCCTTTCCAGTGTAGAGGACTTCCAAAATCATACGCAATACACAAATCTATTAATGTAATGAATCAGGAACTACCAAGGAACCTTCGCAGTCTTCAGAATCAGAAGCTTATATGCTTTATGTCTGGATATGCAACAGGAAAGTTTTGAAGTTTTTCGTCGGAATATGAACAGATAAGAGAGCGTGAAACAGCTTCCTGGCTTCCAACATCGCCACTCGAATAGAAAGCAAGACAAGAATCGATCCGCAAATTATAAAAACGGAGGATTATGATAGGCAAATGATTAAAGATAACGCGCAGATGGAGGCAAGTGGTCTACAAAATCACATGCGAGAAGAATTGTGGCTTGAAAAAAGAAGCATTTACCACCTCTCAGAAAGCAACATGTTCGCTAAAAGGGACCTGTCAACCTCAAATACTTCTTCTACTAAGCGTCGTTGTTACAAAATCTAAACCAAAGAAAGCCAAATGATTTGCCACTGATTCTGGATTATATCACGACAAAAAAATGTCTGTGAGAACATTTTATAGTTGATGGCTAAAGATAAGACCTTTGTCATTTATTAAACAAGAAAATGAGGAAAGAAATGCATCTGGGGGCAAATACGACGAATAGACATAACTTGGCTTCAAATACATGTCGCCGGTTCAGAGTCCGTAAATCTAACTAACGCGGGGTACGCGATGAGTGTGAATTAAAAGGCTTCTCATCTATTCCTCGGGTGAAAGCTTCTTAATCTTATAAATTAAAACTAGTGTCATATATATATATAAGATAGTGATCGATTTACGTCGAAGATGTTTTGAGTGTGGAAGTTAATATGAGCGTCAGCTCGGAGACTGTTAGCGGTGATTCTTGAAAATGCCTACAAAGAGGAACAAGAATGGCACTTGTTGAGGAAGACGACGTAGTATTGCGTACCTGGAAATGAAAGATGAAGAAAAAGGAACAGGACGCCGGAGATTATGAATATCTCTAATGAGTGCCATGAGAGAGACTCCTAGAAGAGCAGAAGCTGGAGAACTTTAGACGTTTCAGATCTGGTAACGTGAAGTGGCAGAAATAAGAAGATCGGCGATGTCTCCATCACAATGCATTCATAAAACTCAGTTATATGAGTAGGGAGCGCGCCCTGTTGCAGGACTCCAACTTAAATTTTGAAGAGACCATTCAAAAAAAAGCATTAAAAGCAGGGGATGCGAAGGTGGCATCCCATGCTTATTTAAAAACACGTGGCCTTTTTACCCAAAAAAAAAACACGTGGCCTTAGCTATACCAAAGCCATCATAACATCAATCATGAGTTTAAAATTCTTGAGCACCAGTCGAATCGCCTTCCCCGTTTACCCTTTTTACGCTACGATTTGGTAGGATATGTCAGTTTAAAAATTTGGTTGGTGGGATAAAAATAAATATAAAATATATATATATATTTTGTTTTTAATTTAAAATAAAATAATTAAAATATTTTTTATATAACTTGATAATAATAAAGTTATTTAAAAATTTTATAATAAAGATAAAATAATCTAAAAAAATTTATTTTTACTTTTAACTTAATTTTTAACTTTTTTAATAAAAATAAAATAATTTAAAATATTAAAAATATAAATAAAAATAATTTTTATCGTATTAAATTATGAGGGAAGTAATTTTATTTCTACTCTCACTTTTTCATTTCTATTCTTACCTACCAAATATGCCCTTACATTTTTAGAATTTTACGTGTTGAATTTTATTAACTTTATCATTTTTATATTTTTAGATTATAAAATTATGCTAATTATTCTTAAATTCATACTAACTGTTTAAATTTAATTATGTTTAGTGACTTTATATACAAATTTTATAAAAAAATCTTTGTTAAAAAAATAAATTATATATTAATAGATTGAATTTTAAAATATATTTATATTAAATTGTTGTTTTTTATTTTAATCATTTAATAATGTACTCTCAATAGTTATTTATTGATAAAAATAAACTTTTATAAATTTAAAATTTTAAGTTCAAAATTTAAGTTTACATTTCTATGAATTTGTTTAATTTAAACTCATGATCTTAAAAATCTTCAATTTAAACTCATGATCTTGAAAACCTTCATATCAATATACATTTATACCAAACTGAATCATTTAAGAAAAATATTACGATCCAATTTGCATACTTATATTTAGTCAATACTATCAATTAATAGACATGATAAAAATAAACAATTTCTTCACGTATTCCACAAAGTTTGAAATAATATTAATATTAATATTAATAATACAAATAAATAAATTATAAATTGGGAGAATATATATTATGCCATGTATTAAAGTGAAGAAATTCCCAGGAATATATCTCCACAGTTGACAGACTATACCCCCTCCCCTCCTGCAAAAGCCTCGCACTTAATGAAAGAACCAATAAAAAGAAGAAATAGAATATTATGCACATCCCTCAGAATCACACTTCTATAATATCCAGACTAAATTTTTTCCTCAGTCCGCTTCAAATCCCCATTATACCCTCCTATTATTTATTTTTTTTTGGTATTCTACATATTTATGCCGACCAAATTAGAATCTTTGGCCCACCTAAAACTCCTCTTCTCATTAATACCCACCATGACAAAATCACTAGAAAAGCCCAGAAAAACAAAACGCTAAAAGGTGAAACTTGATGGTCCCCCCTAGAAGCATGTAGCCTGATTGTGCATCATCATTGTCGTCGGTGCCGTTCAGGAAATGATTTAGCAGGCCGGAGAGATCGTCGGGCTTGTGGAGACTCCAGAAGCATTGTTTGCGAACGGCTCACCATGTCCAAGATGGACGGTGTTTGGTATGCTTGCACAAGGCTGCTACTATCTCTGGAATCACCTCTTGTTGTAGCCCTTTGCCATGAATGTGAACTCAATCCTGACAGAACATAAGCCCTTCCAGATTGCTCATACACACGTTGGTTCGCCATCCTCTCTTGCATCTCCTTTAATTCGGCAGCAAGAGCAACGCATAGCCGGTCGCCGGCTCGAGCAGACATGGTCTCAGATAATGCCTTGTGACGGCTATCCAGGATTGAAACTGCAGCAGCCAAATCACCACGTTCAGCTGCAACTCTAGCATCAGCCATTGCTTCCGCAGAAAGCAACCTGTTTCGTTGCCGGTCTACTTCTATTGAGACGGTTGCCTCTCTAGCTATTTCAGGTCTCTGGATTTTTACTTCACTGCTGTCTTTCAAGGACACCATTTCTTTTGTGATTGGGTGTCTATAGAGACTTTTAACGATCACCAATGACATCTCCTTACTGGATCCATCAACTGGAACGTTGACTGTCACCAAAAAGTCTCTTTCTTCATCAGCATATAAATCTCCTACTTCTATAGAAGCCTTTCTTGAATTGGCCATCATGCTGGTCCTGTAGCTTCCTGCTTTTACTGAACTAAGTTGCAGTTGGGGATGAACACAGATTATTTCCACCTGCAATTCCTGCACCACCACACTCAAGAGTCCCCCAATACATTGTGCAAATGCATCCTGGATGACATCCTCCGCTTCAATGAAAGAAAATGTACCCCCTGATACCTCAGAAATTGAGTGCATGGAAGTAGCATCATGGTCAGCACCAAAGCCAAAAGCATGCACTGGTATTTGCAATCCCACCCCTTTGTTGCGTTCAATAGAATTTGGAACAAGTGACTGGTAATCTCTTGCAACATGGATTCTGCTGCTATTGACGGTGTATGTATCCTGCCCATCAGATAGTAATATGATACTACCAACTGGGTTCTTCCATTGACGGTCAATAAAAACCTTCAAACCTTTCTTCAAGCCCTCTGCAATGTTTGTCCCACCATTTGATACCAAAGAATTAACAGCCTGCAATGCCTCCTGCCGTCCAGTATCAGTCATGCGCCGGAGAGGAAAGATGCGGCGGGCTGTTGATGAGAAGGCAACGACAGAAAGTCGGTCTGCTGGACCTAGATGCTGTATGACAAAACCCATGGCTCGTTTTAGTAATGCAAGCTTGGTGCCTACCATACTACCGCTTATATCAAGAACTGTGACAAGGTCCACTGGAGCACGAGAATTTTGATCCAAAGGTGACGTTTTTGCATTGTTTTCACCATTATTCTGCCGTCTCCCAGAATGAGGAGCTTTGAGATGGATTAATACAGCAAAATTATCACGAGAAATTGATTTTGGAACGGCTGAAATTTCAGGATATGTTCTGATTTCCATCGCATCTAATGAATCCTCCCGATCTTTATAAGGATTACTTGGAGTTTGTTGATCCAAAGCATCATCATCATTAAAGATGGCAGGTTCAGGAACATGATAAAGAGATGAACTCTGACGACCTGCACCAGCTTGTGGGGTAGGAAGCCGGCGGAAGACAGTTGTCCAGTCACTACCTTGTCCTGGTGGGAAAGTTGGTGGTGGGTTGATTCGAGACAATCCTTCAGAAACATTAGAAGCAGCACCCTGAAAAGGCACTTCTTTCCATTTTGCTCTGCAGACGGGACAAATCCGGTTTCCATGTTTTACGTTAGATGTAATGCAATGGAAGTGGAAAGAGTGAGAGCATTCTGCAGTAAAAATGGCGTGCCCCAGCCCTGGTTTCAGCGCGGTTAGGCATATTGCGCATGTCCCCTGAAGATAATAATAATAAAAACTGTGAGATGAAGAAGACCATATTGGCGTTACAATAAATTTATCAACAAGTTGAATCCCTCAGATTAAGTTCGGGGAATTGCTCAAGTTTAAGCTTGAATAGAAATTAACTGCCTAACAGGCTAAAAGTAACAATTATAAATCTGTTACTTCTTACGCTGGGACCTGGTCAACATTGCCTTTAGTTAAAGATTAAAATCACATATATAGAGGAGCTCTTTAGTAATGATAGTTATAATAGATAAAACAAAATTTAGGTATGATGAAAGTGGCCACATGCCTTTGGGGGGAAAATAAAAAAAATAACAGAGAGAAGGGAAGATATCCAAGTTCTTTAAATCAGCGAATCTGAGCAGTGCCTCAAGAAAGTATTCATAGATAAAAGAAAAACAATGCAAAGGCGAAAGACCACTCATACAATATAGTGTCTAACACTGTCCCCTTTTGTCGTGATGCAGATCCACTAATAAGACCAGCGCATAAAAAGATGAAATAGAATGCAACTCATCCTTCTCACTGATCCTATTTAGATGGCTGGTGGGCCAAAAGCGAGGATTCCCAGACAAATCTCCACTTAATAAAAGGCCAAAGGTCAACGTTGGGTGGTCAAACACTGAGGACCCCAAAGGAAATTAAATTAAACCACAATGAGCAAAAGACTTTCATATGAAAGCACTAAGACAAGTTGAAACTCCAATATTGAAACTTTGGAGACATTAAAATAAAGACGTCATCAAAAGATGGGGAGATCAAAGAGAGACAAAGATGATTCATCGCTCTAGGATTTCTTTTTTTAACATTTTTAATGGGGTAAATTTCAACTTTATCTTTGTTCGAATCCGTAAATTTCACAATCGACGGTTGAGGGGATATAGCATTACTAGCTGTAAAGGAGAGAGACTAATAAACGGATAGTGCTACCTAATATAAGGAGGACTTCTTTTCTAAATACTTTTGTATAAAAAAATAAAAAATAAATCATTTTCAGTTTTTGTTTTTCCGATAAGCCAAGTAACTGGTCCTTAAGAGCACTCTTCCCACTACAAGGTCGAGGTTGAGTTGAAAACAACGCGAGGAATAGTAATCATCGTTCCCGCAATAGTCAGATACGTCACAATCTGATAAGCCCACAGCGATGCCCCAGTCGAAAAGCAAAGCAAAAGCAGCTATAAACCAGTGAAACAGACCTGATACTGATGTATTTTTTAATCATGTTCATTAAAATTCATTAAATGCCGTTATTCATGTAGAAAGTCCAGTAAATAGTAATTCTGAGGCACCAAGGAAAAATAATTGAAGTATAGTGCACGAACCTCCCCACCACCACCACCCCAAAAATAAAAAACAGTACAAAGGTTAGACCAGAATCTCCCGTGGAGATTCAATAGTAGCTGAATCAGAAAAGGCAATGAAAGAGAAAATCTGGAAATGCTAACCTTGGGAGATTTGGTTCCGTTTCTGGGAAGTCGGAGACCGGAGGAAGACGGCGTCGGGGTCAATGGGCAGTAACCGGAGCTATGATCGGCCGGTAAAACACTAGAGCGGGAGTGAGCATCAGAAAGTCTGGCGGCGGAGTTGAGGGAAGAAGAGGGATCATCCAAAGCTCTAGGAACATAAACACACATATTCATTCCAAGAGCAAGCTTCACTTTTCTCCATTTGCTTCCCATATTGGTCCAGAAGGCTAGACAATCAGATCCTTAAGCCGGAATACTGAAAAAGGAACGCAGGAAAGATTTGAAGGAATCTGAACCAAGGAGGAAACATGGTAGATGGAAGTGAAGAAGATTTGAGGAGAAAGAAAGAAGGAGAGCAGTAACAAATGGGAAATAAAGGGGAAGGAGGAGGATTAAAGGGAGAAGAGAAACGGTTAGAAAATAAATGGGAAATGGGTGATTGGAATGGAGCAAGGAAAGAGAGGGAAGATGAGGTTTCTGAAGGTTTTAGCAAAATGGTGGAATGTACGGAGACGATAGAAGAAAAGTAGAAGCAGTTTTGCTGAGATGGAACGAATGTTGCTGCATCTTCCAATTGAATATAAACCAATTTTGAAGGTTTCTTTCTCTTCGAAGGCGAAACTGCCCCTGCTGCTTCATCCTCACCCTCAATTCAATGACCATTCTATTGCTAGTTCTTTTTTACAACCTAAAAGCAGGGGCTTCCCTTCTAACTGCTAGGGCTAGTTTTGTCAAACTCTTAATTTGCCTCTTCTGCTTTTTTTCTTCTTCTTCCTCCTCTTTTTTTTCGTCCCTTATCAGCATGAGAAAATGGAAAGAATATTAATAATACACGTAGAATCAAATAAATATATCCAATTTCACCTCTAAAAAGAATAAATATCTACTCATATTTTTAAAATATAAGTTAATTAATTTTTTTAATAAATTAAAAAATTAAATTAATTAATTATAATTAAATTTAATCTTTAAAAAATTAAATTTATACTATATACTATATACTATAGTCGACCCCATTTAATGGGGTAAGATTTGTTATTGTTGTTGTATACTCTTTAATTTATATAAATTAATTAATTATTATATTTATAATCAATTAATTTATATATTTTATTAATATAATTTATTTAAAAATTAATTAATATTTTGTATTGAGGATTAAAAGAGAGTATCAAATTTGTTACATGGCAAAATCAAAATAAGAGGAAAAATCAAATCGCCCATTTTTTGTTGCTCATAGCCATCATCTTTGTCTTCATTCAACATGCAAAAGAGGGATGGATTTTGGATTAGACCGGGAAAGGCTAATGAAGAAACTGGTTGAATAATATTTTCCTTCTCCGGGTTCTACTTGTACTGGTTTTAATGGGTTCAACTTTTTTATCGGTATATTATTAAATGCATTTTTTTTATTTAAAAATTTAGATGAGTTAGCTTGAACTGCTCACCGTGCCAGCCTTCGCATTCCGGTGACTTTTAATACTTTTTCTTTATTTTCTCTGAAATCGGGAGTTTTAACCCCACATCCTCTCTTAATATTAAATTTAACGTAAGATATATATTATTTAAAATATATTTAATTTTTAAAAAATATTATTTTATTATAATTTTAATCATAATTCTTAAAAAATTTATCTTAATTTTTAAATATTTATATTTATATTTAAGGGTAATTGACAATTAACCTTACCAGATATTAATATTATCTAAAAAAAATAAAATCTAATACTAGTTTTAAATTATGAGTAAGTATAATCTTTTTTTAAAAAAATTTATAACAAAAAAAATATATTTTAATCTTAATTAAAATACTAAAAATTAGGATGGTCAATGAATCAATTAAAGTAACCGTTTAAGTGGTAGTAGTTCAAAAAAATAATCACAATTAAAATAATATAATTTAATTATAACATATAAAAAATTATATATAACTTTGATAAAAAAATAATATTTCTTATATCCTTAATATAATAATTATTTAATTAATTTGATTATATTAAAGAAGTTAGATAAATTAGTTAATATAATCTAATTTTTCTAAAAAAGAAAATTTACATCAAGTTTTTTGTATTGATTTCATCAAATTCTTTAATTTTAATTTGACATGTGTAATATTATTTTTAATATATTAATTTAATTTAAACCTATTTAAAGAAAACAATACACATAGCCAAGTATAATTAGAGAAGTTAAAGAAATAGATATAGAGAACTTGATGTAAGTATAGTGTTTTTCTAAAATATTTTAAGTATATTCATTAATTCCTTCCCTCTATCTCGTACTTGATTATTATTGATAGAGTATATATATAGGTAATTTAAGAAAGAAAAAATGATTAAATATAGGGAAAATGATCTCATGTTTAGGATTAAGATTAATTTTCTAATTAGATTATATATTAAGGATCATAGGAGTATTTAAATAAAAAGCTACTAATTCATAAATAAATATAATATTTATATATAAATCACATATAATTTAATAAAATAAAAGTAATAAAATATAAATATGATGTACTACTATTTTTAAACTCAAAATAATAATATTATTATATATATAATTCAACCTAAACAACTAGTTCAAAACTCTTGAATTAGCTAGCTAGTGAAGACATATCTACGTGATTTCTAATTTGACTAGATAAATCAGATTAGATTTTGGTATTATTCTTCATATACTTAATATATAATATATTTAACTAATTCAATTAGACTAAAAAAATTAATTAAATTAGTTAATATAATTTATATTTTTTAATATTATAATTATCTCTCTCTTATTTAATTATTAATTATTGTTAAAAAAGTATAAATATAAATAAATTTAAAAAAATAATAAATATAACAGTAAATCTTATATTTATAATCATATCAATTTATTAATTAGATTCTATATTAATTATTAAAATAATATAATATTATTATTAAATGATGAGATGAAATATATCCGCGTGAAGAGTGAATAATATAATATAATATTATTATTAAATGTTAAATTTTTTTTCATTAAAGCCACCATTTCTCTTATGAATAAATCTTAATCTTCTATGGCATTATCAATTTCTTGTTTTACTTTCCAAACTTCAATAAGGTATAAATTTATAGTAGGATACTCACTACCTGAGATGACATGAGTGGCTATATCGAATGCTTCTAAATTTTTACAAATCTTCTCAACTTTGTTCCAATCCTCTTCTCTTGGTGCATACTTGTAATGTGGCTCTCTTTCTTTATAATCGGGAAAGACAACTTTGAACTTCAAAACAGTGGCCAACATTTTATATGTAGAATTCCATCTAGTTAGACAATCAATCATGAGCTTCTTTTATTTCAAATGTTTTTTTCAACAATATCACGAAATGCTTTCAACCTTGCATCATTATAGTTAACATATTTCACACTTTTATGAACATTATGTATAATGTCTTTAATGCTACCAAGGTCATTTTGCACCAACAAGTTTAGTATGTGTGCACAACATCTAACATGAAACTAATTACCACCCAAAGGTAACGAACTACTAAGTGTTAAGGTGCCTTTAAAAACCCTTAAATAAGAGTCATTATAAGCCGCATTATCAACTGTCACAGAAAACACTTTATTATCAATCCCCCAAGCCTTCAAACACTTAAAAATAGCATCTACTACATCAATTCCCCGTCTTGGGGCGAGAACCTTCACAAAATTCAGAACCCTATTTTGAAGATTCCACCTCGCATCAATGAAATTCCTGATAATGACCATGTATTCAATTACTTGGTGAGTTGATTTCCACATATCAATAGTCAAACTAATCTTGCTAATATCTTATAATAAGGCCTTCAAATGTTTCTTCTCTGCCTCATATATAGCTAAACAATCACTTCTAGCTATTTTGCGAGAGATTTATTGAAACTCAAAATTTACTTATTGAAAGCCCCACATTAAAACTTCATCATCGACAATGTTAAAAAGATGATCATGCATCATGATTGCAGTAGCTATTATTTCCCTCATCCTTTAATTGGAATATCTAGCACCCGGTGCCAGAAATTGATTGATATTCATATTTGAAGGTTGAAATGGAATTGTGGATGATTTTTTTTTAGAAGACACATGCAACTTCCTTTGCAAGTATGTCTTCAAAGATAGGTAGTGCTAGCTCCCTTCCCAGAATACGAAAATGTATTTTTGTAATACTTGCATTTACCTTTAAGCCTATTTTCAGTTTTAACTTGATCAAAATCATCCCAAACAGCTGAGGTTTTTTGCCTCTTCTTTATGATGACACAATCATCACTATCATTTTCATCATTAGTTTATTGGGTAGAATCTGTCTGTATTAGTTGATTAACCTCAATAGCATTAGGAGAAACTGAAGTTGATGGCATTGTTTCACACTCAATTGAAGATGACATTAACTAAACTTGAGTAACAAATCAACATAGACAAATATCAGCAAACTAATGATTAAAGGCCATTAATGACATTACTTCTAAACAGCAAACTAATGACATTAATGTATTCTAGTCAAATTGTTTATATAACCCAATCAAGCTTTTCAACTGGAATTTTTGGTGGGTCAAATGATTTCTCGAATACCTCTTCCTTGAGATAAAAGGTTGAAGCTACACAGCTATCATTTACACAATTTAAATCCACAACAATTCAACTTCAGTTCAAGGCCAATAATTCAAATCAATCAAACCTAATTAACAAATGAGAATAAAAGTTCCCAAACAAAACTACGAGGCCTGCTACAAATGTACAATGAAACGCTATAACCAAGTCAAATAGAACATTCTTTTGTTTCAATGTTCAAAGAGATTGTTTTATGCAAGATTTAAGTTCCAGCAAAAGAAACAACATAGATTGGATGACGAATAACCTCAAGTTTTGTCTAACAGAGCCTCCAACAAAATGATTGTCACCATCACTGGCTTTCATCTCGAATTTGAATCAAGAAAGAAAAACAGACTGACACAACATTCTTCTAAAAGAACTAAGGTCCAAAATTGAATTGAAAATCTTCTGTTCACAAAATTTCTAAAGAAACCACCACAAAGAACAGAGCTTCAAGATTGAGGAATAAAAAATCTTGAAAATATTCAAAAGCTGTACAAATTGGAGAAAGAGAAACTCACGAACCAAAAAACACCTAACCAAAACTTAAAATTATAGACCCGGGAAAGAATCCTAGAAAGAGGGGTAAAACTCAAATTCCATTGAAGAGATGAACAAATTAATAATAGCAAAGGGATACAAATGTTAAAAAATATTAAATTAGTGAAGGAGCTACAAACTCGATTAGGTGCTCGACGAGTCGACAACGGTGACAATGGAAGAAGGTGGAGACACTTGACAATGGTGGAGTCGCAACGATAGTGGAGACATGCGACGATGGTGGAGACACACGACGATGGTGGAGTTGCAACGAAGGTGAATGTCTGGACTGAACTTTGCTCGATGATGTAAGGGCGCCTCAGAACTGATAAGTGAGAACTGTTTGCAAGTTGCACCTATAAGGCTGCAATGCAAGCTCCAAATTTAGGGTAGTAGTGGGGGTCCTGGGGAATTAGGAATTTAGGGATTAGGGTTAATATATGAGAATAAAATTATAAGTTAAGAATAAAATTTACAATAATAAGCTTTAGTTCAGTAGTCTAATGATTGAATGTTGTTTAATAGATTAGGGGTTCGATACTCACATATTACATTATTATATAACATTTATTTTAAATAACAGGCACATGCCACCTAACAGGTTTGACATAATTCATATAGAGTCTGAACCTGACCTATTAAGTAAAATAGGCTTCTATACAAATTTGAGCTTGTATATTTTTAAAAATAGACTAAGTCAAGTTATAAGCCCTTGACATGTTATTTAGCCTGTTTTTATTCCTAAATGAAGTCGAAGTAACTCCTCACGTGGGAAGTAACCCCTCCAAAATAACGCCGCTCGTATTCTTGCTTGTTTCAAGCCCTCATTTGCTCATTTACTCGTTTACTCGTCTCCTTGTACTGTAATCTCATCAATTCAACCACGGTATTCAAACCAAAGGGCATTTGATGGAGAAACGCATGGTTTTGGGAGTTCTTAGCCTGAATGGTTAGGATTTACGGTTCAGATAGACGACTGTGATTTCTTATCATTTGAGCAATAAATGTCCTAACTTTATTTTCTTGGATCAAGTGAAATGGCGTGCTTTACCGGGTAGCACATTCCCAAGTAAAATGATGCATTTTACCACATGCAGTGTACCCTGCGTCTGCATAATGAGCTATAGGCAATCTCCCCCTAGCGTAAACTTCAATTAATGTTAGAATCTTAGGAGTATATGTGGATTAATTTTTATTTTTTTTTAAAACAAAAGTATAAATTTTAGGCTTCTAAAAAACTATATGTTTCCATCCTAAAGAAATTAGTTGTTTTGTTTAGTATATCTGTCTCAAAACTTTGGTTTTGAAAGGCAAAATAATTTTTTTATATCTACCCAAACACAATTTAGTACTCTTATCATTTTATTTATAAAGTAAAAAAAATATTTTTTTTGTCTAAAATGTATGTATCGTAATTCATGTTTATATCAAGTTTATTTTAATCTATTAAATTTAAAAAATATATTTTTAATTTTTTAAATTTAATACTATTAACTTTATTTAATAAAAATATGCTAACTCACATAACTTAAATAATGACTGTATAATTAAATATTAATAAAGTATGCTCTCATTTTAATATTTTTAAATTGTATAATATTTTATATTAAAGAATTAAAATTTAAATATATTTTGTCATCACTTAATTGTTTGAAACATAATTTTCCGTTAATAAAACTAACTTGGTTAAGTTTAAAGGATTAAAAATATATTTTTTAAATTTAAGGGATTAAAATAAAATTTAATATAAATATAAATAATTAAATATATATTTTAACCTATTTTTTTAGTTTTATTATACAATTTTATCTTTTATTTTTATATTTATCATTGTATAGACTTTATATTTTTTTTAACAATATATATATTAAAGAACCATTTATGTTCTTCGAAATTATAACTCTATATCTTAAATTCTATCAAAAAGAAAATATATATCTTAAATAAAAAACTACTAGCATCAATGGCAATGCACTTAATAAAATTTATACCAGTAAATTGCATTATTTACAAACGGTGAAGAATGCAACCTAACATAGATATATATATCCACCATTTTCTCAAACAAAGAATCCGTCCCAATTAATGGCGTTTATCACACAATACTGTTTAGCACCATGCGTGGGGATATAAATATTAAATAAAATGCCACAAAAATGATCCGTCCAAATCTAAAACCGTTGACCTTTTGGATACTGAAGTTGATAAGTTGTACTTGTATGAGATGATTAGAATAGGAAAAATTCAAATAATCTAAATAAATATTAAAAAATTATAAAATGATTATAAAATTTTATAAAAT
The DNA here is from genome assembly GCA_037074615.1 of Leucaena leucocephala. Lineage (NCBI taxonomy): Eukaryota > Viridiplantae > Streptophyta > Magnoliopsida > Fabales > Fabaceae > Leucaena > Leucaena leucocephala. The sequence goes on along the minus strand of CM073525.1, from coordinate 18,882,515 downwards.
CTCAGATAATGTATGATTAATTTTTTTAAATTATAAAATAATAGAATTTTTTTAAAAAAATATTTTAATTATTATTTTTTTACCTTAAATTATTATTTATTCTCTTTAAGAGTTATCATTACTATTATGTGAGTTGTTATTTGTTTACTTGAATTATTATTTTCTTATATAAAATATTATTTCTATTATTTAAGTTATTTTTTAAGATAATTCTATTATTTTATAATTTAAAAAAGTTAATACTAAATCCCGTAACATTTCACCTCTTTGGATAATTTCATATAACTTTTTTTATAATTAAAATTTGTATATAAAATTTAAATACAATTTTTTCATTAAAATATCGGCACTTTCTTTTGGTTTTACTCTGCCTTGTTGTGCAGAGATTAATGATTAATTTAGTGTTATAATCATTGTTTGGAAGACGGAATGGATCAAAAGATCATATGTGAGTGGGAGGTTGAACCGAACCAGCAGGTCGTGATTGTTCACTCTAATAAAAATTAAATAAATTAATTAATCTCAACCCAAGGCCCAAGCCCTCTAATTCTCAGCCACTTCTCCTCCCCCACCGGCCACAGCCATCTTCGTTTAGCCACAAAACGAAACGCAGTACTAGATTACGCCGAACGAAAATTCCATAAAGAATACTACTAGCTTAGTCAATAACCATTAAATTCCCCTGTGACAATGTGATATTTATAGGACCCACCCAAAACTGGTTAGAATAAGGGTAACTAAGAGAAGAAGAAAAATATGTGGTTGTAAAATTTCTCACATGGAGGACCGCAAGCATCTTTATCATCACACTGCATTATTTCACTTGTTGCCAAGTGTTGTAGACTTAATTGTAGGTCATATAGTAACTTCCCAAAGCCAAAAAAAAAAAAAAAAAGTTAGTGAGAAGAAAAATATACATATCAAAAGTCTTTAATTTTAAATTATTTAGATTGCATGTATTATATCTGATATCCCAATTTGAAGATAAACTAATATTGGCGCGTTCTTGACTTATGAGAGTTAAAAAATGCAACTAGAAAAAAATAATTAGCTTGTTGGGTATATTTTATTTGTTTTTTTTCATATATATTTTCGTAATAACTCACAAAATTCAATGAAAACATATACTTTTATTCATCCTGTTCATAGCAGGTTTATTCATTCATGATCATCTATATAAAATCGTTCAAGTCAGAGTTACTTGTAACTAAATATAGAGAAAAATGAACCAAAAAAACCTCTCCACTGTGTTAGTTCAGTTCTTTGGCAGCATTCCGTGCGTGAATTCAACCGATTAAAGACTGAGATAAGTTGATTGTTTATAATTTATTTAATCTTTAAAAAGTATCATTTTATTATAATTTTAGTTATAATATTTGAAAATATATTCTAATTTTTAGGTGTCTAGATTTATATTTAAGATAATTGATAATTCGTCTTACCTGACATTATTATCGTTTAAAAAGAAAAAAGATTTTATCATACTTTTAGATGATAGGTAAGTCTAATCCCTTTAAAAAAATTTATATAAAAAAAGACCTTTTAGGTAAGTTATGAGCTTTTATATAGACATATCTTTAAATTTAAATAATATTTATACAAATATTTATAAATAGTTTATTAATAAAAAATTTATATTTATAGTAGGATTTAAACTTATAATCCTTATAAATTATAAGTTAATTCTTTATTAATTAGATTAATTTTTAGTGGCTAGTCTATGTTAGTTCAGTAATATTCAGTGTGTTTGGAAACCACAGAAACGTGGTTTCAAAATAGCCTTTGGGATAAAATTTTAGTTTGGAAAAATTTTAAAACAAACAACCATATTTGTTCAAACGAGCTTTTGGACTAAACTATAGTTTAAAATCAATGTTTCAGATAAGCTGTTCAGAATAGTTTATGGAACAGTAAAAGAACTTATGAACTAACCAATTATTATATTACTCATACTTTTTCTTATACCCTCTCTCCTCTCTCATATTTTTCTTACACCCTATCTCTTTTCTTTCTTATACCCTCTATCCTCTCTCCTCTTATCTCTTATCTCTCATCATTTAATACTCATATTCTTTTTTGTAATTTACCAATAATAAAAGTACTTTTGGAAATAACTAGCCAAACACTCATTTATTTAAAACTATTTTTTTTCATAAACTCTTCTCCAAAAGCCTTTTTCTATAAGTTACCCAAAATTTTTTTTCTTCATAAAACTATTTCTAAAATTCTATACAAATAAGCCCATAGTAGTAGTCAGTAATCACTAACGAGTACTCCATTCGGCATAGATAAGTCACCAAGTGTCCTTGATTTGGACCCAACCCAAACAGCTTGAGAATCCCTACAAAATTCACAAAAGGTTTCGTTAATAATAAAAAAAAACACATCAATTTAACTAATTTAAACTCCTTTTTTGGGTAGCAATAATAAAATTGTTCAGTTTTTTTTATTTAAACTTAGTTTTTAACTTAAAAAGGTTTCATTAAATCCCTGAAGAATTTCTCTTTATAACATAAAATATGCGAGAGTCATCAATAATGCTCAAAAGCCATATTTTTGTTTATAAAGCCATCATCATATCATAATATTTTGAAAGGGAGAAGATTAGCATCAGCAATACGGTATGGCCGAAGAGGTCTTGAGCCCTTTCTGTGTTGTTGCCATTGTTGTTGACGCATTTCATCGGAATAATAATCAGCGGTGGGCTGTATTCGACATAAATAGACAAGGGAAGATCTCAATGCTGAAAACTTAACATCGGCAAAAGCATTAAACAATGCAGATAGTAGAGGGAGTTGTCGGCAAGGAGAGAAGGGTCTGGAAATGAATGAGAGTTTTTTTTTTTATATATATGGGCAAAGAAGTTAATGATCTAGGCAGCTAGGGACATGGTGCAAAGGCATGGATGTTACTAACAACCTGCTGAGGTAGTCTTGCAGAAACATCAGAGAAATTTCCTTTTGTTCCATACGAGGGTTGAATACGAGTCGCCACAAGCTGAGATCTAGCCATGGCAAAGCCACTTTGCAGGCTTTGCAGAGTAGTTGCAGGAGGCATACATGAAGATGGACCAACAGCTAGGGAGGACCTGGCAGCACTTTGTTCTCCATCAAGTTGAACAAACTGTTGAGCGAGATTGGCATCTGACATTGACCAAATGGTTAGTTAGGAAATAATATAGTGTTCTGCGTATGGATTTGAGCACCTGTGCTACATTTTCTCAGCAACCGAACTGTCCCTTGTATGTGTCAGTTAGTGTTCCAAGGAAATTTGCTTTTGTGGTGTTCATTCTTTAGAATAGAAAATGATTGTAGAAAAAGGATTATAGAGAATAGATTTTGAAAGAAAAATACTTATATTCAAAGCTCACTTGAGATAATGTGATCTCCTTTTGCACATTCTCATATAATCCCATCACTCCATCATCACCCTATATTATTATTTTTTTTTGCCAGCGTCTATCAAACGGGTCATTTATTTTTTAACAAAGCACTTTTTAATTCAAAATCATAGTTTGGTACAAAACTATGGTTTTAAAATTATTTTTAAAAGCTATTCTCTCTTGAAATTATTTTTATCACTTTTTCTGTAGAAGCTATTATTCTTTAAAAGTTAATCTAACCATATCCTTACAAGAAAATTGTTCACCCAGGAACTATATATTTACTTTTAAAAGAGTTTTTTTTATGGCATCAGGGCACCAAATTATTGGTCAAAACTGTGATTTTGACAAAAAAATACCTAAAATATTAAAGATATAAATACCAATTTTATTTTATATTAAATTTTGGTTTCGCTTGTTATATATTTAAGACAAATTAGGTCGTAATTAATTAGAAGGTGTAAGAGACGAATCCCTTTGTAAAGAAAGGATTGATTTTGGTCATATGTCAAAAGCAATAACTAACGTTAGGATACAACTGTGGATTCGAAATAAAAAGAATTAATTAAAATGTTAAATTTATTAGGATAATCAATAGATAATTTATCGAAAGTATGAAGTATTTAAATCATTATCTCCATTGGAGCTAATATCATCTTTATCCTTCAACTTAATTAAGCTGATCATTACCCTAATAGTGATCAACTTTTTTTTAGTACTAAAAAGTTTAGGTCAATTCGATACCGGTCTTCTATTAAAATTAGGGCATAGTCTTAAAGTTTAGAGAGCGTCTATATGAGATTGACAATATCTTCTACTAAATAAGCTTTCACAACGATAGCGGGTATTGAACTCACATCTTTATGGAATATGAGTTCGTTCCTTACTATCTGTACTAATTTTTATTCGCACACCTATAAAATGATTTTAGTATGATTTTACCATCTTTGATCAACTTAATTTTAGCATGATTTTCTTTCAATTTTATGTAAAATATAAGCCCACCTATAAAATGTAAAACTACTTCCTGTTCTCGAATGTTAAATTGTGAGCTCCCAAGTACTTGGTCGGTTTCAAAATGGAGCTTGGGTGCAAAAATAAACATGATTTTTTTTTAAAAAAAAATGGAGCTTAATATGCCATCTCCTTTAACTCCTCTAAATTTCTGTTACTTTTTTAATACGTAGTGTAAAAATATCCATAATGTTTTTTCAAAAAGCGTTGTTGTCACCATAATCAAACCCTAGGTGCAAAAATGTCAATGCCATATTAATCTTACATGACACTTTCTCTCTCTTCTCTATAATTACACCACTTCTAATTATTCTTAACCTTCTTAAAAAATGAATAGGTAAAGTATTACCCAATATCTTGACATTATTTCTCATATGCGACTAGTATCCTAATCTTATTCGTGATATAATTTCACCTATAATTTTTTTAATTTCGTGCAATTTCACATACAATCTTTTTAATTTGGTACAATTCTTAGTACTTGAGAAATAATATTATGGATAAAATTGTACCAAATTAAAAATATCGTGGGTGAAATTGTATTAAATTAAAAATATTATGGGTAAAATTGCACTATAAATAAAATTATAATACTAGCCGCATATGAAAAATAAAATTAAGATATTGAGTGCTACTTTATCCAAAAATAATTGATCTTTCTCTTCTTCAGTAGTTCTTCTTAAACTCCTCCGACGAGTTTCTCCACCACCTTCATCAAGCTGGCCTTCATCTATTGTAGAAGTTAAAAAAAATATTTTAGTGATCTCATGGTTATAAATCTTTGCTTTAAAAGGGCAAAGCAACAATCTTGGTATAGACCCGTGAGTTCGTTTTCTTAAACCATAATAAATTAAAGTATATTGAAAAGGTAGATTTGAAACGTCTACCATAAATCCTGAACAAATGAATCAAGATTTGGCCTCATTATTAGCTGAATAATTAAAACAATATGCAAATTGAATAATATAAAGTCCTTAATATAAGATATATTTTATAGTATAATTTATACTATAAAATATATCATATATTAAAGGCCGAAAGAGTATTATATACGTTCATGACCCATCTATATATATGTCATCACCGTCAATAATTGCAGTAAGACCATGAGACGTTACTAATGCAGCAGCATTATTGTACATAATTATTTGTGCAGTTGTTAGAAATTCATAGTTTACCATGATGGAAGTTAAACAAACTTAAGTTAAGAACAGTAACGGTTACAAGGATCCCTCATGTATATTAAAATAATGAATGACTATAATTCTTATTATTGGCAAAGGAAGATTGAAAAACCTGTCCAACAATGGTCCACACGACATTCTCATCACAAGGAGTAGTTAAAGAACCCGTATATCTGTAATACACTTACGTTGATGACAAGCCCTGGATCAACCATACCCATTAGTGCTGCAGTCTTTAGAAATGTGTATCAAATCACCCATTACCTGAAACAAAAGAAAATCGTACACAAACACACATATGTATATAGGGGTGGTCAGCACCATACCCAGACTCAGGATAATCGGCTGATTTCGTAAAATATGCCAATCACCGGAATTTTCCCTGCTTTACTTTTGTGCACCATATGTATCTCTAAGTCAAACCTGGTTTTGAAATACTATGTGAGTATATATGAAAGAGCAGGATTGGGGTGTCTGCTGCCCACCCTATTGCCTCTAGATCTTTGAAAATTGCAAAAAGATTTGAAAACAGCGCTATTCTTTGTCCATAAGATATCAAAATTTCACAACATTTTATATAAAATCTAATGCTGAAAAGAAATTAAAAAAAAAATCTAGGCAGTTGGGGAATTTTGAAGGACAACATAGGGTGGCTAGCAAACACCCCCATTCCCAGAGAGAACAAGCGCATATATGGATCTTCCAATAGTATATATGGCAATAATATGATTATACTTTTTTATCGTTAATATATAACTTAATTAGGGAGTTAATATTGATTTTAAATAGAAGATCTATTTTCTATATTTACCATTTTTTTCTCAAACTACCCATATTCCCTCAACAATAATAATGAAGTAAGGGAGGGAATGATGAAGTAAAGGAAGATTATTAGGGTTTTATAAACAAAATATATCATATTAACTAATTTAATTTTCTTAATTTAGTTAAAGATGTTGTATATTAAGAATTGAAGGAGTATATAGTTCCTATATTGAGGACCGGAGGAGTATGGTGTTATATATATACTCATCTGTTTCTTAATATATCACATAATAAGAGAGTTAATATTAATCTTAAATATAAGACATATCTCTTATATATATCAATTTTTTTAAATTGTCATATTGATACTCTCTCAACAATAATTAAATAAAAGAGAGATGATTAGGGTGTTGAAATAAAATATGTCATATTAACTAATTTAATTAACTTCTTTAATCTAATTAAATTAATTAAATATGATATACCATATTAAGTATAGGAGGAGTATAATGAAAGAGCACCTTTTGCGTTGATGTAGAGATAGCCTGCATCTCCAGGCCACTCCAACTAAGCAACCATTCCCAAATAATGAATCAGCCATAAATTTGAGACATAAATATATAGAGAGAGTACAGTGTTGTAAGTGAATGAATATATATAATTACCCTAATATCATGGCCGGTGTTGAAGAGAGAGGAATGGGAGGGGCGATAGGGGACGTGAAGGGGACCTAAACGGGGTGTAAGCTGAGCCACACGATTTTTTGAGATAAATGGGAGATTGGGTGCTTCCATTTTTGCACTTGTACCACTCGGGTCGAATCTCTGCCCAATGAGCCGGCCCATGATCACTATTCGGGTCATAGTTAAACTCATCCTTGTGCATAATAATCCACCAACATGAATAAAGCTAGCTAGAAAACATAGAGGTACTGTAATATTAATAACATATATAGGATGGCACGTGCTTACTATTACCAGAAGAGGTTGCAGAGAAAGAGAGGGAAAGCAGCGCCATGAAAGAGAAGATGGTGGAAAGGAAGGAATGGGTGGGAAGAATCTCGTCCATTAATGTTGTGATGGTGGGAGAGTAGCAGTTCTGAAAGTTATATTTACAAAAGAGGTGCGAGTGAGAGAGAGAGAGAAAGCACAGAGTAGGAAAAGAAGATGGGGTAATGTAGAAAGTATAGGGTCACTCCTACAAAGAACCAGAGAAAATTATGAATAATGCTTCTTATTACTTTATCTCCAACGCTTACTGTTTCATAAGTTATTTTAATTTATCTAAAATTTTAATTTTAAAATATGATTTTGTCCAAAAACCTATTTAAATAAATATGATTATTTATTTTAAAATTTTTTAAAATTTAAATTTTATTAAAATATAAATTTAAAATTTAGATTTTAGGTATTTCCAAATACACCCTTTATCTTCATCGTTAAAAAAGATTGCACTTTATCATATTTGAATCATTATTTGTTTATAGAAGGGTGAAGTAATGATAGAACCATGAGATAAAGAAGAAATAGATTACGAACGAGAGATCAAATCCCTCTCTACCATTTGAAATTTCAGAACCCTGACTAACTCAAGCCCTCAGCCGCCGTTCCTCCTCCATTGTTGTTCCTCCATGCATCTCGCCGTCCTCGTACCGTTCGTGATTAGTCGTGATATTGTGGCCTCATCCTTGACTCGTCGCTGATCGTGCTCGTCTAAGCCTTCTTCACCGTCGATCCCGGTGGTCCTCTTCACCGTCGACACCGTCTCCCAGATCCGCATCGTCATCTGGAGAAGAGAGTTTATTTTGCAAATTCTCGTAAAGGTTACGGAATTTACCATTACTTCAGAGGGTGTATCAGTCCGGCACCATAGAATGAAGGCACGTAAAATTCAAGATTCTTTAGACTGCGGCAAACCAAAAACTCAAGCTATGGCATCTGAGGATTCTGTGATTTCTGCAGCAGACGATGGTTCTAAGAAGAAAAAAGAGTTCCATGGAATTCTTCAGGAAAATCTCGTGAGAGGTGCAACTATTAAAGAGCTAAATGATGGGATTACTGAAAACCAATTGGCAGCTTAGGCTTTGCAGTTACATTTGAAGGGAAAGCATGAAGAAGCTGAGAAATTATTGGTAAAGGGTATGATCACAAAGCAGGGGAATCAAGATGGCAAAATCGGCCCAAGAACTGAAGGAAGTTCAAGCAGCAAAAAGATTTTGACCCAGCAAGATCGTTGCCTCTTCTGCTTGGAGAATCCAGATCGCCCCATGCATCTTGTAATTTCAATTGCAAATTACACATATCTGATGTTGCCAAAATGGCAACCTGTGGTGTCCGGGCATTGTTGCATTTTACCCATTCAGCATGAATCAGCTACAAGAACTGTGGATGAGGATGTGTGGATTGAAGTTCGTAACGTGAAGAAATGCTTAATTATGATGTTCGCAAAGCAAGAGAAGGAGTTGATTTTTCTGGAAACTGTGATGGATTAGCAAAACAGCGCCGTCATTGCATGATTGAGTGCATACCTTTACCCAAAGATGTTGCCAGAACAGCTCCTTTATACTTTAAGAAGGCAATTGATGAAGTTGAAGATGAGTGAAGCCAGCACAACGCAAAGAAGGTCATCAAAGGATTGCGGAATTCGATTCCCGAGCATTTCCCTTACTTCGACTGTGAGTTTGGACTCAACAAGGGTTTTGTGCATGTTATTGATGATGAGAAGCAGTTCAATAGCAACTTTGGCGTTAATGTCATAAGAGGAATGCTGCATCTGGCTGAGGAAGACATGTACCGGCGCCACCGGTATGCGGCGGTGGACGTGCAAAAACAAGCTGTTGCCAGCTTCATGAAAGAGTGGGAGCCCTTTGACGGGACTAAACAGCTCCATGAAGAGGGATTCAGCTTGTTTCTAACTTTTGACTTGTAGATATTTATTTCTAAGTATACTTTTGTGTAACTTGTAGATATTTCTAAAGACTTATTTAGATAGGATTTTAAAAATAAGCTTATAAAAAAAATGGTTTTTAGGTAGTTTATAGAAAAGGATTTTTAGAGAAGAGTTTATGAAAAAAAAGTGATTTTGAATAAATGAGTGTTTGGATAGTTATTTCTAGAAGTATTTTTATTATTGGTAAATTATAAAAAATGGTATGAGTATTAAATGAGGAGAGATAAGAGATGAGAGGAGAGAGGATGTAAGAAAGAAAATAGAGAGAGTGTAAGAAAAAGTATGAGAGATAAGGGAGGGTGTAAAAAAAGTAAGAGAGAGGGTGTAAAAAAATAGGGGTAATATAGTAATTGGTTAGTTCATAAGCTCTTTTACTGTTCTATAAACTACTCTGACTAGTTTATCTGAAATTTTAGTTTTAAACTATAGTTTAATCTAAAAGCCCGTTTAAATAAATATGACTGTTTGTTTTAAAATTTCTAAAATTTTAAATTTTGAATCAGACACACTAAGTAATACTTACTGTAGTTAGACAATATAAAATAAATGATAACTTTATTTCTTTCTTTTGCTTTTTTTTTTATATTGAATAAGGTCAAAATGATATTAATAATAAAAGGAAGAAATTAAAGAGTTTTCATATAATATGGAGATAAATGATGGGACAACATTTGAGTGCTGGATATATATTACACCACAGACCAAGTGAGAGATGTGAGGAGCACTACAAGACGTGGGCCGTTGACTTTAGATGATCCAATTTGGTACCTCTAAATTGGGGCTTCCCATCATTTCTAGAGACTCAATTCCTAATTTTTAATTTTATTTTATGGATTTGGGAGAAGCCACCTGGTGTTTGTTGCTGCTTCTAATGGGTTCTACATGCCCTATGTAAGTAGCTTCCTTCACCTTGGCTTCCTTGCTCTTGTGATTAAAGTAAAGCGCCCACTAATCTTCACTAAGCTACATCGCCATCCAGAGAGGTAAGGCCAGCTTCGCCTAAATTGATCTTGCTTTTCCGTTTCAGTTTGTAGCAGAAGAATTAACTTATGTCTGAGATAATAATTTAGAAATGAAGTTTGCAACGCTTGTGTTGGTGCTGTTGATGATGCTGAACTTATGCGTGGCTGGGGACAAGAATGAAATAAGGGAGGTGGAGAAGCTTTCAAACCAAGAAGTTGATGAAGAAGCAAATGGTTATGGTGAAAGTGGAACCACTTCTGCGGATAGCCACCACCACATTCCCAGGCGTGACTATAACAATAATAATGGAGGCAAGGGAGGTGGCTAAATCCTCTGTGCCTGCGTGTGTTTGTATCATTATATATAACATCCCTGCTTTATTAATTGTCGTAGAAAAGGCTAAGGATACAAAATAAAAGGATGCTGTGGAAGTTGTACTAGTGCGGGTTGTGGCTTATATATATATATATATATATATATATATATATATATATATTGCTGTATGAAGCCTTTATATGTGAGGTAGTGATCGTATTTATATATGCATGCTTCCTTTCTTTCTCTACCTTCCTCTTATGGGCTTCCTTTGTTTCTTTTTCTCGCTTGGTGGCTATAGTGAGATTTGAGTGCCACTAGTCTTAAGTACACAGTAGAAACGCTAAAATGACGAAAACAACATGTACTCAACTAACTAAATAAGAATTGATATAGATAGTAAAAAATATGTTCGTATCTTCAATTTCTACTATTATTGTGAGAGTTTATTTAGTAGACAATCTCATAAATCCCATATCAGTATTCTTTGAATCTTATAACTGTACTCTTACCTTAATAAGAAACTGTTGCAGAATCACAAAGTTTTTGTATTAGAAGAAAATCTGGATTTAGCTATGGCCTCAACAAAATAAAAGACACAGCGTTTTAGGTTTGATGGCCCAAACTTTATTCTTAAAAATAGCCCATCCATCCCCCTCTGCATCTCAAGACAATTTATTGGTCAGTCCTCTAATTAATTTTTCTATATATATTTAGTGGCAAAGAGTACTTAACCAAAAAAGATCCATTGTAAAATCTTGCTCCATCAAGTCAGCAAAGAATTTGGGTTTTCTTACTATGAAAATGGTTTAAAAGTTTTTCTAGTCAAGTATTGGTGAAGTTTAGGGAGAAAATATAAATTCATGTGACTTTGATCTTTATTCAATCTTATTCTGTTCATAATAATCACATTTTTTTATCTTGTGAATTTTATTACAAAACACTTGGATACGACTTTTCTTAAGATGTGCCTAATTGCTCGAACATTGAAATTTTACTGTTTTTTCTTGCTTCTAAGAATTCATCCCGTCACTCGTAAAAACCATACACATTCAGCCAATGAGAAACAGAACATCATATTTTTTCTGATAACATGTTTGAAGACAAACCTTACACGCCGAACTTGTTCCCCAGCCCAAATCACACTTGGGAAAGCTCATCTAACCCTACAGACGTAAAACAGAAATAGTAGCGTAAAACGCACAGGGGATCACTCTACAGTTCTACGTACGTTGAATCCCCTCTTTCACTAAAGTTTCAACAGTAGTTGCAGTCAGTATTTTTACCTATCACCTTCCTTTTTTTTTTCCCCATGTTCTCTTTCTGGTTGACACTTTGTTGTAAAAGAAGATCCTAACCCACAAAGTCATGGATCATATGCTCTCCAAAGTGACGTCTAATCTGATCCTCCTGGTGTTGTTGCAATTGTTGTTGCTGGTGGTGGTGGTGTCGTGCGCCTTCAACCCCATGTCTAAGACCCAACGTTAATGACACAGACCCTAGTCCCCCCACATCGAGGCCTCCACCACCACGCCTGTAGGGTACAAAACCCATTAATGTCCCATCCATGTCTGCCGCCGCCGTCGTCATCTGACATTCCATTTTCGACCTCTTCTCTTGATTCCATTCCTCAGATGAACTCATAAATCCCACTCCCTCCGAACTCATTCTCAAACACTGGAATTGCCTCTCCGGAATTACATCCCCATGCCTTATACCAAACTTGCCAAGAGGAGGTTCTTCAACCATTGCTGCTTCTTGTTGATTGCTTCCTTCTGCATGACCACATGTTCCCTCGTTCTGATTGCCGCCGCCGGCCATGCCTCTTGTTTCAAGATTGTGTATTTCCTCAACCATTGGCTTCCACACACGGACTCGAGCATTGATGAACCAGTTCGACACCTACATGTTCCTCAATTATCAGAAAGCTATAATACGGGCACTACATGTTCAGCCTTAATTAAAAGGTTTGTAGGACGAAAGAAAGAAAGAACACCCAACAAAGATTACGAAGGACTGAGAAATAAATGCTGTGCCTAGCTGGCCCCATGGTAAATGGACCCAATTTAGAAACAGTTGTGATGGTGTCAAATCTGAATTAATCAATCAACCAAACAGAAAAAACATACCGACACAAAACAATACTGAAATAAAGAGTAGACCCACCCAACCTGGTTACGAGATAAACCCGTTTGTGTAGCCAGCATGTGTTTATCAGTATCCGTGGGGTACCTGGAAACAATAAAAGAAATCACGCGCGCGTCATTTTTTCTCCTGTTTTTGGAGAAAAAAAGAGACAAGGGACGGACAGAGATTTTAGTTTAGTTTACTACATACGGGTGAAGGAAATGCTCAAATAACCAAGCTTTAAGAGTGGCGACTGCACGTTCTGGCAAGCCTCTTTGTGGCCTCCATACTTGTTGAGGTTCAAGAAATGAAGTTTTGTTCTTCTGATGAAAGCTTTGCTCCAGATAAGTTAGGCCTGCGTCAAGTTTACTCATTGTACCAGACGTGGATCCTGATAAATCCTCCCCCAACATCTCTCTTAAATGCTTGATTTGATCCAACATTGCATTTCTCAGGCCCCTGAAGTGTCTTGCCACTGACTTAAGAGCCATAGTGATATAAGGCGTAGCCGAACTAAGAGCTGCTACAGACTCAAAAGATGAAACCACCATTTGCATTTGCTGGTGATATTGCCTGTATTTTCTCGTAACCTATTATGCAACACAGGATCAAATTAAAACCCTTCTTTGGGAAGCATTTAAGTGAAGTAACGATCGTGCTTTAAAACAAGCCATCAAGCTAATCCCAAAAAAAAATTCATCACCACATATATACTTATTATAGCATCATGTTTATTCATCATTATGATACTATCCTACTCAATATAGAAAGTTTCAGACTTCAGTACCCTATCATATGCTAATTTTCAGCATGCTGATTGCAACCAGGAACGATATTCCACCCATCAAAATCACTAATATAAGCTAGTGTTTTAGACAAACAGAATGTACCAATTTGATCTCCAATAATCGAAATTAGAGGGTAAAAGAGACAGGGAAAGTTGAAAGATGAAAGGTGGGGGACTTTATGCGTTCCATTTCACACTAGGCAGGATTCCAAGATTCTTTTTTTTTTTTCCCGCCACAAGAAGGCAGGATTCTTCCTAGATAGACTACAAATCTAGGTATAATGCGGTACAGGCATATATATTTAGAAACCAAATATTTTCCTTGAGAATCTTCTCCAAGACAGGAAAAATCTTTTTTTCCCAATAGATAAAATATTGTTCCTATAAAATCAGAATAAAATATCTCAAACAACTAAAAATAGAATTCAGAACCCACCATCCAAGGGAGTAATTCTTAGGTATAAGAATTAAACCAATTTGGTTATGGTAACTTGTAAGGTGTGCAAAGAACAATTAACCCAAATAAATATAAGAGACTCTAAAGAGCACAACATTAACAATAACGTCATCAACTATGATGATATAATGTAATGACGCCCCTTTTTCATTTTTACCCCCTCGTCTTTACCAAAAGGTCAAAACCATAATCATGCTTATTACACCCAAAAATGAAACTTTATGATAGCAATTTGCTCCAAAAATTAAAGCAAATTTGCTAAATTTGATTACACAAAATGGGCCAGGTTCCTCTCCATCGTTCCTCGCCTTCAGAGACTATACAACTGTAGCAGCAACCAACCCCTTCATCTTCCACTCTACTTTTTCTTTCTCTTCTCTCCTCAGTCTTCCTGACTGTCTCTCCCCTCTTAGTGGGAAAATTTTACTTCAAAGAAATTTTCTCCTCTTTAGGGCAAAGAGCTTTGAACTTTAGTATAGTTTTCAAAAGATTTTGCAACCTTGCTCATCGGATCTACAACAAAAAACAGCAGATCTCGAAGGAAGAAGGCATTAGAAGGCTTTAATTATCAGAAAGAAGACGGGTGAGTCCCTTGCCCACCTATTACTGTTAATTCTTTTGGCAATGGTAAAATTAAAATTCTTTTTCTCTGTTTTTAGCTTTTTAGTTTTCTAAAGGGGAAAAATTGCTCAAGGGGTTTGTTGCTTTCTATTTCCAGTTCTTGCATTTGGTTTCTATAAATGGGTCCATCATAGTTCTCAAAATAATTGAAAGCACCTTAGATTCAATACATTTCATTTTTAAAAAGCTAAATAATGACATAAAATTTTGTTTGGTTATGCAATTAAGAACTAACAGGATTGGTATGCATGAGAGTGGCATAAGCTTCGAAATCCCGAGACTCATACAAAGGAATTCATCAGCAGCATAAAATACAAACATATAATCCGCATCAATGATACACGAATTATCTCTCGAGGCATAAAAAAAATCAAGTCTCCAAAAAAAATCCGAACCTAATTCCGATCTTTTGGTCGTCACTTTTCAGCAATCCGAAACAAATACCCACCTTTTATCTAAGTAATACAAAATAATTCTAGAGATCCCTACAAAAATTGACATTCCAAAAGAAGCTGATTGCAAACCTGCTCTAACTTAAATTATCGCTCAAGCTACTAATATCTTATTTTAGATTAGCCCTAATTAATTTTTATCATTATTTTAAATAATTCTAACTACAAGGTTCAGAGTAATAAATACTCTAAGAAATAAATAACCCAGATTCATTTGACAATGAGATAGCTTGAGTATCTTACAACCAACCTTCATTTCACCGACGGACACCTAATTATCTACTTGCTGCACAAGGCAATGTAAACATTTGGCTTTTCTTACAGATGAACAGTATATTTGACAGGCATCCATATACATATAAATATGAGAACTCCAAGGAAAACCATCCTCACGCTAATTATATAAGCATCCAATATAAGACAAAAGTAAACTCATGAAGCAGTAATTAATAACCAACCTCCTCTTGCATATACTGAAGCTGCGCCTTTTTTTGCTGATATACCGACCGAGAAGAACAATTAAAGTTTCCTTTTGATTCACAATCACCGCTATTTTCCTTGGAATTATACAACATAGAACACGAAGCTGCACCTGGATTACTAACACTCACTTCAGCTGCAGAAGAAGCGGCACTTCCTTCTCCAGACACCTTCGAGAAATCTGAACCATCATGTGCTTTGATAATGTTAGATCCACACACCTTACAGAATTCATCCAACAACTCTTGAGCTGGCTTCAAGAACCTCGAACTCTTTAAAATGGTTGCATATCCAGTGAAAGGCCCAAGCGGGCCTACATTACTTCGATAAGCACCTGTGCTCGAAGAAACTCCCACGACTTCTTGGAGTGATTTTCCATAATCTTTAGTAACTAATAAGGAGGAAGTCTTCACAAGAGATTTCCCAGATTTATCACATCGTGGTGAGTTAAGTTCGTCTGTTCCACCATGTCCTTCACTAGATGGGAACCCAGAAAGAGAAGCCTTGGAATGGGAATTTGATGAAAGTGATAAAGATAATCCTTGAGGATTTATGGGATCGCTCAAATTATTAGTATTTCCGAAATGATGAAATTGATTTGATTGATTTTGATTTCCCATCCAGATCCCATGGCCAGGATGATGATGCTGCATCTGCGAAACTAAATGATCAGATCCTTGGGCACTGATAGAAGCAGACTTGACCATATCGTGCAAAGAATTCTGAAAAAGTGGAGGTGGTGGGGAAGAAGGATGATGCATTTCCCCTAACTGCCTTCCGATGAGTTCGTTGTAACTAGGCTTCGCCAAGTGCTGATACACGGACACGTTGTTACTATTCAGCTGATCAGTTGCAAAATTAGAGTTGGGATTGCTCGTTTCATTAACCCCGGAACTACTTCCATAACTAATAATCCAATCATAACCCAAGTAATTATCTCGGGGTTGATCGGCGGCGGAAGACGGTGCTGGTGGTTCCGATACAGATGAATAGGGGAAGGAAGCGTACTGAGGCAACATTAGTCTATTAGGTTTAACATCGCCTGCAGCAGATAAAGTATTCGAAGGTGGTGAAAAACTGGCGATTTCCGTTGAATAAAAAGCTGGTTCGTAAAGCATGTTTGCATTTCTGACATTCCGAACTTGCAGAAAATCAGAGTTGAAGCCTGGGTGTAGTGACAATTGTTCAATATTAGTCGGGAAATCTTGTAAATGCTGGGAACTATTCTGGATTCTCAACTTATCACGCCGAAGCTGCTGTGCTACATGCGATTCTGGCCTTAAACTGCTCATTCCAACCCCACACAAAAGAGATGCGAGATAGAAAATCCCTACAAACCTCAATCTTGATCGCTAGCCTGCAAAAGATTCAGTGTAAAAGTAAAAAATTAATAAACCCCAGAAAGCTAGTTGAGAAAAATAGTTCAGACCCAAAACTCCTTTACTAACACGAAGAGAGTGAAGTAAGCTACCATTATGCGTGGTCGAAACGAACAGCAAATATACTATTGGAAACATGAACTTGTACCAGGAAAAAATAACATATGACATGGAAAAAATGGACAAAAATGAGCCAAAAGGAACAAATTATAGATATATATATATATATATATATATATCCTGCAACGATTTTGAATTCGTAGGAGAGAGTTAGTTACTGGTAATTGTTCGTTTTTTTTTGTCACCTGGTTTGGTCCTGATATAACAAACAAAACAATGTTTGAAACCCTCTTCCCCACTAGAGGTCACGCGTCTACATAACAAGATTCTCCACCAAAAACTGAAATCTCTATTTCTGGGACCGTTAACTTCTTCCAAAACGAAAAACAAAAGCAACTTGAGACCTCTCCATCAACGTGAACCAAAACACGAAGCTTTACCCCATACTACAACCCTAGTTTGATACCGCACGAACGGATTATTCCTTAACTGTACAACTAGCTTGAGCTATGTACTGAGACTGTGGATAAAATCTTGATTTTCCATTTATAACTGTAAAAACTAACGAGAGAGAGAGGAGTTTTATGTACCAGTAGCAGCAAAACAAGAGAAACACATGGAACCCGCCACATCCGGGAAGAAGTTAAGGTAGTTTGGGGAGAGTGTATGTTGCAGATAAATATAGAAAGAGAGAGGGATGACAGGTACAGTGGTTTTCATTATTACCTTGGAAAAGAAGTAGCAGTGGCCGGGATCGCAAGTTGAGGAGGAGAGATCGAGGCAGTGAAAATTCCGATGAGGATAGAGGCTTGGGAAGGGCAAGCTCCGCCGGTGAAGCAACGAGAAGGCGAATGGTGAAGACCGAGAGAGTCGGAAGGCGCCCTGCACAGAGACACCCAACAATGATTGCAATATGCGATTATCATAGTGGGGGGATCGTTAGCTTTTGAACGTATAAAGCGCTCTTTTCCCCCATATTAACGTAAAATCGCCGTTAATCGAAATTTATGAAAGAGAATTAATTTTTAGAAAATAAATTATAGAAAGGATATATTTTAAAAAATAGATTTTACGGAGAATAAATTTTAGGAATATAGATATTTGAATAATTAGTAGTAGAATTATTTTTTATATTAATAAATTACTAAAAAATGTATGATTTAATTAAAATATGAGAGAGGGGAAATGATAGATAATAAATAGGAGAGAGGAAAGAGGGTAGAAAAAAATAGGAGAGAGGAGATAGTGTAGAGAAGAAAGGAAAGAGGAGATATGATGAATAGGAGAGAGGAGAGAAGATATATGAAAAAATATTAGTAAAATAATAATTGGATAGTCTATAAGTTTTTTTACTATTCTAAAAATTATTTTCAGTACCTTAGTCAAAACTATGATTTTGACCAAAATAAATTCTGGATAAAAATTGTTGTTCGTGTAAAATTTTTCTAAACTGAGATTTTACCCCAAAATTAATTTTCTAACCCAAGATCTAAACACACACTTAGTGCCTGTTTAGATGAATAGTTACAAAATTAATTTTGGGTAAAATTTTAGTTTATGAAAATTTGAAATAAACAGCAATTTTTGTCTTTTGGCTAAAATCTCAATTTGAAAAAATTTGAAACAAACAGCTATTTTTGTCTATAATTAATTTTAGCCAAAATATCAGTTTGAAACCATAGTTTTGAATAAGCTATTAAAAATAGATTTTAGAACAGTAAAAAAGTTTATGAACTATCAAATTACTATTCTACCCTTAGTTTTTCTTATATCATATCTTCTCTCTCCTCTCTCATCTCTTTTGTTCATTATATCTATTCTTTCCTCTTTCCTCTCTCTTCTCTACACCCTCTCATCTCTCCTATTTATATTCTCTATCCCCTCTCCTCTCTCATACTTTAATTAAATTATATAATTTTTAGTAATTTATTAATATAAAAAGTGATTCTATTACTAATAATTTAAATATCTCTATTTTTAAAATATATTTTTTTTAGAATCTATTCTTCCCAAAATCTATTTTTTAAAATATAATCTTCTTATAATTTATTTTTTTTAAAATTTATTTTTTCTAAATTCTTTTTTTAAAAAATTAATTCAAATACACCCTTGAGTGGTTGAGGAATGTAACGCTGGCAGGTATTTTTTAATAAATTAATTAATTATAATTAATATAAAAATTAATTATATTAAATAAATTAAAAAATATATTATATAAATTTATTTTAATAGATTGAGTTTAGTAATAATTAAGTGAAAAAATTAATTAAGTCTTATTGTTTGTTTTCTTTTATGATGCATGTGAATTTAGATAGATATGTAGACTCTCTTTATTATAAATCTACGATACCGAGGGATAGATAGGGCGCATGCCTGAATGAGTAGAAACGTCAGAAAAAGAAAGATTTTCATATATTTATTATTGCTGTTGTTTGTTTTATTAGGAGATAGTATGGGCAGCCGGTGATATTGAATTCCCTCTTAGTAATATGTACGATAACTGACCTCCCCACCTCAAGACGATATTGCCACTTGGGAACGGTCAAATTGATTGATGGGAGGCAAAGCAGATATTTTATCCATTATTTTTTTTCTTTAATCTGTTTTGTAAATTTAAAAGTAATAAGGGGAATGCAAGAAGCACTTGCTGCTAGTAATTAATAAAGATTCATCTTTCTTTTTCAACATTATAAGATGACTGTAGTAATTATATTTAAATTAAACTATAGATCTGTTTATTTTCTAACGAAACTATAATTTAAAAAAAAAAGTTAGACAAAATTTAAATTTAAAAAAATTAAAATAAATAGTCATATTTATTTAAATAGATTTTTAGACTAAACTATAGTTTAAAACTAAAATTTTAGGACCTATTTGAAAACTATTCTAAACATGATTTTTAAGAGCTTTTGGACCCAAACCTCAATTTAGAAAAATTTTAAAACAAACAGTTATATTTATTCAAACGGGCTCTTGGACTAAACTATAATTTAAAACCAAGATTTCAGATAAGCTGATCAGAGCAGCTTATAGAATAGTAAAAGAGTTTATGAACTAACCAATTACTATATTACCCCTACTTTTTCTTACACATTTTCTCCTACTTTTTCTTACAACATCTCTCCTCTTTCTTACTTTTTCTCTATTTTATTTCTTATACTCTCTCCCCTCTCCCCTCTCCCCTCTTTCCTCTCATCTCTTCTTATTTAATATTCATACCCTTTTTTCGTAATTTACCAATAACAAATGTACTTTTAGAAATAATTATCCAAACCTCATTTATTCAAAACCACTTTTTTTCATAAGCTCTTCTTCAAAAACCCTTTTTCTATAAGATGTCCATAAGCCATTTTTTTCATAAACCCGTTTTTAAAATCCTATCCAAACACATATTTAGATAAACTAGTCAGAGTAACTTATAGAACAGTAAAAGAGCTTATGAACTAACCAATTACTATATTATCCATATTTTTTCTTATATACTCTGTCATATTTTTTTTACACATTCTTTTCTCTCTCTTACTTTTTCTGACTATTTCTCTTTTCTTTTTTTACACTATCTTTTCTCTTTCCTCTTATATCTTATCTCTCCTCATTTAATACTCATACATTTTTTATAAGTTACCAATAATAAAAGTATTTCTAGAAATAACTATTCAAACACTCATTTATTCAAAACTATTTTTTTTTCATAATTTTTTCTTTAAAAATTATTTTCTATAAGTTGCTCAAATTTTTTTTTAAATTTTATCCAAACATATACTATATAAACTTCTTTAATATTAAAATTTCAATAGGATAATTAAAATTGAAAAACGCCCAGAGTCATATCGAGAGAGTTTTTTATAATATACAAGGATCACAGGGTTATATGTAAAAAACCTTTAATTTCAAATAAATTTTTCTTGTAGTATAAATAAGTCATTTTAAAGGATGAATTTATTATATGCTAACTTTGTGGATGTTTATACGTCTTCCTTCCAATAATTTAAGACGTGATGGGGAATGTTGGCTTGAGTAGGTAAAACGGGGCGGGGGACTAGTTTGATTTGGGTGGAAGATGGGGTAGGGCGATTCTTTTAAAAGTAAAAATGGAAAGAAACAGAGAGAAAAATGCAATAAGAATAATAAGAAAAAAGGAAAACGTTAAAAGGATTACTCAAATTACGTGGTAGATAATACAAAGGAAGGATTAAATTAACAGAGAAGAGAGAATTAGGAAAAGTAAAAGAGAACAACAGAGAGAGAGAGAAAATGAGAGAGAGATGACTGAAAAAGTTAAAAGAGAGGTGACAGGGAGGGTGATGGCATATGTAGGACCACGTGGGGCAGTCCAGCTTAAGGGCTATTGTTGATTGAACCCAGTGACGACACCTTCCCTCATATCCCTCCTCGTTCCCAACAATCTTTTCTTTTACTATCATTTAGGGTAAATATGATATGGATAATTTAAAGGGAAGATTTTGCTCTCTTTTTTTCTATTTAATTAATTAAAATATTTAAAAGAGGAGATTTTTTTTTAAATTAAAAGAATTTAAAAAATATATATATTTTTATTATTTTATAATATTAATATATCTATAATTTTTTACTATTATTTTTATATTATATTTTATTAAAATATTATATAAAATAATATAATATAAATTTATTTATATAAAATATTTTTTCTTTCTTTTTTTTAAAATTAAATAAAATAATATAAAAAATCTTCCCCTCTTCTTCTTTAATATTAATTCAAATAAAATAATAATAAAATATCTCATCTTTTTTCTTTCCCTTTCTTCACATTAAAATCCCCACTTCTCGTCACCTTTCCCTCCATTGGACTAAATATACCCTTAATAACACCTCCTTCTTTTAACTCTCGTATCCTTCTCCTTCTAAATGCCCTTTAAATCATTCTTCATGTCGTAAAAGAAATGAACTCTCTGACTTAATTCGCTCAAAATAATTTAGACTTAGCACGGCATGAATGGGTTAAGAATGGGGATTGTGCAGTTGTAATGGTGCTATATTTTGCATGTAAAATGGTATTAGGAAGGAATAAGAAGGAAGAGAAAAATGGACAAATGGAGGGAACAAAACAAAAGGAACATCGGGATGAGGAACATAAAAATGGAAGGGAGGGTTGAGATTAGCGAAGAGAGAGAGAGACTAGAAATTGAGTGTGGGATCAGCTTTTCTACATGTTATCGGTAAATGGAGATATTACCCTGCCATTAACCAAAAGATCTTCCCCCACCCTTCTCTCACTGCTCCTCTCCGACATGCGAGCCTCTCTTTCCTCACCTTACGTCATCTCTTCGCCCTTTTCAAACTCTTCCTACTTCCCCCTTTTACCCATGCATTACGATTTACGATCTCCACTCATGTTCTATCCATACATATAACTGTCGTTGGCACTTTGAAGATAACTAGCTCGTTTTTTATGATGCAGAAAGCCTTGAAGTACTGTCAGTTCAGACGAAATATGAAGAAAATGCAACTAAAACAAAGGCTAATTATTATCAGCATTAATGAGTCGGATGCAAGTGAAAGCCATCCACATGCAAGTTAATGAATCGTTCTTCATACGCCTCCTCTTATCTAATAAACAAATTACAAAACCTAGCCATAAGCTCAAATGATCTCACCTCAGAAAAAAATCCTCAATATGCACAATTAATAGTGACATTTCATGTTGAAGCTTGGATATATAATCATATACGATAAATAAAACTACGTGTGGGGAAGGGTATGTGGTGTGTATTTGAAATTGGGAGGAGCCAATAAATGAAAAGACCACAAGAGGAACTATCGCTATTAGAAGTGTTTTGTGTGGGTGGGGGGAGGGTTTAATTGGGAGTGAGGTCAGGCAATCACGTCACTACAGAAACCCTAGTATGAAAACTGGCCTACATATATTAGCTGCCTACCATGTTTTTGCAGTACTATAAATATCCATTGCAGGCCCCCCTGCCCCTCCTCTCCCACTGTAGCTACCCTTTGGCTTTGTGCAACTCTGTCTTCTCAGTGCAAGTCACCATCAACCTTTCACTTCCCTCTCTCTCCCCCTACGTTTTTCCCATTTTTGGCACTGCGCTTTCCCTATATTCACGCCACTGCCACTCTTCTTCTGGACTCCTTTGCCCTTCCTCCCTCATCATCATCCAAAGCCTGTCCCTTCATCCTCACTCATCCTTCAAACTAACCCCCCCCCCCAACCTTTTTCTCTGTTCAACCATTCTGTGCCTTTGTGCATTTTGGGTATTCATGACAAAAAAATATAACTCCTGCAATAAATCAACCCAAATCACTCTTCCATTTGACCAACCACATATTCTATTGTTAAATCTCCACTGCATATTTTGCCCTAATATCCCTAAGCTATTGTTTTTGCACAGTAACATGTGCATGCATGGGAGAGTCAACAACAAGGATGTCGAAGTAATGAGCTTGGGGGTTGAAGAAAGAAGGCATGTACTAGGGGCTATAAATGCTCTAGCTTCAAGGAAGAATATGGATGATATTTCACACGAAAAGGAAAAGGCAGAAGATGGCTATGGGTTGAAATCTCAGTCACATTGATGATCCTTCTTCATTTGTGTAATCAATCACATGCAAGCATCTAAATGATGGGTGGGGTCTGTCTCCAGGAAGGAACATGTTCCTTCTTTTCTTTTCTGTGTTCAAATGTGTAAAACCAACATGGGTGATTGCCATTTGCCACAAAAGGATGAGGATCAATCACGAACCTGCCTTTTCACAAAAGCGGGTTACAAAGAGAATCGGTACGTTGTAATGCCAGCCAGCGTAATATATGCAATCTGCTCCCAAAAAAAAAATATTTGCTTTGATTTATAAATCACCAAATATAAATATGATTCGAATTTGATATAATTTATTAGTGCATGATGATGCTCACTTTCCGTTACAGTTGCTGCTTTTTCTTCACTGGTGTTAGCTTTTACAGGGAAGACGAGGCTGTGACTGTGAGTAACACTAAAAACTAACATCATTTACTGTGTCTACTGCTATTGATTCGTGAAACCTTGGAAACATACGAGAGAGCACTGTGTTGCTTTTTAGTACAGCTGCAGTAAGAAAGAAATTTAGGGCGAGTGATGGGAAAAAGTTTTCTCAGTAGTACTTTAATAGGGATCTGGTTTAGAGGCTATAAGCTTTTATTTAAAGGTGAAAAAAGGTTGCTAATTTGCTGCTAAAGGTGCTTTGTTCCTAAAATAGGAATGTTAATCAAAGGCCAGGAGTAAATAGAGCGTGCGAGTAATGATTGATGGAATGAATTGAGACAGATCGATACCTCAAAAACTTTGACAGCAGGCAAAGTTAAGTTAAACCTTGTTGTGGCTAGGATTCCCAAAGTGTTTAAAATAACTGTTTATTGATAAACCACGCGATCGTGCTAATGGCAAATTTTTCTTTCTTTCTTTCTTGTTTGGTGAATCTGAGTCATTATTTTCCTTTCTTTTATGGAGGGACCGTTAAAGATTACGCGGCCGTAAGATAGAAGATAAAGAATATGGTATACTTTTTTAGGACGGAATATAATCGTGCGCATTTTGGCGAATGTCTGTAGTTGGGCTTAAAGAAGATCCCATCCTTTGACAGGTTTAATTAGTGATGAGGTATACAATTATTTAAAATATATTTAATTTTTAAAAATATTTTTTTATTGTGTTTTTAATCACAATATTTGGATAGATATATTAATTTTTAGGTATTTAAATTTATATTTAAGAGTAATAGACTGTTCGCCTTATTCTGTTCGATATTAATATTGTCTAAGAGTAAGTAAGATTTTACTCTAACTTTAAATTGTAAGTAAACCCTACTCCTTTATAAAAAATTGTATAAAAAAAAAGAAGCTTATATATGACATTAAAAATACTAAAACTGGTCTCTCTTCTTTTTTCGAGGGAATACTACCAGTATTTTTCTTTGTTGCTGTTTTAGGGCTGTTAATGATGTAAAATGGGATTAATATATAAAGGCATTCACATGATTTCATGCAATCATATTAGAAAGAAGCTGGCTAGAGCAAAGCCCACTTTGAAGGGGGGCTTGAGTCACACAAAATCAATATAAAAAACGTACCCAACTCTCTAAACGTGTTTGGGTTGTTTTGGGGACATTATTTTCTGAACAAGCTTTTCCATGTTTGTGGGCTCATTGAATCTAAGTCCAAGCCTTTTCGGGCAACATGTGGTATTCAGCCCACCATGATCCCTAATTTTGTTTTAGTTTCTTCCTTTCATCTTCATGTAACTCAGTTTTAACCATGTGTCCAACTAATGAAATGGTGAAACAAGCTATTATTTAAAATATATTTGATCTCTAGAGAGTATTATTTTATTGTGGTTCTAGTGGGGAGTCATCTTAACTCTCAAATATCTAGGTTTACACCAGGCCCAACCCGCCATTTTATGGCGAATTGGCAACCCATTGTGGTACGGGTCTTTTTGACCCGCACCCGCCAAGTCCGCACCCGCGGCGCTGGGTTGGCGGGTTAGCCCGCTGTTTTTTTAATTTTTATTATTTATATTACACTTTATTAATTTTAGAGTTTTAACCAAATTAAAGTTTACATTATACTTAATTTATGCTCACTTTATCTTATTAAGTCATTTCTTCAAATATATATTGATTTTATTATTATTTTACTTGTAACATATTTATATACGGATAGTGATAAAGTTAAAGAAATAAATATTTTGACAATTTTATATCATGCTTTGAATCCAATTAATATTGATACATATAAATTATTTTTAAAAATATATATATGAAAATAAATTTTTTTAAAAATATAAATAAATAATTAAAAAAAACTAGCGGGTTGGCGGGCTCGGGTTAGTAGTTCCCGCGGCAGGCCAACCCGTATCCGGCGGGTTGGCCCACATTGCTAGCTCTATTTACATCTAAGGTTAACAGACAGTTCACTTTACCCGACACTAGTATCGCTTAGGAGGAATGGAGACTTCACCATGTCTTTGGATCATAAGTGAGTCTAACCCCTTTCCAAAAATTCTTGTAACAAACAAAAATATAACTCAATTTTGTACTAGCAATAAAGTTTAGTATAACTAATTGGCTAGTTTTTTTTAAACAAGATATTCTGGAGAATATTATTCTTTAACCTTTTGGCTAATGAGATACTGCCTATTTTTAACAAAAAAGAAAAACCTCATTTTGTACTTGAGTGCTTAATTCTCCATCCCCATTGTTATTTATCACCTTATTTAGTTGCACATTCTTCTGGATCAGAAATGAAGTTTCTACATTACATGAAACTATTGGATTCTCCCTATTTGATCATTTCTTAATCATTAGGATTCGTTTGTGAGCATGATGTAGTCCCTTTAAATCATTTTACCCCGCCACCTATTCATCTCCTTCTGCTTCGTCAATATGAGTTCTGAGGTTCAAGGTTTCCTTTGCGATCTCCAAATTGCTGATTCTTTGTTTTTCTTTTTTGGATTAGGCAAGGCTTGCAAAAGTATTCCAACATGCATTTCATAATCAGAGTAGGAATACTGTCATCGGTAGATTCAACTAATAAAGGGGTAAGACATATGATTATTTAGAGTGTATTCGATCCTTAGATAATATTACTTCGTTGTGGTTTCAGTCGCAATGATTGGAGAGGCATCCTAACTCTTAAGTGCCTAAGTTTATGCTTAAGGGTAATAGACAGTTCGTCCTGCCTAAATTGATATTACCTAAAAGGAGTGGAGACTTCACCCTACCCTAAAATTGTAGATGATAGTGCCATATTGGGAATTCCACCACTTCCTCCCTGTTAAGTCTTTCTAATCAGTTGACCGAGTCTAGTAAGCCAAGATAGACACAACAGATATATCCATAACTATATGTGCACTAAGCAACCTAAGGTAAATCAAGTAATAATTTCATAACTTATTCTGCATTGAATCATTTAACAGCTACCTGCCTCAATTTCAGCTTCATTAACTCCATATTACGCAGTAATTGATCAAAACTTAACACAGTTAATAATAATTTGTTTTTCTTTTGCTTCTCCATCTTCTTGATCTCCCCATTTGTGTAAAACCAAAATGGTCATTAACGCTACCTCTCTTACCTCAACCCCTCAATCTGAGTCTCACCCCAATATCAAATCCCCAAGACCAACCAGTTCCTCCACCGCCATCGCTTCCTTCTCAGATCCATGCACCTCCATAGGTTTCATGCTCACTTTTGTTAAACAATAGTTTGTATAAAAAGAGGGATATTAATTACTTATTATGTGAATTATTAGGTTGTAGATGACATAAGAGAATGTGTCAGGAAGCCTACAAATATAGGCTAAGGACTTTCGTTGAATGTACTCTTTTCTCACATTTTATTTTATTGAAAGGAATTAATGTTCTCTGTCCAGTGGGTTCACATGGTATCAGAGCGGGTAGATCTTTGGGCCTTCCCTTTTTCACCAAAAGCAACATGAGGCCCATTTCTTCACGAATCCGAGTGGTTTTGAAGCTCCGTCCAGGGGTATTGTTTAGTCCTTGTTCTTGTGCACATTTCCTATTCAAGACACGGTTTATTGCGTCACAGCGTGTGCAGCGGGGACTCTATGTTTAGGGCTCTTGCAAGGTTACGCCATTCTGATTCAAGATCACTGTAGAGAGGAGTCTTATGAATGCGATTTGTTAGAGAGTCATCAACTTTGTTTAAATCCAGTTCTAGTAAAGTATTGTGTGACTGAGATCAAGACAGTCTCCGTAAGAATGACTCGCCAAGTGGCGTCGTGTTCCTATCAGAGAAAAGACTTGCGATCCGACATCTTAACAAGTGAGTGATTCAGAAGGTTGTTTGAGTGTTCTTGCACTGCACTTGTTCTGTTCCAGATCGTCACAGTTGCTAGAAAGACCCATTTTTCATGTTCTTTCACAGCAAGAAGCTTGTCCTTGTTCTTTCCTACATATCCCAAAATTTGTGGTAACCATTGGGTCCAGGAATTCACCATAATGGGAAAAGAGTACCACCTTCTGCTAATTATTGCCATAGATTTTTCTCACCCCTATACCTGCACCTATTAGACACTCAAACAGCAACTCTTGTGCCACAATTGTTGCATGGGTCAAACAACTATCAGGTGTGGAGGAGGACAATGCGGTTGGCATTTTATGGAAGGAACATAGATGGGACATATAGCTGTGAGATGCAAGATCCTGCCCTTCAAGGTATATGGGACAGATGCAATTATATTGTACTTTCTTGGATAATCAATTCAGTTGAAAGGCATATCTCTACTGGATTGGTGTTCTCAATCAGTACATAAATGGTCTAGATAGACTTACAAGAGAGATTCTATAAGACTGATGAAACCATAATATATTGTTTACATAAGTCTATCACCTCTCACACCCAAGGGACTATGAGTGTAGCAATGTATTACACAAAATTGAGGGATCTTTGGTATGAGTACAACTGTTTGGTCCCTTTTTCCTCCTGTCAATGTTCATCAACACAAGAATACTCTAAAGCCCTACAGTAATAAAGACTCCTACAGTTCCTTCTTAGGGTTAATGATAGCTTTGACAACGCTAGGACTCAGCTTCTTCTGCAAACACCCCTCCCTTCATTAAACCATGCATTCTCTCTTATTTCCCAAGATGA
Source organism: Leucaena leucocephala (assembly GCA_037074615.1). NCBI lineage: Eukaryota > Viridiplantae > Streptophyta > Magnoliopsida > Fabales > Fabaceae > Leucaena > Leucaena leucocephala. Next base: position 18,853,940 of record CM073525.1, on the reverse strand, counting down.
ATCCTAGAGGGAAATATCTTTAAGGCCTCTTACCCATCCATTAGATGGAAGTGCCATGGTCAGTCGAGGAGGATGACAAGGAAGAGGAAGAGGAAGAGGTCATAGACGATCCTAGGATAAGTGCACAAGAAATAGACATGTTATGATTTGGTGGGTTTTCCACTTAACTTTCGGGGCAAGTAGATCACAGATGCTTCTGCCAGCCAAATCCTTCAGCACAACAGTGCTGGGTCTTCCTCACATAATCAAAATTCGCCAATCACTGTTGGTTCTGTTCATGGGGCCATCTCAAAATCTCAGTATGATCAAATACTTCAGATCTTAAGGAAGAAGCCTGATGATGCTGTTGTGGAAATTACTATTGATTGCATTGATGAGCGTATTTCAGGTATTGTATGTGCTCTACCTAATTCTTCTTTTGAAAGTGATTGGTTTATTGACTCAGGGGCAACTTGTCATGTGGCCAGTAGTATTACTATGTTTAATACTATAATCGATATGTCGGCCCACCTAGGAGAATAATAATGCCAACTAGTGACACAATGCTAGACACACATACTGGGACAGTCACTATTGCAGATGAAATTATCCTTAAAAATGTGTACTTTACTCCTGGATGTTGTTTTAATCTCATTTCTATCTCACGATTAACTGCTGATATGGACTGCACAATATGTTTTCACCCTGAATATTGTGTTTTGCAGGGAACCTTAAGTGGGAAGGAAAGGGTGATTGGTAGAAAGAATTCTTGATTGTATGTCATAAATAGGAATAGAAAGGTTGACACCATTATGCCCATTGAACAGCATGAACTTGTTAGTTTCCCACAAGACATTTGGCATAAAAGACTAGGTCATGTACCCATAGACAAGTTAAGACACTTAGATATGATTAGGACTAAAGTCCCTATTATTCGTTAAGATAAATGTGATATTTGCGCACATTCCAAGCAGACTCGCTTACCGTTTACCCCTAGCTCTTCTAGGACTAGTCATTGTTTTGAATTGCTTCATGATGATGTATAGGGACCATATAGAAAACCTACCTATAAAAGATTTCGTTATTTCCTTACTGTTGTTGATGATTTCTCACGATGTACTTAGACTTTCTTGATGATCAATAAAAATGAAGCTATTATACATTTGAAGAATTTCTTTGCTTTTGTTTCCACTCAATTTTATGTTTCAATTAAATGACTACATACTGATAATGGACTTGAGTTTGTTAATCATGATTTATAGTCTTATGTAGTCACTAAAAGTGTTATACATGAAACCACTTGTCCATATACTCCCCAACAAAATGGGGTGGTAGAACGGAATAATAGATATTTGTTAGATGTTGCACGTAGTCTATTCTTTCAATCTGGAGTACCTTTAAGATTTTGGGGTGAATGCATAACCATTGCTACCTTTCTTATTAATAGAACTCCTTCTCGTGTTTTAGGATATAAAACCCTCTATGAGCTTCTATATGGTTATCAACTATATTTGTCCTTAATTAAAGTCTTTGGGTGTCTTGCATATGCCACTAATTTACTTGAACATGACAAGTTTAGTCCTCGGTCATACCCCTGTATTTTTATGGGATATCTGTATACATAAAAATGTTTCTTACTATACAACATCAAATCTGCTTCTATGTGTGTTAGTCATCATGTGTTTTCATTGAATCTAAATATACCTTCCTAGACTCTACTTGCATCAATCAAGGGGGAGATTCCTACAATAATCGCATGATTGATTTATTTACTTATGATGAACCCTCTCTAATCCCAATATCAAAAATTGAATTAGACACTACACAAGGCACACACCTTCCACTTCACACGAGTAAATCCAAGTGAATTAAGTAATGAAAATAACATGGAACCTCCTAATGTTTGTCGACCAGTGCATGAGAAGAGGTGTCCTGCATGGATGCGGGACTATCAATGCACTGCACGATCACCAAGCAAGATTCTATTTGGATATGCATGTGTGACGAATCTGCAGGAACATTGTGCCATAGGTAGAAGAGAGGTAAAGTATCATTTGGAGTCACATTTATGTTATTCAAATGTTTCCCTGATTATAAATTATTTTTATCCAAAACTGATAATATTGTTGACTCTCGCAGCTTTGAAGAAGCTGCTCAAAACCCAAGATGTGTTGAAGCTATGCAAAAAGAAATTCAAGCGTTGCAAGAAAATGGTACGTGGCAGCTAGTTAACCTTCCTAAAAACAAAACACCAATTGGATGTATGTTGGTATTTAAGGTAAAGTATGATTCAAAAGGGAATGTTGATAGATTTAAGGCTAAATTGGTGGCTAAAGGTTATAGTTAACAAGAAGGAATATACTATTTTGAGACATTTTCTCCTGTGGTTAAAATGGTTACAATTATGATTGTGCTGGCTCTTGCTGTAAGAAATAATTGGCTCTTTTTCAAATGGATGTGTATAATGCTTTTCTTCAAGGTGACTTGGAGGAAAAGGTATACATGCATATTCCATAGGGTTTTGGAGACTTAACAGAGAACAAAGTCTGTAAGTTGTCAAAATCACTGTATGTGCTTAAGTAAGCCTCCCGGCAATGGAACATTAAACTCATTAAGGCATTCATAGAAGTAGGCTTTGAGCAAAATAAATATGATTACTCTCTGTTTGTCAGAAAGGATGAATATGAAATTACTTTAGTATTGGCTTATGTTGATGATTTAATTGTGACTAGAAACAAATTTGACAAAATAAATGAAGTGAAAAAGTTTCTGCACAGTAGATTTAGAATTAAAGATTTAGGAGAGTTTAAATATTTCTTCAGGATAGAGGTGGTAAGGTCAAGCAAAGGTATAGTACTTAATCAAAGAAAATATGCTTTGGATATTATTACTGACATGGGATTATTTGCAGTTAAGCCTCTTACAATTCCAATGGAGAGGAACACAAGATTGAAGGCTACTCCTAAGCGAGAGATTGATGATCCTTTGCTTCCTCATCCAGCAACATATGGGATATTAGTAGGAAAATTGTCTTATTTATCTATGAGTAGACCTGATTTAAGTTATATGGTGCAAGGATTTAGTCAGTTCATGACTGCTCTTAGGAAGTCTCATTACAATGCAGCTGTGGAGTGGTTAGATATCTCAAGCATCAACCAGGGCTTGGAATATTATTAGCAGCAAGACAATGTACCAAGTTGGAGTGCTTTGTGGATTCAGATTAGGGAACATGTCCTGACACTCGTAGATCGGTAACATGTTACTTGTTTAAGTTTTCAGGATCATCAATATGCTGGAAATCAAAGAAGCAATCAACCGTTTCAAAGTCTTCAGCTGAGGCAAAGTATAGAACATTGAGTTAAGAAGTATCTGAAGTTTTATGGAACACCAGATTGTTAAAGAATTTGGATGTACAAAATTTAGAGCCAGTACAGGTGTTTTGTGACAGCCAATCTGCTATATACATTGCAATAAATCCAGTGTTTTATACACAAAGCATATAGAGGTAAATTATCATTTTATGCGGGAGAAACTATACAAGAAGGGGTAATCAAATTTGAGCATGTAAAGAGCAAATATCAGTAGGCAGACATTTTAATTAAAGCTCTTAAAAAAGATTATAGTAGAATTTTATGTAAGTTAGAGACTATAAATCTATATAGTCATAAACTTAAAGGGGAGTGTTAAACAATAGTTTGTATAAAAAGAGGTATATTAATTATTTATTATGTGAATTATTAGGTTAAATAGATGATATAGGAAAATGTGTTAAGAAAGCTAGGGGTGAGCAATTAGCCTATAGCCCCGTGGGCCCACCCGCAACCCGGTACTGTTTGAGCTCGTTTAAACCCGCCCAAAATAGGCCCGTAACGGATGAGTTTAAACGGGCTCAAACAGTAAATTATATGGGCGGGCTATGGGCTGACCATTGAGCAACCCGTAGCCCGCCCATATTTTTTTTATTAATTTATTATATTATATTTATTTAAATATATTTTTATTACATACTAATATACTTTTTTAAATTTATTTTGTAGAGGTATGGGTAATTATATCTACAACCATCATAAGTAAATATAATGTAGATTATGTATAATCATAATCCAATTGAATAATTAAGATTATGAATGATTATATTATATAAGTATTGTGGACTGTGTGATTATAAATTTGTAGCTATTATTATGATATTTTATTTTCTAATTTTATGATGAACAATCATGTCATGTGTGTAATATTGTAGTTTTATTTTCATTGTTATTAGAACTTTAAATAGGTTTAAATAAAAAAAATTTATTTTTTATAAACGGGATGCTCATACCTATTAAAATCTAAATGGGTTTAGTCTAGCCTGTACGGGCTGAGGCACGGGTATGGGTTAACTTGTACCCATACAAAAATAAATAGACAGGATACAAATTGACTATCGAGCCAACTTATCCTGTATATTATTCAAAACTTATAAATATTGGTTAAGGACTTCCGTTGAATATATTTTTTTCTAATATTTTATCTTATTGAAAGGAATTAATGTTCTCTCGAGTTGGTTCACAACTTCGAATACCTTCGTTTCAAGCCCGCGTTCCCTTACCAGTGCTGCTCTCAGAGACACCTTATCTGAGAATCCTCACGTCTACCAGTTCTCTGAAATTTGCTCGGCCACTAATAATTTCATTCACAACTACTGTTCTTCCTCTGCCATTCCCTCCTGGCGCTGCACGCTTCGCGGCAGAGATGTTGTTTTCCAGCACAAGCTCCGACGCCAAATCGAGGCGACCCAGCTCCGACAACGGCTCTCTCTAATTTTCCGCAGCCACCACGTCAGTATAGTCAAGCTTCTTGGAGCTTCAATCTCCGACGTCCACCATATCTACCTTGTGCACGAATTTGTGAGCGGAGCCAACCTCGCTGAGTGTTTGCGAAATACAAGCAACCCGGACTCCACCGTTTTATCTAACTGGTTATCGAGGATGCAGGTCGCGGCGGATATCAATCACGGGCTCGATTATATTCATAATCCTAACGAACGACCTTGAAGGCGAGATTTTCCCATAAACACATCAATAGCGGTGCTATCATCGTCACAGAACCTTCCTTCAACATCAAGATATGTCACTTCGGCACGGCCCACCTGTGCGGTGAAATCCAAGAAGGAGAAGAAATCGTTGAGCAGTCGTCGTCCTCTTCCCCGCCGCCTACGAGATCGATAGAATTGAAACAATGGGGTAGTTCGCGAGCTAAAATCGAGGGAGTGAGAGGGTACATGTCGCCGGAATATCAAACCACACGGGTGGCGACCGAGAAGTCCGATGTGCATGCATTCGGGGTGGTGATGCTGGAACTCCTATTAGGAGAGGAGCCACTAAGTTATGAGTTCGATAAGAGAAGGGGCGCTTTCATGAGAACGCCGGTGATCGAGACGGCAAGGGCTGCCGTCGACGGTGATCATGAGGGCGGCGGGGATACAAGGAAGTGGTTGGATTGGAGGCTAAAGGACTCGTTTCCCGTAGAGGTTGCAGAGAAAGCAACACGTGTAGCATTGGAGTGCGTCGATGTGGATCCTGCGAAGAGGCCCGATATGATCCAATTCGCCGGAAAGATTTCAGAGCTTCATTTGGATTCCAAAATTTGGTCCGACAGTATCAAGATGCCCCCTGACATTTCAGTTTTCGTAGCTCCTCGATGACTTCGGTTTGTATAAATAAAATTTTCATATGGGTAACGACATGAAGGAAGACATTGATATTCATCAAAGAAAAATTTGTCAAATATCAAAGTTTCCAGGTTCTTATATATTATTATCATCCCGCAATGTCTATATTTTCATACACAAGTTGTAGGTGTATTGTATATAGAATCTTTTGTTGGTTGTTTGCAAAAGAATAAAGAAAAGAAATATATATCTATATCTATACAGACAACAAGTATTGAAATTCATAGTCGTATGGAATCTTGTCAACAATGGTGGATGCTTTGATATTGGTATGGCCTCTAAAACAATCCACCATTGATTTCCTGAGACTACCTGATGTAGGCAACTGGTTACACACCCACTCCACCAAAGAGTCCGTGTCCATCGCAAAATCAAGCATGTTTCTCAGTAACAGTTCAGGAAATGCCATTCTTTTAGTGTTTGTCACCATTATTGAAGCTTGCAGATAATCCAGTTTTGATCTCTCCAACTCCGTTATCACACCATCTGCTGTGTAAATCCTTACCTGCATTTATTTATACACATTAACACTTCAGCTTCATTGCTTTGTTTCCTGATAGAGAAAGAATTAGAGCTTCGTTTTTTCGATCGGTTTTCACTTACAGCAGGAGAAGAACGAGTTCCACAACACAAAGCAAATAATACGTTTCGATCCATGGATTCAAGACCATATAGTTCACCTACTATTGATTCTTTCTCCTCCCACTCGCCCTTTCCGTGTACCTCTTTTATATTTGGTGCTGCTCTTTTCCTTAGAATGAGATGTTCTATTGTTTGAGCATTTAGTGTGTTTCCTCCTACATTGAGATTGGCCTGCATTCAAATCCAAACACTTCCATTTACCTTCAGAATGATCTCAAGAATCGAGGAACAAGACAAGTAACTTGTATGTCAAGATTCTTCACTGTACCTTGTTCATCAGTGAAAGTAACTTTTCTGGTGAGGATGGCACTCCAAACTGGATAAAACCCTGAGATAAAATCTTAGGCAAATTAATTATCGTTCATTTTCTAAATTGTATTCCACGTAACAGAAGAATAAAATCAGATTTACATTACATGCATGATACAAGCGTTGTACATGTTGATCCAGAATGCTAACTTCTGTTGATAAGTAAGGCTTCTCAAATCGGCCGTCTGAAGATTATTCATCAGTACCCTGTACTCCATTAGAAACAAACGGGTGAGTTATTATATATATATATATATATATATATATGAATTTCGTGTTTTTTTTCTATGAAATATTTGATTTATGGTATACCTTAACTTTCTAAGCAATGGAATAGAGGAAGGATTTGAGATGAACTTGGAATCCATGGAAGCAGAGGTGAATATAACAAGATTCTTGTAAGGACCAATATCTCTGGGAATGGACTCTTCTGCATCGAAGATTTCATACGGGTCTTGTTGCCTTGACTCCTTCTGCAATATTAGGCTTGATTTTGGGTTGATGCCAGGATCCACCCTCAAGCTTCTTGAGCTTAAAGAAGAGTGAACAGACCTGGAAATGAGACCTGATTTCTCCAATTCTGTTGCTCTTGATGTTCTGAGTAGCCTAACGTATATGAAATTCAAACACTTCATGATGCTCTCCGATAGCTTGTTGGGTTGCCACTTCAAATCGTTCTCTTCTGACAGAAGTGGATCCAATAAAGACTTTGTTGGCGGATCTATATGCATCTCTAAATTTCTTTCCCTCAGCTATGAAAATAGCAATCAAAGTGTTTTCAAATTAGTGAACAATGAAATCTAATCATAAATTTAGCTAAACTAGCTAGCTAGCTAGACTTAATTACCTTAGGTGATGGATGGCGAGGGTCTCGAAAAGGTGAAGAATTAAGCTTCAACGTTGTTCCACCTTTTTTTTTATTCCTATCTTGAAATTTCACATCTTCATGGAAATTGTTTTCTTTTTGTTCAAGAGAACTTTTGAAGAACCCGGTTTTCTCATTGATGGTGAAGTCATTGAGATGATAATCGCCCTTTATAGCCTTGCTTATAAAGTGCAATGCCTTCGTCTCAAATGCCATCCTTTCATGAGCACTTCTGTGATGAATAGGACTTGGCATTGGAATCGGAATCGGTGCCGTTGATAAATAATGACCGTTCGAATTATTGTTCAACTTGTCTTCATTCCATGATTTTAGTTTTGATTCTTTAGTGAGTTCTTGTTCCCATCTCAAACCAGCTTGAAGTTGTCTTATTTGGGATTCAAGTCGTGCTATCTCACCCTCAACCACAACTAGTTCTGTTAAAATCTCTTTCGTCTACTCAAATGACATGGATAATATCAAATAATTAAATATTTTTTAAAATAAGAGGCGGGGAAAAAACAAGTCAAGCGGGTTATATTAATTACCTTGGGAGGAAGAAAAATTGGAATCGATATGGCTGCATCATTCGGCCGACTATAAACCATCTCCAAAATCTCATGAACCTTCTCTTCTTGATCCAACAACCTTTGTAGCATAGATACCTAATTGTTACATCATTAAAAAGTCATCACGTAAATGTATGTACATATCGATATTTCCGGTGCAGCATGCATATTCATAAATAATCCTAATAAAAGCATAGTCCTTAAAAGGCATGGTACGTTCTCATTTATTACTCACCATGCTTATCGGCAATTATATGAAATTTATAGTTCCAACAGTTCTACTGTGTACTATGCTCGTGATATAGGAAAACTTTATAGGCCTAACCGCCTAACTTTTAAACGGTGAGTAACCGTTTATACTTTCCATTTTGATGGAACAAAAATGACTTGGATAATCTAGACCGTACAGATCACCTACGTTCTATAATGTTCTTTTAAAATGGACAAACAAAATAATTAATACATGTATCTTTGTGCCAGCCAACGGAGAAATGATAGAGTTAACGCAAATAATTAAGCAGATCATGAATTTCCTAGTTCGTTGCAAACGAACGAGTCTTGATTAACATGGCTATTTTAAATGTTTTATCACCACCTATTGAGAAGTCTAGCAATCTAGCATGCAATGATTCTCTTTCAAGCAGCTTTGTTAAACTCGGACCAATTGACAAAAGCTTATTATATGTTTCATCGCAATCAACCTGAACAGGAGCCAATTTTAGGAGTATATCGACCATTCTTCCAAGGATGCAATATCCTAAAAACGATCAAGAGGGGTGCAAAATCAGAATTCACAATACATCTCTTTCAAGTTCCGCCCTTTTTTGCTGACCATTGAGTTTGTTCTTTTTCTGAAAACAAAGGAAGAGAATCAGCCACAGCGTAGTTAATTCTGGTTATCTCATAATTGGCATGCTGTGATATTGAATAAAGAGGCCCAGATAAAAAAACCCACCAATTCCTGATAGTAAAAAGTATACAAGACTTACAATCTCAGAAGGGGAGTGAAGAGAGGATTCTACTTGGGTGGCCATGGAAGAGATTTAGTCCAGCGCCTGCAGGAAGCAACATTGAAACAGCAGGAAATAGGGGGGCTGTTAATTCATGAGAATTTTGGTGGGAGGATAAAACAAGCTTGGGGCCAAAGAAAGATATTGAAGTTGAAGTTCAATAAGATGAGAGGTAGCTTTCATAGAAGATGCTCATTGAGTTGGTTCAGGCACTGGGATAATAACCGCCTTATTCGTTGTGGTTGGGGGTTGCTGGTGGGAGTGGGACATCATGCGCGCACACAAAAAAAGACACCCTTTGGCTTTGCTTGCAATCCTCTTCTCTCTCAGCTTATGTTTTCTATATTCCATTTCTCTCTTATATTTCTAAATTCTAATTACTTTTTCCCCCAGACGATTGGGAAAAAGTGACACATACGGGTCCACGATGGGACAAGTCTTTCACTCTTTCTTGCAGTAACATATATTAGAAAAGAACATTTACCAAAGGAAACAGATGCAGATTCTGATTATATATAAAGCTGGTGGTGCCCATGCAATTTGCTCATGCAGGAGGATAAAATTTTGCACACGGACCTGGAAAATTGGCTCTCATTATTTCTATGGCAATGGCCAATCCATAATGATGAAGAGGAGCTTATGGAAGAAGCTCAGTGTTAAGCAAATGCTGACTACGTTGCGATTTCAGGAGAATCCGACTTTTGTTCATTAAGAAAGATTTGAGTTTGATAGTTAGGTACAAGATGCAGTGTTCCCTTTGCCGCCTTCTTAAGATTAGTTTTTGTTTTGTTTAATTTTCGTCGGTGTTTCTGACTTGGAGAGAAAGTTGTAATTATGTGTCTAGGACTCTAGGATTGTAATATACGAGAACTCATAGTGCCAAAGAGAACCACGTGTCATTTTCCCAGCAAAAATCATCCCTATCTATTATCTATTATATATCTCAAAATCTTTTAGTAGTGGTAATTTTATTAAACGGATTTTATTATCAGTCGAATTTTTTTAACGGATCTTAAACTCATATATTGAATCATGTTGGATTTTTTAATTCATATGTTCAAGCATTTAATATTTGTTCTTAAAATTCATGCTTATTCAACTTCTAGACCCATTTTCTAAACATATATTATTATTATTATTCATATCTTTGAGCATTTATTTAATATTTGTTATTGTTATTGAAATTTATGCTTCTTCATCTTCTAAGTCTATATTTTGAAACTGATATTGTCATTCATATCTTCAAGCATTTAATATTAGTTCTTGAAATCCATTCTTCTTCATCTTCTATTTTTCTTTTTAATCTCTTCATGCTCGGTATTCTTTTTGGTCTCTTTAGTGCTTGTATTCTCACTCCCTAGATGAATGGAGCTCTCTCTCTCTCTCTCTCTCTCTCATGCACGCTAGCTCACTCAAGTTTTTTAACGGAACTGGAGGTGAAAGTCTTTTCAAATTCCAAAGCCTTTTTAGAAGAAAAAAAATATTACAGCCATCAAATTTTTGTATTTATTCATAGAACCCAAAAGGTATCTTGAGAAAAAACCTTACAACCATTCAATTTTTTTATTTATTTATGGAACCCAGAAGTCATATTGAGAAATAACGAGACACTTTGTGGAATAATCCATTAAATATCTTATACTGGAATTTCATCTCCTATGTGTGGGTTTTTATCGACTGTACATGGATATCAAGGTGAGTGATTGTGTCCCTAAAAATCCTGTAAATTTAAAAAGAGACTCAAACAAGTAAGAGGTACTATTTTCTATTTTGCTTCATAAACCATGATGACTCCATTTTCTAATTAACATGATTTTCTTTCTTAAGAGAGGATCTTAAGTTCGGTCTTTACTTTCTCTAGCATGTTTCTACGAGCGATGATGGGATTTTTGTGACTGTGGGAGAATCATTGAGAAGTGGTGATATCTCCAAGAGTTCCATGTTTTCATTTTATGCCTATGACTTTATGTACGAAGATGATTGATGATGATACAAGCATGTAGGATCAGTTTGACAGTGTGGACCTTGGGAGATTGAATTTTATTACATAAAACATTAAAGGAACTTTTGTCTGCTTTATAATGTTTTTTAGTACAAGTCGCTTTATAATTAATTTACCCTTACATGAAGGGGTAAAAAATGCATCGCCTTAGATAATAGATTTTGATATTTTATATTTTTAATATGACATCCAACAATAAATATCGTATACGGGAAGAAGACTATATTTATATCTCAAAACACGAAGATATACTGTTTTTTTTTTTGGGAACAAATTAGAAAATGGAAGTGAAATATGTTATTTTTTACATAGATATTGGGATCTCCTCTTGAAATATGTTTGTTTCTTGTGTGCTGTTTTTTTTTATACAAAAAATTTTAGAAAGGGTTGGGCTCACCCACGATCTAAAGGCAAGACGAAGTCTCTCTCCCTTCTAAATAATACTAATATTAGGTAAGGTGAACCGTCAATTATATTTAGGTGTAAATCTAAGCACTAAGGAGTTAGAATATCTCTATAAGTATCACAATTGAAATTACAATAAAGCGATACTCTTTAAAAATTTAATACACTCTAAATAATCATATATTTTACCCTTTTATTTACTCTCAGTGTGCTTTTATGGTTAGCCATCCGTTTAGAGCCCATATCATTTGGAGGCTATTTGCAGTTCAAATACATTGTGGACCATTAAGTTGGGCCTAAGATCTTCACCAGCCCATTCTTTTCGCTATTTTAGGATTTTGTTTTTGTAGCAGGGTTAATGTAGTACAATTCATTCCCTAAATTATTTAAAGATTTAATTAATATATAAAGTAATTTTTTTTATATACAATTAATCCCTCTCCTAACTACCATGTGAGGGTCCATTCAAGCATGTCCAGCTAGATAAACTCTTTTTTTTTTTTATGTTATTATTTAAATTCCACCTATGAAAAAAAAATAACCAAAAAAAATAGAGGAGGGATCTGAAGCTGAATGTAGGACTCAGAAATTGGGACTGAAGGTGCGAAGAAGAGGAAGAGCGAAGGCGACGACGAAGGTACGTGATGAAATTGCTTCATCAAAGATGATGGATGGAGGTGTGCGAGGAAGAGGTGAACCTGTGCTTGCGAGCGATGACGACTGTGATGGCGTCGGCATCTTGGGCGCCTCCTGGCTGAGGGCAAGGAGCGAACAGGTTGAGGGTGAAGATCTATAAACCAGAACCAAAACCAGTGGACTTCACATCGCAACCCTAAAAGGATCGAAGACGAGACAGGAAGGGTTGGGGGAAGGGGATTCCAAATGTACCGATTTCTGGGTTTATCTCATTCTCAATCAACAGGGTTATTGTCTTGTGCTCTTCTGTACTCACTTATCAAGCCGTTGATATTGAAATTCTTTAAACGAAAGATATTTATATTAATACTCAGTTGTTGATGAACAAAACAAACAAGGCAAAACCCATACAAAAATTGCCGATTCTCGGCAACATCAACCGGAATCCTATCCTATTATATTACTCATCACTACTCACAGAGCAACAAGCGGATTTGTAACAAACAAATCGCTGATATCTTGGAAATACTCATCTCTATGCCAACTCGAGAATCTGAAACCCGATTCGAAATCCAACCCCAAGTTGAAGTTTTCGGTTGGACTCATCCACACATCGGAGTAGATACTTTCGGTCATATTTGTCTCGTCAAATATATCCGGCAACGATGTCTGAAAGTCGAATATGTCCGTCGGAAAACCTGAGATATTTCGGATAACCCTGTTAACGAAGACCATGACGGGGATTCCTCTTGACATTCACTGATCGTGTCATTTTTTTTTAAAAAACATATTTTCATAGGCGGAATTTAAAAAATGACATAGAAAAAAAAAAAACCTACGCTACATGTTTGCACAGAATGTAATGTTGGATGTACTAAAAAAAATTATTTTAAAATATTAATTACATTTTAAAATACTTTAAAATATTAATTATATAATTAAAATTATTTAAGAGTATTGGGAGTGTTTAACATTTTGTAATACTACTATCTTATTTCTACCTAATATGATCCCCAATAATTTTTATATTTTATAAGTATTATTTTTTAAAATTGGTAATATTTTTTGGATTCCATAAAAAATATGATTTTTTTTTAAATAATAGGGATTGGGTATAGTGAAATAGGCTAAAAAAAATTAAAAGTTTAAATTATAATAGAAAATGTCTATATATAATATTTAATAGTATTTTAAATATGATTAAAATATATATTTTTATAAAAAATATAATCTTTAATTAACAAACTAATATAGGTAGGCTTAACTTAGATATAAAATAATATGATCAGAAATAGTAAAACTCCCACTTTTTATTGTTTTTCCTTGAATCCATAATCTCCCATTCAAAAAGACTGTTAGATTTCTTTACTATTCCTTATTCAGTGTACTTTCCAAATTTACTTGTATGTGTTTTAAAAATATAAAATTCATGGTTTTATTTATTACGGAAATAATATAAAAATATTTTCAAAATGATAAATATCAAATTAAGATTTTAAGATTTTGTATTGATAATGCTATATTTATTTTTTATAATATTTAATTTATTATTAGTAATAGTCTAATTTTGAAATTTATCATTTTTTAAAGTTTTTTTTATTTCTTTATTTTCCCTCGCTCGAAGTAAAATAGTCTGTGAATCTGCCCTTCTCTCGGTCGCTCTCCCGTTCCCTAGTGGAGTGTCATCCTTGACGCCGTCTGCAAACTGTTCGGCAATGGCGGCTTTACTTCGTCATATATCGAGGACCCAAAAGCTCTCCCTTCTTTACTGCAGAAGCTTCTACTCTGCGTCATCCTCGTTACAATAAGGGTCATTTATCACTTCGTCTCGAGGTATTTCAATCCGTTTCGCTCTCCTATCATCATAACGGGAGCTTACTTCATTGATTGTTTCCTGACCTGTTCTACTTCTGTTTGATACTGTTATCACATGAGTTGATAATAAAAATATACGAAGACGTGAAGGAAATAATTGGAGGGAGAAATGTAGAATCAGAACACAAGTTGGCCAAAACTGAAAAAGGAGCATAAGAAAACTATACTTAAACTCTAAAGATGCTTGGCTCAAAGCATGGATGTCGGCATAACAAATTCAATATCACGTAGTTTCTTCGCGGCAAACAGTTTACTATCTGTTGTCTAATTTACAATCCTTCGCATGATAGCACTAGAAAATGAGAAATCCTGCCCTGAATGGTAATGGTTTGCACATTCCACTAACCAACTTATTAATACATGAAATGGAATTGAAAAACATTGCAGCCACTGCATTGCATAGATTGGTTCCTTAGATTTGACGCAAAAGGCCTTGAATTTGCTTGTATGTTCTATCATAGAATTGATAGCAATTGCTAAACGAGACATAAGGGAGATATGTAGTTCGAAGGAAGCTGGATTTCGCAGCATCAGACATTGTTTTACTTTTGAAAAGAGTTTATACATCTTCCATTTATATACTTATTTTAGTAGGAGCCCAAATGAAAGTGAACTCAATTCCTTTCTGCAGTGAGATTTCTGGGAACTGCTACAGAAGTTGTTCATGGATTTGATGACATGATGACTGCAAACCGTCGGAAGTATTACATGCTTGGGGGGAAGGGGGTGTTGGTAAAACAAGCTGTGCTGCCTCCCTTGCTGTAAAATTTGCGAATCATGGGCATCCTACTATTGTGGTTTCAACTGACCCTGCTCACTCATTAAGCGACTCTTTGGCTAGTTACTTTATTGTAGTATGGAGTGAATAGTATTACCCTTTACTGTAGTGCACTATAGAATCTTGACAAAACTTCGGTAATGTAACACTACAGTTCCATTAGGATTTGACTGGTGGCAGGCTTGTTCCAGTTGAAGGAGTGGATTCACCATTATATGCACTTGAGGTATTCATGGCTTGAACTTCTTATACACCAAATTGGTATTGCTTTGATTGGTCTATTGCAAAACTTTATAGGGCATATGTTCCATTTTTAACCTTTCATATGTGACAGATAAACCCTGAAAAATCTATGGAAGAGTTTCAAGCAGCCAGTCAAAATGTCAATAGTGGAGGTCTGAAGAATGTAATGGACAGTATGGGACTTGGAATGATTGCTAACCAGGTGGTATCTACTATTAGAGTGTTAGTTATGAGTATTCCTTCATTCTCAATTTATTCAAGCTCTGTGATATAGTTGTTTCTGAGCCCCTGTTTTGATCCAATCTCTTGCTATTGCATTTATGCTTTTAACTGTTGAAACCTGAAGCTTATAATATTTAGTTATAAACCTGGGGCTTATAGCTTGATATATTTATATATTTAGAAAATGATGACCTTCATTCTCAATTTATTCAAGCTCTGTGATATAGTTGTTTCTGAGCCCCAGTTTTGATCCAATATCTTGCTATTGCATTTATGCTTTTAACTGTTGAAGCCTGAAGCTTATGATATTTAGTTATAAACCTGAGGCTTATAGCTTGATATATTTAGAAAATGATGATGATGATCATCATCAAATTTCTAATCAATGATTTTCGAAGCTTAGATCAACAAAGTCTACGTTCTTTAGTTCATCTCTCTTAATTATAGCCAAAGATTCCATTTGAACTTACTTAAGAATTATAGTTAGATTCAGGAGCTTTAAAAATCTTCTTGAGTCTAGTAGTGGACTCTGCATTGTCTCTCTAATCATGTGCGACATAGCAAACTATAGTGCCTCTTGAATCTATTTGACTCCTTTCTTGTTCGAATCTGACTTTATTAAATGTTAATTTAATATTATTAATTTATTGGTTAATGAAATTGTCATAGCTAGAGGACCTGAAACTGGAAGATCTGCTGCATACTCTTCCACCCGGAGCAGATGAAATCGTAGCAATTTCCAAGGTATTCCATTCTTTTTTGAAGATCAATTATTTAGAAGAAAATGTGCTAATGTTTCTTGATTATGCTACTTTAATCCAGGCGATGCATTTCCTTAAGTCATCAGAATATGATAGGTTCATGCGGATTGTTTTTGATACAGCACCTACGGTCTGTAACATTGATCAGTTCATGTATAATGTGCGTAGTATTTGTTTGGAGAAAATGGGTATTCATAATTAATTATTTGGTTATTAGGGTCATACGCTTCGGCTACTGTCATTGCCTGACTTCCTGGATGGATCTATTGGCAAAAGAGTGACAGTATGAATCTTCTTGAATACTTCTAGGTTTACTGTTCTGTGACTTGTCTAACATCCTAATTTTTATCCTTATATTTAAATAAAATTAAAAATATTACATAATTAAATTATAATTTAGTATTTTTATTATTTTTAATAAAATATGATATATAGATTATCCTATTTCTATCTTATTTAGAATTTTATAATTTGATTGTTATTTTTAGTTAGAAATTTATTAGGATTTGGATTTAGATTTATATATGTAATTTTATTTTGAAAATATAGTTTAAATTTTAAATTACTATATCTGATAAGATTTTAATAAAGATAAGATATGAATTTAAATTTTGAATTATTATTATGGCTTTATAAATAGAACTAAAACGTTGAGTTATTCCTTAAACTTGATTATTGAGTCGGTTCTTCTCCTTTTAGTTCTCTCTCTCAATCCTTTTCTTATTCCCAAAGAAAGTAACCATTTTCTACTCGTTATGTGTATTAATATAATGTTTGTAAGTGAATGATTTGATATATATATATATATATAATACTATTGATATAATTATATTGAGAAAACTTGTTTAATTATTTTATTGAAAATAGTCTTTTGGGATTTAAAATTTAATTTAGAAAGTTATTTTGAGAAAAATTCTTTTTGTGATATTTATCAAATTATTGGGATTTTGATTAATATGATTATTTTGAAAATTATGCATTGGGGATGGGTGATGATTGAGTTATATTTCTACCACATGGTATAGCCTCTATTGGAGCTCGATAGTTACCGAGGGGTAGCGACACCCCCACCTGTTTACCGATAGAGAATGAATCCATAGTCCAGTCACATGCTCTATGGATTTTGGCTTATCCACACTACTTGATCGGTTAGCTTTTAAGTGGTCGGCTACCACTAGCCCATGGATTCGGTCAGCGGGAATAAAACGATTCGGTTGGTTTGAGGGGAGGAACTTGGGTGGGTTATTCATTTGATTTTATTATAATAATATGTTATTTGGTATATATTATATTCTTGACACCTCATGAACACATGTTAGTATGCATAATGAATAGTATTGATGGTTATTGAGACGTTTGTCTTACCCTAACTTTATTAATATTTTTCAGAGTATATTCTCATCTTAGGATCCCAGGGAAAACTTCATAAGTTTGAGTAGAGCTATATTAATTACATAGCCTTCTCCTTTGAAGGTATGTGTAGAATATTTGTATATTGCTACAATAAGTTTTATTTTGCATATTCATATATCGTATTACCTTATTTATATTTTAAGGAAAACCTTTTTAGAACCATAGTAGAGTTCATTTAAATTTTAGTTAAACTCTTTTCTACTATAGTTAACTCTTTTGAAATAAACTAAATTCATTTATAATATTATTTTTTTATATTAAATATTAAATAATTAATAATAGTTATATTTTAGGAGGATTTTACAGCTTGTTTATTAGTTTCACTGATTTTACTAATTATGTTATCCAGTTGAAGAAAAAATTGTCTTCAGCCTTCAAATCGTTGTTTGGAAAAGAAGATGCTTGAATTGATGCGGTAAGCTTAAAAGTATTTTTAAAAGGCCTCTTTCCCTTGTTGGAATGTAAGTATTCTGAATTTGTTCTTGCAGTCAGAAAAACTAGAGAAACTCAAGGGGCGAATGGCGAAAGTACGGGACCTTTTCCAAGATTCAGACACTACTGAATTCATAATAGTAACAATTCCTACGGTAATGCTGAGCTTCTGCTCTGCAAGATTACTAGCACTAGGAATTGAAATGCCAACAACAACTACAAGAAGAAGCCTTATTTCTCTAAGCCTAACTAGGCTGAGCAATTGCCATAGAAGTCCGTTTAAGTTGTTAATTGTAGATTCTTGAACAATAAACAAGCTTGAATCTTAAAATGTCGTCAAAGTCAGGGTCATTTGTTCCCTAATAAACGATTTAAGGAGCCTGGTTCTAGGTATGAGAATTTAGAAATATTGGCAAACAACATGTGTAATGTCAAAGGGGACAAACATATTGCATACAATGTGCTGATTTCATTAATTTATTATGCTTTCTAATAGTTCATGCATTCACAATTTAAATTCCATACATTATAGTTTTGGTTGAAGCCCATTTGTTTTGTACTGTCAGTGACTCCTACTTGAGCATCATGAGCTAAGACTCTGCTGTCTCTGGTCCTGCACAATTCTTGTGAATTTTCTGTCGGAATCATTGCGGGCCCTGTTATATACAATTCCTAAAACATCATTAATAATGGCTTGCCTGCTTGTCCTCAATAGTGATTGTTTAATACTTTTCCGTGTCAGCTTCTTATTCACTTTACTAGTTTACCAGTATTTATTTTCAAACTTCGTTGTTTATTCGTGTCTTTCTTCAACTTCTGCTACTATCTCGTTGTGATTATTTCTCTTACAAGGTTATGGCAATCAGTGAATCCTCAAGGTTAGACTCATCCTTGAAGAAGGAAAGAGTTCCAATTCAAAGGTTTATCATGAATCAGGTGTTGCTTTCTTCATCGGACTGCAAGTCTTGTCCAATGAGAAGGAAGGTAATTAAAGATTATTCATGTTTGTGTATCTGAATTTATGGTCATGTGCGTAGAAGAAAAACATCATTTCTTCTATATCAGATCATAATACTTGAGTAGGAGTGATCGCAATAAGCCCAAAGGGAGAGCCCATCCCAAAAGACTAACCTATTAAAAAGGAGAACCCTTGAACATATAAACTCCACTTCACTTGTGAAGCTCCCTAACATATGAATCATAACAAGGCCACTCCCTCAAGAGCTGATGTCCTTGGTGGCTTCACACTACACCTATTCACTCGGCCTTCCGCCAATCAGAACTCTTCGTAGGTAGCTCTTTTTAGTGAGTCTACCCTCAACGAGATTACCAATATGATGACCATAAGCTCAAAAAGAGAGTTTATTTCAAAAGACTAGCCTATTAACAGGGAGAACCCCTTAAATTTATGAACTATACTCTACTTGTGAGGCTCTTTAATGTAGGACTTATAACAGTAGTTTATCACTGATTTAGTTTTTCGGTGGTGATTGTGGGGATTATTGTATAGAATTTATGAGGTTTAATAGGACAAAAGTTTTTCATCCCTGCTTGGGAACAAGAACCTAAGCAGTAACAGATGAAATTGCATAAATCAGAGTAACAGAAGGCAGGATGCATAAACTGAGTCCTATGGCTTTTGATGGGTTCTTTGGGCACTAACAATTTGAAGTGTATGTGGGTACAGGTGGAAAATTCTGGCACGGCAGATTTTTAAATCATAGATGGAATTCTGTAGCTTTATAATCTAATATGTGTTGAAAGTTTTCCAAATAATTATTCCCTCTAAGATAGTGATAATTCCTTGATAACAACCAAAATAATAAAAAGCTAGTTGCTAAATAAAAATGTTCTACTTCATTGATTTTTCTGTTCATGCAGGATCAAATGCGGGCTATTGAATTGCTGGTTTGAGAATATACCAGGTACCGTTAGTAGATATGGAGATAAGGGGTGTCCCAGCTCTCAAATTCATGGGTGATATGCGCTGGAGATAAAACGAACCTTTCAAAAATACGGAATGTGAGCTAAAACATATATCTGTATTTCCCTGTGTGCTTGGTTTTGGAATATCTGTATTTCTTGGCTTTCTAATACTAATTAATGATTGTCGTCATTTAGAGAGAATATATTTCAGGAGTATGGCTAACATCTTTGAGACACTGGCCGAGCATCTATGGATCACTGCCAAGTTCCTTGACATCCATTCAAGGAGCGAGACAGAGAATCACATACCCTGTCGAGGGTATAGTTTTACTTTAACGATTAAACAGTAACTACAGAACGAGCACATGTGAAAATGACATGCCCTAAACCATCAAACTCGTATAATGGCCTAAACTTTTCGGTCCGACCCATTTTTTTAAGATCGCGTTCACACCCTGGAAAAGCCTCCCAATCAAATTATTCATTCAAAGTACACGTGGTCTCTTATCTCACGAAGATTTGAGTTTAATTTTTATTATTATTATAATAATTTTTTTAATAGATAATTATAAATTTTTTATAAATATTCTCTTAATTTTAAGATTGTATTATAGCTTTAGTGAGAAATTGGTCTAATTTATTTAAATTTTTTTATACTAAAAAACATTATTCGTTTGTGCATAAACATTGTAGGCTGATCTTTCCGATTTACAATAAACACTAAACTCATCATGCTTATACTTCAATTGCAATTTACATTGTTTAGAATTATAACTTTTTTTTATTGTTTCTTTTAAAAAGAAAGTAATATTTTGGAGCTTGTTTTTATTGATTTAATTGAAAATGATTTTGACTATTTAAGCATGAATTTGAATCTATGTAAAAACGTATTTGAGAGAGTTTTTTTTAATTAGATTTGACAATATTTAAAACTTAATCAAATAGTTATATATAAAAAAAAAGAAGACTATTTCTATTTTGTTTTAAAATTAAAAAAATGTTAACATTAAAATATGAACTCTAAAATTTGCGGATAGCAAAATGGCGGAACAAAGCATATATATGGGAGAAAAAGTCCAAGACCTCTTGACAGGATTTTACCCAATACAGATGCGTATAAATCTGTGGCTGAGTGGCTAATTAATTTTTTTAATCAGCAATTTTTTTCCAATTTTTTTTATTAACCATAATGCAAGTCCTTATGTATGACTAAGATGTCTTGTTGGCCCAGATAATTTGGACATATTCCGCGATTTGTTGTTCTTTTTGGGGCGGAGGTGTATAGTTCCTGATTAAAAAATTAATTAAGGAATGGTACAAGAGAATTGCGGCAGTAGGAGCAATCGAACGCAATCGCGTTTCGAGTGAGGGCAAAATTCCATGTCCGCCCCATCTGCGCACTGGCCCCTCAACTCATACAAATATTTTATCCTTTTTCTCTTCTCTTCTCCTTCATTAGTGTCGTTGAGTCTCTCTCAACATCTTGTCTGTCTTCGCTTCTCTAATGGAGAAGACTTCTGTCACTATCGTCTATGGGTCACGGAGTAGAGATCTAATGCTGTCATTTGTGGGTAGTGAAGAGGAGGTATATCATCGTACATATAGGTTTAGTAGACTGGTCCATCATTGGCTAATCCTTGTCGTTGTCAATACTCAATACTAGTTGAAGATGTTTTTATAATAAATATTTATTTATTTAAAATTATTTGTTTTATAATTTTTTTTATAAATATTTTTAAAAATCTATTTTATATTTTTTTATAATTTTGTTTTCAAAAAATTATCCAACCTGAAAAAAAGCCACGACGAATTTATTTTTTAAAAAAGAAGAAGAAACTCTCTCTCTCACACACATCATCAGTCACATTCCTCGCCCGTCAAAGATTCGCTTTCTGAAACACTGAACAAACCTCGTGATATTTGTCCCTTTACCATCTCGGCCTTTTCTGAATCCCTTCCCTTCGAAAGATACTCCCCATTCTTCGCATTCTGAGGCGTCTTACCCGCCCTTTTCCGCGCGCCCCATTTTCGCTATTTATATATATATATATATGAGCATATTACAAGTATAGTAATCTTATCATACTTGTAAAATTCAATCGATTTTCATTTATGGCTCTTTTCGGATCGGAATTTGTTTCGACTTCGAGTTTGACGAATGCAACATGATCTGCATATTGTTCGATTTGATCCAAACATGTAGGAAGCTTTGCATCCGTGCCGCTCATTTCTTTATTCTCTTTTCGATTGCTTCGCATACAGAATTCACTGTTCTTTTGTTCACAGATTGAGCAACTTTTTATAACTGGGAGATGCGCTGGTTGGCTACTGAATCAGTGCGAATAATGGAAACGCCTGCTAGAATAGTTGCTCCTCATTCCTAAGAATCTTTGCTGGCACTCTGCATCTTCATTCTCCTTTAAATCTTCGTCACCATCTGAGGAAACGCCTGCTAGAATCGTTGCTCCTTATTTCCGTTTCTCGGTTGTCCGATGATTTTTTTTTTCCTTTTTTGTTTTATCGTTATGCCTCAATATCGTACGCATTTGAAGGAACTCGTACCGCTGCTTGCTAGCAAATTATATTGGATTTTAATGTCTGGTGTTCTAAACTTTAGGTTTATCTGGTTTCTACTTCGAGCTCTTACCTTGTCCCTACCGGTGTTAGAGTGCTATAATGATTGTTTCAAATTCTTAGCTCGTCTTTTTTGCAGTCAATAAAATTCAATTTCCATGTTATATTGTCATAAAGTCAAGAGCATACTCGTATCTTTGTTTATATATGGAAAAGATTACGTGGATGGTATGGCCATTGAGGGAGATGTTTTGTGGGTTTAAAATTCTCTGTTTACTCTTCTCACTTCTCATTAGTTGTTGTCTAGTGCGATATCATGCCCGAACTAGGTGAAGGATTATTTTTTTGCCTTTTAATGAATCTTCAGTTTTCTTTGGTCTAAAAATGGAGTTCACATAGAAACTCTCCTACTGGAATTAAAGTTCAGTTTGATAGTTTCTAAATGTGCGAACAATGATTTCAAGAAGGCTAAAAACTACTTCATTTTTACTCACGCCTTAAAATTTAGACTTGCATTTGGGTTTCTTATTATCGGCATATATCTTTGGTCTTTAATACATGAAATAACTGTTTATTATTGTTCTGCAGGAATGAGGGCTGTTGAAATATATGACTATAAGAAGCGAGTTTCTTTCTTTACATAAGTATCTTAAAATTGGCCGAGTTCTGAGTTGGAACTAAATATGGTTGTTTCCAGCAAATTTTTCCTGAGTTAGGACGCTATTATTGGAGAGATGATTTCGTATGAGCAAGATCCTGATGTTGTGCAATGGGGCCTGCAGCTTTTTGATTCAGCCCCATATTCTACCTGTGGTTATTGTGGTGCTGTTACTCTGGAAAATGTTAGTTGCTGTCATGGGCATTATTTTAATGAAGACAACCATGAAACTGAATTTAGCAGCATAGAAAATGATGAGCTAATGGCACATGCTCTTCAACAACAACTGTCACAACTCGCAGTTGCAGAAGCTTCCACACCTCCAGATCAATGGGAGGAAAATCTACAGCTATCTACTTTCCCACAAGACTGGCGTAGCCATCCTATGGGTAACTACGATCCCGGTATGTCGAATATTCCTTATTTAATGTCTTCTTAAGCTGCTAAGTTTTCTGCATTACTCTATTGTGTTGTCTTTAGTCTATGCAAAATTTGTAGGACAGGAGAGTGATCAAGAAGAGGGGGATGATGAGGGACCTTCTAGTTCATGTTTCAGCTCAGAAAATAATTCATATTGTGGTGATGAATGGCTGTATTCATTGGAGCAGATGGATGAATGTGCTGATGGAGAAGTGGGGAAACGATTGAATCAGATTATACCAATTCCAGTTAGTTTTGCTTCTCAAGTTCCATTGATGCATTTCGGGGGAAGGCTTTATGTTTTGTTTTTGATTTATGCCTTCATTAATTAACATCAAATCACATGTCTGAGTGACATGATAATTTTGATATGTTGTATAATTAATTATGCCAATTGCCGAAGCTCTAGGTTTTGGTGGCAGCATATAGTTGCCATCTGTCAATTTCATAATGCTGTTTGGCTAACATTTTCCACTGTCATTGACTGCTAGACTACAATCTCAATTCTCACTTCTGCTGTTTTGTGTTAGTCTTGTTCCATTATCTCAATATATGATATGTTTTCCAAGTTTTCTATCATAATCCTACATTTGTAATCCTTCATGCAGCATGTTCCGAGAACCAATGGAGAAATACCTTCAGTTGATGAAGCAACGTTAGATCATCAAAGGCTACTGGACAGGTATTGCGTATTATTGTCATGGTTGATGGTGGTGCTTTCTTCCTTTTTCTTTCTAATATCTGTTTGGAACTTTCTACATATGTATGATTTGGTCTTTGCTTAAACTTGTTATGCTAGACCAAAAATGCTGAGAATGCTTTTCTCATTTAGATTGCAGATGTACGAGTTGGTTGAGTCTAAAGTTGCAGGAGATGGAAACTGTCAGGTTTGTTATTTTCTTTCATAGCACTGCCATCTCCTTGAATCATGTTTAGCTTGTTATTTGTTCAGAAATTAGACACTTTTCAATAATTAGTTGATCCACATGCCAAATCACAATAAGACAACAAAATACTAGCGTTTTATGCTTTGTCTTGTCATGACCATTGAATCAACCATGATGTTAATAGTTCATGCATGGTTATACATTTACATACCACTTAGATTTCAAACTTATATAGTGATCTTTGTGTTATGTAGTTTAATTAATGTCACATGAGATTTTTTTTCCTTTCAGTTTCGTGCACTATCAGATCAGATTTACCGAACTTCTGAGCACCATAAATTCGTGCGAGAACAAATTGTGAATCAGGTTTGTGTCTATTTCGTTATAGCTTTGTATTATTGTCCATATAATGGATCGATATGATTTCATGACAATATTTGCTGTGAAGTTAATCTTGTCTTGCAATTTTAATGGGATATATATATATATATATATTCATGGATCAGTTGGAGTTATATCCAGAGATATATGAGGGATATGTCCCCATGGCTTATGGAGACTATTTAGAGAAAATGTCCAAGTACCTCTCTGCTCATCCTAGCTTATTTTTATCAGTTTCTTTCTTGAAATATTTGTTCCTTACTTTGATTATCTTGCTGATGGGATCAGGAATGGTGAATGGGGAGATCATGTTACTTTGCAGGCTGCTGCAGATATTGTATGTTTCAGCATCTTGTGTTTAAGTCTAAAGTTTAAGGGTTATGGGGCATGATATTTATGCATTCTTTTGCAGCTTCTGGCTGGTTATTTTCTATCACAAATACTATATTAGCAGATCCTGTTTAGTGTTAACACAGGTTCATTAGCAGGGTAATTGTTGTCTTGAAATGATCATTGCGTTCTCTAATTCCTTTTAGCACGTGTTGCAGTATGGAGTAAAAATATTTGTCATAACATCATTCAAGGACACTTGCTGCATTGAAATTCTTCCAAATTTTGAAAGATCCAAACGAGGTATAGTTATGCTCCATCTTTAATGCACTCCCAATGACATTTTACTAATTTTATGCAATTCGCATCAATTAATACTATATCTTTATGCCCTTGAAATAGAAAGCATATTTCTTTGTTGTAACCATTTTTAGTTTCTAGTTGTAACCTGCATTAAAAATTTAGACATAGCCCTACGTTCCAATTAAGAATCTTGTGGTTAAGGTTGACTAAGCTCTTACTTTTGGCACTACTAATTATTTTCCATTCTTTCTTTTTTTCCTTTGGAAATTGGAGGAACTTATTTTGCTTCAAGAGTGGTGGTTTTTCTTAGTTGTTTATTATTCTGAGCATTGTGCAGTAATTTGTCTGAGCTTCTGGGCTGAGGTACACTACAATTCGATATATCCTGAAGGAGGTTGGTAAGCGTGTATCCTTTCAACCATTGTTCTGCCATACGCTGCATTAGCTGTTTAAAATGATCAAGTTGAAAAGTTCTTTTTTCTTTGCCATACTTTCACACTTTTCATTAAGATGTTTTCCGTCTTACCAAATCATTGAAAAGTTCTTTTTTTCTTTGCCATAAAATTTCACTCGATAGAAAATATGATAGTCTTACTAAATTTCTACAAGAATTGATTTACCAAGATGTTTTTTAGGTTTACTTTAGGGCCTTATGACCTTCTGACTGAATCTGTATGTTTGCAGGTCATGCTGATATGTGAGTCGTTTACCATTTCTTCTAGCTGCTGTCAAAGTCTCATGCTTTTTTCCTGTTGGCTTGCTGAGCAATTGTGCTTTATGCACTCTGGGGCAATTATGTTGACGTTGGTGGGGTTACTAGTTCGCAATCTATCATCTTATTGACCAATTCGATGCGTGGATTGTTTTGATATCTAAACTAAAAACATCTCTGAATTACATGCGCATCGTTGAATCTGGTAGTTTGATACATATTGCTCAGTTTTATTGAATTTGAGATGATGTTAATAGTTAAGGATCATCGCCTTTCCCAGCTTCCAATTTTATCGCATGCTTCCCTCTGTCCTCATTTCAAACTCTTCCATGCCTTATCGATCAAGAGGAGAAGAAAAAACACAGCCACAATAACTGATTGTAGTATGCTCATACGGCATAACAAAGAATTTTGATTTGATTTAAGGAAGAATTAGAGATTTCTCGCGTTGCACAATAGTAATCATGGTTGCATTACCCAAAAAATTGATGTTTGATTGCCAAGATTTAGTTTCGTAATAGAGTTTATCATGGTAATGATGATTACCAATATTTGATAATCCCTATTCATACTCCTCATATGAATACTCATTACTATTTATTGCATATTTAAAAAAGTCATATATATGTCTTTCAGTCTTATTTGTTTTTGTTTTAATAGTCTCTTTTTTACTTATTGTTGCCACCATTACCATCTACCATTGTCGTCACTATCATCACTATCGCCACCTTTGCCATTGCCTCCGATAAATCTTGGAAGGAAAGTTTTTCTTTTTTGATTGAGGGGCATTATAAATTTTTATTTGTTATTTTTGTTTTCTTAAGTATAAATTTTTTTTCTCAATTTTCCTAATAATGCACTAAACATATTAAAATTATAAAAATATAAAAATCTACTTTATAATAATAGTATATAGTTGTGAATTGTCTAAACCAAATTTTAATTGTTTAAATTTATTAGTATATTTTTTATATAAAATTATAAAATACTTTTATAAACTATTAAATCTAAACCATTGAAATTTTAATTTAATGGCTCTTAAGAGAAAAGGAGGGAAAGAGGACGAGAAGAGAAGAGGCGGAAAGCCAGGTCTACATACTAATAGCATTAAACAAGACATTGCAATATATTACTGTCTTTAATGATATAGGAAATCTATTTAGGAACAATTAGTTAAAAGTATGTATATATAAATCATATAAATCATAAAATTAGTTAATTTTTTAGAAAGTACTCGGATTTTTACATAGAGAATTGTCTAGAACTCAAATGAAACTGAAAAATCATGAGAAGTGTTTGTTTAATATATTTATAATTATTATGAATTATTATTATAATTAGAAGTTGAAATATCATAAAATAAATTAATGAGATTATTGATTGATTATTGTCATAGGTTTAAAAATTTTTAAAGATCAAAGTAATTTATGATTATTATAAATAATTATTATGATTAGAAATTTAAAAATTATATAATCATTTAATAAGATTATTGGTTAATTACTATCATATGAATCAAAATATTTCAAAGATCAAAGTGAATTTTAGTTAAAATTATTTATTGGAGAAAACCATTCTTGTGGTACCTATAGTTTCTTTTATTTTAATTTGGTACATGTATCTTTTATTCTTAATAAATCCTTTAATTATATTATATTAACACTATTAACCCCTGTAACTTTGTTTAGTTATCATTGTTAGCCTAGGTATAGTAGTTAATTTTCCTAATATAGTAGAATTAAAGAATTTATTAAAAAGAGAAAAATATACAGGTATCAAATTAAAAATTGAAAAAAAAAACTATAGGTCATTTAAGAATAATTTTCTCATATTGATTGTGATCGAATCAGATCTATCCATATCTATTTTTAACTAAAGTGAGTATTATAATATTTTAAGAATATAAGTTATGAAATATCTGTTTGGTCACAAGAATATTAGAAGGGAGAGGAGGATAAACTTTAATGAATTCAATTTTTTGAAAACAAAGTTAGGGAAGTGAGATTAAAAAATTTCAATTAATTTTTCTCTTTAAATTAAATTTATTAAAATAATCTTCCCCCTTCCATTTCCCTCGTACGTAAAAAATCTCAAGAGCATATTTAGTAGTATAGAAGTAAAAGTAGAAAATAAAAATAGAATTAGGTATTTCCCTTATTTGGTACAGTGAAACTACTTCTACTTTTAATTTTAATATTTTAAGTCATTTTTGTTTCATAAAAAAAACTTGAAAATAAGATAGGAGAAGTAAAAGTAAAATATTTTAGATCATTTTACCTTAAGTTATAAATTTATAGATAACTTTAACCTTTACCAAGTTATAAAAAAATATTTGAGAATATTTTACCCTAAATTATATAAAAAAATTATACATCAATTCTATACTCATTTTAACTTATCAAATAAACTTTTAAAACTCATTTTTAACCTAATTTTATTTCTATTTCTATTTATATTTACATTTCTATAAAAAAATTCTTCTATCCTACCAAATCTACCGCAAAGATTCAATCTGTTGAACTTATCTCTGTTTAAAAAGGAAGAACTAGAATAAAAGACATACAATAAATAATATTTATTAGAAATGAATATAAAAGTTTTAATTATGTAATGTTATATAATTTTTAAATAATACCAAAATAAAAATTTACAATTACTAAATTTCCCTTTACCAAACTCTTTATATTTTCTACCACTTTTTATTTTTAAAACTAATATAAATTTTTAAGCCTCCTACATTCTCTCCCACATCATATTTTATTGATTACATTAAAGTTTTTATTGAATAATTTTGTTGGAATTACATAACTAGAGAAATACTTATATACTCTAATAGTATCATATTATATAAACTGTATACAATTAAAATATAATAATTTAGTTGATAACTCATTTAAAAGAATTAATGATTTATTTTATTTTCATAAAATTAAATATTTTAATTTGAAAATAATAAAACACATATAAACCATATTAAGAGGATTTTTCTCATAAAAATAAAATAAAATATGAATTATTTAAGATAAGTTATTGGTCAGTTAAAATATGTTAGTTATTGTAGTTTAATTAGATAGAATTTAGATAATATGATACTCCTATAATATATAAGTATTTTTCACGTAATTATCACTTTAGCAGAAAAAAATATGCAATAATAAATTATTTAGATATGTATAACTTTTTTTTTTAATTTTCTAGATATGTATAACATTTTTTAACATACATAATAAATAATAAAAGATGTCAAGTTTTCTTAACGTTATGTAATTTTTATTTTCAATAAAAGTTTGTGTAAATTTTAAAAATAACATTATAAATTGGATAAAATTGAACAAAGTTTGTGCTATTTTTATCAATTGATATCTACTCACGTAATTGGTAATATTACGATAAATTTTATTTTATTTATTGAAATTTAAAATTTCATATTAATTTTAAAAATAGAACTTGAGATAAAATATAGAGGTTTTGGTAAGGATAATTTATAATTTTATTTTTTTATTTTAATCTTTGATCGATCTAAATAATTATAACTTTTATGATATTTCCTAATAAATATAATTTATTATTGATTATTTAAAATAGAAGCACCGAGTGCTTGAATCAAATGGTAGGAGTTGTTCTAATTTAACTAAATGTCATAAATTTATTCCTTTAATAATGTAGTAGTCTGAGTGGGAGTGGTAGGGCTGCCGCCATAAATCTTACTAAAGTTTAGTCTAGATTAGTCTAATTTTTATCTTT
Organism: Leucaena leucocephala; assembly: GCA_037074615.1. NCBI lineage: Eukaryota > Viridiplantae > Streptophyta > Magnoliopsida > Fabales > Fabaceae > Leucaena > Leucaena leucocephala. The sequence goes on along the minus strand of CM073525.1, from coordinate 18,824,154 downwards.
CTAAAAGTTAGCTAGAATATTCGACGTTGATAAAAAAATTTTAAACTAACCTCTTTTGCAAAAGTGTATTTTTTCAAAAACACTTTTTAACTTTGTTTTTTTAGTATACATATTTTACATTTTTGACACCAATATTCATCCATCCTCCATTTATATTTGGTCATGTTTAATAGTATAAATACCCCAATTTCTAATTACATGTTTTAGGTCACCCCATAGCCTTTTAACACCTCCCACGTCTTTGCAAGCAGTAGAGTGGCAGGTCGCACTCGGTAACTTTTTGAGGAAAGAGACTTGCTCACAGGCATATACTAGAAGGTTTTTTCCTTGCTTCCATTCCATGGCCATTTTAAGATAAATCAATCTCCCACTACACCCTGCTCCTTATTCCCACTGTCTCTGTAACTTACCAATCTCCAAATCCTGACGACAGAATATTGCCAAAAAAGACAAAGCAAGAAAGAACGAAAAGGAAAGACTGATGAGTGACCGACGACAGAATAACATTAACATCCAAACTGTAACTTGAGCTCTAATTTGCCAATATTAATATTCAGATCAAAATCTCGTCAGCTTCATGATTTCCTTTACCTCTCTTGCCCAGCATACTCAATTAATGGAACATTGCAACCTCATTGCCATAAAACTCCATGTCTAAGCCTGCCCAGAAATCTAAATCCAGTGGTGGCAGACCTTGTTGTTCACCTTCCGCCACAAAATCTGTCCCTTCCCCAAGAGCTTTGTTGCCCTCGCTGGGTGGTTCAGCAGTTACCAAGTCCGACGAAGCGATGGGGGAGTTGGACGAGACACCACTACCAGTGGCGGCGATAATGGACGGCTCCGCCTGGCGCAAGAGCCACTCAATGGTCTGCCCATGATTCTTGTTTCCCAGCTCACGTGTGAGCTGGAAGACGCGAGCAGCGCACAACTTCGGCAAACGGACACGACGGTCTCGCCCATCAACTTTGGAGCAACGACGGTCATTCTTGTTGCCGCCTCCGCCGACGCAACCAACTGGTATTTTGGTATCAATGGATTCAGTAGGAATTGGGTTCGCCGGAGCTGGAGGACTAGAGAGACCCCTGTCCAAACTGATCATTTCCTCTGAATTCATTGTTAACTTGTGATGGATTATGTTCAAAACCAGCAAATGGGTCAATATATAAGCTCCCTTGACATCATTTCTTTCTCTTTAGATTGATTTTCAAGGAAAGAATGGGAGTATATGTCATAATATTGCCTGAGTTGCAAACTTGCAATTCATTGGTGGTTTTTTTCCTTTTCCCTTTTTTCATCCTGTAACGCCTGTTGTGAAGAAAGAAACCAGAGTATCCTAAGCATCCAAGGCCATGATTCAAATGATGGTGCATCAGGGACTCAGTGCACTTAATTAGGAAAATAATAGAAATACTTATTATTTTACTGATAATGGAAGGGGGAGAAGACAAATGATGAATCAATGTGCTCTGATCATAGTTTCCTTAATCAGCTTTCATATAAACGCTAAACCTTGAATTCTGTGATCATTGTTCTCGTGCATAGATGGATAGCTGTTCCTTATTTCCGTCGATCTGCATAAAAAAACAAAAAGAAAAAGATGGTTGGCTGTCCCTTCAATGTGCCACGTAAGAATATTATGTTGTACTTACCGATATTGTAGAATAATTGTGTATTTAATACCATCGTTTGAGGCAAAATTTTAATTTAAAGTAATTTTAAATAAATAATTATATTTATTTATAAATAATTTTAATCAAAACTATAGTTTTGAATAAATTACTGAAATTAACTTTTAGAATAATAAAAAAATTTATAAACTATCCAATTACTATTTTACTCGTACTTTTTCTCACATTATCTTCCCTCTCTCTTCTCCACCATATTTTCTCTCTCTTCTTTCTTCTCTACCTTTTCCCCTACTTCTAATTAAATCATACATTTTTTAGTAATTTACTAATATAAAAAGTAATTATACTATTAATCATCCAAACATTTATATGTTTAAAATCTATTCTTCCCATAATATATTTTCCAAAAGCTAATCCAAAAGCCCTAAGAAATGGAATGAAAATTAAAAATAAGATAAATTTTATTTTACCTACCCAGTTCACTAGAATTTTATTCTGACTACATCTGAATCTGACCCGTGTCGCGCTCTTGACTATGGTGGGTGAGTCTCCTAATGAAAATTTTTTGTATATACTAAGGCTCAAACTTAAAATTTTACTTAAATGATATCAAATTATTTATTATTTGGATTAATTTCTGTTAGTAAAAAATAAAAAACAAAATTGTTTAACTTAAGTTTTTAATAAAAAAGCTCAACATGGTATTGCAGCCCCATTGAAACAAGGCCTTTGTTTTGGTCCCACACATTTAGAAACGTGTATGAATTCCACGGCAAAACATCCGGTCCATTTGTATTTCCTAACTCATGTTCCACATCAAAATTACTCATTTCCTACTAACAAAATTTGCCACAACCTATATATAGTTAAATCCTTTTCCCCTTGTTTGGATTAAGAGGAAATGTTGGAGTAAATAAAACTAGAAGAGAAAATGGAGAAAGAGATAAATCTTCTCTTGTTTAGATAGCGAAAAAAAAGTGGGAGCAGGAAAGAAAAATTGGGGAGAAAATGAGGTGTTAAACCCACTCTATTTTCTTTCCATCTCTTCTCTCCACATATGAAGAGAATGAGGAGAAAATTCATTTTCTAATCATGGAAAATGAGGTGTTAAACCCACTCTATTTTCTTTCCATCTCTTCTCTCCACATATGAAGAGAATGAGGAGAAAGTTCATTTTCTAATCATGCCCTTACACTCTACTTTAACCATTTCATTTTATATTATATTTTTTAGTATTTATTAATAATGTTAGATAATAATATAATTTATTTATTTTTTATTATATTTAATTTAAAAAATCCACTTTTTTATGTTTTTCCTTAATAAACTAAAATATTCTCTAAATTACATTTTTTTGGTGGCAAAAACTATATGTAGTTTTAAAATATAATGATGTGGATATATATATATATGTATATATCAAATAATTTAATATTTAATTGTTTAATAATGATAATGTCGATATGATTTTTCTGTGATATTAATTTAATTTTAAATTTGATATATTCTTATATAAGTATAAGGATATTTTATTCATTCAGTCATTTTCTCTCCTCCTTATTTTCTCCTATCCATCCAAACAGAATATGTGATATTATTAGAGGTGGTAAAACAGGCTGACTTGTCAAAAATAAGCCAGCCCTTTTTGGGGACAGGCTTAAAGGGGGTGGGCTGTGCGGCCCGCTCCAAAACAGGCTGGCATTTTGCCAACCTGAGCTCGCTCCCTTTTAGGGCTAGGTCAGACCGCGGCTCACCCCTCCCTTTTTTTTTATTTTTTTTTTAATATTTTTAGAATACTAATAAAAATTTTCTAATGTTATATTAGTATAATTAAAAAATAGTTAATGTTATACTCTTAAAATTTTTTACTTTTTATAAAAAATATCAAATTTTATAACTATAAATATAAATAAACATTAACATAATATTAATCAATTATAATATGTTAACATATATTAACAAATAAGTAATTATCTTTACTAGTATTCAATAATAAAAGAATTCAAAGTAATATTTAGGTAAAATAAATAATACTATTAATAATTTATAAATAAAAAAATGGGCTGGCAGGCTGACATTTTATCAGCCTGAATCCGCCCTGTTTTGACAAAAAATAGGGTCAACTCGTAAGCTGGGCCTATTTTTTTAACTCTAAATAATATATTCTTTTCAATTTTCTCTTTTCTCTATCTTCTCTCCTCCTATTTTCTTTCTTTTTAACTTTTCTTCCCATATAACATAGCATTAAAAATGATGTTCAGAGTTCAAATTAGGTGTGCATATGTAAAAAAATTATTAAAAAAATAAAATCTATTTTAATAATATCTATATTTAAAAAAATTAATCTTTAAACTATCATATAGAAATATCACCTAATTTATAATGACCACATACCAGGCTCAAATCTGATTGCCTTTTTTTTTTTTTCCGAGCCCGTACTTACAAAAGCGTAAAGGGCCCTATCAAGTCTCAACGGTTCTGGTAACAAATGGAAACTTCTGGAAGCTAGTTCGTCTCCATATAGCTAAACCCTAACTCGTACGCCCTTCTTGTTGAAGTAGTAACCTTATCCTCGAGCTCTCCGAAGCACATTACCCGCTGGAAATGGCCTCGGCAAACGCTATCTCTTCGGCCTCTATTCTTCGCTCTCCCAAGCAGGTGCCTTCCTATATCTTCATTTCATTTCTCGTTGCTTATTCGGTAAGTAGAGGAATTATATTCGTATATTCGTTTTTATTTTACACGTCATTTTATGGTAATTTGAGCTCTTTCGTTTTATTCCATGGTCTTGCTAGCTGAACTGACTAATCTCCGGTCTGGTGATGGATAGTCTTAAGGACTTGAGTCAATAAATTGTTCGTCTTCGTTTTTGTCAGTTTGACTATAGTTTCTGAAGTGAGAACGGGTCTTTAACTTTTGTTACAATTACAAACGTGAATTTTCACGCGTATCTTGGGAAGATTTTCCAACCGTGCACGCATATGTGTAAATTGTCACTTGCAATTCGAATTCTCTGTCTTTTCATCTTCTTGAAGATCTTAATCAGTTTGTGAAACTTTGAGTCCAGAGTTTGACTAGGAGAGGCAACCAGCAGCAACCGAATGGGAGGATAAATTACAGGCAATTCGGCAATCGGTTTGTGGTGAGAGCTAATGCTAAAGAGATTGCCTTTGACCAGAGTTCCCGTGCAGCTATGCAGGCTGGCATTGATAAGCTAGCAGATGCTGTGGGACTTACCCTCGGTCCCAGAGGTAAGACTTTGTTCTTTCCATGTTTTTTATTTTGAATACAAATATAATTAGGGATTTAGGATCTGCGTAAAGATTGTTTTCTACCTAGTGAGAGTTATTATGTGATGCATATTTGTCCTCCTTTGGCACTGACTTCCCTGCTTATGTTGGTTTTTCCTCGAAGACGTAGAATCTATACATTTATTGATCAGTTCTACTATATTTGTAAAGGAGGAATAATGTTTTTTCCTTATTGCAAATATTATAGGGAGGAATGTTGTGTTAGATGAGTTTGGAAGTCCTAGAGTAGTTAATGATGGGGTCACTATTGCCCGAGCTATAGAGCTGGCTGATGCCATGGAAAATGCTGGAGCAGCTCTGATTAGAGAGGTATGTTATCTCTGTTTTCTTTTGAGCCTCCAACCTCCCCTGTTGTTAACAGCCAAAGAATGGAAGATTTCCTTCTGAGCTTACCGCAAAGTGCACCCAAGTTTTTATTCTAATGTTGTGAAAATGTACAATGAAGGTTGCGAGTAAAACCAATGACTCTGCTGGTGATGGGACAACAACAGCATCAATTCTTGCTCGAGAAATAATCAAGCTGGGACTTCTTAGTGTGACCTCTGGTGCTAATCCTGTGTCACTCAAAAGAGGAATTGATAAAACTGTGCTGGGTTTGGTAGAGGAGTTAGAGAAAAAGGCCAGGGCTGTTGAAGGACGAGATGATATCAAAGGTATTATTCTGTCATTCATCAAGAGCTTTGTCATTTTCTTTCCTGTGTTTCAATTTCTGGATTGTCATGGTAATATTTATGTACTTTGTAGCCGTTGCCTCTATTTCTGCTGGAAATGATGAACTGATTGGAACAATGGTTGCTGATGCAATTGATAAGGTTGGCCCTGATGGTGTTTTGTCCATTGAATCATCATCCTCATTTGAGACAACGGTTGAAGTTGAAGAAGGAACAGAGGTATGCCTTTTTCACTGCCTGCTCATATGTAATGGGGAAAAACATATTCAACTTTCAATCTAACTAATTGCGTCTTGTTCCCTTCCTTGTGACCTTCAGATTGATCGTGGGTATATCTCCCCGCAATTTGTCACAAACCCTGAGAAATCAACTGTTGAATTTGAGAATGCAAGAGTCTTGGTTACAGATCAGAAGATTTCAGCAATAAAAGACATAATTCCTCTGTTAGAGAAAACCACTCAATTGAGAGCTCCCTTGCTTATTGTTGCTGAAGATGTCACTGGTGAGGCTTTAGCTACTCTTGTTGTGAATAAATTGCGAGGCATCCTTAATGTTGCTGCCATCAAAGCTCCTGGGTTTGGTGAGAGGAGGAAGGCTCTCCTTCAGGACCTTGCTATATTGACAGGTTTGTGAAATTTCGTTCTTTATTTATTTATTTGTGTTTGGTTGGTATTGAGTACGAATGCTGAGTATGAATGTTATTTTTGATCGGATTAGTGGCAAAATCAACTTTAACACTGCTTGGTAGTTGGTAGTTCTGTTAAATTTAATGATGAAATGGTACCTTGCCTAGTAATTTTTACGTGGATGGAAATTCATTTGTTAGGCTTGTACAGAGGATGTGTATTTCTAGTATTTTAAGTTGGTTGTTAACTGTTTTGCTATGGCTGATTACCTTTGGATTAACAATCAGGTGCTGAGTTCCAAGCCAGTGACTTGGGCCTGCTTGTTGAGAATGCCTCAATTGAGCAACTTGGGTTAGCTCGGAAAGTGACCATCACCAAGGACTCTACCACAATTATAGCTGATGCTGCTTCGAAAGATGAGTTGCAAGCAAGGGTTGCCCAATTGAAGAGGGAGTTGGCAGAGACAGACTCAGTTTATGACTCTCAGAAATTGGCTGAGAGGATTGCTAAATTATCTGGCGGAGTTGCAGTCATCAAGGTTGGTGCTGCTACAGAAACTGAACTTGAGGATCGTAAGCTTCGTATTGAGGATGCCAAGAATGCAACTTTTGCTGCCATTGAAGCAGGTATTGTTCCTGGTGGTGGAACCGCTTTGGTTCATCTCTCTGCATTTGTCCCAGCCCTCAAGGACAAGCTTGAAGATGCGGATGAGAGGCTAGGAGCAGACATTGTGCAAAAGGTAAGAATGCTATTGCCGACTTATTTGTCCTTATTTTGGTGGTAGCATCTTTCCATATCTTTTGTTGATCTGGTTCTGGTCACTGTTTGATCTGATTACTTGAGAAAAATTGAAATATGATGGCTATTCCCTTTTTAACATAAAATATATTAGAAGTTAGCATAGTGATGCACGAAATAAAGGGGAGGTCAAGGCCCAAGTGGCAAAAATTGTATCTAGATTTTATGCTACATATGGTGTAAAGAGTGTAATGCAGTTATGGTATTCCTCTGAAATATAGGCACTGGTAGCACCTGCATCGTTGATTGCTCAAAATGCGGGAATCGAAGGTGAAGTTGTTGTGGAGAAAATTAAGTCAGGTGAATGGGAGGTTGGTTACAATGCGATGACGGACAAATATGAGAACTTGGTGGAGGCTGGAGTGATAGACCCTGCTAAGGTGACGAGGTGCGCTTTGCAGAATGCGGCTTCAGTTGCTGGAATGGTGTTGACCACTCAGGCCATCGTGGTGGAGAAGCCTAAGCCCAAGGCATCTGCCGCAGCTGCCCCGCAGGGTCTTACCATATAAGCTGGTCACTTAGCAGAAAACAGTTTTGTGTAGAGGATTGAAAGGGCACGAGTCTTGGCTTTGCTGATTTCTCGCAAATTCTGACATTTTTGCTGTAAACGGAGACCCAGCTGAATCCATAGTTGTAGACGACGTCTTAGTGTGAGATATCCTTCTTGTGAGCGAGAGAACAATTTAAACGTTTCAAGTAGCACGTTATTTTGATATTTAGATTATCTTGAAATGAATGAAGACGAATAATAACATTAAAAGACGACCAAATATCATTCGAGAACCTATGAGCTATAACATGTTAGGGGGTTGATGTTCTTGTGAAGAATTCTCTATTACGCTGCAGACGGCATGATGGACATGCAGATTTAAGACGATTGAAGAGTGATGAAGGGTTAATAAGAGTTAATGTAGATAATAATTAATGTTTATGTTTTACAATAACGTGAGTTTGATTTTTGAAGATTTATTTGGTAGATAATTTTTATAAGAGCCTTGAAATTGTGTCTTAGTAGTGGGAGGTGAACAAAAAAAAAGTGACGAAGAGACAGAGAGTTGACATATATGGAGGAGGTCGAGCAGGTCTTTAGCTACAAGAAGACGTGGCTCGATTGCTTGGATATTGGAGATGCTCGACATGGCACATGGGCTTGCCAGTTATTACATTTTCTTTTGGTTTGCAAAAAATAGTTTTGGCTCTGCAAAATATTTAAAAAATTTAAGTTATTTATCTACAAGTAACTTTTATTTTGATTTGATTATTGGACATAATTTTCTGCAAAACAAAACATTACTGTATATGTTTTATAAATACAAATATCTTTAATCTCGATTAAAATATTGTCGGTTTTTCATACTAAATATAGATATTTTTTTGTAAGGACTTGAGTTTTAAATGAAAGCAAAGCATTCCATACTTGTCACTTTGAACTTTGAAGAGTTGCTTTTTAAGCACTTTTTTCCCCGCATTTTGTGTTATATGTTGTTAATCCCAAAATCATGGCTCAAGAACTTCAAGGGATGATTCACAAAAGCTAAAACACTCTTCTTTTGAGGAAAAAAGCCAAGAGTGCTGATATATGAGCCTGTAGTACAGACTAGTTCAAAGAAGAGTCAAATTTGTTTACTGGGGATAAAAAAGTAACATACTAAAATTAAAAAGAACAAAGAAAAAAAAAGGGACGGCCTAGTCTTTCAACTGCTGAAAACATGAAAAGAAGAAGCTAGAGATTTTCTTTTCCCCTTGAAAGAAGAAAGCTGATAAAGTGTTTTTTTTAGTCAGAGTTTAGGTTGTGTTGATAGTAAGATATTAATCCTCTCTATATGGAGAAATTATCAAAATATATTTTATCTCTCTTAATAAAATATTTTTATGCACATAATTTAGTTTAAACTTAAAATTTTATGTTTAAGGGACTCATTTATTTAACAACTATATCAGGCTTTGTTAATAAAACTTTTAATGATACATCGTGTATTTGGAAAAAGGGAAACAAGTGCTTTCAGCCAAACACTAATCTTACCAGGATTTAGGTCATTATAAATCATGATTTTGTATAAGTAAGATCTATCAATTTTTAAAACAATTTTTAGATATTAAATACAAAAAATTACCATTTTAACCCTTTAAATTTTTGTCATCTTACTATCTCTTCTTTCTTATAAAAAATTATTCTGATAACAACTATATAAATATTTATTTCTTTAAAATTATTTTTCATATAAAAATTGTTCTCTATAATTACTTCAAAATCAAATCTTTTTATAAGGTAAAGTGAAAACACCCATCATCATGGGTGTGAAATGTGAACAGTGAGAACTGAAGTTTTGAAAGTTAAAGGTCGGATGTCGGAATCAAAGGAATGAATAAAGGTGGGGAGTCCCCACACAATGGAAAGAATAAGTTGTAAAATAAGGGACTAAATTGAATCCAAATGCCATTTTGATTGTGTTACGTTTGGAATGGAACAAGCATATACATACCAAAACCAAATTAATTTCAACTTGAGGGTCGAGGTTTGTTGGTGGGTGAAATATGAATATGGCATGCGTCCTAGTCATGCCTTGCACTAATTCAATAGTGACATGAATATAAAGTTTGTATATACAAGAAGAGCGATCAAGCTTGGAGGAGACCCCAAGGTTTAACAGCACATCACCCTTTAACTTGACGATTCGATATATTTTTATTTTAATATTTTTCTAGTTTTTTAAATTTATTTTTATTTTTATTTTAATCCTCAAATTTCAAAACATATAGATTTTAGCCTTTTAAAAATCAAAATTATTTAATTTTTTATTAAATTATAAAGATGAATGTTTTAAACCGAAGGAAATTTTAAGAATCATAATATATAGTTTAAAATTTAAGTCTAATTAAAATTAAAATAAGAATGAAGTTGATAAATTAATTATTATATTAAAAGGAAGAAGAATTGAAAGAAGCAAAACCTTAATAGGAATCAAATGCGTGATGTGGCTGTGGGTGGGAGAATCTGTACTTCAGAATGAAGAATGGCAGCTTTTTCCCTGTTTTAGTTTAGTCGTCAGCGATCCTTTGCCAATACACATTTGCTTATTACCCTCTCCCAATAAATTCCTCATAACACCCTTTGTTGCAGGATCAATTATCATTTCATCAACCTGCACCCTCCATCTACCCAACCTAACAAAATATAAACTATATTTTATAATATGTTATTAAACTTTATTTAATAAAAATTCTAACTATTTTACATTAGATATAGGTAAACTAAACATGAGCAGCCTAAACATGTTCAAATCATGATATCATACTCATATTATGAGAAAAAATCTATAATTATAAATTTCTAAAATAATACTATATTTATATATCTTTAAAAATTAAATAATATCTATAATCTATTAAGAATAACTAAGACAAGGACAATAGAGTTAAGAAAAATGATTAGGATATTTTAAAAAAATATAATATATTAATTAATTTAACTAATATTTTTAATCTAATCAAATTAATTAAATAAATTTTATATTAAAGATATAAAGAATATTATGTTAGAAAAAATACTTATATATTCCTAAAGTATCACCTCATATATATTCTGATTAATTGAAATATAACAACTCATGTTATTTAAATTCTAATTGATATCATCTATTTTTTAGAAAAGAGAAAAAATCTCTAATAATTAGAATATCAATAGATGTAGATGAAAAGAAATATTTACATATTTAAAAAGTGATAAGTTATGTGAATTGTATCTAATTAAAATGTAATAACATGATTGATCGATAGTCTAAAAGAATTTATGATTTATTTTATATTTTAAAAAAATAGATATCTTAATTTAAAAAAAATCATGAACAAAATGAAGAGATTTATTTTTTTCTTAAAAAAATAAAATGTGAACTCTTTCGATAAATCATTAGTCAACTAAAATTAAAATATATTGAGTTATTATATTCTAATTAAATAAAATTTAAATAAGTTATAACTCTTATAATATATAAGTATTTCTTGTATTGATGATAAATGGCAACATAATATATTTTGATTAATCATAATATAAATGAGTTAGTACTCTAGGGGTATATAAGTATTTTTTTATGTATTATTTGTCTTAATTTAAATTTATATTTTATCTCTAAATACATGTATTATTTTAATTTTTAACCTATAATTGTTACGTATTTCCCATAGAAAATATTAAATGGAGATAATTACTAAGACTTAAAATAGCGTGATACTAAACGGATACTAAAACTGTAAAAAGTTTATATATATATATATATATATAGTACGTATATTTTATATTCTTTTTTACCAGTATATTTTTTCCTTATAATAATATAAATAGATCATATTTATTTATGAGGAGAGAAGTGAATGGAAGAAGGGTTGGAGAAGTTAGCCTCGTTCAATAGTGAAGTGTCCTTGGGACAATTCATGGGAATGTGTACTGGTAGGACCCACTCCCCACGTGTTGCAATCCCACAGCGTTAATCAACACGTGTATTACTCTTCAGTCCCCAAATATCTTCTTCCCTCCTCCTCCAATTTCCTTCCTCCACCTTTTTAATTTCCTTCAATTACACTCCTGCCCCTACGTTTTTTCATTCAGGACAGAAGCTCATAATGTTGAAGGGGAAAAAAACAATGATTTGAATCCATGGCAATATATGGTAAAATTATTATTATTATTATTATTATTATTATTATTAAAAAATTGGACTAATAAATTTGTAGGAGGGAGTTACCCTGTTAGATATGGTAAAAATTACAATACTTTGTAAAATTACTCTTATTAAATGTTAAAGATAACATTTTCAAAATAATTAACTATTCATGGCATTTAACTATATATGGATAAATTAAAGGAAAAAAATAATGTCATAAATATTATGATATATTTTAAAGTCAAGTGAGTGATTGATACGATTAAGTTGCATGGATATCGGAAAATAAGATTAGGACTTAATGTTATTTGATTTAAAGAATAAATCAGTATGTTTATGGGAGGAACCCCATTTTTAGAATTTAATTATAAATAATAAATCAATTATCTATATATTTAGTTAATGAACTAATAAAATATATAATTATTTAAAATATTTTTAATTTTTTAAAAATATTATTTTATTATAATTTTAATTATTATAATTAAAAAAATATTTTTATATTTAGATATTTAAATTTACGTGGAGGTGAACTTCACTTTTTAAAAAACAATTTAACAAGAAAAATTATAAACGATGATAGATAAATAGCAAGTGAATGAAAGGGATCACAGTGCCCCACTTGTTGAGTGAAATTACAGAATCTTCCACGCCTTGATCCCCGTGGCGTAGGTAGGGCCCACCGGCGGATTCTCCAGCTATAAAAGAAGCGGGTCACGGAGGTGGAAGACGAAAATCGTGCCGAACACGAAGGCGAAATCAGTCATTTCGATTCTGGAGCGAGAAAGCGGTGGTGCAACATCCAAACCAGAACGACTCGTGGAGCATTGATCGCTTAGATGCGTGGAACCCAACCCTGAGTCGCTCAGATTTCAGAATTCAAAATGCCTACCGCACCCCGATCTCTCTGCATTCTCTAAAACCTTCTTCTCTTTTTCCCCTTTTCATTCCTTCAATCCTCTTCTCATTCTCCCTAACTTCACATTGCCGTTAAGTCTCCTTCCTCGCTCTCGTTTCTTTTTCTTTTTCTTTTCTTCTCTGTCATTTGTCCCCGTTTTATCTATTATTAAACGCGTTTATTACGGGTCCACTCAGCGAAAATGTCGTTTTCCTTTGTCAGTCTGTCTTTCGCTTACTGTTGATTTTCGTATTCCTATTATTCTTTGCATGAGCTCTGCCCTTTTTCTGATCCTTTCTGCCATTTCAATGTGCAGGGATGGCTGAGGTGGGAAAAATCCTGTTCATTGTGGTGGTGGACGATCTTGAAAAGAAAGATGATGATAGGGAGTCGTTTCGGTATTCTCGACCTGTTCTCCAGAGTACTCTACAGCTCATGGGATGTAAAGCGCGACATGCTTTTAAGGTATGCACATCACGTGTGATAATATATTTTGTCCGTTTTAATAGTTCAGTTCATTGATCTATATTGAGATTCTTTTGTCCGTTTCAAATTCATTGATCGTAAAAACTGGTACTGTTCCTTTTCCATCTCATTCCTCGTGAAGAATTTTTGTTTAATGTGTTTTGATGTCTCCCCCAATTGGTGGAATGTTTGTGCTTCATCTACATTGGTCGATCTGGATTTATTTTCTTTGTTTTTTTAATATAAATTTTCTGAGCATAGCGTCGTGTAGTGAACATTTAACCAGAATTATCGGAACTATTTTGTTGTGTTACGAGACGGGCCGGTTTGGTTGGTTGTTCTATGATTTTTACTGACTGAAGCGCATATACTTTTTGTCTTACGCTGGACATCTATCATTCATTTCAACGACCTGTTCGTAATGTATATTTTATTTTATTTTCTTGTCCGTTTGTTCTCCCATTGCCCATGGCGAGAAGGATGTCTGATACTCTTATTACAGAATGGGAAGAGTTTAGTGTGCATAAAATATCACTATATCTTTTTTCTTTATTATTACGGGTGAATGATGACCCATTTGAAGTGCACTCTTCAATCAAACTTGAGTCTATATATTTGAGTTGCTCTACAGCTGCTCTTTATTTTTTTTCTATTCCTGTTTTCCCTATTATTGCTTCACTTTAATTTAGTAATTAAGAAAGCTCATTTTGCATTGAAGTTTTTTTATAGATTAGTCGATGTATTGGGGTTAATTGTCATTTGATGGCACCGACTGGCTTTCATTTATTAATTTTTGAATATGCTTCATCTTACCAGATCAGCCAAAGGGTTTTCGAAATCATAAGGAGTGAGAGTTCTGCTGTATCTATGAATCCTGATGGAGCATCAGATCTGCATGCTCCAAAGGAAAATTTTGAGAAAGCAGATGTTCATCGTGATGATATGAACCTTGGTAAAGCAGATGGCATGAACCAATTATTTCCAGGGAAAGATGAGAAAACCAAGCGTGTACCATTTGAATTGTATAAAAAGCGCACTACTGCATTTGTTCGAAGGGAAAAATTTTTAGATATTGTTTGCGATGCTTTGACTGAGTACAAGTATGTAGGTGCCAACCAGAGAGCAGACTTGGTTCTAGCATGCAGGTATGGTATCATTTTATTTTGTATTGAGGACTATATAAGATATATACCTGAACAGGACAAAAATGGCTGTAGTGGGGTGCACGGCTGGAGTGATTATGATCAAGCTATTCTTCATAGATAATACATATGGTTACATTTTTGCATAAAAAAAGCCATGTTTACATTTTTTAAGAGAGCAAAATTACAAGTTATTTTGGCGCTAGCACATTATGATTTTGGTCCCTTCCTGCCAGTGTGTAAAAGTAAATGCTTGAATACAAGCTGTTTGATCTACAAAGTTCTTTAAATATCTTTTTTCTTTAAGCTAGGTGTCAAATCTAACCATTAAATGTGACATACCTGAATTAGAGTAACCAGCAGTATATAAGAGATATAAAATTGGTTCTTGCCAAGATCAACTTGATCAACTATGAGGCCTCTAAGATCTGCCCCTCCTCCTGCGGTATCTTCTTTGAATTGCTGCTATCTCTGAATTTTCTATTTCTATAATCAGAATACTGCTTGTTCAATTTGTGTCAAATCTGGTCAAATAGACTTTCAAGGAACTCAAACTAGAGAGTTTTTTTCTCTCTCTCGCAATTCTAAATTATTACACTAGTTACCAGTTTAAAAGAGTTCCCCTTCCCTGCTACAATTTGGGTTCTGTTAAGCATGCCAAAAGTCAAGAGGGAGTGAGAGACTTACAAGTCCCTTAATGCTATTTGCCGATAATTGACCTTGAGGTAGTTATTATCTGGTATGAAGTACAATTTCCCTCTTTTGTTTAATAAATATTTTCTTTGATGGCAGAATTAGGGAACGGAAGGAATCAGTAACAGTGTTGTTGTGTGGCACTAGCGGCTGTGGCAAATCCACCTTGTCAGCATTGCTGGTATATTTGCACAGAAAATAGAAGTGATTTTGCAATTATACATATATAGTGGTGGAATATATTTGCGATGACTAGGATTATGAACTAGTAGAACACGTATAAATTATAATGAGAACCATTTATACTTCCATTCAGGGTTGCAGGTTAGGAATCACAACAGTCATATCAACCGACTCTATTAGGCACATGATGAGAAGTTTTGCTGATGAGAAGGAAAACCCCTTGTTATGGGCTTCGACCTATCATGCAGGAGAGTGCTTGGATCCTGTAGCAGTCGCAGAAGCAAAGGCCAGAAGGAAAGAAAAAAAGCTGGCTGTTGTGTCACGATCGGTTCAAAAGGATGAAATAACAGCGGATCATTGCTCTAGAAAGTCTGATGCACAGAAATCAAAGGGGGGTTCGGGTACAACTGAATTGCTAAGTCGAAAACAAATGGCTATTGAAGGATATAAGGCACAGAGTGAGATGGTGATTGACAGTCTTGATAGACTAATCACTGCCTGGGAAGAACGGAAAGAATCAGTTGTTGTGGAGGGTGTTCATTTGAGCCTCAACTTTATCGTATGCCAACATTGGAGTTCTTTGATATCTCTTTCTTTTCCTTTTTCATTCTCTGTTTTTTATCGTTAGTTATCACTTGAAATGATAATTACTTGTTCCTCATACAGATGGGGCTAATGAAGAAGCATCCTTCAATCATACCATTCATGATATATATTGCAAATGAGGACAAGCACTTGGAACGATTTGCGGTACGAGCAAAGTACATGACTCTGGACCCGGCTAAAAACAAATATGTGAAATATATTCGAAACATCAGAACAATCCAGGATTATCTATGTAAGCGTGCTGACAAGTATTTTGTTCCAAAAATAAACAATACAAATGTTGATAAGAGTGTAGCAGCCATCCATGCCACTGTCTTCAGCTGTCTTCGAAGGCGTGAGGCTGGTGAACAACTATATGATCCCATCAGATGTACTGTGACTGTTGTTGATGAGGAATATAGGAATCAGTGTGCGGCCAATTCTTTGAGCTCTAAAGGAATGTTTCAGTTGATACAGAGAAAAGGCTCTTCACGGCATCTGATGGCACTTGTTAATACTGATGGATCTGTGGCAAAGGCTTGGCCTGTTAATTCTGTTGACAATAAGGGAAAGCCTGCAAGTGGCCATCATGGATCATGGAATGGAATAGGAAATCCAATGTATGGACCATTACAAATTAGTAAGGCAGAACCTGTAAATCTTCAGTTTGGTTTGTATGGGATCAGTGCATGGCCCAGTGATGGTGGTACTAGTCGTGCTGGAAGTATTGATGAGTCCAGGGCTGATGGGACCGACACAGGGAGTAGATATCTTTCATCCAGCTGCAGCTCACCCAGGTTTTCTGATGGACATGCTAAGGAGGTAAACTTGAACATCCTGCCAATGAATTCCTTGGTTGAATGTGAAAATTGACTTCTTGTTAACCTAATGGGGAAAATCTACGGATTTGGGTCTATAATACTTATTCAGCTTCGTCTGCTAGTTTTAATAATGGATTTCCTTTATTCCAGCTCAAGGAGGAGCATTCAGTGCATGGTAGTGATGAAGAGATTGATGATCCACCAGAGGTTGCCAGTGATGACGATTTGAGTGATGGTAGGGATCAACAAGTCCATGAGGAGGTAGAATTCTCATTTCATTATTCAATAAAACTTACCTTAGAGCAGAGTTTCTTCAAAAGCATCGTTTCCACTTTGCAAATGATAAATAATGTTATAGGAATATCATTTCGGCTCCTTTATAATGCAACAAAAATTTCATTTTCCTGTGGAACAGGTAGGCTCAGTGGATGAGGAATCTAATATGTCTGATGAAGACTATGACGATCTGGCAATGCAAGACATGCAGGAAAATGGGTACCAGTCAGAAGATGAGGAAGAGGATTCTGAGAAGCTAACCAAAGTTTATGGGAATAAACATTGTGATCATGAGAACCTGGATCTCTTTATTAGAACAAGAAGTGAGCCAATTCTGGAGCCCATGTGTTCTTATTACTCTCTGCTCATGGAGAAGGGTGAGAAGAGTCTTCCTCCTCCAGGTTCTGGCCAAGTCAAGTTGAGAAAACGTTCTCTCAGTATTCCAACATTTGGAAAGCGTGGATCCACTGCCATTGATCCCATTCTTTCTGGTGCTCCTCAAAGGTAACTGTGCAGTTTTTCCTTTATCTTACTCTTCTTGGAACTGAGTTCTTCTCTGCCCCTTGGGCCCTATCAAATGATAGTAATGGTGGCCAGGCAAAGGGAAGAATAGAGATTGTGTAATAGTTATAAATATAATTGAGATGTTGCATATTGTAATGGCGGTGGCGTTTACTTTTTCTTCTTTTGACATAACATCATTTAGTAGAAGTAATCAATTTTCTATAAAAATCATGGGTTTTGTTTTAAATGATTGATATTATTTTCTAGTTTAATTATTCATGTCTAATTTTCCCTAAAAATAATCTAGTTCGTATAATCAAACTCGAGAAATGTGTTTTAAAATTTGGCATAGATGCTCATCTAATTAAATGTTTATGTGCTATGTTAATAAAAATTGTCAACATAAGGAATAGTTAAGTAGTTTGGTTTGTGTTATGAATGATTAATGTTTTTATTTTTGGAAATCATTGTTTCTGAATTGAATCATTTAAAAGAGACAATTTCATGAGGGACAAGACCCAAGTTTAATTGCATCGATGAAATTAATCGAAGTGGAGGGGTATTGAAATATCTCTGGAAGAATTGGGAATAAAGCTTGAGGCTTTAAATACGAGTTCCCTAATTTGAGTGTGAACATAGAAAACATTTTTTGAAGGAATTATACTTTGTTTGGGTTCAATTCGATTTTAATCATAATTTAGTGTTTAATGTGACTTCAAATATTAGAACATTTATCTTTTGTTTGAGGTTCAATTCACCTCCAATCTAAATTATTTAGTGTCTAATATTATTTTAAATATTGAGAAAATTATCTTTTGACTGGGGTTCACATCAACTGAACCTCAGGTTAAAAAAAAAAAACTCAACTAGAAGCTGAACCACCTGAAAGAAAACATTACGAATGTATTTTGATACTTCTTAAGAAAAACAACATAAATTTTAATAATTAATTATTTATGCCAAAACTATAATTTTAAGGTTAAATTCTTCTACAGCCAATTTATTTTTATTTGTTCAAAAGTTATCCTCTACTAAAATTATTTTTATTATTTTTCTTTTAAAAATTATTTTTCATAAACTAATTCAAATATACTCATATTAGAGTCCAATATAGATGTTTTTTCATATAAACCCTAATTTTCCTCAAGTCATTTTGCCCTTGACCCTAATCTCTATTAGATTGAGATTGTTAAGGTTAAAATTTATCCAACAAGTACACTTTTTCATATTCAAATTTGTATTCTTTCTCATGAGAGCCCTTACCATCTAAATCAACACCTTGGTAATACTAAATTAATGGATGGTTTTCTTGAAGAATAGAAAAAAGGGGAAAAGAAAAGGGGGGGGGGGGGAATAATTATTGAAAAGTGGGGGGAACAGGGAGGGATTTTGTTGTCTGAAAAGATCTAGTGAATGGGTCCCATCACTGTCCTTGAGTTGCCTGCCTGCCACATGTACACCCCACTCAACTCTGCCATTCTCTGGCATCTGGGAACCAATCGCCCTTCTTTCTCCACTTTTCTGCTTCTTCCTCTCTCCCATTCATGACCATATATCCCCCATTAATTTTGCATCTGTGCATGCATGTACCCCATTATTTCAAACCCGCCATTACACTTACAGCCCTCTCAGTTTCTTCCCATTCATATATATCGCCTCGAGTACTCCACATTTCTAAGCCTCTCATGTTATTCAACTTGTACGCTAGGTCGGTCTGATGATATATCGAGGTTCACATTATATCATCAGAATATGGTTATTATATATGGTCGACTACCTTGAGTTTGATACCTTCCAAAAGATATTACTGAAATACAGTTTGTAAAATATCACCTCCAAGTAAAAAGGGGGGCAGGGCAAATCTCAGTCTAAGAAAATAGGATTATAGAAACTGGCATATCGTGGATTGGAATGACGCCATTAAAGGCTCATCGAAAACTCAGAATCTGGTCATATAATTAGGACTATAGAGATATATACGTCCTGGTTTAAATGATCCTTCTCATAAACAGAATCGATCACAAATACCAGAAAACAAACAGTTCCTTTCACACCAGAGATTATCTTGTCATGTTAATTATGAAAAAGTTAGTCATGCATGGCAAGCAAAATACAATTACACAGACTGATCGATGCACCAAAGGTAGCAAATCGAGGCATGCGAACGTCTCCTTTTTGATGCAAAACGCCGAACCTTGTCTACTTAGCTGGCTACCTCTGCAACATCATCAAGATGAAACCTATGAGCAAGGGTTTTCAACAACCAATAGTCACAATCTCATCGTCACATCAAACGACATGGGGGTAGAGTAAGTAGTTGAAAACTGCATATATTTACCCATTGCATTTGTCAGCATTAATAATCAGCCTCAACATAACTAATATACTGACGATGAGCACTTAAAATATTTTTGTTTGCAATAATTAACATGATGCCCTTTGAAGAGTAAATGCTCTCTGCAATCGTCATTGCAGCTTTTATACATAAAACATGTATATAGATATGCTGTGAGGGAAGAAATTAAAGGAAGGGATCTTATCACTAATACGAGGATATTAACTAACTTAACGGTCAGATATCAACAAAGAACGGTTTGCCAACGAATAAGGTTATATATTGTTATATACCAAATACGATTGCATGTTCTTACTGTAAAACAATGGTTATCTTCTACGCTTAATTGCATCCATTACATGCAGAAGCACTTAACCATAAAAGCTCTACAAATTAAATACAAAACATAAAAACATCAACAGCAATTAATATATCCATATATATATATATGATGAGATCTCATGGGCTATTTAGACAGTTTCATTGACAAGTGTGTACGGACGGTCGAATTTCGTATATAAAGTCCTGAAAATAGTTGCATCATGCATGCATGTACTGAGGAAATGTACATATATGTAAGTATTCTTGAATCAGTGAATTGCTCACATGCTAACAACTTAAAGATCTGGGAACCACGCGAGTGTGTTATGGCATTATTACCAGAGTACTTGATAAAATCAGAAGAAGTTACTCAATTTAAAAGAGCCAGCATCCATATATTGTGCAACCTGTGACCTGTGACTACTATATTAATTAGTTGACTCAGCACACCCGAATCTAATTAAAAAGTTAGTTGATCTTAATTTTAAATATAAAATTTATTTTTTATATTTATCAATTTTTTAAATTATATCAATTAATACTTCTTCAATAATAATCAAATAAGAGAGGGAGAGAAAGAGAGTCAAGAAAAATAATTAAGATATTTTAAAAATATATATATCATATTAATTAATTTTTTTAATCTAATTAAATTAATTAGATAAATCACTTATCATCATGACCTAAATACAAAAAATAGTGCTCCAAATATATGATGTTATAATAGTATACATATATAACTAGCTGGGCTTAAATATCACAAAGACAACACACTCTCATGGTCTCATCAAATGTTATATAAATAGATGCCAAAAATCAAAGGAAAATATTTTATATATCCCTATTTATGATTGAAAAGATCTGAGGCTGGCCGGTGGGCGAACCTCATACACACATTATATTCTTCTGTTTTTACTTTTCAACTTTTGGGTGCGCTCATCACAGGGTCACAAATATACGAATACGATATGCGAAGCAAAACTGTCTTTAAAGCGCAGAAGAATATGTGAAGCAAGGCTATCTAGAGAGTGATGGGGGCACACGGATTTCCATGATCTCGAATAGACTGAACACACACACAGTCACAGACGTATAATGCTTGAAAAGACCTATTTTATATTTTTATTTTTAGCACAAGATTTATAAATTCAAAAGGTGAATAATTAACATATATATATATTTACAAGGACTGGAATATCTCATCCAGACGTTTTGATAGAGAGACTATATGCCTGACACAGAGCATCCATCTAGCTGTACTGGTCCACCCAACAAAAGCATATGGTGCATATTGTTATTAGTGCATGTTAAACCCAAAGCACTCATCATCGTGGAAGGAACGCTTGGATTTAACAAAATCTCCATTTCCCAAGTTCGGCTTCAACTTACAATGTTATTTTTAATTCCGGAGATGCAAGAGCATTTGGAAGAATGTCTACTGTATATATAATAATGTAATAATTCTATGTTACAGATGAGGACAAGATTCCCAAAAGAGCCCAGAAAACTATCAGTGGCACATAGAGTCTGAATCAAAAGATCACAATGCATCAAGCACCATCATCTACTAATAAAACTATCAGACATACATAATAGTAAGGATAGATACACTTACAGATCTGAATTCTCCCCATCCGTATCAGGAATCTGAAACATTGATCTATGTTTCTGATAAAAACATGAATCAAATTCCCAATATATATATATATATATGATAGATCAGTAGGGAAGTCAGCAGGCAAAAGACCTAATAGCCACTTAACTGATGAGAGCCTGCAAAATATATAGCTTATGTCTGATAATCTATGATTGTTTGAAAATTCAGAAGAGAGCTATATACAACGTGTAATACCGATAACAAGCGTAAGAAGAAGCATTCATTGATGTGCCACTATTAACATTAAAAAAAAAGTAGTACTAGTTAAACTGGAAGAAATAAGAAAAATTAAACCCCACCTGACAAGGACAGAAAGGAAAGTAGGAAGAGCCACCTGTTGATATTTAACTATGCGGAGCAGACACAGCTATCTTTGAAGGTCCCTGAATTACGTGTGCCCCTATACCTTCCTTTCCTTTCCCTTTTAATCAATAGTACATTTGATTTACCTCAAAGCCGTTTATGGCCGATGCAGCATCATCAAGATTCTCACTTCCCAAAGGACCGTGACCTTGGCACTCATCACAGAGAGAGTAAAGATCTCACCCACTTTTACTTGTGAATCTTGATGATGCTACATCCGCAAACAACGACTGACAGGCCACTCCATGCAACTCTTGCTTTAACAAGCTCTGAAGGCAAGTTGAGAAGAGGAACAACACCACAGAAGCAAGGGGCTATCAATTTTAGATTTATGTGCAGATTTTTATTATTAGCTTCGAGATTACGAGCTTGGAGAGCTTGTATATGTGGCCTATTGCCACGGGTTCAGACATTTAAGGAAACTAGCTAGCTTCCACCGGAGACCTCAACGAAAGAAACAAAAGGCAAAAAAGGAAAAATCATAAAAGTCTTCAAAGACAAAGATGAATCCTTGTAATAAGACGAAAGATGGATGAAGACTTGAACGGGTCGGATTAAACACGTTCCTTCCGATTGAAAACTAGTCTTTTACGAAGAAGATGTAGAGATAGCATCAAACCTAAGAAACAGTTCTGCCGAGGTTGAAGAAGAGGGTAGAAGAAAGAAGAATCTGAAAGGTGGAAATATATGAATAATAGATAAATAGGAAGGAAAACACCTGAGATCTGCAGAGCTGCACAAAGGATAGGAAAAGAAGAGAGCCACTTGGTATGGGAACAGTAGCAGAAGGGAAGGCGTGTATATATATTGAGAGGGGAGGCAGGCCAACGGCGGGTTGCTTCCTTGGCGGAAAAAAAATCGCAGCCCCCATTCGGATTTTCTGCTTTCTCTTTATTTCCATTGGTCCAAATGTATCATCACCCTCACACATCGTCATTTCCCTCAAAGTCTCAAACCCTAGTTCATTTTTTAAAGTAGAGTGGTGGAATGATGGGGCCACAAGGACGGTCTCCTTTTACTTGCCGTAGGATCGCACCCACTTGTGGCAACAAAAGTGGCATAACTCAAGTATTTTCGATTGGTTCATATTGTGAACTGTAGATTAGATTATTTAGAGTTTCTTTAATTTTTAAAAAATATTATTTTATTATATTTTTAATCATAATATTTACGTTTAAAGATAATTAATATCTAATCTTATAGTTTAAAATGAAATAAAATTAAGTTTAATTCTTTTTTAAAAATTTTGTAAAATAGGAAAACAAAAAAAGTCTTGAATACGCCAGTTATAACTACACACGATTCTATGGCCCAAAATACCCACATGTTAAACCTTTAGAGAGGACCACACCTCTTATTACTATTTCACACCCACACACACACACATATATATATAAACACACACAAACACATATATATGTATAACATTTTTGTATGTGTTAATTATAATAGCTAATTAATTGTTTTTTTATAAATTAAAAAAATAAATAAAATAATTATAATTAAATATAACTTCCTATATGAATTCATATTATATATTACTTAATTTATCTAAATTAATTAAATATATATGATATTAGTTAGAGCTAATTGATTTATTTAATTTTCTTAATCTATCTAAAAATTAATTAATTCTTATAATTAGAATTTGAGATAATTTTACATTCATCTAAAAATATAATTTTCATTAGTTCTATTAATTAATGTTAGGCTCAAACAAAAATTCATTTAACTTTTCCCAAGACCATTTAGTCTTAGTGGCAAAAATTCAAAAAAAAACAAAAAAAATCATTCAAAATTGATAAGGTTGCAAATCATAAACATGAGTACAATAATCCATTAGTACTTTCATAGCGCTCTTAAGATAATTATCATTGAAAAAGGTCCTACACGCATTAAATCACACTGCTTAATTTGGGTTTGCGTCCATTCTGAAAATCCATTTACATATATAACCCAAAAAAAAAATATTTTCGAATTTAATTATGATTATTATAAAAATTTATTTAATAAATAATTTTATATATTTTTTATAAACGTTTTTTAAATTCTAAAATTATATCATAATTTTAATAGAAGATTAATATTAAATTTATATAAATTTTTTTTAAAAAAAAGTCAGCACGGGCTATTTTAACGGATTCTGGTAACAGCTGAGAGAAATAATTTGATCAATCCATAAAATTCTGTGGACAAATATATTCCTATATTTATTTATTTACTTTTGGGTAAGCTATGTCCTTGCGTGGTACATATCCTGGCTGTTTGAAAATTTCAAAAGTCTTGCTGCAAGGGGCATCTCTATGTAAGTTACTTGTCTAATCTTTAATATAATATAAAAATTAATTTAAAATTAATTTTAATTTTAAATATAATATTTATTATTTTTATAGTAAGAGAAGGAGGAAAAAAAATTAAAAATTATATCATAATAATTAATTTAATTAATTTTTTAATTTAATTAATAGGACTGATTGCTTGTATTACAAATGGATTATTAAACGATAAATTAATAATATTAAAAAGGGTGACGCAATGATGAAGATGATTATCACTTCAGCAAATGATAGTAAGGAATCTGTCAGACACCTGATTACTGATTACTGACTACTGATAACGTTCACTTTGTGAGACGATCGTTTAGAGAGTGGAAATATAAGCAAGGTTATATCGTTCACGATGTAATAGTATCCTTTTGTATTTATTTGGGTGGGGTTATGATGAAATGGAAGACGAAAGACTGGGGGCATGATAAATGTGGAAGAAGCGAGATGGGGGAAGTAATGGAGTGTGATGTGATGAAGGGAGAAGAAGACAAGGAATATGGATGGTGGCAGTGAATATGATGGAAAAACCAAAGAGGTCCAGATCATGTTGTACGGACTGGGCCATCCATCTACTCCCCTCAATCAATACCCCATTCCCTCATTCGTCCTCCTCTTCCTCTATGTTAATATTAATATTTTATTCAATTGTTAGAGAAAAAAAATATTTATATTAAGAGTAATAACTATAAATTTTTAAAATTAGATAGTTGGTAATGAAACATAGTAAATAGTATAAAAGATATTAATATTTAATATGAATTTATGTGAAAATCATCGATATAAAGATCATGAAATTCTTGAATAAATGCATGTTTAGATTAATTTTTAGAGAATAGATTATAGGAAGAATAAATTTTAAAAATAAAGATATTTAGATTATTAGTAGTATAATCACTTTTTATATTGATAAATTATCAAAAATAGTATGATTTAATTAAAGTATAAGAGAGGGTAGAGAAAAAAATAGAAGAGATGGTAGGGTATAGAGAAGAGATAGGAAATAGAAGATAGAGTGAAGAAGAGATATGAGAAAAGAAAGAGGAGAGAGATGAGAGATAGTATAAGAAAAAGTAAGGATAAGATAGTAATTGGATAGTCCATAAATTTTTTTACTATTCTAAAATTTATTTTCAATAGTTTATTCAAAACTATAATTTTAGTCAAAATTAATTTTAGATAAAAATAACTATTTATTTTAAATTTTTATAAACTAAAATTTTAATTAAAATTGATTTTTAAATGCTGCTCCCCAAATAGGCACTAAATTGAGAGAGGGCAAAATCTTTACAATAAAGATAATGCTTGTTTGGATTGGTGACTTGAAGTTTCAATTTAACATTTTAACTATAATTTTACTATTTATAAAATAAATATGTAATTATATGAGATGAGTTTTGTCTCTAGTTATATAAATATACTTATTATAAATAAATCTAAAAACAAGCATATATATATATATATATATATATATATAGGGATTTATTTTAGGGATGGGATAACGCAAACGTGTGTTCTCCCTATCCAAACACAACATTAACAATTGATGGAATTGTGATTCCAACTTTAGGATTCGAGGGGAAGGATGTTTTCTCTTTCAACTGGCTTCCGTCCTCCTTTGCCTTTCTTAAATGCCAGTTTTTTTGTGAGGGGTCGAGGTGGCATTATTTGAAGCTCCAAATAAAATATTAACAGCAGTTTCTCTCTCTCCCTCCCCTCTCCCTCTCATCCTCTCTCTCTCTCTACTCAATATATAGTATCTATTTAGGAAACAGTAAACTAATACTTTAAAAAAGATTTTTGACTTAAATTTTTGCTAAAAAAATTAAAATAAATAATCATATTTATCTAAAAGATATTTTAGACTAAACTATAATTTAAAATTAAAATTTTATATAAGCTATTAAGATTAATTTTTAGAATAGTAAAAAAAATTATAAATTATCTAATTACTATTTTATCCTTATTTTTTCTTATACCTTTTATCTTATGTCTTTTCTCCTATTTTTAATAAAATCATATTATTTCTGATAATTTTTTAATTATAAAAATTATTTTAGTAATAACTATCTAAATATTTATTTATTAAGAATTATTTTTTTATAAATTATTCTGAGAGTATGACGTGGACAGAGATATATTCATCTTGATGTGTAAGCACTGCATGCATAAGGAACTATCCAGGGTCAAACCTTAGTAATTAAGAAAAACAGACATTGCCCATAAACCATGGCTAAATACAGTAGTTTTTATTTTTTTTGGAATTTTTTTGTGTGTACTACTAAACAAAAAAACAAACTAATTCTACTAACAAAAGAAACTAATATCTCACGTGATAAACTGATATTTGGATTATATTAAAAAAATATATTGATATTTAGTATTTGATAATAGTATTATCCGCATAAAAATATGCGTACAGAAATAAAAAAAAAAGTAAATAAATAATGATGGAAATATATTTAAAGTATAAAAAGTGGGAAAAGGTGGAGATGGATGGGGAGTAGGGGTGTGCATGGGCAGGGCTGGGTAGGGCAGCCCTCTGCCCGTTGCCCTGCCCAAAAAATATATGGGCTGTATTTTGCAGCCTGATGCCCGGCCCTACCCGGTAAAAGTCCGAACAATTTTGGGCAGGGCATGAACGGGCTGGGCATGCCCAGATTGTGATGTCATGCTCATGTTGTGAAAAAAAAATTATAATTATGAATTTCTAAAATAATACTATATTCATGTGTCTTTAAGAGTTAAATAATATATATAATTCACTAAGAATAAGAAAACAAAGATAATAATTAAAATCTTGAGATCCATTGCATATAAAAAATAAGTGTTGAAATCTAAGTAGTTTGTAATTATAACTTTGTATCAATCTCCCTAATATTGACAAAGATAAAGCATCTAAAAAAATAAAATAAATAATTATAATTTGTAATGTAATCATATGATAATTAACAAAGTTAAAAAAAAATTAGTATAGTTATAAATATTAAAAGATACAACTTACCTACTTATATTTCTAAAATTACCTTATAGTCACTAGTAGCTATCATATTCTCCCTTTTAAGATAGAGAAAAAATATAAAAAAATAAAAGAAGGGGTACTCATGGGCAGGGCAGGGCAGGGCAGCTCCTATGCCCGGTGCCCAACCCAAAAAATGCATGGGCTGTATTTTGCAGCCCGATGCCCGGCTCTGCCTGGTAAAAATCAGGTTGAGCAGGACATTTTTTTTGTAGATTAGGTAGGGCATAACGGGTCATGGGTATTGTGTACAGCCTTAATAGGGAGGGCGGTCCCAAGGAGAAGGGGGTGACTGGTGAGGTGAGGAGGGAGGGCAGAAGCGGAGTTGGGAAGAGGCGAGTGACGATCCTGATTTGTTGTGAGGTCATTCTTATGATTGCAACCCACGCCTAAATCATTTTTTTGAGTATATTTTAATAAAAATTTAAAAAATAATTTGTAATTTTTTTTAATAACTTTTAAAAAAACTTTAAAAAATAATTTTAAAAGAATAAGTGTTTAGATGGTTATTAGATTTTTATAATTAAAAATTATTAGAAAATATATTATATTATTAAAATAAGATAAATGAGAGAGGAGAGAGAATAGAGAAGTGAGAGGAGAGATAACAAATGAGAAATGAAAGAGACTATAAAAAAATAATAAAATTATATTTTTTTTATTATTTTAAAAAATAATCTAATAATTTATTTAAAATTTTAATTTTAATCATGATTTAGTGAAAAAAAAATAAAATAAATATGACTGTTTATTTTATTTTTTTTAAATTTAATTTTTGTTTAACAACTGTTAAAATTATAATTTTTTTTTATAAACACATACTTTATTTAAAAGAATTGTATTTTCTAACGTTTACTGCAACGGATTTCTTTTTTGGGTTGTCTCTATATTTCAATCCTTTTTTCATGTTCATATTAGTAAATTATTATATGGCTAAAATCTATATATGATATGTGTCTTCAATTAATTTGAAATTCAATTTTTATCTATAACTTAACGGTAGACAAACGGCAAGCAGGTGCAGAGCCAGACATGAATAGTTACGGGGAACAGAATCTCTGTCGGACCTATGCGTGCATCACCATGTTGCCTTCTAACAGGGCAAGTGCGGGGAGCAGAGCAAAACAGATTCATATTGTTTTGTTGTTCTTTAATATTAAATATAAAATTTATTTAAGATGTTTATTAATTTTTTAAATTGTTGTATTGAAACTCCTTTAATAATAATTAAATAGAAGAGAAGCATATTAATAAAGATAATTAAAATATTTTATATTAATTAAGTTAACTAATTGATTTAATATAATTAAATTAATTAAATAAATTATATATTAAAAGTAAATTAAGGACCGGAGTATTTGAGACACGTGTCCATTAGAAGGCATGATTTTAAGTAGGAAAAAAGACCTGGTTGAACTATTGGTAAAGACCTACGAGCAACTAGGATGATATATACTGTTTTGAATTGAATGGTTTGCATTTACTACCCTTTTCCATTTTTGGTAACATGGAACACGTACGAGTGTTCACTCGCCCAAGTTCCTTCATTCTAAGAAGTTATCTGTTTTTCAGCAGCAGATAGATTTTAATTATGTTTATTAACACAGAACAATGTCTTGTTCAAGTGGGAGAATGTCCTTATTGGATGTGGAACAGCACTTAGAAAATAATAGAAAGAAAATAGTATATAAAGGACCCTTTTAGGTAACCCTAAACTTAAAGTTTAGGGTTTTTAGACTAAATTTTTATTTAAAAAATTAAAATAAATATAAATATTTGTTTAATTTTTTTTTAAGTTAAACTATAATTTAAAATTAAGATGTTAAAAAAATTTATGAAATAGTAAAAGAATTTATAAATTATCTAATTATTATTTTACTTTAATATTTTCAGACTTTACCTCTTCTCCTCTCCTTGTCTTCGATCTTTTTTATCGTTATTGTTAGCGATATCACTCACCTATCATTTCTTTCACTATTGTTATAGGTTATAGGTTATGATCCTCCCTTTATATTTAGAAATCCTTGTCAATAGTAGGTCACCATTGTAGAATTAGGATAAATGGATGATGGATGATGGAATAAGAGGAAGAAGAGGAAAAAAGAAAAGATAGAAGTTAGCATTGGCATTATCATCGAGGCTCACTAATATTAGTGTTATTGTGGCGAAAGATAACATCAAAGGTCAATAACAGCAAAAAATAACATCAAAGGCCACTAACATAGAGAAAAAAGATATATTTTTTTAATAATTTATCAATTATAAAAAATATATTTATTTAAAAATATTATTTTTTTATACTTTTTTTAATTTTTTTAAAAATTATATAAAAATATTTTTTTAAAAGCTATTTTTTAATAGCTTATATAAAAGAAAGAAAACGTGGGTCTCATTCTCACATCAATGCTTCGACAGCAACTTCCGCTCCATCACATGACCTCGGGTCCCCCCACACACCAACCCTCCCTTGCTTCCCCCACGTGACACACCCTGACACCTCCCCTCCTTTCATCCTCACATTATTATTATTATTATTATTATATACTCTATATAATATATGATGACAGAATTAATTATTAATCTCAGTTGATTAACTCAATGTTGAAGTTTTACTCTCTTTTAATAAACTGAAAATTACTCTTAGGTTTAAAGAGAATAATATAATCCTAAAAGAGTTCTATAGACAAATAACCAGTATTAATTTCATGGTACCGCATCCACGATTGCTGGTCGGGGATGCGCCAGTGAGGGCAAAAGGGGAATGGAAATGCCTCACCCGGGTCGCATTTGAGCACGTGGCCCGTTGGGGACTCGCGGGTTATGTCATTACGTCATCATATGACGCAATAAAAACTTCAAAAGTGACGCTTCAAAAACTTTTATCCTCCCCCGCTTCACCCTTTGTATCATAGTATATGCGTGGAATTTCGAAGATGACTTGGAAATAATATCATTACTTAGAAAAAATGCAAGATTTTTCACTCAGAAAAATCTGCGCTCTCTCAGAACGATATGGTACTTTAAACCTATTTTTTAATCACCGAAAGAGCTTCTCTCTCGTTTTTATTCCGATGCAGAGCTTGACTTATCTCTATACATGGGAAAACACGCCAAGTTACTTAAAATGTGATCGCCGGTGACGCTAGGCTTTCCTCGGACTCGGAGTATTTAGTACTAGTAGCTGATTGTTGATGCTTAATATTGGGCCTCATTGGGCCGAAATGACAGTTGCCTGGAAACCCGAAGCCATCATGTTCGAAAAAGTGCCATTTCGTCGTCCAGTTTGCTCTTATTATTAGTGGGTGGCCATCGTGCTGGTTTCTTTCCCAGCTTGGTTTCTGCAACTTCCGTGCACTATTGCGGGTTTGCTTTCCGATTTCTTGGTCTCTGATTGCTGATATCTCTCTCCGTTTGTCAACTCTTTGACTATTGCTTCGCGCCCTTTTTTATTTTTTGACAGACACACATTAGGTTTTTGACAGACACACATCAGGTTTCATGAAATTCCTCCATTCATCTGATTCTCGTTGCTTATTCGTTCGAACTTGACTCTTATCAGGTCATTCACTTTTGAATCATGTTTTAAACATATATGGAATTTTGTTTTTCTGTTGAATGATACTGTACCATGTAGAATACGTTTCCCTTCTTATTCCTGGTATGGAATTTGTGTCACTCGCTCCTGTCGCTCGAATTTGTTAGCTTGCTTGGGGATTTGCTTTTGTTTATATACCAAGAAATTTTATTATGTTCATTTTACTTCCTATTTTGATCCCCAAATTCGATAGTTCAGGAGCCCATCAGAATTTGATTACTTTCTCAATTGGATTGGGGATTGGGGTTGCACACTTGTATGTGCTAGTTAGTGGGAAGTCTGTAATAGGGAGTCTATGGACATAATTGAGTCCTTCGATGAGCTTTATGCTGTTTAGTTCGGCTGGATATATCTTTAGTTATCTTTCTTCTGTTTATCTTTCCCCCCCAATTATCTTACTTCTTTTCAGATGAGATATGAGACTTTGTATTTAAGATTCTTACTTTATACTTTTCAATACCCTCACTTCCTATAATTCCAATCTCATATTGTCATTTTTTTAATGTCCATTAATTTTATCAAAAGACCTAAGACTTTACCTAATGAGTTGTGTACTTGTATTTGCGTACACCTTTTCATAATATTTAGATTTTTAGTGTAAGCTTTATCACATCCTTAACTACAGTGATTCCTTCATCTGGCTTGTAAGAGAATTATCTTGAAATATGAGTTTGGCATGAGATAAATATATTAATAATGTTCAAATCAAATACTAAAGCAGTTGTTTGTATCATATTTAGCAAAATGGAACTTGCTGGGGATTTCAGTCGTAGATTGCAGGGTTTGATGTCCTCAGTTGAAGCAATGAGTCCCTAAGTGATGGCCGGCTTACTGGCAGATTGATCTGATCTGAAC
Source organism: Leucaena leucocephala (assembly GCA_037074615.1). Lineage (NCBI taxonomy): Eukaryota > Viridiplantae > Streptophyta > Magnoliopsida > Fabales > Fabaceae > Leucaena > Leucaena leucocephala. The sequence continues at coordinate 18,792,426 of CM073525.1, read as the reverse complement.
TCAGTAAATCCTGATTTATTCTGTTTCAATCCTTTACTTTATTGGGAAAATGTCATTTTATGTTGTCCATCCTTCATAAACTGTTCCTCATTGGTCTTGGTGGGTATTTCTTCTGTGTATCTATTGTCATATTTCTTTTCCCTTTTTGGGGTGGGGTGGTTGCCTTAAGTGGGCCTGTGGTCCATGTGTCAGCAGCACTGTTTTTTGATGGGTGCTGAAAATGAGCTGGGACATTAGTAGGACTTAGGTTGATTGAAGAGAGAGAAGTGCGAGGCAGAATTGTATATGCATTAGGACATGTCGTTCTGATGATTTTAGTCATTTTATTGACTTGTAATCTCATGGTAACTATGGTAGAAGTAAGAGTCCTACTGAATGCTATATGAATTAAGAAAGTTCTTATAGATTGATTGTTTATTCGCCAATCAAGTTTTGTTAAGCTAATGAAAAGGTTTAGTTGGTGTAAGGAGAGAAAAAACTTGTACTTTCAAGACATGAACAGGAATTTTCATTGCCCTGTTATACATTAAAACTTTTACTTAATGGACTCTAGGTGGTTTACTAGAAAGGAATTTTCTATTCCTCTCTCACATAGATCTGACGTCTGAATCCAAGGATCTTAGCTGCAAATTATAGATAAGAGGGAGTGGGAAAGTGTTCACCTAGCACTTGATCTCTGTTGTGTAACATGTGCTGCAATTTATTCTGCACTCAACTTTTCTTAATTGTGGTAAGCCTTGCTTTCTTGTTATATTGTTATGGGTTCACAAGATCCATTGCAATTATCTTGGGAGTTGGGATATAGCTTTGGGAAATAATACATACGTATGTAAACTATAGTAGGTTTATATTGATATCTTACCTCAAGAACTTGTGCTTTAAGTTAGTTTTGCATGCTTATGAAGGCAAAATTGGTATTCTTCAGGCTTGTCAGAATCTTAGCTGCACTTCAATTGATGTATTCACACTACTAGTGATCCGTCCCTCTTGCAAGATGAACAATTCATCAACTGAAGACCATGTAAGTGATTCATTTCTGATAATTACGGCAGCCACCTGTCATTAGTTGGTCTAAGGTATAACCTACCCGCAGGGTGAAGTAACTGTGGCGGGATTTGAAGTTCCAAAATCACCCGATTCGAGCTATGGCAACGCATACCCTGGTATTGATGACGAAACACGTCATCCACCTATGGCCCCTCCCCATTTGCAGCACACTTTACTCAACTATCCTGCTAGCAGAGACACTTTGGGGACGCTACCATTACCGCAGAATGTGATATTGAATCATCTTTATATTGAGAACAGTGAGGGCCCAAGATCCATGGTGGCACTGGGATTTACTCATCGCTTCCGTTCTAAATTTGTTACGGTTGTGCTTTACAAACCAGTCCAAAGAAGGGGGAGTACAAGCATATAATGTGCATATAGTGATTATTGCCCTACAGCAGGGTTCATTTGTATTTGTATTGAAATTAGATATTATAGACAACATACCCCAGTTAGCAGGAAAATATAATCATTGTCACATAGCAGTTGAAGTTGTTGAGATCATGTCAGGGAACTCCGTATTTATATGTTTATTCTGTGTAGTGTTTTGTGGCATTGGTTTGAGCTTTGACTAGTGATGCGCGATGTTAGTATGCCTTCATTCCCCTCCGCTTGCTCCGTTTTTTCTCACTCGTGTCTCCCAAACAAGGCTTTCTAATATTAAATTTTGCCCAATAGATAAATTCGGCTATGCTGATTGAAGATTCAAAAAATAAAGATAATAATATGTTTGCTTAAATCGAGATAAATTTCATGAGATGTAGGATCACGGTTTCATACTGGGGTTTCAAAATATGATCATTCCTACCCGCCGGAAGTAACTTGTACTTTTTTTATTTTTAATATAAAAGTGAGTTGATATTTTTAAATATATTTAAAAAATAAATAAATTAATTAGTTATAATTAAAATAATAGTCATTTGATTAATTTAAATAAATTAATAAGTATATAATATGAATTTATTTTAGAGATTAAATTATTTAATTTTTTTAATGTTAAGAAAAAGAATATCGCATAACATAACTGAGTGCTGTGTATGCGATCTCTTCTTTTGGAGAGTTGGCACTGTAGGTTTTAATTGAGCTTAATAATAGAGCTGGATTCTCGACTTGATGGATGACTCAGCAAGATTGGATTGTCACTTGTAAGTTATCTGAAAAGTTGAAACAATATAAGTGGAAATGGAGCATAAGCAAATCGAAGGTGGTGTTAGTTGGTTATGGATTAGGATGTAAATGCATGAATAGCACTCATGAAAGGCAAACACCATATTCATAGTTTTTTTTTTTATAAAATTTTTTTTAGAAAATGATTGAATTCACTTACGAATTAAGGGTAAGATAAAATCTCCTTTCCTCTTAAACAATACTAATATTGAATAAAGTAAATCATCTATTACCTTCAAATATAAACTTAGACACTCAAGAGTTATAATATTTTTCTAAATATTAAAATTAGAATTATAATAAAATAATATTTTTTAAAAATTAAATATATTTTAAATAATTATGTATCTTATATTTATATTTGTACCTATTAAACCAATAGGTTATACATGGTTACAGGGCAAAATAGTTGACCCAACAACAGCGTCTGTGGTGGCCAACCATTCTCAGCCACACAACTTGAGATGTTTTTTCAATACACTCAAGTGGGACCACCTGTTTCAATTATTGTTTAGATGTTTTGATGGTTTGGGTTTCTTACTCAACACAATCCCCACCCTTCATCCACCATGAAATAGTCAAAAGCGTTCATATGAGCGGAAAATAACTAAATAAGAGACCAAACAACTCTAAGAGGTCGTGAAAGGCTAAGTTGAGCTTATAATCTAAGGTTTTATGGCGTCATCCGCTTCTGCAAGTTTCAGCTATCTCTAGATGACAGAGACACTTTTGAGTTCATATGTACGGTTTCGTATATAAGGGCCATAACTCCTTCATATTTCTCTTAATAATACTTAATTATACTTCTCCTTATAATGCTATCTTTTTTTTTTGGTAGAGTATAAACTGATATCTCTTAATTGATGGTAAAAGAGTAATCCTCCTAAAGCTTATAATCATTTAAGTGAGTTTTACTTCTCATAACAAAATCTTTTCTATACACACGATATAATTCAAATACAAGATATAATATTTAAGAGATCTAACTATTTATCAATTATGACAACTTTGTTGGTAATCCTATTTTTTAATATGGCTATCTGACTGTATTATATCCAAGTATTGTTGGGCCAAATTGGAAGTAAATCTCTCAAAAATATTTTTTACTTCTATACAATGTCAGACTTAAGACCTCGTGCTTAAGTAGTAATTAAACCCCTTTTCATTAGGATCAATACCTCTTTGTTAGAATATTATATTTTAAATGGTGAAAGATCAAGTACAGATTGATATATAATCGATAATAAATTGTTGAGAATGAGTATTAAATTCATACAACTATGTACTTGCTTGGATTGATAACAAACATAAATTTTAAAAGGATTTTTGGTCTAAATTTTGATTTAAAATTTTTTTAAAATAAATAGTCATATTTGTCTAAAAAGGCTTATAACCAAACTATGATTTTAAATAAATTTTTGGAAATATTTTTCAGAACAGAAAAAGAGCATATAGGTTATATAATTATTATTTTGCCCCTATTTTTCTGACTCTATCTTTTCTCCTCTCTCCTCTCTTCGCTACTGCAAGACTCTCTACATTTGCCTTTGGTGATTGTGCTGCGAAGACTCTGTGCTCCTCTCTCTCTAACCTTTATTGATAAGAAGACGGCGGTCGTCCATATCGTCTCGCTGCTAGTTGTCTTTTGTGCTTGTCGTCTTTGGTCTGTCATGGGTTCAGATATGTGCTTGCAGTTGGTGAAGAGGGGGCTTACTGTCGTCTGTGCTTGTCGTCGAGGTTCAATGGAGATCTAGGCTCGTCGCCAGTGGAAGATGGGAGACAGTGGAGGAGGGACGACAGTTTCTTCATGAGTGAATAGTGATCATAGTTGGTTGAATTATTTTTTTTATCTCATACATTTTCTGATAATTTACCAATGACAAAAGTTCTTTTAATAATAAATATTTAAATATTTATTTATTTTAGAATCACTTTTTTATAAATTCTTCTTTAAAAGAGTTTATACAAAAAATTGTCTAAAAGACCTTTTTTTTTATAAGCTATTTTTTAAAAAGCCTAATGGCCCTATATATGATAATTAAACGAATGTATGAAGACTTTACAACTTATGCTTTAACTTTTAAAATGAAGGATATAAAAAATATTGCAGTCTAATGATATAATTACAGGATTTGACACTCATCTTTTACAATTTACTAGTGACTATGTATTAAGTTGCAAACGATCTCCAATTAACTTGACTATTATTATTTATAATTCAACGATCAATTAATTAATTAATAAAAACAACATCTTAGTTTAAAATATTAAAACGCAAAAGTAAGAGGGTTCATACTTCATACATATCTTGCTGATCAAAACCACTCTGGTTGACTTGCACATATTGATTTATATTCTATTCAATTCAATATTTTTTATATATCAGACACGAATAACTCATTCATCAAATTAAGAAATATAATTAAAATTAGTCGAAATTAATAAACAAGTTATATATATATATTTTTAAAAATACTCTTATTTAATAATTAACCTGTGGCTTTTATTAATTAAATTCATTAATAAATACTCTTTTCAATGAAAATAGGAGTAGCTAGGGAAAACTCTCATAGTGGTAGTATGATATTATATATGAATTCTCAAGTCTGAATGTTGGCCGCAGAGTGGCAGCAGCTTAGCAATAGCAGTACCAACTTGTCATATTTGGATTTATATTATAAATATAATATTTATGAATAATAATGGATCCTAACTTCCAAGCCAACGTCACTTTTCCCATAATATAATATCTCACCGTCCATGATTGTTTCAGCTGTAGCATCTCAAATCATGCGTTGGAACAAAAGTGCCCTTATATTATCATATAACCTCATGGTCCTCATCGTATAGTTTCACTGCCACCTACCCTAAAACATAAGACAAATAAAGATTTTTGCTTCGATTTCCTCACGAATATAATTCCTCTATGAGCAAATTATGTCAAGGAATTATCATCAAAATGATCCAAAATATTAAAAATAGTTTCAGCGCTCATAAAAAAATAATAAGCTTTAAAAATTAGACCGGACCGTCTAGATGTAATATAAACATATAGTCCAAATCTTAATTATTAGTTTTTAAAAAAATATTTTTTATTTAAAAATTATCAATTGAATATATTAAATCTGACGTTCAACGTAGATTTCAATAAGCAGCCTATCACTACAAGAAAAATGAGTTTCAGCGGTGACATTTGTCGCCGCAGAAGGTCTAAAAGTCGCCGCTGAATAACTATAGTGGCGACATTTTGTTGCCGCTAAGTCGCCGCCTATGCGACTGTCGCCTATACATATTTGCGGCGACAAATTAAAGTCGCCGCCTAAAGATGAATTAGCGGCGACAAATATGTCGCTGCATATTGTGGAATTAGCGGCGACAAAGATGTCGCCGCCTAAAGATCATTCTGCGGCGACAAATATGTCGCCGCTTATGGATGATTCGGCGGCGATATTGTGTCGCCGCCTAAAGATACAAAAATGAAAATTATTTTTTATATTTTTTCCAATAATTTATGTAATACGGAAAAATATAATATAATAATAAATAATTAAATAAATTCTAATATATTAATATTAATAAATATTTTTATTATCATAATTTTTAAAATTATAATAAAATTGTTTAATTTGTACATAAATTTTATGTAGAAGGTTCAATACTATGACTAGAAGTAGCCCCATGTGGTTGTCCTTTCTGCATCAAGGCTGCAAATTGAGCTTGTATTCTTTGCTCCATTTGTTCCATTAGTCTTTGCTCGAACTGCACACGTTCTTGTTGTATCTTTTCACGTTCTTCTTCCATCTTTGCACGCTCAGCCTCCAATTTTTCTCTCTCCTCTTGAAATTTTTTTTCAAACTCTTCCTGCAGTTGGGCACGCACACTCTCCACAACTGAACTATCAGTAGATTGAGGGCGATTTCTCTTCCTTGAAGGTTCCGCTCCATACCCTTTCCCTCTTACATACCCCGACCTCTCACCAAGAACTGTCGCCAATATCTCCTTTGACGTCATTCGAGCATCACTCTCTAAATCTTGATCTTGTTGTTGAGAAAGTTCGTGCATACGACTCTATAATAAAAACATAAAACTGTTAGATTATTGATAATAGTCAATCAAAATAAGATATTAAATAACAATGCGTACATAAAGCTGTTCAGAGTGTGGATCAGCCCATACTACTTGTCCGTCTAATGTCTTCCTAGTATGCGTTATCTCCCACAACTGGTCAGGAGGAATAGGTTGTCCAGTAGTAGGATCTCTCTACAAAATAATATCATACGAGAAAATGCAAAAATTAAATTTAAAAAAATGATTGAAAATTTAAAGTATAGTGATGATAGATTGAACTTACACTGGCATACTCAATCTCTGCAAATGATCGAGGACCACAAGTATGTTTAGTCATTTGTTTTTCTCGATTTGTCATGTTCCTTATACTTTTATTCTACAACAAAATGTAGTACCTAGTAAGAAATTAATAAGAATTTAATAATTAGAAAAAATATAATTTGTTTAGAAGGATAGTGATATACCTTAAATATGTCAGACTTAAAATATATTAATAACCACTCCCAATCTTCAAAACTAATAGTTTGAGGAGGATCAGCCAACCTATCCTCATCAGTCTCATATTTCTTGTAGTGAGAGTGCAAATTGTTCTTCTAATTTCTGAATGCATTTTGTAAAATAATTGATATAGCTGTATGAAACTTTTCTTCACTAATTTCATCAGCAGGTTGAAACTTATCCTATAACAAATAAATGTAAACACTTTGTCTAATAATAAAAATAAACTTAAATGAGTATACAAATTTGACATAAATACCTTTATTTTTAAAATCATATCCTGACCATATTTTTCAAAAATATTCTTCCAGCTACCTCCACCATCCCTGAACGAGATTGTGGTTCTAAGAGTCAAACCACAATAATTAGAAAAGTCTCTTGCTTCTGGACCAATTGCTCTTGACATTGAATAAGAAGTGTCATCATAACCTGGACACTTTGGACCAGGAATAAGAAGTGTCATCATAAAGTACGGGCTTTTCATACAAAGCCATGGTGGTAAGTTATATGGCACTAAGACAACAGGCCAGATACTATGGTTGACACTCATATTCCCGAAAGGTTGAAACCCATCACTTGCTAAACCCAGTCGAACACTTCTTGGATCAGCAGAGAAGTTAGGGTACTGGTTGTCAAAGTGTTTCCAAGCTAAAGAATCAGATGGATGCCTCAGAACATCATCATTCGAGTGTTTCTCCTTGTGCCACCTCATTTCTTTAGCTGTATCTCTTGACATATACAGTCTTTGTAGCCTTGGTGTTATAGGAAAATGCCTTAAGACTTTATGTGGAACCTTCTTCCCTTTCTTTTTGTTTAAATTCCATCTAGGCATATTACACTTAGGACATGATTCTGCATTTGTGTGCTCCCCCCAATACAATATGCAATCATTCTCACAAGCATCAATTTTGTGGTAATCTAAACCCAAATCACGAATTATCTTCTTAGCTTCATAGAATGAGTTTGGCACTAAAGCCCCATCTGGGAGAACTTCTTTCAACAAGCCCAACAACACATCCATAGATTTATTACTCCAATGGTTAAGGCATTTCACTTGAAGCAACTTTACAATAAAAGAAAGTTTGGACATCTTAATACAACCTGGATAAAGTTCTGTTTCAGCATCTTTTAACAAGTCAAAGAACCTTTTAGCCTGCACATTAGGCTCTTCACTCTCAAAGTCATTAGTATTAGTATAATCCATACATGGAACTCCATATGCATCACATACCATCCTTGTAAAGTTCTCATTATCAGTAACATTTTCTACGTCATTACTAGAAACTCTACAATCTTCCTGCAGTCTTCTAATTTCCCCATGCAACTCCCACACCGTATAACTATTCCAGAAACCCTTGCTCAATAAATCTGTCCTTACATCTCTTCTCACTTTAAATATAACGTTCATGCATCTTTTACAAGGGCAACGTATTTGATTTACCACTCCTGGTTGACTAAATGCCCATTCTAGAAAAGCATCCACTCCTCTGATATATGATAGGTTGCCTCTGTCTCTAATATGTAGCCAACTTTTATCAATTTGTATTCCCTAAACAGTTAAACATAGGATGGTCTCTCATGAGTTTCTAATAGATTATGATACTTAATTGAATAATTTACTTTGATTGTTTGGTTACTTTGGTGACTAGGAGACAATTAACAAAGAATATGAAGTATATTGTTAAAATAATTTACTCTGCACACATACATACTTGTCATACAATCATACAAGTATATTTAAAAGCTTTGTTCTCAATAAGTACTTTTCTCTCCCCTCACACCAGCCCAACAGAAACAGAAAAAAGAAAAAGAAGAACGTATAAGAAGTATATTGTAATACTTTCAAACCAAGGAAATAAAGACCAATCATTATAGTTTATGTAGCTGGAACAACCATCAATGATGATTGTTTCCACGACCGCACTTTCTTAAAAAGGAGGCTTGCTTTCTTCTCACCACCATGCCTATCACACTTAATAAACCTTATTGTCAAAAGGTAGGTCAGGTTTCACAATCATGTCTTTCTTTCTCTATAATTCAGCTGATTACCCGTGAAACCACCAGCACCACACAATAGGTCCAAACACCACTGAAAAAGATGATGGCGAACAATATGAAATTATAGTTTAGTTTCCTCCAGGAAATCATTCAATTTTAAGACATACAATGCAGAAAAAGCTTACTGCAAGAAAGACCTGCTTCCCAATTCATATATTCGCAATTACTCTATACAAGAAAATTTGCGTTCAATTCGGAGCACATGATAGCCGATGTTCAGAATGATAACAAACATATCAGTATATGAATAATAACACTTATATATAATTATCTCTAAGTAATTATCATAGTTGCATACTTAACATAATAACACATAGTTGCATACTTAACGTAATTATCATAATTATGTCATGGGAAGTTGTGCATAGATCAAATATACTTCACAATTCTTATGCTATTATAAGCTAAAGCATTCATTACTCCCGGCTGAAAGTGGACAGAACGGCTGAAAGTAAAGGGCATGTCTTTCAGTACTCCAACATTTTTCAGCCTTCAACATTTTTCATTCGGTTATTCTTTTCTGTACTCCAACAATCGAAACACAATTTTCAGGCTTCAACATTCACTTTTACCATACATTGAAACACACACAATGAAACACACACAAACACAATGAAACACGCACAATGAAAGACGCACAATGAAACACACACAAACACACACACTCGATTGAACTGCTACCACACTGTACAACAACCCCCGGCTGCTGGGTTTTATACAGGACAGAGCGCAAGACACCCCCAGCTGCTGGGTTTTAACCATACATTGGGTTCAACAGCTAGCATTCAATGGCCAAATCACAGATTAGAGAAGACAAAGATGACGTATAGGAAGAACTCACCTTCTTCGGTGACTCCTGTTGCAGAGCTGAAAGAAGCAATCCACAGTGCACGGTGATCGGTTTACGCCAGACAGCTTACGAATCCACTGAGCAAGACCAAAATAAGATTTCCCCCTTCTAAGCTTCAATTTCCATCGGCCAAATCAACCGTAGCTACCGCTGAAAGCTTCAATCCACAATCGCATTCAATCCCCCTTCTAACCTTCAATCCCGCTTCTAAGCTTCAATCCACACTCTTCGACCTCTAACTATCCCTACGACAGCCTCCGTTACTCTCCAGCAAAACCCCCGTGGCTCCCACTCTCTGTATCGTGCGCTCTCTGTATCGCTCGCTCGGCTCTGTATCGCTCCCCGCGCGCTGAGAACCCGACGAAATGAAATGTTAGGGCGCCTGGAGGAAAATAACACTAACAACCTTCAGCGGCGACACAAAAGTCGCCGCTGAAAGTAACTTTCAGCGGCGACAAAAAAAGACGCCGCCGAAACTAACTTTCAGCGGCGACATTCTTTTGTCGCCGCTAAAAGTGTTAATTGTACCAAATACTTTAATCTTCAGCGGCGACAAAGTAGTGTCGCCGCTGAAAATAGACTTTCAGCGGCGACTAATTTTTGTCGCCGCTGAAAGTCAACGCTGGAACCTTTTTTTACCCTACCTTCTGCGGCGACAACAATATATCGTCGCAAAAAGTCCTACTTTCAGCGACGACTGCTTTTATCGCCGCTGAAAAGTGTAACATATTCATTGACGTACAGCGGCGACAATATAAGTCGCCGCTAAAAGTCTTACTTTCAGCGGCGATAAAATAAGTCGCCGCTAAAAGTTGATTTTCAGCGGCGACTTATTTTGTCGCCGCTAATAGCATGCCTTTCTGCGGCGACTTATTGTGTCGCCGCTGAAAGGTCGTCGCCAAAAGTCTGTTTTTTTGTAGTGTATCCTGCAACGAGCACCTAGTTCCAAAATCACCATGTCAGTTAGGGCTTACGAATTAGCTAGGGTGGTCAAACTAATTAAATGAACAGCTAATAATACACGTAGAAGAAGCTCAAATACAAGTTGCGTGCGCGTGGAGATTGGATAGACAGACAGATACTCCTCCAGGTAACTGTAAATAAAAATAATTTCAAGTTTGAAGGTTCTGTGAATCCGGTTGAAGTGATCCTTTGGGATGCTCGATGAGTCTCTTCCCTGTTAGATGCGGCGAAATGGAATCTCTTTAATTATATTCAAACCCCTTCTCTCACCCGTTGGCTTTACCATTGGCTCACATCACCCTCCTCCTTTGTCAACTCTTCCCCTCCTATATATACCTCTCCCTCCTTCCCCTTCCCTTCACAACCCTAATACTTGTTCATCACTTTCATTTCAAAGCCACTGATCAGTTCTGATCCATCCCTCTTTCTTCCTTTACCAATGGCTGAGATTGAGGGATTTCCAGGAAGCTCCATGCATGGAGTCACCGGCAGAGAGCAAACCTTCGTAGCCTCCGTGGCTTCCCCGATGGTCCCTTCCGACCACACTGCCAATTTCGCTCTCCCCGTTGATTCTGAGCACAAAGCTAAAGTCTTTAAGCTCTTCTCTTTTGCCAATCCCCACATGAGAACCTTCCACCTCTCCTGGATTTCCTTCTTCACTTGCTTCGTCTCAACCTTCGCGGCGGCCCCTTTGGTTCCCATAATCCGTGACAACCTTAACCTTACCAAGTACGACGTCGGGAACGCGGGAGTCGCCTCCGTCTCCGGCAGTATCTTCTCCAGGCTTACGATGGGTGCAGTTTGTGACCTCTTAGGTCCACGTTACGGCTGTGCCTTTCTCATCATGCTCACCGCGCCAACGGTGTTCTGCATGTCGTTTGTGCAAGATGCCTCTGGTTACATAGCGATACGGTTCATGATAGGGTTCTCGTTGGCCACTTTTGTGTCGTGTCAGTACTGGATGAGTACTATGTTTAACAGTAAGATCGTAGGGCTTGCGAACGGGACGGCGGCAGGGTGGGGCAACATGGGAGGTGGGGCCACTCAGCTTATAATGCCATTGGTATATGAATTGATCAAAAGAGCTGGATCTACCCCTTTTGTTGCCTGGAGAATCGCCTTCTTCGTCCCTGGTTGGATGCATGTCATCATGGGAATCCTCGTTTTGACCCTCGGTCAAGACCTGCCCGATGGCAACCTCGGTGCTTTGCAGAAGAAGGGTAGTGTCGCCAAGGACAAGTTCTCCAAGGTAATCCCTTTTATTTAGATAATAAATAGTTGAGGTACATATATATACTTGTGCTCCTTAAAATATAATCCAGTTTGAGAAAAATAATGTTGAATTGGCTTTCGATTGTGCGTGTTTCAGGTGTTGTGGTATGCGATAACGAATTACAGGACATGGATTTTTGCTCTATTGTACGGGTACTCTATGGGAGTTGAATTGACCACTGATAATGTGATCGCTGAATATTTCTATGATAGGTCAGATACCTCAGCTCTATCATATAGTCTAAATAATTTCAATTTTGTTTACTCATCCATGTATGTAAACTAACAAATGCATTTGAAAGTGCAGGTTCAATCTGAAGTTACACACCGCTGGAATCATTGCCGCTTCGTTCGGAATGGCTAACTTCATTGCTCGTCCTTTTGGCGGCTACACTTCCGATCTTGCTGCTCGTTTATTTGGGATGAGAGGAAGGCTTTGGAACCTCTGGATTCTTCAAACTTTAGGAGGAGTTTTCTGTATATGGCTGGGACGGGCCAATTCTCTTCCCATTGCCATCGTCGCCATGATTCTATTCTCCATCGGAGCTCAATCTGCTTGCGGTGCAACTTTCGGCATCATCCCTTTCATCTCAAGGCGGTCTCTGGGCATCATCTCGGGTTTAACTGGGGCAGGGGGGAACTTCGGGTCGGGGCTAACCCAGTTGGTCTTCTTCTCGACCTCAAGTTTCTCCACCTCGGCGGGTCTGTCGTGGATGGGTGTTATGATAGTGGCCTGCACACTTCCGGTGACTCTGGTTCACTTCCCTCAGTGGGGAAGCATGTTCCTTCCTCCAACTAAAGACGTTGACAAGTCAACAGAAGAGTACTATTATGCATCTGAATGGAACCAAGAGGAGAGAGAGAAGGGTTTGCACCAGCAGAGTCTCAAGTTCGCAGAGAACAGCCGTTCCGAGAGAGGCAAGCGAGTAGCCTCTGCTCCGACGCCACCTAACACAACTCCGACTCATCAAGTTTAACTGCTATACGTTGAGTTAATAAGAGCATGAGTCGCCGGCGACGATGACTCAGCACTCCGCTTTTGTCTTGTTATATATATATGTTTCAGTATTTTTCTCTGCCGGTCCACTTTCATTCGCATGATGAAAATTAAGTTGAAGGTTGAACTAAAGCTTTGAAATACCCAAAATAATGAGGAAGCATGTGTAAATACGAAAGATGTATAATGATGGATGTTTCATTAATATTTAAGTGGAACTTGTTGTACTTTTGTGATATGATGTGGGGAATAGAATATACTTGCGTGTTTTGTACTGATGTCAACTGGGATTATATAGATTCAGAATTATTTTAAAGGGGGCAGTTGGCTGCTGCTGGAATCAAGCTGAATCTCGATGCATGAAGGATGAATCCGATCATAGTTTAATAGAAAGGGGCTTCAATTATTGAGGAGTGTGTCTGCATGCGTATGGAAATTGTCTCTTTCCACGAAACATAGAATATACCAAGTCAAATGTATAAATCAGCGAATGATGACGCCACAGAAGCAATAGCAAAAGGTATTATCTTTTTTTTTTATTCAAAAATTTTTAAAAAATAATTAAATTTATTCAGAATCTAAGGGCAGGGAAGTCCCATTTTTTCGTAGGCGATACCAATATCGGGTAGGATAAACTATCTATTATCTTTAAGCGTAAATTGAAATATTCAAGAGTTAGAATATCTCTCTAAATACTACGATTAAAATTATAATAAAATAATATTCTTAAATAACTAAACAAATTTTGGTCGCATGTCTCTAATTAGCTGGGAAAACTGACCAAAATATCAAATGGCCTCAAATCAAATACTCACTTAAGGAACAATATTAAATTTCAGAATCCCCATTCTTTTTAAAGATGCTGTGAGTTAATTTTTTTTATGAGCCCCATATTTTTTGGTTTTCAGCACATATAGCAACCGTCATGGATTTTCTAGAGAAGCAGACAAAAGTGGCGGGGATGAACCAAGTTTGAAGCTGGTTCATTAGTTATTTTAGGATTTTATTGCGTTGAAATTTGAACCATTTGAAAATGGTGTGCTTAGCACGATGCCACGACGGAGGTGGCTTTTTCCAGTTGATGAGCAACCACAAACGTACGATAATACTCCATTTTCAAAAGGTGAGAAAATGTTTTCATCGTCAATAATCACGGTTCAGGAAAATATTTTTATTATGTTTTTAATTTTTCTAAAAAAATTTCGTCGCGCCTCGTTTCGTCTCTCTCTCTTTTTCCCCTTTTGAATTATATGCTATATTGATTGGCTTTTTATAATTGGTATAACGCTTAAAACAATTATTGTGCGAAAGGTATAAAAATTCGAGTTTATGAAAACATGCAAGTTTGATTTATTAAAATTTCATCGGATTGGTTAAAAAATCGCTTAATTTTGAACGTGAATTCCGTGTAACAGGAACATATAACATTAAATAAATAAATTTTCAAACTTTGATGATTATATTAAATTAAAATAAAAATTGTGTGAAATTGAAGTATACTCCACGCTTTTGTATGGCGTCTAAAATAAGAAAATGCGTAAGTCCCTGTAATATATTTTCTATGGCTGAGTTTAAAGATTGATTTTGGGATGAATAAAGGTAACAATTCTATATCCTATTTTGTATTGAAAAATTATTACACTATATTGCTTTTTTTTTTACTAAACATAAGTATATTTCAATTAGAGAAAATCATATTTAAGACATTATTAAATTTTAAATGTGTGTATCTCTTTTAGTAAGCAATTGAATTTACTTCACCAAATTTTGAGGATTAACCATTCTACTAGTCATAAAAGTTTTTTTTGGTTGCATACCCAATTTACTAGAGTTTTACTCCTATTACATATAGATTTGACCCGTGTCGCACGCTTGTCTATGGTGGATGAGTCTTACAATGGAGATTTTCTGCATACACTAATGCTTAAACTTAAAATCTTACTTAAGTAATATTGAACCGTTTACTACTTGAACTAATATCTGGTTGAGCTAGGGATAAGAGTTGGTTACATCCATATTGCTATGCTACTATCAAGCCTATCAGGGGACATAAATTTACAGAGACTATTTTGTTTTGATACAAATTTACATGAGACTTTATTTTGTATTTGGGCTAGATGGGCCATGTGAGCCCTATAAGGCAGAAAGAAAAAGGACAAGAAGAAGAAGGAAAGGGAGGGTTAAGATTGGTCCACACATGGGAGGGAATTTCACGTGAGGAAAGTAAATTTTGGATCTGAATGTTCTTCACCTGTAATGCTTCTGAAGTATATTGGTAAATTTCTGAGTCCTCATCAATGGCAATAAGGAAGCCATTACTATAGCCGCCCCTTTCTTTAATAAAATTGAATATCGCTCCCTCACATGCAAACCCAACATCTTTCTTCTCTCATCCATTCCTTTGGTGTTCCTATTTAATGCATCTCCCCTTTCATTAATGTTCTCTCTTTGCTTTCCCTTTTCCTTTCAACAAACCATCTCAATTCTAATCCCTTTTTAGTTTTGCCTAATTATGATCCTCACTCTTTAACCCCAAACGCGTTTTCAATTTCACACCAAACTTAACCCCATTCTTAGTGTCAAGTAGGGTGGAAACATGACATGTTAGATCATGCTTTATCTTTAATAGGCTAAATCTATTATATGTAAAGTTGACCCAAACTTAGTCTATAGCCTAATAGATTTTTTTTGGGCATAAGTTTAGTACGTACAAAGATCTAATTTGGCATGAAGTCTATTAAAATTGCATGTATTTAAAAGCATTGCAAACATGCTAACATACTTTAAAATAGACCGATATTAACATGTATTTTTCATATAACAATTTTATATAATGTTATGTAAAATACCAATTTTATATAATATGATTTTAATTTAAAATAAACCTACGCGAGCCTGACATCTTTTATTTTAGAGAGCCTAAATTTAGCCTGTTAAACAAAATAAACTTTTAAAAAAGTGTGAGCTTATGCATTTTCTTAAATAAACTAGGTTAAATCATATTCCCCTCATATGCTACTGGGTTATTTTTATCCCTAGTCTAAAGTAGAATGCCTTACCATGCGCACATTGAATCTCTTTGAGCTCATAGGTATGATCTTAATCTCTGGTTTTCCCTTTCCATTCCAATTAATATGCCAAACTTGTGGGTGGCTTGCTATTAAATAGATACTTAAGATGAGAAGAAGTTTGTGGGTGTGAAGCAAAGCTAATAACAGCCCAAATTAAATCAACATTAATGCGTCTTATTTTCCATCTTCACCAAATGATTTAATGGTATAGATATATAGTCATGATAAATATCTCTTACTTTCCTTGATTTCTTCTTCATTATTTATAATGACGGATGAGCGGCCTCGAAGGGAGATGTAAGAAAGTCAGCTAGATTTGATGTACTCTTCAATGTTCTATAAATGAACTGGCCTTCCAAATTGCTTACACTTGGAACAAAAATGAGGCTCTTAAAGTTTGTCATTTACCTTTTACCCTTTTCCCGTGCGTGTTGTGTGGTCATTGCAGATATATACGTACGAAGAAGACAAGACACACATGACCTTGATTTTTTTTTTGGGGGGAAGATGAAGCAGGGAATAGATTTGAAAGAGTGCAATAACAAGAACTCACGAGCTTCCCCAGACAAAAAGTAGAACACCCACCTCACCAACTCGGCACCAACACAACCCTTAAGTAATGGCGTACTACCAATTAGCTGTGCATATCTGCCTTCAGCATCCCTTCACGAGCCTATTAATGGCGAATGCCCCCTTCACAATCTCCCATGAAAAATCCCCTCTTATATATAAAACTACACT
Source organism: Leucaena leucocephala (assembly GCA_037074615.1). Lineage (NCBI taxonomy): Eukaryota > Viridiplantae > Streptophyta > Magnoliopsida > Fabales > Fabaceae > Leucaena > Leucaena leucocephala. The sequence continues at coordinate 18,775,691 of CM073525.1, read as the reverse complement.
CTGTTTCATATTCTCCCACACACCCTATTGCAGAATACATATTACCTAGCTAATATCTAAATATGTCAGCTACATATTATTTCTCCTCCCTTTTGGCTCTTTATCTTCTCCTTTCTCTCAGTTCTCTACACACAGCCGTGGGTGGCCGTATCATTCCACCAAGTGCTCCGAGCACTGTCACAAGACCACTGGTTTCATCGCAAGAAGCTCAGACTTACTTGAAGCCCAGGTTGGATGACAAAGAGAGAGTCTTCCAGGGCAGGCAAGTGAAGGATTGCTTACCAAAAGGGTTAAGGCATAACTCTGCTCCTAGCAGATTCGTCAACTATAACACGCTAAGCTCTGGAGGCTGCTCTGGAATGCATTTCAAGAAACCTTGAGTACTGTACTGTACTGTACTTCTTTGTATATGGTTGAGAAACAAAAGGTATCAGGTGTGACGTTTCTTTTTTTTCTTTTTTTTAAATCTGTGATAGATTATAAATATCATGTATCACCGATCACAATTTTGAAGGATTTCTGATTCTGATGTGGTGGCTAATGCGTGAGATATTAGAGCCACAGATTCGAACAGAAAGATGATATTTGAATTCTTTTTAAGCCATGGGCATGGATATAGGACGGAAGGATTGTGAAACCATGGCGTTATATGCTTGTAATGTCCACCCCAGACAAGTCCCAGAAACTAGTTAATCGTAATCATTACCCGAAGAAAACAAAAACAGATTATCAATAATATACTGCTTGTTCAAATAAGGGTTGTATATGAATTTAAGTTTGCGCAATGTCTGAATTTACTTGGTTTTGAGATGGGTGGATGGCTCATTGTTGACATTTCTTTATGTTATTAGTGTTCAAGACTTCTTTGTTACATTCATCTCTCCAGACAAGGCTTCCCATTTCCTTGGAAACACACTATTAAGTATCACGATACACTAAACAATACCAATAAGAAATATGTAATGGAACAATTCTCAAGAATCGAATTTTCTGATTATTGATAAGTTACTGAATAATGCATAGAAACAGAGGAAGGAGTATTCCAAGACCGTGCCACATGTGTTTCATATAAAGCCAGTAAAAGCTGTGAAGAAGTAACCCTGCCGGGGGAGGGATAAGTGTAGCATATATGCGCCAAAATGCATAGCACATGGTCAACTTCAAAACCGCCATCAAAATTAAGTTGCAAGTCAACGTCTTTTGGAGAGGGGTGACTTTCCTCAAGCAGGAAGAGGAATATGTGGACGAGCTGATCTATGATGTCTGGTCTTGTTTGTAAAAGGATGCATGCAATGCAGTGGTGTTCATGATTCGTGGGATTCATAGGAATATATGAAATTTCCCCAAAATGCATACAAAATCAAAGTATTCATCAGCATCAATAGGGGCCAAACGCATACTTAAACTCATGAAAGAACAGGACACATGGAGCAGGTTGTGGAGCCTTGTCAAAAATTGCCCCAGAAATAATTGACAAGGAAAAGCGAAGAGCAAAGGAAATACGGAAGAAACGAAATAGGGAAGTTTGCAATTTGAGTTTTGTTATTATTTTCTTAAAAAGAAGAAAAAAAAAAAAAGGAAAGAAAGAAAGAGCTAACTAATAGGGCCACTCGATGAAACTGTCCGACGTGGTCTTACATAGGAATTCCCCAAGATTTAGTATCTTAAATTATTTTTTAAAAAATAATTAATACTATAAAATATTTAAAAATAAAATTAATATTTTAAATTAATTTTAGAGGTACGATGAATACTTAAAGTATTTAAATTGATATAATTTTATTATTTTACTAATAAAAATATAAATTAATGTATGATCCATGTTATATAAGCTTTTTATTTCAACACATTATTATTTAAAATATCACATGTATCATATTATTTAAAAAAAAATATTGAATAAACCTTAAAATTAACATTGTATAGAATTTATATGTGAAGATTGAAAAATTATATAGTTTATTTATTATAATTTATTAAAATAATATTACACATGTAACATTTTAAATAATAATGTATCGAAATAAAAAGTTTATATGATATGTATTAAATAAAAGTTTATGTTTTTATTAGCAAAGGGATAAAATTGTAACAATTTAAGTATTTTAGGATGTTAATTGTACTTTTAAAATTAGTTTGAGATGCTGATTATACCTTTATATATTTTATGATACTAATTGCTCATCTAAAATTAGTTTAGGATGTTGAATGTACATTTATCCATTATAGAATTGCTAGGAATTTTGACATCAAATGAAGATACTCATATTTAGTGTTTTATAATACCTTAAATAAAATTATATACAATAAAAATATACATATATTTAAAAAAAAAAAACCAAGGATCCATAAAGGAACGCCACCACCTAATCGCATTATTTTGAATGGGAAAAGAATATACTCCCATCCTCTTATGTATGAGCAACATTTAGGTTGGTATTATATGTATAAACTAATTTTTATTAGTTTAAATAATTAATTCACTTTTCTTCATTTTTAATTAAATTAATTATATTTTTCTTTCATATTTTTTCTACTAATCCTCTTTTATCATCTCTTTTCTCAATCATTCTTTCTTTTATTCATCTATATTTGGAAAAAATTATATATTTATTATTTTTAACTAATATTTTAATCCACATAATTTTATTAGTTGTTTTTTATATATAAAATTGGAAAAAATATTTTCTTAATAATAAAAATTAAGATAGGTTGAATCTCATAATCTTTTTTTTAGTTATATATCAGATTTATTGAAATTTTATCTCGCTTAACAAAGTATCACACTACAGTCTTTACACAAATGGCCCATGGTAACGATACATTCAACCTTCAAAACCAACCAAAAAGTCTTAAAAAATTCAGCCCAATAAAATCCACGAAACCAATAAAAGTAGTACTAAATTGGCTTGAAAGTAATTTACTCCCCGAGGCAGGTGAGTTATCAGTCAGTATGGACTGATAGAAACTTCTAAAAAAATAATTGGAGGCAACGTTGCAGGAGCCGGTCAAGATGAAGATATATTATTGGGAAAATCATATTAAAAGTATCTATATTTTTATTAAATTTTTAATTTGATATCTATATATTTTTCTTTTAATTAAATTATTTAATTTTATTTTGTTAATATAATTAATCAATATAACTTTATTCTGTTAATACTGTTAGCTCATATACAAGAATTAATGGTATTAATAAAGTAAAAATAACAATTAATTTAATTAAAAAAATATATAAATACTAAATTAAAATTTTAAAGAAAATATAAGTCCGTTTTCAATATATTATAATATAAGTGATAATAATTAATAAATGAGAACCGCCAGAAGATGGATATACCCTTTACTTGTGAAACAAGCCTTGTCTCTCAAAATTATGATTACATGGATGGGCATTCGTTCTGTTCCTCGCAGGGTCCAGCTTAAGATAATTAATGCATGTTTACATATGAGATGCTTCAATTTTAATAATAATTTTTAAATATCTAAATTTATATTTTAAAATAATTGACAGCTCAATTTATCTAATATTAATATAGTTTAAAAGAAAAAAAATTTTATCTTGACCTTAAATCATTGGTAAACTTAACTAATTTTTAAAAAATTCTTTACCAAAAAGAAAAAAAATGAAAAAATAATCATTTATTAAAATTCACCAGATAAATTAGTATTCATTTGATAACTATTCTGGCATCTTATTTCTACTAAAATAAACAAATATGATAAATAATATTATATCCTGTCATAGCCATAAGAGTTATTAGTACATTTTTTGAATAATTTAATAAAATTAAATTAATTAATTAATTTTAATTAATATAAGAGTTAGTTAAATAATTTAAGTAGATTAAAGAGTATATAATATAAATTGGTCTTAGATATTATATTTTATTATAATTAACTGATTTATTTAATTTTTTTAGTTTATTTATAAAAAGTTAACTAATATTTATAATTAATATTCATATAATATAAATTTTGTAAATGGAATATTTATTCCAATAAAATGATTGGACATAACGAACTGCAAGTGCTTCACATTGCAAATCATTTTGGCCAACCTGGTGTCTACTTGAATCCTGCATTGTCTTCCATTTCATGAATTTATATGTTGACAAAAAAAAGCAAGAAGAAAAAAATGGTTTCCACTTCCCATGCTTAAAACACTTGTGAGTAAATTAAAGAAATAATGGATAATGGATGGATCGATCAAAGACTTGTTTTTGACTCTTTTGAAAGACGCCTCCTGGTAATGATGGGAATCGTCATTAGCTGAAGATGGGGATGTGATCAATTTCGGGTACACTGTGGGCTACAACTGATGCGGTGGCACTGCAAGCCAATTAGTCATTACACTTTATTTGTCCTTTCAAAAGGGGAAAAAGAAAGAGGCTTGAGAAAATTAAAGATGGTAATAAATCATAAATGTAATGGAGCCAGATGCCAACTACGAAGCGAGTGACTCATGCAAACAAGGGAAAAATATACCCGAAATAGGCGGGTCGAATCACCCGTTGTTATTCATCCTTCTCCTTTCCCTCGCTCCCTTTGGTCAGACACTTCACCTGAAGCTTTCCCATTTAGCTCTCTTCTTGATTAGATCCAGGCTTGCCCCTTGTTGCTTTTTCCCATTCATTTCTGTAAGTTTGAAGCTTCGTTAAAGTGGAAGCTTTCTGCATTTTGTTTCGCTTCTCAGCCTAGCTTAACTGAGAAATCTTAATACTGTTTCTTGTTTCTTCTCCTTGATTAGTGTTTTCATAAGTCGTTTCTGTTTTTCATAGTGGTGAAATAAGAGTTCATTTCATCTGAGAGGTCTATTACAACTAGTTAAGAGCATGACCTTGTATCCCGTGTATTAACCTGACATATTCAGAACACAAGCTTTGTTTTTTTCGGCTTCTTTGTCGCTCTTTCAATGTCCATCGATGACAGGTTTTGTACTAATGGAGGAAAAGGGCATGCTTCAATTCTCTGCTGGATTTTGTGTGTTCTCCCACTATCCCTTCCCGCTCCTTCTTGTTTTTTAGCTTCTGCAGCGATCCTATTCTTTCATTCTATTTAGACTCTGGCTGAACATTCAATTCCGTATTTTTTTTGCATTCTCGTTTCATTAATTTGTCTCTACTTGAGTAGTAAATCTATTATCCAGTTACGAGTTCATAAAATTCTTTTATTTTCCCCCTTCACTGCAGTAATTGTTAGAACGAGCTATTTTCTCAATCTATTGGTCCTTCAGTTTCTTTTCTCAACGGCGGAATATCTGAATCGGTGTTTTTATCCAATTCATCACAAACGAGATAACTTGAGTACATGGATTTAGCCAAAAATTGCCCGATTTTAATTTGGTTGTGTTTTGCATTGCAGGCTGTTGATACAATAATTATCTGCTGTTTGAAAATCTGATATGACGTTATGAGACATATAAATCCTTCCTGTTTGATGCCTTAGTTGTAATCTTACTAAGCTAATAGAAAGTATCCTGCTACATGCAAAATGATGTCTAACATTTGATGTATTGGCATTGAACATAATGGAAGAAATACAATCTCAATCGGATCATTATAGATCTTCATCTTCATCAGTGAGTAGCCCAGCAAGTAGGGTTCCATCAAGTAACTTCTTCTACCTGCGTAAACCCGGTTCACTCAGACAACCAATCTCGTTTGAGGATTCACCTGAGTGGGATGATACTGATACTGACGTTAGGATCGAAGGAGGTGATTCTATTCATGTTGCTACTGCACCAGTTTCCCCTTCTCTTTCAAAGCTCAACAGTGAGTCCTTGCCATCCCCACATCTACCTGAAGGTCCAGCAGTTCCACGAAAAGTTGCAGGAGCTTCCATTATGTGGAAGGACTTGACTGTGACAATAAAGGGAAAAAGGAAATACTCTGATAGGGTTGTTAAGAGTTCAACTGGCTATGCCTTACCTGGGACAATGACGGTAATCATGGGTCCAGCTAAATCAGGGAAATCTACACTATTACGGGCTATTGCAGGTTTTGAAGCATGCTTCCTCTGTCATTGATTAATTGCAATAAATAATTTTTCCCTGTGTATATTTGAATAATCAAAATTTAATTGTATTTTTTCTTTGTCAGGAAGATTGCATCCTTCTGCAAGGATTTACGGGGAAGTGTTTGTGAATGGAGTAAGATCAGACATGCCTTATGGATCATACGTGAGTTCACTATCTCACTAGCTGCCAGATGTTTATTTTTTCCATTGTGTTTAAACCTAGTCTATTCATAATTAGTCTAATAGTATGTGTGAGTAATAATCTGTTACTGTAGATCATGATTTCATGTGATATATTGATAAAAGGTGTGAAACTTCTTTGATGGATGGATGTGTAAGTTTAAAATTATCTTTATAACATTCAAGTCTTTCCAAAATCAACTATTTCTGTTTGTGCCATATCGTTGTGCAAATGCTGTATGAACTACTATGGCTCATGGGAACATTTAATATGATGGGCGTTGACCTCTCTTTGATCAAAATATCCTTCTAAAGCATTGTCTTTGCCTCCTAATTGTGGTAGGCTTAATGACCTATTCCAAAAAGTGTCATAGTGAGTACGGTTCTTTTATTTGTTTTTACTTGGCAAGTGAATTGCCACTGTGTTAAAATTTTGGCACATTTTTTCATGTAAGCCCATAGTTCATGGCAGTATAATTCTTGTGGATTTCAAACCTACACTTCCAACTTGATTGAGCAAGTTAGTATTCTATAAACTACTTCAACTATGGAAGTTTATAAGCATCTCACCCGTGCTACTAAATTGTCTATTTTTATTGTGGGATGCTTGGTTGATTACATGATGCTAGATGTCTGTACTCTGGAGCTTGTTCTCTAGTAACTTCTAAATAGCTGTTATTTTTTGGTTGCATCAGGAGGGGGATTTTTCTTCTGAAGTTTTCCTCTTGATTTTCAGGGTTATGTGGAGAGAGAAACCACTCTAATTGGGGCCCTCACTGTGCGAGAATTTCTATACTATTCAGCCCTGCTTCAACTTCCTGGTTTCTTTTGTCAGAAAAAGAATGTGGTTGGGGATGCCATTCATGCAATGTCTTTGGGGGATTATGCTAATAAACTTATTGGTGGACATTGCTACATGAAGGGCCTTTCAAGTGGGGAGAGAAGGCGGGTTAGCATTGCCAGGGAGCTGGTGATGAAGCCACATATCTTATTTATAGATGAGCCCCTTTATCATCTAGACAGGTATTTGTTTCTGATCTCTGTTTTTATCTAAAATCACTCTGGTCTAAGTCTTCCTGGCATCTGTCAATAACGCGATATTTTTGTCTCACAATTTTATAAGTAGCCTTGCTACATGCTGCCCCCAACAAGTTATAGGAAACAACAGTCTGCTTGGATAATTCATGCATTACCTGGAAATTATTTTAGTTGACACACTATTGCCCTTCATGGGAATTTTTTGTGCGGACAAGTGGTCATTAAAATCAGTATTGTTTAATATGGGTCTAGGCTACGTCCTTACATTGTTGTTACTTTCTTAAGAGAGCCAATATTATCAATTCCTTGGTTGTGTTTAATATTTGTAACGTGCATTTTGCCAAACCGTCATTTGTATTCCAACATGTACCAGATGGTTTACAACTTTCTGATGTGACCTGGAAATGATTCTATTAATGCCAAAAATATTTATTGGTGTAACAGCTCAGTGAATGGAATATCAAACAAAGACAAAACTGCACCAATAAACAGCTAAGCCATGTCTGAAACAGTAATTAAACAACAAACAAAATAATGACAGAAAGAAGGGATCTTCCCTAACTTTTGTGAGATGAGGTCCTCTCCATGCCTAAAAACAGTATCTTCCTTACTCTACCTCTGCTGTAAACCCTAGAAAACCTCCTATTCAGCCCTGTCAGATGCCAACACAGCTTTTTAGTTGACTCACCAGAATCAGTAACAAGTGTTGGACCTTTATACCTCCTCCTCCTGGAATAAACTTGGCCCATAAATGAACCAGGCTCATCAATTTCTAATATCTTTCTAATAATTTATTTAATCTTCTGCAGTGTCTCAGCACTTTTGATGATGGTTACATTGAAGAAACTTGCAAGCACTGGTTATACTCTTATTTTCACCATCTATCAGAGTAGTACAGAAGTCTTTGGCCTTTTTGATCGAATCTGTCTGCTTTCTAATGGAAATACACTGTTCTTTGGAGAAACATTAGCTTGCTTGCAGGTAATTTGTCTTTCACCTTTATGCTCTTGCACATTAAATATGATTATGGAAAATCCTTTCTACCTTCATGGGTAAAAGATTCTAAACAACCTTATCTTTTCTTTTACCTGCTCTGCCTATTGTATCACTGACTGCTGCAATTTTATGTGGATGAAGCACTTCTCAAATGCTGGATTTCCTTGCCCTATCATGCAAAGTCCTTCTGATCACTTTCTCCGTGCAATTAATACAGATTTTGACAGGATAATTGCAATGTGCAAAAACTGGCAGGTAATTATTCCAGAAATTTCTTTTGGGGTCGACGTTATTTTCCAGTGTGCATTTTTCTTTAATTTATGTCTGATTGATGTTACAAGCAGATAATGAAAAGTTAATTCTTTAAAAAGAAAATTTTATCAATGTATTGACCTATGCTTATGAGATTGTGATTTTTAGCTGAAAGACTTCTGATCTATCACAACATTGTTGCAACTATAATGACTGTTGGTTAAGAGGAAGGTGGGGGTGATTGATTTGTTTGCTAATTAATGGTATCATGACAACAGGATGACAATGGGGAGTTTTCTTCTGTAAACATGGACACTGCTGTAGCTATACGTACACTTGAAGCAACGTATAAATCATCTGCAGATGCAGCTGCTGTTGAAACTATGACTTTGAAACTTATTGAGAAGGTAGGGTGCTGTTAATGTTATAATTAAGTTTTTAAGCCTATCGGCTGTGAGCTTTGCCTGTCGGTTAGCAAGATGAGCACATTTATTCATTTATCGTGTACTGCTGAATTCAAGGGCCACTATTGTGAACTTAGTTGTTAAATTCTTGGTCTCTCAGGAAGGTCCAGCTCTCAAAAGCAAAGGCAAAGCTAGTATTGCTACACGAATTGCTGTCTTGACATGGAGATCATTATTAGTTATGTCAAGGGAGTGGAAATACTATTGGCTCCAACTTATTCTTTATATGCTTCTCACACTCTGTATTGGGACTGTGTTTTCTGGTTTGGGCCATACTCTGTCCTCAGTTGTGGTAAGTCTCAGCATTGCAATCACAATTCACTCTTAATTTGTATTTCTTGTAGTTTATGATATGCTGGCATTTAATTATGTCTTTAATAGTTGATGCACTCATAAAATGTACGGATTATATTTTATGTATTGTACATTGCAGACTAGAGTTGCGGCAATTTTTGTATTTGTATCATTCTGCTCCCTTCTAAGCATTGCTGGCGTGCCTTCACTTTTGAAAGAAATCAAGGTAATCCTATTGCTACTATACCTGTCGAATTCTACAGCAATTTGAGTTTTGCATTTGTGTTTTATATTAATAAAATGAACTCTAATTTTGCCATCTGGTGCCTTTTTTTCCCCTCTTAAAACCAATCTCTGCAATGTGGTTTCCTTCTTTCTTATGATGCATATATACAGACATTAATGACACACTGGATCCTGAAATTATTTGGTAGTTTTACTAACTCTGCAGCATATGTTGTTCTGCAGATATATGCCTGTGAAGAATCGAACCAGCACTCTGGTGCATTAGCATTTTTACTTGGGCAACTCCTCTCCAGCATCCCTTTCCTATTTCTCATCTCCATTTCATCGAGCCTCATGTTCTATTTCCTAGTAGGGCTGCGAGACGAGTTTAGCTTGCTGATGTACTTTGTGCTCAACTTTTTCATGTGTCTGTTAGTGAATAATGGACTTGTGCTAGCCATTGCTTCTCTATGGCAAGATGCCTTCTGGAGTGTTTTGACCCTGCTGTGCATACATGTAAGCTCCATTTCCCACAGAAAATCATTTTAGCCGTGAATTAGTAATAAAATTTTAGGTCATTGAATTGGTAACCGATATATCATTTTATTCGCATTATCACATAAGAATTTTTTACCTGCCTTCTGACACTAATTATTCAACTAAAACAGGTGGTCATGATGCTTTCTGCTGGTTATTTTAGAATTCGAAATGCTTTGCCTGGACCAGTGTGGATGTATCCAATATCCTATATATCCTTTCATACATACTCTATTCAGGCAAGTAGCTCATATCCTGTATGTTTTTTGAATAGGAGAAAATTTAAATCAAATTCTTTGCGTTTATTTTATCAAGTTCTTTAATATCACTTTTGCATGTGTTCTATTTTTTTTTTTAATATTTTCACTTAACGTAAACCCACATAAAAAAAGAGAGTATATATAGCAAAGTGTGATTAGAGAATTTGATATAATGGATATAAAGAACTTGATATAATTCTTCTGAAAAGTCGTTTCTAAACAGTGTATTTTGTTTCCCAGTAGAGATAGAGATGGTCCTCATGGAAAGCTAATACTTGTCTATTAATGTTGTAGGGTCTTTTGGAGAATGAGTACCTAGGGACGTTTTTTGCTGTTGGGCAGGTAAGGAGCATATCTGGGTTTCAAGCCCTCCAAAGTGCGTATAACATCTCCGGCGACAACAATTCAAAGTGGGAGAATTTACTGGTTTTGTTTCTCATGGCAGTTGGTTATCGTATTATCGTGTTTGTTTTATTACGTTTTTGCGTGGGGAGAAAAACATCCCTCCTTAAAAGTTTTCCATGTTGTAATCGGGATACAACAAATATATAATTCCTCTTCATCTGGCTTTGCCTGTTAACACAAGTTTCATGAATTTTTCTTCGAACAATGAAGTGAAAATATCAAGTTACTGATTTGCCTGTGATATTCCTCTTATTGTTTAATATCGTTTGACTCCGCCCATTAGAACTTGGATTCTAAAAACAAAAACGGGGCTTTTATCTCCCTTTGGAAACAAACATAAGGAAGGAGCGGAGTAGCTCAATCGGCACATGTAAATCTTACCAATAAAATTAGTCTTAGTTTGTAAATAGTTAGTTCATAGTTTATAAAGTCATAAGTTTATATAAGGATGTTGTTGGAGAACGATTTGTAAGTACTCTTTAGTTTAGAGACATGTTTTAGGCCTTAGTGAAACTTTTGAGATTCAATTCATTTAAGTTTTTTTTATATAAAAAAAAGTACAAAGCTTGGAGTCAACTGAGTCAAACTGAGTAGGGGAAATGACTTACTTAGAGACTTTATACTCTTAAACACAGCCACGTCATCGGAACAGCTGTACCACTAACAAATAGACGCACTCTTAGCAAGCAGAGCATGTGTGTAAGGAAGACTCAAGGGATGAGCTGGAAGCTCCAACAGGGTGGGGATAAGATATTTAGAAACCAGGTCACTTTTTATTTTTTTGTTTGAGAGCTGACTAAGGAAATATGGTTAGTGATTAGAGTGATGAGATGGCTTGTAAAGAGGGGATGAAGAAAAATGATCTTTTGAAGGCCCACATGTTTTAAAAGCGGAATCAGCTCACTACGTTCCATTCCTCTCCTGCCTTCTCTGGTTCTTATCCTCTCCCATTCTAAGTCTCTATCTTGCCTTCGCTTTTACCCATTTTTCATTCATTTCTCAGATGCTTCCTCCAACACTAGTGTTGGATTGTCCCAACCAATCACCCCCCAAGGCCGACACTTCACATTGATTTAAAGCTAGTTTTTCCCGAATTTCAGAAAACGTACTTATTGTGAGGGCTTTATCCTTAGCGCTACTCACTTAAGACTGATTAAACTCAAGTCTAAAATAACTAGATACTCTAGATTTACACATAAAAAAAAAGCTCTCCCACAGTCGTTTTTTTCCCTCTGGTTTTGTTAATCTTAATCTTTTCCCTTACACAATGAGGGAGATCAAACAAATCATGCAAATCCCTGATCACCAGATCAAGCCTATTCAAGTAGATTTGGCTTTTAGTAATGAACTTCATAAATCGCACGTTGATTAGCCTCAACAGTGATCTTTACAAGAAGCTTGAATTATGTACATGCGCTGAGACGAGTCACGACAAGAAACACCATAGCCTAGCCATATCACGTTTATTAAATATCTTTGCCTTCGGGATTTGAATAGTTGCAGTTTCATTAGTCAAATAGGAATATGATTGATATGCTGAGAATAAGACAATGGATAATGTTCCTCAAACACGTCCTTGCTGGCATGGATTCCTCAATTTGCTCTGGATCTGAATGAAAATTCAGCGTCGACTTAGCATCTCTTCAATAAATTGGGGACCCCTTCAATAACTGCATGACAGGAACCCAAAAGCAAACTGATTGACAACTTGCATCTATTAATTATACCCAGAAAAACATGAATAAACATTAAACATCAAACAGTCAAATTCTTCCGGGCCTCCCCATTGCACTTTTTTGATTATTATTCATGTTTTCTCTTCTTCGCTAATGGTTTTTCTTTCTTTCTTTTGTTGTTATGCGAATGAACCAGATTTTTAGGTGTTTCATGTCTTTTATAGTTGGCCCCGAGTGCAAACTTTTTCTAGCAATAAGGCAAGTGTTTTATGAGAGCCCTTGATTTGCCTCTTAGGTCTTTACAGTATGGAGTATAGAACTGGTTTTTCTCTTCTTATTTAAGGAAAATGATTCATTATCAGATTCAGATCATCAACATACATGGCCACCAGGTCGGGAGTATTTTGGACGAAATTTTCAGTAAATTACTGCTCTAATCCTATATATAAGTTACTTGTACTTTATTCTCACATACTAAGGAATGTATTAAATTTATAAAAAAAATTTAGTTTTACCATTATTAAAGAAATGGTTTTAAAAAAAAATTCATTAATCACCATATAACTACAAGTGACTTATATTTAAGACTAAACTTTTTTTCTACAAGTGATTTATATATAGGATTAAAATTGTGTGCAACGAACAAACTTTGCAGTATTTTGAACTATTTCATGAACTTTATCATGGTACAGTGCCAGACAGCTAGCAGTGTTATTTAAGATTACAAAAATAGGGTGTTCATAAATTTTGGCAAATAATGGCTCAAAATCGTAGTCATGCACAGGGGCTAGCACAAGATGTAGAATAATTGATAGTGCAGCAACAATTAAACTTGAGGTTGGTGAACAATTTTTTGATATTATTACCGGATCTAGTTATCTAGTTTCAGGATTCCTAGGTGTGCCTCCCAAATCAAATTCAAGATATAGAGAGATAGTAGGACCTTATATTATTATATTAACTCTATATGTTGAAGTTGGTGAACTCTGGTTGATGTTTGAAACGCAACTTTTATCTTTATGAACCCTCCTTCACGCTTTCCTGAGAGTGAATATTAAATAGCATTGCTTCGGAAGTCCAAAAATATCATGGAGACTGCACAACTCCCGAAGAAATAGTGGCATCATTAATTTCGAGTAACACACAGCACATGAACATGAACGGACCATGAGGACGCTACGGAAATTGAAAGCGGGTGAATTGGGTAGTCTTCATAGTACATGTATGAATTATGATATACCCGTGCCCAGGACAGAATGAACATAATGGAAGCATTAGATAAAAAAGATCAATACTTGGTTAAAACGGTGAATAATTTGAACGAAGGCGATTGGTTATTGGCTTAAAAAGAAGACAAATGAAAGGGCAAGAGTAACCGCGGAGGTAGGGTTAATAATGTGAGGTAGACATGACTATAACAGATAAAAGAGACTTTTCATGGTAAATTGAAAGCTCGATGACACGCACCAACATGCACTGGTCTCTTCCTTCTCTTTCACTACCACGTGCTTCTCTCACATCTTATCTATCTCACTCTTCGCTATAAATACATAACCTAGCCAGTTTAAACTCAGAAACAAGAACACCTGCTGATATATACATATATAGTAGCATAAGAACTACTACTACCAGTACGCCATGGCCAAACTCAGAAGTAGCAGCAGTAAAAAGAAAGGTGGGATCGTGAAGCTGAAGTTTGTGGTAGAGAAGATCCAAAAGAAGCTGTTACCGGGTACGAAATCGAGTTCTTCATATCGAGACGCATGCGAAGAAGGTAGTGATGAGTCGAGCTATGTCCCAGAAGATGTGAAAGAAGGGCATTTTGCAGTGATTGCTGAAGATGGAGAGGAGCCAAGGAGATTTGTGGTGCCACTAAGCTGTTTAACACACCCATCGTTTTTGAGGTTATTGGACGAAGCAGCGGAAGAATATGGGTTTGATCAAGAAGGTGCACTAACCATTCCTTGCAGCCCGAGAGAACTTGAGAGGATATTGGAGGGAAACTGTGAAAGTGATGCATCAGTTAGCTGGAATGTTTGTAAACCCATGGTTCAAACCTACTCTTGACCATGTTAGATATGTCCTTCCAATTTTAATCTAATCTACTTTCTATATTGTGAAATCTCGTTGATAGCGTCGTCACAATACCTTCGTTTCGGTTCTTTGATTCTCCTGCAGCCTCACCGTTGATGGGGAAAAAGAACCCTCGTCTTTTGCCAAAGCAGGTGCAACTTGTCATAAACACGTCTTTTTACACCCTTTTGCACTTTTAGTTATGATTTTGTAGAGAAGTTGCTGCCCAAAATGACTCCCTGTACCGTTTTATGAACAAAATGAACATTTATTGCAGTAAAGTACTGTAATTAATCCATATCAGTCAACATGGATAACCAGAAAAATTGAGAATACTGAATATTCTTTGACGTTGCCTGTTGTATTATATATATTGATATCTTTGGCCGGGTTTAAAAGAGAGAGATTTGCATACTGTTATAAGCATGACGGCATAAACGTGCACCGACTAGAGGGAGGAGAAACGCCTATTTTTTAAAAAGTAAATAACAAAGGATCACAAATGCACCAGCAGGTAATCGAACGCGAGTCTGTACGGTGGCACGGTACTATTCTACCACTAGACCACTAGTGCCATTGTAACCGAATCACACCATTAAATTTTCTGCTCCTTAATCTAAGGACCAGAAATCAAAGAAATTAATTTAATTATTTGTGTGAAATGTATATTAATTTTCTTAAATATACTCTTTAATCATATGGATCAAAACTACTCCTTAATATATAAAATTAATAGAAATAGTTTGAGAAAAAAATAGAGTTATATAATACATAATATACTGATATTATTTTTCATATGCATCCATTATTTTAACTCTATTTGTGGTATAATTTTACCTATAATTCTTTTAATTTAGTACAATTTTACCCATAATTTTTTTAATTTAGTATAATTTTATATAATATTATTTCTCAAGTACCAAGTACTACACTAAATTAAAAATATTATAGATAATATTATATTAAATTAAAAATATTATAGATAAAATTATACTGCAAATAAGATTATTATATTGAATATATATAAGAAATAAGATTATGATATTTAGTATTATATAACTTAAAAAAATATAAATTTAAAAAATTAAATAAATTAAAATTTTATATTTAAAAATAAAGTGATCTTTAGGCACATACTCTTCAAATAGAAAGGAGTATAAAGTAACGAACAATATAATAGGCGTTTCCCTTATAATTAATACGGATCTTGTTTGCGAAAAGGTTTTACAGGAGACGACCATTGGTATATTATAATGCCACATAATGAATGAATTTTTGAGAACCCGTTCGCGCCCGCCCGCGCGCGCGCACACACACACACGTGTACCAATCATTCTGAAGCCTGCGCTCTAAACTCGGTTGCTTTATTATAGTTACTAACGTAAAACGAAATTTGATTAAATAGATGTATTTCGAGGGCACTGGGAGAACTAAATCCACTCAAAATGCAAATGATAATATAAAACCAGCCTTCCAAGACACAACTTTGGCAAATTAGTTCATGCGTACATTCTTTCTATAGCCGATTGCTATTGCCACAGAAAGCCCTCAACGGTACATGTTTGTCGTAGATTGACAAACTCAGCTACCTGAGCTGCTATATAAGCAAGTAAATTTGATAATTTATTATTACTCACTCCATATTTAACTTTCTTTAGGTATATATAAAAAAAATAACTAATTAATTATGATAAATTTAACCTATTAATATTAATTCATATCATATACTCATTAATCTATCTAAATTAATCCATTAACTTTTATATTAATTATAATTAATTATTTTACTTAAAAAATTAATTAATTTTTATAATTAAGACCTAATTAGTATTTTGAAGTATGTAGTTCCTTCTTACTATTTCTGTTGGCAGAAACTTTTTTGTTTACAATACATATCAAAGACACAAAACACAACATATTGATAAATAAATCATCTGTTCGTGACAAGAAATGCAGGAATTTCACAGGCAAATTTTTTAATGAGACCAGCTACCCAACATGAGGAGAGGATTATTGATTACTGTCTCCAAGATTCATACAAAAGAATGGCAAGAATTTTAAAAGCCAAGTTAGATCCTAATGGATACCTAAATGAGATAAAAAACCGTATCACTAAATGTAAGACTGAGTATCTCATATTTCACCAAGTATCTCATATTGTACAGATTATGAAATTAAAACACGCTCAACGCATTAATTATATTTAGTGGGAGGGAAATTAACGGCATCCACTTGATATCATTAAAGAAACAAAAAGTTCATATTTCTATTTGGACAGTGCTTTTCTATTCCTAATATATGATGATTGACACTTGATAATTGCTATAGAAGTACCTGAGGTGCTCATGGCGCTCTCATCAAGTAGAAAGAGTAAGTAGTACCACTACACTCTCGGTAAAACATTTAATTTATATTGTAAGCCGCATACAAGATTCAGATAGGCATAATAATACTACCATAATGAATAACAACCCGTGATCCATATATTTGGTCGATAACCAAAGCTATTTAATTAAAATCAGAACAGAGATATGAAAATAGCACCAAACTAATTCGCGGGCGAAGGCATCCATCCCGGTTTTAAGAATGACCAGGTATGAACCAACCGAGCCATTTTTCTCCGCGACTTTCATCACCCGACAAAAATCCAGCTCAAGCGGCAACACCCACTATTAGTGATGCAAGTACTGAAACCTTGTAATATATCTGGCTACCGATCTTTACTCCCCACTTATCTGCTTCAATCAGTCAGATAAACCAGCCTTTGCCCTTAGATGCTCCTTGAATTCCATAATGTCGCCCTCCCATCTGGTCACAGCTTGATCTGCACACACCCATATCTCATGGGCCACCTGATTTATGAGCCTAAAATCGTGACTAACAAGCACCATCCCACCATCCCATTCATTCAATGCCTCAGCCAAAGAGTCAATAGTCTCAATATCCAAATGGTTAGTTGGTTCATCCAGAAGCAGCATGTGAGGCTGCCTCCAAGCTAACCAAGCAAAAATTACCCGGCTCCTCTGCCCATCAGACAAATTCTTCATAGGCATCACCTGGGCTTTCCCTGACAGTCCAAACTTCCCAATAGCTGCCCTCATTTTCTCTTCCTCGTTTCCAGGGTACTCTTTTATCATATATTGAAGGGCAGACATTTCCATGTCTAGCTTTTCAGCCAAGTGCTGATGAAATTGTGCTATACGAAGATGGTTATGTCGGCGAACCATGCCATCAGTAGGAACCAGATCCCCAGTCATTAGCTTAAGCAGCGTACTCTTCCCAGCTCCATTGGGTCCAACAAGTGCAACCCTAGAATCTAAGTCCACCCCAAAGTCGAGGTTTTTGTAGATGAGATTATCTGGGGTGTAACCAAAAGTCACCTCAACAAACTGAAGCACAGGTGGGGGAAGCTTTCCCACATCAACAAAGCGGAATACCAAGACTTTGTCTCTGACAACCTTCTCAGTAAGTCCACCTCGTTCCATTTTTGCCAGTGTTTTCTCTTTACTCTGTGCTTGGCGAGCTAGCTTAGCAGATCCATGCCCAAATCGAGCAATATATTCCTTCATTGAAGCAATCTGCTCCTGTTCCCACCTGTACTGCTTCATCTGGTTTTCTTCCAATTCAGAACGCGTCTGAACATATTGATCATAGTTACCAGTGTAAAGCTTTAGCTTTCTATTTTGCATGTGGATGATGTTTGTGCAAACACCATTGAGAAAATCTTGAGAATGTGAAACAACAACCAGAATGCGGTCAAACTTTTTCAAATTTTCCTCCAGCCATACACATGCTTCAAGATCTGCAAACAAATCATAACCACAGTCATTCCTAAGACCACGGCAGAAAAAGAAACAGAGAAATATTGATACCAAAACTGAACAAGCTGAACAAATATAAAGTTTTGGTTTCAAAGCACATCAAGTAGCAGGCCTAATTGCCTAAGTTTCAGTATAACTAACTATTTCATTTCAGTTGCATTGAAAGAAATGAACCCAATATAGAGGGAGACAATGATTCAAAGAACAACTCGAGATGGACTTGGGGTAAGAAGCTAGCAATCAGATGATAAAACCCAGAAGAGAGTGTGAAGTCCATAAAGAAATCCGCAATACAAACAAATAGCCCTGACGGCATTCAAATATCATAGTTACACCAAGCATATACAGATATACGATACCCCCTTCCAACCCATAACGATAATGCCTTTCATTTGATAGAGACATAATGGACTCTACTTAAGGTGGCATCAAAATAATGTTTAATTTAAAATCAACAATGTCAACATAGATATGCATCACATGCTCAATCGGTGCATTGCAAATCCCATGCAACAGCACCCAATTAGTCATAAATAAACAAGGGTGCAGGCCAAATACCTAGATGATTAGTTGGTTCATCAAGTAAAAGAATGGTTGGGTTCATAAATAGAGCACGTGCTAAAGCTATCCTCATTCTCCAACCACCAGAAAAATCACGCGTCTTCTTAGCTTGCATCTGCTTGTTAAAACCCAGGCCATATAAAATTTCAGCAGCACGCTTTTCCGCAGTAGACGCATCCAGAGCTTCCAATCGTTCGTAAACACGTTCAAGACTTTCGCCACCTCCATCATCCTAGAGCATATAAAAAAAAGAAAGAACCATTCATTAGTAAGTTGGCATGCCATCCAAACCGCACCCCCCCCCCAACACAAAAAACAACCCCAAACAAACAAAAAGAAAAGGAAGAAGGAAAGCAGCATACAAAGAGGTGGGAAATTTAGATGTTTCACTACTTAAACACACCCACACACCTGTGCTGCCAAAATTTCAGCTTCTTTCTCTAATTTCAACCTTTCTTCATCACAGCTTATGACAGCCTCCAATGAAGACATGTCAGAAGCTTCAATTTCTCGAGTAAGGTGATAAATATCCATGTGATCAGGAATTGGAAGCTCTCGACAACCTAATGCCGTAAGGAGAGTAGATTTTCCACAACCATTTAATCCAAGTAGACCATAGCGTCTGGAAAGTTATAAAAACTTATGATCATCAATAACAGTCATATGTATGGATGATAACATTCTCATTCAAGACAGATCAGTGACAACAACAAACCTTCCATAATTTAGCTCCAATTCAGAATCAACTATGAGATCATGCCCATGAAAAGTAACTGATAGAGACTCTATCTGTCAGCATGAAACAAATAAGCGCATCAATATGAGGCTGATCATTACAGCATTAATTAACAACAATTAGCTATAATAAATGCAGCAGAGTACAGAGCATTTCCTTAAACACAACTATTGCCTACCTCCATTACCAAAAAAAAAAAAAGTCAAATGCTTGTGAAGAAAAATGAAGATTGACTTTCAATTGAAAACATTAGTTTTGATTTGTTTTACGCTTTTATTGTAATCTGTTATCAACATCGTATTTTACATGAGAAAAGTCTGTATAATAATCTATTTTTCCTTTATGTTGTTTAAATTTTCATGTGTTAGTTGGTTCATATAATATATATAGACATATATATATTTATATAAACACAAGCCGTACCCGTCTCAGTGCCTCTTAGATTGCAACATGGTAGAATGACCAGGCTACAGACCCAGCGGCTCAGCTAGGTGAACCCGAGCTAGAAAAAATAAGCTAAAAATAAGAGTTGCTAGATTCGGAATATGAAGAGCAATTCAGAAAACCTGTATTA
This sequence comes from Leucaena leucocephala, assembly GCA_037074615.1. Taxonomy (NCBI): domain Eukaryota; kingdom Viridiplantae; phylum Streptophyta; class Magnoliopsida; order Fabales; family Fabaceae; genus Leucaena; species Leucaena leucocephala. The sequence continues at coordinate 18,755,581 of CM073525.1, read as the reverse complement.
TCAAGATGAAGAAACTGTGGAACCCAAATGGATGCTTCCTTTACCATTTATAACTATAACTCACCAGAATGGTCATGGAAATCAAATGTGTCGGACAAATCATAATAATATTTCCTTTTTTGGCTGAGACGAATCATAATATTAATACTGGAAAATCGCCCGATATATCCAATTATTAGATTAACTGAGTAAGTTTATCTTGCTACAATTTAAGGTGTTAATTACTTTTCACTGCTTTAAATTTTTACACGCTTTGCTCTTTAAACAAGTACATATTTCGTCTTATTAATTAATTCATTCATAAGAGCCTATCTTACGTTACTAGCAAACCTTCACAATCGCAGTAATTTTCCTTTGCTCAACATACATAAAGGTTCAAATTAGGGTGACATGCCTGCTAACTAATCAAGCAAAATCAAACGTCCTTCCCTACATAACTAAATAAATCATTCTCGAGAATAACAAATAAACTCACCCGAATATCCCTCGAAAGAGGATGTGAACAGAGGACGCCAGTACACGTACGATCGGATATCTGGATTTCACCAACTCCATTGGCAAGCTTATCGGCAGCCTTCTGAGCCTCCGATGCCGCCGCCTTTGAGGAAGCGGCCGCAGCGGCGGCCTTCCCTCCTCTCTTAGCGGCGGCGGCGGCCTTCTTCTGCGCTGCCTTCTTCTTACTCGCGTCCGACACCATCCTTAAATTGCGCAAGCAGCACCACTCCGTAAGCAACACAGCAAAAATAAAAAGTAATAAAAAAAATCTGTCGGTATAAAATCAGGATACCTTGGAAAAGCTAGGAGTGAGAGAAGAGATCGAGGACGAGATGAATAAAGGAGAGATTAGATCTAGGGTTTGGAAGCAGCGTGTCCGTGATCGTGGAACGAAGGAGAAGAAGCAGCTCGTAAGATGGAGGCTGGGGAAGATAACAATATATAGAGGTGAGGGGTAACACGTGTCCCGGCGTTCGAGAAGTCCAAGTCGGGGCACTATGATTGCGTATCCGAGTGAGACTACTACTCTCGGTCGCAGGCCAGAAGAGTGATTCTCTCTCTCCGATTCCACAAGTCACGAGAGGGCGGCGGCTAAAAAATCAGACCTAATGTCCCATAACAACCACGGCAGTGGCGGCAAGAGCTTCCTCATCATTGCAACTTACGACGTCGTTCACATCAAAATGGGTTTAGGGCTTTAGGCCCAAATATTTAGGTCCAAACAAAAGATGGTTAACAACCCAATCAAACCGTCTTTGATAGTCCAGACCAAAAAAAAAATGAAGTTTTAGAGCTCCCTTTAAAAAACGAACTTTGTACCCAAAAAAAAAAAAAACTAAATTAGAGGACATTGCGCGGCGTGTTGCCAGGTATAAATACGTAGGACTGAAGGATCGGGATTGGATAATATCAACTTTTCATATATGGTACGAGTATTGAAATATCTAATTCCAATCACAATCCCATCTCCCAAGTACTACCACCCTTTGGTGTTGCAATTTGTGTTTGGTATTGAAATTTTTCTGACCAAAATATCCTTTTCCCAACTAAACGCCATCGTCTTCCTCCATATTCGGTCACTGCCTTCTCCCATTCAAATTCGCCAAATCTGCTTCTACTTCGTAGATTCGCTTCCATGAGTTTATCTGCTTCATATCTTCAATCTCATTCCCAGATTTTTGTTGTAGTCAAATATTGATTTTTCTCTCTCATTCAATAAGTTTTTCTACTTTAAAAGGTTTGATTGCAGTCTTCGAAATCTAATATCCTCAAGCCTGTTGGATTCCAATTTTGTTATTAACTTGAAACTTATTGCTGAGTTCCCAGAAAAAACTCCGAAGGCCACACATCTTAGATATTTCTCTTGTCATTCGCACTCTCGTACATCACTACATATTCGCCAAAAATGGAGTGTGCCATGCATAAGGAGTTGCAAAGCTTTCATTTTATTTTTTTTTAATTACAAAAATCAATGTAAGCATTTTCTATAAATATTACTCCATATCAAATGTAATTTCAAAGCCTCAATCTCACTACCAAGAAAGAGTCTATAGTGGAAAGTATTGACGGCACACCGAAAAGGTGAGAGGAATCAGTCAAAGAATCAACTATAACTGTTATAGGGATATTATGAGCGAGATACTAGGGATATTACAAATATACACCTAATACAATTAATGCTAACATGCCCCCTCAAACGAGAGGATGTAATTGACCCCTAGAGTTTGCTATGAAAGAACTGAAACTGAGAGTACGATAGTGGTTTCGTCATGCTATCTGCAATTTGACTTGTGAATGGAAGTTACTAGACGTCAATGAAACCTGAGAGTACCATGTCTCTGATGAAATGTACATCGATTTCAATGTGCTTGCTTCAAGCATGCTGAACAAGATTTGCAGCCAAGGCCCTTGCACTGATGTTATCACAGCACATGACAGATGGTTGCTTCAGGAACAACCCGAGTTCAACGAGAAGAGAGTCAAGCCACTTAACTTCAGCAGCTCCATCAGCCAGTGCTCTATACTCGGACTCAGAGATAGATCTTGCTACAACCCGTTGTTTTAGAAAGGACCAGGACACCAGCGTGGCACCGAGGTATACGCACAAGCCAGCCATGGATTTTCTGTCGTAAATATCGGTGGCCCAATTGGCATTTGTATAGGCATGCAGCTACAAGGACGAGACGGGTTTTAGGTGGAGACTAAGCCGATAGGTACCCTTTAAATACCTTAGGATTCTCTTGACAGCTTGGAAGTGAGTGGTTTATTGCTGCGATAGAAACTGGCTGAGCTTGTTGACAAAGTATGCTATATCAGGGCGTGTCATCGTGAGGTATTGCAATGACCCAATAACTTGACGATACAGAGTGGGATTATGCATGGGTTCTCCATCAATTAGAGAGATTTGACTTCCTGTAACCATGGGAGTGGGAACAGGAGCACAATCTAACATATTAACCTTCTTTAGGATGTCAAGAATGTATTTAGCCTGGCTTAGATATAGTCCCGTTCTGTCTCTATAAATTTTGAACCCAAGGAAGTAATATGCAAGTCCTAGATCCTTAGGAGAGAACAAAGAATTCATCTTTTGAACAAAGGCTCTCAAATATAGAGAGTTATTGCTTGTCACTAGTATATCATCTACATAGATTAGAAAAAAATCCACTAAGTTGGTTCATCTAAAGAATGAAAAAAGAGACATCACTCTTAGAATTTGTGAAGCCCTATTTTAGCAAAGTTAGGCTCTTGGGTCCAGCTTTAAACTATAGAGTGTTAGAATATAAACATCTCATATACAATATAATCAATTCAGATTATGACGTACATAAGTACAAAATCTATATGAGATGCAGCGGAAGACTTAAAGTTACCTCTCGCCATTAGCTTAATTGATCTGAGAAGAATTGGAACTCAAATCAGATACCTGTCAATCAAAGAACACTGTTAGATAAATAACATGTTCTTCCAGCTGTTAATTAAACACATTAATGTCAACTTGTGTAATGCCGTCACCAGTAGGAAACCTCCAAGAGTGAGATGAGAAATTAGGTTATTATTCTGGGACTCAAACACTATCGCATAAATAATTATCAATTGTTAATTTCTACTATCAGAAAATTAATCTTAATAAATAGAATCAATAACCCACTTTAGACTGGGCACAAATGACTATAGGCTACACTCAGAAATATTTATTAATTATCCTAATTAATATCTAAATATGTTATATTATAATGATAAATATCTCACATTCTCCCATTTGACCTGTATACTCAATGTTATTGCCATGTATAGGTAAATTGATGTCATGCTACAAGAATCATAGAGATAAGTCCCCTTTTATCGAGTATTACCTTCTATGTATTATAGGTAGTACCATCACTTAATGGGTATCACATTATACATAAACTCAATGTTCATTCAGTTCCTGTCTTAATGTTTATAAATTTCAATAACACAAATGTATACAATCACAAATTTAAAATGATAAACCATAAAATTTGATTTCATTACTCATACCTCCACTAATCAAAAGTAAGACGAAGTCCCATGTGAGGTACATGTGTGACAAAAATGTTCAGCTTCAATCTTTTATTCAAAGGATCAGTCAACATATCCAATGTACTGATACGTTCAATGGAAACTTGGCCATGTTGAACTCTCTCTAAAGCAAAGGAATTTAAGTTTGACAAACTTGCTTTGACTTTTATTCCTTTTATTGTTCGCTATGACCACTGCAACTGTATTATCACAGTACATTCTAATTTGCTTCGAGATTGAATCCAAAATCTTAAGCCTAGCAATGAAATTCCTTATCCAAATATCTTGTGAACTTTCTTTAAAGCACGCAATGTACTCAACATCACTAATAGAAGGAGCTATTTGAGTTTGCTTAGCATTTCTCCACGATATAGCTCCTTCTGCCAATAAGATGTAATCAGATATAGAATTATTCGTGTTTATGCATCCTCTAAGATATGAATTTTAGTATCCAAATACGTCCAGATTGTCTATTATCCTATATGTGAGCATGTAGTGTTTAATGCCTTGTAGGTACTTAAACACCTTCTTTGCAGCTGTCCAATGTGCTTCCTCAAAATTACTTTGGTATCTTCCCAATATACCCACAACAAAAGCGATGTCAGGTCTTGTACAAACCTGTGTATACATCAAGTTTTCCACCGCTAAGGAATATAAAACTCTTTCCATCTGTTTCCTTTCAAGCTCGATTTTAGGACATTGACTTAGACTGGATTTTTAAATATTTATTATTTATATTACACTTTAATAATTTTAGAGTTTTAACTAAATTAAAATTTACATTATACTTAATTTATACTAACTTTATCTTATTGATTTATTTTTTTAAATATATATTTTATTTTATTATTACTTTACTTGTGACAGATTTATATACGGATAGTAATAAAGTTAAAGAAATAAATATTTTGATAATTTTATATCATACTTTAAATTCAATTAATATTGATACATATAAATTAATTTTTTAAAAAATATATATGAAAATATTTTTTTTAAAAAAATAAAAAATTATTTAAAAAAAACTGGTGGGTTGGCGGATTGGCATGGCGGTCACGGGTTGGAAGAATTCCAACCCGCATGTAAGCGGGCCTCTTTAGAGAGGCCCGCTTTGAACCCAACCCGCCGCGGGTTAGCCCGTATCTGGCGGGCTAACCCGCATTACCAGCCCTACTTAAAGTAACTTTTAGCCATTAGCTTAATTGATCTGAGAAGAATTAGAACTCAAATCAGATACTTGTCAATCAGATAACATTGTTAGATAAACAACATATTCTTTCAGCTAGTGATTAGACACAGCGATGACAACTTATGTACTACCTTCATCAGTGGGGAACCTTCAAGAGTGAACTAAGAAACTAGGTTATCGCTCTATGACTCAGAAACTATTGCATGAATAATTATTAATTATTAATTTCTACTATTAGAAAATTAACATTAATAAACTGAGTCAATAACCCACCTTAGACTGGGCTCAAATGACTACAGGTCATACTAAAAAATATTTATTAATTATCCTAATTAATATCTAAATAGGTTATATTATAATTATAAATATCTCACATAGAGAGTTTTGACGAACTTACATACATGAGTGGGCTTTTGTGAATTGATGAACCTTCAGGTTGTCGTAAGAAAGCATCCTCCTATAGAAACCCATTTAAGATGGATTTGAGATGTTCAAATTATATGTATTCCAAAGAAGATTAACAAGTTACAGATGTATTGGTTAAACAAGAATTATCCATGTCAGTGATTTTGGAAGTGTGTCCTCCTTATTTGGAGACCTTAATGACTAAAGAGAGTTTGTGAAATGTTTCCCTATAGTTAATATTTATATATAATTTGGGTATATCCCTCATTTGTTTGAAAAAAAAGAAAAAAAAAAGAAACCCATTTAAGAGGGCATTGTTGACGTCAAGTTGCCATATTTCCCAATTTAATATAACAGTAATAGTAAGAATGACTCAAATTGTTGTTGGCTTGATGACTGGATTGAACGTTTCTCTATAATCAACTCTTAGAGTTTGTTGAAAACCTTTGGCCACCAAACAAACCTTGGGTTTCAAGACCAAGCCATCAGGATTGAATTTATTTTTGAATACCAATCGGCAGTCAACTAGTTTCAGGGTAGCATAGGGGATTAATTTCCACATTTTGTTTCGTTGAAGCGTTGGAACTCTGCTTTCATCATGTCTCACCAGTACAAAGAAGCTAGGGCATCTCTCGTCGAATTGGGTTAAGCTATTTTGTATAGAGAGGTTGAGTCTTCTTTTTTTTGTACAAAAAAATTAGAGAGGTATAATCTTCTAAATGCATGAGACCGATGAATGGGTATCTAGGTTTATTTTTTTAGTTGCCACTAGGCTCACAGGAGCTTTGTTAGATTACATCTGGATCTGACCCGCGTCGTACACCTGGCTATGGTGAGTGAGTCTCCCAATGGGGATTTTTTGTATACGCCAAAGCTCAAACTTGAGACCTCACTTAAGCGATACCGAATCGCTTACTACTCGGACCAACTCCCATTGGTGGGTATCTAGGTTTATGAATGCCAGTTTCAGTCCTTGTGGTCATAGGATAGGCTCACTTCAACTGGGCCTGGAATAAATTGAGTTAATGCTTCCATGCATATATGCTTGCAAGGATGGGCTTCCATAACTGGTCTCATTTTCATTTTTAGACCCATCACATGATTTATATGAGTCTAGGTTGTATCATAATGGGAATGATACACTCAGCATTATACACGTCAGATCAGTTATTTAAGAATCCTATAGCAAAAGGAAAAGTAAATGGATCAAAAACCACATGTCTGGAAATAAAAATTTTCCCAGTAGTGCTAGGGCACCTATATCCCTTTTAATTTGAGGCTGGACCAAGGTATGTACATCTTTGACTACAATACTAAAATTTATGCTCATTGTACTGCTTGAGTTAAGGATAGCAAGCACAACCAAAGGGATGTAGGAGTTTATAGTCAGGCTCTATCTTGAACAACCTGAATAAGGGTGTTTCCCCATTGAGAACTGGCATTGGTAGACTATTAATAAAATAAACAGCCATGTTAAAAGTATCAACCCAAAGGCTAAGAAGCATTTTTACTTGAGTAATAGTCTCAGGCATGTTTCAACAATATATCAATGTTTCTTCTTTTCTCTCCCATTCAGAGGAGAAGTATAGGGACAGGTGAGCTGGAGCAGTATCCCTTCATTTTGAGTAATAAAAATAAGCGGTTTATATTTTGTTCCATTATCACACTGTATGGCTTTAATTTTGGATTTAAATTGATTTTTAATAAGTGCATGAAAGTGATTGAAAGCAATGATTGTCTCGCCTTTGTGTTTCAATGGGTATAGCCAAGTGTAACGACTAAAATTATCTAGCAAGTGAACATAATAATGACATTCATTCAAGGATTGTACAGGAACTGTTCCCTATAGTTCCATATGAATTAATTCAAGTGGAGATGAAGCATGAGAAGTAGAATTAGGAAAAGGCAAAAACTTTGATTTTCTAAATTGACAAGCCTCACATACATATTTTTCTTAATGTGAAAGTTTATATTACACTTATTCATAAAGCCTTTCAAGACTTTATTACTGGGGTGTCCCATAGCATGACGCCATCTAATAAACTCGTCCTCTGTACTTATGTAATATGCGACATGTATCTTGGCTTATTTGTCATTGGCAGAGACCTTGCCTAGAAGCTCCTTGCATCAAACGTTGACCTATTTTGTTGTCCTTCATAGTACAGACAAAGTCAGTGAATTTAACATTAATACCGTTGTCTTCAACTAATCTATTTACACTCATTAAGCTTTTAGTAGCAGAAGGAACAAGCAAAACATTTTTTAGCAAGAGTTTAGTCTGAGAATAAGGAACAGAAGAAGTTCCTATACCAATGATACGATTCTTCTCACATATACAAGTAAGTAGATGTAACTTACTGACTGGTGTAATTTGGCCTAACTATTTTGAATGAGGAGTGACATGGTAATTAGAACCACTATCCATGTACTAGGAGGGGTCTTTGACTGTGTTAGAGTGATGTAGAACGCTTGAGGATCAAAGTCGAAGTGTTGACCATGAGTTAGAGGTTGAAATGAGCAATCGAACCAGTGAAAGCAATTTGTGACCTCATGCCCATGATGTTTACACAGATTGCAAAAGGGATGATTGCCATTATTGTTGTGCCAATTGCATTTACCACATCAGCCACCATGCCAATGACAACCTTCTCAAGAGCATCGACCCCTCATGAATTCCCACATCCTTGAGGATCTGAGAAAGAAGCACTAGTAGCACCATCACGAACTGCTATATTCACAAAAGGCTGGATAATCAATAATGCAAATTGGTTCAGTTGATCAAGACGGCTTTAAAAAGCCAAGAGAGAGGCTGTGCCTCCACCCAAGTGAGGTCAAATTGATCTGAGAGTTTGACGATAATAGGGTTATAGTCACCATCGAGGCCATTCAACTTATGAAGAATAAGATAATCAATAGCAACAAGGAAGAAATATTAAGTACAAGGAAGAAAGCTAAATGGTTGGGAAGCTTAGAGAGCAAGTATAAGAACAACGAAGAAAGCTTAAGTATACCATTCTTGTATGCATGATGTTTATGCTTGTGTGTTGATGTGTTGTATATTATAAAATGATTATGTATTATATGTATGAATGAGATATGCTCTGCTCCTATGTGTTTCCATGGCCATGTATGATGATATATATGAAGTATTGAGCATGATAACATATTATTATAAGCATGAGAAAGTTAAAGAAAACATGTTATACATTTGCATTCATCTTGTATGTATTGATTGATAATATTTTCTACTAAAATTCTCCAGAATTTCACCCTCCCTTAACCACCCATAATAGGTCAACTATGATGGAAGATTTATGCATGATGAAAGAACTAAAGAATGGAATGAGGAAACTAGAGAATAACATGTTTTATGTTGTAATGTTATATTCTCTAGTTATGTAAATGATTGGTAATAAATGTTGTACATGTTGGTAATAAAATTGTATATGGTGTTATAGACATGTATATATAATTATGAGAAAATTTGATGAAGAGTTATGCATATTGAATTAATTATTAAGCTATGAAAGCAAGTGACAATGAAAAACGTAAGTCATGCAGTAATTTTGTTTTGACTCTAGTTTGACCTAGTAAACGGATGAGTCTCACCATGAAATTTGGTGAGTATGTAGTATACATCCTAAAATTTAAATGCATTGGTAACACGCCTCAACTGAATGTGTGTATTAAGAGAAATGAATTTCTAAAATTAAGGGTCAGAATCTAGAAGTTTCAAAAATGACCAAATGCACAGTAAATTTTAATGAATTAATAGTATTGAATGGGCAAGTAAATGCCCATATTTATGTTTTTTTCTTTAAAGAGCAATGAATGAGCTTCAAGTAGAAATTTAATGCATTTTCATACGATTTTTCTAGAATTAGTTATAATTTCTTAAAATTAGACTACCAATCTGAAAAATGAACAATGAGTAGTACTCGATGATCAAATTGAAAATTTTAATTGTTGGGTCAAAGTAATACTTTCGCTAATCAAATATATTTCCAAATATGTACTATGAGGGATTAAATTTAGGATATTTCAAGGCATGTATGGAAAAGAGTAATAAATATTCTTTAAAACCAAGTAAGTGCTTTATAAAAAAGACTAAGAGTACTTGTTAGTTAGTGCCTTATAATAAAAATTAGAGGGAGTATGTCAATGATGTACCCTAAATTATGTTTACAACCAATCTTGATCATAAAATAAATTTAGATCTCTCTAATAAACAACATCACGATATGCGTGCATGAGATGTTGCTGTTATATTTTAAACACGTCAATACCATCCTATATTATTTACTTATATTCTTTGTACATCTTTAGTGACAAAAGAAAATACGGAACGGTATTTTTTTTTATTATCCTGACTACATCTAGATCTGACATATATCGCGCACCTGACTATGATAGGTGAGTCTCTCAACAGAGATTTTCTGTATACGCCAAGTCTCAAACTCGAGACCTCACTTAAGCGATATCAAACCGCTTACCATTCAGATCAACTCCCATGTAATTTTGTTTTTGAGTAAAAAGCAAACTAATATTAAGGTAATAACAACAATTACAAAATTCCAATAAACTGAGAAAAAATAAAAACATCTCTAAACTTATTAAAATAACTAACATCTTCTACCTTACATGACAAAGAATAAAAAAATTTAGAAAGGGTAATTATATATAATTATGTATAAGTACTTTATAAAAAAAATATTTGTGCTCGTTTCATGAAATGAGTTTGTGGGGCAAAATAATATACCATTTAGAAAAAAAAATTATAAATCATAGAGCGATTTATTTAATTAAAAGAAGTGTTTGAGATTGATTTTTTTCTAATATTTTTATATAAATTTCCCCCCGTATTATATACATTAATGTAGTAACCAATAGTGTTCCAACTTTTCTGAATTAACGTTAGCAAAAATAATTTTTATTCCAATTAATCTTTGTAAAATGAGGTTAATTAATGTAATAAAATTTATATTTAGATATAATTTTATAAAAAAATATTTTTTCTTGCTAAACAAAGTCTATTTTATTAATATAAAAAAAACAATTACAAACACTAGCCAAAGGCCAAAAAAACACCCAGAAAAAACATCCAAAAATAAACCTAAGCATAATAGAACTTAGTTACTCAGTTACATCATTGGGCTAAGGCCCACTGTAGGCCCATTATACACTAATATGTGCATTTGAACCCAATTATAAAAAATATAATATTCTCAATTTAAATCAAACCATATGTAAGAAAAATATTTTGTTAGAAGAGGTAAAATCTATTTTAATAATTTATATATTAAAAAAACTAGTCTCTAACTATCAATTAGAGATATCACCTAGATTCTACACACAAAAAAAAACAATTTTTTTTACACACCTTGGCCTAGATTCTAAAAGTTGTGGACCTTAGTTTATCAATATTATATAGATTGAATTCCCTTTTATTTTAGTTAGTTAAAAAACAGGCTCTTTGCCTCTTTCCTTCATGAAAAAAACTCGCTTTTTTTGCCCTTCTTACTTCTAACCAATGAGCAGCTTCATATGTTCATTGATATTTTGTTAGTTATCCACCCAATTTATCGAAATTTTACCCCGATTATATCCAGATCTGACCCACGTCGCTCACTTAGCTATAGTGGGTGAGTCTCCCAACGAAAATTTTCTGTATATGTTAAGGCTCGAACTCGACACCCCACTTAAACGATACCGAGCCACTTACCACTCAGACTAATTCTTATTGGTATGTTCATTGATCTTGAACACAATGAAAGTCTCACGTTTGAAACTAGCCAGGACTGAAATTACATAGCCACAAGTCAGCTTCCTCCATTTACATGCTAAAGCCTATACAATACTCTTCCAGTATTTAATATATAATCTATTTAATTAATTAAATTAAATTAAAAAGTTAGTTAGTTAATATAACATATTTTTTCTAAAATACTTTAATCATATTCTTTAACTCCCTCATTCTCTTTATTATTTTGGGCTCGTTTGGATACAATTTTAGAAATGAGCTTATAAAAAAAGGGCTTTTTGGTAGCTTTTAGAAAAGAGATTTTAGAGAAAAGCTTATGAAAAAAGTGATTTTGAATAAATAAGTGTTTGGATAATTATTTCCAGAAATACTTTTATTATTGATAAATTACAAAAAAATGATATGAGTATTAAATGAGGAGAGATAAAATATGAGAGATAAGAAGAAAAATGAAAGATGGTGTAAGAAAAGGTAGAGGTAATATAGTAATTGGTTAGTTAATAAGCCATTTTACTGTTTTATAAGCTACTCTGACTAGCTTATCTAAAATTTTAGTTTTAAACTATGGTTTAGTTCAAAAACCCGCAAATAGGGGTGTTCATTTTGTCCCGTCCCGAGTTATCCCGACCCGGTCTTGGGCAATTCGGGACGGGTCCGTCCTGTCCCGTGAAGGTCGGGACGGGACTCGGCCTGACCCTAGGGATTCCCGTCCCGTCCCGTCCCGAATATTTTTTAAAAAAAAATAAAAACTATTTTTATTTTATTTATTTTTTATAAAAAAATAAAAATAGAAAATAGTATTGGTTATATCATATTATTTATTAGATGGTTATATTTTTCTCTTTCTTATATGTATTTATTTCTTTACAGATGAAGCAGTAACTTCAGTTGGTGAAGTGAAAAAATTGAAAAAGTAATAGTATTTGTAGTATAATTAATGGTATTTATTATTTTAAGTTGCTAATCATAATAAAGAGAATTTAATTTTTTCTATTATTTTTTGTGTTTTGATTATATGTTACTAATATATAGGATGTACATAAAATATCTAATATTTTATTTTTTTTTAAATTGTGTTCGGGAATTCCCGAACCCGTCCTGACCCGTCCCGGTCCCGAAAGGGACCGGGACATAGTCGGGGCGGGGCGGGATATGGGACACATTTTGCGTCTCGTGTCCTATCTCTAGACGGGACCGGGACGGAGTTGTCCCGGTCCCGTCCCATGAACACCCATACCCACAAATATAACTGTTTGTTTTAAAATTTTTTAAAATCTAAATTTAAAATCTAGGTTTAAACTCTTCCTAAATACACACTTAACTATTGTTAATATTATAAATATGAACAATTTAAAAAAAATTATAAATATAAAAAATATATTTTATATTTAAAATTAAAATTAATTTCTAATTAAATTATATATTAAAGACTAAAACCTTCCTCAATGCTTTAGCTTTTCACGTAAAAGCCGATGAAGCTACTACCTTCCGCACAAAACCATCTCCCACACTTCCTTCCTGATCTCTTAAAACCAATTATTTTTACATCAACTTGATGATATATTGAAAACCTAGTTTTAGAGTAGGTTGAAATCTAAAAAAATATCAAAATAAAAATCCGAAATATTGTTTCAACTCTAAAATAGCTTTAAAGTTAAAAGTTAGTCAGAACCAAGGCAATGCCAAATACTCTCAAAATTTAGGCTTGATGTGCTTTTCAAGCTAGGTGGCTCAAACACCATCCCAACACAAAGCCTGTTCTCATATAATGAGAAATTAAGGACCCCACGCTAAAACCACTCTTGCTCCGCCCTTAGTTTTCCTTATATTTTCATTTGATAAGAAAAGAGTATTGACTTCAATTTTATAAGAAGTGATCAAAAGAAGGATAGGTATATGAGAACAAATACAGTTCTATCTGTAGTGTCGTGTCTGTCAATTATGCACTGGGTTCGTTTATCCCCCACCGAGCACTTATAGATAGGGCTTTGTTTGTTGTTCCCTATTCATTTATCCACAAAGCACCAATACAAGTGTGCCCTAGCTACAGCATGCATGTGTATGTGTATTTATATCATCTACGAGTGATTTACCTTAGAGCATAACTTATGACCTCATACTACTGCACCTTTAATGCCCCTTATTGTTGCCCGTTGAACTATCCGTAATAATTGATGATGTTTGAAAGTTGATATAATATATTGTCTCAATTATTGATAAGACGGCAGAACCCATTTTACGAGTTCGATCATTACAGGCAAATTTATTGAGCTTATGCATGAGGCTGTGGCTTGAGTTGGAGTTAAGAATCAATGAAGAAAAGAGGAGGATTAGCTTTAGCTAAGGCCCATGGACAGTCTATCTTTTAATATGTATATCTTTGTAATCTCTCTCGTCGTCGACGAAGACTTAAAATCATTCGAAGCCGGGCCCTCACTTAATTTACCTCGATTCTCCGAAAACCACACGTACAGCATCACATTGTCTTTTCAACTCAAGATTCAATTCCAATGGCCACGTGGCGTCCTTCCATTAGCTGGGGCATCTAATCCCATGTGCTTGACAAGGTTTCATCACGTGGCCCTTAGACCAGCCGGTTTGTGTGGCAGACATGAGCATGCTTAGCTCTTTCTGACTTTTGATCTCAGAAAAAGAGGAGAAAGAAAAAAAAAAAATAATGGAGATATTTGAAATCCTTATCCAGTCCTAGTCCAATGTTTAACAGCAATGTTGGTTTCTCCCATCCGATTCTCAACCCCATATGCTCTATAATTACTAGTAATGTCCTAACACATGATATGCTTTTAAGATAAAAAACGTACCTGTGCAAATGAAGTGGTCCAGGCGCTTTCAAAAATTCATTCGAGCGATGAGCAAAAACGAGTACACCTACCCTATAAATATATAACTCTTATATCTATATATTACTTGTGCCTTCTCAAACGCAACCCCGTCCTCTCGTTTGTATCTCAGCTTCCTAAGCCTCTTCGAATTAGCTAGGAACCATGTTTGTTTCTCACACGAATATTGCCTTTGCCTGCTGCTTCCGGCCAACATGTCGCCTTTATCTGCATTTGCACCTGCACTTTATCACTTTCTTGTTCTCTTTCTGCAATTTTGAACCTCTCACGATGCATGAGAAAGTAGGTAGGATTTTGGGAGAGAGACCAAAAAGCACGATAGGTGCAGGTGCATCTGCAGGTGAATGCCATCTTGGCTCCCAATATTCATAATTTTTCTCTGGTTTGAACTCATATACATGTAAATTTGTGGATGTTTTCGTTTTCTCTTCCAAGTTTTTGGCCGAAGCCAGAAACCCCAGAACGTACGGCCCTCTTCATCCGGATTCACTCGATTCCGAATTGGCCTGTTCAGGTTCTTAAGTTCTCCCTCTCGCTTTCTGCTTACTGCAATTAATATATCTTATGCTGTCGTTTTCTGCGTGTGAATACCTATTTGAAAGTGAAAAAGAAGTACTTTCACCAACAAGCCACAAGTTGAACGGCCTGTTATATGCTATTTTTATAGATCAAGATGTGCAAGTGCAGATCCAGATCCAAATATGGAGCTGGAGAATTAAGTGTATTCACTTGATGAACAGGCTAAGTTTTAATCAAGTGTATAACTGCTAATTAATATTCTCTTTACATGAGGGATGATTTCAAAGGAGTATAGAGTTAACTAATACACAAGGGCAAATACAATTGTGAGGAAAGTTATGCCTGCAGAATATAGTGAATCGAGGGAGGGGGGTACTTTAATAATGGAGAGATATTCCTAAATTGATGGTGCTGCAAATTGATTGATTTGTCTTGCGTGAAATGTGTGCTGTATGTACTCATGAAAGCGACGGACGTACAATGTGTTTTAGCTAAGCAACTTGTTGGTCGATTTTTTTGTTAGGAGAACGCTTTATGGAAAGTGGCAGCACTCCGTCCAATATATTTGATTATCTTCATATAAAACAAATTAAATGATGGAAATATTAATGAAACCCTGGGTTTCCTCCTCTTCTCTTGTTGTTTTCTTTTTATTTAGTCCTCAGTTCATTTTGTTTTCTTAGCCAGCTTTTGTTTAATGATTAAGATCGATTTGCTAGGTAACAGATTCGGACAATCAAGAAGATTATTGAGTTGTCTCTACAATTCTTTCTTCTTCTCAACAACAGAAAGGAAGAAGGAACCAGTGCTGATTAAGTGCTAACAATAATATGATAAATAATAAATACAGTTAAAATGGCAAAAGGCATCCTTAAGCTTGTCTATCCATTATGCTCCAAGTATATACTATTTTGTTTGGATGAGATGATATAAAATTTTAAACGTATAGAACAAATTAAATTCGAGTGTGTACGTTCATAACATAGTTAAGAATTAATTAAGATACAGGTTCATTTAACATAGTTAAGAATTAATTAAGATACAGGTTCATTTGCAGACAAAATGTATGTAAAGACACTTTCCTGCATAGGCGTGTTCAGAAACTTGAACTTTTAAAGGTTACATGAATGATCAAATCCAGACTCCTAATCGATTCTTATTTTAATTATATTGGTCAATGATTTTCAAGCAGTCAATTAAATAAACTTCAGGTAAGGCAACAAGTAAAAGTACGTAAACTAATATATGCCCAATCAAACGTTGTGGAAATACTCCATAAATTCATTAATCATTTTTTCAGAAATGAATCTAATTGTTTTCCTTACAAAATGGCAAAAACAGCTTCTTACAAATACTAATACGACGGGGGAGAGAGAGTGTGCGTGGAACGGCTTGCATAAACATAAAAAGAATTGGAAGAAGTCGAAAGATCCTTGTAATTTTTACGTAGTCCTCTTTCTTAAACTTACATGTCATACTTGTGTGTAGTGCATTCAATTATGGATATATATAGTAATCCCGATGGTTCAAAGCTCAAACATCGAATTAACAGTTAATTGAGACTTGATAGCTGCATCGGGCTCAAAATTTTTTATCTCAAGGTTTTTACTTTAATAAGCTATATTATTTCCTCAGCTAGGAATACTTCTGTAATCTCTAATATAGAATATATTTAACTATTTTAATTAAATTAAAAAAATTAGTTAAATTAATTAATATGATCTATTTTTTTCAAAATATTATAATCATTTTTCTTAACCTCATATCTCCCTCTTTTACTTGATTATTATTGAGGGAATATCAATAAAGATAATTTATAAAAAAAATTAATAAATATATAAAATATATCTTATATTATTAGATTTTATATTAAAGATCATATGAATACTGAATTTGAAAAGTTTTAGAATTTAACCACATTAAAATTAGTTCTAGGACAGGATATTTAATCCCCTCATTTTGGGTGTATCTTCAAATTAAAATTGAGATGATGGTATTTTATTGCGAGCTGCATTACGAAACAACAAAATCCCAATATAAAAGTTGTGAAATAATGAATAAAAAATATGAGAATTAATCATAATTTTATTAAATGGCATAGATCTTTTGTCTAATTATTAAATAATATGTAACAAAAATGTACTCCTCCGCTCATTTATATAAGACCTAATTTATAGTACAAATTGAAGCTCATATTAAAAATTAGTGGAGTATATATTATAGACCTCGTTTGCTTTAAAATTTTTGGAATACTTTTTTATTTTACTAAGTATAGTTATCTTATTATTAAAAATAATCATATTTAAACACTTGACACTAAATATATGTATTTCTTGAAGCGGAAATTCTAACATTGGTTTATCATGTTATAACAATACAAAAATTTTTGGGAGGAGTTTTGGCTCATTCACGATCTAAGGATAGAATAAAATTTTTCTTCCTTCTAAATGATACTAAAGTTGGGCAGTGCGAAATACCTAGGAGTTAGGATGCCTCCATAAACACCGCAACTAAAACCACAAGAAAGTCTTACTCTCTCGAGATAGAATAAACTCTAAATGATCGTATGTCTCACATTTTTGCTTAATGAACCCAGGGAAGATGGGTTTTTGGATTAATTTTTTTTTTGTTATAAAAAAATTTAGGTGGATTTGACACTTGTCCCCTGCCAAAGCCAGGACACAGCCCCAAGGTATAAAAAGCACTTACAAGGAACTTACGATATTGTATGCAAAAAGAACCCTTACAATGGCAGCGACCGCGTCCTTATAGGATACGAGCCCATTCCTTAATATATGTGTCAACTCACATTGGCTTTGAATTACTTATTTTTTTGTTACCCACCCAGTTCACCAGAGTTTTGTCCCGACTACATCTAGATCTAACCCGCGTCGCACACCTGACTATAGTGGACAAGTCTCATAACAGGGATTTTTTGCATATACCAAAGCTCAAATTAGAGATCTTATTTAAGTGATACTGAGCCGTTTACCATTCGAACCAATTATCGTTAGTATTGGCTTTGAATTACTGTTCTCGCACATATTCTTTTATTCAAGGCCCAAACACCAAAAGAACTCCATTTTATACCTTCTGACTTTACTGGGCCTAAAATGTGATTGGGCCGACGGTTAACTGCTGCCGCCGCCTGGAAGAAATGTGGGATTTCCTTCTCCCTCTGTTCCTTGCCGAACCAAACGAAGAAACTCAGTATTCGCTGTAGCGTGCACACTTCCAAGACGATCCGTCATAATAACAGAGCAATTCCATGGCGAAGCCAACTACAAAGCTTCTCTTGAAATCAATTTCAGCCCTTCCCTCCACCCGCTTTAATAAAGTTGTAAGTCTTTCTTCCTTTCTCTATTTTTACAGGGATTAACCTCCCTGTTTGAAGTCTATAAAGATCATAAAATTGCAACTTCTTTACGATTCCAAAGATATAAACTTTCATGTTTCTTCTTACTCAGCAGCTATGACAATAAATTCTGAGATGATTGACGAAGTATATCTTCCTGATGAATTTGCCAAGTTGTCTCCTTTCTGGTTTTTTGACTTGTTTGGCAGTACTTTACTTAACTGATATCTGGCGTGTCATTCAGCATCATAATATATTTTCCCATCACTGTTCTGTTCAAAATTGAATGCAGATTAGTTCAAGTGTTTGCCATAATGGTTTGAAATACTCAACTTCAGTGTCAGATGGTCTCGAGTCTCATGAAGATTTGGAAAATGTTGTGGAGAAGGTATCTATAGATTCGTTCACTGGACCCTATCATGTTCATGAGGCATAATTCAGTTTAGTCCTTATTAAACTCAGTGAGAGTTGGTTGATTGAGTCGGTTTTTGTACAGGATATCAAGGATAATTCTGTGATGATTTACATGAAGGGGGTGCCTGATATGCCTCGATGTGGATTTAGCTCGCTTGCCGTTCGAGTATTAAAAGTATACGGTAATCATTTTTACGAATGCTTTCGTGTCTTTGTGAGATAATTTTCTAGTTATTGCTGACAAATTGTTAGAGACTAATCCCTTGGAAGAAAGATTGTACTTTTATTTAGTTAGGAAGAAACCGAACTTTTAGTTTACCAGTAATCCTGGAGAGATATCCGTATGCCAGTGCTTTTGATGATATTCCTTCATTTTTTTTATTGAACATAGAAATAATAAATAAAATGACAATGTTTTCCGTGAAGTTGTTAGAATCTATCTATAATATAGAAATTCAAATTTCATGCAATGCACAGAATCCATACTACTTGTATTTCTATTGTGGTCATTTTGTTCTTATCATGATTGTGAGCCTTGCAGATGTTCCTTTCAGTGCTAGAAATATTTTGGAGAATCCAGAGCTGAAAAATGCTGTAAAATCCGTCAGGTATTTTATGATCTACAAGTTGTTACAGTCACATGGCCGGCCTTACTTGCTATCCCAGCAGCTCCAGATATTTAGGAGGATTTTGATCACTCCGTTTATTTTAGATCATATGACCTTGTGCTGCAACGGTCTAAGTTGTATTGATATGTCGAACTCATAGCAACATATAAATCATTCAAGTTTTTTTTTTTTACAAGTATCGTACTTCATTGACATGTTTTTTCTCTGGATATCCATTTTGTCTGTCAGATTTAAGGAATAAATGCGTAGTTGCTTTTTGTTTCAATTTCTCACATTTATCGATGGATGAGTGTGATTAACTATCTGCAAGGGCAGGGACTTCCCGACCGATATTGAAATTTACAAAATTCATGTCCATCTTAGTATGCTTGTACTGTCCAGAGTTAGGCCTATAGTAGATCTCTAGTTTCTCACCTTTCCTATTGGAATTTTCCATATATAGCAGCAGAAGGTTGCTGTGTAAGAAATGGTCTCAATTAATCATAACTAATGTCTCCTTATTGATTTGAGAAGTGAACATAATTGATGCAATCTCAATTAATCATAACACGGACTCTCCTTTCTGCAGCAACTGGCCAACTTTTCCCCAAATATTCATCAAGGGAGAATTTGTTGGGGGTTCAGATATTATTCTCAATATGCACCAGGTTTCTGCTTTAAGTTGGATCTTGCCCTCTTGTTTATGCTTGTTTTCCTTTCAAATTCCGAACTCCTAATGGGATGGTTTTGAATCTGCAGAGTGGTGAACTAAAGGAAAAACTTAAAGATGTTGCAGCAAAGCAAGATGATTCCTAGACTATGGGACACAAGTTGGTTCTGTCAACTGTCAACATGTAGTTGTTATTAGGGTTAAAAATAAGAGTCTTGGAAGTTGGGAGTGTGCTTCGTGAGGGAGAGGTAAGTAAATGAAATGTACCGTTTTACCTTTGTATATGTGAAGAAACAGGAGAATTAGGAGTAGAAAGAGCCAATGCAAAAATTGTCGAAGTTTTGTTGGATTCATCCTAAGCCAACGACTAAATAGTGTTTGCAGTTTATTGCAAGGGCTTGCAAGTTGAGTAGAAGCAAGTTATGTTTCTACTACTTGGTTTCTGCAAATGCCTTGTCTGGATTCAGATCATAACAAAATGTATTGTACACATGGCCAAATATACTAATACAAGCACGAATCAATTAAACACTGTTAGTTTGAATGAAAAAGCAGGTAAATAATTTTGGCCAAACAGAAATTACCATATCACTTCAGCCAGGTTAATGTTTTTTCCTCTTATCCTGGTGCAGGGGAATTTTTGAATTTAAAAATAGGGGTCCCACATATCATGTATCTATCCCACGAACCTGTGTGGAATGTATAGATATACATACATACAGATGTAGATCTAAACTAGATGTGGGTCATGTGTATCTCAATCTTTTCAATACATTATACTATTTGTGACTTTTATTTTTATAAATTATATATATATTGATTGATATAGATACAGAAATAAATAAATAAATGATCATTTTGTCATTGTTGAGGTCTATGGAAGACATCGTTGGGGGACAAATAGAAGTTTCTTTTGCTTTTATTTTCTGGAGGTGATATTTATTTTTAATTATTTTCAGTCCTCCATGTCATTTATTATATCCATTTCAGTCCCATTCTCAATTCTGTAATCTGGAGTTGCAAAGGAGCTTTTCTGTTTTTTTTTTCCTTGTGGGGAAAGCATATATCATTTGGCGATCAATTATCATAAAAACCCAACACTCATCTTAATTAATTAGACCCTGCCCTCTAAAATACGTAATATTTTTTTGGTATAAGGGGAAATCTCACCACCCAATATCCGAACAATTAACTAGTCCGAGTTTGAGAAGCGAGAGATGCATTGTTTGACAGGTTATATCTTCTTGTATTTATGGGGTTCTCGACCAACCATTTAGTAGTTAAAATACGTAATGGCTGAAACACAGAGACCAATAGCAGGGTTAATGTTATGCCATGTTTGCTCTGCACATAAATGAAACGCCCAGATTAGGCACAATAATGAATATATGAATTAAAGCATGAAAACTCATCCAACATGTGTTCGTTTAGGTGGGGGGTGGAGCCAACGGCTTAAGTGTCTTGGTTCCTCGGGAATATAGATTTCAGCTTAAGCCAGATATCATCATATGTAGATATATATATGTTGAGACCCAAATTAAACTGAAAAGTAAACAAGTCTTGGTTAAGTAGGAAAGCACCATCTCACCAGAACACCTGGCTTGAAGCATCAACCTTCCCACCTAGCTCCGAGCTCCCTAGTAGTAACAATCAGTAATCGATAATGAATGAAAATGATACGCTTTTTACCCACCACTTCCTTTGAGCCAATTGAAGACTTTGAACTGGCTTACCTTCCTTTCTTAATGCTTCGTGAATAAGGGAAAGAGACAACAGAAAAACCAAAAACAAAAATGTAAGAGCCAGGGGAAAGAGACGCCACCTCATTGGACCTTTATTAATTCAGTGGGACACACAAATACCTAATCGCCTGGATAACTATCTACGACAGTCGTTGCCACCCCTGCAACTCCATTACATGTGTATTGATGGCAACGTAAGAGAGAAGCATTTTCACTTAACCCAGCAAGTGTGGGATTGGGTTAACTGCTTCGTTAAGTAATCTATGGGCTTCGTTTGAGATAACCCTAAAACTGACTTTTATTTTAACTAATTTTTATAAATTAAAATTAAGTTAAAAATTAATTAGTTTAGCATAAATTTATTTAAATGATATATTAAAAATTTAATTTTAGATTTAAATATTAAAAAATAAAAAGTTTAGAAAAATTGTTTCAATTTTAAAATAGTATTTGAGTAAAAAGTCACAAGACAAACATCAACAGAGGACCTGAACGCTTATCTGACACTTACCCCACTATTTTCTTCAGACCTTGAACTGACGTTCCAGCTTGATCAATTTGTGGCCCCACCACAGGAAGCAAATTCTTAATCACTTGTGGAGCCTAATGTTCCAGCAAGTTGGTCGGCGACTATAAAAAAATAAAATGTCTATTCGGAATCTATTTAGAAGAGCCTAGAACTATAATTTTAAAAGATTTTATAAATTAAATTATAATTTAAAATTATAATTTTAAATAAATTATAATGAATAATTTTTAAAATAATAAAAAAATTTATAGATTTTTTAATTATTATTTTATTTTTATTTTTTTTATTTTTTATTATCTCTTTTATTAGCATTATTTCCAATGACATCATGAGCACAGTACCCTCCAATGGAATCGATAAGTATAACAAGCACAACAATGAGCATAATGAGCACAACACCTTCTTCTTTCTCTTTATCCGCCTTCTCCCTCAAATTTATTAGAGCTCGTCATCACTAGTTCTCGATAGATCTTGCCATCGCTAGTGGTAGAAAGAAAAAGAGAGATAAAAAGTAAATATGATTATATTTTTTATAAAATTATATTATTTTTAATAATTTACTAATAACAAAAGTTATTATGATAATATCTATCTAAATACTCATTTATTTAAAATTATTATTTTTATAAATTCTTTTCTAATTTTTTTTTTAAAAAAATCTATCTAAACAACCCCCTTCCTTCATCGAACACTACTTCTCTTATGGCCTTCATTTATTCAATTTAGACTCTGATAATTGGAGAACTTCTATCTTCTTCTTACACAGGTGTGTGTAGGATAAAGCAGAAATGTAAGACCTTGCCGTGTAGGAGACTAATTCATTATAGAAGATACCATGTCACATATACTTTTCGATTTTCTATACCCTGCTTTTTTCCGTATACCAATCAAGAATAATGAGCTATCGTCACCATCCATTATGGGGGGGCTAGGGAATCTTTAATTTAACGTCTCTTCCTTCAAAAGCTACCTCTTCATATAACAATGGTAGCAATTAGAATAACCTCTAAATTTTAGATAATTCCTTAGTAAAAAGTAGTTATTTTCCAGTTAGTTGTTGGTAAATTGCACTAGTTATCGGAGAAAAGTAGAACTGGCCTAACGGAAATTCGTCTTGAGATTGGGGTGTTCATGTAGATGTAGAAGATAAAATCAACGTCATCGTTTAAAATTGAATGGGTCAAACGATAAGAATGCGTGATTAAAAATGATGGTATAAGTTTGTGTGTGATAATTGAATGGATCAATAAATAAGACGACGAAAATTGACGCACCACTTGTCTGTGATGTGAAATGTTGGCAAATTATTATTATTATGGTTTTGCTTAGCCACCTTAATTGACAAAGAAAGCAACGTTGCAAGATTTTCTTTTGAGATTACTAGATATTTACATTTGCCTAATATCAATGTAGAAAGATGGCATTTAAATATATTTTGGTTCGTTACTATATTGCCCTAAATACTAATTTATTCTTTCTCACTAAAATAATTAATATTTTTAGAAGAGATATTTATACTAAATAAATAATTATAAATTATAAAATTAGATAATTAATAATAAAATTTAATAAATAATATCTATATAAATAAAAAGAAGTAGAGAGATATGAGATATAACATTTAGTTTCACTTTTTATATGATTTATTTTATATATAATTTTTTTTTTGAAAAATATTTGATTTTTCTATTATTTAAAGATAGGATAAAGTTTTAGTTTTTTTTTAGGTAATATTTATATTAAATAGGAAAAATTATCTATTATTTTAAAATATAAATTTAAATATTTAAAAATTAAAATATTTTTTTAAATATAATATTTAAAATTATAATAAAATAATATGCTTTAGAATACCGTTTACTTCTCCTTTATAAAATTGGTATTCTCATTTTCTCGGCGGCGGTGACAGCTGTCAAAGCCATTCTCGTCTTTCTATACTTCAATTCCAATTTGGGAGTACAATTTGGAACATTCCAAAAACTTGTGTTTAAAGAAATGCAAGACTATTATTTCATAAATTGTAGAAACAAATGAAAAAAAAGAGTTTTTTTTATAGATTTAAAAATAAGAAAGTACATTCTAAAAAACTCCAACATGTGTGTTTGTTTGTGTTGGACATGGGATGAAGCTACATGCCCGATCCAAAAAAAAAAAAGAGGAATAAGATCCAGGACTTTGAATTGAAACCAGATAATCTCAGCTCAGAGCCTAGCTGTCCTCCAGACTGATGTAGATACTTGTTCATGTTGCCCATGATGTTACTTTGATTAATTACCCTGTTTTATGACCATCTTATCTTTCATCTTCAATTATTTAAATCCTTTAATTCAACGTCAAGCTATAAAATCAATCATGAATATAAAAATTCACCCCGTCAACTGTTCCTGTTTTCTCCCAATCTTTTCTCTCCAACCCTCCCTCGCTCCCTGTTCTTCACTGTTTTTGCTGTCAAAATAAATTATTATTTCCAAAAGTCGGTATAAATTTCAAGGATGGAATTAAGGAAGAATTTGAACCTAACAAACCTGATCCCGTTAAAAAAAAAATCTCAAATTGTAATAAGAGTGTTCGTTTGCAGGTGTTAATTATTCGGGAGAGGCTTGTTGTAGGGGCAAAAGATGAAGTACAAAAATAATTAACAGCATATTATGGATTTTGGTTTGAACGTATTGATTATTCCCAGCGTATTAAGAAAATAAACAAAATTGTAATCACAATTCTCTTCTCCACAACAAACTCTCAGAGCCTTCCTTGTCACTGTTTCTTGGTTCTTACTGCTTCCTCCCGCACCAGAAACCGAAAATCTCTGCCCAACCACTCTTCCTCCACCTCCCAGGGATCGGCCTCTCACCATCTTCCTTCTGCTTTTATTCTTTCATTTTTAAATGAAATGGCGGAACACCAGAGACCCCCCAAGAACAGGGGTTTCTATCTTAACATGAAGCTCCTTCCCAAACATACCAGACCTCCCCTAGAAAAAAGCTGCTTCTTCAGATATTATAAATGGCTTCTCTGGCTCTCCTTATCTCTCTATTTCTTCTCCTCATGTTTCATCACCAATAATAATCCCCCCACAGATTCCGACTCTTCCCACAAATCTAAATCCACCCTCCTTCTCCAATCCACCAACATCACAGCTCTGAATCCATCGGGTACTTTAAACTTTATCCATAGATTTCAAACCATGATTTCGTCACTTTCTTAAATTAGTTTCAATAGTTTAATTTATCCGCTCTGTTTTGTATGTTTCTGTGGTTGCAGGGGTTCTGAATGATTTGAAGATATTCGTGTACGATTTGCCGCCCAAATACAACTCCGATTGGCTCTCGAACAAGAGGTGCAGCAATCATTTGTTCGCGTCCGAGGTTGCCATTCACAGAGCGTTGTTGGCGAGCGAGGTTCGGACATTTGAACCTTACGAAGCTGACTTCTTCTTCGTTCCCGTCTACGTGGCATGCAACTTCAGCACCGTTAATGGGTTCCCGGCGATCGGACACGCGCGCTCCCTCATCTCCTCCGCCATCCAACACATCTACTCTCAATACCCCTTCTGGAATCGGACCCAAGGATCCGACCACGTCTTCGTCGCTTCCCACGACTTCGGCTCTTGTTTCCACACCTTGGTGCGTAAGCATAGTGATTGAATAAATAATGGGGCAAAAACTTGTTATCATCCTTTCAGGCATTAAAATTTTGTTTTTTTTTGTTGCGAAGGAGGACGTGGCGATCGCAGACGGGGTACCGGAGTTCTTGAAGAGGTCGATCATTTTGCAGACGTTTGGTGTTGAGTACAAACATCCGTGTCAGAACGTTGATAATGTGGTGATACCGCCGTACGTGTCACCGCAAAGTCTGAGGAATTCGTTGGAGAAAAAACCGACGAACCGACGGCGAGACATTTGGGTGTTCTTCAGGGGAAAAATGGAGCTCCATCCTAAGAATGTCAGCGGACGATATTACAGCAAGTAATTAATAAATAAATCCCACCTCAAGTTTTTTTAACAAGTTTTTAAGCGATTTGTTTGTTACTGCCGGATTATATCTATGCTTTAATTTGATCTTTAATTTACCTCATTACCCTTATATCGTTATCCGTTGACTTTAACATCACGTCATATTTTATTGTTGTTTTTTTGTGAAGGCAAGTGCGGACGGAGATATGGAGGAAATTCAACGGTGATCGGAGGTTTTACCTGCAGAGGCAGAGGTTCGAGGGTTATCAGTCGGAAATTGCTCGGTCAGTGTTCTGCCTGTGCCCACTGGGATGGGCGCCGTGGAGTCCGAGGCTGGTGGAATCGGTGGCGCTGGGGTGCGTGCCGGTGATAATCGCGGACGGCATCCGGCTGCCGTTTCCCTCGGCGGTGAGGTGGGAGGAGATATCTGTGAGGGTGGCGGAGAAGGACGTGTGGAAGTTGGGAAGGATCCTGGAGGAGGTGGTGGCGAAGAATCTGAGCAGCATACAGAGGAACCTGTGGGAGGCAGGGAGGAGGAGGGCGTTACTTTTCAACGATGAGGTGGAAGAAGGGGACGCCACGTGGCAAGTGCTGGAGGCGTTGAGTCAGAAACTGCATAAGAGTTACAAGAGGGTTAAGAACCAGTGGAATGCTGACACGTGATTGGGTCGGATTTGGGAAGACAAGAAACGAAAGAGGGGATGGGAAAAAAACAGAGAAGCGGGTGGAGGGTGGCGCCAACCTGGAAATGCGGGCCGTCTTTATACCCGCGGGCTGAATAGTGGGGGAAGAAGCCATACCGAGTTAAACAGAAAATGAATAGAATAATAATGGAAGTGGGGCCATAGTTGCAGATTATTACTATAAACTACGCTGCTTCTGTTACTCATGTAAATCAATTTTTCTGTAAATACTAAAGGAGCACGCCATTCTTTGTAATTCCTTTTCATTTAATCCCAAGTTAATTACTTTACTAAATTACAAAAAAGAAAATAAAAAATAGATATGTTTGTTTTTGTTGAATTAAAATTCTTTCTTGTTTCCTACTGGAGCCATGAAGATAACTAAACTTGGGTCGTTATATATCTGAGCCGCAAGGGTGATGGGTTTAGCAAAAGACAAGTTAACTTGAATTTTATTTACCAATTAGTATATATAATAAAAAATAATTTTTTATTTTATAAAAATATGGATTCAATTATTATTATTTTTGTAAAGATTTATTTAATAAATAATCTGATAAATTTTTTATAAACACTCTATATACTTTAAGGTTATGTTTTAATTTTAGTAAAGAATTGGTGTTTAATTTATTTATTTATATAAAAAAAATTAAATTTTACTTCAACATTTGTGATTTATTTATTTATTTATTAGTATTATGTCTTAGTAATCAATGATGACAAAATAAACAGATTTCAGGTTTACCTTACCTCCGTTCACAATGTAGCAAAAACCGTATGCTACTCCCACCCTTTACTTTTTTATAGCAGACAAGATAACTAAATTGTTAAAATTAACGAATATAATTAAAACTAGTTAAGTTCCCTAAATATGTTATACATTTTAAATTCTTCTAAAACTGCTCATATTAAAGACTATGTCCAATGTTTCCTATATTTAGAAGAAAAAAATACTCTTATTTATGTCTTATTATAAAAAGAAACAGAGTGAATAATTGAAAAGCATATACAAGAGAGGCAGGACGACTCCTACTAGTTTTATTTTTCTGGGTACAAACAACTTCTACTAGTTAAAGTAATTTTTTTTTTTAGTTATCCACCCAATTTATTAGAATTTTGCCCTGACTATATCTGAATCTGACCCACATCGCGCACTTGACTATGGTAGATGGGTCTCTAAACAAGGTTTTTCTATATATGCTAAGGTTCGAACTTGAGACTTCACTTAAGTGATATTAAACTACTTATTATTCGGACTAACATCGTTAGTACTTAGTAATCTGGTCTTTGCTTTTGTCCTACAATCCTTCATGGGCTAGGCAGTCCACCATTTTCTGGGCACGGAGCTCTTCAACCTTACTTCTTTTACTAGCTCCCTCCCCAAAAATAAAAATAATGCGCCATTGTCACTATACTTTCAACTGTAAAATTAACCAGATGATACCAACAAAACTTGACATAATTAGTAGAGGTAGTGTGCATAAAAAATATTTGGTTAGAAGAAACAAAATTTACTTTGGTAATCTTTCATCACAATCAATTCAAATGCGACATGTCCATAATTGGCATGCTTCATTTTTCATTTAAGTGAAGTGCCACCTGATAACTTGTTTTGGACAGAATTAACACAGTGGTCTGACTTCCCTAGTTTTGATTTTGAGCAGACAAAATTGTGTATGTTGTTAGGCTTGTAATTACATTACATACATTTAATGAAGGTGTGGTCCATTTACTAACAACCAGCAATACAGAATATTGAGCTATTTCTATGGCATCACTACTGATTCAGCAATTAACTATTTTGGCGGCCCGTCCTCAGTCACAAACAAAGTTCCTTCTACTCAATCCGACAACCTCAACCCATCCAAATCAGTTCATTTCAAAGGCCACACCACCACCAAAAGCATTATTCCAACTCAACTCACACATACAGAAACATTACAACTTAATTTGTGGGGTGGCTTGGACACTCAACTGCTCTCACAATTCCACTCTGGCAAGTGGCACATCTCAAAAACCACCCCTTATATATATATATATATATAAGGATGCCTTGTCGTTTTCCCAACAGATACATACATATACACTTAGCTTCATTATTCAGTCTTACATCCTTAAAGAGACTTGAATACAGAGCCTAGCACTCAGGAGTTAACGTAAACATTAATGTTGCATAACTTGAGTGTGGTGGTGCATTAAAATAATTACATGATCTCGCTGGGTTTCCATAGAACAGCATAGTTGTGAAAATCCTGTGTCGGGTCGAACCAAAGATGGAACTTCATCTCTCTGCCTATAATATTTCTATCTCCACTTCCTCTCATGTATACATTTGTCTGCAAGACGTATGGCTTATCTGGTGTAGTTCCCAAGAACTCAATGTCGATCTCATCACGGTTTCCTGGGTGGTCTTGGTTGTTTGAAAGCTAAGAATCCCAAATCACAGAACAATGAAGAACTACTAAAAAAAGAATATTTTTTCAAAGTTAAGTTTAGTTTATAATCATAATTCTCACGTATAATGATGTGATGACTCCCTCAGTATAACGAGATTGAAGCTTAATTGCAGCACCGAAGTATCCTGATCAATAAGAGTGCAACCACTTGAATCCACTCCCTACGTTAGAGAAGCAGTGATGTCAAAATGCATGTGTGTAAGAAAATAGTGAAGTTGGGAGGTCACGTAAGAAAAATGTGGTTACCTGAAGAGGAGTCAAGCCAGATTGTTAACGAGCCGTGTTCTACTTTCCGATGCTGAATTCTCCATAGGTTCCTAAAGCCTTGATCAAAGCTCACATGGCTTATTCTGGAACTTGGGAAGTAGCCAGGTGAGGGTGGAAGCTGAGCAATGCTGGAAGCAAGCATGAGAGAAAATACAACAACAGAAAATATCAAAGCCATACAAGGAGGAAGAAAAGAAAACGATTAGAGGATAGTTAATTAGTGATGAAAGATGCAGGTTACAAAAATGAGATATATAAGGATCTTGTGGCCCCAAAGCACCAAGGTGACAACGGAGTAGAAGGGAGAGATTATCATATTTGTGGAAAACAAGAGAGGAAATGGTTCAATACGAGGTGTGGGCATTTTCCCCCTCCATTTCCACATGAAATAGAACTTCCTTTTCAACTGAATATGCAACCCTCCGAAGACCACCTTGAAGAGGAAAGTGGTTACCTGAAACCTCTGACATTGCGTGAAGGATAATTTTGGATACGTATGGTTCAACACGCCTTGTCGAAACTTCCTAAATAACTATAGGACACGTAAACAAGGTTTTGTATTCAATAGAAAAACGTGGGGAACTCGAGTATCTCCATATTCTCTTTGGGAGTTGTGATGGTAGAGGATAAGCTCTCATTGAATTCATTGATGTCATTCTTGCGTTACTTCCCCAGAACTTTGTTCATTTTCCAGTAATGTGCGCAATGGACAATTAGGATTAATATTATTATACTGTTACGCTTTTGCTTTTCCCAGGAGGGTTAGTAATTGAATGCTGGCTCTAAAATTGGTTTGACAGGTTCTTTCATCGACACGTTGAGATAAGAGATTAAAAAATAATTTATAAAAAAAAATTTTAGACAGTTTTTAAAAAATAGTTTTTAAAGAGTTTATAAAAAGTAATAATTTTAAATAAATGAGTGTTTGGATAGTTATTTCCAGAAGTATTTTTATTATTAATAAATTATAAAAAAAGAGTATGAGTATTAAATGATGAGAGATAAGAGATGAGAGGAGAGATGATGTAAGAAAAGAGAAGAGAGAGAGTGTAAGACAAAATAGGAGAGGGGAGAGATAGTATAAGAAAAAGTAAGGGTAATATAATAATTGATTAGTTCATAAACTATTTTACTATTCCATGAGTTACTTTGACTAATTTATCTAAAATTTTAATTTTAAATTATAATTTAATCTAAAAATTTATTTAAATAAATATAACTATTTTAAAATCTAAGTTTAGTATGTTTTCAAACACACATGTGCCATAGTTGAACGTTAGAATGAGTATTAACGGGCTTCAACATTCTCAGGGGGATTAATAATTGAGATATCCACTTATTGTGCAACTTGGATAGTTGGATGAGAACTTATTACAACCACCAAAACCTAACCTAAATTTGTTCTTTTGATTACTTGATTCCAAAAACCAATCCGAATATATCAACAATATGATTGATTCTTTTGAGATCATCAAGCAGCGCAGGTATATAATTCTGGCCCCACGATGAAGAAGGCTAAGGATCTAGACAAATAATATAACTAATTTAATTTTTATTCTAAATATAAAATATATTTTTTATATTTATTTTTTTCTTCTAAATTATTGATATTAATACTGACATAACAATAATCAAGAGAGGGAGGAAGAGGGTTAAAGAAGATGATTATAGTATTTTAGAAAAAATATGTCATACTTTTTCAATCATAAATATAAGAACTAGTTGACTTTTTTGAATAGATTAATAAAATTAAATAAATAAGTTAATTATAAAATCAACTAGATCTTATATTAAACATGTCATACTTTTTTGATTTATTTGGTTTCTTTAATCTCTTCAAAAAAATTCAACTAACTCTTATATTAAGGACCATATGAGTATTAACTTTATTTCTTAATATAATTAAATTAGTTAAATAAGTATTATATTAAGAACTGGAAGAGTATCAATTAATTTAAAATTTTGGAGTTTTGCTCTACTTGCCAATATTAAAGAATACTCCTCCTATCTTTAATATAGGATTTATTTAACTAATTTTATTATATTAAAAAAATTGATTAAGTTAGTTAATATGACATATTTTTCCTAAAAAACTATAACTATATTCCTTAATCTCCTTCCTTCCTCCCTTATTTTATTATTATTAAGAAATTATCAATAGAGATAATTTCTATAAAAAAATTAATAAATATAAAAAATAAATTTTATATTTAAAATTAATATTAATTTTTTACTAAGTCAAACGATAAAAGTAAAGAAACAATATCAGAAGCAAATAGGAAGCAGGGTTAAAATAGGAGAAGAAGAGAAGAGGAGGCAAGAATGGTAACAGAAGATTGGATGATGATGAAGTTAAAGTACGAGATTTATTCAATAAGAAACCTGGTGAGATGCGGAACGCCTTTTTCACGATAGATTGGCACGAATAGAACAACGCTTTACAGCGTAAGAACTGCTAGCTTAGTATGTAAGCTAATCATATTTCTGCCACTCAAGCACTTATGTAGCTGTGTATCAAACCTAGGAATCCAGTTGGTCATCATAATCATCATCGTTTTTGGCGCCTAAATTAGGTTTTTGCTTTATGACATGTGAGAGAGAGAGGTAAAGAGAGAGAGAACAAGGGCAAGGATCGTGTCTATTAAGATTTTCTTGTTTTGTTAGTCATGAATGTATATGGGCAAGAACGAGACAATTGAATCATAAATGCTGCGTTTTAAAGTTGTGAAGCAATCATTTGAAATTCAACTGGGGGATTCAGATAAAGCATGGAGAAGAAGGAGACTGCATAACAGAGGAAATACAAAACCCAGAATTCATACTGAAAGCACAAATAAAAATGTGTATTCGGTTCATTATTAAGCGGAATGGTCCAGCACAAGCCAATATACAATGTGGAGACCACAAAAGATTAATGACAGGGTGGTTTGATCCCACGCACGCACATTAATTCCTGTACCTGAAAAGGACTGGAAAATACTCGTAAAGAAAAACACTAAAATAATGAACAAAAAGTTTAATGAAAAAAGAGTAGAGCAAATCTCCCCTTGTGACTCTCAGTTTCAGTGGACACTGATACCTGCTTATAGGCCAGGGGCTGCAGAGGGAGGAGGAGGTCTTTGCAATTCATTCGCTGGTCATAGAAGAGCTAGATAACCAATACTCTTTCTATGTATATATTACTTATTTAATTATATTAAAAAAATTAGTTATATTAGTTGATATCGTTTGATTTATCTAAAACACTAACTATCTTCTTTATCTCCCTTCATTCCTCTCATTTAATTATTATTTGAAAGAGTATCAATAGGAATAATTTAGGAAAAAATAAATATAAAAAACTATGTCTTTTATTTATGATCAAAATTAACTCTCTAATTAAGTCATATATTAAAGACTAGAAGAGTGTAAGAGATTAGTTATTTATAACAAATGTATTAGTTTTCCTAAAATACTATTTGCAATAAATAAGACTCTTTAGAAAAAAAATTATAAATTTAGAAGATAAAGTAGATTGAGATATTATATTAAGGATAAAATTAAATCTTTTGTCTAACTTTTATATTTAAGAATGGATATCGTATATGGATATATATATATATATAGATTTTTGATACAAACATCTAGACTCAAAAATTATTTATAGAGTTACATACATATTGCCTACTAACAAGGTCCGCACATTAGTAGTAAAACTCGAACTCATGATTTTATGTATAAGTCAACTATTTATTAGTTAGACTAACTCTTTTTTTTTATATATTGGATTTTTTAGAAAGGGGTTTGGCTTTTGATACAAACATCTAGACTCAAAAATTATTTATAGAGGTACATACATATTACCTACTAATAAAGTCCGCACATTAGTAACAAAAATTGAATTGACGATTTTATGTATGAGTCAACTCCTTACTAGCTAAACTAACTCTTTTTTTTTGTACTAGAATTTTTAAAAAGGGGTTAGGCTTACTCACAATCTAAGGATAGGGCGAAGTCTCCCTTCATCCTAGACGATATCAATATTAGATAGGTCAAGTTGTCAATTACTTTAAACGTAAACCTATACACCTAAGAGATAATATATTTTTTTAAGTGCCACGACTATAACTATAATAAAATAATACTCTCTAAAAATTAAATATATTTTAAATAATTATATATCTTATTTTTTCTCTAGCTGAATCTACGCACAGTTCACCTAACTGGACCAACTCTTAAATAGTTTTGGATTTTAAGTCTTTTGCAGGCTATTCATTGTGACTCTTACAAGCCCAAAATGTGATACGTATTTTCAACATGGCCCCACTATGGTACAAGCCCACAATGGACTCTCTAATATGGATTATGAATCCATCCTCTATAGGTTTAGATTAGCTTTTAGAAAATAGATTTTGAGAAAAATAAATTCTAGAGAATATATTTTAGAAAGAATGGATTTTGAGAAAAAAAAATAATTTTAAAAATTGGAGATATTTGGATGATTAATAGAAGAATTACTTTTCTATAGATAACAAATTTAATTTAATTTTAATTTTTTTATTTAAGTGATTATAAAATAATACATATACATATGTATTTAAATAAAGTAAAAATTTATAATATTTATCTAAATTTTAATTTTTTTCTACTGAAAACTTTATTAGAGAACTAATCTAGATGACCATAAAAAAATATAGAAGATTGTAACTTTTATTGACAAATTTATCTTTTTTCCAAAATTTTCAAATAAGAAATTAAATTAGATTTTATTTGTTTTAACTTTTTTTTTAATTAATAAAATTTAAATTATTAATTAATAAAAAATTCACCATGGCAAGGGGCACCAAAAAGCTACTTTGTGACCAATTATTCTCAAACCATGGTTTTAGACTCCAAACCATGGTTTGAGTTCTAAAATTGATTTTTTTTAAAAAAATCTTGTTTGGCCCATATTTTACAAAACCATGGTTTGGATCCATAATCTATTCTCAAAAGTGATCCCAAACACACACTTAGTAAAAAGTGTTCTTTATAAAAAAAAGTTAAAAAATAATAAGACATATAATTATTTAAAATATATTTTATTATTAGGGAATAATATTTTGTTATAATTTTAATCACGGTATTTTGGGAAACATTCTAACTTCTGTGTGCCTATGTTTATAATTAAAGATAATTGACAGTTTACTCTACCCCAATATTAGTATTATTTAAGAGTAAATAAAACTTCGCTCTACCCTTAAATAGTAGGTGGCTTTTCTAAAAATATTTTTAATAAAGAAAAATGAACTATGAAGCTAGCGAGTGATGTAAGAATTATTATAATTTCCAAATAGAATCGTAGAATATATATTTGCCAACTGCAGGGTTGGTAAAAGCTGGGTTCATTTTCATCTCAATCAATTTTGCATTCCCATGTACATGCCCTATTAATGTCTTCTTTTTATATCAATGAATTTGAATCTGAATACACCGAAATCAACTATTCTTTCTTATATGGAATCAAGACGATTCACCGCACCTGTGTTTCAATTCATTAAATTAAAATTAAGACCGAAAATCACACACTGACAGATTAACAGCATTTGTCCTTGAATTCCACAAAATAAAAACGGAAGATTCACTACCATCAACGGTGAATCATTTATGTAAGAAATATCCAAGATTTGTCACGCCATGTGATGAAATGAATCGAAAGGTGAATCATCAAAACTGAACACTTAAAGGTCATTATCTTAAAATAAAAAAATGGGGGAAAAAACAGAGCACTATAAATTGTCAGCCAATAACGTAACTTTCACAAGGAGAAATCATGGAATCAACTCTCAGCCTCGCAAAAATCCATCTCTCCTTTCTGTTTCTGGTCTTCGTTATTTCACCTATCTCCTCTGCAACATGTCCTTCCACCAATAAGCTTCCCTTATCTCTTCCTGAACGACAAGCACAAAAGCTTATTAGAAACCTTAACCTCTGCCCAAAACATTCCACCAACATTGTTTTTCCTGATTCTCTGTTTGCCCCCCATGGGAATAGCATCGTTGAGAAGCAGCTTATATTCCCTGAACTTGTTTCTCCTGGGCCTTCTGTTCAAGAATTTGGTCACCATGCTGGTTATTATTCGCTTCCACGTTCCAAAGCTGCAAGGTAAATATTCCTTTTAATGTAAACTTTTAAATTAGGCTGTTGTTTTGTTTCATATGAAAGGCTTGTGACATTTGGCAGGATGTTCTACTTATTCTTTGAATCTCGGAACAAGAAGAACGACCCAGTTGTGATATGGTTGACCGGAGGACCAGGTTGCAGCAGTTCTCTGGCTCTGTTTTATGAGAACGGTCCTTTTCATATTACCCAAAACTTATCTCTTTCGTGGAATGACTATGGCTGGGACAAGGTAGACATAGGTGTTCTGTTGGATCCTCTGTTTCATACGATAGATATTTTATTTGGCCAATCTGTTTTTGTAATTGTGCAGGCATCGAATATTTTATTTGTAGACCAACCCATTGGGACGGGGTTCAGCTACTCCTCTGATCAAAGTGACATTCCCCATGACGAAGACGGTGTTAGCAATGCCTTGTATGACTTCTTACAGGTATATATATATATATATATATCCAAAAAAGGAAAAAAGTACAAAATTTTTATGGGTTTTTGAATATGTAATTATGTATGGCAGGCATTCTTCAAGGAGCATCCTGAACTTAGCAAGAACGAGTTCTATATTACTGGAGAATCATACGCCGGACACTATATTCCAGCTCTTGCTTCTCGGGTGCATCAAGCAAACAAGGCGAACGAAGGAATTCATATAAACCTCAAGGTCTTGCACCCTAAAATACACTATTATCCTAATTCCTTCATTAATGATTTCACTAATTTAATTCATTATGATGAACAGGGGATCGCTATTGGGAATGGACTGACCAATCCTGCGATTCAGTACCCAGCATATACAGACTTCGCATTGGAGAAGGGCTTGATCCAAAAAGAGGATTACAACAGTATCAATCAGTTAATCCCTCCATGTTTGAAGTCAATAACAGCTTGTGGTACTTACTTCTTGCCCTTCTCCTAACTTCACCTTTGCACTTTCCGGTAACTGTAGTTTAGTTTGGTTCATTCATGGTGTTACTAAATTTTCAGGGAGCGAAGGTGGAGATGCTTGCGTGTCTTCTTATACAGATTGCAATGCAATATTCGAGCAGATAATGAGTGTGACAGGAAACATTAACGTAAGAAACTATACTATGTTGTGTTAGCAATGAATTAGTAATACGAGGAATATATATATATATATATATATAACTGTGTATATATGTGGGAAAGTGCAGTATTATGACGTAAGGAAGCAATGTGAGGGACAATTATGCTATGACTTCTCTGGCGTGGAGACATTGTTAAATAAGAAGGAAGTGAAGGAAGCAATTGGTGTGAATAAGGGGTTGGAGTTTGTGTCGTGCAGCAGTGTGGTGTATGACGCAATGGCGGAGGACTGGATGAGGAATCTAGAAGTTGGGATACCAGCTATTCTTGAGGATGGTATCAAGGTGCTTGTGTATGCTGGCGAAGAAGATCTCATCTGCAACTGGCTCGGTAAATTGTTGCGATGATTATGCTTCTTAATTAATCATCTTCTGCATGCATGCATGCAATTAACATAATATGATGATGATTGTGATGAGTAGGGAATTGGAGATGGGTTCATGAAATGGAGTGGTCGGGCCAGAAACAGTTCGGGGCGGCTCCTAACGTGTCATTCATGGTTGATGGCAAACAAGCAGGAACACTGAAAAACCATGAATCTCTCACTTTCCTCAAGGTTCGTTCCTTCCTCTTAATTACGAACATATGAATGAATTCTTTGTTGATTTTCATGATTTATGGGACAAGTTTTGAGGTTTGTGAATATTGCAACACAAACACAGGTTCATGACGCTGGCCACATGGTCCCTATGGATCAACCTAAAGCTGCGTTGGAGATGCTCACGCGCTGGATGCAAGCCAAATCATCCTTCACATAAACATCAATCTAAGATTTCCGAAACAATTTACATTTGTATTTGATCAGTCGTCACCGAAGCCTTTGTTTAGTTTCTCCTTTTTATTATTCAGTCATCTTTCAAATATATGATCCTTTTTTTTTTACAGATTTTACTTGACTAATTTTCCCCCTAATTTCTGTTCATATTTTTCCGCAATTACGTATTAAAAAGTTAAAACAAATATATGGACACAACAGTTACGTGATTATATTCATAGGGCACAATGATTGAGTTTTTTTGGGAGATTAAGAAAGTAAAATAAATTATTTAATTATAACCAGATATAATCTTTTAAGATAAGTTCATATGATATACTATTTAATCTATATAAATTAGTAAACTAACTCTTATATTATTTATAATTGATTGATTTGTCTAATTTTTTAATCTATTCAAAAAAGTAAACTAATTCTTATAATTAATATTAAATATAATAAGTAATACTTATAACTGAACTTGAGGCCTTGTTCACTGGCCATAAATAATTTTTAAGGCTTTTTCCTTGGTTTGAAGCCATATATTATGATGCCCATTTGAAATCTAAAACATACACTTTGTATACTACATGAAAACGTACATCTTTTAAACTGTGGTACATCATTATAAAATAAATCTTTTTCTAAACTGATCTAAAAATAAGGTATAGAAAACTCATTTTTTTTAATATTTAAATGGGTTCATTTTGATATTAGATGTATAATTTATTAATATCTATACCAGTTGTAAATGGAGAATCTCCCCTCCCATATTGAAGTGGTGTATTTATTTTCCCAACTCTCTTGGTTATAATTTTTATTTTTGAAAAAAGTATACTTGTGGGAGAGGCATTTAATTTTGAATTAAAACTTGAGAGGTACATCCCAAAATATAAGAGGCAAAAGGGTGCATGGCCCAAAACACATATGCATGAATCTGTATTAAAAGCTTTTATGTATGAGAGTTATTATATACAAGTTATTTCATCAAAGTCAAATGCTAGAACTTGTTTGACTAAAATACAAGGTATAACTGAAATTCAGTTCAAAGTTTGGTTATGTAAATTAATTACCAGCAATAATGGTAGTATTTAATTTATACTTCTGAATTTCTGGATTCAGAAATTAGCAGCCACCTGCAGGAGCAATACGATAAGTTAGCAACCACGTACGCCATGGAACTTGACAGTCAGAAACTAGAGTACTCGACAATGGCCTCAACATTGTCAGGCCTCCTCCAGATCTTTCTATCTTTTGTGTTGTTTCTGTTCCTTTCACCTTTCTCCCCTGGAGCCAGCAGTGATCTTCCCTTGTCTTCAAGATCACAGTACCTTCAACAAGAAGCAGACAAGCTGATAAGAGATCTTAACCTTTCCCCAAAACATGACCAAAACTCTGTATCCCATGACTCTCTCTCAATCGCTGCGGGTAAGATTGTTGAGAAGAAGTTCAGATTCCCCTTCCTTGATGCTGCTCCTGGGCTTCTGTTCAAGACTTTGGTCACCATGCTGGCTATTATGGACTTCCCCATGCCGACGGTGAGAGGTAAATATACAATCCTTGTAATATTTCTGTTCGGACTAATTGTATCATAAAGTCAGAAAATAATTTCAAAGCCTTTGATCGATCGTGTGATTTTCAGGATGTTCTACTTATTCTTCGAATACCGGAACAGTAAGGACCCTGTTGTGATATGGTTATCTGGGGGACCAGGTTGTGGCGGTGAACTGGCTTTGTTTTATGAGAACGGTCCTTTTCAGATTACACAAGACTTGTCTCTCGTATGGAATGACTATGGCTGGGACAAGGCACATATACACTACTAGAACAGACACTTTTCACGATTGTTATTTAGGCCTTTTAGGCCCCTTTTTGCTTGTCCATGACACTATATATATACGTAGCTTCTTTTGTTTTGCTGAGTGTTCATTAATCATCATTTTAATTCCTAGGTATCAAATATTCTATACGTAGACCAACCAATAGAGACAGGTTTTAGCCATGCTTCTAATGAAAGTGACATTCGCCATGATGAAGAAGGGGTCAGCAATGACTTGTTTGACTTCTTACAGGTATATATTATTATTAACAGCATCAATCCAAGCCAATTTGTCTGTGTATATATTAGTTGATTGGAATAAGCTAAGATTTTGGATAATAATTACTATAGTAATATGTCAGGCATTTTTCAAGGAGCACTCTGAATTTGTTGAGAACGAGTTTTATATTACTGGAGAATCGTAACGGGACATTATATTCCGGCTATTGCTTCTCGGATTAATCAAGGAAACAAGGCAAAATAAGGAATTCATATCTCATGTTGGTAAAAGATATGTATTGATCGGAAATTCATATGTATTGGAATGAGTATTATAAGGGATTTTATACACGAGTAAGAAAACTAATCTATGAATGAAATAATGCCAAATCCCTATACTTTAGGAGTTGATTAGCTCCTTAATCTAATCCCTTAATTCCAGCTTTGACTAATCAACAATAATAACAATTGATACCCATTGATACACAATAATTAATACTTTGTGATTTGGAATATTCTAACACTCCCCCTCAAGTTGAGTACTGGGATCTCCAACACTCAACTTGCACAATACTGATTCAAGTGTCCTTCCTGGAACTGCCTTTGTGAGAATGTCTGCCAACTGATCTTCAGATCTCACAAAAGGTAGCTCAACATTGCCATCTTCGATCTTTTCCTTTATGAAATGCCGATCCACTTCTACATGTTTAGTTCTGTCATGTTGTACAGGGTTTTCTGAAATCCTATTTGCTGCCTTATTATCACACATTAACCAAGTCGGAAGCTTTGGTGGAAAACTGATCTCACTCATCAATTTCTTTAGCCAAAGAATCTATGTGATTCCTTTTACAATGCCCCTAAACTCTGCTTCTGCACTTGATATTGCCATTACCTTCTATTTTTTACTTCTCCAAGTGACCAGGTTCCCTCCAACTAAAATAAAATACCTTGTAGTGGATCGTCTGTCATTTGGGTTACTAGCCCAATCAGCATCAATGAAGGCCTCAACATCCAAGTGTCCATTCTTCCTGAATATGATACCTCTTCCTGGAGTGCCCTTAAGATATCATACTATCCTCATGACTGCTTCCATGTGATCTACCTGAGGTTGGTACATGAATTGACTTACTACTCCAACGGCGTAAGCAATGCCTGGTATAGTATGGGCTAAGTAAATTAGATTTCCCACCAACCTCTGGTACTTCCCCTGATCTGCTAACTCAGCTCCCTCAATCATCTTGAGTTTGTGATTCACCATTATCGGAGTATCACTAGGTTTGCAATCCACCATTCCAGTTTCAGGCAACAAGTCCAATATATACTTCCGTTGAGAGATGTAAATTCTGTCTCTTGATCAGAGAACTTCAATCCCTAGAAAATATTTCAATCCACCAAGATCTTTCATCTCAAACTCTATAAAGAGATTTTTTTTGAAGCTGTGAAATTTCTTCTCTATCACTTCATGTTATGATCATGTCATCAACATATATTATCAGGCAGGTAATCAGATCTCTTCTCTATTTAAAGAACAAAGTGTGATCAGCATTGCTTTGCCTGCACCCATATCGTTTCATAGCAATCATAAACCTCCCAAACCATGCACGTGGAGACTGTTTAAGTCCATATAAAGCTTTCTTAAGCCTGCATACTTCATTTTTTTGGAAGTCATCCGAGTAACAAGGTGGTGCTTCCATATATACCTTTTCTTTCAGATCTCCATGCAGGAAAGCATTCTTGACATCGTACTGATGAAGTGGCTAGTCTTTATTTGTAGCTACCGAAAATAACACTTTGATAGTATTAATTTTGGCAACTGGGGAAAAGGTTTCCGAGTAGTCAATGTCGTATGTCTGTGTATAGCTCTTTCCTGTTGGTAACACACATTTCTCCCATGTGCCATTTTTCTCAAGTGCTTTCATCTCTGTATTCATATCTGCTTGCCATTCAACCTTCTTACTTGCTTCTTGAGCTATTTTTGGGATATTTTCTGAAAGAAGAGTGACAGAGAATGCCTTTGCAACATCAACAACTCTCCCTTTGTTATATTTACTGGGTACCTTGAAGCACGAGGCACATGTTCTGGTGAGTATCGATTAGGCGGCACACCTCTATTTTTTCTTGGAGGTAGTACAAATGCCTCCAGCTCTTCTAGAACTATGTTGTCATCATGATTAATCGCATTATTCAATCCAGAGGACAAAGCATCAGAGTAAGATTCATTTACCTCTTGTCGAACATCTTCTGAAGTAGGTTCATTGATTGTGTATACTGGTTCATCAACCCCGTCTATATTGGGAAAGGCAGGTTCGATGGCTCCATCTACCTACTCTGTTAGAACAGTCTCAGAACAACTTAGATTGTTTAACCAACTTAGTGATTCACTTACTCTCTCCCCCTGAACACTAGGTTAGTGGTAGAAGAATTCAGATTCTAAGAAGTCACAATCCATAGTGACATGGATGCGACGAGTGGTGGGATTATAACAACAATACCCCTTTTGATGGATCCCATTCCCTAAAAAGACATACTTCTCGGCACACGGATCAAGTTTGGTTCTATCATTTTTGGGAATATGGATGAATACGGAGCAGCCAAAGATCCAGGGTGGTAAGGTTAGGAAAGAAGGGATTGGGGTTTGGGTAGCTAGGGTTTGTAAAGGAGTTTTGTGATTCAGAATTTTGGTAGGGAGACAGTTGATTAGGTAAGCTGATGTAGCTATAGTTTCAAGCTAAAAAGATTGAGGAACGTGAGAGTCAAGCATCAGGGCATGGGTCATTTCAAGGATTGTCCGATTCTTCCGTTCGGCGACACCATTTTGTTGAGGTGTGTTGGGGCACGAAGTTTGATGGACAAGACCATTTTTCTAGAAAAAAAAACTTGAATGGACTGATTTACAAATTCTTCACCATTATCTAAGTGAAGAATCTGTATTTTCTTATTAATCTGAGTATGGATCATTTGATAAAACAAGAAAAATTTCTCAGGCACTTCTAATTTATGTTTCATAAAATATATCCAGGTCACGCGAGAGAAATCATCCACAAACAATATGAAATACTGGAAACGACTAGTATTAGAATGTGGAGGCGGGCCCCAGACATCAGAATGGATTAATGACAAAGCAGAATCAACTCGAGTGTTGCTTGGATAAAAGGAAACTCTATGATTTTTAGCATGAATACAAGTTTCGCACTTCATGTGAGAGAATTTATTTTGAAAAAGATTGGGAAATAAAAGATTAAGATATCCAAAGGATGGATGACCTAGACGTCGATGCCATAGCCAAAGTTGTATGTTAACCGTTTCGTGAGCAAGCATGACACATCCCTGGTGAACCACCTCATCAACGTAGT
Organism: Leucaena leucocephala; assembly: GCA_037074615.1. Classification (NCBI taxonomy): domain Eukaryota; kingdom Viridiplantae; phylum Streptophyta; class Magnoliopsida; order Fabales; family Fabaceae; genus Leucaena; species Leucaena leucocephala. The sequence continues at coordinate 18,712,747 of CM073525.1, read as the reverse complement.
AAAGGCCTCCTCGCTTAGTACCACGCCCAATGATCTCCTTCGTACGAATGTCCTGCAAAAGGCAAAATTTTGGATACATTAGCATCACACAGTTAAGTTCCTGTGTCACCTGACTTAGTGACAACAATTTTGAAGATAATGTTGGGACATATAGACAATTATTTAACTTCAGTTTGTCAGAGAACACAATAGAACCCCCTCCTTTCACTTTAACAAGTTCTCCACTGGCAGTCTCAATATGGGACTTAGATGGTGATGATAGGTTTAAAAAATCTTTGGGATCATAAGTCATAGTATTTGTAGCTCTGCTATCAAAAATCCAGTCAGCTGATTTTTCGGAGCAAAATTTGGGTGCAACTTGGGTTTGGTAGGTTTTGGGTTTTGGGTTATGATTTTCCTGGGTTAATGGGTCACAAGGGCTAGTCCTATAATTCTCAAAATTAGGGGGGCAATTTTGATCACATGAAATATTATTAAAATAATGGGGTCTAGAAATAACAGAGTTACCGACTGAGGGGCTTGGGGCTTCAGTCCCAAACCCTTTACCTCTCGAGTCTTCCTAGTTTATTCCCATAGCTGTACCTCCATACCCTATCGACCCTCCTTGTTGTCCCGAGGTTATGGGTTCAATTTTAGTGTCCCGATTGCCCATAGCAGCGGCTCCCTTGCTATTGTTTACCCGCTGTCCCGATTTCCCTTTGTGGTTATCTTCCCACCAATCTGGGTAGCCCACGATCTTAAAGCATGTTTCTTTGGTATGCTTCTTCATTCCGTAGTGGGTGCAAAAAAGTTTCAATTTGTCTTCTTTGTCTCTATTCCGCTGTGAATATGAACAAAATTTGTTTTTTCCAATTGATTGTCCTGACTGTCCCGAGTCTCTATTGCTTCGGTCCCCTGAGGTCCTGGCCACTAGACCCACACTGATTCCCGATGATGAGTCATCTTCGGAGGATGCCGCTTTCAAAATGGAGAGCCTGGAGACCTTCCACCGTACAGTGGCATAAGCGGCTTCGACTGAGGGAAGAGGCTCCTGCTTCAATATATCTCGCTTAATCAGTTCAAACTTATCATCGATGGCTGTTAACAATTGGTAAAGTCTTTGCTCTTGAATTTTCCTGTTGTAGATCTGAATGTCTTCGGGATCCTTCATTGGGTTTGGATCTCGTCGATCAATAGTTATCCAAATACCCTACAGTTTGTTCCAGCAATCTTCTAAGGAATCTCTACCTTGTCTCAATGAATTGGCCTTCCTGTGAAGGTCAAATACTTGCAGCGAATCAGTTCCAGAACCATATGTAATAGCTAGTCTATCCCAAAGGGCTTTTGCAGTCAGATATTGTGAGATGTTGTTCACCAGATTTGATTCAATATTTTGAATTAGCCATGTAAATACGCACTGATCATCTTGTTCCCAGCGTGGATATGTTTGATACATTTTTGTTGGAGGTGAAGGTTCCCCATTAATGTGAGAGCCTTTCCCTCTACCTCCAATAGACTTTTTCATCAGAGTTGCCCATAATGCATAGTTGTCTCCACTGAGTTTGATTCCAAGAGATAGATTCTCAAAATTGGTTGTTGCAGGTTGTTCTCCAAGACTATTTTGCAGCAATGCAGCAATCTGTAGCATTAATTCATCAGGGATATTAGTTGTATTTTGATTGGTATTGTTGTCAGAATTTTCACTGACTTTTGACATGTTTTTGGTTGCAGGTGTTGACTGGTTTTTGGCTAATTTAGATCGAGAAAGGTAAGGGAGAAACAGTGATGAAATTTTTCTGAGTTCCCAGACTCAAAACATTGCTCTGATACCATCTCATGTTGGTAAAAGATATGTATTGATAAGAAATTCATATGTATTGGAATGAGTATTACAAGGGATTTTATACACGAGTAAGAAAACTAATCTAGGAATGAAATAATGGCAAATCCCTACACTTTAGGAGTTGATTAGCTCCTTAATCTAATCCCTTAATTCCAGCTTTGACTAATCAACAATAATAACAATTGATACTCATTGATACACAATAATTAATACTTTGTGATCTGGAATATTCTAACATCATATAAACCTCAAGATCTCATAGACACATTAGCTTTCTATTAATCAACTTGTTTCATGTGGCTGCTTTGACTAATTAATTGATTGAACATGCAGGGATTTGCTATTGGAAATGGGGATACCAATCCTGAAATGCTATACACAACTTATACGGACTTCGCATTAGAGAATGATCGACGGTGATGAATATAACCGTATCACCAAGAATCTCGCCCCATGTTTGCAGTTAATACGAGATTGTGGTATTATTAATTACTTGACCTCATCTATTTAATTCTCTCTTCTACTTTCTTTGTCATAAGTCAAAACATCTTTGAATTTTTCGTTACTCTTTAATGTTGATTCATTTGCATTACGCAAGTATAAAATAAATTTAATTATTTAATTTATCAATTTTTGAATAAAAATATTTTATTTATTTATTGGAATACATTTAATTTGATAGGCAAAAAAGGTGGAGATGCTTGTGAGGTTGATTTCGATGATTGTGATCAAAACATATTTGAACAAATTCTAGCCGTCGCTGGTAATATTAATGTAAGAGACCGTTTAAGAATGCAGAGTGATTCACGTATTTAATTTGAATTCATTATAAATCTTATAATAATACATGCATGATTGCGTAATTGTGTGCAGTACTATGACATAAGAAAGAAATGTGATAAGGGGCCTTCATGCTATGATTTTTCAAGAATGGAGACATTCCTAAACAAGAAAGAAGTGAAGGATGCTTTAGGTGTGGGAGACTTGAAATATGTTTCATGTAGTGATGAAGTATACGCTGCCATGAAGAAGGACTGGATGAAAAATCTAGAAGTGGGAATTCCTGCTCTTCTTGAAGATGGCATTATTTGCAACTGGCTGGGTAAGCCTTTTAAAATAGGGAGAAGGGAATATTGAGAAGATTTTTTTTAATGATAAAAAAATTAATCTTTTTTGGAGTTTTCTCTCCTAATATTCTTTCACCTTAATTTTCTTCTCATGCAAACATAAGTAAGGTTATGTTTGAATAAAGAGAAAAATGAGAGGAAAATAGGGACAAGAAAATGCTAGGAAGAAAATTTCCAAAAATCGTAAAAAAATTCTACTAGTTTTAAAATTTTCTCTTATAGTATTCTTTCATCTCTAACTTTTTTATTTAAATATAGGATAAGTGATTTTGCTTATTAATCTATAAGATAATGAATTCAAATTCTACTGCCAATATAAAAATTTTATTGATGAACAATTTATAAATACTTTTGTAATCACTCTTGAGTCTCAAGACATATATTGGCCTTGATGATGAGCCTAAGAACCTAATTCACCTAAATTTTTAGTGATAGAAAACAAAACAAAACAAAAATGTGTCTCTTATTTAAGCCAACATCAACTTCATTTGCGTCCTATTTTGTGTTTGGCACTATGCAGGGAATGCAAGATGGATTGAGGCGATGGAGTGGTCAGGTCAGGAAGCTTTTTTGAAATCTCCAAATGTGTCCTTCGTGGTTGATGGCAAAGAGGCAGGAAGGTTGCAAAGCTATGGGCCTCTGACTCTTCTCCAGGTTTGCGTTATAAATGTTGCATTCATTCTTAATTTAATTCGATTGATGTTTGTGACAAACGAAAATGTAGTTCTGAGATTTGTGAATGAACTAATTAATACAGATCCATGAAGCTGGGCACTTGGTTTCCATGGATCAACCAAAGGTTGCATTAGACATGTTGACGAGATGGATGCAAGGAAAATTAACCATGAAATGATGAGGAATCAATGCATAGTTAAAATCATTTTTATACAGAAAATATGTATCAAAATTAAGAGCTAATGGTAAGAGCTCGTTAATTATTATTTGTGGAGTGAATAAGAAGGCTCCAATGTTTTTACCCACACATTCTCATTACCACTCAGGCCACCTTCACACGCCACATGATCTCTCAAATCTTGAATTAAACTGAATGGCGATGCTGTGTACTGAAATTTAAAATGTACGCTTGGTTTTGTTTATTACAATGAAAATTTGGATTCCTTATACTTTGATACTATGTAAAGGTATCGGACGACAAAATTTAAGAATAAGAATGAAGTCAACCATTCATAAAATATAACTACCTTGACGCGGTGTATTTCTTTTCCAAATTCTTCTCTAAATATACAATTTAAAAGAAGCTTACTTTTAGGAATGAGAAATTTTTATTCTTTTTGGTATAAAATTTTTTGAAATGAATTGGGTTCACTTACGATCAAAAGATAGGGCGAAGTTTCCCTTCTTCTTAAGCAATACTAATATTGGGTAGAGCGAAATGTCAATTACCCTTAGCCGTAAACCTAGATATCCAGAAGTTAGAATATCTCTTTAAATATTAAGACTAAAATTATAATAAAATAATAATTTTTAAAGATCGAACATATGCTTATCCTTCGCCAGCAAAGCCAATAGACTGTGGGTGAGAAATTTTGAATTAAATCTTCAGTAGCATATCCCAAAACTCAAGAGGTAAGAGGATACTTCGCCTAAAATCTTATTGGGCCAACCCCAATTACTAAGTAAACTTAATTAAATTTAATCAAGCTTCCATCAACAACTAATTACCCAATATCGCTTTGTACTTGGAGAGTGAGCCCAATCTCTTTTAAAAAAATTTGTACAAAAAAAACCTAATTGCCCAATATAATTAAAGGAAGAAATTGTAATGTAGACATTGTAGAGTTTTTTTTTTGTTTAGAAAATTGAGAAAAAGTCTCCATTGAAAATTGGAAAAATTATTATAAGGTCCCAATACATATATTTAATTACTTAAAAATTTAATAATAACTAAAGAGCATACAATAACAAGTTTATGTATAAAAAATGATAATAAATTTATAAAGCTAATTTGTCATTAAAACTTTGTGATTAAATCTCTTTTTTAAGAACTCATAAAAAGTTTATTAAGGAAAAAGGTCTAATAAATTTTTGTATACATAAGATATTAGTACTCTACATATAAATTTTGCACATTCAAAATACCTACTCTGATTTAGATGATTCTCAAAAGAAATAAATAAGGATTTCCCCCCAATTGCCTCTTTTTTGTTTTCAAAATAGCGGTCTTAATTTTATTTTCTTAACTACTAGACAATTAAATACTTACTCAAGTCTTACTGATGATGCTTCTAGCGTTCCACTTGTCCATTAGTTGCATGAAGAAATGCTTCACAATTTCCTGCTAATTATAACAACTGTCTTAGCATAACTTTAGAAGAAAATTTTAGATTTAATCCCTATCTTCTCCTTACTTAGCATTGATGCTATTTTATTACCTTGTTTTCTTCGGCTTTCTAATTCAAATGTTAATCGTTTTAGTATTTGATAAATTGTAAATTTAACTTGATATTTTAAAATCATTTTTTTTTGCATAAAATAATATTGTCCTGTTTACATGCACTTGTCAAATAGTAATTTCAGTTCTCTTTATAAGAGATTTTACACATTTATAATTACTCTTAAGTACTCCCTATCTTTATTATAAATACTTCCTACATATTTTATAATATAACATGTTTTATTTAAATCATTAATTTTTTTATCCCTAACTAAATAGTATAAAACTTTCTAAGTAATTAATCAAACTCCTCTAACTAATGACTTTTATTGAGAGAAATTTTAATATATTTTATCTCTCATATTTATCATTTTTTTTAGATTAATTTTAGGGTGATATATAATCTAATGTTATTCAAAGGTATCTTAGGGATATCATATCACATTTGATATAATTAATTTATTTAATTTTTTTAATCTACCTAAATTAATTAAGTATATCTTACATTATATACATTGTAGGAGTAAATATTCTTAAGTAAGGCAATTGAAAATATAGAGACATTTAATTGAATTAATGTTCAATTTTGTTATGAAAATTTTTATATAGGAGCTGTGACTTGTGAATATCCAAAAGTTTTTTAGTGATAATAACTATAGTCTTGAAAGGGTTAAAAAAAAAAAAACAAAGCCATCATAACTATTAAAAAACTAAAGTTGACTATTAAAAAATTAATATTAACCATTAACAATTTGAGCGGTCATATCCAGCATTTTTACCTTTTTAAAGTCTTCAAGAGAATATTAATCTAAGAAAAAATTTTGAATACTCATGGCTCTAATATGAAAATTTTGGGCACAATTGAATCTTAACCCTTGGGAAAAAAAGAATCTTAACCTGATTTTAATCTCTTACAAAGACACATTAAATTTCAGATTCTCTTAATAAATACATATGCATGAATCTGATATTATATTTATATATAGTATCAGACTTATCATAAAGAATTCAGTGCATCAAAGTCAAATGTTCCTTGTTAGACTAAAAGACAAGGTCATTGAAAGCAGAAACCAGGGTAAGTTAATGCAAAACAATATTCAGTTAAAAATTTGGTTATATAACTTAATCAATAGCCATTATGGTATTTAATTTATACTTCTGAATTTCTGGATTCAGTTAAAAACTTCATATTCACATTATTAATTGCCCGCCTGCAGGAGAAAAACTATAAATTAACAGCCACAGTATGGGGCTTGACATTCAGAAACTAGAGCACTCGACAATGGCCTCAACATTGTCAGGCCTCCTCCAAATCTCTCTATCTTTTGTGTTGTTTGTGTTCCTTTCACCTTTCTCCTCTGCAGCCAGCAGTGACCTTCGCTTGTCTTCAATATCACAGTACCTTCAACAAGAAGCAGAAAAGATGATCAGAGATCTTAACCTTTCCCCAAAACATTACAAAAATTCTGTATCCCATGACTCTCTCTCAGTCCCTGCTGGCAATATCGTTGAGAAGAAGTTCAGATTCCCCTTCCTTGATGCTTCTCCTGGGCCTTCTGTTCAAGACTTTGGTTGTTTTACTTATTCTTCGAATCCCGGAACAGTAAGAAGGACCCTGTTGTGACATGGTTAACTGGGGGCCAGGTTGTGGCAGTGAACTGGCTTTGTTTTATGAGAACGGTCCTTGTCAGATTACACAAAACTTGACTCTTGTATGGAATGATTATGGTTGGGACCAGGTATACATAAGCGTAACGAAGAGTTATTCCTTTTGCTTGTTCATCACTCTTTTCTCTTTATAATATATATGTAGCTTCTGTTGGTGGGACTGTTTCTCTGAAGAGCACAAGAAGAAGAAGAAGAAGAAGAAGAAGAGATGAATAAGAAAATTGCGCACAACATATTCAAGGTACGAGTAGCACTTTCTTTTAGATTTAATTCACCCACTTATTCCTATCTTATAGGGTACGAGTTGGAATTCCTTAATTCATAAGGACATAATTTTCTAAAAAACACCTCTTCATTTTAAAATATTCTAACAACTTTCGTGTATGTTCACTCATCATTGTAATTTGTAGGTATCAAATATCATATATGTAGACCAACCAATCGGTGGAACAGGTTTCAGCCATGCTTCTTATGGAAGTGACATTCCCCATGATGAAGAAGGGGTTAGCAATGACTTGTTTGACTTCTTACAGGTAATATTAATTAACAGCATAATCCCAGCCAATTATTAATCTCTGTGTGTATATTAGTTGATTGAAATTAAATAGACTAAGTTTTAGGATATGTGGCAGGCATTTTTTAAGGAGCACTCTGAATTTGTTGAGAATAAGTTTTATGTCACTGGAGAATCATACGCCGGACATTATATTCCGGCCATTGCTTCTCGGATTAATCAAGGAAACAAAGCAAAAGAAGGAATTCATATAAATCTCAAGGTCTCACATACACATATATACATTAGCTTTCTATAAATCAACTTGCTTCATGTTTCTGGCATATATATATATTAGCATTGATTAATTAATTCATTGGTTGAACATGAAGGGATTTGCTATTGGGAATGGGCATACCAATTCTGAAATTCAATACGCATCTTATACAAACTTGGCATTAGAGAACAATCTAATCAAAGGTGATGATTATTTGCAGTATATACAGGCTTGCGGTATTATTTACTTGTCCTCATCTATTTAATTATCTCTTCTACTTTCTTTAATTTCTCTAAGCATTCTTGAATATTTTAAATCCTCTTTCTACATTCATTCATTTTGCATTATATTACGTAAGTTTAAAAAATTAAACTAAATATTTTAAAAATCAATTAAATAGATCCTCAAAATTAAAAAAAAACAGATAACTTAAATATTAGATTCTGATGAGATCTATGTTGAATTAATTAATTATTTTAAAAATATTTAATTTAATTTTCACAAAATTAATCTAGGTTGAATTAATCTAAATTCATCCACATAAACTTTTTAAATAGAAAAAGAGTAATTTATTTATTGGGATGCATCTGAGTTGTTAAAATTTGATAGGCAAACATACAAGGTGGGGATGCTAATTGGGAGACTGCTTTCTATGCTTGTAATGAAGACATATTTGAACAAATCCTGGTCGCTGCTGGCAATATTAATGTAAGAGACTACTTGATGAATGATGATTTACGTATTTAATTTGATAGTTTACTATAAATCTTATGATAACATACATATGCATGACGACGATGGTTAATTTTGCTCAGTACTACGACATAAGAAAGAAGTGCGATAGGCCTGGGTGCTATGATTTTTCAAGAATGGAGACATTCCTAAACAAGAAAGAAGTGAGGGATGCTTTAGGTGTTGGAGACTTGGAATATGTTTCCTGCACTGCAATAATGGAGCATACGCTGCTATGAGAAATGATTGGATGAAAACACCTGGAAGTGGCAATTCCAGCTCTTCTTGAAGATGGTATTAGAGTGCAACTGGGGAAAAGGATCTCATTTGCAACTGGCTTGGTACGTAAGCCTTTCAAATCCTAACTAATTAAAATGTCTTATCTTATTTGGAGGCAACCCTATATTATTACATATTATTACCTCAATTTCTTAATATAAGACTCAATTGTTTTTTTTATAGACTAATTTAGATAAATTTAATAATATATGATATAAATTTATCTAAAAAAATTAACTAAATCTTATATTAATAGACAGAAAATACAAGAGGGATCTTATATTAAATAACAGAGTATATTATATTATATATGCAGGGAATGCAGGTTGGGTTGATGGGATGGAGTGGTCGGGTCAGAAAGAATTGGCATCTCCAAATGTGTCATTCATGGTTGATGGTAATGAGTCAGGAAAGTTGCAAAGCCATGAACCTCTGAGTCTCCTTAAGGTTTGTCTTATGTAGTTTAATGTTATATATATATATTGGATTATTCGTTCCTAGTCTGAGGTTTGTGAATGAACTAACAGATCCATGCATGAGGCTGGACACTTGGTTCCTATGGATCAACCCAAGGCTGCACTAGAGATGTTGACAAGGTGGATGCAAGGAAAGCTAACCATAGGAGCAAATGCCTAATCAATTCCATTGTTGCACAGAAAATATGTATCAAAATTTAGTGCAAATTAAAGTAAAGAGCCCATGAATAAATGTTTTTATTAATGTGAATTTTTTGTTCCGTATTTTCATGCAGTTTTCTTTTCTCTTGTTTTCCTTCTGTCGAATGAGATGTGATGCCGTGAAAAAAAAAAGAAATAGAAGAAAGTTTTTTAAAAGATATATATTGCATAGCAACACCAACTTTGCTTCTTAATCACCTTCATTCATACGCACGCGCAGGTTTATATATTGGCACTTTTTTTATTTTTAGATAGAGAAGAAGACACTAATAGTTTAAAGTTATACGCCAGATTAAATTTATGATATTCTATTTATAGAAAAAAAATTTGTACTATTAAGCTATAAAGTTATTCACAAAATTTTAAAATTAAAGAAAAATATATACCAAGTCAGCAATTTTTTAACAAAAAAAAGTAACCGGATAAGAAGCATATGCGTTAATTGCCCTTTGATTTAGGCAAATGTGTTCAATTGTTTATATTTTTTTTTTTAAGCATAACTATCCTTTTAGAGACAATCATATTCAAAGCATTATCGGATATTAAATATTAATACTTCTCTTAATAAGAATTCAAATATTGATTCAATTTGTCACGTTATTAGGGAATAACCCCTTCTGTTAGATATAATTACTATTCAATTTTTTTGTATAAAAAAATTATGTGGGTTCGACATCGATTCCTCACTAAAACTATGGCACAACCCAAGAGTTTAGAGAGTATTTACATTAGACTTATGAGATCGCTTACCAAATGAGCTTTCACAATAGCAGTAAGATCGAACTTGCCCTTGTACTATACGAGCCGTTCCTTACTACTTGTGTTAACTCTCATTAACTATTGTTCAAATTATTATTTTTTTTATTATATAAAAGTTTATGTGAGTTCAGTACTATCCCCATCCAAGACTAGGATACAACCCTAGGGGTCAAAGAGTACTTATAGGAGATTTATAAAATTGACTATCAAAAGATCCCTCACAAAGAAAATAAGAATGAAACTTGCGTCTTTTTAAGATACAAAATTATTCTTTTTGTTTTTTTTTGGTACAAGTGGGGGCAAAAATGCCCAAGAATTAAAGTCTACTCTATGAGGGGATTAAGTTCCCAACACTCATTATGCACAATAAATCTCAGCTATGGAGGACTAGAGTATAATATTATTATTTTATTCAAACCCTCCTTTACTAGAGCATCAGTCAGCTTATTTTATTCTCTTGAAATGTGTTGAATCCTCACATACTATGATCGATCTACAAGGCTCTTTATCTGTATCAACTCTTTATTCACAATAGGAATGATACAAAATTATTCTTTATTATCTATATCAATCCTCATTAACTACTGTTTAAATTAGTGAATCTTGATCATTGCGAGACCAAACAAAATGGGCTAAAGAGCGATGGTATAAAATGGGTTTTTTAGTTATTAAAGCCCAAAGTGCTCTCTAACAAACAAGTACTTATGTCGACATAATTTTTGAATGGTCTTTCGTGTTTTGAAAGGAGGTTCGGATCCCTTTGAAAATTAGGTTCGGAGGACAGAGCGACGCGATTTGCTTCGGAAAGCCGTTGGGCAACTAAGCGGCAAGTTCCAGTTAATTCAGCCGTTGCTTTATCTTTCGCTTCTTTTCTTTCTTCCATTCTTTTCTTCTCACCATCAAAACACGAACGCAACGAAAGAAAATCAGATATACAAGCATAAAAGATTCGATTAGGCTCTTTATTCTGATCTATTCCCATCCTTTATTCTCACAAAGTAAACTCGTTCGTTGCCTTTGACGCTTTTCATCCGATACATCAATTTCTTGCTGTGTGTAAGTTTCAATACTCTTCCTTCCTCCCTTCAAAACCCCAAGACCCTCTTTCCTGTTGTTTCTCAGTGTCGTTTGTATCTTGGGTTTCTCCGAAGTCTCTCACTTTATATGAATTGGGAAGTATGAAAGGGGAGGGGATGGCGAAGAGATCCATAGGAAGTTTAGTGCGGAAGAAGCTGTCTGATATTACCAATTCACAGCCCCAACCTAAACTTCCCAGTATTGAAGAAATTTTGCCTGAGAATTTCCCCGCCAACAAGGATTGCATCGAGAACTTGCTAAAGGTACAATTTTTTTGTTGTTGGCTCTCTTAGTTTCCATGCGATCCTAGTCTTCTTTTTTGTTCATCCCCGTGAATTTCTGGTGCAGGAAAGAGTGACGCTGTTGCAACTCCTTTCGGAAAGAAAGTATCCTTTGATTATTTACTCTTTAGATTTTGTTTTTCTCTTTTAGTAATTTGCCGACAAAACATTAAGTTAACATTTTTGGGGATCTGGGTAAACTCGTATAGTTGGATGCAAATTTCAATTCATTGTACTTCTTCAGTTAGTATAAAAATTGGGGATAAAACAGTTTCTTTAATGAATATTTAAACAGTAAAGTTATCGAATTGACTGGAGCTGAGCTGCAGAGACTGCGAACCAATATTCAGAAACTGCAGCTACAAAATTGGAATCTTGCTCAGTCAAACAGCCATATGCTAGCGGTTAGTCTACAAGTTGCATATTGAATCTAATGTAAATAACAAGGATTATAAGTTGGCGGTGATATTAACCAATTCTAACTGATTTTGCAGGAGCTTAATTTAGGAAGGGAAAGGGTGAGTCAATTTCTCCAACTTCCATGAAATATATAAGCTATTGATAGACAAATCCGGCTTAAATTACCCTTCTGACTAATCCTTTTGGAAATCCTCATTTCAGATTAAAGCAATGCAGCATGACATTGTATGCAGAGCTGCCTTACTTAAAGGAATAAACTTTGGAGTGGAGGTATGCATCTTCTTAACTCTTTATCTCTGTCAAATTTGATATGTAGAAAAAATTGTTGGAGGGTAAGAGTTATCAGTAAAGCCTTCTAATAAGCTTCTGCCTTCTGGACATGTTATCAGAGGTTACTTCAACAAGCATTTAAATAGTTCTATCCAGGGGTTTATAAGAATATGTTGTTGGAGAGATGTTATGCAGAAAATTCATATCATGACATAGATACACGGGTTTTGATGAATGATTAAGTTCATTCTAGTTGTAATAATCTCTTAAGTTTGGAAAAGAATTGTAAAATTTTTCAGCATTCATCCTGTTAAAGTTTTGTTTACCTAATAAATCATCTTTTTGCAGGGCAAAGTGGAGACGAGAGATGAAAATAATAGGCCATTGTCTCAGGTGACTAGACTAAAAACCCTCACATATTCATTTCCCAAATTAGCTAGATGACTGTGTGTTTACATGCTACTTGTGTTGAATGACTGAAGGAAGTAGAGGAAAAAGCATCACAGCCGTCGCCTAGAGATAGCTATGAAGAAAGAAACAGAAGCAGAAACAGAAGACGAAGCATGAGAAGATGTAAATTTCTTGGACTAATGTTCTTCCTCTGAAAAATCTCTCACACTGTTTGTTGCTACATTTTGTTTATCTGTGCTATGGAATTGTGATGCAGCCACTGGTTCTTCTTCTACTACTTCTGGAAGGGATGCATGCAAAAAGAAGTCTGAAGACAAAAGGTCAGTTCAAATTTCAGTGTCACCAGCAGTTTTCTTCATCTCTCTTGACAGCAATTTAGTTAACGAAAGTTCCTCTTGTCTTGTCTCGTGCTTTAGGCCAAGTTCGCGAAGGCATTCTGCTAAAGTCACAACACATGAACGAGAAGCATTGGAGGATTTGTTTGAGATAGAAGATGCTAAATATCCTGTCACTGAAGAAAACACTGGCTCAGGAAACCAAGGTCCAAGATCTTCATTTGGAAGACCAATGCGAAAAGCGGCTGAGAAGGTTCAATCCTACAAGGAGATTCCTCTAAATGTCAAGATGCGTAGACTTGAATAGCTCAAATCAACTCACAGTAACAGAGAAGTCGGAGTTGTATTCTTTTCAAGTGTGTTAATCTGTTTTTTCCTGATCATTTGAATCTTTCTGTATTTTGGGTTAAATATTTGGGCCGTTCACTTATTTCGGTTCCAAGGATTATCATTACTCTTGAACTTGATTTGGTGTATATGTTAATGTCAAGGTGTTGGTGCTGGGCTTCAAGAAAATCTTATTCAATTGGACTAAGCTTTTAAGATCCAAATCAATAGACGACAAACAACGTTGGAATGGAAACAAACACAGAAAAGAAAGACACTAGTTAACAAAAATTAATCTAACTAATAAAAAAATAATTTATAATTTATAAGATTATGAGTTTAAATATAGCTATCTCATATTATTAGTAGGCGATCTATAATTATCTTTATAAATACTCTGAATCTGAGACCCTTTTTTTTATTTGAAGAAAACAAGAAAGGCACTAGAATAGAAATATGATTTGTGAAGAAGGGTGAGAGAAAGAGGTGAACTTTTTCTTGAAAAGTGAAGAGAGAGCAAAGCAAAATGTGCAGCCATGTGAAATGAGGGTGATAGTCAAATAACACAATGTGTATAACTGTATATACAGAGGAAACCGTGTGGGCCTCACTCTAAAGAACTTTATTTTTCCAAATATAAACCTACCGGTGGGGGGAGGGGTTACTAATCTTTTCCTTTTGGTGTTGTTTGTTTGGACGATCATGTGAATCATAACCCCACAAGCCTAAGACATTCTTTTGCTCCTTCCCTCGTGCATTTCAGTATCTCTTGCACCAAACAGGAAACAGAAAATACCAGAAACTTCAATTGGCCCTCGCCGCAGTATCTAAAACTAACAACCAAATCAAATTTTTCTCACATGCTTCCACCTTTTTAAAACACTGAGGAAATAATTTGATAATTTTGTAGGATCTTTTATTTTTATTTTTTCAACAATTTAATTCAAATTCTCTTCTCACAAGAGAAGATTTTTTGGGGGTCGGAATAATGCGACAAATGGGTCGTCCCTTTCTTTTCTCAGACTTGGAGATCCAAAACCGCGTGAATCCACGGACTATTTTGGAACCTATCGATTTTCAAAAGAAACCTTTTTCATCCTTTAGAAAAAGAAATCCTCTTCTTCCCTACTAAATATGGATTTACCCCAGCATCTTACGTTTATGCCTTACCAACATGTTTCACCTTTCTCATTATAGACCTATTTAAAAACCTACCAAAACCAAAATTTTAAAAAGGTTTTTATCCCATATTTTAGTTTTAAAAAAATTAAAATAAACAATCATATTTATATATAAATATTTTTATATTAAACTATAATTTAAAACTAAAATTTTAAATAAACTACTAAGATTAACTTTTAGAATAGTAAAAGAGTATATGAATTATCCAATTATTAATTTATCTTTACTTTTTCTTACATCATCTCTCATCTCTTATCTCTCCTCTCTCTTATCCATTTTTCTAATAAAATCGTACATTTTCTAATATTTTTTTAATTATAAAAGTCATTTTAGTAATAACTATTTAAATACTCATTTATCCAAAACTACTTTTTTCCTATAAATTTTTTTCTAAAAGTCATTTTTTAAAAACTGTCTAAAACTTTCTTTTTTTCATAAGCATTTTTTCTAAAATTCTATCTAAATACATATACTATAACCAATTTAGACACTACTCAAATGGTAAGAGATAATATTATATTTTATAAGAATGTAAGTTCAATTCTTTATGGTTGTAAGTTCAATTTAAACGTTATCGTTGTGATGACTCATTTAGTAGGTGATATCGTAAATCTCTTATAAGTATTTTTTAAATTTTAGAATTGTACCTTGACTTTTGTAGAGGACTAATATCTAACATATATAATTTTTTTTGTAAAAAAAAAAACTTAAAAGCTGCACTTCATTTTCCTCCATTTTACCCCCTCAACTTGCCTAGGGAAAATTCTAACTTTTTTACATGTATAAGTTTGGGTGATGAGGGCAAGTCTCAAAACTGAAAAAGAAAATGAGTGAAAAAATCCAACTTTTTACTCCACTCATGGGCCAATTAATTCACAATTGGCAGTGTAAGATTTTTGTTTCGGAAAGCGACATATTTCACATAAAGTTTTGTTGAAATCAACATATTATTTAGTTAGAATATTTATATCATGATTATTTTATTTTGTACGGGAAATAATATCTAATTTTTAATTAAAAAAAAGTTAGTTGAAGGGGGACCCAGGCTTTGTGTAACCGGCCCCTTGGGATTCCAATTATCCACACCATGTGATATGATTGGAGATGAAGTTGACGACCCACCTAAAAGACTTTGATAAAATTTTCTTTTTCTCTAAAAAAGAAAAATAAAAGATTGAATCCAAGTGAAGTGACCCATTTTTCTACAAAATAATAATAATATTTTTTTTTGTTGTGAAAAAAAAAATAGAGTTAATGGAGCTCACGCGGTTTTAAACAAAGGTGGCATCCATGATTCTCTTATTAGGGTTCCCCCTACCCGACAGGTATGAGCAGTTAATACCCCACCCACGCTAGACTTAACCACTCCCTTTCCTGTGACTTCTTCTCTTCATATATACTTTGTATATTCCCTTCTTGATGTTACCTCCATTTTCCCTTAACTGTGTTTCTTTGTTACACAACACTCATTAGCTACTCTATCTGCTGATTTGTTCTACCCTTCAATAAAATAATTTTTAGGTAATGATGTCACGCATCTAGCTTCTGGTCGAGTCATAATCAAACAATTAGTTTATTAGATTAATTTGATATGCTTTTGATCGTGATCTATTTGAATATTCTAAAATGCCTGATACCTGTAGATTCTAAAATTATATTAAGAAAAATCATTGAATTTTAATAAAAAAATATAATTATTAAAAATTCTCACAATAAATAAATAACATAAAAACAAATTCCAGTGCATAAAAAACTACCAAATGTATATGACTGTTTATTTATTTTAATTTTTTTTATAATTATATTTTTTTTCTTAGGATCTCATGTTAGTTCTCCTATTATACTACTGTGTATTAATATTTTAATTTGGAATTTTTTCTCTCATGCAAAAATATGAAATGAATAGATTCTCTTGGGATGGGTTGAACATAAAGTCGCGGTTGCTTGAGATAAAGTGAAACGAAGGTCACTTCAGTGTTATTTGAGAGAATCAATTTGTATTATTATTTGTTAATGAGACCTGAAACATAAGAACAAAAGCTCGCCTGCTGTGTAGGTATATGATTTCCACATAAATATATAAAGTAAGTGTGTCTGTATATATAAATAGATATAAATACAAGTGGAGGAGTCAAAAAGGGTGGAATATGGCTTTATGGATGTAGCTAGGGTTTTGACAGTCACAGTGGTGGAGAGAGTGAGAGTGAGAGAGAGAGAGATATGTGAGGCTCTTTAATTAACTGCCCCCAAAAGAAAATCGTTTGTCGTTGTTTCTCTTTCAAGAGTCATTGTTGTTTTGTCTAAAGAGACACAATGCCCGTTCTTAAATTAAAATTTTAAAAAGATTTTTAATTTAGTTTATTTTTTTAAAATAAATAATTATATTTATTTAAAAAAACTTTTAAATTATAATTTAAAATTATAATTTTAGATAAATGATTGAGATTAGCTTCTAAAATGGTAAAAGATTTTATAAATTATCTAATTACTATTTTACCTTTACTTTTTCTTACACCATCTCCCAATTCCATCCTCTCTCCTCTCTATTATCTATCTTCCATCCTCTCTCATCTCTTATATTTTTAATAAAATCATATATTTTTTTAATTATAAAAGTCCTTCTAATAATAATTATCTAAACACTCATTTATTCATAACTATTTATTCAAAATCTAAAAATATTATTTTAAAAACTGTCTAAAATTTTTTTTATAAGTCTTTTTATAAACTTTTATCTAAACAAACCCACAATAGAAATGAATTTGCAGATCCCACTTTGATGCATGCATGGAGGAATGGTATTATTATTAATAAACCTTGCATCCTTAATTATTCAGGCGTTGACAAAAGTCTATTCAAATTAACGAATGGCCACCCAACTTCCAAAGTTCCAATCAATAATTGAGATATTTTCTCTAAAGTCTTCCTACCATTATTGTCTTTTGCTCATCAGTTTTCTAATTAATTAATTTACTGGTATATCTGAGAGCGGCCGAGGGAAAACAATAAACAAGCAGAGTATTAATATCAGCCATGCATTAATCCAACTAGTTCTTAGTAAAACCCACTTTGCGTATATAAAAACAATTACCTTCTGAAGATCATTTTGATTTGAGAGAGGGCAACTTGTAAATAATGAAGCCAACCCTTATTATTAGACCTGAAGATATATATATCCTATTTCTGGTCTTTAATATAGGAATTAGTTAGTTGGAGAGTTATATTTTGCTATAAATATAATACCTTAATACATTTTAATATAATATTTAATATTTTTTATAAACTAATCTATTTAACTTATAATTAAACTGATATATAATTTAATATTACACACGAGTATTTAAGAAAAATTATGTTGTATTTATTATGATTAATTAATTTATTTAGTATTTTTAATTTATTTAATTAGTCAATGGGGTTTTATATTTAAATGGCAGTAAATTGAGGTCTCCCGTGTTGTTGTGTCTTTATTTTCTTTGTAACGAAGTTGTTATATATATCCATACGCATGGTGCCTCAACATGGGATATTACTATATTTGGCCTGACAAAGTACCCCAACCAGAATCTTAAAATGCATGGGGACCCTATTTCTTATTTTTAATTATTTTAAAGAAACTTATATTAATATTCAAATTAAACGCATATATATAAACATATATATCTTATTGGATTGCAATCTATTAATTAAAGTTAAAGCTCAATACCCATTAAATCACATTTAAATCCCATTTAAATCGTGCACTCCACGCAGCCAACCAATTAAATCACAGTCTTTGTTTCAGGTTCCTACTAATAACATAACTCTATGTTCCACTGAAGAGGCACCACTTCGAAAATGATGTGGGGCCATTTACATATATGAATAATGGTTTAGATTATATTATACGCTTATGCTTGTAAAATTATATAATTAATTAATAATTATAACCACAGTATTTAATAATTAATTAAGATATTGATAACTTGACGTAGAATGGGCATTTGTTTTAGGAATTAAAGGTCAGAAGATAATGTCGCGTGATGTCTCGATGTCGGCATTACTTTCCTAAAGATTTAATTGTTTTGCATTTTTCTACGAAAGATTGATGGGTCTCAAGTTATGTAGACGTGCTCTTGACTTTTAGTTATTGTCCGAATAAAAATAGGCGTAATTAATTGCCAGTCTCATGCTAAGTCTAATAATAAGTAATTGTATTAGTAAATTAATCGCTGTTTCTTCATCAGCATAGCATGGCTTCATAACGTGGCCAACACAAACAATTACATGTGATACGACTTTGAAGACAATCTCAACTCTTACAAAACCAAAACGGGTATGCTCGAGTTAAGGCTAATCCTCATTAATTATAAGCTAATTAAGGGTTATATATCGTGAGCGTTTTGAGGCGGATACGACACCTCACCTTACAGATCAGCAAAACGACGAGTGGTAATTAAAACGGCATATTGCACGTTTGTTAAGGAGTGAGAAAGCTAAAATGAATGAAGGGAGTATATAAAATGAAGTAGAAGCTTTAATTAAGTGGCGCAGTGGACAACATAAAAGGCCAAAAGTCCCACAAATTCTCCCACCCAACTAGTGGACAACATAGTAATGCCATCTCTTTATACCACGCCATGCATATGTTTATTCAGATTGTATATTTAGTATGTTCAAACCAACAGAAAAAGCAGACACATCATTCCAAAAAGAGAAAGGAGCATCAAATCAAAGAGATTTAATATAAAATATATTTAATTAATTTATATAGATTAAATATATTAATTAAATTAATTATTTATAATAATTATGTGTTAATTTTCTTAAGATACCTTATTTAATCATATACAAAGTGGATACTTTAGGAAGAAATATATAATTTGAGAAAATAAAATAAATTTAAATCTTATATTTAAAATTAAAATAAATTATTTATTTAGCTCTATATTTAGGGAATAACATTGAATCAACTGTTATTAATGAAAGATGAAAGTTGAAGTCTAAAAAAACTAAACAACGTTGTAAGATGATATTTTATCATATTATTAATATAAGAGTTAATTAATTTTTTAAATAAATTAAAAAAAATTAATTTATTTAAATTAATCGACTGATTTTTATATTAATTATAATTAAGTTTTATAATCTATATAAAAAAACTATTTATTCTGATCTTGTTGTCTGGCATCTTGGCCACCACCTTGCTAGCAATCGAACCTTATTCACGAAAGTGTGATTCGAACAAATTATCATCAGACCTCTCAGATGCATCAGCTTGCCGCTTCCTTAAGCATTCATTGATGATGATCAGAGAGAGAGGGAGGGAGGGGGAGAGAGAGAGTATACGGGGATAATAATCAAATGAAGCCCAGATGGGACATAAAGGTCCGGCGCCTTATCTTATTACTTTTTGGGGGATTGGGGACGTATTATCAATTTGGATTTACCATTGTCTTTCTTCGTAAGTTAAAAAAGTATTAAAAATAGGTGAAATCAATATATAAATAAGCAGGCAGGTGACCTATATGAATGATCACAGGCATACAGGCATGCGTGAGAGGGAGTAACTAATTAAAATAATTACCCCCCCCCCCCAAAAAAAAGAAAACAAAACCCCACCAATCATAGAGGTAACGGCCACGGTCATCTTAATAATAAATGATTAAACCGCAAGTCTTGCAGGCTAAAATCCTTATACAAAAAATATTTACATACTCATATAATGTCATTTCTTTTATATTTTGATCAATTAACATTTAATAACTCATCTTATATAAATACTAGTTAAAACTTTCTACATTTTTTAGAAAAGAGAAAAAAATCTATCACAATAAAAATAACAATAAATATAAGCAAACTAAGGGCATATTTAAATAAAAGTTTAAAAAATAACTTATAAAAAAATATTTTAGAAAAGAACTTATGGTAAAAAATAATTATAAATAAATAAATATTTAGATAATTATTATTAGAAGAACTTTTATAATTAAAAAATTATTAAAAATAATATGATTTTATTAAAAATATGAGAGATAAAAAAGGAGAGAGGAGAGATAGTGGATAGATGAGAGATGAGATAAATGAGAGAAGAGAGATGGTATAAGAAAAAGTAAAGGTAAAATAATAATTGAATAATTTATAAATTCTTTTATTATTCCAGAAGATAATCCCAATAACTTATCTAAAATTTTAATTTTAAATTATAATTTAGTCCAAAAGTCTTTTTAGACATATATAACTGTTTATTTTAAAATTTCTCTAAATTTAAATTTTACCTAAAAAAATTTCTAAAACTATAGGTTTAGTTTCTAAATATACTCTAAATAGACATAGAAGGTATAGATAGATATAATGGAATTGTGTACCATTATAATCATGGTATGTTTGTTTGAAATGTAACCTTCACTTAGTTATGATTTTTTAATCGAGGTTACCCTAAACCCTAATTAAATGGATGAAACATGATTGGTTGGATATATTTATGCAGAGAGATACAGTGGAGAGAGTATGGAAGGGAAAGGCTTTTATGGTCGCTGGTGGGGTCTATGGCCTTTTGTTTGGGCAAATATTGGTGGGAAAGTCTCTGGTTACCAGCCCCTTTTCTCTGACCAATTAAAAAATTATCAATAATTAATCATTCTTGACCCTTTTATTCAGATATTTACGTTTACATACATACATATATATATATATATACACACACACACACAAACCAGTGTTATGGTGTGAGATGGCTGAGAGACATTATATTGACGGTGCCACCGTTGTCTATGAGTGTTTAGGCAATTTAGGCCTCTATTCATCCCCAGCACATCTCAAGTCAAAAATTAACACCCTCTTTATTTATTTATTTTTATTACGTACAAGAGTTTTCACACTTTTAATGACACGTATTTCATTTAGTTTCCTAGTCAAAAATGACATGCATGCATGCATGCATGCTCTGGATCACATTCGTGAGAATGACTCTTTCCTTCGTATGTATCTAAGTTTAGGTCAAGCGAAGACCGAACAATATATAATTGCTAATTAATGATTTTCATGCCTTTTTTTTTTTTAGAAAAAAAGAAAGAAAGAGAAAGACAAAAAAGGAACATATATGCTGTAAGAATTAGAGTTAATTAAGAAAAATGGGCAACGCAAGTACAGCCTTTTTGTTTTCTGGTTGAGCAGAATGTCAAAATAATCGCCTTTTTAATTTTCTTTTATTGAGAAAGTGGGATTAAAGTTAGCATACTTCAAAAATAGCCAACTTCGTTGAATGGAAAAATGAGAGCAATTCCAAGGATGATAAAGAGAAAATTAAAAAAAAAGGTAATTTTAAGCTGTCGGAATTCCAAGCCAAAGTTAAAAATTAATTAATATCTAATTATTTAATTAATTAATTACTCCTCCTAACAAGCACCGCACCCATTTGGAGATTAGTCATCTTCCATATTCACGTAATAAACTTGAGATAAATTCCCTCCTACTTCTCTATGCATACATATACGAAATGTCAAATTTGCCATTCAACGCTAGCAAGAGTACTACATATATCTATATTTCTTTATATATTTATTTCAGCAATTACTAGAGAAAGTACCGCACGTGTTTCACTTAGATATGTGAGTTTCATATCTGTCTTACTCTTCATTTTTTTACTCTAATAATTTTTTAAATTTTTATATGATATAATTGACGAGTTAATCTTAGTCTAACTATAATATATATTTTTTATATTTATTAATTTTTTAAAACTGCCCTTATTAATATTTTTTTGACATTAATCAAATAAAAGAAAAATAGATGTATTAAGAAAAATTATTAGAGAGTGCTTTAAAAAAATATTACTGTGTTAATTAAGTTAATTAAATTTATTAAATATACTCTATATTAAAAATCAGAAGAACATATTATTCTATGAGTGTCTATTTTTTTTCATATTCATAGAACAATTTTTTTTGGTCATCTTGTATATTTTTTTTTGGCCCCAAATCCTCCAGGAGAACGCAAAAGGTGAATATTGGTAAGAGAAGGAATAAAGAAGAATGAAAGGAGCATTAAAAACAAAAAATAGGAAGTGATTAGAAGAAAGAAGCAAAATCAAAGAGAGGCTCTCTATACATTCGCTGGAATTTGCACATTACAAACAAAAATCAGCTGTTTGTATTTACTACGCAGCCCACGTGTGTGACCCTTCCCTAACTTTTTCTTACCCATTTTAGTATTACTCCAATATTTCTGAATCTCTCTTATTAAAATATTACAATAATAAATAATTCAACGTTAAGAAAAAAGTTTAGGTTAATTACTTTTAGGATATATATATATATTTATAAGTTCCGAAATATCACCATTATATTGCTTTAATTTTTGTATGAAGAAATCAAAACCCCCAAAAATTTTCAATTTTTATATAATTATGTTACTCTGAAGAGGAGGACTTTTAACTTTTTTAAGAAGAGTCTATTGAAGATATATTATGATGAATAGATTAGGGGGAATAACTTTTATATGAAAAATGATTCTAAATGCTTGTATAGTCATGATTATAATAATTTTTTTATATGTAAATTAATAGAAATGTCATATGGAATAAAATAATAGAGAAAAATGCATGGACAAAATGATCATTATATAACTTAAAAATATTTTTTTCACTAACAAAATAGTCCCGTAAACTTATTTAAAACATGATTTTAGACCCGTAAAAATTATGGTTTAGTTCATAAGTAATTTTGAATATTTGATAATTATTTATTTAATTTTTAATTTAAATCACTTTTAAAACTATGATTTACATGCAAATGAAATAGGCACCATATTTCTTTACCATTATAGTATCAATTTTAAATAAATTAAATATGAATAATGGGTTACGTTTCATTTAAATATATGTATGTTGTTGTGTTGTAACAAGGCCAAGGGGTGAAATTTGAAAGCTTGACCAATGATTTCTTGCTCCTACTTTAGCGCCATGCTCCTCAATTGAACTCCTTAGCTCTAGTTTTCCTCACGCTTTAGTATTATTTATTCTTTCATAATTTTTATTTACATGGAACTCTCCTTTTGTCAAATATGAAGTTACTATGATCGAATTTTCCTTACCACATTGATGTATAGATCTAAGAATCAAAACCATTTTTTAATATAACTTTAAAAATAAATTATATTATTTTATTTAAAAAAATACACAGAATTAAGTTTATTTTACATTTGATTTATATTGCAAAATATTACCTTTTAACGTGATTGATAGATCGACTACAAATGTTTTTTTTTGTGTGTGACAAAGGGGTCTACAAACCCAAAAAAAAAAAAAAAGTGAAATCATAAAGTTAACATATGAGCTTATGAATTTAGATTTAGTGGTAAAAAACATGGAAATAGGTATATTGATTAAAGTCAAATAGAGTGAAATTTTTGTCCCAATAAAAAAACAATAGAGTGAACTCATACGATGTGAACAAGGTGGAATATACATATGGTACTTAGAATTTAAACCCTCCAAATATAATAAAAACTCATATAATTGTATAAAAACTAATTATTAAGGGCAATAGTGACTTGGATTCCTCCTTATATATGAGCAATGAGCGTGAAGCAGCTTTCAAGATCCCCTTAATTCTGTCTCTTCCCTCTCATTCCTCTAATCTTCTCTCCCTGAAAATATATCAAATTCGTCATCTTTTTAAGATTCAGAGCATGGACAATCAACAACGCAGCCCTCTGCTTAGTTGGGCTTACCACTGCCAGGGAAAGGTGCTTAGTTTCGTCTTTCCTTCTCTGTTCTTACCATTTCGTGTTGCTTTCTCCTTAATAATGTGTAATGGGGCTTGTCTTCTTTGGAATTTGATGACTGATTCTTGATTCTGTAATGCTTATAACTATGATGATACAGTCAATGGAGGAGCTGAGGCAGGCTCTGTTGTACACAACTCTGGATCTGGAAGAAACCAGGGCTGCAGCCCAGGAGGAGCTCAGGAAGAGGGATGATCAACTCGTTAATCTCAAGGATCTGCTTAACAAAGCCATTAAAGAAAGAGACGAAGCTCGCGAGAAATGCCACAGACTTCTCATGGACAAGTTTGTTTTGCAGCAACAAGCTCCTCGTTCTGGAGTTTCCAGCATTGAAGACGAACCCAGAAGGGGAATTGACTCCAACAATGGCCTCTCTTCTTCGGATTGTGAAGAAAGTATTGTTTCTTCTCCAGTTATTGACCATTTCCCTCAACCCCAATTGCTGCCTCCGCCACCGTCATTACCGGCGAGTCAATCCTTGATTGAGTTGGATCCTGAGAAGCCATTACCAGAAAAAGGCAAGCTTTTGCAGGCAGTGATGAAAGCAGGTCCTCTGCTTCAGACTCTGCTTCTGGCAGGACCACTTCCTCAATGGAGACACCCACCACCCCCACTTGACTCTTTCGAGATTCCTCCGGTCACCATTACTTCACCGCCACCGCCGCCGCCACCAATTCCACGGCAGCTTCTCCACCAAGATTCCGTTATCAATACTAACGGAGCTAGCAGCACTGCCACCAACTGCGGAAGAATTAGTAGGAAGAGGGCTTTTTGTCAGGGCTCTGACAATCCAACAGAGGCCAAGTACCAGAGGGTTGTACTCCCTTAACAGCCAGATTTGCATGATTAATGTATGATTTACATATATTTACTAGTTATTAGGATTAAAGATTAGAACTTCAGTACAAGGAATTGAAAATGGCAAGCTGGGCATGCCGTATGTGACTGATCTAGCTTCTGTACAGTGGTTTGTTCTAGAGAAGAACTTATTCGGATTTAACCTGTTAAGACATAGGCTTTGAGGCAACTTTATTTTGGGTGAAGAATATGCAATGGGCATTTTGGCAGCTTCACCATTTCCTTTTTTGCTTTGCCTTCTCTGAATTTGTAATGTAAATTAATCAGATAGTAGTTTGGTTGAGCAAGTGATGGGAGTGTTGTGTGAGATTAATCCGTAAGAACACAAGGAAAGTGAAGATGGGTGTGGAGTCGTTGGGATTGGGAGATGTGTGGGACTGTGGCCAACGACCAAAGGGAAGGTTTTGGGCCCTGCCTGTCGGGTTTGCAGGACCCACAAATCAGAATCAAGATCCGTTTTGTACCAAAAAAAAGAAGAAAAAGAACCAAGATCTGTTATTATTGTGCTGTATGATTACTGTCTATGTTTTATATCATCTCTCACAAAAAAAAATGTTATTTTTCCATGTCTCATAATACATATCAGCTTTAGATTTTATAGGGGTAATGCTTATTTAAAGAAGACTAAAGTAGTAAATTAATTTATGAAATCTGATATAGTGATATTAAGCCCCTGCTACAGAAGCTAACATTTTTCAAGTCTAATCTTCATGTTCCTTTAAGGCCTTTCTTATTTGCTTGGTATCTGCTCCCACTAAACTAAACCGGATTATGCTTTTCTTTTAAGAGCGAGCGAATATTTCTCCATGTACGAGAGCATATAATGTTGACTAATAATCTCCATGTTACCTATCATATCCAATGAAAAGCGTGGCTACTAAGAAAAATAAAAATAATAGATTCCACCAAACAAAGGATGCATGCCGGATTGTGGGATGTTGTATTGTTCCGGCCAAAAAAGTGAAGTGTAAAGCATCGGTATTCAGTAAACATTCGGTAATTTCACGGCAGCACATACGTAGCTTATCCCAAATAATTTAAGGATCCCAAAGAAGGATGCAACCTAGGCGATGTTGTTACTTGTTACAGAAGATGACGAGGTTAGGGGCAGGTAAAAAGGAAGGAGATAAGAGACATGGAAGAAATCTTGTCGAGGGAAGACAAGTCACAGCATTGCTCTGCCATGTCAGTAACGAGGAACCTAAAAAGGTTGGGACATTTTGACCTGTAATGTATGTTTATAGTAAATTGATTTGTTCGTTGAAAGAAGGAAAAACGGAGTAAGTCTCAAGTCTCGTGTATGATTGCACAGGACTGCAACAGCAAGTTCCTAACAGTGAAACTGCCCGCAAATGGCGCTACTAATCCCTCCTTAACTCTAATAAACATTTACAATCTTTGTCAATACGACAACATACCATATGGAATTTGCTCTTTCTAGTGATGGCCAAAAGCCAAGAAAACACAAACACAACAAAACAGGTTCTTAACTTCTAAGTCGCAATCTAGACACAGCGCAGAGGAATCCAAAAGGGCGTTTCAAACACAGTTAGGTCTACTTATGCCAGAAAGTGCCATACGTTGTAGTGCACACATAGTTCAAAAACATCGGGCAGGCGAATACCTGTCTCCTGCACCATAATCATTGTTTTAGACAATTGGGATTAATTCATACATGTTACAAATAGCGACTTCTAGAATTAGCCTGGTAATCATTTGGCAGATAAGCTTAGAATTGAGACCCTCCAGGTTTATTAGCTGGACCAACCATGCATCCCCACACAGTAAGATGCTAGGAACGTGAGAAATGGGTAGGCATTATTCTTTGCCAGCGCTAGTTGAAAACATTCACTACAGCACTATGTTTAAGGAACACAATGGTTATCTATTTTTCTACAAAAATCCATGTTACTTGCACATGACTCGTGAAAAATGAGATAAAAGTATCTACAATCTGACGGATGATTTACATGTTACAATTAAACCTGAAAAAAAAAAAGGGATGACAAATTACAAAACCCACATCACATCATGCCTAGTGCATACTCCATAATTCTGCTATCGGACCGATGCTGGAAGGGGTAAAAAATTTGCATCTGCATATCAGATGTTGATGTTTCAATAAACGTCATATTATATGTGAGGAACAAGAAAACTTTTGTCTCTCAATCTTCTTCATCATCCTGGTTGTTTGGGTGATTGTGCTTTTGAGCAGAATACATTTCAGCAACCTGAAAAGGAGTTAAAAAAAATCCTTAAGATTGATAAGCTAAGGCAAGAGACGAACATAGCTGAAGAATTCATGGTTTTTATCTCAATCTTCTATCATGTGTAATTAATTAGTCAGATTAGAAGATTTTTCTTTACCATCTCAGATGATGAGGCTTGTTCAGGAGCTTTGTCATCCCGAACTCGCACTAGACGAGGGAACCGAAGAGATATGCCCTTTATCAAGAGAGACACATCAATAAAAAAGTAAAGGCAACTATATGGTCAACCAATGATAACAGGGACAACATCAACGTGAAATGACAATTTCTAAATTCGTCAATGCATTTTTTGTACCTTATCCGAATCTACTATGCCTACTGCAGCACGGTGAACAGGGCTAATGGTCAAGTCTGCTGCTTTCACCTCCCACACCTGTAAGAAACAAAACCACACAAGTGATTACAAAAAGATTTGCACTAATGAAGGTACTTCATTCAATAGCTCCTGTCAATGTTTTTTTTTTAATTTTCGATTTCATGTCACCATGCAAGGGACACTTCATAGAAAAAGCCATGTAGTGTGTCCATGTCTGAAACTTGTATCAAACACAAAGCAAAATTTCAAATTGCATCAAGACAATTTAGTTGTATCACCACTTTTGTGTATTCATGTCATATCAATGTCCATGCTTCTTGTTCTTCTCAATATTTACAAAAAAATGTAAATATAATTAGATAATTTATGTCACCTTCAATAGATTCATTTATTACCTGAAAGTTAAATTATTACCATAGTAGGTGTCTATTAAGAAATTTTAGATATGGAAAAACCATCGTATGAAATGCATCCAAAGTCCAAAGATGATTAAAAAGAAAAATCAACACATAATTACATTTATCCTATATGTTGTGATTGGTGGAAATATTGCACCAAGGACTCAGAAACCAGAAGACGATGGATAACCAAATTTGAGAGCTTGATCATAAATTCATAATGTGAAATCAGATCTTCGTAGCATTTACCATAGAATGAAGATGCCTTCAGATCTTTCCCTTAAGCAATAAAAAATTCAAAACAAGTGCACAACAATGCCAGAAAAGATAGGCATAGACAACAGGGGGAAATAGTATACAAGTGAAAGGGAATTAAGAAAACAAATGCAGATTCTCAAGCAAGGTAAAAATTATGCACCTCAGAGGCTTCAAACCATACATCAGGATTGATTGTCTCTGCATATCGATAATAAGGCTGCAATTAAGAAGTGAGTTTAAAACAGTCACACATTATTAACCACAACACAAATAAACCAGGTTCAGAGAGAATGAACAAGAGAAAAACAGAAACCTTTGGTTTGGGAATCACTTTAGAACGAAGACTAGAAGAACGTTCTTCAAGCATTGCCTCTGAGAATCCCGTGCCTAATTAGCATAACGTTAAAGTTATGAAGCAGAACTAATTCTAATATACAAAGGGCAGTGACTTGAAATGATAAAACTGACCTATTTTACAAATGCTTTGAAATTCTTCATTATTGCTGTCATAGCAGGCAAGGAGAAAGGCTCCATAGACTCCTACAGAGTACAGAGTAGTCATCATGACCATTCATTTAATACAGCTGTAACCCAAAAGCATATGACAGAAGTGCTAGAGAAAATACAAAGGTTAGCCAGGTCTGGCCTCATTTTAACATGGGGCAGAATACTTGGCCGACTGTCTTAAAGATGAGAAAGAAAGAACACGAACAAGCGTCTGCCTGTTATAAGAATAAACTAAAAGATCACCTGTACGTTTCCCACGACCATGAAAAGCAGCAATAGGTACCAAATCCAGCGAGTCCCCTATACTGAAAATTAGAACCAGTGAACAAAACAAACAATTAATAATTAATAAAGTAAATATAAAAAAGGAAATGAATATTGTATCCCTTACTTTTCAAGATAATCTTTCTTCAGTTTTAGCCAGTTAAGTGACCGCTTGGATGGTTCATATGTAGCGTCTTCATATAAAGTTTTGATAATTAAACCCTCACAACTGCAAATCAAGGGAAATGCCAAAATATAATTATATATACATTGAAGTCCAAATAAATTGCATAATCAACAGTCTTTAGTAATAGTAACAATTCAACCACAAGAAGATATTGATACATTTGCTTTTGCTACCAATACATACAGGAGGAAGAGACATGGAAAACATGAGAAAGGCAAGGTACCTTTTGGGATTCAGGGGGTTGACCCAAATGTTAATGATGAATTGGAGAAAGAAACATAAGACTAGGTGGCTATAGGTTTTTGTGTAGCTGCCATCTTTTTGATGTTGCTGCCTTACCTTTTGACTTTATTCTGGAAAGGTGTGCCGAAGACTTGGGATAATATATAGGATGCGGGAACCTGTGGAGGGGAGGGGGCATGCATGGATTTGTAAGACCAAGATAGGAGAGACTGGGCTCTCAAATCTCCAGATGAGGACCAGCGAGTGAGTGAGAATTCAGCTAGCATATGTTTATGTATTTTGGCAAGAAGGGTTTATTCAGAATCATTGTATCTCTACTGTAACCTTGATTCTGCTGGAAACTATTAATATAAACCTCCGTATTCCTTCTGAAGTTGCAAGCTTTCTGTGTTACTTCTGTTTGTTTTGCGCAGGACACATCAGATATATTTTAGAGAATACATAATGAACAATACCTAGCATCAACTGCTGCATCGAGAAACTTTTGTATTTCTTCAACATCGTTTGATGTTATTGCTGTTGCAAACTGAAGAAATCCAGGTTCTTCCTCAAAAGAGGCATAGAGATGCTGCAGGGAGAAAATGACAGTTTATAGCAAATACATGGTACGCAAAGATTCATATTGAAATTTGACGGACAGGACATAGGTGAGCAACTGGATTCCAGCATGGCCACAAGAAACCCTGCCACTCTATGTCCAACTTTAAAATTGACTTAGACAGGGGAGCAGCTTCAGTTAAGCTTAAGCACTTCAGACAATTATAACAAGGGCTCCATAATTCAAGTATCTAAACAAAAATAAAGGCAAAACAAAGACAATGTTGGTACCTCTCTCCGGATTTTTAGGGTTTCCTGAAGTAGTGGCTTGCCATTAAGATACAAGATATCAAAGGCAAATATGCATACATCCACTTTTATATCACTCATAGAAACATTTTTCCGAGCTCGAGTACTGAGAACCTGTCATAACAATTGGCATTCAATAAATGTACAAGAACTACTCTGCATGCAACATATCAATAACTGATCAGCTACATGGCCAACATAGATAAACATAACGAATTTCTTAAGAACATGACTGATTTGTTATTCTTAATTAAACATAACCAACTCATCATAATCACAAGAACTATTTCCTTCATATCTTACCTGAAAAGGAAGAATTTTCTTTTTTTCTCGGTCATATGCAACAAGTTCACAATCGAGAACAACTGATGATACAGATGATTTCTTTAACCTGATGAGTAGCAACAAATATTAGCAACCCAGGTTGACAAAAGTGTTGGGATGCAATTGGTGTGCATATCTCAAAATTAAGCAAAAATCTCTTGAGACAGTGAATGCCCCTAGAGATAACAAAGACAAAAAGATGCTATTTCTCAAATATAATGATTCAAATTTACCTTGATATAGCAGCAACAACATCAGGAAACTTTCCAGTGTTCCGTTCAGCATTTCTACTGTAAACCTCAACTGATCCATCATCCATGTAATGTATCTGTTCCAATAAAGCTATTATTACAGTGATAAATATCACAAGCAGTATATTTCTGGCGGCGGTGGGTTTGACCAGAACATATCACCTGGGCACGCTCTCCGTCATATTTGTATTCACAAGTAAACTCTGCATCCTGGAATTTATTTAGAACTTCAGATACACCCTTAGTTGCTTTAGACAACATAGGTCCAACTGGAACACCAGGAGTGAAGTTACATGTCTCTTGAAGTTTCCATACACCACCACTAAGCAATGCCAGAATTATTTTGTCATACACAGGAAGAACAGAATACACTTGTTTAACAATCTTTGCAGCCTGATGCAAAATCAAACCACAATATCAATTATTTTATTTTATTATTTACATAGTACAAAAGAAATTTGATTAAAATGCAGAATAACTGAGGAAAAAGTGGCTGATATATTCAATAGGAAGCACTGGCATTCGCACTTTAAGTGCTATTTCAGTTGGACTCAAATCATCCTTGGCTCTCTCAACGTTAGCGCAAAAAACAAAAAACTACTTCAGCTCATAAATCATCCCCCCCCTCCCAAAAAAAAAACAAAAACTCAACTTAAACTGCTAGCATGTACTCCAAAGTTTTAAACCAAATCATAGCCTTGCCTTCACCACAGATTCAAAAGGGGGAGAATGATACATTATAATCTTTCACTCCACATATCATATTTTGCAAACTCAAGGACGTCAAGTTACCTCTTCTAAAGGGGACTGAATTTCAGGAGGTGGTACAGAATGTCCTTCTGTGTATACTGCAGCCTGGCCCAATGCAGCTAAGAGAGTTTGTTCACCATAACCAATCCGCAACTTTGACTGCAAATAATAATGATCGTAATCATAATACTAATAATATTGAGAAGAAAGCCCACCACAATATTTCAATAAATACACCATGATTGCAACCTGAAGCAGACGAATTAGATATAGAGGTTCACAGTCAGTAGCAGCAACAAGAAGTCCCTTGATGTGATTCTTTTTCTTCTCTTGGCTGTCTTTACCAGATTCCTGTACACATTTAGAGATATGGGGCAAATTGGTAGCAGAATCTAGCAAATAGCAACATTAAGTAATCAATAAAAAAATGTTCTCGTTCCCAATAAATTCCTGTCATTATTCAACAAACTGAAAAAATTTTAAAGGTCAAATAAAACACACAGTTGCATACTCTGTTTCGGAGAATAAAAAATGCCTGTGAGATGGAAAAGCAATAAAAAATATCCCACAAATACATCACACAAATTTGGTACACCATATTCAAAATTTAGTAAATAATAGCACCATTTCCAAACAAGTCAACAACAG
Source organism: Leucaena leucocephala (assembly GCA_037074615.1). Lineage (NCBI taxonomy): Eukaryota > Viridiplantae > Streptophyta > Magnoliopsida > Fabales > Fabaceae > Leucaena > Leucaena leucocephala. The sequence goes on along the minus strand of CM073525.1, from coordinate 18,680,330 downwards.
ATGATATGATTAAAATGGACCAAAATATAACTTATCTGAGAAGCACGAACCATCTCTATACAATACTAAACTCCAATCCATTCCTAAAACTATAACAGCGCTCATGCTGCTCAACCCCTCCGAGGAAGCGGTTTAAGAGGTTTGAATACATAGAATACAAATGTAATGCGCTGTACCTTGGCAATAAGATGAAACGTGTTAAAAACCTTCCTAATAGTTAATGGATCAGGCTTCCGCATCATTGACTGAGATGAGCGGCTTGCTTTGGCAACAAGGCCCAAATCACCTTTTTCCTGACAATAATAAGCAACAAATAAGTGCTAGCAAAACAGAAACCAAAGTTCTTCAGGATATATGAACTTATTTGATCAAATTTCATTTCTAAAGGAATTATTATAGACTACAGAAGAGGCTTTACATTTCATAAATTAGGAAAAAGCAGTATTTTAAGGTCAGTCATGCGGTGCCCCCATGATGCCAAATCTAACCAACCGTATGCGTTTGCATGGGTGCGCATACCCGAGGATAAGCCATCATAATTAGATTAACAAGCTCTTGTTCCATAATGACTCTAGCATCCAACGTAAGGAAAATCCTTGTATTTATCATAAGTGGATAAAAAAAGTCGACCAACACTTTGGCCCTTCAGTCTCTAGCCAAGAACACGAAACAAGAAGCGGGCAGACTTATTCTTTTTCTTGTATAAAAATGGCTGGTATTCATCTTATAATACACTTATATCCTAGACAAGAAGCAATGGAAATATCCAAAATTTATGTTAAACAAGACAATAACAATGCAGAACTCATGCAGGGCAAACTATCAAATATATGGGCAAAAGCTAAAGCCCCAAAAGTATCACCTTATACTGAGTTTTTATCTGCGCCTCCGTTCTTCCACATGCCTCTGCAAGCGCCTTAATAATTGAAGCATCCCCTATTCCTAATTCCAACCCTTCATGTGGCGGAGCAATCTTATTTGTGGAAAGATAAACAACAGCCACCAGATCCTCAGGTGTAATGTTCATAACGGTCCTAAGCAGATTGCACACTATATCTGTAATCACAATGCGTCCTGTCTCATCATTAATCATATCAAATGCCAAAGCGAGAAACAGGAAGGGCACAGGTTCACCCTTGTCCCAAAAAGATATGGAACTAGGGTCAAAATCTGTAGGCTTCTTCTTCAAAAGCGAAACTTGTTTCTTCATTTCTGTAGTCTTTTCCTGCGAACCTACAACGCGCATTCTCTTCGCCGCCAGTGCACCCTCTGACCCCGTCAGCTCACCATGGCTCAAGTCTTCTTTTGTCGGCTCTTGTGCCTTTTCGGAATCTTTAATGTCAGAGCATTTAGTATCTTTACTAGGTTCCGAAGACTGAGCCGTACTTTCCGTGTTCTTGAGGAGTTTAGGGTTTTGGGATGAATTAGAATCCGGGGTTCTTCGTTTCTGGGGCGACGATGATTGGGGCTTCTTCTTGGCGGCGGCACGAGCCCCTGACATGAGAGCGTCGAAGGCAGTCCGTCTCGAGGACATCTGGCAACAGAGATTATGTGTGGGCAAGAGAATGGGCTTGGAGGCGAAGGTTTTAGGGGGTGTGAGAGCAAATTCAAGACGAAAGAATGACCTGACGTGGGGAAAGAATGGGGGAGAGAAGCAAGAACGGAATGAGAGCATGAAATAGACGGAAGAGGAGGGAGCCAGTTGCCGAGTTTGCCAGAAAAGCGTGCGAAAAGAACAAGGGAACCAAAGACAGACAGTACAAATAGCGGGAAGGCAGGAACTTATGTTTTTGGATACTCTTCAAATTATACAGGTAATTAACTATTTAACTAATTTTAATTAAATTAAATATATTACTTAAATTATTTAATATAATATATTTATTTTAAAATATTTTAACTATCTTTTTTTTAATTATCTTCCTTCATCTATTACTTAATTATAGTTAAAAAAATAATAAAAATAATTTAAAAAATAAATAAATATAAAAAAATACTTTATATTTATTATTAATATAAATTATTCAATTAAATTTTATATTAAAGATTTGAGGAGTATTTAACTAATTTAATTAAATTAAATAAATTAGTTAACTTAATTAATATGTCATACTTTTTTTTAAAATATCACAATTATTTTTCTTAATTATATACATTTTTCTTATTTAGTTATCGTTGAAGAACTATTAATAAAAATAATTTGAGAAAGAGTTATTGAATATATAAAATAATTATTATAATTAAGATTAAAATTAACTCATTATTTAAATTATATATTATATATTAAAGATTAAAATATCATATAAGATTTAATTGGTCATGAAAAGTATAATATACAACTTAAATCTCTTTTGTAATATCAATAATTAAAAACAAAATTGTAATTAATAGTGTTAGGATGAAAAGCATTCTTGCGTTGTGGTTAATAAAAAAATGGATTTATAGATTAATAGATTTTGGTACTATTCTTTGTTCTTTTTATAGTACAATCATTTTTTAAAAATAGTTTAATTTATCCATTATTTAAAAGCAGGGTGAAGCTTTCTTTCTTTTCATGTTATACTAATATTAGATAAGACAAGTTGTCAATTACTATCAGATATAAATTTAAGTACCTAAAAATTAATATACCTTCTCAAACATTATAACTAAAACTATAATAAAATAATATTTTTTATGGAGAAAAGTGCAATCCATAAAGAATCCTTAAAGCCTAAATTTGCATAGGGAGCAAAAAGCCCATGTTCCCATTTCCATAGAACCCTTGCCTTGTACCAAAATAATAACAGTATAACATACTATTATTTAGAGTATTTTCAAACTCTGGAGCGTATCATTTTGTTGTGGTTTCAGTCACAGTTTTTAGGGAGGCATCCTAGCTCTTGGGTGCTTAGGTTTACACCTGAGTGTAATAGATGGCTCGCCCTACCCAATATTAGTATCGCCTAAGAGGAAGGGAGATTTCGTCCTGCCCTTTGATCGTGGGTGAGCTCAACCCCTTTCTAAAAATTTTTGTACAAAAAAAAAACTTTGACACAATATTAGAAATTGAAGCTTCAATATATCATAATAAATCAAAATAAGGTAATAGATGTCTTGACTAAAGAGGGTATAACTATTACAATAATATTATATTTGTGCCTTCCATATTTAGAGTCGTTAGTTCTTACTGATAGTTTAAAATTTAATCCCTTATAACATATATTTATTGATATCAGGCTTTAGCCTCCTCTTATGCCAAAAAAAAAAAACAGAATAACAACAATAGATGTAACAAAAATAAATAATAACAATAGAATCCTTGCTAATATGGGCTCTCGTTAATGGGCTGAATGGCTTGGTGGTTCAAAACCCCCTTGCCCCCTTTCTTGTAAGATTATTAGGGAATCTAATAAAAATAATTAGTTTTTCACATAATAATAAATTAAAATTTAAATCCTAATTAGAATATGTGTATATATATAGTGTCTAATAATATATTGAATATAATTACATTAAATAGGAAATATTTATATTTAGAAAAAAAATTAAAGTATTACATTTATTAATGAAGTTGGAACTAATAAAAATTAATAGTCTCTCATAACATGATGAATTAATATTTAAATTATTATTAGAAGAAGTATCTATATTTAATATTTAATAGTGTCTCAAATACAATTGTTTAAATAAAAGGAGAGTCATGTGTTTAGTAGGAAAAAAGGGAATATTAAGGTGTTGCATTTGAGATGGAAGATGCCACATGGCTTATGCTTAAGCTCGTAATTTTTGTTTGTTAAAAATAAGAAGAATAAAACAAGAAGGACATGGTGGGGTGTTGGGGGGAGAAGAAGATGAAGTTAGACGGGTGCATGTAAAGAGATAGATAGAGGTGTTAGTTTAAGTTTACGTTTGAGTGTAATAAATAGTTCGTCTTGTCTGATATTAGTATTATTTAGAAGGAATAGAGATTTCATCATACCCTTAAATTATGGGTGAGTTCAACCCTTTTCTAAGATTTTTTATATCAAAAAAAGAAAAAAAAAACTCTATGCACATAGGGATGTCCCCTTGGACCAGATTCTTCCTCTTTTTTTTTGTGGGCAGGTTCCCCATTATAAGACCGCCGCTTGTCCTGGTTCATTGCCTTCCCTTTGTCAACAACATAAAAAATTCACAAGAATGTTAGCTAAAAAAATCATAATAACATTAATATCAAAATTAGAATCTTAACAAACCTTAAATTTTAACCTACAGGTTTAGATTTAATAGAAAATGTTAGTCTCTCATGATATGTCGAACCAATATTTAGATATCTATTACGAAGAGTGCCTACATTTAGTATCCAATAATATTTTAAATAAAATTATATCTAATAAAAAGATATATATATATTTAGCAACAAAAACTTAAGTTTTTAAATTATTTATTTTTCTATTTTCTTAGCATTGAATATCTTTTAAAAGTCTTGATTTAATGCCAACTTTATCTTCGATACATTGTTACATTTGAATCTTGTAATATTTTTCTGAGTAATATTTATTTTTAATTATCTTTTTTGATAGAGATAAATATTATTATTTCTCAAAGTCATAATCAATCGGTTGCCATTTAAGGGGAGAAGTTGAGGAGAATGACAAATGATAAGATAGTAATTTAGTTTCTTGAACTCTAATTCTAAATGTGATCTCATCAAGTGATTCATAGAAAAATTTTTCCGGATGATGACCTTCAAAACTTGGACGAGTTAAGTCATTAGATGAGTTACCGGTGATGGGAGTAGAATTTATTTTCTAGTAAAACATGTTGGAAGGATATTGAATACCAGTAAAAAGAGCGGATGCTAACCCAAATATCCTATCATAAGTTTTATATCAGAAAATAGAACAAGTGAAGTGTGCTTTATAAATTCAAGAAACTCTTTTACACAATAGACTAATCTTTTGAGATGAACTCTTTTTATGGACTTGTGATCATAATGTTGAGGTTTTCATCGAGAGTTAGAGGTATATTTCTCTTTAAACTTGTGCTCATGACATATGTCAAAGAATCATTTAAGGACAAAAGAATGAGAATATCTTTCTTAAGAATAAATAAAAGGAAGAAGCTAGTATGTAATTCAGAAAATGGAGGAAGGCATGCACGTGGAAGCATGAGTCCTGTGAAAGGTCTCACACGCCCTATTTAATTATCGTATTTAAATCTGCATTGACCCCCATTTTATTCCTCTTATCTCCTTCATATCAAAACATCGTTCCTGCATGCATTTCAATACGTTCCTCAGGCTTATCACTCCTACAACTTGCACTTCTTCAAGAAGTTCCTTCATTATTAATTCTATGATGCTGATTCATCCTCTAATAATTTTATATTCCAACCCCTTCAGTCTGTAATTTCTATATCCTCTACAACGTCATCATGTCCCCCTTTGATTCCATTCACACCACCAATATCTATGGCTGCTCATTATTTTATCTCCCACCTATTTGGCAATGACGGCGTCCCTTTCTTATTGGTACACATCAACTAAATTTTTTGTTCATCGATATCTCACTTGCTTCTTTATGTCTATTTGATTTCATACTTCAGTTTACTGATATGTAAAAACTTCCAAAAATTTCTCCTCTTCACCAGATACGCTACACAAAATAACAGTGCTGATCAGCAATTCATATTAATGCTACACTTCATGGCTAACTATACACACACACACACACACACACAGAGCAGACAGAGATGTTGGATTCCTAATTAAAATATTCTTACTGAAAAGCAACAGATTCTAGAAATATGAATCTTTTATTAAAAAATGAACACAATGTCTATACATCTTATATTTACATGTCATACTCATATGGCACGTTATATATAACTAACTAGTCTACCTAGTAATAACCTAAATAATAAATAATTATTATTACAATTTATTTACAATCTATTAGTTTAACACTCTCCCTCAAATTTATGATTATAAATATATATAGTCCCTAACTTACACATAATCCTACTATTATCTTCCTTTCCAAGAGTTTTAGTCAAAATATCTTATTGCTGATATTTGCTCCTCACATGTTCAAGCTTGATCACGCCTTCTTGTAATTTCTATAGTATAAAGTGACAATCTACTTCTATGTGCTTGTTTGTGCGCTGATGGAACACAGGGTTTGTTGTAATGTAGATTATTGATTGGTTATCACAGAAAGCCTGTACATGTTCCAAATTATGTACCTCTAGGTCTTTTACATCCTAGAGGTCCATACCATTTCATATACAGCTTGAATCAAAGCTCTATATTCAGCCTCTACTGAAGACTTTGAAATGGTTGACTCCTTCTTTGATTTCCAACATATTGGGGATCTTGAGAGCTTGACCATGAAACCAGTTACTGATTTACGAGCATTTGGACATGTTCCTTAATCTGAATCCACAAAGAACTTTCAACTTGATAGGTTGTCCTACTACTAGTAGTATTCCAAGACCTGGTTGATTTTTGAGATATCTAACCCCTCTTATAGCTGCACTGTAATGAGATTTCCTAGGTGCATTCACGAACTATAAATATATATAGTCCCTAACTTACACATAATCCTACTATTATCTTCCTTTCCAAGAGTTTTAGTCAAAATATCTTATTGCTGATATTTGCTCCTCACATGTTCAAGCTTGATCACGCCTTCTTGTAATTTCTATAGTATAAAGTGACAATCTACTTCTATGTGCTTGTTTGTGCGCTGATGGAACACAGGGTTTGTTGTAATGTAGATTATTGATTGGTTATCACAGAAAGCCTGTACATGTTCCAAATTATGTACCTCTAGGTCTTTTACATCCTAGAGGTCCATACCATTTCATATACAGCTTGAATCAAAGCTCTATATTCAGCCTCTACTGAAGACTTTGAAATGGTTGACTCCTTCTTTGATTTCCAACATATTGGGGATCTTGAGAGCTTGACCATGAAACCAGTTACTGATTTACGAGTATTTGGACATGTTCCTTAATCTGAATCCACAAAGAACTTTCAACTTGATAGGTTGTCCTACTACTAGTAGTATTCCAAGACCTGGTTGATTTTTGAGATATCTAACCCCTCTTATAGCTGCACTGTAATGAGATTTCCTAGGTGCATTCACGAACTATAAATATATATAGTCCCTAACTTACACATAATCCTACTATTATCTTCCTTTCCAAGAGTTTTAGTCAAAATATCTTATTGCTGATATTTGCTCCTCACATGTTCAAGCTTGATCACGCCTTCTTGTAATTTCTATAGTATAAAGTGACAATCTACTTCTATGTGCTTGTTTGTGCGCTGATGGAACACAGGGTTTGTTGTAATGTAGATTATTGATTGGTTATCACAGAAAGCCTGTACATGTTCCAAATTATGTACCTCTAGGTCTTTTACATCCTAGAGGTCCATACCATTTCATATACAGCTTGAATCAAAGCTCTATATTCAGCCTCTACTGAAGACTTTGAAATGGTTGACTCCTTCTTTGATTTCCAACATATTGGGGATCTTGAGAGCTTGACCATGAAACCAGTTACTGATTTACGAGTATTTGGACATGTTCCTTAATCTGAATCCACAAAGAACTTTCAACTTGATAGGTTGTCCTACTACTAGTAGTATTCCAAGACCTGGTTGATTTTTGAGATATCTAACCCCTCTTATAGCTGCACTGTAATGAGATTTCCTAGGTGCATTCACGAACTATAAATATATATAGTCCCTAACTTACACATAATCCTACTATTATCTTCCTTTCCAAGAGTTTTAGTCAAAATATCTTATTGCTGATATTTGCTCCTCACATGTTCAAGCTTGATCACGCCTTCTTGTAATTTCTATAGTATAAAGTGACAATCTACTTCTATGTGCTTGTTTGTGCGCTGATGGAACACAGGGTTTGTTGTAATGTAGATTATTGATTGGTTATCACAGAAAGCCTGTACATGTTCCAAATTATGTACCTCTAGGTCTTTTACATCCTAGAGGTCCATACCATTTCATATACAGCTTGAATCAAAGCTCTATATTCAGCCTCTACTGAAGACTTTGAAATGGTTGACTCCTTCTTTGATTTCCAACATATTGGGGATCTTGAGAGCTTGACCATGAAACCAGTTACTGATTTACGAGTATTTGGACATGTTCCTTAATCTGAATCCACAAAGAACTTTCAACTTGATAGGTTGTCCTACTACTAGTAGTATTCCAAGACCTGGTTGATTTTTGAGATATCTAACCCCTCTTATAGCTGCACTGTAATGAGATTTCCTAGGTGTATTCATGAACTGGCTGAGCCCCTTCACCACAAAACATAAGTTAGGTATAGCATAGACAAATAAGATAATCTCCATACCAATCTCTTATATGTGTAGGTTGAGTCAGCAATGGATCATCAGGATTCTCGCTTGGGATTCTCCCTTAACCTTATGTTCTTCTCAATTGGCACTGTAAGAGGTTTAGCAGCAAATAAACCCATGTCAATGATACTGTATAGAGTATCTTTATTTGATTAAGTATTATACATTTATTTGATCTTACTACCTCTATTCCTAAGAAATATTTAAGTTCTCCTATATCCTTTATCCTAAACTTACTGTACAAAAATTGCTTTACCGTCATTGATTTTGTCAGATTTGTTTCCATTTATATAAAGTCATCGATATAAGCTAGCATTAAGGTGATTTCATTTTCACCTTTCTAAAACATAACGAATAATCATATTTACTTTGTTTAAAACCTCCTTCTAACAATGCATTAGTGAGCTTAATATTCTATTGCTGTGAAGCTTGCTTGAGCCCATACAATAATTTTGTCAGCTTGCAGACTTTGTTTCCTGTCAAGTCACTAAAACCTTGTGGGATATGTATATATACTTCCTCCTACAAGTCACCTTGGAGAAAGGCATTATACGCATCTATTTGAAAGAGGCCCAATTATTCCTTACCACAAAGGAAAGCACAATTCTAATGTAACCATTCTAACCACAGGTAAAAATGTCTCAAAAAAAAACTATTTCCTATTGTTGACTATAGCCCTTAGCTAGTAATATAGCCTTAAACATGCCAATGTTCCCACTGGAATCATACTTTACATTAAATATTCACCTACACCTGATTGATGTTTTGCCTTTAGGTAGGTCGACTAACTGCCATGCATCATTTTCTTCTAATGCTTGTATTTCTTTTTGCATTGCATCCACCTATCTTGGGTCTCGAGCAGCTTCTTCAAAACTACGAAGCTCAACAATATTATCAATTTTGGATAACAAACTTTATAGTAAGAGGAAATATTTGAATAACATAATAGAGGTATTTAACCTTCCTTTTACCTGTAGCTAGAGGCTATTGTGAATTTGTTATGGATGCATATCCAAACAAAACCCGATTTGAAGACTGTACTGTGCAATGTTAATCTTACATCTATCAGAGGACTTATTTTCACGTATTGGTCTGCCAATACTCGGATGGCACAAGCTTACTTTATTATTCATTTCCTCCTCCACTTGGAGGGTCAATGTTGTGTGTGGTGGTATGCTCCATACTAGCTAGTTCTAAACCATTTTTTGACATCTGAATTGGAGGCATAGGGGATTCATCATATTTAGATGAGTCATGACTGAATGGATCAATCATGAGATCACCATTTTCTCCCTTTGATTGATGCGTATAGACAACATACGATTAACACACATAGATGTAATTTTAATATTATATCATAGAAAACCATTTTGTGTAACTAAATAAACATAAAAACACAGGGTCAGACCAAGGACCAAATTTGTCATGGTAATGCAAATTAGTGGCATAGGCAAGAAGCCAAATACTCTAAGCATAGATAAATTAGGTTGATAACCATACAAAAGTTCATATGGGGTTTTATAACCTATAATGCGAGATGGAGTTCTATTAATAAGAAAAGTAGCAGTGGCAATGCATTCTCCTCAAAATTTTAATGGTACCGTAGATTGAAAGAATGGACTCCTTGCAACATCTAAGAGGTGCCTATGATTTCGCTCAATAACCCCATTTTGCTAGGGAGCATATGGACAGGTTGTCTCGTTATCACTCCTTTATTGCTTAAGTAAGTCTGTAAATCATGATTCACAAACTCAAGACCATTTTCAGTGCGTAATCATTTAATTAAACCAAAAAATTGAGTAGAGACAAAAGCAAATAAATTCTTTAAATGAAAAATAGCTTCACTTTTATTGATAATCAAGAATGTCCATGTACATCATAAGAAATCATGAACAATAGTAAGAAAGTAACGATGCCCCTTATAAGTAGGTTTTCTATATGGTCCTTATATATCAGCATGAAGTAATTCAAAACAACAACTGCTCCTTGAGGAACTAAAAGTGAAAGGTAAGTGAGTTTGCTTAGAACGAGCACAAGTATAACATTTATTATGATGAACTATAGGAACTTCAGTCATAATCAAACCTAGGTGCTTTAACATGTATATGGGTGCATGACTTAGCCTTGTATGCCAAGTATCTTGGGGAAAACTAACTAATAGGCTCTTGCTGTTCAACATGCATAATAGTGTATGTCCTCCTATTTTTATTTATTACATACAATCCATAATTCTTCCTACCAATCATTCTTTCCTTCCCACTTAAGGTTTCCTGTAAAATGCAACATTCAGGATGAAAAGACACTATCCATAGCATGTCAGCAGCTAGACATGAGACAGAAATGAGATTAAAGCAACGGAGCAAAATAAACATTATTAAGTATAATCTCATCTGCAATATGCACTAAGCCAGTGGGTGTGACTTTCATAGCCTCGCCATTTGGCATTGTGATTCTTCTAGGGGGTCTATGTATATATGAACACTATCAAACATAGTTATACTCCGGTAACATGACAAGTTGCCCCTGAATCAATAATCCAATAAGTCTTAAATAAAGAATTAGGGATAACATTCACAATACCTGAAGTATGCTAATCAATGTAGTTAGTGGATGCTCCTACCATAATATCTTCAGGTTTCTTCCTTAAAATTTAAAGAATCTAGTTGTACTGTGACTAGGAGATAAGCCCATATTCAGGAATTTGCAGTAATGGGTAAATTTTGAGTTGGAGAGGAAGTAGTAGTATTGTCTCGTTGAATCATTTGATTGATAGAAGTGTCGATAACTTTCTTGCCTAAGAAGTTAGGTGGGAAACCAACCAAATGATAACATGTTTCCTTCTTGTGCCCCTTTCAGTGACAATGAGATCATTCATCTTGTTTCCTCTCATGGCCTCTTCCTCTTCCCTGTCATCCTTCCCTATTTGTCATGCTAGATCCCTAGAGAGGATTATTGTGTGAGAGAGAAGAAAGTTCCCTTTGTGACTCATCTTGGGAAATGACAGAAAAGGCTTGGTTAAGTGAAGGAAGAGGCATCCGCAGAAGAATACAAGTCCTTGTATCATCAAAGCTGTCATTGAGCCCAAGAAGAAATTAAAAGGGCCTCTGCTGCTACAGTGTCCTAGAATACTCTTGTGTAGACAAATACTGGTAAGTGGGAAAGGGATCAAGCTATCGTATTCATCCCAAAGATCCCTTAATCTTGTGAAGTACATCGCCATACTCATAGTTCCTTGAGTTTGAGAGGTTTGAAGGGCACGTTCCTGAGTCTCACGAGTACATGTTCCATCTATGAAACCTAATTTATTTTTCCCATGAAGTGCCAATCTCATCGTCTGGCTCCAGATCTCATAATTGTTTGATCCACATAGGGGTTGTGGCACGAGAGTGGCAATTTGAGTATCTGATAGATGCAGGTATAATGGGTGAGAGAAATCAATGGCAGGAGTTAGAGTGGAATGATCTTCCTTGCCCATTAAAGCAGACAAAAATCACAAGATTAGTAGAAACTGACAAAATTCACCAAGAACCTTGCAAGTACAATGAGAAAGACGGATCCACCCACTGTATTTTAGTCTGAGATGAACTTCTCATACACACAGTCCTCCGAATAGGAAGATTTATGGAGACAACGCTGCTATACCCTAACTAAGGGTCCTCTGAGTAGTAGTAACAAATACGAAGGAGGAGAACTTTCCCTTTCTGTGTGAACTAATGACTGAACACGAGTTAAGGACGATGTATTTCAGGATCAACACAATTCAATAGAATCTTGGCTATAAGTTTACGGAGTCACAAGATTCCCCACCGGAGAAATCCTTGGAACAATGATCTGCGACTAGTCCAATTTTAGCATCCTTCGAAGAGATGGTGACGGGACAAGGAATGGAGAAACCTAGAGTTTCACTATCATGCCATAGCGACGGCGTCATTCTGTCGTTGTGGTGGCCGAAAGTGTTAATCGAAGAAAGGCATGTGGGTTGTGGAGAAAGGATAAAAAACACGATCATGGAGTAGGCTCTTATATTTTTGGCCTAATATGGCGCGCTCTAGATACCATGAAAAGCAATAGATTCTGGAAATATGAATCTTTTATTTTAAAAAAAAGAACAATACAATTATACAATGTCTATACATCTTATATTCATAGGCTACCTGTCATACTCATATGGCAGGTTATATATAACTAACTAGTCTACCTATCAATAACATAAATAATTATTATTACAATTTATTAGTTCAACACTTACTATACTCTGGTGAAAACTTATTTTTATTAATACTCTTTTCAATTATTAATATAAAAGTTAGATAACTAATTTATTTGATGTTTACTGCTTCTAACAGATTAAATTCGAAATAACAATAAAGAACTCATGCATGCAGTATAAACTATCAAATTTATGGGCAAAAGCTAAAACCTCTTACATGAGAGCTACGAAGTCAGATCCTTGCGACGAGGTGTGGTGACAACAATTATATGTAGGCAAGAGGATGGGCTTGAAGGCAAAGGCTTTAAGCGCTATGAGAGAAAATTCAAGACGAAAGAATGACCTGAAGGAGAGAAGCAAGAACGGAGAGAGAGCATGAAATGAGTTAAAAGGGAAGAGGAGTGAGCCGGTTGCCGAGTCTGCCAGAAAAGCGTGCGAAATGAACACTATTGGAAGCAAAGACTTACCGTACAAAATAGTTAGATTAATTTATATAGATTAAAAATATTAAATAAATTAGTTAATTATAATAAATATGACATGATCTATCCAAAGTATTTATGGGGACTCTCTGGGTTTTGAGTTCGATTCCTAGATAATTTATATTATGACGGGTAACTACGAATAACTTAGAAAACTCTTAAAAATATTAATTTTTTTCCTATCTAAATATAAGGTTAAAGTCAATGTGTGTATTTATATAGATTTTTAGAAAATGACTTATGAAGAAAAAGGATTTTTAGGTAGTTTTTAAAAAAAGATTTTTATAAAAGAGTTTATACAAAAAAATGGTTATGAATAAATCAATGTTTGGATAGTTATTACTAAACGAACTTTTATAATTAAAAAAATTACTAAAAATAGTATAATTTTACTAAAAGTACGAGAGATGAGAGAGGGTAAATAAGAAGGTTATTGAGAAAAAGTAGGAGCAACTTGTCATGAAAACAGAAAAGTATAATATTGAACTTGTATCTTTTTTTAGTAATCTCAATAATTAAGAATAAAATGTAATTAATAGAGATAAGATAAAAAGAGATTTACCTCGTGGGTAATCTAAAAAAAATGCTTTATTTTTTTATATAAAGACAATTTTATTAAAAAGTAAAATGATATAGAAAAAACCTATTGAGTCCCTCTAGATCCATCGCGAAACATAGGAATAAGATGAACCAGAAAAACTAACCAACAGCAACAACAGAAAAAGAGAAAACCACTGGAAGGAAATGAACAAATTTCTTTACAGATTAACGGATTTTGGTGATATTCTTTGCTTTGTGATCATTGCTCAAAACTTTGTCTCAACACAACTGTTTTTTTTTTTTTTTACAAATTTTTCTAAAAAGGAGATGAATTCCCCCAACTATCTAAAGTGAGCTAGGAGACTCACAACATGGATGTCTGGCGCTTAAGAGGGGCCGAAGGCCATTTGCCGGTGCCAAAAATTGCGGATGAAGTGGGCTTTCTATATTTGTTATGGAGGTCATATCAATTTTATTATTAAAATTTTATAACATCGAATTTAATTCCAAATGGAATGGGTCCGTTCGAGTCTATAAATCATATTTAGATTATTTTATAATACTATAATCCTTAATATAAAATATAATTACAGAATTAATTTTAATCTTAAATATAAAACATATTTTTTATATTTAGTAATTTTTACCTAAATTATTCTTATTGATACTTTTCAATAATAATTAAATAAGAGGTGAATAGAGGGAGTTAAAGAATATAATTGAAATATTTTATAAAAAAATGTAATATATATTAACTAACTTAATTAATTTTCTTAATCTAATTAAATTAGTTAAATATAACATATATTAATAATAAAAATAGTATAAGTTATTGGGTATTAATATTCCAAATAATGTCGTCATTGTTTCTCAGATATTCATATTTGACAATACAATTTTATTAATCTACACTATATAAGTTATTGGATATTAGTATCCCAATTAATAATATCTCAATAACTTACTTTTTAATATTTCTGAAAATCTCTAATGCCTTTGGGAAATGATGAATTTATGGTTTCCATGTCTAATTTTTTTTTTGGTATAAAAATTTTTGGAAAGGGGTTGGGCAAACCCACGATCCAAGGGCAGGGCGAAGTCTCCCTTCCTCTTAGGCGATACCAATGTCGGGCAGGGCGAGCCGTCTATTACCCTCAGGCGTAAACCTAAATACCCAAGAGTTAGGATACCTCCCCAAATGCCGCGATTAGAACCAATTTTCATGTCTAATTGGTTGCTGGTAGAGGTGACTTCGTTTTTTCCATGGGTTTATGTTAAAGTACATCTTCAAGTTCCACGCTCAAGTGACGAATCCTTGCCAATATGGGCTGTGATTGTGGCCCGAGCAAAGTAATGAGCGACAATAGAGATGGAACACGCCACATGGCTTATGCTTAAGCTCATAATTTTGTGTTTAGGAAAAAACAAGAAGAAGAATAAAATAACGTGAGGGACTATAAGATAAACTGTGGAGGGCTTGAGGTTGATGCTGGTGGGAAGAACACAAAAGAGGGGTGCATGTGGGGAGAGAGAGATAAGGTGTTTGTCATTAACTTGTCTCTCTGCATGTGCGTCTGCGGATATCTAGCTAGTTGGATCAGATTCCTTCCGCTTTTGAGGGGCAGCCTCCCCTTCCAAGACCGCCGCTTGTCCTACTTTCGTTTGGGTTTCCCCCTGCGTTCCCTTTCTCACCAGCATAAAACATACCGGTTCACAGCATCTTATCATAACCTAAGTAATCTAAGACGGCACGAGGTTACAAGTGGATTAAATTTACAACCTCTTACTTATATAGAAACTTTTATATAATTAAATTATAAAATTATTAACATAAACATATATATATATATTAGTAAAGACTAGTCATTTACAATATAATAAATTAAATTTTAATTTTTTATTAGGAAAAATATTTATATTTAGTATTTCACGATCTGTGGAATATAATTGTCTAATGTGAAGCAGTTGTATCAGAGCATAACGTGGGAAGCGGTGGGATCTAATTCAGAAAATGGAGGAAGGCATGCACGTGGAAGCATGGGCACTGTGAAAGGTCACACACGCCCTATAGCGTGTCATCCACATTCGTGCTAACACCATCATATCTTAAGCATATTTAATTAACTCTCCTTCTAATCTCCATTGACTCTCACCTCCTTCTTCATACCAAAAGAGGGTTCTTGCATGCATTACTGTACGTTTGCTCCACGCTTATCATCACTCCTACAACCATCACATCTGATCTTATATTGATGGCTATATTCCTTCATTATTCTAAGAAGACTGAATATAGCGAAATTATTGAACAAGATCTCTTAGTCAATAATATATCTAATATTTTTTTTAATAAAATATAATGATATCGTATAATCTATATAGTCACCTTCACTTAATGAGTAGGTTTATTGTTGTGGTTCTAAGATGCCGATTCATCCTCCAATTTTTATATCTTCAATTCATAATTTATATATACTCAACAGCGTCATAATGTCCCCTTTGATTCCATTCACACCATAATACCATATTAGCATACACCACAAATCTATCGGCTCTCATTATTTTATCCCCGACCAAGTCCTATTCATCATACACAGATCGACTCCTCTATCTCCCACCTCTAAGGCAGTGACTCCTCCCTTTACTTATTGCTACAGCTCAACTAATTGTTCATCTTCTGTATTCTTTATTTGAAACCCCTCTGTTGCTTATATAATTTATTTAATTAATTTAATTAAATTAAAAAAATTAATTAAATTAATTAATATGTCATGTTTTTTCTAAAATACTTTAATCATTTTTTTATAGGTTTTATGTTTAAGACTCATATCAATTCTTTAATTAAATTCTATATAAAAGACAGACTGGAGGAGTACTTCATTTACTTCTTACCAATTCATATGAATTCTCCAGTCCACTCGACTAATTACTATATGTAGTGTAGAAAAAGCTTCTCATAGCAGTTAAAAAGTACTTTTTACAATCGTTTTAAGGGCAATGTTAATGTTGCCGACATAATAAATTGAAGAGTTTCACGACAGTCTTTTTTTGCTACAAAACGCTGTGGAACGACACGTATTCTATTAATTATAATTTTTTTTTTCACTTTCGTGTTCAACCAAATCAAAACCAGACTAGCAAACCAAATAGAGTTATGCAGTAAGCAATTGGTAACTATATTCAATTTCCAAAATTCAATTGTTTAACTAAAATTTCCTAGGAACAATTCAACTAAAACTCAATCAACAATTCAATTCTAAAACTGAAATCTAATTAAAATATATATATATTCAAGTGTGGAGAGACAACAATGCTGGATTCCTAATTAAAATATATATTCTCTCTAACTCCAGTAACACGCTTATTTTTATACAACCTTAGATGTCAACATCGATGTGTCTGCGAATCTTCGAGTGGTTCACATCAAATTTAACTAATTAAATAAATGCCAAATGTGGCAGTGATCTGTTATGATAAGCCTGGGCCTCATAACTACATTTATCTAAGCACATAAAATTAATGATTGACTGAGACAAGAAGAATCTTCTATGTATACCATTATATTAGATGCGCGCGCGTCTGTGTTTATATATTTGAAAGGGAACATACTTTCAACAGTTAGTTAACCAACAGAAATAAAATAATCTGTTGTGTTTAGTTAGTTAACAACTAGGGTATATATGAAGGGCCTAGAACATATTCCATTCACACCAAAATTATATTAATGATTTATGTGTTGTATATATAGTTGAATTAGACCTCTCAGGATCACACCATGCTAAAAATGGATGCTCATCACCAAGACCCTCTGATGCAAATGAATGACTTCCTGCTTCATGACTTCATCGACGACACCAATTTCGACCAGTTTATCAATTTGCTCCGTGGCGGCGAGAATGAACATTCATTCTGTAACTTTGATTCTGATCTTATCATCAATGGCTGCTTAGCTGATAGCAACCAGTTTCTTCCATTACCTGCTGCAAACCCGTTTGAGTCTAGTAATGCTGCTGTAAATGCTTATGATCCAAGCTCTACACGTACGCTTAGTTCCTTCTCATGTTTTGATGGAGAAGTGGAGGGAGGAGGAAGAGGAGAAGAAGAGAATGATTCTTCTGCAACAACAACCACCACCAATACTGAAAATACAACGTGTGCTGATAATGCCAAGCAGAAGTCCAACAAAACTGATCGCTCCAAGACTCTGATTTCTGAACGGAGGAGAAGAGGACGAATGAAGGAGAAGCTTTATGCATTACGTTCTTTGGTTCCCAACATAACTAAGGTGCGTTTGTTTTGATGTTAAAAAGTAGATCTAGAGCAAAACTGTACTCTTTGGTAGTTAAAGGTCCAAGCTTTAGTTATTTGGTCCTTTTCTTACTCTCTAACAAAATTGAAGTAAGGTAGGGTTATGGAATCTCTTACATGAATCTTTGGCAAAACAGAAATTATAATATTCTAAAAACTACAAAAAGGGTACAAAGCAGTAAGATTAAACAAATCAATGTCATAAAATAGTTCCTTAAATAGAACAAGGCTTCATGGTGGGTCGTGAAGCATCTAGGGTTATGTAAAAATATTGTAACCACTAAATGTTCAAGGCCAACTTCAGTTATATGGGTGAATAGCAGTTAGTTTATTTCTTCTATGGTTTCTGACAACATTGTCTACATTCTAGAACTTATGAATCTGTGAAGTTAACTGTATTCTAAAGAGAATCTGCTAGTTTAAGTCAAACGTTTAACTGGTATAAATATTTGCAGATGGATAAGGCCTCCATCGTGGGCGATGCTGTAGCATATGTGCAGGAGATGCAAGAGAAAGCGAAGAAGCTGAAGGCTGAGGTTAAAGGACTTGAAGCATCTCTGCTAGCGTCTGAAAACGATCAAAGATCAGCTAAAATCCCCATGAAGGTTCAAAACCACATCAACTATCCAATCTGCAAGAAGATCATGCAGGTTTGCTTGATTCAAACTTGATATATAAGATGCTGCTAATTACTTGGGTTCTTCAAATTTGAAGTTGTAACATCAGGTTATGTTGTTATATATATATATAGATGGACATGTTTCAAGTGGAGGAAAGAGGGTTTTATATGAGATTGGTTTGTAATAAAGGAGAAGGAGTGGCTGCTTCCCTGTACAGGGCTCTTGAGTCCCTAGCAGGCTTCAATGTTCAGAATTCAAACTTGGCCACAGTTTCTGACAGATTTCTATTAACATTTACATTGAATGTAAGCTTTTTTCACTCGTTGTTCTTCGTTTTATTTACTGATATCTTCAGGTTCTAAATGAGTTTCACTCTTTGCTTACAGGTGAAAGGTTGCGAGCCAGAAATAAACCAGCAAAATCTGAAGCTGTGGGTGGGGAGTGCTCTTCTAAACCAAGGCTTCGAATTTATTCCAACTTTCCATGCTTGATTTGTTCAACATGTTAGTATATCTGATTCTTTCACGGGCTTCTCTCTTCAGAACATGACCAATGAAGTGAACAATCTTCACTACGTATCACCGCGTAACAATCAAAATAAAATCTTTATTGAAAAAACATAACATGAAACAACTCCTTGAGTATTTAACTGTCTTGCCCTTACAAAGAATCATTCTGAGTTGTTGACGGGGAGAACAAACATTGTTTGTTTTCACTCCATTTAATTGTTATGTAATAAATTTAGCAAGATCTGTAACATTTTTCTTGATTTTATTCAGTATCAAAAATTTTCCTATCCTTTTCCATTTCATGGGTATGAGATCAAGGACAAGAGAAAATACAGCTATTTCTTTTTCTTTCTTTCTTTCTAGTACAAGGTTATTATGATGTCAAGGGAAGAGGTTAAAATTAACATAAGATCATAGATTAAAAATAAAAAGTAACATAAGATCAGGTTTGGTTGCTTTAGAATTAAAATGTGTATATAAGGATAGCATATATTAGGTAGCGATGCATCATAAGAATATAATTTGAAATAAATCATAAATTTAATGACATTGATTTTAAATTAGTATGGATATTAAATAAAATTTAATTTTTAATTTAAAAATTATTACATAAATAAAAATGATTGTAATGTTATAATTTATTTTTAAATTATTTCCAAGAAAATAATTAATGCAGATATATTTACATATTTTGAAGTATATTTTATGAATATAAAATAAAAAAATTAATGATTAAAAACATGTAACCATACTTCTAAAATCCAATCCAATTTTTTTCTTAAAAACATGTAACCGTATTCTGAAATCCTTTGCGAAAATTTGAATTGTTAGAAACACGCCTATTTCGTTATTCTGAAAGTTTCTTTCGTTTCTTTTTTAATTGCCTGAAAAATGCATAACCATATTCTAAAATCCTAAGTAAAAATTCTAATTTTTTTTAACACACTTATCTAGTGTCTCTCAAAATTCCATTTTTTCCTGAAAATATCTAATCATATTAAGAAATCTTTTGCATATATTGGTTTCCATTTGGTACTTTGATCCTTAAAAATACGTATGTTGAATCAATGTTCCTTTTGCCAGTTAATTTCTTTTTGAATGGGTCCTTATAACCAATTTTCTCTTCCAATAAGATAATGACAATTAAAGATCTCAAGAATTGAAAATCCCAAGGTCCTATACTGAACTTTTTTAAAAATATAGAATCAAAATACCTCTGTTTACTTAAACTAAGTTGGCAAAATTATAGTGCGAGACGTACTTAATGGACATTTAGTTGAAAGATCAAGCCGTTTTGTCATATTGATTATTAACTTTCAAAAACTGGAAGCCCAAATTGAAATCTTTTTTAAACGCGTTTATACATTATAGAAGCTAAGTTGGAACTTGAAAGAGTTTTCAAATGGACAATTTTGCCAATTTTTTTTAAACTTTTAGTTAGCCAAAAGTTAGCTCTTATCCAAAAGATTATGAATTTAAATTTTACTACTGATATTAATATTTTATTGATAGATAATATATAAAGATCTTTATAAGTATTATTTGAACTTAAAAATATGTCTTGGTGAAACCTAAAAAAGAGACAATTTTTCCAAATTGATTTTTTAATAAAAAAACTGAGTTAT
Organism: Leucaena leucocephala; assembly: GCA_037074615.1. Classification (NCBI taxonomy): domain Eukaryota; kingdom Viridiplantae; phylum Streptophyta; class Magnoliopsida; order Fabales; family Fabaceae; genus Leucaena; species Leucaena leucocephala. The sequence goes on along the minus strand of CM073525.1, from coordinate 18,659,684 downwards.
AAAGCAAACAAAAACGAATATATATATATATTGGAAATCGTAAGTTGGAACTGATTTTTACAAGTCAACTAGAATCTTGCAAGTTGCACCTGATAAGCCCGAATCACAGGCAAAGGTAGAGAAGAAATTGAGAAGATCTCACGGAAAACTGTGCGCGCGCAAGCCAGGTCATGTGAGAAACCAGATATGGTAAAGGTTTTTGCGGGAAATAAGTATACATCAAAGAAGGTCACTAAGTATACATCAAAGAAGGTCACTAAGAAGTGTATGCATAGGAATATGGAGCCCATTAACTTTAGGGCGGGGCAGGTGGAATATGGACAGTGATGAACGGAAGAATTCAAGATTTCAGTGTCAGTTACTATTCAAGATGCTGTTCATGTTTCCAAGCTCTGCTGCTCCCACTTGTTTCCCACAAAACGGTTAATCATTGGATTTCCATCAACTCATCATGAGGGGCCTTCTCCTGCAGGAAAACTGCTCCTTCATAACAATTCTATGGCCGTTTAGGGGAAAAAACAAAAGCAGAGGAACGTGCTAGAAAACCACCCACAACCAGCATCAGACGAAGAGGCAAGTTAGTCAGCATAAAGAATTCAAATACCTAGTTAAAACGCTGTCAAAGCCTGTTACAACTCAGCCATTGAAGATGCACTCTTTGAATCCCAGTTTTTCCATATACAGCTCTTCCACCACAATCATCATCTACAAAGTTCTCATCCTGCTCACACATCCTCATCAACGAGTGCGTGCACTCGTGCGGCTCGCCTCTAATTGAGAGAGAGCAATCTCATTAGAAAAGACTATGAACAAAATTTTGACTGCGAAGATGACCACTGTAGGCAAAAAAATAAGTACCCGAACCTCACCTGAGTTTTAGAGAAGCTGTTGGCATCCTTGCCCAATTCACTCTTGCAAAGTGACTCAAAAATGAAATAATCTCCTAGTGTTTTTGATATCCCTCATCATTGATCCCCTTGGACAAGATCTGCAGTATTGAACCCTTGGTAATCCAGGCAGTCATTTCTGGCTGTTGTTCAAAGGGGTTGAGAGGATGCTTTCTTCCATCCTCCAGCTGCACACCATATACAAATGGTAGTTTAAGAGTAAGGAAACTCTGTGGTGGTAAAATCACTTGACATCCAAGGCCGAACTGCAGTTTTTGTTCACGATCTGGGACAGATGGAGGCAGGTGTGATGTCTACAAGGACAAAATCCAAATAGTGGACAGAATTACAAAAAGTACAACCCCTTTAAAACCATTGCAGAAATTATAACGGTAATGCTGGAAGAAGTAAGCATGCATAAACCAGATCCATTATTAAACAGTCCAGAACCGAATCTCCCTATTTTAAGAACCCATTTCTTGTGAAGGTCCAGTAGTTCCTTGTCTCTAATGTGCTCAAGAAAAGCAAGAAATCTTGGTTTTATTTATTTACCTATTCTTTCACGAGTTAAAATAAGATCAACTAAATAACCTACCTCAACTCCTTGAAATTAATATAAGCAATGTACAATTTCATGTAATCATACAAACTTCAAGAAAATGTACATTAAAAGAGAAGGACTTACCTCAAATTGTACAATGGGAGATGTTGCTAATGTCACAGGAAATGAAGGTGTCACCTACATCAATATCAGTAGATCAGGCAGCTGATCTGATAATAACTAAAATTACTGATGAACAATAACATGAAAACAACAATGAATTTCATCTTCACAAAAATGAATTATCTAATTGTCAATTACATTACAATATGAGCAAAAAAGTAGAGTTCAAGTGTCAACTGGAACTTAACGAGTAAAACACAAACTCAGAAATTAGTAAATTTTCCAGCAAATCTGCAATATAGTACTTAATAATGTTAATTGAAACTTAAAGAAAATGTTACGAGAGCAGCAACTCATACCAGAAAAATCCTTTTAAGCTGTGAGATAGTGCTGGCAAACTTAACTTTTGGTGGATCCTTCTTGTTCCTTGAAAGCCTGCAATGAGGACAGAACATGTAGATAGGCAAATTTCGGTTCAACATGGAGAATGAAAGATCACCATCATTCATGCTAATAGCCTCAACATCTTCTGCAAGATCTTTTGGAAGATCAGAAGGTTTAGCCAATACATTAACAGATGACAGATTTTGTTCCTTCGGTGGATGGGAAGCATATATTACTCCATCTGAATTTGAATCACCATTAGCAATAATGTCACTTGATTTGTTCACATCTCTTTCCTTATTTGTTGACACAGAGCTTCGACGACCTTTGCCCCAGCGAGTATTCTTGTTTACTTTATTATGATCTGTGAGACTGCTATGTTCCAGTTCAACAGACGTTACATGAGATTCTTCAGACAATGAGTATGAAGATCCAAGTTCACCAAGATGTTCTGTATTTAACAGGAAACGATGACCATGGGGGCATTCATGCTCAAATCCAACATATATTATTACATGCTTCAAAAAAGAATGAGACTTTATTCTTTCACTATCATTCAGGTATACGGGAACTACATTGCTACCTATCTGCAAAAACGGGTCCCCTTCCCTGCAGTTATTAGCACTATTGCTATCAAGTGGTCCCTGAACAAGGGACATATCTAAAGGTTTTTGAGACACCTGATGATCAACAGGCGCATTGACATGTCCCAAACTTTGACTACTTGTCCTACTTTGCTTCATACCCTTATCAGAACCTGATGTTGGCAATTTTCGCTGCTGAAGAGGGGGAAATCCTGAATCACCAGCAGCTGATCCAGCTACAACCTCAGAAAAAGGTTTTCTCATTTTTAAATTGGGAAGACCTCTGCCAAAACTTATTTTTTTATCATCAGATTTCATATTATCTAAAGATGTTCTTTGGTCATTCACTTCATTCTGTACAGCAGGGTAGGACTGTATAACGCCAGTTTGTTTTGCATCTGGAATAAATTCAACCATTGGTGGCCTAATCGTAGAACCCTGCTTAACTATACTCTCTGTCGAACCATTTGGCATTTTCTGTTTCTCTAGATATATAGTCCATTTGAGAAGAAATTTTTGAGTGGCACTGAATCCACTTTGAAGTAAGCCTTTAGAAGGTTCATAGTATCTTGCATCCCCAATCCGAAGCAAACTCCAAGAAGATGACTTGATAGGTTCAGTGACTTTGGTTTCTGGAAGTTTGAGTGCAGGAAGTAGTTTATCACAGTTAGAGAAGCAACTGGCATCAGCCGATTCAAAGTCAAATGGATCAGGACATAATTGTCGTGATCGGCCACAAGCACAGGCATGAAGGAAAAAATATCCACTGGAATGTGCCTTTAATGAATCACCTAAGTCTGAATTACCAGTCTCAACCTTATGTCGTTGGTGCATGCACGGTTTGCCTGTTAAGCTAACATCATCACATAATTGCCTCCCAGATTCCCAAATTATAGTGCATTCCTGTTCTAACTTTTTTGCAAAAAGTTGCACCGCAGGTCCTTTGACCATCGAGTAAAATGCATTCAAAGCATTATTCAAATGGGTTTCATGTTGTGAAGTAGGATAACAATCAGGCAAATCTTTCAAATAAATCTCCTTTGCAGCTGGAATGGCTCTTTGGCACCATGAAGTTGAAAACTTTGTAATGAGCCCTTTGCCACTATGTAACCAAGATACTGCAACATCAAGAGGATCCGTAACCTTTGAAGACCCGTCAGCTGTGGGTACAATTGTGTTCCTTGGACGGGGTCTTCTTTTGATAGTTTCAAATTCATCCAAGCAACTGCCTTTTGCACAGAGAATTCTACTCAATATATGATGACTGGAAGATAGCCAGACTTCAAAATTTGGAAGATCAGGAGTAGTAAATGTTTTCCCAGATGCAGCAGAGGCAGCAGCTGCAGCCGCTGCAACAGCAACCATACCAACACCAGCAGCTGAGCCACTATTGGCATTAACTAGTCCTCCTCTCCCTCTTAAAATATCAGACTGCCTGTGAATGAAATCTTTCACGGATATAATATCATCTTCGCTAGCACTTTGACTATGGCTTTCCCGCAGAAGGGAATCAGAGTTTGTTTTCCCATTCAGGACATCTTCAACAAGTCCAGTGGCAAACTCCAGAGATTCACCTCTTCGATTTGAAAATTGATCTAACAAAACAACTGCCTTTGATGCATCAAGTGAAAATAAAGGAGCAGAAGTAGAACTACCTCCAGTTCTCATGCCAGAATAACTTGATTCAGAACCTGATAGTGGACGGCATTTCTTAATCAGAAATCGAATTTGAGTTTCAAGGGAAGACTGTAGTTTTCTCCTGAATCCACCTTCAGATCGACTAGCAGGGCGTGCCAGCACAACTACTGAACCAGAACCCTTAGAAGGCAAGTTTGTCTTAGCTACACCACTCAAACTAGAAGAGTGATTAAGTGAGGAGGAATCTGAAGAGTCCTCCCCATTACCGTTGGAACTTGGTAAATTGGAGAATTCACCAATGAAAACGAACAATGTGACAGGTATGCATTGTCCTGGAAAGAAAGAAGTATAAGAACCTAGACCAGACATGAGAGAAATGGCTGAGGCATTGCGGCTTGAGATAGCACCGCCTCTACCTGGAGAAGAATTGTTTGCTGAAGAGGTGGGTCGTGAAAATGATGAGGAATATGATCTAGATGGCATGTTCATCATAGTCTGGGATCTTACAAATGGAGCCATAGCGTGCTTAGCTGCTTGTAACACTCGAAAGTTACTCAAGATCTTAGTACCAAAGTGTGATCCCTCCTGAATATATATAATGACATGGCAAACCTGCATTTCTAAGCCGTAATTACACCTCATGTACAAATTTCTTGTTGAAAGAGCACTTAACATTCACTGCGCTATATATTAAGAACCTAAAACTAAGAAAATAGTTTCTAAACCATCGCACCGAGTAGGACAATCTTATTTTCTTTCTTTAACTGATCTTCTAATATTAAAATACAATACTTCCCCTTAACAAACAAGCTGACAGACAATATAAGGAGTAAGCAACATTTATTCATTAAGCTTTGAAACTTGATAAAAAGAGTGAGTTATCACCATCTCATTGCATTCAAGTCCACTAATTCTTAAACCTGACTTTGTTGAGATGATTCACTGTAAGCATAATCATTTATACTGCTTATCCACAGTTTATTTCTGGTTTTAATTCCCCATGATTTTGCCACTAGAGATTTCTTACTCTTGTTCCACAGCATTTTCGCATCTTCAAATTGCATATAATTAAAATATCTGAAAGTCTGAAACCACCCTACCTCAAAACTTTATTTTTATCCAGTATTTTCTGGTGATACTGTATATTCAACTCTACAATTCATCCCTCTTCATAATAAGCATTGTAAGATATGACAGACATAAAATTTTGATTGTTATACTTCAAACCGTAATTTTGAATTTTTTTTATTATACATTATAGATAAACATAAAAACATGTCATTGCTCAACCACATTGATGTAGATCAATAAAAGAACTGCTCTTTGATCTAACTGGGGATTTAAACCATAGAACCAATATACTGAAATGCTGATGGTCAATTATGTCTAGAAATTCAATCTTACTGGACTCCGTAGATCTTGCTCTATCTAATTTAATGTAAAACCCTCTTGACTCCCTTGACTCTAGAGCTTCCGTCTCTTTATACCACTTACGACTGACCGCTAGAAAACTTCCAAGTACTAAGTAATTAAGAAAAGAAACAACATCATAATTTTCAATGCATATGAACTTCTTCACTTAATCACATTTTAGATCAACGCCAACTTCAAAAGTTGTTTTGTCAAAGAAAAACACTTTAAAAGTTGTTGATATCTTATCCATGTTAGTCCCTTAAGGTAACAACTTTAACCGAGACTCAAGAACTTTACTTATCATAACCTTAAGTAATTCTTTAATCAAAAGTCGAAGACTGGGCTCCTGATTTTTTAATACATCCATAAGATACAGAGATAAAATCAGATTAATAAAACCAGTAGCATGCCATTTAAGATTCACTTACAGAGAACATAAAAAGCATTCCTTGAAGGTCTCCGAACTCGTGCTCTTCCACAACGGAATCAAATCCCGGTGACGGCTCAGAAAATCCATTAATGGCCGGGCAGCTAGTGGAACAAAACTGCAAATATAATATCCCCTTTTCGTCATCGTGGTGATAACTAATTCTCCTCCACTTAAACCAGTCTCTGGCTTCCTCTTCGTCGACGAATAATCGTTTATCAAGATTGCCCGAGCCGAACACATTGAAGTCGATAACTCGGTTGATGAGCTGGGTGGAATCGTCGGGTCTTCGGGAGATGAAGCCAACAACCACCACGCCATCGGAAGAACGAGGCAGTGAAGGGGAAGCAGAGGAGAAGGATGAGGAAGAAGGTGTTCGAGAGGAGGAAGAGGAAGAGTGATCTGAGGAGGGAATGGGAGCGGAAAGAGGAGGAGGAGGAGGGGGAGGGGGAGGTAGAGAAGAAGAAGTAGCGGGAGGATTGGGAGAAGGAGGAGGGCGAATAAGGACTCGAACTTGGGAGGGTTTTGGTGCGTCCATGAACACAGAGGAGAGGACGCGCCTGGCTGAAGATGTGGACTTCCAGTTCGTGTCGGGTCTGAAACACCAAAGCTCAACCCCCAAAAACTATTTTCGGCGCTAGCAAAACGTGGATTATATGATTTGACCAAGTAAATGAGCAGTAAAACAATTTTTTTATCATTAAAGCATGTGTTTTTTTTTTCTTCAAGGCTAATTATAACATCTAATTAAAGAATCAGATTTTATACTAAAACCGTATTAGGAAGAATATCAAGTGCTAGCAATTAAATTTTCAAAATATAAATTACCTATACTAATTAGGGCTGTGCACAATGCCCATGGCCCGCTATGCCCTGCCCAGCCCGCAAGAAAAATGCCCTGCCCAGCCCGATTTTTACCGGGCAGGGCCGGGCATCGGGCTGCAAAATACAGCCCATGCATTTTTCGGGCTGGGCACCGGGCATAGGGGCTGCCCTGCCCTGCCCTGCCCATGAACATCCCTTCTTTTATTTTTTCTCTATCTTAAAAGGGAGAATATAATAGCTACTGATGACTATAAGGTAATTTTAGAAATATAAGTAGGTAAGTTGTATCTTTTAATATTTATAACTATACTAATTTTTTTTTAACTTTGTTAATTATCATACGATTACATTACAAATTATAATTATTTATTTTATTTTTTTAGATGTTTCATCTTTGTCAATATTAGGAAGATTGATATAAAGTTATAATTACAAACTATTTAGATTTCAACGCTTATTTTTTATATGCAATGGATCTCAAGATTTTAATTATTATCTTTGTTCTTTTATTCTTAGTGAATTATAGATATTATTTAACTCTTAAAGACACATGAATATAGTATTATTTTAGAAATTCATAATTACAGATTTTTTTCACAACATGAGCATGACATCACGACTTGGGCATGCCCAGCCCACCCATGCCCAGCCCGCTCATGCCCTGCCCAAAATTGTTCGGGCTTTTACCGGGCAAGGCCGGGCATCGGGCTGCAAAATGCAGCCCATGTATTTTTTGGGCAGGGCACCGGGCAGGGGGGCTGCCCTGCCCAACCCTGCCCATGTACACCCCTAATACTAATCTAGTAGGCTCTTAACTCCAAATTATCACCTCAAATCTTCCTTGTTTCAAAGTTGAAAGATATTGGTAATGTGATCATCTGCTAACAAAAACAAAATTCTCATGTTAAACTAACAAAATAAACCGGCTTGACTTCTCTTTGGTGTGTATTTGGATAGAATTTGAGAAAGTTTATAAAAAAAATAATTTTTAAATAATTTTTAGAAAAGAAATATTAGAGAAAAATTTATAAAAAAAATAATTTTAAATAAATGAGTATTTGAATAGTTATTATTAAAAAAAATTATAATTAAAAAATTACTAAAAAATATATGATTTTATTAAAAATAAAAGAGATGAGAGAAAAAAATATAGAAAATAATAAATAGAAAAGAGATAGGAGAGTTGAGATATTATAGAAAATATAGGATATATATGAGAGAGAGTATAATAAAAAATAAAAATAAAATAATAATTTAATAATTCATATGTTCTTTTATTATTCTAAAATATATTTCTACTAATTTATCTAAAATTATAGTTTTATAGTTTGATATAGAAGGCCTTTTAAATAAATATAACTATTTATTTTAAAAAAAATAAATAAAAATTTGTACCTAAAATCCTTTTAAAATTATATTTTAAAAAATTTCCAAATATGTCTACAGTCTTTTGTTTATGTTGGTCATTTCTAAAATAGTAATTTCACCTTTTGTTAATCTCTTTTATGTAATGTCCTCGCATTCTCCTTTATATTACAAAATACTTTTGGCCAAGACAAAAATTTATAACTAGAATATATTCTTTTGATATTATTTTTTGAATCATAATATTATCAAATATTTAATTTTAAATTTAGGGATCCTATTAATTAAAATACATTAAACTCTAAACTTTTATAGATCACGCTAATTTCAAATTAAATTTTTTTAGTGTAAACTAATGTGAATCTTAGCATAAAATATACATTTGTTTGTTATACAAAATGAATTTAAATAAAAAAGTTGTAGATATAAAAACTTTTTACATTATTTTTCTTTAAATTAAACATAAATAAAAAAATAATAAAACAAACAATAACATCATAACAATCATTTGTTTTAATTTATTTTTAATATATAATATAATTGATTAGTCTATTTTAGTTAAATATAAAATTTATTTTTTATATTTATTATTTTTTTAAAATTAAATATTTAAATTAATATTTTTTTAATAATAATCAAATAAAAAAATAAAAAAAGATTAAAATATTAAAGAAATATTATAATTAATTTTTTAATTTAATTTTAAACTTTATATTTTAAATTAGAGGGAGTAGATAAAGATGGGAGGGGTAATTATTACTACTATTAAATTGAGTGACCAATGAATGACAAGTTGAAGGTGAGCAGTTCCCAAATATGAGGAATCTGGGGTTCTAGGGGAATAACATTGAAAAGTCAAAGCCCTACTTTGGGGGTAAGTGAAATATAGAAAAAGTTGAGGGGTCTACTTATAAATTTGACCAACGACGACAAACCGGGAGGCCTAGAGCGTCCTTAGATCAACCATATCGGAATTTCAAAGTATAGCCCCATTGAGACTTGAGAGAGTGCTACACTATCTCTTCGCCTCTTCACTCTCCTCCAATGCAAGCTGCATTGCCTGCCATGGCGGCCCTGACTGTTCTGTCGACTTCCCCACTTCAGCCTCAACTTTCTCTGTACGAAAATCATAACCCATCTCTTCAATCTTCCTTACATGGCGTCTCCCTCAAGCTCAAGCCATCTCCTTACTCCCTAGTAATTGCAGCCGCCCCCTCTAAGCCTCTTGTGGTCTTCGCAGCCTCCAAGAATGCCGTCGCTGTCCTCAAAGGCAATTCCGCTGTCGAAGGAGTTGTCACGTTGACCCAGGAAGGCGATGGTTTGTCTCTTCTCTTTTGAGTTTCCCTTTCATTGCCTTTTGCTAATACTAGCTCGATTCGAAGCAGTGTTTTATAAATTTACAGTTTTTTTTGTTATTGCTTAATCAGTAAGACGCAGGACTTGAAATGCTATCGCTAACACCGTAGTTATTTTTGGAAGATTTTGACTAGACAATTCCTCTTTTTTTATCTAGAAAAACTAGAAAGTATGTTACCATACTCTACGAATCGGTACGGTGGAGGATAGAATGAAGTAAATGTAGCCAAAAAGAAATAAGAAAGGATTGGAACTAAGTACTACTATGAGTTAGTGTCAATTCCTATATATACATTTCATTCTGAAACTTACGGCTTGGTGAACAATTGTAACTGTCATACACGAGAGTCAAGTAATCCTGTTCTTTTGGTTCGTTCGCTGTTACAAATGAAGACTGTCACATCTGCTAAGTCAAGTATTTCTACATAGATTATGTTGAATAGTTTTTGTGCTGTCTAAATTTTAGTATTGATATGTTCCAATACTTCACCATTGTTTCCTTCTGAAGCTGAGAGCTCCTAAACTTTCTATGTGATGTGTACTGTGTAGGCCCAACAACAGTTAATGTTCGAGTTACTGGCCTTACTCCAGGGCCTCATGGTTTTCATCTAGTGAGTCTTTCTTCTGATTTTGCAAATTTAGCCCTGTTCAGAATACCCTCCTAAACTGTGCTACTTGCTTCTCTTGCAGCATGAGTATGGTGATACCACAAATGGATGTATATCAACTGGTAAAGCTTAACCTTTTTTTCTTAAGCTGGCAGTTTTCTTTTCTTTTATTGTTTTACTGATGAAGTCATACTTTTTGCTACTCTAATGACATATATATAGGAGCACATTTTAATCCCAATAACATGACACATGGTGCTCCTGAGGATGAAAACCGTCATGCGGGTGACCTGGGAAACATAGTTGCTAATGCTGATGGTAGATACAATTTTATCTTCTTTTTCTTCTCATTCTATTTTGAATTGTTACTAACCTGTATGTGCACTATTTTATATCTTTTGCATTACAGGAATTGCAGAGGCAACGATCACAGATAATCAGGTGCTCTTTCTATTTTAATACATGTCTTCTTAAATGTTCTACAGTCCTTGGTCTTAACGTATGTGATTGAGTTCCAAATCATAATATCTTAGGAGCTGCTGTAATTCTCCTTGTTTGTAGCTAATTATGTGCCTGAAACATACAGATACCACTTAGTGGCCCCAATTCAGTTGTTGGAAGAGCCCTTGTGGTTCATGAGCTTAAAGATGACCTTGGGAAAGGTTAGTTTTCCTTTTAGTTTTTTTTTTTGTGGCTTACAAATCGTGCAGCAGAGAAAATTATTGTTGGAAGCTCCAGCTGCTACTGCCTCAATATCATTGAAAGAAGTAGATTAATGGGCAATGAATGTATTGATCATGGGGGGCAGAAGAGCATATGAAAATGCAATCGGTCTTTCATCTTCATGATAATATATCAACTCAAATTGCTATCATGTGATTTTAGTATAAACAAATAAATAAATTTATGCTACTGTTCTAGATTGAAGGGATGAGAATTATTGTTTGTGCTCAAATCTGCACTTTACCCTTGTAATAGTTGAAATGAGTTAATCATAACTGAAGCATACAAATACAAAAAGAAGGAACAAAGAATCTATAATCCTGTTTATCAAACACTTGATTAATCATCTACATTTGCTTTTACTCTTGTAGGTGGACATGAACTTAGTTTGACTACTGGAAATGCTGGTGGAAGATTAGCATGTGGTAAGAAAGACATGCATTCATACTGTTTTATCATTTTCAAATTCTTCAATTAGTCAGTTCAAATAGAAGCCTTGTCATTTTCTTTGTTTGTGGTTATGTTGTTCTGAGCTGAATCGTCATGTTAAACTAAAGCAATTTCCTCAGACAATAACTGGCAAAATAAGGGGGAATTCCTATAAAGTTCTAAGAAAGGGATTTAATTACCCAAAAATCCAATAACAATTAAGGAGTATGTAATGGCAAGTTTTAGTAGAAGAAATAATAAGTTTATGCTACTCGCTTGTCACTAGGATATTTTAGTGATTAATTTTCTACTTTGGGATCTCATAATAATTCTCCCTAAATTTTTTGGCCCAATGCCTGAGAAACTTGAAAACTCAGTTCTTTTTGCGAGTAAAGTGGCTGCACAAATTTGATATAAACTATGAATTGATGTGTCAATATACTTGCTTTTCTGCAGGCGTGGTCGGTTTGACTCCGATTTGATTTTAATGCAAAATTGTGCTAGAAGCAGTGGTGGCATTTTATGGTTTGTTGGTCACTCACATGTGCATGTATTGTAGACTATATCGGTTCATGAAGCTGAGTGTGAAGTTGAATCGATAAACATGTATTGGTCTGTTGTCAGATTGTTATAATGCTTTTATGTGCGCGTCCTCCACAATAAAATTGACTTGTTGGCTGTCTTTGAATGGATCTAATGTTTAAATCCCTACGTAGC